>CM020980.1:18726993-19976993 GCA_010134655.1 Fragaria nilgerrensis
CCAAGAGCGCCAACAAATATGCCAGCAGCGTTGTGAGAGGCAACAAAGAGGCGATAGGCAACAGCAACAACAGTGCCAATCAAGGTAATTATTATAGTTTTAGAGTGATTGAACTGATGGCTTATGTAGCTTAAAAGATGACTGATGACGTTTTTATTCAAACAAAAGGTGCCAGCAGCAATTGCAGCAAGGAAGAGAAATCGAACAGAACATGATTAACCCAACTAGAGATCCTGAACAACGATTTGAGCAGTGCCAGCAGAGCTGTCAATCTAGACAACGTGGTGGCCAGCAACAACAACAATGCCGTCAACAGTGTGCACAACAATTGAGCCAATACGAGCGTCAGCAGATATGCCAGCAGCGTTGCCAGAGGCAACAAGGTGGGGATTGGCAACAACAACAGCAGTGCCAAAGAAGGTGCGAGCAACAACTACAACAAGGAGAAGAATACGTAGACTTGTACTCAAGAGATCCCGAGCAAGGATTTGAGCAATGCCAGCAAAGGTGCCAATCCCGGCAACAAGGCCAACAACAATGCCGTCAACAATGCGCACGACAGATGTGCCAGCAGCGCTGCCGGAGGCAACAAGGTGGGGATTGGCAACAACAGCAGCAATGCCAAAGAAGGTGCGAGCAACAATTACAACAAGGAGAACTAGACATGGACTTGTATTCAAGAGATCCCGAGCAGAAATTTGAGCAATGCCAACAAAGCTGCCAATCCAGGCAACAAGGACGAGGCCAACAACAACAATGTCGTCAACAATGTGCACAACAATTGAGCCAACATGAGCGTCAACAGGTGTGCCAGCAGCGTTGCCAGAGACAACAAGGTAGGGATTGGCAACAACAACAACAGTGCCAAAGAAGGTGCGTGCAACAACTACAACAAGGAGATGAATACATGGACTTGTATTCAAGAGATCCTGAGCAGGGATTTGAGCAATGCCAGCAAAGGTGCCAATACCGACAACAAGGCCAACAACAATGTCGTCGACAATGTGCACATCAAATGTGCCAGGAGCGTTGCCAGAGGCAACAAGGTGGGGATTGGCAACAACAACAGCAATGCCAAAGACGGTGCGAGCAACAACTTCAGAAAGGAGAAGAATACGTGGATTTGTATTCACGAGATCCCGAGCAGAAATTTGAGCAATGCCAGCAAAGCTGCCAATCCAGACAACAAGGACAACAACAATGTCGTCGACAATGCGCACATCAAATGTGCCAGGAGCGTTGCCAGATGCAACAAGGTGGGGATTGGCAACAACAACAGCAATGCCAAAGACGGTGCGAGCAACAACTTCAGAAAGGAGAAGAATACGTGGATTTGTATTCACGAGATCCCGAGCAGAAATTTGAGCAATGCCAGAAAAGCTGCCAATCCAGACAACAAGGACGAGGCCAGCAACAACAATGCCGTCAACAGTGCGCACAACAACTTAGCCAACAGGAGCGTGAGCAGATGTGCCAGCAGCGTTGCCAGAGACAACAAGGTGGGGATTGGCAACAACAACAGCAGTGCCAAAGAAGGTGCGAGCAACAACTACAAGGTCAACAGGGTCGAAGCTTTGTAGGCTTATCATCAATTTTGGACTTTGTAGGCTTTTAACGTCCAAGCAGTACCAGTACCAGAGAGAGGTTAATGTATGTCTTATGAATAATGCTGTAATAAAATCTACGTAGTGTGTAGATCCGTGGTACTAGCTATATGGGCAGTGCTAGAGTACTTTTGAAGTTATTTCTCATATAGAGTGAGTTTTAATTTTGGATCTATTGAAAGAACTCTAGCTTTTTGCCATATAATCAATAAACAATATTTCATACATATTCGATTCTCTCTTAAATCAATGTTTACGATTTTCTTTTGTAATGCATGTTTATCACCATGCATAACTATCTAAGTACATTTGTATTATATGGAGCTCTTGTTTTGAACAATTTGGATAACAACCGAACGGCTTCGTCATGGGACATCTGGATACCATTCGTAATGGGTTTGAGGAAGAAACAAACTCTACAACCAGAACACCTCCACCACCACCACCGCCATACCAGCTTTCGATCCCCGCTAGCTCATGAGAAAGGCGGACGCCTTAATCAGAAAGCTGACGCGAAAACCAATGTTTATAACCTATGTTTTGTGCATCTACTTTTGTACAACGTTTTGGTGGTTTTACATAAATAGTTTTTTCGTAACTGTTTAATCTCATATCAGATCTACAGAAAATTCTAGTGTGCCGAATGAAATACTATGCCTATCCTACTAGAAGCCAGAATAGATGATGTCACATAGTGTTTTCCCAATAACCACAACCGGGAACCTTCTCAACAAGCTTCATCTTTAGTAAATATATGTCTTTACTTTTATCATACATTTTAACATTAACGGAGCATGGTGGGCCTATAAGTTTGAATTTTTTTATTTACCATAGTACAAATATATAAATCTATCCTCTATGCTCAAAGGTAAACAGTTAATTTTTCATTATTGGAGAATATATTGCTACCAGATTAGAGTATTTAGCAGAAGCTAAACAATCATATAAAAAATTGCAAGAAGAAAGAGAAAAATTTAAGAAACTAAAGGAGAAAAGTGATAAGCTTCTTAAAGATATTAAAACTTACTGGGATATTATTTTCTAGTTACAAAGAAGGATATATGAATCAAGAGAAAAAATTGAAGTTCTTCAAGAAACTTTCGAACAAGACCAAAAACCTCTTGACATTTTGAGCATCGGTTAGATCCGCCATAGCTGGTATCAGAGCCTGCTTGGCTCAAAAGCAGGTAAGAAAAGGCTTATGCCACAAAGTTGGCTTCTCTTGACTAATAAGAGACAATCCAAACTTAAAAATTATCAGTCTTTTTGTACTACAAAATGAACTAATAAGTGGGAAGTGTGCTTTCATACAAGGCATATTCAAGAAAATCAATACTTCATTGAATACGTTTGTAGAGTATAAATACGCTTAACGACGAACATATTCATCTCCAAAGAGAGGTCGGAGTAGAAGAGCTTGATCCTTCAAGACCAAGTTTAATCGTGTTCTTAGATCATTTATCTAAGGATAAAACCTCTGAAAAGGTTACAGATCAACTCCAGAAATTAATCTAAGGATTAATCAACTTGAGGAAATAAATTCAAAAATAGCTAGGCTTGAAATCAAGCTAGATTATCTAAAAAATAATAATATCTAATAGATATTGAAAAGAAATTAGTTCGCACTGAAAATCTTGCAAATAATATTCACCAGCAAGCAGTAGAACTAAGAGATACTCAAGAAAACTTGAAAAAGCTTTTAGAAACTCTTATCTCCAGAATAGGATGAATCAAAGAGTAGATCTAAAAGTAAATCAGGAAAATGTTAAAGCTATTGGCTTTCATCGTCCTACTGAGAAACTTGCTGAAAATGTAGAAGCAATAATTCATCAACAGAATTATAATATCGCTTATCTCCAAGAGATAAGTATCGACCTTGAAATACAATTTCGAGAGTTACATAACAAAATCTCCAGTCTACAAAAAAATGGTAGAAAAGATGAAGGAAAGAGAAAAGTACGAGAAAATTAATGAAGAAACATTAGCTCAAAATGTGGCTAGTAAAATCATCATACCTCTAGTATCCTCACCAACAGGAGAAAGTAAGCTAAGGTTTAGTGAACCAAAGCTACTTGAATGGAAATCTTCTAAAATATCAAAGTCTTCAACGAAGAGAGATATGAAGATGCTGAGTAGAATTCTCAGTAAAAGGAACATTGTTTCAGTACAACTGATAAACGCTCAAGAATTTGAGTATAATGAAATTGAATCTAGTGTGCGAGAAGCATCTGCTCCTAGATTTAAATTCAATGAGATCTATAAAAAATGATCTTTTATCATGGATTCTCACAAATTCAAGATACTTGAATTAACTATACCAGCCACAGGTGGAGAAACAAATATTAGGCTAATAACTCCTAAAGAGGTAAGTGAAGCCTTCCAAAGAAAATATTCCTACATGCATATGGAGCAGTCCAGGTAGGAATAAAACTCTTAGCCAGAGATGGTATTGACTGTTCTGTTCTATGTGTTTTACAAGACAACAGAATAACAGATTTTAAAAAAAGTCTGTTAGAAACAGTAGAAGCTTCTTTGTGCAATCAAGTTGCATATTTCAATGTGTTTCCAAATTTCACAACACGTCTCAAAGATGCTGCTCACTGTCTAAGACTTAGAATCAAGACAGATGAGATTTCTATGAAAAAAAGGAATGATGGAACTTGTGATAGATTATAGAATCTATGATAAGTTGCATGACGCGAATATTATTGCCATGTTAAGGCTATCCCTCACTATAGAGAAGAAGATAGGAAGAGACGGAAAGCCAGATTCAAGAGCTTCTTGAAAAGAAGTTAATCAAGCCTTCAAACAGTCCTCATCATGCTCCAGCTTCTTGGTAAGAAATGATGCTGAACAACTAAGAGGAAAAGCTAGAATGGTGATTGATTACAGAGATGTAATTAAAAAGACCGTTAAAGACGGTTATCAGATAGCTCAGGTGAGAGTTCTCATTAACAGGCTTAAAGGAGCAAAGATTTTCTCTAAGTTTGATGCAAAATTAGGCTTTTGGCAGGTTAAAATGCATCCTGATTTTATTGGCCTGACAGCCTTTGGAACTCCTCAAGGACATTATGAATGGTTAGTTATGCCATTTTTTCTTAAGCAAGCCCCTTCTATTTTCCAAGGAAAATGGATAATATCTTCAAATCTTACTCAAATTTTTACATAGTTTACATTGATGACATCCTTGTCTTCTCTAGAACTATGAATGAGCATTTAAAGCATCTAGAACAAGTATGTAAACTTATTGTCCAAAAAGGAATTATCCTTGGACAGAAGAAAATTCATCTTATAAAAGATGAATTTGATTTCCTTGGCATTCATGTTAAAGATGGAGAGATTCGTCTCCAAGAACACATTGTCAAGAAAATTAGTCAATTTCCAGACAATATCCCAGATGCTAAGTCTTTACAAAGATTTTTGGGAGTTGTTAATTTTGCGAGAGACTTTATTCCTCAAGTCAGTGGTCTCACTGTTCTTCTCTCTCCAAAAACAAGTTCTAAAAAGAAATGGTCTTTCACGAAAGATGACAGTAATACTGTCAGAAAGATTAAAGAACTAACAAAAAACCTTCTTCCCTTGCACCTGAAGAAGGAGATCTGATCATTTTGCAAACTGATGCAAATGATTATTACTGGGCAGGAGTTGTTTTAGCTATTGCTCAAGATACAAATCATGAATAGATTTATAAATTTCTATCAGGAAAGTTTAACGCAGCAGAGTTAAACTATTCTACTGGAGACAAGGAAGTCATTGCTCTAGTTAAAAGCATTAAGGGTGCTGAGGTATTCTTAGGAAATAAATTTGTAGTTAGAACTGATAACAAAAGAGTTAAAAATTTTAAAAACTACAAATTAACTGATGCTGCTGATAGAGGAAGAGTTCTAAGATGGCAAATGTTTTTTTATCTCAATATGAATATGATGTTGATATGATTGTAGGTGACAAGAACTATTGTCTGACGCTCTAACAAGAGAAATGACAATGTTTGAAAGAGAATGTCACAATCCTAGAAGCCGGAAAATGGTATCAGAAGAGAAGAAGCTCTGGGAAAGATACAAGAGTGGTGATAAAACCGTAGGAGCTCTTCATGATGGACCAGGTTATCAATACATCGTTTCCTATATATAGAGCTGCTGAGTCAAGCCAGCCTTCAGAAAAGATTAAACCAAATCTTGCAAAGAAAGATACAGGTCAATCTGTTAATACTGATAAAGAAAAATTTGCAAATGAATTTTTATGGTGTCTGAAAGGATCAGTCTCAACTGATCGGTCTCAGGAAAAAGACTGGCTAGCCCGTCTTAAACGGCAGACGATAAAGGCATATCAAGTCCGTTTATGGCTGCTGTTTTGTCAAAAAACAGAAGAGACCCTTTTAGGGCAAACAAGCTACCTTTAGTTACTGGAAAGAAGGTCATTCATGATTAGTCTTTGAAGATTTTTCAGAAGCCAGTTTTCAGGACGGAAAGGCTAATAGAAGATTATTATTGATAATATTCTGCATGCGTTCTATGAAGAAAATGAAGCTCACTTGCTCCAGACACTTAAAGTTTTAACAGAAGAATTGTATGGATTCCATAGTAAAGACAAAGGTGTTCAAGCAGAAAATCAAGTAGGAAATTCTAAAGCTAGCTACCTTGAAAATCCTGAAAGTGCTAAAATTCCAATTCTAGCGCTAAAAGAATCTTAGGTGAAGGAAAAGATGTTCTTCCAGGAACATTATCTATAGTCCCTGGCCCATATTATGGGAGATATTTGGTAGATGTGCAAGCAGAACATCCTCAGAAAAACAAGTTATGGCTGGTAGAAATGATTTTGTTCATAATCTGTGGACAAAAACCAATGAAGATTTGAAAGGTTTTCCTGAAATAACATTCTGTATTGGAATAGAAACTGATTAGAAAATTAGTAGGCGAGATTTTACAAAAAGGCGTTATTCACAACAATCGGATTTTCGTCGAGACCTAATCAAAGGCTCTGTGCGTGCTCAAAGACGTAATCAAAGGCTGATACAAATTACGATAATTCGTCCTCGCCTACGTATTAATCGACATTATATCTGAAGCAGTCAAGAATATTAGACCTGATGGATGTATCCTAAGGTTAAAATTCATTTCTTCTCCTCCATAATGGACAGTGGTAGATGATCAGATGAATTATATCTCTCCATATCATCATGTCCGATTAATCCAAAGTCCAGTTCAAAAATCAGCTATTGCAGGTGGCAATGGTAGACCAAATCAAAGCATCACATGGATGAAAGCTATGACTATAGCTACTATCAAAGAAGTAGTCTTAAGAGACTATGATTCAAGTCTTTTAGCAAGTGGAGAAAAAATAATGGTCACTTGCTATAATCACCCTCCACCAGAGAACTGTGATTTTTTCACAGCTCTTATGAGAAATGAAGTTGACTGCACTTTAGCCACCACTACATGGTTAGAGAAAGTTGAGAAAGATGAAAAGTATAAGATTTCTTATCCTTTTGATTCAGATCTTGATAATGAGGAAAATGATACTGCACGCGAATTGGAATATAGTGGTCCCAACTCTTCAGCAGGATATGAAGAAAGTCCAGAAGAATATCACAACATAGTAAATATGTTGGAAACATGAGCGGTTGCCGACGCATCAAAACAAACAACTTTTCTTTTCAAAAGAAATAATTGGCTGCCGACGCATGAGGACAGTCGACTTTACTTTTTCAAAAGTAAAGTTATCAAGATTAGGATTCCTCTAACCCTCCTCTAGGTTTGAGTGTGTTGCCTTTTTCTTTTCTTGTTTAGAGTCCGCTCTCTATATAAGGAGCCTTAGGCGTCAGTAGGAAGGCATCGATCAGAAAACTTGAGATAGAAGTTAGAAGTTCTCTCAACCTTTCTCAAGAAGTAAGATAGCCAGAATACAGACTTTGTAGTATGGTAGTATGAGAATAAGAGAGTGTGAGTGCTGTAATCATCTGGTGTGGAGTGCTATAATTTCAAGTAAGTGTTTTATCTTGTAATTATAAGTATGAATAACTAAACAACTTTTAGCTGTTTACCTAAGAGCGAGGCTCTAAGTTTTGTATTTCAATTTATGTTTGAATAAATAAATTCTGCTTTGTGCCCAACATCCTGTTATATATATAAAAATAAAAAATAAAAAATAAAAAAAGAGAAAGGAGTAATATATGTAAGTTGTTATACTTTCTGTCAGGTTTTTTTCTATTAAGTTACATTTTCTCTGTATTATTAGAACCATTCCTATTTAGGCAGCAGTGATTCCGCCGTACTCAGTAACCAGGTCGACCATGGGTCTTTAGGTGAAACCTCGGCATGTTGAAGACTAGTTCTTTATAGGAGTGTTTTTAGTTTTTGCGGGTAAATTGTAACCTCGTAGTAAAAACCGGATAAACAAGTTGCTATTAGGTCATCTTTGGATCACTTGTTATAAAAGTAATATATAAGCATTAGGCATGTCATACCAAACGGACAAACCCCATATCTACATGTATTTACTTTTACTTTTACATAAAAAACTATTTCAGGTGCGGGATTGGTTCCCTCTGTGGATATAGACAGACTCCATGCTTCTTCTGCACTATTTTAGAAACCCATCTACTGTGCCCTGACGACTTCGTGCTAAATGGATTAATTGTATGAGGTCTATTAGTTACTTGCAGATTCACTTATCTCATATCTATAGGGAAGGAAATCGAGTAGTTGACAAGCTTGCTAATTATGGTGCAATGTATGATGGTTATAGCTAGTGGGATTTACTCCCTAATTTTCTGTTGAGGCCTTTTGAATATGACCTATCAGCCTGGATTGATTATCGGTTTCGCTAATTTCCATATTGAGTTTGTTTTATTTTCATGTACTTTCGCAATATGTATGTCTTTGTTTATGTTTGGTCTTCATATTTTTATTTTTTTATGTTTTGAAATGGTTTTGACCTAGTTCCCCATTCTTTATGTACTTATCTTGTTTCATTAATAAAAGATCTGATACGGGACGGGCGGTGGGTTCTCGGTTTTAGCAGTCTCCTTCAAGGTTGAAAGGGTGCTCTGTCACCCATCAAATTGTTGCAGAGGAGCTAAAGTATCGCCTAATTCTTATCAGACTATTAAAAAATATAAATAAATAAAAAAACTTTTAATATGTAGAATATGTAGTTGCCTTACAATTTCAAAAATTAATTTTCATAACCTTTACTAGCTTTCTTGTAAAACAAATCCTTTCATTATCATTTTAGTCTATGTAAATATTAATCTTTTTGTTGTATGTTCATGAACATATTCACATTACTGATTGTTTTGGAATGAATAATTGATTCTCTTTTACAATTGAGATATTTTTTTTTGGACTCGACTTCGGTGACCATGTAGTGACCAACACCAATGGGAAAGGGACACGTGTCCCGTTAAAGAGTTTAGGTTTGACTTTGAGGACACTACATGGGGTTATTGGTAATTAGTATTTATATTTAATTGTTTTTCTGACCACGTGTCACTTCTTCATTGGTGTTGGTCACCTGGTAGTGACAAGACCTTGTCACCCAAGTTTTTTCCTTTTTTTTTTTTTAATAAATATCACATTGATCTATTGAATAATCTCAAGCTAGAAAAAAGCCATTACATATTCTCCCTCTACCGACATGGGGTAGAAAAAAAGTGTGTGACAGAATCACAACAATACATCCACACCAACATTGGGTAGATAAGAATATGTGACAGAATCACAACGATACACTAAATAGGTCTCTCATTTGATAGTTTCATTCTCACTTATTTAAATTTTAAAGTGAGCCTACTACTAGTGCATGACAAGGCCCTGTAATCAAAATTAAAAGAAATTTAAATAAAACCTAACTAGGGCTGTTTTTTTAAAACCGAAAACCCGGACCGGTTTGGCCCGAAACCAACCTGATCGGGTCGGGTTTTGACACAGAAAACAGCGAGTCGGGCTAACCCCGGACCGATTTTGAAAGTTCCGGATCAAGCCGGTTTCGTCTACGACGACCTGACCCGGACTGAAAACCCAAACTTAAAATTTATGAGGCTATGTGTCGCAAATCCGATGCAGCATATAAAGCCTAAAAAAATCCAAATGGCCTAATCCGTCGCCTCTCTCACTCTCAATCTCTCATTCACTCGCCTCTCAGCCTCCTCTCTCTCTCTCAGTCTTTGAATCAAACCCAGACGAATCCATCAGTCAATCACTCTCAGTCTTTCCTATGGATTGGGCTTTGGGAAACACAGTCGAAACAGAATCAGAAAGCTTCGAACTCGAATCCAATTCGAATTCGGATTCGGAAGATCTTGTGAAGTCGGTGGAGGTTGATTCTGAATCTGCTCCAGCTAAAAATTCCCTCATCCCTGCAACAAAAGAACCAGCTGCAGCAACTCCATCTCCATCTACCATGACATCCCTGCCACCAAAACCCCAAAAGAGATCGAGGAAGAGTTCGTCTGCTGCGTCTTCATCAAGAGAGCGTTCAATGGTATGGGAGCATTACGAGAAGTTTGAGCGGCCGGTGTATGAGTACAAAGATGGGAAGAAGGTCTTGGTTCGTAATGAGCCGCGCGCCAAATGTAAGTACTGCTCAAAAGACCTTGCTTGCAATACTTATGATAATGGTACAAGTAGTCTGAAAAGACATATTGAGAATGTGTGTAAGAGATATCCGGGTAGGGCAGATTTAGAACAACACTAGAAAGTGTTTGTTGCTGGTAGAAAATTGAGTGAACCTACCTTAGGAATGACAGCATTTGATGAGGATAGTATCCTAAAAGCATGTGTTGAGATGATAGTAATAGATGAGATGCCATTTAACTCAACAGAGAAACCAGGGTTCAAGAGATTTAGTAGAGCTGCATGTCCTAGGTTCAAGGTTCCTAGTAGAGGCTTGGTTGTCAAAACATTTTGGGAGATGTATGCTGATCAAAAAAGAAAACTTAGGCAAGAGCTTGCTAGTCACTGTGTGAATATAACCACTGATACATGGACATCAGTTCAAAATATTAACTATATGGTGGTTACGGCACATTTCATAGATTGTGGTTGGAATTTACACAAAAGGATCATTAACTTTTGTGTAATTCCTAATCATCAAGGGAACACCATAGGGAAGCTTTTGGAAGCATGCTTGCTTGATTGGGAAATAGAGAGGGTTTTAACTATTTCAGTGGACAATGCATCAGCTAACAAGGTAGCCATCGAGTTCATTCATGAAAAAATGATGACTTGGGATAAACCACCTGTTTTAGGTGGTAAGTGGCTACATGTGAGGTGTTTAGCTCACATTCTTAACATTATTGTGAAAAGTGGCTTAAGGATGATGGATAAATCTGTGGCTTCGATTAGAAATGCAGTCCGTTATGTTAGGAGTTCTCCAGCTAGGCTTGATGTGTTTAGGCAGTGTGTAGAGATCCTTAAATTGGACAGCAAGAAGGTCTGCATATTGGATGTGCCAACACGTTGGAATTCCACATTCCTCATGTTGGATACAGCTCTTCAGCTTCGAAAAGCTTTTGATCGTATGGTTGAAGAAGAGGATTCAAAGTATAGAAGCTATTTTGATGGGGAAGATGAATTTACTGATGATGAGGCAGACATAGCAGATGCTCAAAACAAGCCAACAGTTAGAGAAAAACGAGTAGGGCCACCAAATCTAAGTGATTGGAGAGATCTACTGTGTTTGTCAACTTCCTTCAGGTATTTTTTAACTCAATCTATTAAAATTCAAATATTTTTAATTTTTAATACTTGCTGCCTAATATTATTTTCTAACACTGATATTAATTATTTGCTGTCTAATATTATTTTCTAACTGTTTACTTGCTGCCTAATATTTTTACTTGATGCAGCAATTTCATGATGTGACCCTTCGAGCTTCTGCAACTAATACTCCCACAACTCAGAAAGCATTCCATGATATTGTGATTATTCAGCAAGAGATTGAGGACCTGTTCAATCAGAGACACCTTGAAGCTGGCAGCCAAACACAGAAGATCTTGTTAGAGATGGCAAGTAAGATGAAGACTAAGTTTGAGAAATATTTTGGAAGCATCGATGACATTAATCAACTGCTTTTGGTGGCTCTGGTTCTTGACCCTGGCTATAAGCTGCGCTACTTTCAGCATATATGTGAAACTGAGCTGCACTATGACAGTTTTAGAGTCAAGCAGAAGTCTGATGAGTTGAGGGACTTGGTCTTCAAGCTCACAGACTTGTATGCAACCTCAATGGCCACCAAAAAGGCAAAGCCAAGTGACAAGGATGCAGAGAAATCTTCAACTACTTCCAAGAGCAGTAGCTGTGGATCAAAAACTTCTTCAAGCCTCATTGGGAAGAGGGCAGCAATGCAGGCTAATTGGAGACAAGCACTAGAAGATTCCTCTCAAACAGTTGTTTCACATGAGGTGGACCGATACTTGTTGGATCCTATTGAAGACCCTCAAGAAGGTGAAGATTGGAAGCTTCTCGATTGGTGGAAGCTGAATGGTTCGAAGTACCCAAATCTTCAACTGGTTGCCAAGGATGTGCTAGCCATTCAAGTGAGTACATTGGCTAGTGAAAGCTGCTTTAGCACATCGAAGAGGGTAATTGATCCATTCAGGAGCTCATTGTCTCCAAGGACAGTTGAAGCATTAATCTGCTTCCAAAATTGGTTGAGGTCTGAGAGTATTCAGAACTTAGAATATCTTCCAACCATTGAAGACATCTTGTTCTATGAAAAAGCTGAAAGAGGCATATAGATTTATGAGTTCAATGCCTTTCTATCTTTAATTTTTTTAATAGACTAATTTACTTTGTGTTTTTTTATCATTCGTAGATGCTCTAAATGACACAACTGATAGTCAACACAAGAAAGCCAAAGAAAAACAAGTCAAGAAAGGGAAGAAACTCAAAGGAGCAGATCAGGCAACAAAGCAAAAGGAATTATTGAAGCAATGACATCCAATGTCAAGACTGGTCTGAAAATTGCATCATCTGCCACATCTTCAAAAAAGAAAATGAAGACTACTGCTACAAGTGTTGGATCTTAAAAGAAGACAAGAAAATGAATAGAGATTTCAGGGTCAGTTTCTTACTTTGTAAATGCTGGTGTATGTTATTTGTTTTACTGTTTTTTTTAAACAACTTCATTTACTTAAAACCTTAATTTTTGCATTTTATTCATTTACAGTTCACTTGGTTTGCTTAAATTGATTAAGGGAGTTCCCTTTTGATTTGCAGGGTGGAGTGATGTGTATCAGTGTGTCATTGTCATGGAGAAAGGATTTCATGGACTTCGAGTTCATGATGTGAAGTGTGAAAGACTGAAAGTTTCACTTGCAATTCAGCTTTAAATTTTAATAATTGATGACTTGATGTTGTTATGAACTTTGGTTTATGGTAATTCGTGGTTTGTGTATGTGATTTGCAGTTTGACAGTTGCACTGTTTCAGACTTTCTGTAATTGTGTTTCAAACTTCATGACTTTGTGTTTGAACTTTTAAGACTTTGTGATGACTTTGTGTTTTAAGACTTTGTGAGTTTGTGACTTAATTTGCAAGTTTGCATGGTCTTTATGAGTTTATGATATGTTTTAGCAATGTTTATGAAAGTGAATTTGCAAACATAAAGAAACTGGGCACTACTGTTCAGTTTTGATTTTTGAACATGAGTGCAGATACCATTTTTTTACAACCCGAAAACCCGGCCCGTTCCGAAAAAGGCCCGAATTGGTCGGTTTCTAGAGATAAAAAACCGACCCGACCTGACCCGAAACTTTCGGGTTTGGGCTCGGTTTTGATTTTTTTCAGCCCGGACCGACCCGAACGCAGCCTAAACCTAACCCTAAAATGCTAACCCACCCATTTGCAGGCCCAAGATTTGGTCCAAGAACTTTATCCAAACCTAGAATTCGGAGGGCATCCCAATAGCCCCAAGAAATTTAGTTGCCCAAATCCACCTAGTAGCTTTCGTCACCTACTCTTCATCTTGGCTGTGTCCACACATCGACAAAGGCTATATCTCCGAGCAGCCACCATGGGTCCATTGCCCGAGCTTTCATGGTCAAGCATGAGGCCCCCCAATTGAGAAGACTGGACGACCATATCCAATCGCTTGAAAAATTTGATGAGTTTGATTCCGAGCCCATCATCAACGTAGAAGATCCTGCTCTTCAGCTTAGTTGTCCGTGCTTCAGGCTGGTGGTCGTAGCTTTGAGCCTCATCCATGGCTCCATTGCCAGAGTCTTCTTTAGAAGACAAAAAGTCTCTAGTTTGAGATTCAGCACAACCATCTCTCTTAAGAATGTGGAGAGGACCGAAACTTGATTGGGGGATCGTCAACAGTGATCGACGTTGGGTTGCCGAGAGAAGACAAGAAGAAGCAGAGATGGGGATTATGTTTGGTGGCGACCAGGGTAGGTTTGATTCCCAGCCATGACGACTAGGGTTTGAGTGGAGGAGGCAAAGGTTGGCAAGTGGTGTCTATGTCGAGTACCAGTGATTAAGGCCCAGGTCATGGTGGCGAGGGTTTGGGAGAAGAAGGGCCATTAGTTTTTGATGAAATTCTTGAATTTATTTTGCAATTGAGATTGAGGATCCCAAAAAAAATAATTATACTTTTTTTATTTTTGCTTCAACTGGTTGCTAAAGTCTTATACTCATATCGAATACAAATTTGCTCCCCACCTTATTTCCTCACTTTTATCCCCACTCATCAAGATGCATGATATATGTTCATTTTTATTTAACTTATCTAACCATGATTAATAATTAATACGAATCTAAAATTAATTAATTTAATTTAGATTTGTGAGGTTAGGCATTTAAAGTTTTAGGGTTTTTTAGGCATTAGGAATAGGCTTTGGGTTTAGGGTTTAGAGTTTAGAGTTTAGGGTTTAGAGTTTTAGGGTTTTACCTAACTATGTCTAATCACGATTAAAAATATGCCCTAACCCCTAACCTCTAAACTTAAAACCCTAAACCCTAAACCCTAAACCCTATACCTGAAATGCCAAACCTTATAAATTTAAATTAAATAAATTAATTCTAAATTCATATTAATTGTTAACCATGGTTAGATGAGTTAAAAAAAAATAGACACATGTCAAACATCTGGATGGGTTCTGGATGGGTGAGGATGAAAGTGGAGAGAAATAGATGGGGAGAAAATTTGTATCTATTCATATCTGAAACAAATCAGTTTCTCTTTCTAAGCCTTTTTTTTATTATTATTTTGTTTTTATTTTTTGCTCTGAGACCTTCGGAGAGTCTTGGAGAGTTCGTGACTCAGGCGGCGACGCTCTTCCTTCAAGGGTGACGAACGCAGTGGCAACGAGAAGGTTAGGCGCTGATTCTAGTTCAGGGCGACAGCTATTGGGTGGAGGTTTTGAGGGATATTCACTTCTTCTCGCTGCAAATGGAACAAAGCAGGTAGTCTTTTCCCATACAATCGCGTTAGGATAATGGTATCAATAGTCACTCATACATTCACATTCACTGATCGAGTTGCACAACAAGAACGTACACAACGATTAGTAAGGCCGATTCGTGTCAAGTTCTTGTATCCAACGCAAAGGGAACCAAGTAGACGAGATATTGATCCTTCCTCGACCCAAAGTCGATTGATAGAAGTCAGATAGGCGCAATGATTACATTGATGAATCCAAGCATTAATCGTTGCATGTTTAACAAATTTGTTGATCTGCAAAGGCATTACCATAGGATTGATGAAACAAGGATATGAACATTATCCACAGTTCTAATAACAAAATAGTATAGTTGAGAGTGCATTTCATACACATAAGTGGATACCTTCTCATTCTTCGTAATCTGTTCTGATGAGAGGAAACACAAATCGGTGGTGAAGCTTTTGCTGATTCTCTCATTATGGTACTCAAGCTACACCTCTATAGGCTGAAAAGCAAGATAATCAAAGTCACAACTATAACATTTGTCTTAATTCTATCCGAATACAAAACCCTGATCACGAAAGTACCAAATCCCTTGGTGAGAATCATATAACACTGCAAAGAATCTAACCGCAAAGCCGTTGAGAACAGCACAATTGCCAAAGTCAGTAAGTCGGTAATTGCAGAGTTGAGAAGATCATCAAAGACATGTTTTTCTAGTTTTTTTAAACAGAAATCAAATATGTATAGGCCAGAAAGGATAACAACAGGCAGTACAATCCTATAGACAGTGGCGGATCCAGGATAGAAATGTTACTTGGGCTAAATGTAAGTCACACAAAAATTTCAAAAAATCTCGATGGTGCGAGAAATTTTTGTTAATAAAAAAAGTACACACACAGATATGATATTGGACGTAGTAAGCATTTATAAAGAGAACTAAGGTCATCAAGCAAGCTCAACAACAATAGACTAGAAATGGTAAACTTGTAGCTGATTATTAGAAGACTTACCAAACAAGTGATCATCAAAACTTTACTCATCCATTTAAGGGAGTCTTGCAATAAGTGTGTGAGTTTTTTTTTCCCGATAGGGCACATGGTTTCCACCAGAACTCACAGCATTAACAACATTGATCATGGCATAGATTGACTTATTGATTTTACTGCTCTCAACATGATCAACGCACTCAATGGTCTTCCTTCTTGTATCTTCATAACCTATTACAGATAGTTTCAAACAAAGTTCTATCAATATTATCAAAACCCAAAAACAACTAAAAAACTTATAAGCCTGAGGTTTAAGATATACAACCTGCAAAGTCAATAAAGTCTAACTTGCTGGTTTGAAGGGAATCTGAATTTTCTCTGTGAGATGATACATAGACTATCAATCCCTTGTGGCACCTACGAGAAAGTTCCACTGGTCCCTTTGGTGCTGGTTTACGAGAAGCATACCCACTACCATACAATTTGCTGAATTCCGACATGGACTTTGCAGGCACCTGGACAAAGTTGAGATGATAGGTGAGCAATATTGTACATCAATACAAATCCACTCAACTACTACCATATAGTGATGTCAAATCTCACCTAGGCTTAAGCATTCAGGTCATTACTGAAAAATATACTGAAAAATATACGAATTAACCAATTCGCTTCAAATTATACAATTCTCCTTATTCATATTCATAAATCATTTTATAGTTATGTCTAGAGACCAGGAGACTATAGATAGATAGAAAAGTTCATTGGCCTAATAATCTTCAACACAAATTATAATCTTGAACTCTGTTCTAATGTATTTAATTCCAAACCTGCACTTTCATTATCACTCTACTCAACATATATAAAACAATTCCAACCATGAAAACAACTCTGTTCTAATGTATTGAAGACAGATCAGAAACACCTGGCTTGGTATCTTTGTGAAACACCTGTTTTTCTAGTTATCCCTACATATTCACCATCCCCTGCCAAGTCAAAAACCCCAATAATGAGCATTTCCACACACCAATTGATTAAATCAAACAAGATTCTGAAAACTTGAAAGCCGTTACCGCAGAAACAAGCAGTGACTATGGTGAATCTAGCAACGCAAGTGGCAGATCTGGTTGGGAGGCCGACGACTTTCCTGTGATTGGAGACCAACCCAATTCCCGCACCGAAGATACCAGCGAAGAGAAGATAAAAAAGACATGGACAACCGACTTGGTCAGAACTCGTTGATGGCTAACAGAGATGAGAATTTGGGAAGGGAAAGATAGAGAGCGGCGGGTTTGTAAAGGAAGAGAAGGCAATAGTAATATTAGGATTAATTAGAGGCTATATGGTTTTTTTTTTAATATTTACAAAATTCTGTGGCACTTCTTTGAATTGTTAGTATAATTTGTGAGAAATACAATTACACTCTTTGATGAGATTGAACATATACATTAGATATTTCACACGGATGAAAGTGTCTACGCTGAGTTCAAACAGAAATCAGTATCAAATAGTATCAGTCACAGACTTCTGTTATGTTATAATTAATTTAATAACTAAAAATAATAAAATATTTTAGATTTCACACTAGACGTTGTGTCTAATATTTTTTCACACAGATTTTTGTGTTTATAGTTGATGCAGATCTTACCGTACGTATTTCATACGGTTTTATGTTTGAATTGGTGTTTCACACTGATATCCGTGACTTTTAATAGTTTGTGTGTAATAAATCTGTGTGAGTTTAATTTTTTCTAGCAGTGGATGTTTCAATTAGAAGGCAAACAGCAGTAAGAAGAGCACATAATCATTCTAGTTCCGATGAAAGAATTTCTTAACACTATATCATAGAACTGAAGAGCACATAATCATCCCTTTTTTGATACATCTGTCATTATCTCTTTAGAAAAGAATATACATGATAATATGAATGAGAGGGACACTGTCTGTAGCATGCTTGATTGTTATCTGCTATGTCAGTATATATAAGCATTATAGATGAGCATCGCCATATCCACCAACCCAACTCCAACCGGCTATTCACTTCCATGCACCCCAACACGTTCCCACCTGAGCTGTCCTCTCTTCCCACAAAAAGCACATACCGACCCCGATTGCATGCTTCACAGTCTTCAGAATATGAGCCCCCCACAGTATCATTTCGTCCTTATTTCTCTTCTTCACGTGAAGATGATCAAGTAGGACGTAGTGTGCTAGCTTCAATTTTAATCGGTCACATATGGAGGACACTAGTCACCTTGCATGCACAGTAATAGACAAATGTACATTGTATGCAAAGCCTTGGCTTCCTATAAATACCTCACCAGTGTCTCTATGCTTCTCCGGACTACTCATCAAAGCAGTAATCATGGCGATACTCAAAGTTATCTTCCTTTCAACTCTTCTCGCCTCTATCACCTTCACTCTTGCTCAACATCATGAGGATCCTTCCCAGCAGTTGGAGCAATGCCAGCGGCGCTGCCAGATGGAGATGTCGCGCGGCGTTCAACAGCAGCAGTGCCAGCAAGAATGTAAAGAGCAGATGGGAAGCAGTGGCAGAACCCCGTTCTCTCGAGATCCTGAGCAGAAGTTTGAGCAGTGCATGGAGAGTTGCCAATCGATGC
Organism: Fragaria nilgerrensis; assembly: GCA_010134655.1. Lineage (NCBI taxonomy): Eukaryota > Viridiplantae > Streptophyta > Magnoliopsida > Rosales > Rosaceae > Fragaria > Fragaria nilgerrensis. Next base: position 18,745,591 of record CM020980.1, read on the forward strand.
AACACGGCCAGCAGCAGCAGTGTCGCCGACAATGCGGTCAACAGATGAGCCAGCACGAGCGGCAACAAATGTGCCAGCAGCGTTGTCAAAGGCAGCAACACGATGGGGATTGGCAACAGCAGCAACAATGCCAAAGAAGGTGATAATAATTTAGAGCTCTCTCATAGTTCAGTGATGCTAAATGTGGTCTATTTTGCAAGCACATTAGATTACCATATATATTATTCTAAAATTATACCTATTCCCAACACAAGGTGCAAGAGCCAATTTGAGCTGCAAGTGGAAGAACAAGTCATTAACCCATCAAGAGAAACGGAACAGCAATTTGAGGAGTGCCAAATGAGCTGCCAATCTAGACAACAGGCCGCCAGCAATGTACCCAGCAATGTGCTCGACAAACTTGCCAGCAGCATTGTCAGAGGCAACAAATGGGTGATGATCGACGTCAACAACAACAGTGCCAAGAAAGGTGATGCTGAATTATTTTTTTTGCTCTCATTAGATTGAGTATATATAAGTTATAAGCTGAATGAATTATACCGTTGTTCAAATATTTAACATAAGTTCTTAGAAAACAATGAATATATCCACATTTCAATTGCCACTATTCTAAAACTGAACCATTCTATTCTACACAAGGTGTGAGAGACAATTTGAACAGCAAGGAGAAAAACTAGACATTAACCCATCAAGAGATCCAGCTCAAAAGCTTGAGCAATGCCAACAAAGTTGCCGAATGATGCAACAACGCCAACAACAACAGCAGTGTCGTCGACAATGTGCACTGCAATTGAGTCAACGAGAGCGTCAACAAATCTGTCACCAACGTTGTCAGATGCAAGATAGTAATGACAAACAGTGCCAAGAAAGGTGATTCAAATGACTTGTCAATATAATGATGTATCACTTCCTACAAAATTTAGCATCATAACATTATTCTCATATTTGTCTATCTATGTTCATTTATGTTCTTGTGTAAGATTTATTCACTGATTCGAAAATTTAACCTTCAAACACAGGTGCATGCAACAGCTCGAGCAAGGAGAAATAGAAATAAAGATTAACCCATCAAGAGATCCCGAACAAAAGCTTGAGCAATGCCAACAGAGTTGCCGCATGATGCAACAAGACCAACAACAACAACAGTGTCGTCAACAATGTGCGCAGCAATTGAGCCATCGAGAGCGTCAACAAATCTGCCATCAACGTTGTCAGATGCAAGATAACAATGACAAACAGTGTCAAAAAAGGTGATTCAAATGACTTGTCAATATAATGATATATCACTTCCTACTATGACATCATTCTCATATTTGTCTATCTATATATGTTCATTTAAATTTTTTGTGGATGATTTGTTCACTCATTCTAACACTTAACCTCCAAACACAGGTGCCTGCAGCAGCTTGAGCAAGGAGAAATAGACATAGAGATCAACCAAACAAGAGATTCTGAACAAAAGCTTGAGCAATGCCAACACAGTTGCCAAATGATGCAACAAGGCCAACAACAACAGCAATGTCGTCGGCAATGTGCAATGCAATTGAGCCAGCGAGAGCGTCAACAAATCTGTCATCAACGTTGTCATATGCAAGATAGCAATGAGCAACAGTGTAAAAGAAGGTACTTCAAATGACTTGTCAATATAATGATTTATCATTTCCTACAAAAGTTTGCATTATAACATTATTCTCATATTATCAATGTTCATTTATGTTATTTGTGCATGATTTATTCACTCATTCTAAAACTTAACATCCAAACATAGGTGCATGCAGCAGCTTGAGCAAGGAGAAATAAAAATCGAGATTAACCCATCAAGAGATCCCGAACAAAAGCTTGAGCAATGCCAACAAAGTTGTCAAATGATGCAACAAGGCCAACAACAACAGCAGTGTCGTCGACAATGTGCCCAACAATTGAGCCACAAAGAGCGTCAACAGATCTGCCAACAACGTTGTCAGATGCAAGATAGCAATGACAAACAGTGCCAAAAAAGGTGATTCAAATGACTTGTCAACATAATTATATATAATTTCCTACAACATTTAGCACTACGTACTTGTACATCTATGTTCATTTATGTTCTTTGTGTATTATTTATTCACTCATTCTAAAACTTAATCTCCAAACACAGGTGCATGCAACAGCTTGAGCAAGGAGAAATAGAAATAGAGATTAACCCATCAAGAGATCCAAAACAAAAGCTTGAGCAATGCCAACAAAGTTGCCGAATGATGCAACAAGACCAACAAAAACAACAATGTCGTCGACAATGTGCACAGCAATTGAGTCAGCGAGAGCGTCAACAAATCTGCCATCAACGTTGTCAGATACAAGATAGCAATGACAAACAATGCCAAAAAAGGTGATTCAAATGACTTGTCAATATAATGATATATCACTTCCTACAAAATTTTGCATTATATATAACAGTATTCTAAATTTTGCATTATATATAACAGTATTCTCATATTTGTCTGGATGTTCATTTATGTTCTTTGTGCATTATTTATTCACTCATTCTAAAATTTAATCTCCGAACACAGGTGCATACAACAGCTCGAGCAAGGAGAAATAGAAATGGAGATTAACCCAACAAGAGATCCCGAACAAAAGCTTGAGCAGTGCCAACAGAATTGCCGAATGATGCAACAAGGCCAACAACAGCAACAATGTCGTAGACAATGCGCACATCAATTGAGCCAGCGAGAGCGTCAACAAATCTGCCAACAACGTTGTCAGATACAACAAAGTGGAGATCAGCAACAGTGCCAAAGAAGGTGCCAACAACAACTTGAGCAAGGTCAAGTCCAGAACTACCATGAAATGAGTCAGGGTGAGAGTCAAATGAACAACCCTTACTTCTTTCCCTCGGACATGTTTCAGCAAAAATTCAGGTCTGAAGAAGGTGGGATGTATGTTCTTGAGAGGTTCACCATGAATCAAAATATGCTTCTTCGTGGCATTAGGAACTACCGATTAGCCATCTTGGAGGCCAGGCCCAACACTTTCGTCCTCCCACACCATTGTGATGCTGAATCCATTTATGTTGTTATCAATGGTGTGTAAACACTTCGTCTGTTATCGATTTAATCAATTATAAGTAACATGAATCCTCATTATTATAAGTTGTTCAATAAACTTGGTATTACAGGACGTTGCACCTGTACAATGATGATGCAAGACAACAAGGACTCCTTCAAATTGGAAAAGGGTGATGTCGTCAGAGTTCCTGCAGGGGCTATGGTCTACCTTGTTAACAACGACATGAAGACTCTAAGAATAGCAAAGCTCATGCAGCCAGTCAACACTCCTGGACGATTTGAGGTAATCAAGCAGGAAAAGAATTCTGATTCTGATTTGGAAATGGTAATTGTTTTATAAAACATTGTTTAATTTGCTGCAGGAATTCTTCCTGCAAGTGCTCAAAACCTAGACTCATACTTCAACGTTTTCAGCGATGAAATTCTTGAATCAGCCTTCAATGTAATTTTCAGCATTTTGCATTAACTTGGTACCAACCTGATTAACATAAGTCTAACAAGGCTCAATTAATTTTGTGCGTAGACACCAAGCGATCGGCTACTGAGGGTGTTTGGACAACAACAGCAGAAGGAAGGCATGGTGATGAAGGCTTCACCACAACAACTCCAAGCTTTGAGTCGGCACGCTTCTTCTCATAGCAAGGGCCATCAGTCTACCAAGGGTCCATTCAATGTTCATAGCCAAAAGCCAATCCAGGCCAATGAGTTTGGCAGAGTGTTCGAAGCTCGCCCTGAGAAGTTTGATCAGCTCCAGGACATGGATGTTGCAGTCACTTGTGTTGAAATAAACAATGTAAGTATATCAAAGAAATGAATTTGTCACATTCTAAAAGTATATAGTGGTGCACAAGGTGTTGGTAAAATTATCATTTGTAAAATTAAAAACTACTCCTTCCACATTCTGAGAAGTTGATAAAATTATATTTGGGACATTTTGCAGGAAGCTATGATGCTACCACACTACAATTCTAAGGCAATATTCGTGGTGCTGGTTGTGGAAGGAAGCGGACGGGTTGAGATGGCGTGCTCACACATGGCAAGCCAAATGGGTGCGGATGAAGAGCAAGAACAACAAGCAGAACAGAGTGGAAGTGTCATGAAAGTCACTGCTGATGTATCAGAGGGTGATGTTTTCATTATCCCAGCAGGTCATCCCATTGCCATTACTGCCCAAAACAACAACAATGAGGGTCAAGGCCAGCAGTTGAGAATGTTGGGATTTGGAATCAATGCCCAAAACAACATGAGGACCTTCATTGCAGGTAAGTCTTTTTTGGTTTGAGGATAAATTAAGATATTGAGAATCACAAGCATAGCATATTAGTTGGTTACTAAGACAAGGTATGTTCCTTTCTTTGCAGGGAGAGAGGCTAACCCACTTAGGGATATGGATAGAGAGGCTAAGCAGCTAACCTTCGGGCAAGAGATGGAGCAGATCATCAACAGGCAGAAGCAATCTTATTTCGCACCAATGCAGAGCCAGCAGCAGGGAGGAGGCAGGGTTGATCAGCCCTTGTCTTCAATTTTGGAATTCGCTGGCTTTTAAATCTTTATGAGCAGTACTTTAGGGAGTGATGAGCTAGTTATGTACGCAGCATGGTGTAATAACATCTAAGTGGTAGTTTAGGGAGAGAATAATGTATGCAGCATGATAGAATGAAATCTTAGTAGTAGTATGTAGAGCAGCAGCAGAACTAGATAGGCTGCGCTAGAGTTTACAAGTGATTAGCTCATGTAGAAGTGAGCTTTATTATAGCTCTAGCACTCTGTCGCATGAAATAAAATATATTTCCTTTGCTATTTCTGTTCATTCGATCACTATTCCTTGACTTTCCTCTTTGATTTGGATTCATTTATATTTCCAGTTACAAAAGTATATACTTGATTTATTACTCTAAGCTCAAAACTAACATAAACTTCCGCAGAAGAACAATAAATATCATCTAAGAAAATCCTCTTCGAACCTGTAAAACAGAACATCAGAACCAAATTTATACAAATTATGGTCTTATTGTTTTTTAATCTGTTCACAACGAACTTGGTTAAGATAGTAATATCCCACTGCAGATCCAATTCAACTAGATAGACCTGGATGATTTCAGACTCATCTGATCCAAGATGAATCAACTTACATGCATGTACAAATTTGTCCCATCTCGTCCACTAAGCACCATATTAGGTCACGTTAAATTTGTCAGGTTGGACACTAGTCGTCATGCATGTAATGTGCGTAACCAAATGTACACGTATCCAAGTATACACAAAATCTAGATGACAAAAAGGGGTCGAAGCTATCATAATATTCAAGAATATGATTATGAAGCAATATCTAAGCTAGCTAGTTAGCAAGAATGGCGGTCATGAAAGCTAGGTTGTTTCCTCTTCTCTTCATCTTCTTCTCTTCCTCGGTTTTGCTTGCCTATTTGCCTTTCACTTTTGGCGATGAAACCCTCAGAAGTACCGAGTACGATACGGATTGTATAGCCCGCAACTGTAAGGGAGCGGACGGCGTCGATCTTCAAAACTGCAAGGATCACTATGCCGAATACTGTGAGGTGGTGCCGGAGTACAAAAACCGATGTCCGAGCTCGCACAATGCCAGCGACGTTGCGAAGAGATGCGAGAGCCGCGGCAGATGCAACAATGTCAAAGTAGGTGCCTGCAGCAACACCAGCAGTACCAGCAGTGCATGCAAATTTGCCAAGGGAGTGGTACTACTGCGGCTCGATCACCGGAGATGTGCCGAAAACTTTGTCAAGAAGAACAAGGGGGAGAATACTACTCGAGTCTTCGGTATTCTAACCCTGATTATGATAAAGGGAAAGTACACTTGAAATTCATGGACAGATGCAAAACGAGTCAAGAACCGCAGCTATGTATGAGAATGTGTAAGCAAAAGCATCGTGAAAAGGAGGAAAGGGAAACGATAAGCTCAGTAGTGCAATAAGTTAAGCTGTATCATGTGTAGGACTACATGCAGGTGATGCACATTTTAACAGTACAGACTAGCTAAGAAGACGTTTGAAACAGATGTTGTCAACTCATGGAGAGAGTTTGTTTTGCTTTTTTGTATTTCATTTTCTATTACATATTAATTGTACTGCATGTATTTTGTTTTCTATTATACTACTATAAATATATATCCCCTATTCGCTAAAATTACATGCATATTATTTTAACTTCTACTAGAGAACTTATTCGCACTAGATTGATGGTCGCCGATATGCGATAGCCTGCACGAGGAGCTCTTGTTGTTGTTTGAGCAATGTTGTCTTCCTCTTTTCGAGAGAGCAAATTGCTGTATGGTTATAGAGCATATAATCTCGTATAAGCATAGGATCCATTGCAGGCAGGTGCTCCCAGAATGCGCCCAGCGTTTGCACCCGTTGCAGCTTCTCGTTTTCTACCTCATGCATTTCTTGCTCATTTCTTGCAAGTCTGCTAGCGATGGCCATGGATGCTCACAGCTCAAAAAGGCTTTTCTCTTCCCTTGGATGAAGCAGAAATAATGTAAAACAAGAAGACTGATTCTATTTATTCACCGAAAAAAGAAAAACGTGAATGAATTGGGTCAGGTACGTAAAATGTATAAAGGCGTCTCGGTATCTTTTGTTTTTTGAGGTTGCTTATCTTAACCTACAAAAAACAAACTCTTCACTTCCCACACCTTCAAATAAGATTCACACTAATTAATGGTGTGGGATGAAATTGAACTGTTTCATTTTGTTTCTCTTAATAACAAAAGAAAACAAGGAATTCTACATTTTTAATTTCATCAAAGGCATATACTTGAAACTTCAATCAATCTTGTACAACCCATAAGATTTTTGGTACCTATTTTCGTGATTTAATTTAAAATTTTCATCATTTATAATATAATTTAATTTACATGCATGCATGTCACTAGTCGACATATCATATTGACATATCATATCGACATATCATATCATCAGGAGAATTAATTATAAAATACATGATGAAAAATATAATAAAACTGTTGAAGGAGAAAAAATAACGAGAATAACGGTCTACTCATTCATTAATAGAAAGACCTATTTATAGGCATTACATAGAGTCTTCCGAAAGATCTAGAAGTTTTATCAACTGTAATCTATTCTAATAAGGAAACTGGATTAACCAATCCTACGTGTATTAGGGCAAGACACATAACAGAATGACGGAAATATAATTTCCTTAAACACTCCCCCTTGTGTTGCGTCCCTAATACGAGATGGTGCTTATGGTGTTGCCTCGGTAAAAACCTTGCCAAGTAAAACAAAAATCTCGTGGGTAAAACAAAAGACTTGGTCGGAGGGAAAAAGAGCACAACGCACTAACTACAATTGAAGATAACATGTGATGCATGTAGACTCCCCCTGATATCTACACAACGACTCTCCCTAATTGGTAACTCAATCTCTGAGTACAGATAAACAGCGTAAGCCAATACATTTCACATATTTCAAAAGTAGACTTGGGCAACGATTTAGTCATTAAATTCAGCCACATTATCTTTAGATCATACCTGCTATACTTAGCATTACTTTGATCTTTAAAGAGAAGGTTGCCTAACAACTCAAAACATAAGTTGGCGTTGAAAAATAGATTCACGCGTGGCATGACCTTCGTGTACTTAAATAGTCATAACGTCTTCGATACAATAGGTATGGACGAACCGTATAAAGTTCTGGAAACTAGACACCCGTAGCTTTCCAACCATATAAGGTCCATAACCTAGTTCATCCTGAGCTGATCACAAAGCTCTATCGAAGTTGACTGTTCTGCCAAAGCAGATTCTCGGACAGATCCGTCTTTACGAAAATAGCCATAACTCACTCAATATGATAGGTGTGATCAAATGGTTGGTTTCCTTGGAAAGTAGACACATAGACCTTTCCAATGGTACAAATTTCACCATTTTCCAATAAGTGGGCTATCCTATAGGTCCCATGGAAGTTGACCTATGAAACTGAACAGATACTGATTTTGCATTTGATGTGTCTTTCTGTAGGGATGAATAAGCCTGAACCTTTCATAGAAGGAATCACTGTCATTACATTGGCGTTGCGTGGGCGCATCCGGCCACTACCTTGATATTTCTTCACACTCATCTAAGAGGGAGCGAAGGTGCTCAACCGCTAGGAAGAGAGTTGAAAGACTAAGGAGAACTTGGCCTTACAAGTTTATAGTGAATGAGATGTCGAGTTGAGCATATTGTAACAAGTACATGAATGTGTTACCGTACTTAGATGTAGGATTTCTCCTAAGACTTCTTCGTCATATGGACGAAACAGGTCTTCTCAATACTTCGACCGATCAAGGGATACATATAGGCATAACTTCATCGTCCTTTAGATTGCCTTAAGCCGACAGATGAATAAGCATCATCAATAACGGTCCTCACTTTTGAGACTAAGTATTCCCAAGATCCTTTCATTCATAATTTTGGATAAGTAACATCTCTTAATTTAACAAGAGTTCATCACGATCCATCTAGAATTTACACGTAAATAGGCATAATTTTTCATATCCCTTCCCTAATCAAGTAGATACTTAGCAAATACCTTGCAAACGCGCTCCGTGGTCAGGAGCCACTTGATTTGGGTGAAAACCGATCTATTCAAGATCTTTATGTACATCTCTTAGTTCCCAACAGAGATAAGTTGTGACCACAAGCTGCATGTTCAGTTTTTCGGAAACTACCAAACTGACAAGGTAGTGGAGTGCAATGACATCCATTACGAGAGTATATCTCATCGTAGTCGATTCCAGGGCGTTTGTGAGAGACCTTGCACCAAAAGGTGAGTCAAAACTCTTTTTCTCACTACACTTTCTAACAAAGACATAACTGATAGAGTTTACATTTTGGGTGTCGGCGTCACCTAACCAAAGCATTATCTCTTTGTTTAAACTGGATCGCATCTTTCCTAGGCCAATCTACAACGTTGGTATTTTCTCAACGAAGTATGATTCGATATCAAACTCAGTAAACCATGTCATCATGTACACCGGTGTAATGTCTAAGTGTAGAGATCTCTATATGGATTGGTATTGACATTGAGGCGTCCCCCAATGATGACCATAATCCAGAAATAACAGACGAATGAGTATCATTGATCAAATGATCAAGTTGTGCCAAACTCGCATTCTTCTTTGGCGAGTATGTATCGAACCAAGTGGCCTCCCCCTAAACCGTGGGAGCCACGACCTAGCGACACCATCTACCACATTTGTGGTGTCACCATGCCACCATCTATGGGTGACGACATGTCCTCTTACCCGGACATCAACATGTCCTTATCCAGACATCAATCCTTGCAGGCATGTTTGCAGCATGTATATGTGATCTCGTCACTTTAGGAAACTTGATGAGACACAGTAGGGACAAACCACGACAATTCCAAGTCGTTCTACTTGAATATTCTTGTTCTTATCTCCCCCTAACGACGGGAAGACTGGCTCATCAAAGTGACATAAAAGAGATCGCTTGTCAAGGTCCTTATATAAGTGGACTATAGTCGGAAGCTCATGTCTTATTCAAAGACAATATTCATCAAATAACCCATCATTGTGCGCTTGTGGAGACGCAATTTGACACATATAACATGTGGACGATATAGATTGCAGAACGTTAACTCAATCTGTTAACAAATATGCATACCGTTACAACCGTAACATAAAGATTTGAATGATGGTGGGTAATGATGAATAAGTAAAACTATGACCCTGCTACAATCCGTAGTCGTTGGTCTTACAAGTCCAAAAAAAAACCGCTGGCCTCACTGCCGGGATCGGTTGAACCGACCACCAGCATGACCAGACTTCTGTTTTACGCTTCCTTTAACGGTTCACTATTCTCCAAAGCTCCAAACGCTACCAAATTTTGTAAGCAGGTAGACATAAGAGTTAGAATTTAGAAACCGCCAGCCTCGACGACAGAACCGGCCGTCGGAGTTGCCGGACATCCGTGAACACATATATCGAGCGGTTCACCACCTTCTAGGTCTTCAAATGCCACCAAATTTTGTGAATAGGTAGGCTCGGATGTTAGGAATCAGTGGCCGCAAACAGAACCTCAAGAACCGGTCTAAAAGTTGGTGGACCGGTCCTCACAATGACTGGTCCGCAAGCTGAAAAACCGAAAATTCTAGGTTTTTTCAACTTTTCAATCATTGTTAAGGTTCCCCATAACATCTAACTGTTATGGCTTGAGTTGAACCATTATGAACATCACCATAGCATTATTATGCCTCAAAGTGAACAATGAGAAGTCATCTAGGCCAACATCTTATGTATCATTCTTGTATAATCACTCACAGACATGGCAATTAATGTCTTACTTAGTGAACAACGACTGAACATCTTGTGTATGCTAGTCTCTTTATTTCATTGTCTTTAGCGTAGGAGAGTGTCGCTCCTAATCTTTGCTAAAGAATAGGCTTTACAAAACAAGTAACGAGCATGTCCAATGTGAGATCATAGGAGGTTCTTTTGCGTCATATTTGCTTATAAAAGCATGAGTAGTGCCTCCATTATATAGGAGGATGACGCGAATAGCTTTAATGTCATCTATAGGCCGTGAGCATTGCTCATAGCTCCACCAAGTTGTACTTTGGTGATTTTTGATCTCAATGGTTATTTTGCTCAAAAGAAAGGATGTCTGCGAGAGTCTTTACTCTTTAATATACGGATCATCAAAACACGTCCAAAATTGTCCCCGACGATTTATGTTAAAGCCTACATGAGTCGATGTCTCTATTCTCATCATTGGTGACAATAACCGATTCAATTAACAGAATCTTAGTGACTCATGAATGTTGCGCATTCATTATAGTGATACATAAGAAATTCTCATTAATTCTCATAATGTGTTTTCAGGTAATAAACATTGGCATGAATACGATTAAGCCATAGCATGGTTCGATGCTTCTTTGTACATAAAAAGCATATGTGACTTAAATCATAAAACCATTAGGCATTGAAACTTGAGCATTAATATGCTCTTTGATTATTTCTGATGATCTAGTCATCGTAGTCACAACGGATTTATAAAAAACTAAATCCATGAATAGTTGTCAATAATCTAAGCACTCAATCTCACTACAACACATTCATATACCAGGATGTAGAGACAACAGTCTTATGTCAAGACATAGAAACCGAAATATGTCAACAATTTCGTTAGAGATTGGTATTGGAACCCTTTAAAGTGCATTCCATGACATGTAATACTACATAGATGGACGAAACAAGGCTTAAAACATGCCAAAACTTGGCAAAATTGATCATGAGCACTATACATAGGGCGGCGCCACCGCCAACGGCTCACTATTGGATCTTGTAGAGAAAGAGGAGGATTTTTCAACATCCAATATTGGATGACATTTAGCGTAACGCAAATGTTCTTTTGTAATTGTGAATCCGCTCAAGAGTGTAGAAGACGTACTACTCTTGTTTGTAATGCCTTTGCAATTGTATAAGTGTACATTGTGTCACACTTGACATTACAAATCCTCTTTTGATCCAAAACCAATATGCATTGTGCAACATCATGATATGCCAAGTGTGCATCCACACTTGGTTTAATTATGACGCCCAAGTATGCATTGCGCCATACTTGGTGCGATGTCAGCCTTTATAAACATCACCTTATAGTAACTGGTGTTTTTTTGTAGTCCAATGTAGTGTCATGTTGTAATGCGATATGTTGCATTAACATATAGCTTTTGTAGATCGAACCATATGTGCCAGACAAAATCTGAATATATATGCCAACAATTATAACGAGGTCTTGACCATGAATTTAATTCAAAATATAACGACTAAGTAACTTTAGTCAAATATGTGAGGCGTAAACCTTCACAAAACTTGGAAAAATAAACGGATTTGTAGTCACTTAGACTAATAAACTGAAATCATATGCTACATATCTTCCGCAATATACCTTTTTCTTTTAAAATCAGTAACTGTGAGAATAATGTTCTCATCTTCTTCCATATAGTGAGTTTCGTGTTTCAAGAACTCCATATATTTCTTGTACATTGACCATATTATTGCAATTAATGAACAGATGTAGAACCACATCAATAACAAGATTTTTCTTTTACTAGCCCAATCTTTATATGACATGTGGGGTTCGAGGCGTTGCCTCCCCCTCTTTTTTCAGAACGCGTGACATAAATTTCGTCACTTTTTTTTTAATGTCAAATATGGGGCTCATGTTTCGGTCAATTATCTTAAAACAACAAGATGGAAGATTAACCATTATCGAGATACGATAATTAATTCGAAGTACTGAATTAGGTCAAGACCATAGTTTATGGTAACTCAATTCGATGTAAACCGTGACAAATTCCGTCACAAATCGATGTAACCGTGACAATTTCCGTCACAAATCGATGTTAACCACGACAATTTCCGTCGCAAATCGATGTTTGTCCCTTTATTAACCACGACAATATTCCGTCGTAATACCGTGACTTGTTAAACCGTTACAAATTTCAACTTTGATATGAGGGGTCCCAATCCCTCAATATCGTCCCACGTTATAAAGAAAGGTGGGATGTAGAAGAAGACTACGAAGCCCGGCTATGAAATTAAAATTCAAAAATGACAACTTTTATAAAAGCATACGTGCTAGTTTGCCATGTAATGGTACCAAACCTGATGGCTACGAATGGAAAGGAATTGAAAGACAATGAAAGAAAAAAAAAATTTCATAGATAGCTGCTGCGTTTACACTATTTGGTATAAATACTCTCAAGCCCCCGTTAGGATGCTGACAAGCGTCAAAAATCTAACTAAGGATACAATGCAAAAACCCTAGCAGTAAATTACTTGTAATAGCTAGTAAGAAAGACACGTGCAAGACATGTGCATTGTAAAAAGAGTATACTTCTCCTAATTACTCTAAGATTTCAACAGATCTCATTGCATTGCTGCCCTCTTCACCAGAAACTTGCCCACAAGTTTTGTATCAGGTGTCAAGCATCAGAATCAAAGTCAGGGAAACGACGCTGAATGTCCTGAGCATATTCCCAAGTAGCTTCTTTAGGTGTAGATTCCTTCCATTGGACAAGCCATTGTGCTGCAGCTTCTCCCCTACGTTTTACCAGCCTAGTTTGTAAAACCTTTGCAGGAGTCCATTTAGGTCTGGAAGAGTCTGTGACAGCAGGCAGTTGGGGCTTAACGCTCACACCTTCACCCACTTTCTTTTTTAGGTCTGGAAGAGTCTGTGACAGCAGGCAGTTGGGGCGCAACGCTCACAGCTTCTCCACTTTCTTTTATATGAGAATGAAAATGAGTTTTCTAAGAAGCATTTTCAATAGACGATTACGTGAAATCAACTTCTTGTTAGTAGTTTATGTCAGCTAATTAATAGTACAAAATTGACAAATGAGTTACGCTTTATATCGTAAAAGTTTTGTGTCCTTAATCCGAGCAGAAACTGGGAGCTTAAGCTTGTAAGCGACTTCACCAATCTTTTCCAAAACTTCAAATGGACCATAATACTTAGCTGACAGCTTGTGGAATGGATGTTGATGTATAGTCTGCTGCCTGTATGGTTGTAACTTGAGGTAGACCATATCGCCTACAACAAAAGCTCTTTCAATATGCTTGTTGTCGTAAAATTGCTTCTGCATGTTCTGAGCCTGCGACAGATTCCTCTTGACCAAAGTGAGAAGCTCATCTCTGGTCTTGAGCTGATGATCCACACTAGCCACTGCTGTGGAACCCACAGTGTAAGGCCGAATTGGAGGTCGGGGGTAGCCATAAAGTGCCTCAAATGGTGACATTTTGAGAGATGCATGATAAGAGGAGTTATACCACCATTCTGCCCAAGGTAATGCTTGCACCCACGTCTGAGGCTTATCCTCAGTAACACATCTCAAAAATTGTTCCAGAGATTTGTTCAAATTTTCAGTTTGGCCATCACTTTGGGGGTGGTATGCCGAAGACCTGCTGAGTTTGGTTCCCTGCAGTTGAAAAAATGCCTCCCAAAATAGGCTCATAAAAATTGGGTCCCTATCTGAGGTAATATTTAGTGGTAGACCATGGAGGCGAAAAATCTCTTTGATGAACACTTGTGCCAAAGAAGCTTCAGTATAAGGGTGAGAAAGGGGAATAAAATGAGCATATTTGGTGAACTTGTGTATCACCACCCAAATGGTTGTCTTACCCTCAGATTTTGGAAGAGCATCGATAAAGTCCATTGCAATGTCCTCCCAAGCCTTGTCAGGTATTGCAAGAGGTTGGAGCAGCCCTGGGGGTTTGACATTCTCACTGTGATGTTGTTGGCATGTTTCACACTCGGCCACATACTTTTTGATATCACTGTGCATTTTAGGCCAAGAAAAACTTCTCTGAATCCTCTTAGAAGTCCTTAACCTGCCTGCATGGCATGAAATTCAGACATTATCAGTTTGTGGAACAAATAAAGATCTTGTTCCTGTAAAATATTTGAGAATTCACCAGAGAGAAATGTTTGCAGTGTGTAGGGTCCTGTTGAAGTTTTTGCAGTATTTCTTGCACCTCTTTGTCTTTGGAGTAGGACTGAATCATTTCCTGCATGAAACTGTGGACCGGCCTTGACATTCCCATGAGCTGAAGTGTGCTGACATTCCTAGAGAGAGCATCAAATGCAGCATTATTCTTTCCTGCTTTGTATTGGATGGAGTAATCATATCCAAGCAGTTTGAGTAACCACTTCTGTTGGGCTGGTGTAGTGATCCTCTGGTTCTGGAAGTACTCAATTGTTCTATGGTAAGTGTAGATTTTAAAGTGATGCCCTAGCAAATAAGGTCTCCAATGTTGTACAGCTGTTACCACTGCCAGCATTTCTTTGTCATATACAAACAAAGCTTAGTGCCTCTGAGCCAAAGCTTTGCTCATGTATGCTACTGGATGGCCTTCTTGAGACAAAACAGCCCCAATCCCTCTATCCGAGGCATCACATTCGATGACAAATTCTTTCAAAAAATCTGGAATGGCAAGAACAGGAGTGGAAACTAATGCTTGTTTCAATTCCTCAAATGCAGCTGTGGCTTGCTCCCCCCACTTGAAGTTGTCTTTTTTCAATAAGTCCGTGAGAGGTTTAGCAATCATTCCAAATCCCTTCACATACTTCCTGTAGTAGCCCGTCAGCCCCAGGAAACCTTTGAGCTGTTTTATTGTCTAAGGTTGTGGCCATTTCCTTACGCATTCTATTTTAGTGAGATCAACATAAACACCCTTTTCACTGATGATATGACCTAGGTATTCCACCTGAGGAGCCCCAAACTGCATTTGCTCCCGTTAACCTTTAAAGAGTTTTGTTTCAATTTCTCAAAAACCATCTCCAAATGCTGCAAGTGCTCCTCAAGAGAGGGACTAAAGATCAGGATGTCATCAAAGAAAACCAAAGTGCATTTCCTGAGGCATGGTCGTAATATCTCATTCATGACTGCTTGAAAAGTAGCTGGAGCATTGGTCAATCCAAAAGGCATTACTAGGAATTCATAGTGGCCCGAATGTGTACGAAAAGCAGTTTTGGCAATGTCTTCCTCATTCATTCGGATTTGGTGATAACCCGATTTAAGGTCCAGCTTGGTGAAGATTGTTGCTCCATGAAGCTCATCCAGAAGCTCATCTACTACAGGGATGGGGTACTTGTCTTTGATGGTAGCAGCGTTTACAACTCTATAGTCGATACACAGCCTCCAAGAGCCATCTTTCTTCTTGACAAGGAGAACTGGTGAGGAAAAAGGGCTAGTGCTAGGTCTAATAACCCCGTTTTGCAGTAGATCACTGATAATCTTCTCAATCTCACTCTTTTGAGAATAAGGATACCTATAAGGTCTCACACTAATTGGAGGAGTGCCCGGAGCTAGGATGATCTTATGGTCTTGAGGGCGCGCTGGGGGCAATTGAGTGGGAGGTTCAAACAACTCACTATACCTTTGAGTGAGGTTTTGAATTGCAAGATGTACTGCTGCTTCCTCTCTTAAGGGAAGAGTGGAATTTAATTGAACCAGTACAACCTCTCTCTCCTTCCTTAAAAGCCTGGACATAGATTTGCATGTAATCACAGTCGACTTAGTCTCCGTCTCACCCTGTAGGAGGTGTGTTTGACCTACACTTACAAACCTCATGTACATTTTCTCAAAATTCCACGTAATATCACCAAGAGTTTTCAGCCAAAATGCCCCCAAAATTAGTTCACACCCTGAAATAGGCAATACATAATAATTGGCAGTGAAGGTAAAAGACTGTAATTGCAATTCAACAGTTACCATTTGACTTGTGTGCATGATGTCATCACTAGCCAACCAAACTCTCACAGGTTTTATGGGATGCATCACAGTCTTTTTATTATGCAGTGCTGAAGGATGTGTGAAATTATGTGAGGCTCCCGAATCAATAAGCACATGCACCCTTCTTTGAAGACATTGGCTCTTAAGTTGCATGGTTGAGGCATTGCTCCCATCACTCATAGCCTGTAACACCACTTCTTGATTATCTATCTCTTCAATTTGAGGTGGCATTAGAGGGGGGGGGGGGTTGGGATCCCCTTCAAGTTCAAGCATCTGTAAGTCCAGTTCATCTTGTAGCACTTCAATAACTATGACAGCTTGACCCCTTCTACAGTTATGACCAGGCCGAAAGAGCTCATCACAAAAAAAAAACACTGATTGCGAGCTCTTCTTTCTTGGTACTCTGCTTGAGTTAAGAGTCTGTTGCCCCCTTCTTGGTGCGCCACTCCCTGTTATGGTGCAGCTTATAATCTAGGCTAATTGAACTGAGGTCGAACTCTTTATGGTGCTGCTGCTTGGATGTTTCTTGCGGGTGCCATGTTAACTCTAGGGTTGTAAGTAAGCCGACAAAGACTTAACTCCTTCTCCTCAAAAATCTTTGCCAATTCACAAGCTTCAAATAAGGTTTTTGGCGTTTGTACACGAACCTCAGCTCTAATTCCTTCTTTCAAACCCCTAATAAAACTTGAAAGTAACACTTGTTTAGGGTTTAGGAGCTCTTCTAGCTAACTTAGTGAACTGGTCTTTAAACTGCTCCACATATGCAGTTTGGTTGAGTCTTGTCAGTGCAGCCTGATAATCCATCATGTTGTACCCACTGAATTCTCTCATTAACAGATCCGCCAACCCTTGTCACAAATTTGGAAACTCATGCTTAAACATAAACCATCTGTCGGTTGCTCTGTCAGTCAAGTGTGATGTAGCTATAGCCAACTTTTTGTCATCTAGAATTTGATACAGTGCAAAATATTGCTCCACCCTATTCAACCATTCCACAGGGTCGCCCCCTCCGAACGTAGCCAATTCTAACTTCATCTGTCTCATTGTGGGAAGATTTGGGTCCAAATTGGTGGTGTTAAAGGTAAGTGTTTGGTTTGGAAGAAATGTGTGTTGTGAAAAATGGGGTGGATAAGCATAAGTTGTATACTGTGGGTTAGCACCATACACAAAGTGAGGGTTGGGAGTTGTAGTGGTAGCATAAGTGGGGTTTGAAAATGTGAGGGCTAGATTTGAGTGCTGCCGCTGGAAAATATCATTATCATTAGATGAAACAAAAACTTGTGGCTGGCTTTGAGACGGTCCAGGACCCACCATATAGTTAAATGGATGTTGACCAAAACCAGTATGTTGAAAATACTGACTTTGAGCACCTTGATGTTGGTTCACTACATTATGCCCATGTGTACGTAGCTGTGCTAGATTGTCCCTTTTCATTTATAATAGCGGTATTAAGCAAAGCAGATCCACTAACAATAGTATTCACAGGCTGAGACACACCAAAAGGGTGAGACATCGTCTCGCTAATATTTCCATTCAAATTTAAAGGCAAAGATCCTTTATTTTTTGATGGAGTAAGTATAGCAAAGCTACATGTGGCTGTTGTTGAAGCAGTGGTGTCGCGAGCTTGTGTAGATGCTGCTGACCCCTCGCCAGAACCGAGCACAGGAGAACCACCTTGAGTAGGAGGTAGTGTACCAAACTTCACCATAGTGTTGTCTTGCGTCTGTGGAGGAGGACTGTTATGAACAGATCTGAGCTCTTCCAACATTTCAAGTCGAAAGGCGTTGAGGGACTCTTGGTAAACATTGAGCGTTGTTTGTAGCTCGCCGATTCTTGCAGCTATCTCATCCTTATGCACTTGTAAATCGAACTCAACTGAAGACAGCTCCCCAGTATCTTGAGTTGGATTAGTGTTTTTGTTTTTCACCATTTTGGTTTTGCCCCCCCCCCCCCCCGATCGAGGGCTCTGATACCAAATGTAATGGTACCAAACCTGATGGCTACGAATGGAAAGGAATTGAAAGACAATGAAAGCAAAAGAGTTTTTTCATAGATAGCTGCTGCGTTTACACTGTTTGGTATAAATACCCTCAAGCCCTCGCTAGGATGCTGACATGCGTCAAACATCTAACTAAGGATACAATGCAAAAACCCTAGTAATAAATTACTTGTAATAGCTAGTAAGAAAGACACGTGCAAGACATGTGCATTGTAAAAAGAGTATACTTCTCCTAATTACTCTAAGATTCCAGCTGATCTCATTATATCTTCAAAGATCCATAGTGACGAATCCATCACCAAAAGTGAAATCCATCTATGAGCCAAAAGGGTCAAACCCCTAACCAAATGTTACACTTGAAACAAGCGATACAACCTTGCCACCAACCAAAAAAAACTGAATTAATCACCCTTCTTCAACACTGCGTTTAAAAACCACCAGACATCATACAATATCAATTCACCCTTATGTTGACTAGACATTACCGAAATGAAACCCCATAATCCCCATGCCAAGGGGTGACGTCATCAAAGTTGCAAAGCAACCAAACCCAAAAAAACCATAACCCCAACCCTTGCTCATAAGAGAAGGAACTTATTAGACCTAACTAAAAACAAATAACAGAGAAACCAAGAGATCAAGGCCCAAGATCATTGGCTTTCTTCGTCATGAGCTAGCAAAACCACCAAGACCAACTACATCAAACGTTTCACCATATGAGAAGCACCCAACGCCATAAGATCTATGACAAACTGCCGCCATGATCTGCCAACTAAGAGCATCTTGAGCAGACTATATATTGACTCTTTAGCCATTTTAGAGAGCAAGTTTAGTTTTTTATCAACTTTACCAGTTCCAGCAGACTAGCAAATGGCTAGCTATTTTAACTATCTCGTTAGCTACTCTGTATAATTTATGTTAATTCAATGTATTCCTTTAAGTCATTTTATGTAATATTAAAACATATTTAAATTAATTTTTCTTTAGTTACTTAATAATATAAATCAAACTATAGTTAGAATAGAGAGTACTGAAGAGATATTTCTAAAGTGGCTAGCCAAAATAATTTTTTAGCTACTGTGGCTAAAATTTGACTACAAAATGGCTAACATTACTAAAGATGCTCTAACCACATGCTCCACACATACGTGCGCCGTCGTTGATTGCCCATAACCATCCTCCACACTTGCGCCGTCACTTGAGAAGAAAGAAGAAGCATCCACAGTTCTAACAACCAAACAGAAAGCAAGGACATGATCCCAAAAACCCTAAGAGCCCGTCCTAAAAAAAACTCGCTACTGGTCGATGCGACGAGCCACGATCAATGCGGTGGTGCCGCCACACAAGCTTCAACCCTTCTTTTGTGATTTCAATGCTAACCCTCTACACATGTTTTCTTGGAGCTAAAGATGGGTCCTAATAGCTGTAAGGTTTTGACCAACCTAATTAAGCACCACATCATTGATCCTAGGGCTGGGCGTTGGCCGAGACCGGCCTACTTTTCATAAGGACCAGACCCAGACTGGTAATAGTATAACCGGGCCGGTCTTTGTATCAAAAAATTTAGGGCCCGGGAAAAGCCCTGCACGGCAAAAGTCCGGACCGGTTTTGCCGGGTTTCGGGCATGTTTTGCCGTCGTTGAGAGGAAGAGAAGAGAGGTACCTGAGGGGTCCTAAGTGTCTGATTCTCAAGAGGGAAACCCACAATCAGAATGAATCAATTGGAATTTGAAAACCACAATCACAAAAATCAACAAAGTTCATCAAAGCACCAATCTTTCAAACCCAATTCACCATAATCACAAAGCAAGCAAATTTCAGGGCTTAGTTTGAAGGTACCTGAGACCTTTCTCGTTGAAGGTGACGACACGGAGCCCTCTTGTTGATGTAACGGCCACGCGAAGCTGTCGTCGGAATTATCGCGTCTTCCGCCTTTTCTGCTGCCACGGTGGCTTCCCCAATTTGTGAGAGAACTCAGAACTCGGCTCGTTGCGCAGAAGATGTGCGTTGGTGTTGCCAAGACACAAGAGGCGCAAGCGGCAGGCAGCAGGCGTCGTCGTGAGGTGAGGCGCGGAGGGCGGAGGTGTCGAGAGGCCAGCATCTCTGTTTTGTCTTTCAAACTTCAATGTTTGGTTTAGGTAGGTCGACACTCAACAAGGTATGAAGTTTAGGAATTAGGACTTTAGGGTTTGACTTTACATAAAATTGACTAATCTTGTGTGTGGTTGAGTCTATATTACTTGTATATGATTGCTAAAATTATCCAATTATTGAGTGATACATATGCATGTCGAGCTTTCGGGCTGAAAATGGTTCTGAAAATTAAGGCCTGGGACCAGCCCGAGTATAGTTGGGCCCGGCCCGAAATGGCCGAAAACAAACTAGGGCCCGTAAAAAAGCCCGACCCAACTCGGTCGGTCCAGTTCGGTCTTTTTTTCCATTTAGGGTTTTATGATCCAACTTTAGGTTTTAGTAAACCATGTCAATGCGTCTATGTATGTTCTTTGCTCTTACTAATACCTTATACCTCTAGTAAGTTTTGATCGAAACAGGGTGACTAAAATACACCATTCATCTTTTCCATGCTACACAATGATTATATGACCTCTAGTCCATTCATCTTTTCCATGCCACACAATGATCATATGACCTCTAGTAAGTTTTGATCAAAACGGGTGATGGATATTCTCTATTTTTTTTTCAAAGGAAAAAACAATGCATAAGAACAAATTGCAAACTAATTAAAACTGTGAGAAACTCTCTCTCCTAACCAATCCAAATGAAACATTAGATTAAACTAGATTGACAGAGCATGGTGGTATTGTGCAAATGCAACAAGCTGGTCTGCCACGAAATTAGCTTTACGATACGTATGACAAAACACGATGGAATCAAACTATCAAACACGATGAAACATGATTGCTAGTTCCTACCTTAATGAAACCAACAAGGAACCCAGTTGTAAAAGTTGTACTGAATGAGGCTAAATTGCAAAACAATGAAAACAATAGGGGACATAAAAAGCAAGGCACTCTTTTTTTTTTTTTTTTTTTTTTTGGTGCATAAAAAGCAAGGCACTTGAGCAAAGCTCTATTTATGCCTCTATGTTTTAAACTGTGGCAAAGAGAAGAAGAAGAAGAAGAAGAAGAACACAGAAAGAAGAACACAGAGAGAGATGGAGTCAATCTTCGGGTTGGTTGGGAACGACTTCGCCATAGTGGCAGCGGACACGTCGGCGGTGCACAGCATACTGGTGCACAAGACCAACGAGGACAAGATCATGGTCCTCCTCGATTCCCACAAGCTCATCGCCGCCAGCGGTGAGCCCGGCGACAGGTACCCCAATCTCTCACCCTTAATTATTGATTTGATTTGATTTTAGGGTTTGTGATTTTGATTTGAATTGGGGGAATTTTACAGGGTTCAGTTCACGGAGTACATCCAGAAGAACGTTTCGCTCTATCAGTTTCGAAATGGGATTCCTCTTACCACCGCCGCCGCTGCTAATTTCACCCGCGGTGAGCTCGCCACCGCTTTGCGCAAGGTAAAGTTTTCACCTTTAATAGGGTAAAGATTGATCTTACAGTATTGTACTTGTTCATCTTTCACGGCTTGTTTCGAGTTTTACCCCAATTTTGAAAATCTAGGATTTGGTTTTGGTGTTTTTAGTGTCTGGGGTGAATTGGGTTTTGTACGTACGCAACCAGATTGATATGAAGTGTTGGTAAAGTAAAACCCAAGAATGAAGTATAGCTGTTATGGTGTTTAATTTTACTTACGGTGAACTTGACTGGGCGAGTAACTTAGTGGTTTCATTAGGTGGTGTAGGATGATCAATACTTTTCTTATGGAACATATGCAACAAGATTTATATGAAGTGTTGGTGTTAAAGAATAATGTGTAGTGTGCAAGTGCTTTGATTGTGTGAATTTTGTTAATGGCCAACTTGACTAGTTGAGTAACTTAGTGGTTTCATTAGGTGGTTTAAGATGACAATATTAGTAAGTCTTATAATCCAAATACTTTTCTTATGGTGTTCTCTTATTGCCAGTAATGGAACATGCAGTAAGTTATATTGCAAGTTCAGTAATTATAGACTTAGAGTTTCTACTAGAGTGTACCACAATGCTATTGGGTTGGCCATGGGTACCATATGTCCTAGGTATATGCATTTGACAGGAGTCATGATGTTACTTAGTCTTACTGCCGCATTTTCGCCTAAATATTTGTTTGGATTTGTCAGCATATGTAAAAGGGTCTAGACTTCGATACATGGGACTCAAAATATCAGTGAAAGAAACTACTGGAGAAATTCCTAGAACTTCAAAGTATTTTTCTAATAGGCTGTTATTGAAGTTAGTTAACCAGACATGATAGTCAACTAGTATCATGAATTTATTATGAATTTGCACATCCTGTTCTGTGTGGAATAACTTTATGCCCAACATGTGTATTGTATGTTTTGTATTGGATAAGGGATTTCCAGACACCTTTGCGCTGTTCTGAGAGCATTACGGCCTTTCCCCTTGTACAGGAACCACTTAGACACATTTAGTAATGCTTCTACAAGAAAACCAGAATCATTCACTCAAAAGTAGGCAGAGCCTTAAGTTCACTTCGCAGGTTCTCTGGCCCTAGCCTTAATCACCATGGAACCCAAACTTATGAAAGCAGATGCTGTACCAAATTCAGAACTCAATTTCTTAAATTCTGCTGACTTCTTTACTTAAATTCCCTTGTTCCCTAGTCTCTGTGCATCAAACAGAGACTAGGGAATCTAAGTGTATAGAATCTCATCTGGTGATTGTTCTCACCTTAGAAAGTTGAGGTTGAAATGAAAGTGGTAAATTATGTATGCTTCTCAGTGTTTGGGAATTAAGAGCATATAGAAAATCTGAGTATATGCAAACGATATTCCTGGAAAGCAGCATGGTCGACTTGAGTTCAACTGATGAGCTTTCCTAGATGATTTAGACACTAGAAGACTTCTAAAAACCATGTGACAGGGATAATAAATTATCACAGGAGGATCATCTTGTGTAATAAGACAAATAACCATCTGCTGTTAATGTGGTTAGCTATTTGACCAAATATATGATGATCCAGTAACTATAGATGCACTAAAATACCCTTTGCAAGAGATATAAAGAATGAAAATGGTTTTCCAAGATATGGAAACTGGAAATTAGTTGCCAGCATCTTCGTAATTCTTTAGGACTATTGAAATCCCAAGACCCTAACTGCTTAGGTTTACAAACTTAATTGCATCTAACTAAATGAGGTTTAGATGGAGTACATCCTTTCTGTTGGTTTAATCAATGTCTTCAGAGCTTCCCATATGAAACATATCAGCCCTGCAGTGTAGATAGAAACTGCAGATGACACAGCTTGAATTAAGGCCAATCTATCTGCCATAGTTAACATCTGACTTTTCCAACTGCCCTCTTTGGTGACCAGGACATGTCTTGGGTTTTATTGGGGCTTATATTCTTTACCTTTAGTTTTTAATTCAGATGATGTAGTGATGGGTATAACAAGTTTCATAAGTTTTGACTTCTTATGCACACTATATTCAAGTGTTACAGGCATAGTTGAGCACCATCTGTCAGTAGGTTTTCACTTACAGGTCCTTAATGTCAAACGTCCCCCCTTTCGCTAACGCAATAATCTTATTATTTGAAGTGTTAAATTTTCTATTCCGTTGAATGACATTTCTTCTCTGGTTTTAACGACAAATGATATTGCAGAACCCATACCATGTGAACATTCTCATGGCTGGATATGATAAAGAGAAAGGCGCAGAACTGTACTACATTGATTACATTGCTTCCCTCCACAAGGTTGACAAGGGCACCTTTGGTTATGGTTCCTATTTTGCTCTCTCCCTCATGGATCGACTCTATCACAAAGGTATGTCTGTTGATGAGGCTATTGCCTTAATTGACAAGATTATCATTGAGATACGATCAAGGCTTGTTGTCGCTCCACCCAACTTTGTCATCAAGATAGTGGACAAGGATGGAGCTAGGGAGTATGCATGGCGTGAGTCCATCACGGATGCTGGTGTGGCTGCTGCTTGAGGTGACTTAATTGGCTCAACAACCCATCAGATCCCAAATGAATTGGGGATGAAACGATTCGAAACAGAACTAAAATGATCAAATCTGGGTTGAAGATAAACCCAGAGACATGAAGATGAACTCCAAGGCACGGTGCATGGTAGGTTGAAGACGAATTCATAGAAAGTCGTAACGGCAGGTTTGCCGTTAGTTGTGTAGCATAAAACATTTGGCGTGATCTCAACCACTAGATTTTTTAAATGGTCAAGATCTTAAGAAATTGATGAAAACAGTAGAGAACTAACTTTAGAGGATCTCAATCCTACTTCTATTATCATAAACGTTGGGGGAACTAATGTCTCTGGTAGAACTATTTCATAGTAGATCTATTCTTGTTTGAACTATTGAATAGTTGTTGTAATTTTTTAAAAAATGGGTAGTTTCATTTGGAACTGTTCTCTTTTTATCTTTGATGGTTACTTCTGTTATTCCTTTTCTTTGGGTCATGTTATTTATGCATGCAGAGCTAAAGATTCCCAGGAAGTGAGCTTTTTATTATCTTTCTGAAATTCTCATGCATTTATCCTGATGAGTATTTACAATTTAGTCATTTACATAGCACATGGCTAGTACAGAACTAGTTCTGAGAATTTCAATTTTGAACAAAATTTCAAGTCAGCCAGCTACTGCAATGTGCTAATTTAGCAGGCCAGAAACATAGAAAGGAAAACAAAGAAACCACCCTCTATATATAGGAATGCAAGTGTTGTTTTCTGCTTACCATTTGGGTCATCTAATCCGAGCCTAACTTTGAACAAAAGAGGTGATTTAAAATATTTTCTTTGCCACAGTTGGAGTTTCTTCTTAAAAGGTTAATGATTCTGAACGAAATAGCTGAACACTTTCTTTGCATATTTACCTAGCATCTTTATTTTGGTCATTTAGGGGGTGTATTGTATTTATACAGACTTATTTTAATCAACTGACTTTTTGAAAAATTTACACTCTTTGAAAAGTTCATAAACTTTCACTGATTTCTTAAAACCATCGATTTTTAATCACAGACTTTCATTGATTTCTGAAATCTACAGATTTCATATAAATGACTTATGTAGATTTTTCAATATTTACAGAGTTACAGGAAAGAAAAAAATAAATAAAGATGCAGTGACAAACACATAATGACACCGATTATAAGTTTAGTGCTCATCTATCTAATTTCGATGCATACAATTGTAATATTTGATTGAAATACATAAACATAGGTAACAAAAAAGATTATATTAACTTAACAATATGCATACTTGTACGTAAACCAAAGAAACATGTTCTAAAGTGAGACATTAGATGTTCACAAGTTTAATTCATGTACGTAAATATAATAATATAATCATGTGGTTCTAATATCAAGAGTTAGTAGATAATATTTAGGTTATCGAGGGTTCCAAGTATTACAATTGAAAGACAACAAAATGTTAACATTCAAAAAACATTGAAAAGATTAAGTAGAATAGCACGTTGATAACACAAAATATTATAAAAAAAATATGATGTATCGTAGGATCAACCTATTCACATGTAAAGAGAAAATCTGTCGTAGACTTTTCCAAATCTTTGCTCTAGTGGATAGAAAAATATTGGAGTTTGGTGTGTATAATTTACACTACAAAGTCCACAATTATCCTTGAGTTATTAATTCTATAAGTATGAATGATATTTTAAATACATCTGAACTTCTGTTCATTTTAAAGAGTCTTAATTGAATACTCCTGAACTTTGGTGGAATTCATAATGATTTTTTAAAATCTAGTTGAATACATCCAGACTTTAATTGATTTTTAAAAATCTGTATTGAATACACCTAGACTTTCAAATTCCATAGACTTCTTTAAAACTTCCACTAATTCCATATACAATACACTATCTTTAGATAACCTCTTTAGTGTAGAAAGATGTGACAAAACCACGGTGAAAATTAGGACTCATGTGACTGATTTACTGAATTGTAACCGTAACTAAAGAGGATGCTAGCGCCTGGTGAGCTATCAAAGGCGAGACACATAGCTTCGAGAGTTATTCTCGGCTCATTTCTGTTGTGTTGGTCCGATCATATTTGCTAAAAGATGTAACGATCAAACCACTAGACAAACGGCCATATTTACTAGATTACTTTACTATAAGTTAAAATTAGAGATATTTTGAGAATAAAAAGACAGATATCTATCAAAAGAACCTCCTCACCATGTGTAGCTTATTATTAGGGCAAAACAATTGGTATTGACTAAATTTAATACAAATAATTTTTCAATTTTTGTTTTGAAAGGAAGACGATAGGCTTTTTATTAAGTGAAAGCTAAAGAGTACATGGGAGATGCAGATCGGACAAAACATAAATAAAAATGCAACAATATGCACAAAACACATTTAAATCAAAAGTAACAAAAGCTAACAAGATGCAATGAAAATGAAAGGTAACCATAGGACTTGCCAAAAAGCAGTGTAAACTGTGAAGGTAGTAGTAACTGTAACAGTAACCAGGATCGTAACTGTAACCAAAGAGATACATCCTTCTAGCAGGATGTGACTCCTGAGAGACCGAAAGCGGCCAAGTGAGTCAGCACCTTGAATAGCAACCGTACCCTCAAAGACATGAACCATAAGTTTGAGTGCCCAATATATAGAGGTAGAGCCCAAACCCGCCTAACCCCTCCACCTGGGTCCCAAATCCGAGTCCACCAGTGAGTGGGACTCAAAGCCTCACACACTCCACCCAGGCCCAAATCAGTCCCAACCCACAAAGAAGATTCCAAAACTACACCCTGGACATTCCCGCTGACGACCACCGCTGTCGCTCCGACGCCATTCTTTGTCGCCTCCCCGCCATCTTCCGTCGGACAGGTCCAGTACCAGTCCCAACCTTGCGTCGGACAAAAAGCTCTGACCGTTGTCGTCGCATCAGATCCGCCCTCTGATGGGTATTCAACCCTTGTCTCTCCCACGCAGGCCGACTTCGACGGTCCGCGACACAGCACCACCACCTCTTCTTGCCATCAGGTGGAACTTCCGGTACAGAACCGGATCCCAGATACGGATCTGCCCCCAAAAACCCACTTCCAAGGAGGACGCCATCGGCCGAGCTTCTCTCAAAGGGTCAAACTATCGACCCAGCCTACAAGCCAAGAGAAGCTTGATGCCACCACCCACATGATAAAGGAGGGGAGAACACGACCGGGCGTAGCCAGAAAAACTAAACCAAAAGTTACAGAATTTAACCTCAATTATACTGTTTATTCTGTTTGCATTAGAGAAGCTAGTATCTTCTAAAGTCTTGTCCATTTGAATAAAAATATCTATTATATTCACGAAGATTATTTATATTATGAGACATTTTCTTAGATCCTATGAAAGTAATATGTAATATAATTAATGTAAGGGTCAAACTTTAAACTAATTTGTAATACAAGTATGAAAGTGGTAATTGTATCAACTAATGATGGATAGAATTGAAAAGCGAAAATGATCATTTAAACCCTCTTACTCTCATGTGGCTACGCCCCTAAACACGTCCTTGACAAGATCGATAGGCAGGCTACAAGGGGTGAGAAGATCTCATCGAAGGCAAAGTTGTTCAACGAACAAAAAGCCTAGAAAGGTTTGTCGCCATCAAAAGAGGGAGAGAAGAGCTTTCGTCATAACATGTTGTCTATTTAGAAGTTAGAAATAATTCTCACTTGAACTGTCAATCTAGAAAAGTCAAGAGATTCAAGTATTATTAACTCCTCATTGATGGTGTGTTGGATTTCGGTCATATATATATTTCTTAAAACAATTCATTATTTTTGGAAAACCTCCAAAGTTAGTAGATCATCAAACATAACTTACCAAAATTGTCAGATTTCTTTCGTAATACTACGATATATCTAATAATACTAGTTTCTTTTTCACGCCTCGTTAGTTATATCGAATTCGACCAGTTCTCTTTGTTCACAAATTCAATGACTCGTGGCTAAAATTAGAAAGTTTCCGAACCTCAGCAGCCAAAATTGCAAAATTGATAAACTACAGTACACAAGAGCAAGGACTAAAATATCCATAATATCCTTGATATTTCTATTTTTTACAAATATCGATATTAATTTTTATATATTTTATATTTGGTATAATATATAATTTTTATATAAAATTTTGATAAAATTTCCGTTAATATTCAGTATTTTTTTAATATATCTATCAAGATTTTTTTTTTTTTTTTGAACCACCGATATTTTTGTAACGTTCGATACACAAAATTAAGAATCTTACACAAAATTAAGAATTCATCAAAGTTCAGAGAAGGCAGAGCCAAGTGTTGACTGAGAGAGGTCTCTACCAACTGGACTCTGCCACGCAAAATACAGTTTTATAGTACACCCTTCTGGCTCCTGCTACCCAACCCATCTCTGCATCTAGGATATAAGCCCTCTGCCTTTTCGTGCTCCTTCCTTCCAGTCAAAATTGTCAAAGAATCAATCTTTGTTTCTTTTGGGAATAAAGTGGAAGGAACACCTCACTAAATCACCAACTTCAATGTATAAACAATTTTGGTTCTTCTCGTAATTCAGTACTTTGGCTCTTCTGGGCTGTCTAATATCATTGGTTTCTGTCACATTTTCCTGTGATGAGATATTATTTGCATCTATATATTTGATCATCGGTGGGTTTTGGCCATCTCATTCGGTCATTTTTTACTAGTGGTATGCATTTCAACCTAATCTCTTTCTTTAGGCTTTTGTTTCAAGTTTTAATCTTTCTGTATCTACTTGCATTTGTCAATGTGTTTATTGCTTAAATTTCACAGCTTTTCTGGGTTGTTTATGATTTTGGACTCTAATTCCCATATGGGTTTCGGTATTGAACCAAGTCTGTGTTGATCTTATTAATATTCTTTGCAGAATTTTTTATTTTTTGGTGGAAATTTTAATTCTGTGGTGTTTGTGATTGTAGCCTACTGGTTTTGTTGCTCAGATTTAATGAAATTGTTGATTATCTGAATTCGTTGATAATGTGTACTTTGTACATTAATTTTGGCAATCCATCTTGTAAGTCACAGAATTGACACTTCATCTTCTGTTAAAAGTCAAAACCTAGTTTATCTTCCACCTCTTGTCGAGTTGAATCTCACAGTTTCTTGTTGATTTCAGTTTCTGGTGATGGGTTCAATTGCTGGTAGGGCTGATGAAGAGTGCTCAGTCATTGGAGACAAAGGGGATATAGGGTTCATCGATTTCAATGATGATAAATCGGTTTGTAGTTACAACCCAGCTGAAGAGGGTCCGATTGTTATCTCAGTCCCATTCCCTTTGGTGGGTGGAAAGCAAGGTCAAAAGCCTAAATCAGTAGTTGTAGGAGAAACAGTTTCGGAGAAAATAACGATTTTGAACTCCACCCGTAAGCCAGTGGAGCTGTGGGGTGTCAAAATTTATGCCTCAACTCCAGAGGACTCTTTCACACTTTCTCTAATGGAGCCTCCAAAGAAAGGCTCTGGTGTAGAAGCCATTAGAGCCTTCCTCGAGTCTAATGCCCTTGAGGACAGAGTGCTGCAGCCAGGAGAAACTCTGCCTGTGTGGCTATCTTGCAAGCCCAAGGAAATTGGTGTGCACACAAGCGTTGTGCATTTTGAATTCGAGGAGTATCAGATTGAACGTGCTGTTTTTCTCTTGGCTGATGACAAGATCTCCCAATCTCTGGTCTCAACAAGACCATTTGAAAGACGTGCTAAGAAGAAACCAATTGTTGTGGATTGCTATTTTCGGGCTGCCAGCGTTTCAAGAAGCACAGAACAGCGACCCTACAAAAACAGGCTTCCGCGATATGACCTTCCAAAGGAACTTAGAGATTATCTATTGAGCGGGCAGGTTCCTGAATGTGTTACAGAAGGTCTTTTGAGGCGGAACTATGCTGATCACTTCAAGACTTTACTGATGATGGAGGAAATACAGTTAGAGGTAAATTCTTCACTTTGTAACAACACTTCATGTGGATTTTTGTATTTCTTTTCTTTCTGATTTGTACGCAATTCGGTAAATGTTCAGGAAAGCATGAGAAGTTATGATATGGAACATGTTAATTTGAGGAGGAGGGGATATCGTTATTTGTCCCTTGAAGTCCCAGGACTGGCGGAGAGAAGGCCCTCACTTGTCCATGGCGATCATGTTTTTGCCAAGCTTTCTGAGTACGCAGATGACACAACATCTGATCCATATCAGGTTGTTCTTCTTATAAAAAATCTCATCATCATGAATAAGTATCTTATGCGTTTACTCATTTCTGTGATAATTAGTATTATGAATTCCCTGAATATACAAATTATTAAATTTCTTCAACTATATTTTTGTAATTGCTTAGCTCAACCTCGATTGGTTTAAACTTTTGGTCAAATAGGGATGGTTTTAACATATATTCAAGTCACATCTAAAAGAAATTTTTATATCTGGTTACACCTAGAAGTCATTTCAAAATAGTCATATATGATTTGGCTAGTTCATCCATTTGTATGCATTGCATCGCACAAGCTGTTTGCCAACTCATGTATATTGGCGTTTTCTTTTCTCATCAATACCTTACTTTCTTATCTTTGTTTTATTATATCTTGAGATCTGTAGCTTATGTTTTACCAAAATTTTAATTTGCTTTTCTCAGGGTTACATTCACCGTGTGGAGGCTGATGAAGTTTACTTGAGGTTTGCAGATGAATTTCATGCAAACCACAGAGATGGTAATCTTTATCATGTGCAGTTCACATATAATCGAGTTTCCATGAGAAGGTTATATCAAGCCACTGATGCTGCCGCAGAGTTAGACACAGGGTTCCTATTTCCATCTGAGTCCCCTGAAAAAAGATGGATTAACAACCCAAAACTGGTCCCTGCACCTTCTTGCAGACTTAATGAAGAGCAAATGCGTGCAGTTCAGATGATCCTTGGCTGCAAAGGAGGACCACCTTATGTGATACATGGTCCTCCTGGCACAGGCAAGACAATGACATTAGTGAAAGCAGTCCTCCAACTCTACAAAAGGAAAGCAAAAGCTCGAATTCTCATTTGTGCACCTTCAAATAGTGCAGCAGACCACGTCCTGGAGAAACTCCTCAATGAAAAGGCTGATGTAGTAATTAAAAAGAACGAAATATTCAGGCTCAATGCACCTTCCCGTCCTCTTGAAGATATCAAGCCTGAGTATATTAAATTTTGCTTCTCTAATGATGACAATATCTTCAGCTGTCCTCCACCCAAAGCCCTCAGGCGCTATAGGATCATCATATCAACCTATATGAGTGCCTCTCTTCTTTATGCAGAAGATATTGAAAAAGGCCATTTTTCTCATATTTTCTTGGATGAGGCAGGACAAGCTTCAGAACCAGAAACCATGATCCCAGTAGCAAATCTGCATGAGAGGAATACAGTGGTTGTTCTTGCTGGAGACCCTATGCAATTAGGGCCGATCATAAACTCCCAGCAAGCAGAAGAATATTGTTTGGGGATATCATACTTGGAGAGGATGTTTGATTGTGAATTTTATAGAAATGGGGATAACAGTTACGTGACAAAGTTGGTTAGGAATTACAGATGTCACCCAGACATTTTGCACCTCCCCAATGAGTTATTTTATGGAGGAGAGTTGAAAGCTTGTAAAGATGACTCAGTCTCCATCACTGCAGGGCTGGACCTTCTTCCTAATAAAGACTTCCCTGTGGTTTTCTTTGGCATTCAAGGCTGTGATGAGAGAGAAGGAAATAATCCATCATGGTTTAATAGGACTGAGGCTAGTAAGGTAGTGGAGGTCACCAAGAGATTGACTGCAGGAAAGAACTTGAGTGAAGAAGATATAGGGGTCATAACTCCTTACCGACAGCAAGTGCTGAAACTGAAGAAAGCTTTTGAAATTTTGGACATGCCTGATATCAAGGTTGGAAGTGTTGAGCAGTTTCAGGGACAAGAGAGAGAAGTTATCATAATATCAACTGTCCGATCAACAATCAAGCACAATGAATTTGACAGAACATACTGTTTGGGATTTCTGAGCAATCCAAAACGGTTTAATGTGGCTATAACTCGTGCCAAATCTTTGCTGATTATAATTGGGAACCCACATATTATCAGCAAGGTATTACCGTTTTCCTTACTGGTAGCACTTATCATATCTCTGATTGCATAAGGTTTACTTTAATAAATCTGCACATTCCTAATTACGTAACGTGAGTTGTTTGGTTTTGGAAGGATTTCAACTGGAATAAGCTTCTGTGGCGCTGTGTAGACAACAATTCCTATCAGGGTTGTAATCTCCCTGTCAGGCAGGAGGAAAATTATTATGAGAACCCAACACATGAAGATGACTGGGACAACAATGGAGAAAACACTCAGTTCTCTAGAACTGATTCGTGGGTTCAAGGGTCGTGGGAAGCAGAAGCTGCACAACCTCTCCAGGACAGAGATGGAGCTGGACAGTTGCTGGAAACAGAAGTTCCCCCGCCTGTTGACGAATCCGAATGGTCTGATGGCTGGAAGTAAACGCTTTGTTTCTGGATATCATGGGGAAACGCTTTTCCACAGCATCTAGATCTGTAACTGTATTTGGTTCCTTTCGGATGGAAGCATCAATTTATGGCTCTGGATGTGGGATTCGTAAAGATTATCCCAAGGTTTTCACGACTGTTGATTTATATTGCTGATGAGGATACTTATGGTTTGCCTTGAACATTGTTAGCCTATTACCATACAGATATGAAAGTTTGGATTGATACATCTTTTCAGAAAACTAAAGACTGCATTGCTCAATTATCACAGTTTCATTTCAAAAGAATATACAATTGAAACTCATGAATGCCAATCTAACAGGCTAAACACAAGCATGCTTGTTTCACTATCTCAATGTACCACCAAGAGTGAGAAAACCTAACCGGTTCAAGATCGATGCTCAGATGAGTACCAATATCGATATGGCAGGTAGAAACCAAGGAGTATTGTTCTTGAAAATTCGCTTCATTGCCGCCGCCGACGACACTCTTGGTGGTTCTACTGAGCCTCTTGCTGGTTCTACTGCTGAGCTTGGTGGAGTCAACAAGCTTGGTTGTGTGATTGACTTGTTTGCTGGATTTGGTGAAGGAGATGAAACAGTTTCAGGACCTGAAATTAATTAACACAAACTCAAATTTAAGGCTTCACTAATCTACGATTAAGGTAAAAAGAATCAAGATCATGATGAAGTGAGTGAGACTAGTTAGTACTAACCAGAAGGAAGAGAACCTGAAATCACCGGAATCGTTCTGTTGCGGAGAGGAGGGAGCTCCGGCACCTCTGTAAATCAAATTGGATCCAAGAAATTGTAATCCATTTTCGTAATTAGAGAATGATTTGAATTGATGAAAGAAAATCAAGATTGGGGAAAAAGAAATTGATGAAGAAAATCAAGAACCTGAGCAAAGAGACTTGAGAGAAGAGGAAGGAGCGGCGGTGGAGTTCCGGCGAGGGCAGAAGGAGGAGAGCGAGAGAACGCGAGCAACGGTCACCGGAAAGCCGAGCATCGGAGGATCCTGGACCAGGTAGCAGAGGCAAACGGCGCTGCCGGAATCCTCCGCCGACGAGAACGCGTCGCAGCACTTGGACGCCGGCGAGTCGGAGAGGTTGTTCGGCGGCGACGCCACGTAGGAAAGGCACGGCGAGAATCGGACGAACTCTTCGGCGCAAGAGGACGGCGGCGATTCTCTGGCTGACTTGGCGGCACCGAGAGAGAGGAAGATCGCGGTGAGGAGGAGGGTGGCCATGAGAGATGGCGAGTGCAGAGCGGTGGCGGTGGTGCTCATGACCGGAAGGGAGAGAGAAATGGCGGGAAACGAAGTTTTGTTGTCTCTGAAATGCCCTTCTGGTTTTTGTGATTTACTTGTACAGTGGTAGGGGGAGGTGAACAAGGCGGTGCTTAATATTGATTCATTATTATTTTTTTGAATAATAATACTTTGTTAACGCAAAAAAAACAAAAAAAAACCGTTTTTCTGTATCAAAAAATCTAAAAGATTTCTGGCACAAAAAAAATTAATAGATTCCTTCTCGACTGTATTAAAGGTTTCATATGGATAAATATTTTTTGAATGTTATTTAAAAAAACACACATTTTTTGAATGTTTGTAAATATAATTTCTAGATTTCATAACAAATCGACAAAAAAAATTTCATAACAAATGTGTTAACTTTTTCAAGAATATAAACAAAAATGAATATCAACTCCTTATCCGGTTCTAGGTTGGGACCTCCACGCTTAAGAAAGTAAACAGTTTTCTCCTCCCTTCCGGTAGCGAGCCCTTACGGCGCTATCGTCGGACGGGTTGTTTGGACCTTGATAGCTTCAGTCATTGATAGGTGCAATCTCGTTAAATTGGGTGAGATTGCGGTGGTTGATGGAGTGTCGAGGATAGAGAAGAGTGCGACGGTTGACGGGGCTTGGATATCTTTTCAGGCAGGTCTGGTTGGCGGGTTTAAGGTGGGACGGTGGCGACAAGTTCTTGTTGTTGAGGCTAGGATCTTTTGGACTCCGGTTTGATCGGCACAAACCGGTCTGTTATGGGGTTCATGAATCCGAGATGGGAGCAAAAGGGAACACCCTCATTTATTACCAAAATAGCTCGAGCTATTAAGACCACCATTGAGTCACCATTAATCCAATGATCTTTCCAATCATCACATTTTGAACCAATCGAGAAGGTGGTCTCCCTCCGCAGGCTCAGCCACTCCTCCGCCTGTCCCCCACCTTCCTCTCCGCCGCATGGGTCCCCTCCCCTCCAGAAACAAACAAAAGCCTCCCTTGGCCCGACCCGATACCCAATGAAGGATCAAGAAGGCAAAAGCAAAGTATCCGACAGAGAATGTCGTATACTAGTCGTGTATACACAAATTACAAAACCTTTTGCGAACTAATTCTCTTAATATATGAGCGGAGCGGATTCAGTGCACACGGTGCACTGGAACCGGTCAATTCTACTAACAGACTCATTAACGATGGTTAACGACAAAAAAAAAAATCAATACGGCAGTAAAAACCAGAAAACAATACAACGTTGTCTCTTTCACTCTCCACCAGAACTCAGCCTCTAGACACGCCTCCCAAGTTCGACCCCTCCTAAGTCATCCAGGTCACCGGCACGAAGGCGACAACGGCGTCGCCATCTCCTGCGCTCCCGAGATCAGATCCATCACCGTCGAAACGCTGACGATTGCCGTCAGATCCACCGCCCAACATCGACGCCGAAGCTAATCTCGACAATAGACTTTGAGGACGATCTCGATGCGAAGGACTTTGACGGCGAGGGTTGGGGAGTGGAAGGAGGAGTCATTGAGAGGTGATGGTGGTGGTTGTCGTCATCGCACGTCGTCGGAAGTCCGATAAGCTCTCTGATCAGAGGTATTATCAGCGGCTTGGGTAGCAGCGCCGCCAGCATTGGTCTTCGATGTGGAGACTGGTATGGGAGAGACTAGAGAGAGAGGGATTAGATCTGGAAGAAATCCAAATGGGGAAAGAGATGAGAGATTGAGAGGAACGGCAATTTTGTTAGAAAAATAGAAGAAATTAAATATTAGCTACTGGGAGTCAAACAGTTAGTGGGTAGGGTTATAGAAAATAGGAAAAAATCCCTCACAAACGGGAAATTCTAGCATGCACCAATGCATACTATGCAGTTTGAACTAGTCTGCATACTATGCAGTTTGAACTAGAAGACAAGAAGATGAGGTTATCTAGAATTATTATAAAAAAACTTAATCGGGAAACCTCTGTAGTAAGTTTTTTTTTATTTTTTTTAAAAAATCAAAATTTGACGGAGCATGGTAGGCCTATAAGTTTGAATTTATTTTACCTAAATACAAATATAGATCTATCCTCTTTTGCTCAAAGGTAGACAGTTAAATTTTTACAATTGGAGAATATATTGCTACCAGATTAGAATTTTTAGCAGAAGCCAAATTATCTTATAAAGAACTACAAGAAGAAAGAAGAAATCTGAGAAAATTAAAAGAACACCGAGACAAGCTTCCTAGAAGTACCAAAAATTATTGGGATATTATCTTTCAACTACAACAAAGAATATACGAGTCAAGAGAAGAAATTGAAGTTCTTCAAGAAACTTTTGAAGAAGATCAAAAACCTCTTGATATTTTGAGCATCGGTTAGATCCGCCATAGCTGGTATCAGAGCCTGCTTGGCTCAAAAGCAGGTAACAAAAAAAAAAAAAAAAGCTTATGCCACAAAGTTGGCTTCTCTCAACCAACAAAAGAAAATCCAAACAAAAAACCTATCAGTCTTTTTGTACTACAAAAGGAACTGATAAGTGGGAAGTGTGTTTTCATTCAAGGCACATACAAGAAAGTCAATACTCCATTGAATACATCTGTAGAGTACTAAACACTCTATACGACGAACATATTCATCTCCAACAGGAGATCGGAGTAGAAGAGCTTGATCCCTCAAGACCAAGCTTAATCGAGTTTTTAGATCATTTATCTAAAAATAAGACTTCTGAAAAGGTTATAGAGCAACTCGAGAGATTTAATCTACGGATAAATCAACTTGAGGAAATAAATTCAAAAATTTCTAAGCTTGAAATCAAGCTAGATTACCTCAAAGAAAAGCAATATCTAACAGATATTGAAAAGAAATTAGTTCGTACTGAAAAGCTTGCTAACAATATCCATCAACAAGCAGTAGAACTAAGCAATACTCAAGAAAGCTTGAAGACACTTTTAGAATCTCTTATTTCCAGAATAGGATGATTCAGAAAGTAGATCTAAAAGTAAAACAGGAAGGTGTTAAAGCTATTGGCTTTCATCAACCAACGGAAAAACTTAGAGAATGTAGAAGCAATAATTCTGCAGCAAAATTATAATATCGCTTATCTTCAAGAGATAGGTATTGACCTCGAAATTCGATTTCGAGAGTTAAATAATAAAATCTCTAATCTACAAAAGATTATAGAGAAAATGAAGGACGGAGAGAATTATGAAAAAATAGATGAAGAATCACTAGCTCAAAGTGTAGCTAGTAAAATCATCATAAATTCTCCACCCCTGCCAATGGGAGAAAGTAGACTAAGGTTTAGTGAACCTAAGCTACTTGAATGAAATCTTCAAAACCAACTACCAAAAGAGACATGAAGATGTTAAGTAGAATTCTCAGCAAAGGAAACACAGCTCCAGTACAGCTGATAAATGCTCAAGAGTTTGAGTATAATGAAATCGAGTCTAGCGTGCGAGAAGCATCTGCCCCTAGATTTAGATTTAATGAAATCTATAAGAAAAGATCTTTCCTTATGGATTCACATAGATTCAAGATTCTTGAATTAACCGTTCCAGCCACAGGAGGAGAAACAGATATCAGGCTGATAACTCCAAAAGAAGTAAGTGAAGCATTCACAGAAAATATTCCTATATGCATATTGGTGCAGTTCAAGTAGGAATAAAACTCTTAGCCAGAGATGGTATTGATTGTTCTGTTTATGTGTCTTACAAGACGATAGAATAACAGATTTCAAGAAAAGTCTGTTAGGAACGGTAGAAGCTTCTTTGTGCAACCAGGTTGTATTTCAATGTTTTTCCAAACTTCACAACACATCTCAAAGATGCTGCTCACTGTCTAAGATTGAGAATCAAGACAGATGGGATTTCTATGAAAAAAGGAATGATGGAACTGGCGATAGATTATCGTATTTATATAAATTGATGAGCACAAATGTGACTCCTAATACCAGGTTTCTAAATAGCCCTGGAATTACCACATCTGTTCTCACCAACCCAAAAAATAATTCTCAGCAAAAACATGTCACAAAATGGCATGAAGTAACATTCCAAGAGAATGGAATCTGACCCCTCCGATCAGACAGCTTGAGAGCTCCAATGCTTCAGTTTATGAAGATACAGGAGGAAAAATCAGCTTACAATTCCATAGGCACTCTTTTGCAAACTATGAAGAAGCTAGTACCTCTGAAACTAAAATAGTTTATAATGAAGAATCTGGAGGAAGAGGATACTAAAAGACCTATGAGAATGTTCCAAGCTAGAGAATTAAGAGAATTATACGCACAAGCTGAGACTTGTGATTCCCCAGAAGAACTAGAGAAGATCATTAGAGAAATTTCTCAAGTTCAACTTGGAAAGAAAAAGAGGAAGATTCTTCCTTATCAAGCAGCAAAGGATGAACCAGAACACTCTGGAGCAACAATGGATACAGATGGTGAAAGACAGACGCCCCCAGAAGGTGGTCATACTGTAATACAAAACATCACAAACAATCCTACAAAGATCATTCGGGAAAAGAATATTAAGCTTCCTAAAGGTCAGGCTCCTACAGGAAGATATGGAGAAAGAAGTTCTCAGAAATATATCCCTACAGAACCCAAATAGGGACAATCAGTGTCTGAAAGAGGAGTTTATCTGGATCTGGATCAGGTAAGAGATAAAAGAAAAGCAATAGATAACTGGGTTGCTAGTTTAAAGCTAACTCAGGCTCTTGTGTTATCTAAATATGCCTACGAGGAAGCTCATGCCTACTATGAGTCTACCTTAACTGGAATAGTCCAGAAATGGTATCAGTCCTTCAAAAGGAGTTCCCAATGGACTGATTGGGCAACAAAAATGGCACAAACTAATAGCCCTTTAGATTTTGCAGTCCCCATCTATACACAATTTTGCGGGGATATCACTGGGCATAGTGAACAATCAAAAGAAAGAGCCAAAGAAAATATTCAAAAATTGAGTATTTGTAATATGAGGTATTTCGAAGAATATACCAATGAGTTTCAAAACTATTACTGCACCATCGGAGACATCGAAAATAATGATCTCATCAGAACATATTACAGAAAATTACCAGAACCCTGGAACGATGCAGTAGCACAATCATTGGAAGAAAACCCTCTTCAGTATTTCACTGTTGGAGGAATAGCAGAAAGAGTTAGGGATCTCCTAAGAAAACAATGTACAGAGAATAGAAAGTCTAAGTCTGCCAAGAAACAACTCAGAGGAGTTGAAAACATGTGTCCAAAGATTTTGGATACCCCGACACAATGGGGATGTCATGTTTTGGAAAAGAAATACAGAAGAAAAATTCGGGATAGCAAGCAAAAGAGCAATTTCGCTTCTAAAAAGAAGTATAAATTCAGGAAAAGTTCTGGATATCATAAAAGACAATCTTCTCAAACTTCTCCAAAAAAGAAATTCTTTAAAAGAAAACCAGATTCTGGTTCTAAAGAAACAAAGAAAGCAGATGTTGGCTCTGCAAAGCAGAAGACATTATGCGAATGAGTGCCCGAAAAAGGATAAAAGGACTTCAAAAGTCTTATTAGCCGAGTATGAAGAAGCCATAGATTATGCTAATCTAAAAGGCTTTGAAGTTGTTTATTCTGATGAAGAGAATGAATCAGTATATTCTCTTGAATACCCATCAGATAGTGAAACAGAAAGTACTTCAGAAGGCTCTGAAGAAGATGAAAGATATCGTCCTATATTTGTATTACAAATACAAAATTGGAAAGAAGAAAATGCTGATATTATCAGCATCTTTCATCCCAATCCTGGAAGATTTATATGTGATTATTGGGTGCGATGATGATAGTACTATCCCATGTACTGTGAAAATACAGGAGAAACTTATCATCGCGAGTGCTTTATCGCAGAACTCAGGAGAAAAACCAAGGCTAAAGATGCCCATATCTTGGTAGAAGAGGAATATAATGTATTCCATAAAAAAGAGCAAACAGAAAATCTCAGAGAAGATATGAAAACGATGAAGTTTGTAACTTCATTAAGCCAAAATAAAGAGATAAAAGAATCTCTTGAATCTCTTGATCCCACGACTGATGGGATAAGTGCCAATCCAATTCTTGGTATTAATCCTCCAAACTCCATAAATGAGGAAAGAAAGATCAATCCTCTTACGGAATTGCTTGATACTCCTAAAAAATTAGAACAAGTGATGAAGATTCAGACAAGCATATATAGTAACTACATTACTATTGGTCTGAAGTTTCCCAACTTAATAAGTATCATCTACATGCATTTGTAGACACTGGCTCCGGGTACTCCCTTGCCAAAAGATACGCAATCCCTGAAGAATATTGGAAAAATCTCCAAGAACGGTTACTGGAGTGGCCATGGAAGACAACAAGATTGTTATGAATACTATGGCACGCAATGTTAAAGTTTCCTAGGAGGAGGAAATTTTACTATCAAAATCCTTTGGCAGTGTGAAGGCCAAAGCGCTGATTTGTTGATTGGAAATGATTTCCTACTTCAACAGACAATAACTCAAACTCCAGCGATGATTGGATTTGAGAAAGATCAGAAATTCTATTGGGAATCACGCCTGCTAGACGCAGTTAGTATTACCCGTCAAGGGTTTACAACTCAATATCAGAAGTCGCTAGCGAAGAGTGGTGACTATAAGCCAATTTTTAAACCTGTTTTGTTGCTCCAAGAACAGCTAAAAGGGTATAAAGAAATATTGGTAAACGAAACAACAAGTTCAGAAGACTCTGAATCAGAGAAAAATTCTGAATATCAAACATCTGACAATGAGAGTTCTGATGGAGAAGAAGAATACATCAGAGAGCATAACCTAAAGGTGTATGCTAAGAAAATAGAGCAAAAAAAGATACCAACTCTCTCAGAAATAGAGGCTTTACTGAAACCAGTTATCAGTGAAAATCCTCAACTGTATTGGAAAAAAGATCCAATATATTGTCAGTTAAAGATGCACGACGCAAATACTATTTGCCATGTTAAAGCAGTCATCCCTCACTATAGGGAAGAAGATCGAAAAGAGATGGAAAGTCAAATCCAAGAACTTCTTGAAAAGAAGTTAATAAGGCCTTCAAACAGTCATCATCATGCTCCAGCTTTTCTGGTAAGAAACCATGCTGAACAATTAAGAGGAAAAGCAAGAATGGTAATTGATTACAGAGATGTAAACAAAAAGACCGTTAAAGACGGTTATCAGATAGCTCAAGTAAGAGTTCTCATCAATAGGCTTAAAGGAGCAAAAATCTTCTCCAAATTTGATGCGAAATCAGGTTTTTGGCAGGTCAGAATGCATCCTGATTCCATTGCCTTAACAGCTTTTGGAACTCCTCAAGGGCATTATGAATGGTTAGTTATGTCATTTGGTCTTAAGCAAACCCCGTCTATTTTTCAAAGAAAAATGGATAATATCTTCAAGCCTTACTCAGATTTTTGCATAGTTTACATAGACGACATTCTTGTCTTCTCCAAAACTATGAATGAGCATTTAAAGCATCTTGAACAGGTGTGTAAGCTTATTGTCCAAAGAGGAATTATCCTCGGACAAAAGAAGATTCATCTTATTAAAGGAGAAATAGATTTCCTTGGCATTCATGTTAAGGATGGAGAGATTCGTCTCCAAGAGCATATCGTTAAGAAAATTAGCCAATTTCCAGACAATATTCCTGATGCAAAATCTTTACAAGGATTTTTAGGAGTTGTCAATTTTGCAAGAGATTTTATTCCTCAAGTCAGTGGGCTAACTGCTCTCCTCTCTCCAAAAACAAGTTCCAAGAAAAAATGGTCTTTCACGATTGATGACAGTAATACTGTCAAAAAAATTAAGGAATTAGCAAAAAGCCTTCCCCTTTTACAATTACCTGAAGAAGGAGATCTGATCATTTTGCAGACAGATGCAAATGATTATTACTGGGCAGGAGTTGTTTTAGCTGCTGCCACAGATACAAATCATGAAAAGATTTGTAAATTTCTATCTGGAAAGTTTAACGCTGCTGAGTTAAACTATTCTACTGGAGACAAGGAAGTCCTTGCCTAATAAAAAGCATCAAGGGTGCCGAGGCATACCTAGGAAACAAATTTGTAGTAAGAACTGATAACAAAAGAGTTAAAAACTTCAAAAACTACAAATTAACTGATGCTGCAGATAGAGGAAGAGTTTTGAGATGGCAAATGTTTTTAACCCAATATGAATATGATGTTGAAATGGTTGCAGGAAACAAGAACTTTTTGCCTGACGCCTCACAAGAGAAATGGCGATGTTCGAAAGAGAAGGTCGTAATCCCAGAAGTAGAAAACCAGAAACAGAGGAAAAGAAGCTCTGGGAAAGATTCAAAGAAGGCGATAAGACCGTAGGACCGCTCCATGACGGACCAGGATATCAATACTTGGTCTCCTATGGAACTGCTGAAACCAGTCAAGCTTCAAGAATCAAGCCTAAACCAGATTTAAAAAAGATGGTCGTTCTAGTCATTCCGATGGTACTAATGAAGAAAAACTCGTAGATGAGTTCTTGCTGTGTCCGAAAGGATCAGCCTTAACTGATCAGTCTCAGGGGAAAAGACTGGCTAGCCCGTCTCAAACGGCAGACGGTAAAGGCATATCAAGACCGTTAACGGCTGCTGCTTTGCAAAAAGCAGAAGAGACCCTCTTAAGGCAAACAAGCTACCGATAGTCACAGGAAGAAAAGTCATTCACGATCAACCACTGAAGATCTTCCAGAGACCAGTTTTTAGAACAGAAAGGCTATTGGCCTTTAAACAGAAAATTATTATTGATAATATTCTGTATTCTTTCTATGAAGAAAATGAAGCCCATTTACTTCAAACCTTACGGCTTTAACTGAAGAAATGTATGGAGTCCATACAAAAGACAAAGGAATTCTAGCAGAACCACCTAAGATTGTTTTTCTTACAAGTCCTGAAAGTGCTAAAATTCCTATGCAAGCCTTAAAAGAATCTGAATGGTATAATTTTCATAACCTCTTAGGTGAAGGAAAAGATGTTCTCCCAGAGACATTATCAATAAGCCCTAGCCCATATTATGGGAGATACCTGGTTGATGTTCAAGCAAAGCATCCTCAGAAGCACAAGCTATGGCTTATAGAAAATGGTTTTGTTCATAATTTGTGGACAAAAACCAATGAAGATATTAAAGGTTTTCCAGAAATAATAGCCGAAGCTGTCAAGAATATCAGACCTGATGGATGTATTTTAAGGATAAAATTCATTTCAACTCCACCAGAATGAACCATGGAAAATGGACAGATAAATTATATCTCTCCATATCATCATGTCAGATTAATCCAAAGTCCGGTTCAAAAGCCAGCCATTACTAGTGGCAATGGAAGACCAAATCAGAGCATTCCATGGATGAAAGCTATGGCCATAACAACTATCAAAGACATAGTTCTAAGAGACTATGATTCAAGTCTCCTGGCAAGTGGAGAAAAAATAATGGTCACTTGCTATAATCATCCTCCTCCTGAGAACTGTGATTTTTTCACAGCTCTTATGAGAAATGAAGTGGATTGCACGCTAGCTACCACCAAGTGGCTAGAAAAGGTTGAGACTGAAGAAAAATATAAGATTTCTTATCCCTATGATTCAGACCTCGACGATGGAAATGAAGGCATAGCACAAGATGGGGAAAATAGT
The DNA here is from genome assembly GCA_010134655.1 of Fragaria nilgerrensis. Taxonomy (NCBI): domain Eukaryota; kingdom Viridiplantae; phylum Streptophyta; class Magnoliopsida; order Rosales; family Rosaceae; genus Fragaria; species Fragaria nilgerrensis. The sequence continues at coordinate 18,789,455 of CM020980.1, forward strand.
GGTCCCAACTCCTCAGTGGGATATTCTGAAGATCCAAAAACGTATCACAACATAGTAAACATGTTGGATAAATGAGCTTTAGCCAACGCTTGGTGTCAAACTACTTTTTTTACTAAAAGAAAAGGAGCCACCAGCACAAGAAATCAAACGACTTTACTTTTTCTAAAGTAAAGTTATCTGGTGTAGATTCCCCTTGTCTTCCACTCTGCATAGTGGTTTTTTGTTTTTAGCTTGAGTTCCACCCCTTATAAGACCCTCAAACTTCAGAAGGAAGGCAGGAAGAAGGAAGAGAGAACAATACAGAGAGAGAAGCTCTTCGACCCTCCAACCCTTATCGAGAAGTTTTAGCCAATAAACAGTCTTTGTAATATAGTAGTGTGAGTAAGAGTGTATGTGAGTCATCTGGTGTGAAGTACTGTAAGATACAAGTAAATATTTATTCTACAGTTATGAGTAGCTAAATAACGTTTGGCTGTTTACCTAAGAGCGAGGCTCTAGGTTTTATGTTTGTATCTTTGGTTGAATAAATTCATCTTGTTGCTCAAAATCCCGTCACAAAAACATTTTGCATATATATTAGTCTGTTATTTGTATTTTGTGTTTTGTTTTTACTTAAACTTCTGCTTCACAATTAGAACCTTTTTTTTAAAAAAGACAACAGTGATTCCGCCACACTTAGTAACCAGGTCGACCATGGGTCTTTAGGTGAATCTGTTGGCATGTTGAAGGCTAGTTTTTTTTTCTAAGAAAAGGTTTTAGTTGTTTAACAGATAGTTGTAATATTGTGGTAAAAACCTTTAGAACAAGTCACTAGCAGGTCATCTTGGACCACTAGCTTTTTAAATACAATAAAAGCAGTCTGCATCCCATGCAGCACTGCATAACAGACATACCCCTCACAAACTAGCCGGATGAGAAAAAACCCTTAATTTATGGAGGTTTTACATTAATATATATATATATATATATATGTATTATTGATGTAGGGAAGTTTAAAAACATGTATGTAATTAACTTAAATAAGTATTAACCGTATTTATATGAGAATGACGATCTACAAGTTAGGCCGATTTTTTTTTTTACAAAATAAACATGATAATTAATTACAGAGAAAATACACGATTAATTAGGCAATGTCAAATTACCAAAAAGCTTATAGTCACCAAATTTTGGATATCGGATTTGAATGTTATTTATATCGTTTTAGAAAAATAAAAAATTAGCAATTCATTGTCTTAATTCAAACCTAAACAATGATAGACGTAACTACTTCTCTCACACGATTCATATTACCAAGCCATATATATGTTAGAGAGGAAATATCTCATATCAGAAAATGGACAAAGAAAAATATAACTTATAAGTGGATGGATTATACCCAATTGTATCGAAGTTTTTTGTGGTTAAAAACCAACTTTTTAAAGGTGGTTAAATAATTGAGACAGTATCAGTACAATAGTGATCTACATACCACGATTGTCCTTGTTCAAGTATCTATAGGCAATGTAGAGTGACTCGAGTCCTTTTTGTTTCTCACATAATGCAATTTAGGATAAAATAGCTATGCAAAATAATTGTCCCTATGATATTCGTTTGTGTCACAATCGACATGATCAAATGTACTCTATTAAATAATGATACTCATAACCAAAATTTATCTAAATAATGTAGGATTCTAAAACTAAAAAAAAAAAAATATATATATATATACAAGGTTGATGACTACTGGAAAATAGCACTTAGGCGACGGAATTAAAAATTCCGTCTCCTAAGTCGTACATAAGCGACAGAATTTTCTACTTAGGAGACGAAACAGTTTCCGTCTCCTAAGTTGCTCTTAGGTGACGAAATATTTTGATTTCATCTCCTAAGAACGACTTAGGAGACGGAATTTCATTTCGTTGCTTAAGTACTACTTAGGAGACGGAATATTTTTACTTAGATGACGACATTTTGAAAAAATAAAAATTAAAAAATTTATATGAATCACTTAGGAGACGGAACTACATTTCGTAGCCTAAGTAGAACTTAGGAGACGGAATGGTTTTTTTTTTTTAAAAAAAAAAAATCAGGAATCACTTAGACGACGGAAATAGAACATTCCGTCGCTTAAGTTCTAAAAATTTGAGCGCTCAATCTTCCCGCGTAAAATTTCATGAAAATTCAAACCAAAATTTTTCAAAACATATCAATTCTTTTAAATCACACACTCACCAACCTTATCAATAGAAGGAAACTCATCTTCTCCTAGAGCTCTCTCTCTCTCTCTCTCTCTCTCCAGACTATCACTCTCATGCCAGCCTCTCTCTCCATTCTCACCGCTCCTTCCTCCGCCGCCACCACCTTCAACTGCACCACCCCCACAATCACCCGGCCACCTCCGCACCCTCCTCGGAGCCAACAACCTCCCCCTCGACCTGACCGACTCACCCGTCTCCGCCGCCAGCAAGCTTCTCGTCCCCTTCTCTTGCACCAAGCCTCAAATCTGGATCCGATCTCCGCCACAACAGACGCCGCTGCTGCCACCTTTCTCTCTCTATCAAGCCTTCCCGCCGACCCACCACCGTCCCTCGAAATTTCAAAGGAATAAGAAATCAAGCTAAGTTCTTCAATTTTTCTGGTTTAATTAGCTTTGGTGATAGATTTATGTGTTTTTGTTTATTTTGATTTTAATTTTGGTTAGGATGTGATTGGTATGATGGTGGTGGCATGGTGGTTATTTGGTACGGTGGTTATGGTGGTGGTGTATTTGAGGTAGATAAGCGATGAAATTGAAAGGGAAATATTGTATTGAAGTTTACTGACCCCCAGTTAGGGGTGGGCATAAAATCTAGTAATCCCGAACTCGTCCCGGTCCCGTCCCGAAATTTACCGGGACGGGACGGGATTTAAATCTCAAAACGTTAGGCCCGTCCCCTCCCGTCCCGTCCCATCCTTATATAACGGGACGTGACATGGGACGGATAATTCAAGTCATGTTTAGGCCCGTCCCGTCCCGACTATTTTAATAATTGATTTTTTATTAATTAATATGTGATTTGAAGCTTTTATTTAAGTGTTTTGATCTTAGCTCTTTGTTTCTTTAAGTTAATAGGTTGTCTCCAATTCAATAATAGTGATGTTTAATACTTTAATTTGTTGATTGTTGTAGACTCTCTTCTTGCACCGTAGTAGTGATGACAGGTTTAAAAAAAGTAAACAGTATAAACTTTTTTATTACACCGTGTTGTACTTGTAAATATGTTACAAGTACTTGTTAATACTTAATAGAGTAAAAAACACTATAAAACTATGAAACTCTTTATTTTAGTTACAAATTTATTTTCAACTTTTTTTATTCGGGATTGGGCCCGTCCCGTCCCGTCTCGTCCCGTCCCAACCGGGATAGGGCCCGGGTGGGATGAAATCTTAAAAACACGAAGCCCGTCTCGTCCCGTCCCGATTTCAATATCCGAGACGGGCCGTGGGATTAGCTCTATCCCGTCTCGTCCCGTCCCATGCCCACCCCTACCCCTAGTAGAAGTTTACTGGGGGGCAGTAAACTTCTACTGGGTTTACTATGGGGCAATGAATTTGTTTACTAGGGTAAGAATGAGTATTTGTTATGTATAATTGGCATGAAATTGAAAGGGATATACTGTATTGAAGTTTACTGACCCCCAGTAGAAGTTTACTAGTCGTAGTAAACTTCCACTAGGTTTACTAGGGGGCAATGAATTTGTTTACTAGGGTAAGAATGAGTATCTATTGTGTATAATTGACATGAAATTGAAAGGGAGATACTGTATTGAAGTTTACTGACCCCTAGTAGAAGTTTACTAGGGGCAGTAAATTTTCACTAGGTTTACTAGGGGGCAATGAATTTGTTTATTAGGGTAAGAATTAGTATCTCTTGTGTATAATTGACATGAAATTGAAAGGGTGATACTATATTGAAGTTTACTGACCCCCAGTGGAAGTTTACTACTGGGTTTACTAGGAGGCAATGAATTTGTTTACTAGGGTAAGAATGAGTATTTGTTGTGTATAACTGACATGAAATTGAAAGGGATATACTGTATTGAAGTTTATTTGTTGTGTATAACTGACATGAAATTGAAAGGGATATACTGTATTGAAGTTTACTGACCCCCAGTAGAAGTTTACTGACCCCCAGTAGAAGTTTACTGGGGGGCAGTAAACTTCCACTAGGTTTACTAGGGGGCAATGAATTTGTTTACTAGGGTAATAATGGGTATCTATTGTGTATAATTGACATGAAATTGAAAAGGATATACTGTATTGAAGTTTACTGACCCCCAGTAGAAGTTTACTGGGGGGCAGTAAACTTCCACTAGGTTTACTAGCTAGGGGCAATGAATTTGTTTTTTATGTTTTTTTAATTTTTTTTTTCAGCTTTTACCGACAGAATTCAACTATTTCGTCTCCTATCATATATTTTTTTATTATAAAATAAAATTCGTCGCCTAAGTTCTTAGGAGACGAAAGTATTCCGTCTCCTAAGAACCACTTAAGCGACGAAATTTCAGGTTCCATCGCTTAAGTGTCTACCTCACGACACTTAGGCGACGGATCTTAGCTGACAGACGTTCCGTCTCCTAAGTACTCAGGAGACGAAATCTGTCACTTAGGAGAAGAAATAATTCCGTCTCCTAAGTGCTTTTTTCTAGTAGTGTATATATATGAGTAATGGAATCATATGTTTTGATATCATCACATAACATTTTATTTAGATAATATAGCTCATTTGAAAAATAACTATAGAATGAAATGGAGTTGGCTCAATCCGACAATATGAAAATAATCTCAAGAGATAATTTTGATTCAACTTTAGTTGACTCATGTACATTTTTCATTCCCTTTAATGTAATTTGAATATTCGATTAATTAGGTTAATTTTAATTAAAAAATAAAATTATTTATTACAAATACAACAATAAAAATAATAAATAGATAATCATACCTAATCCTAATTCTAATAGCAAATTTTACTCGTCTACCCTTTATAATATCACATGGAATCTACATCATTCAGAATGGGTAAATATGTAAATTTTATATTTAATGTGTTTTAACAGAATAAATAAAGAATGATAAAAAGTCTCGCTAAAATATTTAAAAATCATATTAATTGCGATTTGGAATTAATTGCCAATTAATATTTACCCTAACCTTACTTTTACCATGTTCATTTAATTTTTTTTTTGTCTCAATTCTCTTTAACGGTGTTAGTATTGGTGTTAGTGTCATGTAGTTGACTGCATTAAATGAATGATAGTGATTGGTCAGTCATGGTTGGTTCACATACACCATGGTGCATACAAGAACTTTCGATGCTAATTATTATTCGCCTATCTATCATAATTTAATTATCTGTGGATTGGTTTCACATGAAAGCTTGTGATTTCCAATTCAAGTCCTAATATTCATAATTTTCATAGTGAAGGTGGAGAGCAACTAAACTCAACAAATAGACAGTAGACATATATAGGTCAAGCCCTTGATGCATGCAGTCCTACTGTGATTATTGTGATGATTGGCACGTAAATTGAAAACATTAACGTTTAGTTTTATTCATCTTACTGTTGTTGCTTGTTTTGCAAGATAGCATGAGTAACTAGCTATATATGCATTGATTGTTTCAAGTTTCAATATTGTGGCATTTTCTTTAATCCGATATGCATCAACCGTGAACAGTGTTGCTAGCCTGTTTCATAAAGAACGAAAATTCGACATAACGATCGTAATAGCTGCATAGCATACTACGTGACATATATAATTTAATTACCAATCCGCGAAAAGAAAAGTTACGATACCATACACATATTACATCACTTGGTACGCCTAAAACATATATATACCATGTAGATTGTACAAAGACCTCATTAGCCATTTTCGCTTGTGGTATTTAATGCAGGTCAACCCCATGCCATCATCACCCACAAAAAGCCTCCATATGGACCATCACTTCACATTGGCATCGAAAGAGCAATTCACTTCCTCCTTCCTTCTCCTCGACCCAGAAATGTATCATTCAAACCAGTGGCGGAACCAGGATGAGAATGTCACCTGGACTAATTGTAGCATATAAAAAATTTTGTTTGACGATGCGAAAAATTGTGGTTAATTAATAAAGATACGCATACATAGGGGGACGTAATAGCCTTCTCTTACTCTCAAATGCATAAATAAAAACTAACTAAACTTTACTCTACGAGGCCCCAAAGCTTCAAAATCATTAATCACCGTCTCATTATCAACTGCTTCAGCAAATTCTTTTTCAATGTGAAGCACTATGCAATCATCAAGAAAATCATCCTCTATCTTATTTCTAAGTTTGTTTTTGATGATATTCATGGATGAAAAATCTCTCTCAGTGGTTGCAGTAGAAACAGGAAGAGTCAACACCAAACAAAGCAACCTATAGATCATAGGATAGAAGTCTGATTTCTTCTTTGAACAAGTTTCCGACAAAAATCAGACATAGAATCTAAGGTGTGAAATGCTACGTCCTGAGTCATATATTTCTTATATTATGCACACTATTTTTACTAAACCATGTACTTATATCTTTTGATCTAGGTCTTTTAACACGATCAATAGGTTCATCAGACATTATATCAATCTTCTATTTCTGTTAAATCAAAATGGATGTGTCTTAGATATAAACTCACACTAAATATTTACTACACAAACAACAATCAAAATTTAGTAATCCCTATTCCCTAATGAATTCTATATTTATATAATCTATAGTGGATTCAAACTTCAAAGAATCAAAGAATCAAAGTTTAGGCAAAGTCGCAAAGAGCCATACCGCCCATACCTGAGGAAGACAGAAAGTAGGGATCGGGATTCAGGGACTGGGACCAGTGCCTCAGTGGGATGGCCGGATGGGCATCGGGCAACGAGCGAAGGCAGAAGGCGGGCACCGGGCGACGGCGGGCGGCGGCGAGTGGGGCGACGATGTTAGGCGATGCGATGGGCAAAGGAGTGAAAGGACGACGGCCAAGCTAGGGTTGAAGGGATTGAGAATAGATTTGGGAATGAGAATAGTTAGAACACGCGCACTAGGCTTTGCCTTATACATCTTTCTTTTTTTCTTTTTCTTTTTTATAGAAGTTGGTTTTTTTTTGGGCTTCAACTTCACCTGCCAGCCCAATCAAGCCTGGGCTGGCTCCGCCCCTGATTCATACGAATCTGGATCCTCTCCTCATGAGATCCTCCTCATATTTCCTCATAAGTCAATCTCAGCCTTTTATTTTCGACCAACGGCTAAGATCTTTTCAGTTAATATTAAACCATATTTTTCACATCTACCCCACTTATCTCTCTCTTCTTCTCAAAATATCCTCACACGTACAAAAAGAAAACCAAGGTCTCTCTCTCTCTCTCTCTCTCTCTCTTCTCTCTCTCTCTCTTATGTTGTCGCCAAGGTCTCTCTCTCATCCGTCGTCGCATCTCTCCGCCTTCCTCTGCCAGTCAACCGCCAGCGCCAAGGTCTCTCTCTCTTTCGTCTTCGCATCTCTCTGCCTTCCTCCGCCGATCAACTGTCGGCGATGACCTCTTCCGCGGTTGCGCCGCCCACCATATCCAGCGTCCTCCACGTCCTCCGAGACGACTGGTGGAAAAAAAGAAAAAGAAGTCGATTCACATAAACTCTGTATATTCATCCCAAGCTTTCTGATCTTCACTACTAGAGTTTGAGGTTCGATCTCCACCTTGGGTTTTAGTTTTTCATTGTTGAGGGTTTGATTGTTGAGTTATGTATTAGTATACTCGATAATTCTTCATCTGGGTTTATGCGTTTCTTATCTAATTTGATTGCATTGGTTGCTGGCTTGTGTTTCTTCCATTTGAATTATAGTTTTGAGATTGTATCAACTGCAAGAATTATTTATTGGTTTTTATGGCTGATTTTTTGACAGTTAGACTATTATGATCATGGAAAAACTGATACTAATCATTTAGCACAGTAATCTTGAATTTTAGTCTTTGCTTGTGTCAAATGTGCCTCTAAAGATTGAAAAATGATATCTTTTAGCAATCTATTTAATATAGAATGTGCCACTAAAGATTGAAAAATGATATCCATAGTGCAACAATGGACCAATCTCATTTACCTTCTTCGCAAGCATCTCAGGTATAATAGGTTTAATGAAGAGTTTGTATATGTTCTTGTAACTTTCTTGCTTAGTTGAGCTTAGGCATTTCAAGGTTAACTTTTCCATTGTCTATATGGTATTTGGTATTATTGATGAAAGCAATTGGCTATTGATGTTATTGATAGGTCATTGGGATTTAAAACAATGCTGCTAACATAGAGTTATGTAATCAATCTTCATTACCTCTTTCACAATTATCTCAGGTATAATGTCTATTCACTCTATTGTATAAAAAAAGTGAAAAAATTGTAGTATTATATGATTCATTACTATAACTTTGAGGTGTTTAACTGATAACTTTGAGGTCATGGGTTCAAATCTCATTGACATATGTAGGGTGTGTAAGTTATTAATAAAAAGTTTTTAAAAAAAAATATGATTCATTACTATCACTTATAGGTACCTATCCACTCTCCTATGATGGTTGGTAATGGTAGATATATGACAATGCTTTGTCATCCTTATAATGTGAGTGTGTCTTTGCTATATTTATATCCTCCTTTCTTTTTGTTATCTGATTATATTACTGGTATTACTACAGATGAATGATTTAAATATGTCAAACCAGATATCTTTGATGCCTTCTCAAGAATCCTTTGCGCCAAACTCATAAGCATATGTTCAATCAAATATAGCATTTTCATTTGCATTGCAAGGCCCAAGAACATCAATTTATGAAGACCTTTAGTGTAGCCACTAGGGGTGGGCATAAAATCCCATAATCCCGAACCTGTCCCGGTCCAGTCCTGAAATTTTCCGGGACAGGACGGGATTTAAATCTCAAAACGTTAGGCCCGTCCCGTCCCGTCCCGTCCTTATACAACGGGACGGGACATGAGACGGATAATTCAAGTCTCGTTTAGGCCCGCCCCGTCCCGACTATTTTAATAATTAATTTTTTATTAATTAATATGTGATTTAAAGCTTTTATTTAAGTGTTTTGATCTTAGCTCTTTATTTCTTTAAGTTAATAGGTTGTCTCCAATTCAATAATAGTGATGTTTAATACTTTAATTTGTTAATTGTTATAGACTCTCTTCTTGCACCATAGTAGTGATGATAGGTTTAGAGAAAGTAAGCAGTATAAACTCTTTTATTACACCGTGTTGTACTTGTAAATATGTTACAAATACTTGTTAATACTTAATAGAGTAAAGAACGCTATAAAACTATCAAACTATTTCTTTTATTTTCAATTTTTTTTATCCGGGATTGGGCTCGTCCCGTCCCATCCCGTCCCGTCCCAACCGGGATAGGACCCGGGTGGGATAAAATCTTAAAAACGTAAAGCCCGTCCCGTCCCGTCCCATCCTGTCCCATGCCCACCCCTAGTAGCCACATACTGGAAAATTTGGACATATTGAAATTTTGGGACCAGATTTTGGGACATATGGCTAGATTTGTAGTGTCATTTTGGGAAAAACATCAGAGTAGTGATAAATTAGCTGTTGGAAAAATTGGCTTCTTTTATATAGCTGATAGGATCAATTTGTTCAATCTATTGCAGCACTGACAAATTCGCAAATTTTGTAAAGTAGCTATGACAACATTTTGTTTAATCTAGTGCAACATGGGAAAAATGGTAAAATTGAGATGATAGTGTCATTTTGAGATGAAATAAAATTGCTTTCTATGTTTTTGCTCCATCTCTATTCAGTTTTAAATTACTTGCATTACATGACAATGTTTGTTGCTCTCTGCTAGTTCTCTCATAAATTCAAACCTATTAATCAAAATGCAGCACAAACATAATGCATGTCTTGTTTGTTACTTGCATTATATGAACTATATTTTTGCTGAGAACTTGTTTCTTTACAAATACACTAACATAATGGAGCACAAACCATCAATTCATATTGTGAAAGGTTTCTTTATTGAAAATTTAAAATGATACATAATATTTGATCAGAAACATAACCAAATCATTGGATTTCAACAGAAGCTTAAAACATTGTATATAGCTTGGAATACATAAGGGAGATAAAATTCACATCAAGAAAAGCTTCCCCATTGTATACAACTTGAAACAGCTTCAAGATGAGAAGGGTGGTCACTGTCATATACAACAGCTTTAATTCTTTCTTTGCTGCAAACTTCAATCTTCGCCTCTAAGCTTGTATTGTAGCTCCACCACCTCTCTTTCAAAAAAATAACCCTCCATATGTATAACTAAGACAGTAAAGAGTAAAACTCCTACGACCTGCACTCACGATCAAAACTTACCATAATCAAATAAATAGCTGAAAGATATCGTTTTTCAATCTTTAGAGGCACATTTGACACAAGCAAAAGACTAAAATTCAAGATTACTGTGCTAAATGAATAATATCAGTTTTTCCATGATCATAATAGTCTAATTGTCAAAAAAATCAGCCATAAAACCAATAAATAATTCTTGTAGTTGATACAATCTCAAAACTATAATTCAAATGGAAGAAACACAAGCCAGCAGCCATTCCAATCAAATTAGATAAGAAACGAATAAACCCAGATGAAGAATTATCAAGTATACTAATACATAACTTAACAATCAAACCCTCAACAATGAAAAACTAAAACCCAAGGTGGAGATCGAACCTCAAACTCCAGTAATGAAGATCAGAAAACTTGGGATGAATATACAGAGTTTATGTGAATCGACTTCTTTTTCTTTTGTTCCACCAGCCGTCTCGGAGGACGTGGAGGACGCTGGATATGGTGGGAGGCGCAACCGCGGAAGAGGTTGTCGCCGGCGGTTGATCGGTGGAGGAAGGCAGAGAGATGCGACGACGGAAGAGGGAGAGACCTTGGCGCTGGCGGTTGACCGGCAAAGGAAGGCGGAGAGATGCGACGACGGAAGAGAGAGAGACCTTAGTGCCAACGGTTGACCGGCGAAGACAGAGAGATGTGACGACAGAAGAGAGAGAGAGAGAGACCTTGGTTTTCTTTTTGTACGTGTGAGCAAGGATTAAAATCTCTGTGATATATCCGATACATCTCTCGATATCTTTTTTTTGGAGTGACTAATATATCTAGAAAGGTAAATATCTTATCTTCCACCGATTCCGTCAAATATCTCAAATATTTAGGAAATCTACGATAAATCTCAAATATATTAAAGAAATATATGTACAAAATTTGGGCGTAAACAATAATCACCATCAACAATATTCGAAAAGAGATATAAGGGGAACAATTGACAGCTCCAAAGAGATATACGACTATCATATTCAACAGTATAATTCGTAGGGTTATATGTTTTGGTCTGAATATTATACTTGTGTGAACCACCGTACGTCTTTTCAACCACTTGGAGTCTCTTTTTAGATATAGATGAAGTTGATGTTTGTATAATTTATAAGTAAATCCAATAAATTAAATATTTTAGAAAAAAATTATTCTCGAATTTCTGATATTTTTTTCCTAATATCTCCGATATATCTGATATCTCCCTTTTTTAAAATACCGATAGATATACCGATACAGATATTTTAATCCTTGCGTGTGAGGATATTTTAAGAAGAAGAGAGACATAAGTTGGGTAGATGTGAAAAATAGAGTTTAATATTAACTAAAAAGATCTTAACCGTTGATCAAAAATAAAAAGCTAAGATTGATTTACGAGGAAATATGAGGAGCCTCTCGTGAGGAGAGGATCCGGATTCCATTCAAACGGGGTCGTTTTATGAGAGAGCCACTGCCAGCGATGCGGGGAACAAGTGGCCGGACGGGTTCAGAATTTCCTTCTTTTTTTTTTCCTTTTTTTTTTTTTTCTTTCCCTCCACTCATGCGATCCACCAGTCACAAGACAACACCTGCACTTTTTTTTTACGTCAGCACTGTTGAGATCAGAAACCGATCCGCTCCGATCAAACCCGAAACCCAGGTGATATGTCTGCCTCCCCACCCCACCATCGACCTCTCCCTCAAGGTCGTCTCCTCCTTCAACCACCGTCCCTTCACTCCCCCCCTCATCTACCCGACGCAAAGCCAACCGGCGAAGTCCCTCGACCCTGCCTTCCCTCACCTCAAGCCTCAACCACTCCTACCTTCGCTGCAGCTCGAAACCAATTCTTCCCAACCCGGGCCTAGTTACAGTGAGTTTGGGTGTGAGGGATATATACGGTTAGGTTTGATCGGAGATTGGTTTGATCAGAGAACTAATCTTTCTTCTCTCAGTCTTTTCTTCTCTCCTGCAACAGGAAAAAAAAAATAACATATGACAGTCTGTGATTGATGGGTGGTATGAGTGACGTGGTGGGTCCGTCGCATGTAAGAGGTGCAGTCGATTGTGGTCTGAGGAGGGCGGGACCATCATGGCGTCCCCACCATGTCCAGTCCCTGCCACGTCATGTACCATGCTGGGTAGAATGATGACCCTATCAGGTATGTTGATGCTACACTGACGTCAATTCCCTGTTTCTTGCTTTTGTCCCTTTCAGGCTCGCACGTGTGGCAGCCCATGCCCATTAATCAATCTGACTGAGCTAATTAGTTATTGGGCTCGTCATTGTGGCCCAACATATGGCCCGTAATTTTTCTACACGTCCAAAAGCAGTTGCTATCTAACAGCTATGTGTATTGTTCTGGCCAATTGGAAGCGGCTCCGACGTAGCTACATTGTGTTAGCTCAAATAGAATGGCCTTTGCTTCGTGAGGTACTTCCATGCCTTGAATAAAATTCACTATACTTTCCTTGGTAACCACTGCTTCTTCTCCGGTTTGTTCCTTCAACTTTTCGTAGGGCTCGATCGGGGACACCATATCATTGCACAACCGCCTCTAACTCTGACGTGAGTTCCAGAAAAAAGGTTCAAGTAGTCCTTGATTGTGCAACCTACATCGACCGCCTCAAGTCTTGATATTAGATCGAGTGTGTTTTTGTAGGTGACAAAAGAATGCTCTAATCTTGAACCCATGTTCCTCAAAATAGTTGAAACAGGTAGCTTTCTGCTCAAGGAACTCGGATTGCCGCTGGCCACACCAATGCCTTCACTAGCCTTCTTCATTTGCTTAAGACAACCCATAAACATATTGTGCCTTTGTAATTCTCCATCAAAGTCGGTCAATATCTTGTCAAACTGGCCAACTCCATGAACCACTTCTGCCACATCACCGGGAAACTTCCCCCATTATCTTCATTTATGAAGCACTATGCCTCTCTATGCTTAGCCTGACAGCAAAATTGGCCATTTCCTTCCCCAAAGTTGTGGGTGAGACCTTGTTTCCCTCCCTGCGAGAAAGGATTGGAATGGATGCATTGTCCGTTGACAAGGTTGATATTGCGTTGATCAGATCATCTATAACAAGAAATATAACATTGTTCATATATAGCATCTTTTAACATTAACGCATGCGCAAGACTGTTGATATCCTCTGATGTGCAAGCAAATTGGAAAGTATCGAGCACCTACAGTGGGCAAGTAAATTTACACAATTCATCAGAAATCTCTCTCCGACTTATATTTCATAGCTGACTGCTGGCTATTACAACATTTCAACAAGAGATGGATACTTGCCGTTTGTTCACATGTTTGCTAGGTATGGACATTGTGATCGATGTCATGTTATTTAATCCCAGGTATTATGCATTTAGCTAGTTCATTCCTTAATTGATAGGAAAACTATGTCTCTTAATGTAACATCTTGAATTTTGAAATTTCTCAAAATTGATTTTTCTTCTTGGAAATAGAAAGTAGAGTTCGTTACGAGTTCGTCTTATTTTTCGGTGAATTTTTCGGACTCCCAACCTAATTTTAACGATATTTTAAAATTTCGTCAAAATTGGCTCTAGAGGTGATGTGGCGTGTTTCTATTTGCTGAATTCATTCTTTTTTGGGGATTACGTTCAGCTCTCTTCCATGTGGTTCAACTTGACAAGTTGAAACTCTAGCTCTTTGACCCGTGCCATTCAACAAAGTTAAGCAATCTCTCTTGTGATGACAAGCCATAACTCAAGAAACCGACCCTTTACGTCGGTTTTGCATCCCTATATATATATACACACACACTCACTAAAAGGTCGGTTTTGCATCCCTATATATGTATACACACACTCACTAATCAGCTGTATTCATTCTCACTCTTTCATCGTTTCTCTCCTAAAATTTCTCTCTTTAGGGGGCGAGACCTGGGTCGTCACGTTGATTTTGGGTTGTAGTTTCCACCCACGATTTCTGTTTCTGGGTCGTCACGTGGCAGTGATTGTTTATTGAATTTTATATTAGATATTTTGAATGTGAATAATGACTTTATGTGTTATTAAAATTATGAATAACGTATTGAAATTATACAAAAGGTAATAAATAAATTTAAAAAAATGACATTAAAATTAATTTTATTTATTACATGACTTAAATTGACATGTCAAGCCTAGAAAAAATTTTGCGTGTGGGATGAAAAAGCTAGAGGAGGGTGATATGTATTTATAGGGAATTGTATATATATTTTTTATATTATTTTTCTTACTGTTGGGATTTTTTGTAGCATTTTTCATTCAATTTAATTCATTTAATTAAAAAAAAACAATTGACCGTTGTGATTACAACGGTAGGGTTTCTAGGGCCGTCAGATTTGTTTTTGGGAAGTAAACCAACGGTGCAGATTAACTGACCGTTGGGTTTGAAAATTCAAAAGGTCAGCTCTGGGGTTGACGCATGGAGTGTGGGGGGCTGGGACTCCGCGCAAGACGACAAAATCCGGCGCGCTGGGCTTCACGCGGTTGTTGCTCGCTGTTCGTGCGTCTCACACACACGGTTGACGCGTCTTCTCCTCATGTCTGCAGCAGCTGCACATGGGTGACGTCTACAGGGCCCCGCGTTTTGGGCTGAGTTGGAAACGAAGGCCCGGGTCTTCAGAAATGAAGGCCTGGGTCATAGGTCTGACTGAGGTGAAGACCCAATGAAGGCTTGGGTTAAAAAAACTTTGTGGGTGGACTTGGCTTTTTTTGGTTGGGTCTTCATTTGAGGTGGCTGAAGGCCTGGGTCATGATTTTTGGGTAAGGGTGGACTTGCTCTTACGACTAAAATTCGACAGATCATAACTTTTGATCAGTAACTCTGATTTTGGATCCGCGAAATGCTACGGGTTCGTATCGATGTCCTCTTCCTATCATAGAAGTTTGAGATAGATCCAACGGTGATTTCTAGATGGCTCATTTAGGAGGTTTGATTTACGATCGTTACTCGTGTTGGGATTTCGATGCTATCGAAGTGAGTGGATTTGTGTAATATGTTTAAAATATTCTTATTTGTTATTAAAATAGTCGAAAAACATGATTTTGATCTATTTATGAAGTATCTCTCTGTTTTCGAGTGAAGCATGTCTATTTTCGAAATATGCGGAGTTTATATATAATTATGTGTTGGATCTATTGTTTGACTAGTCATGGAACATGTGAACTTCTTAATTGGTTATGCCGAAGTAAGGATGTGACACACGGAGGTATAAGACATGAATGTCATTAGGTTTCCGTGGGGATCACTAAATTGAAGGATATCCAATAAGAAGGGATTGTACGATATGATGAATTGCATGAAGTGATGTGGATAAGATATATTATTTTGTAGCGTGTGTAAAATGACATGACTTTGCGGGCATATTACATTGGTCTACTCACTGAGCGCGTGGTTATGCTCACCCACTCATCTCTAATATTTTTTACAGAGAAGTACTTAGATTTGACCGAGCCGGGAAATGGTAGCCGACGAGCCTAGAAGAATTGTTTTATTCCGCTTTTTAACACTTGTTCACGCCTCGAAAACGGCGTCTGATGCCTAAAACCCACCGACACCAGGACCGGGGTGTGACACTTAATTAGGCATGGGTTCACGTTATGCTGCTCATAAAATAAGGAAGGCCAATTCCACTAGTAACATGCATCGAACAACAACACAAGGAATTGAAGGAAAGATGAAACAAACCGAGACTCCCACAGCCTAAACAAACAAGCACTACTGGAAAAAACCACTTAGGAGATGGAATGATTTCGTCTCTTAAGTAACAAAATTCGTCTCCTAAGAACTCAGGAGACGGAATGGCCGTCGGCAAAGATCTGTTGCCTAGGAGCGGTGGGGTAGGTGACGGGACGACGGAAAATTGAGTTTCGTCGACTAAAAATTACTTAGGCGACGGAACTTAAAATATTATAAAAAATTATTTTAATTAATTAAATTTCATTTATATTATTTTTATTTTTTATTTTCAGTTTTTTTACTTTTTCTTTCTATTTCTTTTCCTTTAAATTTTTTTTTTTCTGTCTGAAACCCACCACGTACCCATTCCACCACCACCCCAAATCTCACCACCCTTGCTAACACCACCGCCACCTCTGGCAAACATCGATGCCGCCTCCGGTTTTCCTAAGCAAAACCCAGACCTCCATCAAATCTAATCCCGAAATACAAATTTCAATCACCCAATTTCAATCACTATTTATACATATCATGATTACCAAGCCCACCTCCATTCTAGATCTAAAAAAATTCAAAACCCAGTCTTGAGTCAAGTGTAGCAACTCCTTTCAACCTTGAGCACAGAATTCGGCGAGGAGGAGGGCCGGTGGTCGAGGGTGGAGAATAGAGAGGTCTGGAGAAGATTAGGTTGTTGGTAGGAAAGGATGGTGAAGAGATGGTGAGCGACGTTGAGTGGTGGTGGAGGAGAGGCAGCGGAGGAAGAGCAAAGTCGACGCCGGTCTGGGCTAGGGAGGTCGGCCTTGGAGAAGTTGACGCCAGTCTAGGTTGTGGTGAAGAGGCGAAGATAAAAGATTAAGAGGGGAAGAGGGGAGAGAGAGAGAAGAGGGGAAGATAAAAGATTAAGAGTGTTTGAATGAGGAGTAAAAGAAAGATAGTTTGTGAATTTAAATAAATTGGGAACTAATTTTTTCAAAAAATTTCATTTGAAATTTTCTCAAATTTTGGCGGAAGGTTTGACCGCCAAAGTTTTTCTAACTTAGGAGACGGAATTGTCTCAATTCGTAGCCAAAGTGATTTAAAAAAAATTTATTAAAAAAATTCCGTCTCCTAACTAAAACATTTCGTCTTCTAATTTCCTCTTAGGCTACGGAATGAATTCCATCGACTAAGTTTTTCATTTCTTTTAAATTTTTTTTTTAAAAAAAAAATCGTCTCCTAAGTAGAAAATTCCGTCTCCTAAGAGGAACTTAGGCTACGGAACGCAATTCCGTCGCCTAAGTGGTTACTTTTTTATTTTTTATTTTTTAAAAAATAATTTTGTGTCCTAAGGAAATGGTTCCGTCGCCTAAGAGGAACTTAGGCTACAGAATGCAATTTCGTCGCCTAAGTGGTTACTTTTTTATTTTTTATTTTTTTTAAAATAATTTTGTGTCCTAAGTAAATGGTTCCATCGCCTAAGTAACACTTAGGAGACGAAAGACTTTTCCGTCGCTTAAGTGACCACTTAGGCTACGAAAATGGGTTCCGTCTTCTAAGTGTGACTTAAGAGACGAAATTGTTTTAATTCCGTCGCCTAAGTAGTTTTTTCCAATAGTGAAGAGCACGCAACAACAACACAAGCAACCCCAAAAGACAAAATAAACAGACCCTAAACCCAAAGCCTATTAATTATCTAAAAATGCATCCTTTTTGCTCAGCGGACCATCTCGAAATACAGTGTCAGGAAATCATCCTGCTCTGGCTTCTCTAAAATGGAAAGCAGATCCAGAAACTTATGAATGAGGAAACATTCAATCTCTATCAGAGCCATCTCATTCAAAGCGAGTGACAACAGGGCCAACTTCCTCCTCAACACCTCGAAAAAGATCCTAGACAATCCTTCCATGTAAAATGCCCTAATCCATTGGTGGTCTTTGTAGACGTATTGTGTAGCAAACTCATTTGATCGGTCTACCGGTTCCAAGCCCTGTGCCCACTCCACGTTCAAGACCTCTTTGGCCAGCTTGTATATCTATAACCTAGCTTTATAACCTTAACTCGATCGATCAAAGTAATTGATAAAGGTTTGGCAAGCCTAAACATAAAGACTATCACAACGTTATTTCTTTGAGACATTTCATTGAACGATAAGAAAAAATCCTAAAATAACCGGCACGATGTCTTGTTTAAAGAAACCTTAGAATAAGAAAAAATGACAATCATCGAAAGTAATCACAGACTTCAACAGTTGTTGAAAGAATCACTGTAAGCACCTGTAACTCAGTAATTAAGCAAAATTTTACTTATTTGTGAGCAATGCTATATATTATTACAGCTAGCTAGCTGCATGTAAAAATCGAGGGACATAGTCACAGAAGTAGTCAAGCTGTAAGAATATTATCATTGAAAACTGGAAAGACAATTGACATTTGATTAGGTAGTTTTGTTTTGTTCTTGTGGATCATGAAGAAGAGAGAACGAGAGCAAGAAGACGACAGAAGGTGAGATCAGAAGATGATCCCTACAAACCCCACAACTCTAAAATAACCCTAGGACCACCCCACCAACATCTCGAAGCCCTTTAGCCTTTTTTTAGTGTTATATTTCCCGAGGTACGACCAACCACTTCCCCCACCCACATCTCCCTTCGACCCAGAATATTATTTGGCCCAAATGTTAGGCTCCCCGCCGATGACCATCATTTCTATTGGCCACCATGTACAGCGTACACTCCTCCTCTCTTCCCAGCCAATAAATCACATATTCATCAAAAAATTGAACATTGATAATAAGTCGATAACGAGTTAGAAAGATGTTGAGATCTTTCTAAAACGATGAGAAGTGCATGTAGTCTGTTTTTTGTTTTCATATTAAACAGACTATATGTACTTCACATCATTTAATTTAACTTGTTCGTAGTTCTATCTCTTCTCAAAACTCGATATTAGATAGAGATCGGCAAAGACAATGTCCAACATTCTTTAAAAAGACATTATTATTATTAAATCTTCAAGTCATTCTTCTGTTCAAAAATTCCAGTACTTAGAGGTGTAACTAGAACCTCCCTTAGATATTTAAATGTGTTAGTGTAGCTTTTTTATTCATTATATGTTTCTAGCTCACAATTTTGATAGAATTAATCACTTTTCTCTCATATAAATATTGGCAAACATCAAGATAGCGAATGATTTAGGTTAAAACAATTCGCTCCACTAATATCATAGCTGAGGGTCCTATAGACAAAACCCTAGGTTTCAGGTAGTTTAGTGGCAGCGGTGTTTAGTGGATTCCGTCTGCTACAGGGCACCTCGGTGTCGATCTTTACCAGCAGTGAAGAGGAGGACCGATTCAGAGACGATTTGGTTGATCTTGCTTTTGTTATTGACGAGGTGCGGCAGAGATACAGATCGGGGAGGACAATTTAAGTGAGATCCATGCTTTGGATCGGCTAGGAGGCAACGTCAACGGAGGGGATAGGCTTTGATTTGCGATGACAAGGCAGTGATCTCCAGGAGTTGGCAGGTGATGACTGATCGGTTTGCAGAAGGTTGATAGCTGAACAGTTTGAGCAAAGGGAGGCTAGGGTTCTTCTCATATTCTTACCAGAGGCTTCGAGTAAGCAAGTATCCATGGGTTGGAGGAGAGGGAAGCTGCCAGATTGAACAGGCGGCAGGAGGCTCCTCCGGTGAGTCCCAACGACGGTCGATTCTGAAAGGAGGAGAGGAAAGGAAGATGGGCTCATAGGCCTATGTCATCTTGGGCTGCAGCAATGTGGCCTAGGTGGGCTAGGTCTCAGGGTTTTATCTTTTTTCCTTTTCTTATTCGGGTTGGCTTGTGTTTTGGGCTTCTAGAGGAGTGACACCTATATGTCTATACTGCTTTGAGTGAAGCTGTTCCGCTAGTCTGTTTGGGTGGAAACGTACACCATTGGGTCTAAGACGTCACATTCAACAAGACAGTTGCTTTCAAGGTTGTATAGATTTAGAAGTTATTTAGCATTCACTTTCTAGTCGTTTAAGGTCCACATTTTTAGATTGTAGTTTTGAGGTTTTTTTTTTTTTTCAATTCATAGTTCCTAGGCATTAGTGACTTTCACTTGCATTTGTATGGTCTTCGGACCACTCATGCTTGACTGTTTTGGTCGTCATGATTTTGATCAATGAAGCTTTTTCCTTTTCCCTCAAAAAAATATTGGCAAACATCATAGTTTGAGACTTGACTCATCCCTAACATACCATATGATTCATAATATGCTTCTAGCTCACAATTTTGATAAAATTAATCACTTTTCTCTCATATAAATATTGGCAAACATCATATTTTGAGACTTGACTCATCTCTAACATTCCATATGTTAACATCAAACCAAAATTCTCTCTAATAATACTTGTAAATGTGAAACATGCATTTCTTCGGTTGCTATTACCATTACTGGAAAAAAGCACTTAGGAGACGGAATTATTTTTTCTCCTAAGTGACAGATTTCGTCTCCTGAGTACTTAGGAGACGGAACCTGAAATTCTGTCGCTTAAGTGGTTCTTAGGAGACAGAATACTTTCGTCTCCTAAACACTTAGGCGACGGATTTTATTTTATAATAAAAAAAAATTATCCACTTAGGAGACAGAATAGTTGAATTCCGTCGCTAAAGGCTGAAAAAAAAAAAAATAAATAAAAAAACAAATTCATTGCCCCTAGTAAACCCAGTGGAAGTTTACTGCCCCCTAGTAAACTTTTACTAGGGGTCAGTAAACTTCAATACAGTATCTCCCTTTCAATTTCATGTCAATTATACATAACATATACCCTTTCTTACCCTAATAAACAAATTCATTGCTCCTTAGTAAACCTAGTGGAAGTTTACTGCCCCCTAGTAAACTTCTACTAGGAGTCAGTAAACTTCAATAAAGTATCTCCCTTTCAACTACATGTCAATTATACACAACAGATACTCATTCTTACCCTAATAAACAAATTCATTGCCCCTAGTAAACCCAGTGGAAGTTTACTGCCCCCTAGTAAACTTCTACTGGGGGTCAGTAAACTTCAATACAGTATCCATTTTCAATTTCATGCCAATTATACACAACAGATACTCATTCTTACCCTAATAAACAAATTCATTGCCCCCTAATAAACTCAGTGGAAGTTTACTGCCCCCAGTAAACTTCTACTGGCAGTAAACTTCAATACAATATCTCCCTTTCAATTTCATACCAACAATCTACCTCAAATACACCACCACCACCACCACCACCGTACCAAATAACCACCATGCCACCACCATCATGTCAATCACATCCTAACCAAAATTAAAATCAAAATAAACAAAAACAAACAAATCTGTCACCAAAGCTAATTAAATCAGAAAAATTGAAGAACTTACCTTGATTTCTTACTCCTTTGAAATTTCGAGGGACGGTGGTGGGTCGGCGGGAAGGCTTGGTAGAGAGAGAAAGGTGGCGGCATTGGCGTCTGTGGTGGCGGAGATCGGATCCAGATCTGAGGCTCGGTGCAAGAGAAGGGGACGAGAAGCTTGCTGGCGGTAGGGACGGGTGAGTCGGGTCGGGTCGAGAGGGGGAGGAAGGAGCGGTAAGAATAGAGAGAGAGCCGACATGAGAGTGATAGTCTGGAGAGAGAGAGAGAGAGCTCTGGGAGAAGATGAGTTTCCTTCTATTGATAAAGTTGGTGAGTGTGTGATTTAAAAGAATTGATATGTTTTGAAAAATTTTGGTTTGAATTTTCATGAAATTTTACACGGGAAGATGAGCGCTCAAATTTTTAGAACTTAAGCGACAGAATGTTCTATTTCCGTCGTCTAAGTGATTCCTGATTTTTTAAAAAAAATAAACCATTCCGTCTCCTAAGTAAACATTTCCATCTCCTAAGTTCTACTTAGGCTACAGAATATTGTTCCGTCTCCTAAGTGATTCATATAAATTTTTTAATTTTTAATTTTTTAAAATGTCGTCGTCTAAGTAATATTCCGTCTCCTAAGTAGTACTTAAGTGACGGAATGAAATTCCGTCGCCTAAGTCGTTCTTAGGAGACGAAATCAAAATATTTCGTCTCCTAAGAACAACTTAGACGACGTAAACTATTTCGTCGTCTAAGTAGAAAATTCCGTCGCCTAAGTGCTATTTTCCAGTAGTGTACCATGTCTTATAATACCATGCACTACCAGAAGAAAGGCTTTAGCCGACGAAAATAAAAAAACCAGGCTGACGAATTTTTTTTTCGTCGGCTAATTTAAAATTTTCGTCGGCTATGGTATTTCGTCGGCTGAATAATTTTTTCCGTCAGCTATAGTCTGTGAACTTAAGCCGACGAAATTTTTAAAAGTTTAGCCGATGAAAGTTTTAAAACTTTAGCCGACGAAATTTTTAAAACTTTAGCCGACGAAATTTGAAAAGTTTAGCCGACGAAAAATATAATTTCGTCGGTGAAAGTGCCTTATATTTGCAGCTCTAGACAACAACTCATCTGGAAAAAAAAACTTATACGTAGAACCTTCAAACGCAAAAAAGGTCGTGAAATAAGATATGACCAGAATGGTGAAACACGTCTATGGTTGAAAAATCACGGTATTCCGGTAAAGTCTCGGTGCCGATAGTTGCGGTCAATGTAATTTACCCTTATTATTCACTATGCTGCAGATTTGGTGTTTGGTGTCCGATTGACTATTGTGATACATTTCCGGAAGCGCAACGGCCCTACAAGTCAAACTCATCGCTATTGCCATGACATATGGGCCTTTTCAGCCATCCGAGTCCGTTTAGGGCTTCAAAATGCAGTTTTCTTATTTCTAATTAGAATTGACCGTTTCGATCGAGCCCTTAACGTTGTCGAATCCAGTTGAATTTTTTACCATAGACATATTTCGTCATAATGATCATTTCTGAGGGTCGAATTTTGGTTTGTAAATTTTAGTCATCGGAATCACAATGTGTCTTACTATTTACCGTTATTATTCCCTATGGGGAGCCCTATCGTCGGAAGGTAAATGTCTCAAATTTTTATATGGGCAGTTGCGTCTCATCTAAGTGAGAGTTTTTTGTGTGGAAGGTTTGACCAAACTACGTATAGAGGGAGATATGAGCGTTTTCGTGTGATAAGTGATGATGGAATATGGTTGACCGTTTCGATCGAGCCCTTAACGTTGTCGGATCCAGTTGAATTTTTTACCATAGACATCTTTTGTCATAATGATCATATCTGACGGTCGAATTTTGGTTTGTGAATTTGAGTCATCGGAATCACAACGTGTCTACTAATATTGTATAACTTGTTTAGTAGGTTATACAACTTTTGAACCAACTCTACATAGGAAGCAAAATTATCAAAATATCGTGAAATAAGATGTGTTCAGAATGGTGAAATACGGCTATGGTTCAAAAATCACGTAAATCGGGTAAAGTCTCGGTGCCGATAGTAGCGGTCAACCCTATGGGGAGCCCTATCGTCGGAAGGTAAATGTCTCAAATTTTTATATAGGCGGTTGCGTCTCATCTACGTGAGAGTTTTTCGTATGGAAGGTTTGACCAAACTACGTAATATAGGGGGAGATATGAGCTTTTTCGTGAATTTATAGACTTTAGCCGACGAGATATTAAAAAAGTCGTCGGCTAAGGTCAAAAAATTTCAAAATTTTTTGGGCGGTAAACCAAAGTTGGAGGAAAATTTTCAAAGGACTTTAGCCGACGAAAATATATGAAAAGTCGTCGGCTAAAGTCGAAAAATTTTCAAAATTTTCGACCAAAATTTTTTGAAGGTCAACCAAAATTTTCAAAAGAGTTAGGTCGACGAAAATAAAGAATTTCGTCGGCTAAAGTTCTTTATATAAGAGTTGTACCGAAGATGGATGGTAAGAAGTCTATTATCTGCCAGATTTTCTTCTCGGCCTAGCTCCGCTGTTAAGCCACCGGAGACCGCCACACTTGTCCCAAAAGCTTCGCAGTCGTCTCTACTTCATTGCTGGATAGGTGGTGCATCGAGTGGTGCCGCCGTGAGAGATAAATCGAGCTCCAAAACTCCGCCGGTTCGGATTCGGTGTCGATCGAATTTCTCCTTCCATAGGTCACCATTTGGTGAGTTCTATATATGGATAAGTTGAGTTTGATTAGTACTACATTCCCCTAGAATTTGGTAGCTCGATTCGGTGTGTGTGAAGAAAATCGAAGATTTGAAGTTTTTAGGGTTTAAAATTGGGGATTTTTATATTTTGATTTAATTGACCAGTTTAGGCTTAGAATGGGCTTCGACTTCTTCTAGAAAGTTGTTCGAAATGTTGAGAGGAAGATTCTGTCAAATTTTGGTCGTGATTGGAGGTGGTCGAAAGTTTCTGCAGTTTTTTTTTTCAAAAACTAGCAACTTTAGCCGATGATATTTAAATACTATATTCGTCGGCTATAGTATTTTTTAATTTTTTTTATAAGGTTTAGCCGACGAAATATACTATATTTCGTCAGCTATAGTTATTTTTTTAATTGTTTATTACACACTTTAGCCGATGAATATCTTAATTGTTTCGTCGGCTAAAGTCTGGGAAAAAAACCGACGACATGTTTTTCGTCGGCTAACTGTGGGACTATAGCCGACGAAAAAAAAAATTTCGTCGGCTTAAGTCATCGCCGACGACCTTTTCTCGACGAAATCTTAGCCGACGAATTAAGTTAACAGGCCGACGAAACTTTTTCGTCGGCTAAAGTGCTTGTCATGGTAGTGATAGTGAATTAATTCATGAAGTTTTCTAATAGTTGTAGCTTCATTTTCTTCAAGGGGCATGAAAATGTTGAGAATTCATCTGTCATTGCAACTTCAAAACAAATAAAAGAGCAAAAGGAAACAACTC
Source organism: Fragaria nilgerrensis (assembly GCA_010134655.1). Classification (NCBI taxonomy): domain Eukaryota; kingdom Viridiplantae; phylum Streptophyta; class Magnoliopsida; order Rosales; family Rosaceae; genus Fragaria; species Fragaria nilgerrensis. The sequence continues at coordinate 18,814,341 of CM020980.1, forward strand.
ACGAGAAGGAGGGCGTCAAGATCCACAAAAATACAACACCAAACGTCCCAATTTGTCTGAACTCAAAAGAATCACCACAAGCCTACAAACAATATAGTAGCAATAACAATGCCTGCTTTCCCCATTATTACTTCTTAAAATATATGCATCCTCCTCTTACAACAATGAAGACGAAAAACGAAACATGCTAGCTTTATGTGTTAAGTTGCTATTCTTCTCCGGCACAACTCGATCTTAAAGCCCTAAAGCCATGTGTGTCACCATTTCTGGGTCTTCCATAACCACAAGGCTGAACAAAGCTTGGCTAATTAGCAACCATGCAATATATATAAACCTTGGACGATGTAACTTTGTGACACTGTTCTACTTTACCGTGTTAACTTGGTTCAATAGAGTATCCCTTACTCTATTAGTTCAAAGTTTGTGTTTCTCTTTATAAACTAAAGTAGTATGTCAAACAAACCAACACGAGCTTTCATTTTCACTTGGAAAATAATCAACCCCTTTGAGATTTGAATGAAAACAACAAGTTATCGCACTTAGTACACCTCCATTTTACTTTTTAACATGCTTAAAAGCATAAATAGACCTCTGTACTCTTATCAAAATGCCTTAAACTATCTTTAACGATTAAGCAAACAAAACAAACATAAAACCTAATCAATCTCTATGGTCTTCTAAAGCAACGATGATCTTGGAGAAGAAGAAGAGCTAGCAAGTATACCAACATGAAAGAATTTTCCTGCGAAAGTCTAAACATGGGAATTTCAAAGTCGGTTATTATGTGCCTCTGTGTTGATTTAATCAATTCACAGTTCTCCACCTCAATCTAGAATATGTTGAAGCTGAAACTGCTTTCATGCCAAACTCTGATTGCAAGGAATTGAAAACTTCGAGCATTACCATAAAATTGAAACCATACAACTCAGCTCAAAACATTATGACATCTATTAACATTATCTCCTCTTGCTAAGATGAAAACAAATATGACCAAACCCAAAAGCAAGCCCAAAACATGCAATTGCTTCTCTCCATCTTTGTTTTAACAAAGAAATCAAATTCATGGTGGCGTTCTTTCCATCTTTGTTAGAGTATGAACTGTTTGGGGCTCCACCAAAGTCTGACCATAGCTCATCTTTTTTCTTCTTGAGAATAAGCCTGGAAAATATTTGCGATGGATTTCAGCCTCTTAGGTCATCTCCAACAATTGGTTTAAATCCTAAACCTATATTCAAATTTTAGGTTACCCAAACCTATAATATTCATATAGATTTTGCATCTCCAACCCGTGGAGGCAAAACTAAAATATATTTAATCATTTTATATCATTATTTAATCATACATAAAGTGAAACTCAATTGTTTAATAATAAAATCTGACAATGACCCACACCCACTTACCCTCATAAATTATAGGTTTGATCCTATTTTGTTGAGTCAAAATAAGACACATTTTAGGTAAATCCTATTTTAACTCAACTTGGGTAGTAAGTTGGAGATGAGATTTTACAAATCCTAAACTTATTATAGGTTTTAGACCAAAGGTTGAAGATGCTCTTAGTATTCAATTTGCCGATGTATAACACAATTGGTATTGTGCCATCTTATGTCCCCGTTAAGCATATAGCAGATTGAATCTGAGTTATTCAACGGTTTTTGATTTAACAATATGAGTTTTTGATGTCTTTGTATGTCTTTTCATATAAGTTGACTAAGTCAAATAAAAGTATGAAAATATTGGAGGTTTACATAGTAAATTGGAGGTGTATCTAGAACCTCCCAATATCTAAACCATAAATAAAAAAGTATGCCTCAGTTATGACTAAACACAAAAGTTTGTCGCTCCTATCATAGTGCACTTGTATATGAGTCGTGTAACACTGTTACTAATACAATTGATTGCCCTAATGCACCTTAAAGTTTAAGTGATTTTCCTACAAACGATCCATAAATTAGACTCCTAAACTCTCCATTCCATTTTCTAGGTACCACCTCAATACCTCATAAATGTTTTTTTTTTTGGCTAATTAAATTCAAAATATTCCCTTCTTAATACCCAAATTTTAAACCAATCATGATCCAAAAAGAGTAAATCGTCATTTTAAACAAAAAATCCCTAATAATCATGCAATAAAAACCTTAGATTATCCTCTTCATTTTCTCATATCTTCAATCATCAGGAAAACCCAAACATCTCATGAGATTTGACAATTCCTTACGAGAAAATCAACCATACTCACCGGGGATTGCCGGTAAACCAACCGAAAAGATTTGGGAGGACCAATGGGACTAGTCACCGGCAAGTCCAAACCAAGTCTCTAACAAGACAAAGATATTACCACCACAGTAAATTAATACTCAAAGATCTAGTGTGTTCCTTCCCCTTTAACTTGGGAAGAGAATATCAGCTTTCATTTTCGTCTTCATTTTGTGCTTAATTTTCTTTGAGGCTCTCTCATCATAATGACTGCAGTACAATCAGATTTATTGAGAAGCAAAATAGAGAAAAGGAAGAAAGAAAAGCCAAGCAGGACCAAAGTTACCAAACCACATCTTCTCTCTATATATAAACCTTCTTTGTTTTTAATCTCAAACTCTCTCTAACCGACCACACTTTCAAGTTTCTAAATTTCCCACAAAGCCCAAGCTCTTGGTTTGGTTTTTTGCTTTCAGATTCTTCCAACTTTCTCATCCCCTTCCCTTGTTTGGTTGCAAACAACACAAGACAAGTTCTTTTGTTTTGGAGCATTAAGTTTGGAAAGAAGAGGAGATTGTTGGGTTTTGGTTGGTGTTGACTGAGTTCAGCTGCCTGGTTTGACTCGGACCCGGGTCGTTTTGTATGGGTTTGGTTGGTGAAGTCTGGGATTAACACTGAAATGGGTGAAGCTTCTGTGACTAAAGAGAGACTTAAGGGTCTTTGTGTTGGTAATAGGTGGTCTTATGGGGTTTTGTGGCGTTTTGATTAGAGAAATTCCATGTAAAGTTTCTTCCTTTTTTGTTTTCTACTTGTTGATATACTGTCTTGTATCATTTTGTTGTTTGGGTTTTGTTCTTGGGGGATTTGGGTACTCTTTTTTAAGCTTTTAATGCATGTGAAAATTTAAAAATCTAATCTTTCAGTGTCTGGAAATGTTAAAATGGTTTGAAGTTGTTTCTTTGTAACTTTCTGCATTCTAGCTGTATTACATTTTAACTTTCTGCATTCTAGCTGTATTACATTTTGTGTATGTGAGATTAAGCCTCTATTTTAGTTCAAGTTTTAGTATTTTAGATTCCCAATCTGAAATTTAGTTTGAGGTCTTGCTCATCACAAATTCTGTGTTTGAAATGCTTTAGGTTGTTGACAATGGGAGAAGTCTATTATGAAGAGCACATTGGAGCAGTGATTGAAAATATGCTTCCACAGGTCCACATGCTTGGAGAAGGGTAAGCCCAAAATTTGTACTCCATTTTTAGTTGCTCACTTTTGAGATTTCATTACATTGTTTACCTTTTTCCCCTATCATAAAATTTATGCTTGAATTACAAGACTTTCCCATAAGATTCCCTTCTGTTTCAACAAAAGCATTAGAAATTTCTAACAGGGGTGATTTTGTTGTTGTCTGAAACAGTGTTATTGGTCAAACTGCTTTCACCGGGAAGCATCAATGGATGCATTCAGATTCTTACAATGAACAGTGGAATTCATTCAATCCCATTGAAAGTTGTAGTAATCTGTTTCAGGTAGGACAATAATATTCTTATTGAATTGCTATTTTTTTCAACAAGTTTTAGCCACTTAATTGCGGTTTACTTATCTGGAAATGATTTCTCATTTTGCAGGATGATTCTGAGTTCTGTTGCGAATTTTCCTCTGGTGTAAAGGTATAATCATTTCCTTTTAGTTCTCTCTGATTTTTTTTCCAGAAAGAAGCATGACTAGTTGAAATTTATTATTTATGAGAATCTTATGGAATCTTAACCTTTCAAAGCCATTTAGAGCTATGTTTTTGTTCTGTACCGTTAATCATCCAACCATAAGTCCTATTCTTGACAAATAAATTTAACTTGCAGAAAATTGCAACAGTCTCTGTCGAATCAGGAGTAATTCAGTTTGGATCCACTGAAAAGGTAGTTGAATGAGAGCATCTAGCTTTATACATATTTTCTTAACTTGGTTATGTCAACATTCTTATGATCGAAAGAGAACATGTTCCCCAAATCGAGTCTCTTAATATGGTAGCTTATATAAGAGTTACAGTATAACAACACTAAGGTATTCCTTTTTTGTTTTGTTTTGTTTTCTTCAGATTACAGAGAGGCTGGAGTTTTTAGACGAAACAAAAAGGGTGTTCCAGGAGATCAAAAATCTTCATGGGATTATTCCTCTGGCAAGTGCACCTTCATGTTTGAACAATGAAGCCAATGATCTAAATGAATTATTTGCTTCCTTAATTTCATCTGCAAACTTTCAAGGAGACATTGCTAACATACTTGGTGATAAATCTAAAGATCTAGGAGGAAATTGTTTATCTGCAATGAATTTACAGTCTACAGCATCTGATGACATGGGCTCAGCTGATAAAACCCTGTGGTGTAGTACATGGAGTACTGAACATTCCTTGTTGGCTTCATATGACCCACATTTGGCATCTGATATTGGGGTTCAGGATTCTCTTAAGACTTGCAGAAACACAGCTCAAGACTCAACTCTCATTCAAGGCAGCTGTGGATATCAGATGGATAATCAGCAACATCTACAGGGATACCCTGTAGAGTTTAACCGAGCTGATTGTATTACAGATGTTTCCAGATCACTCATGGATGATCTTTCTCAGTGGTTTGCTGCTTCCCCAGAACAGGACTTCAATGGCATTAAAACCATAATGTATGGTGACCTGTCACCAGTGTTTGAAAGTACTTTGGTGTCGCCTAGTCTCGTTAAAGGTGATACCTTTATCAACCTACCAATTGAGCATCCCACAACTTCTATGCAAAGTTCCATCACGAATGCATTCAGTGCTGATGCTCATGAGAAATCTGTGATCATTCAGAGTTCTGGAAATGATTTGTTTAATGGTTTGGGAACAGATCGTGGGTGTGGTCATGTCCGCGAGCGGGAAGATAGTATAATGTCAGTAGTTAGTGGTGACTGCTTGGCTGCCAGAACTGATTTGACCAAAGAGGCAGAAGTTGGTTCTGCGGCTGGCCCCCGGAGGGGGTTATTCTCGGAATTAGGACTAGAAGAGCTTCTAAATGGAATGAATACTACTTCCAGCTCTGTGACTAAATGCAGTCTAGAAGACCAATTATCCACCAGGAAAAGGAAATTAGAAAGTTCATCTGTGGGCAGTAATCAGGTACGGTTAGCAAGGCTTGCTGGTTCTGGAGGGAGCATGCATTTGACGGACCTTTGTATAACTTGGACAAGACAAACTGTCTTGTACCAAAGAAAGAGGTTCTCCCAAAATCACAGGTGGGCTTATGGATCGATGATGGTTATAGTGTCAATGCTAGAAGTATGTCTCAAGCAAAACCACAGAAGGCTGAGGATCACACAAAGACCGCCAAGAAGAGGGCAAAGCCTGGAGAGAGTACTCGACCAAGGCCCAAGGATCGTCAGCAGATCCAAGACCGTATGAAAGACTTGAGGGGGATGATCCCCAACGGTGGCAAGGTACTTACTTATGCTTTCAGTGGATACAAATGGGAAGGGTGTTTTATTTTCATATTGTACAATTTATCTTTAAAATTATAGTTTGACATTCATACATATTGTTAATGAAGCAGTGTAACATTGACTATTTTCTGGACCGCACCATCAAGTACATGATTTTCTTGCAAGGTTTGACGAAACATGCTGATAAGCTTAAACAACCTCATGAGTCAAAGGTTAGTTGATTTGGTTATTACTGTTATATGAAGGATAAGCCTGAACAATTTTATGTATGATGTTTCTTAACAAATGTGATACTAATTTGCATTTCAAATTGTAGCTGACTGGAAAGGAGAATGGTCTGGTTCTAAAAGATCACAGCAGTAGATCTGGTGGTAACAATACTTGGGCATTAGCAGTTGAGGGTCAAAATGTGGTTTGCCCTATACTCGTTGAGGACCTTAGTACACCTGGCCAAATGGTTATTGAGGTATGTGAAAGACACATGGATGAAAGTTTTCTTCAAGAGTTTTGACAACCCTAATGTTCAGTCCCTCCTGACTGCAATATCTATTATCTCTTGCAGATCCTCTGTGAGGAGCGTGGTTTCTTTCTTGAGTTAGCAGATGAAATCCGGGGCTTTGGGTTGAATATCTTGAAGGGGGTGATGGAGAGCCGAGAGGATAAGATATGGGCACACTTTATAGTTGAGGTGAAAGCTCTAAAAGATAAATATATTACTGATGTTCTCTTCTATATTCTTCATATTAGGACACTAATCTTAAATTTTGTTATAGGCAACTAGGCATACAACCAGGATAGAATTGTTTTGGTCCCTTGTCCGGCTTCTTCAGCAAAGTGGTACCAGTGTGGTTAATCCAACCAGTCGGCCCAACAATGTAGTAGACACTGGGTTTCCTCCTGTATTGGATAGTTTCCAGCCATGTAGTTTTCCTCCCATCAGCTTGACATGAGATTTGAAACACTTTCGAGTGCTGCTGGAGTACCTTGAGCATTACTTTCGAGGGTATGCAATGATAGGTGTTCTGGTGATGGAAAAGGTGATTGGCTACCATCCCATCGCCAATTGCCTTAGAAGTAGTTGTGAGGTGTGCATAATGTTAAGAAAAAAGATATTAGGATGTGATGTGCCTTCAAAAATTGTTGGTGCGGTTAATTAGTTCCCAATTAGGAAAGGCTGTGCAAGGCACATAACCATGATCATATGTTCAAGACATGGTGAACTAGAGTCTGCGCAGCCTCCTGTTCTCTTAGTAGTCGGGATTTCATGTTTATATCTTCAACCAGATTATAAACTCAGTAGTAGGCTGATCACTGATTTGTTTTCTTGGCCTTTATGTTGTGGCTTAATATTATTATAGTAATGATGGAATGTCGTCACTTTTCTCTCTTATTCTCTCTGTCAAACATCAATCTTAATCTCAAACACCATTTAAGTGAATCTATTAGACGATAATATGTATATACAATCAGTTTTGGCTTGATTAGTACCCAAGACGAAACCAAAATGATGAAAGTTTTCGCCATAAGCCTATCTGTTTACCTGATACTTTTGAAGGAACACTGAATATTAACTTGATGAACACATTGTGTTCAAGTTTTGCATAAAGTGATATCAGCCCAGTTTTAACTTCTCATCTCCTTTCTTACTCTTGCTGTGATTAGTACAAATGTGTTCGATCTTTGATCAGTATCCTTCACCTCATCCAAAGCAAGATGACTGTCTAATGATTTGATACGGTACTAGTTGGCTTTAAATTTGTTCTTTTTACATTGGAGAATCTTTTATGTTTCTGTTTTTTTGTTGGACAATATATCTTTGGATTTGTGTATCAGTGTTTGCATATACTGTTCAACTGTTAAACTGTAGTCTGTAGAGTATCATCAATCATCACCCACTAGAATTATCATACGCTTAGACATTTTATCATTAGGTACACATCTGACTGATGCACAGTTGAAAAGTAGGCTTGATGACTGTTGGTTCAAAGTTCTAATTTCACATAGGTATTATGGTGGACAAATTAAAATACCGACTTTCTTCTGAGTTAATAATTTAGTATTTAGGATTTCATATGAGAAAGAAAACTAATCCTAGGGTTGAAACAGAGTGAGCTTAATGCAACTGAAGAGTATAAGCTGAGGGATTAAACTTATTGAGGTCTAGTACAGGTTTAGATCAGCTTTCGGTAAAGTTTGGTGCTAATAAATCTAAAATACTATTTAAGAAATGTATGATAATCAATCTGATAATATTGTGGAGTAGTAGCTTTTTGATGATAGCTGAAATAGCCTTTCAACTCGATCAGTGCATGCAGCTGTGGAAAGGCTCTTCAAGCTTGAGGAGGAGGAGATAAGTGCCTTTTCCATTCAACTATTTAGAGTGATATCAGCCAAGTTTCAACTGTAATGCTCAACTTTATGTAAGAAAAAATATAAGCACCTTTATTTGGATCCTATTCCTGACCTAATTTCTTATATTTCAAAATTGAAATTGAGCCATATGTTGGGTTCTCCACTATAGTTGAAACCCACTATTGTTTTTGCTAAAGATTTAGTATTGGCCCTCTCTACAGTTTTCCCCATCTCTGTGAAACAGCTGTGGAGTAAACTTAAGCAACTTAAAAAAGGGAAGGTAAAAGAATTGGGTCATTCACAAAGGGGAAAAGGACAAGTTGGTTCTAAGACTACTGGTTTATCCTAAAAGGACTTGGAAACAGATTTTTCTTTTCCAGCAGAATATAAAACAATAGAGGAGGTCTATGCAATTAGTGGGAAGAAAATGACTTCTTTTAATAAGACAAATTGCAATTTGTTCACTATTAAGTATATACCATAGTACTTGCAGAATAATATTAGGGATTGCATTTCATGAGTGGTGTTTCCTAATTATCTTATCCAGTGATCACATGAACAAGAAACACATGTATCAGAATATATTTGTTTATACCTATTTGTTCATAGTGTGCTGATGATCTCACAAGAAAAAATGTAGGATACATTATGTCACCTGTTGATGAAGTTTGGTAGTAGGTCATGAAGATTTGGTTTAGGTCATTAAGACTCTTTTATCTTTCTGGGGCATTAAGGAAATGACAGTGCTTATTTACAAATTAATCTGAGAAATTTTTATGAAATGAAAGATGAAAGTCTGCATAAAGTAGGTACTCACACAGATAGTAGTTTTCTAATTACATCTGGTAATTTTCCACTAGCCAAATCCCCATGTAGCCTGACGTTAAGTTTATATATACCAACTGACATAAGGATATATATCAGATATCATTTTAGACTGCACTTTAGCTCTTTGATTTCTGAAGTGAAAGGGATTGATTCATAATGATGGTTTAGTTTGTATAGAACTCTGATATGAAATGCAGATTATATTACTATATACCAGTTTTGAGGGTTAAACTTTATACATACAAATTTTGATGAGCAGAGGAGAATTAAATGAAACTTCTAGATTTCACATGTGTCCAACAAAAGAGGCCTCTAGCCTATGACATTGCCTTTCTATGGAGATTTGTTTATTACAGACCAATATGAGACATCAGAGATCCGCTATTTATATACTTCAATAGTCACTCAGCTTTCCTCACCAAAGCTTAACCATTGCTTTGAGTTTAAGTGCCATTTCAACTTAGAAGTTGGCAATCTTTTGTTTTCTTATTGCCAAAAATGGCTCAACAGAAGGAACTGAGCAGTGTGACTGAGTGGAGAATAAAAATGGCAGATGGTTCATCTGAATCTTTGGCTCAACAAACCGGTTTGCCTGCGGAGCTTGGCTTGCTCTGAAGGGTCTGATTATGGGGTTGATCTTGAAAGTATGCGATTTCTTCAAGAAAGCTTGGGATTTGGGACAAAATGACCCTAGGAAAGTGATTCATTGTTTGAAAGTAGGGATGGCACTCACTGTTGTTTCACTGTTTTATATATGAGACCTTTGTATGAAGGTATGGGAGGAAATGCTATGTGGGCAGTCATGACTGTTGTGGTTGTCTTTGAAAACACAGTTGGTAAGTTCCTAGCTAGCTTCTCTTAGATTACCTCTTTTTCTGCAAGTGTGCCTTTATTAGGAGGTAAGGTAAAATGAGTCTTTTGAGTTTCCTTATTTGTATGGGACTATCTGATGTTAAGTATGGCCCTCATTGCCTGAAGCTAAACATTTCAACTCTCTAAATGCAGGGGCAACAATATGCAAATGTTTAAACAGAATTTGTGGAACCTTTATTGCTGGTTCCCTTGCCATTGGCATCCATTGGATAGTGAGTCAATCAGGAAAAGAATTTGAGCCTTTCATCAATGGGATTTCTGTATTTTTGTTAGGTATGTAGTCCTACTAATGTTTTTTCCCTCTCCTAACTGGCTAGAAATAAGACTGCTAATGCGTTTCTTTATTATTTCAGCTTCTTCAGTTACCTTCTCAAGATTTATACCATCAGTGAAAAAGCGATTTGATTATGGTGCGATGATTTTCATCCTCACATTCAGCTTAGTTACAGTGTCAGGTTACCGGGTGGATAAATTATTGGAGATGGCCAACAATAGAGTCTACACCATTATCATTGGAACTGCATTGTGCATTATGATAACCATGATTATTTGCCCCATTTGGGCTGGGGAGGAACTATATATGCTCATCACTCGAAACATGGACAAACTTGCCTATTCCTTAGATGGTACTTGCATACTCTAATCACATAAAACCAAATTTATGGTCAATCATGTATAGGACAATATCACTGACTTTATAAGTGTTGCATTTCATTTCAGGTTGTGTTGGAGTGTATTTCAATGACAGTGGAAGCTCTTCTGATGATGACAAGGAATCTGATAAGAAATTGTTTGGCTACAAATGTGTTTTAACCTCAAAAGCAACAGAAGAAGCCATGGTATTTAACAACAACATAATTGCAAAGTTTCTTCAAGTTATCTGTAAGTACTCACTTTCTGACATTGGCATTGTACATTAGGCTAATTTTGCAAGGTGGGAGCCTGCACATGGCCGATTCAACTTCAGACATCCATGGAAACAATACCTCAAAGTCGGAGCGTCAATGCGTGCTTGTGCCTATTGCATCGATGCCCTTGATGGTTGTGTGAATTCCGAAAATGAGGTAAAAAGCACTCTCATCTTATACTAGTTCTTGTAAATAGAAAGATATCACCAATGCTAAGCTTCAACCACTTCATCTGATCAACAGGTTCCTGAGCTGATAAAGAAGCATATGAACAACATTGCTTTGAAAGTGAGCTCTGAGTCTTCAAGGGTCATAAAAGATCTTGCAAGGACTATGAAGACAATGAAGAAATCATCTAATATAGATTATTTGGTTGGAGAAATGAACAATGCAGTCTTGGAGCTCCAGGAGGACTTAAAATCTCTTCCTACTTTATTTATTAATCCGCAGCCACTACAAGGAGCCGACTGTCCTGAAAAAAAGAACACAGGAGCAGTTGCTCTCATGGATATCATGCCACTTGTGACTTTAGCTTCTTTACTCATTGAGATTACTACAAGGATTGAAGGCATGGTTAATGCAGTTGAAGAACTAGCTGAGATGGGTGTGTACAAGTCTGTTGCAGATGAGAAGAATCAAAACCAGCCAGTTAGTAAATCTAATGTACCAGATGAACATAAGCAAGAGGTGTGAGAGTTGTGCATAATGGTGATTGGTAGATTTTCATATTACTAAAGATGTGTTGTAAATTACCAAATGTAACAACTTGGGTCACAGTTTAAATCTATTTTTGAATGAAATGTGCTTCAATCAGTTTCATTTTTCTAGCACTAATATTATGAGTACATCCTGTTGAGATATAAATCCCACATAGAGAATATGAGACATTGTCTGTGGATTTATAAATGTTTTGGCTACTCCACCCATTGCCAATTGGTTTTAGATGTAAACCCGAGATTACTTTATCATGGTATCAGAGCGGGTTACCCATGTCCCACGTGTGAAACCCAATGACCACACACACTCCACATCACCCAAAATGTTGTTCAAGTGTTAGACTTGAAAATTCGTCACACGTGCGGGGGTGTGTTGAAATATAAATCCCACATCCTACAAACTTTTAAAAGATAGACCAGTATACTTTTTGGGCTTTATTAAAATTTCATCCATACAGTGGTGGTAATAAATCATTTTGTGTAGTTTTTGATAGTTGAATTAGTATTTCAAAACAGTGCATGCAGCTGTGGAGATGAGTGCTTTTTGCAGCCAAGTGATATCAGAAACAACCAAATGCAGCCCAGTTTTCAGCTACAATGTAATGCTCAACTTTCTGCACAGATAAAGGTACCTCAATTTGGTCATATTCATGACCTAAGTTTCTCCTGTTTCAAATTAGATAAAATCATTGCATATACATATATAGGGCTCTCCACTACAGATGATGGAAACTCACTATTGATTTGGTTAAAGATCTAGCTTTTCCCTGTTACTGTGAAACAGCTGTAAGATAAGAAACTAAGGCCATAGAAGATTTGACCTTCAAAAGATATGGGAGGCCTATGCAATTAGTTACTTGTTCACCACAAAACACAATATCGACATAGTTTTAAATTCTTGAGTGGTGTTTCCTAATTAACTTATCCAGGGGAAGCAGATGAAAGAGGTATCTGATCACACACCCACTTAAAAAAAAAGAATTAAAAAGAATTGTCTAACACATGTAATATATATGTATAAAATTTAGACCTACTTGATCATAGTGCTCTCCTTTCCATATTCAAATTGTAGGTTTAGGAGACATTATGTCACCAGTTCTGTTCATGAAGGTTTGTTTTAGGCCATCGAGATATGATTTTAGGTTTGGTTTTTGTGTTATTAATCTTCTCCCAAGAAATATAGCAATCAACAATTTCAATTATTACCATTAGTGTAACTATTGAGCTATAAAGATGAGAAGAAGACATTGTTGGAACTTGTGTGAGATTTACCTCACATGGAAGAAGAATCAAAAGTTGTAGTGACACGACCCACCCCGAATTTCACCCTGAATCCGGAGTAAATCGTGCGGGGACCACCTCCAAGGAAAGATTTACCGCAAAATTCGGTACAACCACCCTTGAAAATGGACAACCCTTCCAAATCAAAAACCTGCAAACACTCCTAAAATTCTCAATCCACCTTTAACTTCTGGAGCCTTCATGCTCCTCACAAATCACAACATCTCCCAATATAAATTTACTAATCTAAAAAAGATCTTATAACAAACAACCACATATTCAGAGCAACTCTATTTGAGAGGAAAGAAACTAGAAATAAATAGAAATGAGCGGAAGCTATACTATTGACTATGCCTCTTCTCCATGTACGCCCGATCTCAACTATGCAATCCTGCAGACTAGGCATTTTAAAACGAAGGGCCCAGGGGAAGACATTTAATAACATTAGAGTGAGTGGACAAAAATAATTTAATAACAAAATATTTATGCATTCCCATTTTAATTTCATAGAAAAATATACTGTATGCGGCAGCTCAAAAGTGCTCAACTCATAAACTGGCAACTGCACGACTAGCACTGGCTAGTCACAAACTCAAATGAAATGAAGCCTCTCAAGCTAAACTATATATAAACATATATTCGTATGTATTTACACTCGTCAGACTCCTTGTATGAATCCTAGAAACAATTTAGAAAAATAGAAATTCATACAAGGCTACAACGCTGGCGTCTAACGCTCACGTTGCGCCATAATGGTATTTTTCCTCATTATGACCGAAGAGGACGGTGTATTTACGTGTGGACTCCCTATATGAAAACCTAAATAAACCGAAAAAGAAAGTAGTTTTCATATAGGGCTATGACGCTTGTGTCTAACATTCACGCCATGCCATAATGGTATTTTACCTCATTATGACGGACCAAGCACATATGGCTAGCTAGCATTTATATACATACTATACTCATAATATCCAAAATATATATATCCACCGAAAATCTCATTTTCGGGATCTCTCCAAAGGAGGAAAAATTGCCAAATAGCCGAGAAATCAATAAGTCTCATCAGAAGAAATAAATGATCAACAAAATCATTTATCGCATGCTTTTCAATTAAAAACAAAGGTCCACTCACAACTTAGGCCTAAGCCTGATGACGCTCCGAGGCTTCTTCTACTCGGGCCTCCTCACGTCCTGTTCCAAATATATAATTAATTTCTCACTAAAAATCCAATATTTATACAAAATAGGCAAAATTAACCGAGAGCCATAACCACGCTCATCATTGCCTAACTTCGATATTCTTGAATCGGAATGACCTAAACTTTAATATCATACTCGGAAGCCGTAAATACAGCCTTTTTCAGAAATTGACTTAAATCCTATGGCCGGATTTTACATTATTTAACCGCTAAAATACCAAACTTCAGAAATTCACAAACCTATTCAAAACTCATCCGAAAATTCCACAATTTACTCCATTAAATTCCTCTAATTATTACAGATTTAAAATCATACAAAACCCAAAAAAAATGGTGACGGCGGCCGGAGACCGATTCAATCCACCTTTAACTTCTGGAGCCTTCATGCTCCTCACAAATCACAACATCTCCCAATATAAATTTACTAATCTAAAAAAGATCCTATAACAAACAACCACATATTCAGAGCAACTCTATTTGAGAGGAAAGAAACTAGAAATAAATAGAAATGAGCGGAAGCTATACTATTGACTATGCCTCTTCTCCATGTACGCCCGATCTCAACTATGCAATCCTGCAGACTAGGCATTTTAAAACGAAGGGCCCAGGGGAAGACATTTAATAACATTAGAGTGAGTGGACAAAAATAATTTAATAACAAAATATTTATGCATTCCATTTTAATTTCATAGAAAAATATACTGTATGCGGCAGCTCAAAAGTGCTCAACTCATAAACTGGCAACTGCACGACTAGCACTGGCTAGTCACAAACTCAAATGAAATGAAGCCTCTCAAGCTAAACTATATATAAACATATATTCGTATGTATTTACACTCGTCAGACTCCTTGTATGAATCCTAGAAACAATTTAGAAAAATAGAAATTCATACAAGGCTACAACGCTGGCGTCTAACGCTCACGTTGCGCCATAATGGTATTTTTCCTCATTATGACCGAAGAGGACGGTGTATTTACGTGTGGACTCCCTATATGAAAACCTAAATAAACCGAAAAAGAAAGTAGTTTTCATATAGGGCTATGACGCTTGTGTCTAACATTCACGCCATGCCATAATGGTATTTTACCTCATTATGACGGACCAAGCACATATGGCTAGCTAGCATTTATATACATACTATACTCATAATATCCAAAATATATATATCCACCGAAAATCTCATTTTCGGGATCTCTCCAAAGGAGGAAAAATTGCCAAATAGCCGAGAAATCAATAAGTCTCATCAGAAGAAATAAATGATCAACAAAATCATTTATCGCATGCTTTTCAATTAAAAACAAAGGTCCACTCACAACTTAGGCCTAAGCCTGATGACGCTCCGAGGCTTCTTCTACTCGGGCCTCCTCACGTCCTGTTCCAAATATATAATTAATTTCTCACTAAAAATCCAATATTTATACAAAATAGGCAAAATTAACCGAGAGCCATAACCACGCTCATCATTGCCTAACTTCGATATTCTTAAATCGGAATGACCTAAACTTTAATATCATACTCGAAAGCCGTAAATACAGCCTTTTTCAGAAATTGACTTAAATCCTATGGCCGGATTTTACATTATTTAACCGCTAAAATACCAAACTTCGGAAATTCACAAACCTATTCAAAACTCATCCGAAAATTCCACAATTTACTCCATTAAATTCCTCTAATTATTACAGATTTAAAATCATACAAAACCCCAAAAAAATGGTGGCGGCGGCCGGAGACCGATTTCGGCGACCTCCAAATCTTATGAAATTTTAACAGCATCTTCCTCTCAACATCCCAAACAACTTTCCTAAATAGCACAATCACCAATTCCAAGCCTAACTAGGTCAATCGAACGAAAACATCCTAAAAACCCTAGAATTTCCTGCTTGAATTTCTCCTTACCTAGCTCAAGAGGGAGTGAGCCTTTTGGAGGGGTTGCTGCATGGGAGGAGAGCTACAAAACTGTACCAAGCTTGCCCGGATTGGTGGCCGGAGGAGGGAGTTTCGGCGACGGAGTGCTTTAGGCAGCCGAGCCTTTCGGGCGAGAATACTCCTTCACGGCGGAGCTAGGGCAGCTCTCACCGGCCTAGAATGGAAGCTGGGTTGGAGACCGAGCGAACGGGACCGGTTTGGCGGCGAACGGTGGCCGGACGGCGGCGGATGGGCGGCCGGAAACTTCCGGGTCGGCTGCTCGGGAGAGAGAGCTCGGGAGGGAGAGAGAGAAATAAATGGGTTTTGGGCCTCACCCATCCGGCCCAACTCCTCTATATACAACCCAGCCATTCTAAAAATTAACACCCCCAAAAATAATACCCTAATAAAAAATTACCTTTTACTAGCTAAAATTTAATATTTTTACCGTTGTTACATTTTTCTCTTACGAATAACTCTCCGAAATAATCGTCCCCCAAAACCCCTCTAGAGACTAATTAAACTATATCTCAATGTCGGAGACGGTAAAATTCTTATTATAATCAAGCTAGTAAATAAAATAAAAATTTACGGGTCGGGATGTGACATGTAGTCTTTATAAGGTATTATCCTTGTGACTAATTAAATTGATGTAAAGCCTTGATTGGGCTTGGTGGGATTTTCTGTTGGGTTTTCTAGTAAGGAAAATAAATATATATATATATATATATATACATACACAGTTCCTATCCAGAGCAAAGCTTCGCTCTGGAATTAACGTGCGAATGTCCTTATTTGACTCACTTTTCGGTCATATTTTTTCGATCATACCCGGTCAGTATCTGGATACATATCATATGATCATCCTTACAAAGTTTCATCCAGTTTGGTGATCGTTTGCACACCGAATCAGATAAAATAAATCAATAGAACAAAATATGTCCAAGTAGAACCGTTGGAGTAGATCATGATTATGGAGGCTTAAACAGTCACCAAACTGGATGAAACTTTGTAAGGATGATCATATGATATGTATCCAGATACTGACCGGGTATGATCGAAAAATATGACCGAAAAGTGAGTCAAATAAGGACCTTCGCACGTTAATTCCAGAACGAAGCTTCGCTCTGGATAGAGACTGTATATATATATATATATATATATATATATATATATATATATATATATATATATATATATATATATAGTCAAAATATGGGCCTTGGGATCTATTGTTTAAAATTTGTTGAAGAACAGTTACAATTGTATGGACAGATGCAACTGTTTAATTTTGACTTTATATATAGGACGACATTGTTGTCGTCGTTCCAATCAAGAAATATCGCTCTCTTCTTCTTCCTCCCTTGTTCTTATTTTAGAAACCATACTGTAACTTCGCTAGGGACAAGTTATTGTGTAAGAACTTGTACTAGATAGTTGTATCCTCAAAATAGACGTCCGAAACTGCAGCACAAGTGGGGGCAAATTTCTGTCTTAGGTCACTGAATTGCATGCCTCTATCTAATCAAGATATTGGATTGGTTTTAACAATCTAAGACAAAAATTCTCTAATTTTGTAGAGATGGATCGATCTGTATCTTCAACGGTGAAAAATCATGTCGAGAAA
Source organism: Fragaria nilgerrensis (assembly GCA_010134655.1). Taxonomy (NCBI): domain Eukaryota; kingdom Viridiplantae; phylum Streptophyta; class Magnoliopsida; order Rosales; family Rosaceae; genus Fragaria; species Fragaria nilgerrensis. Next base: position 18,831,689 of record CM020980.1, read on the forward strand.
CTTGAGAAATTCAAAGGTTCTGATTTCAAACTTTGGCAACAGAAGATGTTGTTCTATTTGACAACCCTTTGTGTGGCGAGCGTTCTGACTGCTGAGGCTCCTAAGGCACTGCCGGAAGGAGAAGGAGAGAATGCTCTAATAGAGGCTGAAAATGCTGATTATCTGAAGGCCATGGAGACTTGGAAAGATAATGAGTTTCTATGCAGGAATTACATTCTCAATGCTTTGGACGATTCCCTGTATGACATCTACTCTACGATCAAAACAACAAAGGAATTGTGGCAGTCATTGGAAAACAAGTACAAGATTGAGGTTGCTTGTTCAAAGAAGTTTGTCATTGGCAAGTTTCTGAATTTCAAGATGAGCGATGCCAAGTCTGTTGTCAAGCAAGTAGAGGAACTCCAAGTCATTGTTCATGAGTTAGATGTTAAAGGTATGGGTCTGAACTCGAATTTCCTTGTTAGTGCTATTATTGAGAAATTACCACCTTCATGAAAAAATTTCAAAATTTATCTGAAACATCTAATCGAGGATATGAATTTTGAGCAATATATTGGTTCTTAAACTTCTAGTTAAAGAAGATAACCGAAAGAATGAAAAGGCTGATGCTATTTCTTTGGAGCCAACTGCTAATATGGTTGGGGGGAGACCATCAAAGGCCAAGTTTCAGAAAAAAAAGGCAAATATGCTACTGCTGCTGCCAAGCCAACTCTTGTTGCTGGAAAGAATCCTCTCACCCCACAAAAGACCAAGGTCTTCAAGAAGCCACAAATGGGAGGATGTTGGGTGTGCGGCAAACCAAGGCATAGAGCAAAAGAGTGTCACCTTCGAAAAGATCAAGGAGGTGAAAGAGGTTCTGGAAATTCCAACTAAGCAAACTTTACTGAGTCTGAAAATCAATTCATTGGTGTGATTGCTGCTGAAGCAAATCTGGTTACTAATTCAACTGATTGGTGGATGGATACTGGTGCTACAAGGCATGTTCATTCTGCAAAAGAGATGTTCTCTTCATACCAGCCAATCAACGAAGGAGAATCTTTGTTCATGGGGAATGCTACTACTGTCAAAGTGAAAGGACAAGGGAAGGTGGTTCTGAATCACACTTTCAAAAAAGATCTTGTACTTACTAATGTGCTTCATGTGCCAGAAATTGGTAAGATTTAGTTTTGGATCCTTTTCTAAGTAACAAGGGCTTCAAACTTGTATTTGAGTCTGACAAATTTGTACTCACCAAGGGTGGGGTGTATGTAGAAAATGGTTACCTTTGTGAAGATCTTCAAACTATCTGTTGTACCTACTATGAATGCTGCTATTAATAATAATAATGCAGACACTAACACTGCTTCTATGTATATGGTTGAGTCGTCTTCTTTATGACATTCCAGATTAGGTCATGTCAATTATCGATCTTTACAAAGAATGATAAGTTTAGGCATGTTGCCAAAATGTTCTACGAACAAAATGACAAAGTGTGAAATCTGCATAGAATCGAAATATGCAGGTCATCCTCACAAGTTTGTAGAGAAATCAAATGAAGTGCTTGGTTTAATTCATAGTGATTTGTGTGATTACCAAGCAACCACATCTCGTGGAGGGAAGAACTATTACATATCATTCATAGATGATTGCAATAAATACTGCTATGTATACTTGATACATACCAAAGATGAGGCTTTAAACATGTTTAAAACATACAAAGCTGAAGTTGAGAATCAACTTGAGAAAAGAATAAAAATTCTAAGGTCTGACAGAGGTGGGGAATACCAATCTAACGACTTTGCTGAATTTTGTTCTGCTCATGGTATTGTTCATCAAACTACAACCCCATACACTCCACAACAAAATGGAGTTGTCAAACGAAAGAATAGAACATTGAAAAATATGATAAATTCAATGTTAGTTAGTTCGGGAGCGTCGCTCAGTCTATGGGGAGAGGCTTTACTTACTGCAAATCTGATATTAAATAGGATTCCTCATAAGAAAAGTGATCAATCTCCTTATGATTGAGTTATGGAAAGGAAGATTGCCTACCTTTAAAACGATGAAAGTGTGGGGTTGTTTTGCTTAAGTCCAAGTTTCTTTACTAAAAAAAACTAAACTTGGATCAAAAACTGTAGATTGCATATATATTGGCTCTGCCAAGAATAGTGTAGTATATAAAGTTTTGGTCTATCATTCTGATGTTGAAGGTATAAACAAAGAACACAATCATGGAATCTGCTGAAGTATAATTCATTGAGGACGTTTTTTCCCATAAGGATAAGGATAAAGATAAATCTAATCAAGGAAAAGAACATTGCCTCAAGATGAGTTAAACCAAAATGCTAAAGCTGATATGAATAAAACTTCTGCTGGTCAAGAAGGAAATTTTGAACCAAGGAGAAGTACACGTGGGAAAATTACCAAAGATTTGGACCAGACTTTATGACATTTGCTATTGAAGGCGAACCTCAAACTTATAAGGCTACTATGGAATCATCAGAAACACCTTATTGGAAAGAGGCTATTCAAAGTGAAGTGGAATCTATTTTGCAAAATAATACATGGAAACTGGTTGATCTTCCTTCAGGGCATAAACCGATAGGCCATAAGTAGATTTTCAAAAGAAAATTGAGACCAATTGGTACTGTAGAAAAGTACAAAGCTCGTATAGTAGCCAAAGGGTATCGTCAAAAAGAAGGTGTAGATTTTTTTGATACTTATTCACTAGTAACAAGAATTACGTCTATTAGGACGTTAATTGATATAGCAGCTGTTCACAATTTGGAAATACATCAAATGGATGTGAAAACTGCATTCTTAAATGGTGAATTAGATGAAGAAATATACATGGAACAACCCGAAGGGTTTGTTGTTAAAGGTCAAGAGAAGAAAGTATGTAAATTGGTTAAGTCCCTTTACGGAATTAAACAAGCTGAAACAATGGCATGAGAAGTTTGATAATACAGTATTATCAAATTTTTTTAAGATTAATGAATGTGACAAATGTGTCTATGTTAAAGAATGTAGAAATGCATGTGTCATTGTATGCTTATATGTGGATGATATGCTAATTATGGGAACTAGTAAGGATGTAATTAATCAAACCAAGAAGATGTTGCAATCCGCCTTTGATATGAAAGATATGGGAATAGCGGATGTCATTCTTGGAATTCGAATTATAAGGAATTCGAATGGATACATACTTACACAATCTCATTATGTAGAGAAGGTCCTTAGAAAATTTGGACATTATGATGATCGAGTGGTTGTAACTCCATTTGATCCCTCTAGTCACCTTAAAAAGAATCACGGTGAAAGTGTGTCTCAATTGGAATATACACAAGTTCTTGGAAGCTTGATGTACGTAATGAATTGTACAAGACCTGATTTAGCATTTACATTGAGTCGACTTAGTAGATACACACACAATCCGGGTAAATATCATTGGGTTGCTCTTGTGCGAGTACTATAATATCTAAAGTATACAATGCATTATGGATTACATTATACCAAATATCCTCCCGTATAAGAAGGATATATCGTGATGCTAATTGGATTTCCAATCACTCGGAAAGTAAATCCACAAGTGGTTATGTATTTACACTTGGTGGTGCTGCCGTGTCATGGAAATCATCAAAGCAAATCGTGAATACACGATCGACTATAGAAGCGGAGTTTGTAGCCTTGGATAAAGCCGTCGAAGAGGCGGAATGGCTCAAAAATTTTCTAGAGGGTATTCCGTTGTGGCCAAAGCCCGTTACGGCTATTTGCATACATTGTGATAGTATGGCTGCTTTTACAAGAGTAAAGAACCAATCTACAATAGCAAATCAAGGCATATAAGGCGATGTCACAAGACAATACGAGACTTGCTTAAGAATGGAATCATTTCCATTGACTATTTAAAATCAAAGGAAAATATAGAGAATCCTTTGACAAAAGGTCTTAATAGAGAGCAAGTAGTATTTACATCGAGGAGAATGGGCTTAAAACCAATACAATGAGTCCTTACTTGGCGAAACCTAACCTAGCAATATTGAAGATCCATGGTCTAGGTTCAATAGGCAAACTAGTTGGGGAAGACTCAAAGAGCATACACATACTTATGCTCATTCCTATGATGAAACAATGTGTGTAATCCGTTGACATATAAGGGGTGAATATCAATTTATTCTTAATAATGCTAATAGCCTTCAAGGTAGGATAGTACGGAATATTTATGATTGTCATTACCTATATGAGATTGATGTGGGGTCGCATCTTTGAGAACCGAGATGCCTAAATTCTCTAAAATTCTCATGAAGAAGGAATTGTTCAAGACCGAAATGAACACAACTGTAAGGATTGAAATATGTATAGATATGATGTGTGTGATATCTATTGTCTTGATTTACTACAAAACGTGGATAGTTCAAGACTTAAGTTCACTATTTCACAAAGTGAATCCGATAGGTACTCACTACGAAAGGTTCAAGTCTAAAAGACACATTTTTTCGATGCATATCATGTCTAGTTTTTCCGAAATAAAGATAAGTGTTCCTCCTTATCTTATTTTCTATTCAAATGTGGGCTATTGTTGGAACTTGTGTGAGATTTATCGATCCCACATGAAAGAAGAATCAAAAGTTGTAGTCTTTTTAAGATATTATCCTTGTGACTAATTAAATTGATGTAAAGCCTTGATTGGGCTTGGTTGGATTTTCTGTTGGGCTTTCCAATAGGAAAATAAATATACAAGATATATATATATATATATAATATATATATATATATATATATATATATATATATATAGTTGGTGTCCCACTTTGAAATTAAAGTGTGAACCTTTTTATTTCACTCATTTTCAGGTCGCATTTCCACATCTCAACCATATAATGTCTAAAATACAGAGTGTAGATGTGTGTGTGTGTGTATATATATATATATACATGGCCATTCCATTAAGGGATCTTTTTTTTTGACATATATGAGAGATGAGGGATTAAACCAACTTTTCGATCACAAAATCACAACTCCACCGTTCAATATGTAGTTCTATATAAATAGATCACTTATGCAAATTTTCAGAAATTTTGGTAATCGTTAAGGCATTCAAAACTACGATTTATAATTACAAGCATCAACGGTTCATGTTTGGCAGATTTGGTTCGTTCATTAATTTAATCTTGTTCAACACCTTAACGATCACCAAATTGGTTGAAAATTTACAGAATTGATCTATATATAAGGACCAACAAACTGAATGGTGGAGATTCAAAAATATAATCGAAAAGTTGGTGTAATCCCCCATCCCTCATATATGTCAAAAAAAAAGATCCCTTAGTGGAAGGGCCTTGTATATGTATATATATGTATATATATATGAGGGATGGGCTCTTGGGATCTATTGAAATCTTATTTAGAGTTTTTAATTTCTGAAATCTTATTTAGAGTTTTTGGACAATTTTTGACTTTATATATGTTCCAATCAAGAAGCGTCGCTCTCTTCTTCTTCCTCTCCTGTTCTTATTTCAGAAAAACATACTATAAATTCGCCAGGGACAGGTTCTCGTGTAAGAACTTGTACCAGATAGTTGTATCCTCAAAATAGACGTCTGAAACTGCAGGACAAGTGGGGGCGAATTTCTGTCTTAGGTCATTGCATCGCTGGCCTCTATTTGATCAAGTTAGTGAATTTCAATTTCGTTTTTATTGTTGTTTGTGATTTCAATTTGATTATTGTTGTATATATATTGTTTGGGTTTGAAGATATTGGATTGGTTTTAACAGACATATATGATAAAGTAGTATGTGGTTCACATCAAAAACCAATGGGCAATGAGTGGAGTGACCCACAAACAATGTCTCATATTTTCGATATATATAGCATAAGATTCATATCTCAACAATATATGCACGATATATTGCTAAAAGTATTACCTTTAACAAGTGCAGTGAACTACCATGACCAGCCTTTTGGTTTTGGTTTCAGATTACAAATTGATAATGATGGTTTATTCCAAGATTTGAAATGCATATATTGATATGTATTTGAACTGTGCAGAGTGATTAACTCTAACATAATCTAGTTTTGGTGACAATTTAGAGAGGGAGGAGGAGGTTATAATAGAAGTTTTACATCCTTACATGTGTCCAAACTCCAAAACTAAAAAGATTTGCAATGGCCTCTAGCCTTTGAGATTGCCTTTTCATATGTAGGAAATTTGTTTGTGCCTTTGAGTGCTTGTTTGTGTATTGCAAACCACTGTTGATACAAGATAAAGGGCTGGCAATTTGGGTCATGTCGAAACCAACCAACTGAGTACTATCCGTACCAACCGTACCAACCTAGTTGGTATACCAAAGACTTGGTAACCAACTTATTTGGTACGGTATACCGTATCAGTCTTGGTAACATAGTTGATACTTGGTATTGAGATTTTCATACCATCGATATACCGTACCAACCATGTATGTGTAATTATGTAAAAATACACCCATATCTATGTAGGAAACGAGAATTGAACCTCTAATCTCTTACAAACAACCTATAAAATGTATAATATATGTAAAGACAATTAAAATATATGTATAATATATAAGAGACAAGCTTTGGTACTGGGACTTGAATAAAAATTACAATGTTATGAATCAAATTACAATATTGAGAAGAAATTACCAAATTTATTTACACTATTTACATGAAAGTTTAAACAAAATTACAACTATGAGAACAATTTGTTCAAAAAGTTGTAAAATGGTTGTACATTTTGTAATTACAATTATTAGAACAAGATTACAAACAATACGCTTAATATTACCACTTTGACTACAAATATATTGTCACATTTGTAAATGTAGGTATCACATACGGGTATGTATCATAGAATTTCCCAATATAATATATAATATATGTATTGTTTTATATTTATAACATACTATAGATATAAATACAATTAAAATATAAAATGATTAAATTTTAGCAAGAGGTATGTTTCGAAACCATGACTGCTCTAATAGAAAATATGACCGCATACCATCAAACCAAAGCTATTATTGCATTATATTTGTGAAAAAATTATATTTATTACTTTATTTTTTGGGCCACAATCTAAACTTGGTAGATATCTATTACCAACAGTGTCAACCGAGTACCAACCGTACCAACTAAGTCGGTATACCAACTTCAGTGGTTGGTTTTGGTAGAGAATTTTGCCTACCAATCATAAGTTGGTTGGTACATGATATTGGTAAATAAAGTTGGTTTACCTATCAATGCCAGCCCTAAGGATATTCACTCAATAAATCTGTGTGCTATTTTCCTCACCAACTCATGACATTCTTTATGGATATACCATTGGTATGTGGTATATCAATACAGTCAATATTGCCAAAATGGCTCATCTGTTTGGCTCCATAGTCAGAGTGAGATTTTTAATTTAGTCTGGCTTAGTTTGAGAAGGGTTGGTGTTGGAAGTGTGGAACTTCATGGAGAAATCTTGGAAAGGTGATTCTGGTCTCAATATTGGGTTGGCACTTACTGCTGTCTCATGAGTCATGACCTTGCTATATGAGACCTTTGTATGAAGGCACCGGAGAAAATGCCATGTGGGCGGTTATGACATTTGTGGTTGTCTTCAAATACACTGTTGGTAAGTTATAGTTTCTTCCATCACTGAGTTTCTTATGATTGATCAATAACTAAAAGATGCTTCATTTAGTTGGAATTTTGCAAGCACTGTTTTATTCGGAAGATAGCTTTGATCCTTGAACCACAAGCTCTAGGGAGAAAATCCGCAAACTAGTGTACACTACTAGAATAAAGGACTTAGGTGACGAACATGTTTCGTCGCCTAAATGCTCATTTTTGTCGCCTAAGTTTTCACGTGACGAAAGGTTCATCGCCTAACAATCGTCGCTTCAGCATGGACCCGTAAGAACTGAGGCGACGAATGAAAAAAAATGGTCGCTTGAGTATCCATTTAGGCGACTATTTATGCATTGTCGCATAAGTCTAAGGTGAGGAAAACAAACACATTTAGACGACGGACAATGATATTTCGTCGCCTAAGAAACCTTTAGCCGACGGAATAAGTTTCATCTCCTTTCATCTCTTAAGTTCTTAGTCGACGAAAGTTAAAATATTTAAAATAATTTAATATTTTTTGAAATAATTTAAAATTAATTAATTAAATTTCATTTTTATTATATAAGTTTTATTTTTTAGTTTCAATTTCTTTGCTTTTTCTTTTTATTTATTTTCCTTTCAAATATTTTTTGGTCTGAAACCCACCACCCCTTCCACCACAGAACTCAGTCCCACCACCCCTTCCACCACCGCCCCAAATTCCACCACATAACTCAATTTTCTCTGGGCACCCAACTTACCTAAATTCCACCACACCAAATCCGGCAAGCTTACCCAAATTCCACCACACCAAACCCGGCAAGCTTACCCAGTTTACACGCATAAAATCCTCCACCAACCCAACGCCTCCAACCTTGAGCGCTGCCCTGAGCGCGCCCCAACGACCCGGTTCTCTTTGGATCCCAAAGCCACCGGCAGCGAACTCGATCGGCGCGTCTCCACCTACAGAGCCCTTCTCTCCCCGATCCGACGCATCTCCACCTTCGTCCACCTTCGATCTAGTAGTGGCGCTCCAACTCCGCGCCTCTGATCCAGCTCTGTCGACCCCCTGCTAACCCTCCACCGGCTACATCCCCAATTCCGATCCCCTCCAATCTGCTCCTATTCGGTCCAATCCGGCAGCCCAACCCCGCCTCCACTGAACAAGCGCCGACAACGTCTCCAACCACCACCGACCTTGCTCGCCACTCCTGCCCGGACCTGACCCAGCTTCTCTATCCCTAAGTTGCACCGCCCTAGCTTCTGTGCCGACTGCCCAGCCCAGAGCTTCGATGGCTTCTCTGCGATTTCTATGGTGACGGTGGTGGTGGGTGGCTTCTCACTCACGGTTGGGGCGTGTATGGCCAGATTTCGGGTTTCTGTGGTGACGGTGGTGGTGGGTGGTGGGTGGTGACAAAGATGGTTTGATGAAAGGGAGAGGAGGAGATGGCCGGGTTGTGTTTGCGGGAAGGAAGAAGTAAATAAAGAGGAAGGAGAGAAAGTCTTAGGGATTAGATAATAGAGATCGTTAGATCTAATTATTTAGGTGCCAATCAACGGCTTAAAAGTCAATCCACCCCTTGCAATTCAATTGGATGCTAACTTAGGCGACGAAACTTACTTCTTTCGTCTCCTAAGTATCGTTCCAGTTAATTCAGTAATTTAATTATATTCATTATCAGTTTTATTTATAGAATTAATAATTATAGTATTGAATTAATTTAGGTAGTTAATCAAGTTAATAATGATATTTTGTCATTAATTATATGCTAAATTAATTTGGAAATGAAAAAGATTATAGAAGTTTAGAAGACGTTATATGTAGATTAAAGTGGTATAACATTAGTAGGCACGTTGTGCTTCCGATGGCTAAATTTTACAAAATGAAAATTCAACCGTATGATATGATCAGTATACTTAAATACGACTATGAACAAAAAATTCACCTGTTTTCGATAAAGTTTGGGTCTCGATCCACACGGTCAAACATAAACCAACACCATTTATTACGTGAAAACGCTCTTACCTACCTCTATATGGTCTAGTTTGGTTGATTCTTCTACACACAAAACTCTCACATTGATGAGATCTAACCACCCATGTAAAATTTTAGGAACTTTCACCTTCCGACGATAAGGCTCCCCATAAGGAAATATAAGCGTAAATAGGGTTGACCGCTTCTATCGAGGACCAAATGTTACCAGAAATATGTGATTTTTTAACCATAGTCGTATTTCATCATACCGATCACATCCTATTTCACATGATTTTTGAAAATATTGTTTCCTATATATAGTTGGTTCACAAAGATGTACACTTACATATAACCTACTAAACAAGTTATACCACATTAGTAGGCATGTTGTGATTCCGATGGCTAAATTTCATAAAATGAAAATTCAACCGCACGATATGATCAATATACTTAAATACGGCTATGAAAAAAATTCACTTGTTTTCGATAAGGTTTGGGTCTCGATCCACACGGTGAAACCTAAACCAACGCCACTTATTACAAGAAAACGCTCTTACATACCCCTATATGGCCTAGTTTGGTTGATTCTTCCACACACAAAACTCTCACATTGATGAGATCTAACCACCTATGTAAAAATTTAGGGACGTTCACCTCTTGACGATAAGGCTCCCTATAGGGAGGCATAAAGGGTAAATGGGGTTGACCGCTTCTATCGGGGACCAAACTTTACCGAAAATATGTGATTTTTTCAACTATAGCCGTATTTCATCATACCGATCACATCCTATTTCACAATATTTTTGAAAATATTGCTTCCTATATATAGTTGGTTCATAAAGATGAGATTATAAAGTGAGTTTACTTAGGCGACGAACATTTTTCGTCGCCTAAGAACTACTTTTGTCACCTAAGATAAACTTGCGACGAAACAATATGTTCGTCGCCTCAGTGGTTGATAGTTTAGGTAGCGAAACCATATTCGTCGCCTTAATGTCTACCAAGGCGACGAAAATAGTATGAGTCCTTCTTTTGTCTCCTTGATAATCTAAGGCGACGAACCATTATTTAGTTCATCACCTAAGTGATTTTAGGTGACGAATGAAGTTTTCGACGCCTAACTACTTACCAAGGTGACGAAAACATTTTCGTCGCCGTGTTTTCGTCGCCTAAGTCCTTTATTCTAGTAGTGGTAATGGCGTATCTTTAAAGAAAGAAGATAGAGATCAATGGAGATAGACATAGATGTGTACCTAACTAAGTTAGGCTAGTTTCAGTTCTCAGCAGTGTGCATTAGCTCTTGGATTAATTACTGATTACCCCCGAATTATGGAGGCGCTTTCATTTTCATACCTAAGTATGAAATTCTAACATTTGGGTACCCAAACTATGCTTTGTTTAACATATTCATACCCGAGGCTAAATTCTCCGTCCAAAAAATCCGTTAGTTGGGGATTGGCTGTTAAATGTTGAGTGGGACTTTATTTTGTGATATCACTGCCACTGTATAAAGCTGATCAAAGAAAAAAAATATTAGGCCTTGATCTCGAAGAGGGAGCTCTCTTTTAATGAATTTCTCATCAGCCTCAGTTCCACTTCTCCTCCAATCCTCTTCCAAAACGGTGCCGCGGTGGTCTGTCTGCGAGTTGGAGATCTGCCACTCGATTGCCGAATAATAAACGGCGACCGCCGTCTTTGTCGATGTGCGATAAGGAAGGTAGTGATTGTAGGTGATATACGGGCTATGGGCTCGAGCTAGGCGCCAGATCCGAAGTCGATTCGATATTATCTCATGCATGATTTCTCTTTGGGTGCATTATTTTCTGGGTTGAAGTGTTTTGGATCTGAGGTTTTAAATTTCAAATTGGAAGATGATTTTTGGTAGTCATGCCGGAAGTAAAGGTTGTAGAGGCGGCAACGACGGTGGTGAGGTTGTTGATGGTCGAATTGATTTCTTGGTCTAGTCAAAACCATATTGAAGCACCTCTCCAGCTGTTCAGCCAAGCGACGTTGATATCAAAGATGAGGTTGTTCTGGTTGTTGTGTTGTGTTTGTGTGATTGAGGGTATATGAGGATGGAGAATTTCTCCTATTATTGATGTAGAAATTGATCTTGGTATAATATTCAGGTGAAGCACTGAAGCAGAAGAAGAGAAAATGGATTAGGTAAAGGGTAGGACGAGGGTCTTATAATTATAGTTTTTGTATTTGTTTAATCTAAGTTGTATTGCCACATTATTAGATAATGGCCAACTCAGCAATTAACTGTCACATGACCAACTAACAGATTTTTTTGACGGAGTATTTAACTCCGGGTATGAAAACGTCTAACGGAGTTTAGTTCGGGTATCCAAAAGTTAGAATTTCATACTTGGGTATGAAAATGAAAACGCCATCATAGTTCAGGGGTAATATGTAATTATCCTTAGCTCTTTTAGTTTGAATACATATAGAAAGGGAGCATTAATATAGAAGTACTCTAATTGGGAGTGTCGCCTGGGGAGAAATTGCTGTTAATGAAAGGGTAGAGTACTAAAGGGGGTAGTAAAGGGTGGCTTTTGATGCATACGAAATCAAGTTCAACTCATCTCCATGTTTGCATCTGGTTCTCAATTTGAATAATTCTCTTCTCTTATTTTTCTTCTATCCAAATGTTCACTATCCAAAACAAAAAGAAAAAACAAATGCACATTTATGAGAAAGATAGCTTGAAATAGATTAACAAACAAGTAATCACGAGTAAATTAGACATATTGGTTAAAAGGAAACAACAAACATGATGCCCTAGACAAGCATCAAAATTTTATTTCATGCCGGGCATTGCAAAGCACATGTGATCGTTTGACTTCTTTTTCCCGGCTGCTGGCATGAAATCAACAAAAATGTCAAACTAATAGTGTTAACAAAAAACTTGAAGGGTTTAAGAAATTGAGGATTGGATTTTGGCTCTAGGTTAGATGGTAACTCATAAACTACATAGAGATCATTCTTACATTTACCTCATGGTGAACTTGTTTCTACATTGGGGTCATCCAACTCGTGATCACAAATCTTTCTCTTACAAATTTCACATTCCAGTAAAAAAGTCTTTACCTTCATCTCATTCTCAAACTGTCACCTTCCAAATGCATCAAAAGCCAGATTCCACTCTACTGACTCTAGCTTCTGGATCCAAGTCAATCAAACGGCATGTCGTTTCTTCGGGCTCTTCACCAATGTGGGCCTTTGGGCCTTCTATAGAATGCAAACAAGTAAAGAACCTTCTCCAAAACCCTCAGAAACCCTGGAAATTCCGATAGGTTCTCGCGATGGCGGACTCGATTATCACCTCCGAGAAACCCTCCACCTCGTCGCCGCTGGACCCTCCTTCCAGCATCGTCTGCCACGTGTACGCTTCTTCTTCTTCTTCTTCTTCTTCCTCTCCTCCTCTTTTTTCATTTCCCCCAATTCTGATTGACCTGAACCTCTCTTTGGTTGCTCTCTCAATGCAGTTGCCAGAAGCAGTTTTCGCAGTACACGTGTCCTCGGTGCAACTCGCGCTACTGTTCTCTCCACTGCTACAAGGTAATTTCTTACTGATGTTTTGGATTCTGTTTTTGGTGAGAAATTGGTTCATGATTTTGGTGGTGTAAACAGTCTCATAATATTCGGTGTACGGAGTCGTTTATGAGAGATAATGTGGTTGGGGAGCTAGGGAAATTGGGGTCGAATGACGAAACGAAGCAGAAGATGCTGGACATACTGAAACGATTTCATTCTGAGGAACAAGTAGCTGATGGCATGGATGAGGATGTGGATGGTACTTTCTCTGTCTATTTTATGAATGATTTTATGTCTTAGTTTGTAAGTTTCGCATTGTTAGATATAAGACAACAGATATGCTGCTTATAGCCTCATAATAGAGAAATTTTCAACTGAGGGTTTTTTTCAGTTTGGTTTAGGAATTAGAGCTCAACTATGGAATGTTTAAGAGTTTGTTTACAAAGGAACTCAGTGATACTAAATCATCAAATAAGCTGAGGGGTGCCATTAGATAAAGTTTCCGACTAGTATGATTAGGAGCCGTTGGGAAATTGTGCCTGAAATGTGAAACTTGTCGTAGGTGGTCTATGGATCATTGAAGCCTAATAATGGCTGCTCACTAGTTTTTCAGTCCTCATCCTTTCCTAAATCATGTTAATATTTAACGTACGGTCCTTGGATGATTTTTTTATTTTTTTTAAGAAAATTGGATTTTTGACCAAAGATCATGTCTTATTTTTCAGCTGATTCTGCACTGTCTGAAGAGACTATTCAAAAGGTGCTGGGTGGTAAGATCTTGCTTGTCTCTCTGTTCGTCTGATTTTCCTTTTTCGGATAAGCAGTTTGCAGTCCTTTGTTTATCGTTGTTAGTCTTAACTTGTTTGTCTTCTGCACTATCCAAGTATCCATCGCGTGAGTTCTTTGTCATTCCACATAACTAACATGAGATCATTGTATTAAAACTCTGCAGGAGGTGAAGTTAGTTTTGATGATCTTTCTGCAGAAGAGAAAAAACTATTCCAAAGAGCTGTTGCTTCTGGGGAACTGAGCAAGATGATCAAGCCTTGGGATCCTTGGTGGTTGAAGCCTTCTGCCAGGACAATATCCTTCAGCAAAGAAGGAACTCAACTAATCCAACCGCTTGCCAGAGAGGATGAACCAATGTCATCAGAAGATGATCTAGAGAGCAGCCAAGCAAGTGAGATTCCACCAGGTCCTGAGACACCACTGCCTCCCCTCAGCAAGCTTAGCTCCGCAAAGCCATCACCATTCTTACCTGTTCATCTGGTCGACATTATATTCAGCTACTGCTTTGCTCTTCGTCTCTACAATGGTGATTGGCAGTCAGATGCCACAGGCTCAGCTATGGTCGTGCTCTCTGTGTCATCTGTATTGGGTCAAGGAGGGCAGCCGGAGACTGTCCTGGAAGCTCTATCTTACTGCCTGGAGCAGACCTCCTCTCCAGCTTTCAGACAGATGGGTGGCTTGCAGTTTGGACTAGGACTCGTAGACGATGTTATAAGCCTGCTAACACTAGGAACCCCTGCATTGTTGTGCTTGCTCTGTGATCTGCAGAGGATGGTCCAGGCCGGGGAGACCGAGCTGAAATCAGAGAAACCACGAAAATCAAGAAGAGTTGAAATTAGGAGCAAGCTGAAGCAGACTGAGAGGAAAATTTACTTCCTCATGTGTTGGGTCCATGAGCAACCTGGTGAAGCTTGGTCTTCCTTAGGAGCCATCGTAATAGCAGAGAAAAGCTCAGCTATGAACTATGAAGCGGTTTCACGGTCTCGCAAACCAGACAACAACCCGAACCCAGGAGCAAAGCTCTGATTGAAGAGGTTAAAGATATCTAGGCAATCTCTTGTTCTTAGTTAGCAGTGTATTCGTTAACTAACATTTGTATTGACGTGTAAAGATAATTTTCTTCAAAGAAAGCCAACTTAAACTTGAAAGAAGCAGGGTTGCATCCTCAAGCATTCTTGAGTACTCAAAACACAAAGTAATGATATTGAAATTAGTAGAGACAGATTGAGATCTGCAAACTGCTAGTAGGGTACTTTTGTTTTACTTCTCCATAGAATGATCCATTTTGTTAGAAGGATATGATGAGGTAAGAGATACCATTTGTGTCTAATGTGGATGGGTAGTTGCTTTCAATGCAAATTCTTTCGTGCAAGCCGATTGAAATGAATAATGGTACTGACTGTCACTTGAAACTCGAATAAGTTTTACCATTCATTCGATCAGTGTGGAATGATTCAAGTATGGTTGGTTTCTTGGTCAATTTATACAACTTACTTTCAATTTCAGTAAGCAGCAACTTGTTGCAAAAGTGAAAAACAGTAATGTAAAAAAGAAATGGCTTCGCCCGGGTTCGAACCGGAGACCTTCAGTATAACCAACTACACCACGAGACCAGTTGATAGTTAAGGCCCGAATATAGATATGTCTAAACATTTTTATCTTAGATTTTTAAAAAGTATAACATGTGGTTGCATGCAACTATTGATGGTGAGCTGCAGTATTTTCTATATATCCATTTGAATCTGTACAAAGGTCCAAGGATATGAATCATCTGATTTTATTAGACAACCACTTCTCTGAATATGAATACCCTCACTACAGGAAATATCGACTTAGCCGATGAAATTAATAAGATTTCGTCGGCTAAGAGACTCTTCACCGACAGAATAAGAACCGTCGTATAGGACACCACATCCGTCGCCTAAGATTTCTTAAGCGATGGAAAATAACTGTCGACGTCTTCCGTCGACTATGCTATTCATAATTGACGAAACACTATTCGTCGTCCAGGTTCCGTCGGTTTAGTAAACCCTAGGGGACGGATATCTTCCGTCGGTATGGTTTCGTCGGCTTAGATCTTCTTAGTCGACGAAAATTGACTGTCGACATAGTCCGTCGTCTAAGATTTTCTAGGGCGACGAATAATGTTCCGTCGGTATAACTAGTCTTAGACGACGAATAATGTTTCGTCGTCTGAAATTTTCTTGGGCAACGAAGTCGATTCCATTGGGTAAGAACGACTTGGGCGACGAATATTCCTTTCTTAGCCGACGAATTGTTCCGTCGAGTAAGAATTTGAATTATTGCCTGACACAAAACAGAACGAATATTTTTTCCGACGCCTTTTGTCCAAGGGGACGGAATATTCCGTCCGCTAAGTTTACACATCATCCATTTATACACCTTTTGCCCAGAAGAGAACGCAGAAGAAAGGCATGGACGTCTAGCTCCCCCCCCCCCCCCTTAATCGAAATATTCATCAGATCCTAATGTAGTTTTGGAAGCTTTTCTTCATGAATTTGATCGATCTTTAAGAGTTGCGTGCTTCGATCTCGATCTCCTAATTGGTATATATGTAACTACTTTAATTAATTAATCTACTTTCTTCTTTTAGGCATATTTTCCTGTGAACTTTCGGCGACTTGCCGGTCCAATTTTGATGGATTATTGTTGCTTACTTGTATGCTTAATATAATTACTGGATATGTGTGTATAATATGTTTGTACGTACGTATAATATTATATATGCATGAACGACTATATAATATTATGTTTGTATATATATCTAACTTTTGTGTGTATAATTTTTAAAGATATATATATATATCTTTAGTTTTTGTATGTATGATTAATAATTATGTGAATAATATGTTTATCAAATTTTTGTTTTCATTCAAATTGATTTGTGTATTCATATGATAAAAAATAAAATGATGAATCATGTAATTAAGAATTATAATATTCTTTTACATTCATCAATATATATTGTTACCCTTAGAAATCCCGTTCGAGAACTATTATGTTACAACTGTGTCTAACAAAATGGCGAATTGTCCCATATTTGAACAGTTTGGGAGCATATGACATTGAGATTCCGTTTGTTGTTGGTGCGTTTTGTTTTCGGTTGTGGGTATATATATTTCGACAAGATGTTCCTTTATTGTTCCTCAAGTGCATTCTAGGTATAGATATTAGTGCACTTGGGGAACTGTAGGGAGATGCTGCCGAAATTTTCTCACATATACGAATTCGAAACCCCCCAACAACAAACGAAATCACAATGTCATATGCTCTCAAACGGGATTAGGGCCCTAACCGGAGGTATAAGGTGGAGAATATTATTGGGGTAGTAATTAAACTCTCAAGTATGAAAAATGATTGGAAAATTATGCTCATATATATGTAAAGTGTGGAAAATTATTGGGGGTCAGTAATTTTCTGTATTTCTTGATACAACACATCTTCCTTCCTTTATTTTCTTCCAGTTTGATATTTGGATGTTTGTTTTACTCTTTTCCAGGTCTTTTCTTTAATCTGGAATGCTTCCAGTTTTTGTTATGCTCATATGTTCAAGTGTGGAAAATTATTGGGGGTCAGTAATTTTCCTGACTAGAGCAACCAAAATTTCTGGATGATTGTTATTACTTAGATTCCTTTCAACCATCCTCTAATGACATAATGGGGTAGTAAACTCTCAAGTAGGAAAAATTATTGGGGGTCAGTAATTTTCCTGAATAGAGTAACCAAAGTTTACTGACCCCCATTCCCCCAATAACCACCCTGTAACAAAAAAAAACTGAAACTGACAACCAAAGATAAATGAAACTGACAGAAAGATATATGAAAGGAATAGACCAAAATTACTAAAAGAACAAGTTCTGGCATTGAAATTCAAGATCATTCATATGTTCTTGCAACACTACCGAAATACTACATATTTTCACATTTTCAAGATCCTACATCTAAAGTGGCACTAATCTTTTTTCTATATTTATGTCCATGAACTTTAACAGGATCTTCTTCCTCATTTTATTACTACCATCTTCTGTCGGTTTTTTCCCATGACATAGGCTCTCTATAAAGTGGAGCAAAAATGGTTCACAGTCTGACCTGCAATGTATTAAGAAACAGTGTTACTAAATTTTTCACCCCAATAAAACAGACAAGTAATTTTTGACCCCAATCAAACTCTTTAAAGGAAGTTTAAAGGTACTTACGATGTTTTCTTTTGCTGCGGGCATGATAAGATATCAATCAGCTGGTATCTTGCTTGATAAACGTTTTGGTCCAGCATCCATCTTCTTGTTCTTTTCTCTTCAGCACTCATCATCGAGTAACCATCAACCATTATTCCTTGGTTGTCCTGCTTGTCATAGTTTTCCCTCCTTTCCTCAGGGTCCATGCCTTGGCTGAGAGGGTATTTGGTGGAATCATATACGCGCTTAATGAACACCATAATGTGCTTCACATGTTGGTTCCAACACACAAGTAAATTACAACTCAAACAAACTAAGAGAACAAGCAACAAACAAAAACCAGTAGAAGTTTACTGCCCCCCAGTAAACTTCTTACCCTAATAAATCAGTTACAACTCACCACTGCCATTGCATTCTGAAAGTGGTTGTTGGTGTCGGCAGAGTAATCTTTCCTTGGCGGTAGCATTAAGTTCAGGTGATAGAAGCATCGAGCTTTGTTGTTAATCAGGACCAAGGTATAGTGGTGGCTGACCTCGTGATGTACCGGAATGAAACCAGGTCCTTACTGAAGATGGACCATAGAGGATTAATAATGGAAAACTCTATATCCAATTCATTACATTTGAATTCTCCCTGTTTTCCTCCTCCAGCTAGGAACTCCTTCAGTTTTTGTTCATGTACCACCGCCGCGCGCTGTATTTATAAAAACAAGTAGTAAGATTGTGTTAACTGAAAAAAAGTAACGGAAGAGACTGCGGTGCTGCGGCACGCTACTATTTCAGGTTAGACTACTTACCGCTGCCTCTATGTCTAGGAATCCGACCGAGACCTTCTTCTTTTCCATTTCCTCTTTCAACATTGCGAGGTACACCCTGATGGTCTGCATGTACAACATATATAAGTCACAAATAATTACAACAAAGAATACATCTTCGGTTACTCAAACATCAATTTTATTGCTGTTAGTAAGACCAGTATTTTTTTCTCACATTAGATGTAATCTCTCCTTCTTGAATTATTTTCTTCAAATCATATTGGTAATGTCAATGATACCATCACAAATAATTACAACAAAGAATACATCTTAGGTTACTCAAACATCAACTTTATTGCGGTTAGTAAGACCAGTATTTTTTTCTCACATTAGATGTAATCTCTCCTTCTTGAATTATTTTCTTCAAATCATATTTGGTAATGTCAATGATACCATCAATAACAATACGATTTTGGACTTTACGCTCTACCTCCTTTGTTCTTTTTGCTGGCTTTAGCCCTTCAGGGGTGTCATACTCCCATTCTTCTTCTTTCCTCTTTTGTGCCCCACGCTTCTTCATGTTGACGTCTCATTCAATCAAACCAGTTTTCACAGTTTTTTTGAGCCCTTCTGCTTGACATATTTCTTGAGCCCTCCTGCTTGCTGTTCTTTATTCTTCAAGCTGGTTTCTTTATTCATTTTTTTTCCGGCCATTTCAACAGCTTGAGAAACAAGTTTGTCTAGTTTAGACAGGCTGACATCGGTCGTCACAGGTTCATCGCCTTCTGGAATTATCTTTCGCAACGGAATTGGTTCTGCTACTTGTTTAAAAAACTACACAAAAGCAAACACACAAGTTATCGTCAAAAAATGAAGAAAACACAATATTTATTGGGGGTTGGTAAACTGATTTCTACTCTTACCTCTTCAGTTCCTGGTTGCTCCTCTCTGCAACTATATTCTTCCTCTTCAACTGGCTTTGACCTATCCTCCTCCTCCTTCTCCTCAGTTACACATATTATCTGCTTTGTCTGAGCATGTTTTCCCCCCTTGTGCAACTGTTTCTTGAGAGCGTTGATTTCATTTTTGTCTGCCCTCTTTTCTTTCTCTAGCTCAATGATTTGGTTGTCCGCTTTCTTTAACTTGCCGAGCAATTCAGTGTTTTTGCTCACCAGTTCTTCATTTGCTTTGGCAAGTTCTGTCAGCTTCTTCTTCATATCTTCCATCGGCAGCTCCTGTACACATTATAACAACGAAATCGTTACTGTTAAACAATTATATACAAATAAACAAGTTTACTGCCCCTAGTAAACTTTTACTGGGGGTCAGTAAACTTCTATACATTATCTCCCTTTCAATTTCATGACAATTACACACTTAATATACCCAAATAAACAACTTCATTGCCCCCTAGTAAACCTAGTAGAAGTTTATTGCCCCCTAGTAAAGCTCTACTAGGGGTCAGTAAACTTGCAATTCACTATCTCCCTTTCAGTTTCATGACAATTGCACACTTAATATACCATAATAAACAACTTTCTTGCCCCCTAGTAAACCCAGTAGAAGTTTACTGCCCCCCAGTAAACTTCTACTGGGGGTTAGTAAACTTGCAATTGAAATTCCATTTTCATTGCTAATAGTTTTACTGGGTGTTAGTAACCATTCAAACTTACCCAATCAATTGTCCTTGGTGTTCCATTGTCATCTTGCTGCCGCTTATCATTGCCGGAACTCGTTTCCTCCTCATCCATCCATGGACCTTTTATTATGAGTTCCTGTTTTTACATTTATAAGACACAAATCAGTTTAATTTAGTTTTTCAAAAAACAAACAATACAATGCAATATTTTTTTTATTATAAAAATGGCTATATAAATAAAATACCATTACCTCTAGCAATTCAGGTCTTCTCAAATACTCATTTTCTTTGATGATCTCTTGTACTGACCATCTTATAAATCTGGGAGTCTCCTTCTCTTTCCCGATAATCCGCTTCTTTATTTTTGTTTTCTCAAGGAACCAATATAGAACCAGAAGGAGGCATCCGTTCAAATCTCTTGGCTCCCCCCTTACGTGCTTGTGAAGTCCTTGGTGCAAGAATTCTAATACCTTATGTGACCAGTTGTATTTGTTGATGCCTTCAAGGTCTTCACACTTGAGTATCAGTTTCCATTCAATGTGGTTCCCGCTTCTGTTGAAAAATAAAGCTGCCATAAGGTACATTATAACCAAAGAGGCTATCTTCCTTGGATCCCCCTTCTTCTTATGAATCTCCCTAAGCTCTTCCATTAATGTGTCATCAATAACCTTTCTAGTGATTGTTCTTCTTGTGTGCTTTCCAAAGACAGCATAATCTGTCACATTCTTCTTACTACCTTTGCAGTATTTCTGGTCTATTGTGATATCCACATCCGAGCCTTTTTTGGTTATTCCAAAAATTAAATGCACGTCATGCTCCGTAATTTCAATCTCCGTGTTCTCAAATATGAAGTTTTTATTGTCACTGTTGTAGTGCCTCATTAGGATCTCAATATCATATTCAAGCTTCTTCACTTGATCCTCCTTAACCTTGTCCAATCTGAATGCTTCAATTATTCCTCGAAAACAAGTGCTGTTTATCAACTCCCATGATTCTTCTGGGATGATCTCCTTGTATCTATACATTAACATATAAAATGATGTCAGTGAGCACTTTTGCTGCACGTGTTGGATCTTGGTCAAGTCACCTTCTCCTCCTTTTCCTACTTCTTTCTTCCCTTTTCTTCCTCCTCCTCCTCCTCCTCCCCTGAATCTGTCTTCGCTTTTTTTCTTTTTCTGCCTGTTGATACTTTTCTGTTTCCCCCTCTTCATCTTCAGTGTAATCATCATCTTCTTCTTCTTCAGCAGCGGCACCCTTCTGGACCTCTTTTCTCTTTTTCTTCGACTTCATCTTCTGTAAAACTTCTCCTATATTTTGTTCTGTCCTCATAGAAGCTACAGATTCTTGAATCGAATCCTCTTCGGTATCAGAATTCACAACTAAAGGCCTTGAACTTCTTCTCATCCTGCATATAAGTAGTAAAAACTTGCATTTATAAACTGCATATGCAAAAAATAAAGTTTACTGCCTCCCAGTAAACTGCAACTCGGGATCAGTAAATTTGCAAAAATTAACTCCTTTTCAATTTCAGGGGCTCAACACACAACATATACCATTATTACCCTAATAAACAACTTCATTGCCACATAGTGAACCAGTGGCCCAGTAAACTTCCACTGGGGGTCAGTAAACTTCAATACAGTATCTCCTTTTCATAAACATGTCAATTATACACAATAGATACCCATTCTTATCCTAATAAGCAACTTCATTGCCCCCGAGTGAACACAGTGGAAGTTTACTGCCCCTTAGTAAACTTCTACTGGGGGTCTAATAAACTTCAATACAGTTTCTCCTTTCATAATCATGCCAATTATACACAACTGATACTCATTCTTACCCTAATAAGCAACTTCATTGCCCCCTAGTGAACACAGTGGAAGTTTACTGCCCCTCGGTAAACTTCTACTAGGGGTCAGTAAACTTCAATACAGTTTCTCCCTTTCAATTTCATGCCAATTATACACAGTAAATCTTTAAAAAAACATCTTAAACAAAATTAATCTCAATCTGTAACAGTTATGACCAGAGAAACCCTATAATTTTCATGTTTTCATATTCATGGCCTTTAATCGCTTTAAATCAAATAATGGAGCTTCAATATCATCAGATAAGTCCAAAATAAGCCTAAATTCAATAAAATTCAAAATGTACCTGTTTTTATGGTTTTCCCGAGCGAGGTCGAGTGAGAGCGATTGAAGCAGATATCGAAGCCGATATTCAACCAGAGAGTGACGCCGAGCGTGAGCGATTGAACGTGACAGCGACGCCGAGATTGAACCACAGATCAACTTCGATCGACTGAGATTAGGGCAGAGAACGATTTCCTGCTCAACTGAGATTTATCTGCGGAGAGCGACAGATATTTAACGAGAGAGCGACGTTGCCTGATCGATGGAATCACAGAGATCGTGAAGAACCATAAACCAGAGATCGTTATCGAGTGTTAGAGAGAGATAGAGAGAGTGGGAGAGCTGAGAGTTCGGTTGATCGTGGAGAGTGGGAGTCTGGGAGAACGTGTTAATTTTTCTTTTAACATGAGAGAGAAGGTGTAATTAGTTAATGCAATAAGGATATAATCTTAATTGTTAGAGGCATTAAAACATTAATATGGTTACTCAATAGTTTTTTCATTGAAATGGGCTTTAAAATCCTTGTTTTTGAGTAAATGTTTATTTTCCCAACAAAGTGTGTATATATATATATTTATATATATTTCCGTTTATTTTATTCACGATTTTTGATTATATATTGTTGTTTACTGTTATTATAGTGTATAACATGGACAAGAGCTGGATGCAATTAGGGGGGGTCCCTAGTTTATATGAGAGGCATTTTTGATTTTCTTGAGTTCGTGCGTCTACATAGTCCTCCAGACAACGTTATTCACATATGTCCGTGCAACAAATGTCTCAATCGGAAATCAGTAACATATGAAGACATGTATTCTCACTTGGCACTAAACGGTATTTGTCCTAGTTATACCACATGGACATGGCACGGCGAAAATCAAGTTCAAATGCCTACACTTGAAGAAATTCAAGCACAACGTAATCAACAGGCAGGATCTTCCAATGCTAGTTACGGGGACCTGCTGTGATAAACCTCTTAAACGATGCCTCCTTCCCGTTCGCCGCCTCAAGATATCAGCAAAATGTTGTTTATGACAACGCCCCTGACACCTTCCCTAATGTCTCCCACGTTGATCACAACAGTGATTATGATAAGTACAACAGGCTTGTACAGGAAGTATAAACCCCATTGTATCCTGGTAGTGAGCATACTGTGTTGGGTACCGTCATGAAGCACATGCAGATAAAAAACAAGCGGGGAAAGACTAACATATGTTTTGATGAGGATATTGCACTTATGAAGAAAGTGCTTCCCAGAGGTAACAATTGTCCGGCAAATTTCTACTAGGTGAAAAGGATGTTGGCTGACCTCGGTCTTGATCCCCAGAAGATAGTCAATAACTGCATCTTGTATTACAAAGACAACAAGGATGAAGTTGAGTGCCCACACTGCTACGAGCAAAGGTATACAGCTTCCACTTCATCTAAACAGAAAAACCGGCCCATTCCTAGAAAGGTTCTTCGTTACTTCCCGTTAGGTCCTCGTTTGCAGCGTCTGTACATGTCTTCACATATGGCCAAACATATGAGATGACACCAGGCAAGGCACCAGGGAGAGGAAAGGATAGATCCAGATAATCTCACACACCCCGCAGACGGGGAGGCTTGGAAGCACTTTGACCGTTCTTTTCCCGAATTTGCTGGAGACTGTCGAAATATCAGACTCGGACTTGCAACAGACGAATTCAATCCTACTGGAAACATGAATTTGTCTTATAGCATTTGGCCTGTGATAGTATTTCCGTAAAATCTACCTCCCAACATGTGTATGAGGAAGGAGTATTTTCTTATGCTTATGGTACTTGGGCCGTATTCTCCAGGAAAGTGTTTGGATGTCTACATGAGACCATTAATTGACGAGCTGCAGGAGTTATGAGAAAATGGACTTCCTACTTTTGACAGGCATGGTCAAACTTCATTCATGATGAAAGCAGCTGTTATTTAGACCATCAGTGATTTTCCAGCTTACGGGATGTTGTCTGACCAACAAACTAAGGGGTACAAGGCTTACCCGGTATGCTTAGATGACGTCAATTCTAGTCACCATGCCGACAAAATTTGTTTCTTGGGATCTCGTAGACATCTTGACGAGGATCACGAGTGGCGGTGGGATGCTGAGGCATTTGATGGGACTGAGGAGCATAATCCAAAAACCCCAGGGAGGTCTGGTGAGTGGATTTTGGAGAGGCTTAACCAGCATTGGTTCAGATATTTGAGCACCAGAATAAAGAAGTAACAGACTTGAATCCTCCCACACCTAATGAGTTTAAGTATTGGACGCACAAAAGTGTATTCTTTGAATTGCCTTACTGGTCGACCTTGAAAATCAGACACAACTTAAACGTCATGCACATAAAGAAGAATGTTTGTAACAGAGTTCTTGGAACAATTCTGAATCTCAAACATAAGAACAAGGACACCCCCAAAGCCCGTGTTGATCTTAAGATGATGGGTATATGCCCCCAGCTATGGCTAGTAGAGAACAAAAAAACCAAAAAAGCCATAATACCGAAAGCAGGCTACACAGTCCATCCTTAAAAGAAGGTGGAAGTGTTTCAGTGGTTTGGAAATGTTAAGTATCCTCACGGGTATGCAGGGAATATCGCTCGATGTGTTAAGATGAGGGAAAATACGATTACTGGGTTGAAGACTCATGACTGTCATGTTTTGCTGCAACGTCTTCTTCCCGTGGTCATTAGACCGTATTTGCAGAGTGATGTGGTTGACACGTTAGTGGCTTTGTCCAAGTTCTTTCAGAGGATATACGCTAAAGAGCTTAAAAATTCTAATGTTCGGTCATTGCAAGAAGACATTGTGTACATCATGTGCAAGCTAGAGAAGATCTTTCCCCCGACTTTTTTTGACTTCATGATTCACCTCATGATCCACCTTCCCAAACAAGTGTTGCTTACTGGTCCGGTACAATATACCTGGTGCTATCCAAATGAGAGGTATGAACTCATATTTATTCTAATTAATCATCCTTTCAAATTAAGATAAATGGTATTTTAAATATTTATTGTAAGAATTGCATATTTGTTTTGCAGGCAACTAGGGGATTTCAAGAAGAAGAACAAAAACAAACGTTTCCCTGAAGGGTTGATCACGGCGGCATACATCAGGCTGAGTGCGTAACTTACTGCAACGCATATCTCAATGATGAAGACACAGTGGGGGAATCATTTGGAGTGGGTAGTAGCCAGCAATTCAATCTATCAGTTGTTTCAAACGATGTTGAACCGTACGGCAAGTTAAGTAATTCTGAAAGATTAAGTAATGATGAGATCAAAGAGGCTCATTGGTCTGTCCTTCCACATTGCGAAGAAGCCGAGCGATACTTGAAGAGGCATTTGGAAATGCAGTATGGTAATGAAGCCATACACAAGAGAGATTTTTCTGATTACTTCCCTATTTGGGTACGTACATTTCTATCAATCTCTATATATGATGTTACATAAATTACATATATGTTGCTTTTTGATGTTACATAATGTAACAACTTTGCTCTTAAAATTGTTATAGATGATGCACATTCAACAGCATTTTCCTGCTTCTTATGACCCGGAGTTGCATTTGTTGGCTGGAGGACCCCAAAGCCGCAGAGTTCGTGCTGGATGTTTTGTGAACGGTGTTAAGTTTGTGACGTCAGATTGAGATGAAGACCATGTCACCCAAAACAATGGAGTCATGGTTGAGGGTCTGGGTTTCAACTACTACGGGGTACTTGTTAGTGTCATCGAACTAATCTACGGCAACCGTATGCCAGTCGTGTTGTTCAAGTGCAAATGGTTCAATAATGACCTAACCAGACGGAGGAGTACATGACACGACCCACTTCGAATTTCACCCTGAACCCGGAGAGTAAATCGTGCGGGGACCACCTCCAAGGAAAGATTTACCGCAAAATTCGGTACAACCTCCCTTGAAAATGGACAACCCTTCCAAACCAAAACCTGCAAACACTCGTAAAGGTTCCAACTCCAACCTTATAGACTCCTGGAGCCTTCGTGCTCCCCACAAATCACAACATCTCCCAAAATTAGATTTAACAAAGATCCTATAACCAACAACCACATATTAAGAGCAACTCTATTTGAGAGGAAATGAACTAGAAATAAATAGAAATGAGCGGAAGCTATACTATTGACTATGCCTCTTCTCCATGTACGCCCGACCTCAACTATGCAATCCTGCAGACTGGGCATTTTAAAATGAAGGACCCAGGGGAAAACATTTAATAACGTTAGAGTGAGTGGACAAAAATAATTTAATAACAAAATATTTATGCATTCCCATTTTAATTTCATAGAAAAATATACTGCATGCGGCAGCTCAAAAGTGCTCAACTCATAAACTGGAAATTTCACGACTAGCACTGGCTAGTCACCAACTCAAATAAAATGGAGTCTCTCAGGCTAAACTATATATAAACATATATTCATATGTATTTGCACTCGTCAGACTCCTTGTATGAATCCTAGAAACAATTTAGAAAAATAGAAATTCATACAAGGCTACAACGCTGGCGTCTAACGCTCACGTTGCGCCATAATGGTATTTTTCCTCATTATGACCAAAAAGGACGGTGTATTTACGTGTGTACTCCCTATATGAAAACCTAAATAAATCGAAAAAGAAAGTAGTTTTCATATAGGGCTATGACGCTTGTGTCTAACACTCACGCCACGCCATAATGGTATTTTACCTCATTATGACGGACCAAGCACGTATGGCTAGCTAGCATTTATATACATACTATACTCATAATATCCAAAATATATATATCCACCGAAAATCTCATTTTCGGGATCTCTCCAAAGGAGGAAAAATTGTCAAATAGCCGAGAAATCAATAAGTCTTATAAGAAGAAATAAATGATCAACAAAATCATTCATCACATGCTTTTCAATTAAAACAAAGGTCCACTCACAACTTTAGGCCTAAGCCTGACGTCGATCCGAGGTCTCTCCAATTTGAGTCTCCTCACGTCCTGTTCCAAATATATAATTAATTTCCCAACTAAAATCCAATATTTATTCAAAATAGGCAAAATTAACCGAGAGCCATAAACACGCTCATCATTACCTAACTTCGATATTCTTAAATCGAAACGACCCAAACTTTAATACCATACTCGGCAGCCGTAAATACAACCTTTCTCAGAAATTGACTTAAATCTTACGGCCGGATTTTACATTATTTAACCGCCAAAAATACCAAACTTCGGAAATTCACAACTTATTCAACACTCATCCGAAAATTCCACAATTCACTTCATTAAACTCCTCTAATTATTACACATTTAAAACTTTAAAAATCTCCAAAACAACGGTGGCGCCGGCGGCGTCTCCGCCGGCAGCGGCGGCCGGAGACCAATTCCGACGACCTCCAAATCCTATGAAATTTTAACAGCATCTTCCTCTGAACATCCCAAACAACTTTCATAACTATCACTAACTCTAATTTCAAGCCTAACTAGGTCAATCGAATGAAAACATCTTAAAATCCCTAGAATTTCCTCCTTGAATTTCTCCTTACCTAGCTCAAGAGGGATTGAGCCTTTTGGAGGGGTTGCTGCACAGGAGGAGAGATACAAAACCGTACCAAGCTTGCCCGGATTGGTGGCCGGAGGAGGGAGCTCCGGCGAATTGCTATCCGGCGTCTCCGACGGGTTTTCTCCTCTCCGACGACACTACCGGCTCGGACACTAGGCCGGGGAGAGAGAGGAGGTGGCAAGGGTCCGAACTGGAGTGGAGAGGTGGCCGGTTGCTGTCCGGACGGCGGCGGGCCACGATGGGAATGTTCCGGTAGCGGGAGAGAAAGAGAGGGCTCGGGAGGGAAAAGAAAAGAGAGAAGAAGAAAAAGAGGATAAGAAGAAAAGAAAAAGAAAGGAGATGGGTTTGGGCCTCACACCAACCCGGCCCAACACCATAAAAATACCCAACTTCACCAATTTAACACCCAAAATAAAATACCCTATTAAAAATTACCTTTTACTGGCTAAAATTCACCATTTTTACCGTCGACACATTTTTCTCCTACGAATAACTCTCCGAAATAATCGTCCCCCAAAACCCTCTAGGGACCAATTGAACTATATCTCAATGCCGGAGACGGTAAAAATTCTTATTATAACCAAGCTAGTAAATAAGGTAAAAATTTAAGGGTCGGGATGTGACAGTACAATTCTGGATCGTGGCTTGTTATCAGTGGACTCAAACGGTGTATGGTATGATAATGAGCCGTTTATTCTTGCTGCCATGACGAAACATGTGTTTTATCTTAATGATCCGGCTATGGGTGAGGGTTGGAAAGTGGTGCAGGTGATGTCACATAGGAATATTTGAGTGCAGCTACACTGGGAGGGGATGATGAGAGTGGGCCCAGTGAACCAATCACTACTGATCAACCGAATGAACCATATCAAGAGGATTCTCCATTTGTAGTCCTTGATACTGAGGATATTCGTGTCAACAACCAACACGTTCCGGCTATCATAGGTTACCTTCCAATTACACCATATGAACTGATCTCGCTACAACGTCGCAACCCCAGTCATGATGACGACGGCTTCATAGATGACGAATAGATAGAGGATGATGAGTATTCTGACCAAACTGAGGAGGATGATGATTCAGACGACTCAGATTATCATGAGTACGATTAGTATATATTACGATTATTGTAGGATTAGTAATATTACGATTATTCGGACGACTCTGAATATCATATGTATTTTTAAAAATATACTTAGTCGACGGAATTTGAATAATTCGTCGCCTTAATACTCTTAAGGCGACGGAAAGTAAAGTGGACTTTCCGTCGCTTAGGATACCCGAAATATTAGTCACATTTTAAAAATTTTATGTTACTTAGGCGACGAAAATTGTATAAATCATCGGCTTGGTAAACCAATACGACGGAGAATGTATTTTCCGTCGTGTAGGATCCAGAAATATTAGGCGGGTGAATTTTACGCCTTTTTTTTCCCGAAATTTCGTATTACATAGGACACGAATATTTGTCTTAATTTAAAACCTATACTAACTCCCTCGCGCAATTCACAATCCCTAAATTCACACCCACAATTCCCAAATCCCACCAGAGTCGCGCCACCAGAGCTGTGCCACCAGACCCCATCCATGCATCGGCAACCGATTAAAGTGCGCGCATCCACCCACCTCCTCCACTCATCGTCACCGCATCCACCTGCCGCTCCGATCTCTCTGGTCTCACCTTCTCACCGCCGCTACGATCTCTCGGCTCTCACCTTCTCACCACCACTCCTTTTGCAGGTCCGTATTCTCTCTCTTCTCAGATTGATCTTGCTTGTTACTTCTGAATCATAAACGAATTCGTTGATCGTGTTTCATTATTATTATTATTATTATTATTATTATTTTTTATTATCCAAAAAAAAAAAAACAAATATCACATTGTATCTTCTGCTTAAGTGGCTCACAGATTTTGTTAGTGTTTTCTGTATCACCAATGCATCAAGTCTAAAAAAAAAATAAAAAAAAGTGAAGAAATACAAGTGTTTGATCAACCTGTATGTTTTTCTATGGACTATTTTTCATAATCTTTATCTATTACACACTCATTTACTAACAATTGTGTGTTATTCATGTGCAAGATATGGTGATCATGGGGAAGAGGAAGGGCCGAGCCACTCAGGCCAGTGCTTTGATGGAGTCAATACGGCAGAGCGTCGTTCAGCTACCAGTAGCAGTCATCCTAACCCCATGCCGGCTGACACAGTACCACCAGGGGCTCCCTCTTTGATCGTGCGGCGCCCTACAGTTGACAGTTGTTCAACGGGATCTCAATTGGCGTCTGTAACCGCACCCGAATCTGTAAGACGCATCGTCGGTAGTGCTCGAATCAAAGTTAGAAGCCTAACAGGTAAGTGTATTAATTTACTGCCCCCCAGTAAACTTCTACTGGGGGTCAATAAACTTCTACTACCCCTAGTAAACGTCTAATGTGGGTCAATAAACTTCTATTGGGGGTCAGTAAACTTCTACTGGGGGTCAGTAAAGTTTCAGTACAATATGTCTCATTTTTATGCCACTTACACACAACAGATATCCTCTTGTATATTAAGTATCATAATGTATTTTCACATGTTAATTGTAGCTCCGGCCCCGAAAAAGAAGCGGGGTTTTTGTTCTAGAAAGAAGACGGAGGATATCGTTCAACAAACGGGGCAGAAGATCAAGCTGGAGTATTATCCCCGTGTAAAATGCCCTAGCGTGAGGGGGATAAATAGCTTGGTGGCACATGATATCGGTTGCGCCA
This sequence comes from Fragaria nilgerrensis, assembly GCA_010134655.1. Taxonomy (NCBI): domain Eukaryota; kingdom Viridiplantae; phylum Streptophyta; class Magnoliopsida; order Rosales; family Rosaceae; genus Fragaria; species Fragaria nilgerrensis. The sequence goes on from CM020980.1 coordinate 18,862,606, forward strand.
TACGGAGTCTGGTGGGAATGAGGGCAAGCACGTTCTACGATCTTGATCAGACTGAGAAGTGGAAGGTGTGGAATGCAATGTCGGTAAGTAACTGAAAAGTATATGAAAAGTAAATTTACTTAATTACATTTGTTTGATAACATATATATGATTGCTTATAATTGGAAGGCATGAACTGACTGAATTGACATCTTTCTGTTGATAAAATTTCATGCACTACCAGAAGAAAGGCTTTAGCCGACGAAAATAAAAAAACCAGGCCAACGAATTATTTTTTCGTTGGCTAATTTAAAATTTTCGTCGGCTATGGTCAACTTTAGCCGACGAAATTTTTAAAAGTTTAGCCGACGAAAAATATAATTTCGTCGGCTAAAGTGCCTTATATTAGCAGATCTGGACAACAACTCATCTGAGAAAAAAAACTATACGTAGAACCTACAAACGCAAAAAAGTCGTGAAATAAGATATGACCAGAATGGTGAAATACGTCTACGGTTGAAAAATCATGGTATTCCGGTAAAGTCTCGATACCGATAGTTGCGGTCAATGCAATTTACTCTTATTATTCACTATGCTGCAAATTGGCGTTTGGTGTCTGATTGACTATTGTGATACCTTTCCGGAAGCGTAACGGCCCTACAAGTCAAACTCATCACTATTGCAATGACATATGGGCATTTTCGGCCATCCGAGTCCGTTTAGGGCTTCAAAATGCAGTTTTCTTATTTCCAATTAGAGTTGACCGTTTCGATCGAGCCCTTAACGTTGTCGAATCTAGTTGAATTTTTTACCATAGACATCTTTCATCATAATGATCATATCTGAGGGTCGAATTTTGGTTTGTAAATTTTAGTCATCGGAATCACAACGTGTCTTACTATTTACCGTTATTATTCCATATGGGGAGCCCTATCGTCGGAAGGTAAATGTCTCAAATTTTTATATGGGCGGTTGCGTCTCATCTACGTGAGAGTTTTTTGTGTGTAGGTTTGACCAAACTACGTAATATAGAGGGAGATATGAGCGTTTTCGTGTGATAAGTAACGATGGATTATGGTTGACCGTTTCGATCGAGCCCTTAACGTTGTCGGATTCAGTTGAATTTTTTACCATAGACATATTTCATCATAATGATCATATCTGACGGTCGAATTTTGGTTTGTAAATATGAGTCATCGGAATCACAACGTGTTTACTAATGTTGTATAACTTGTTTAGTAGGTTATACAGCTTTATGAACCAACTCTATATAAGAAGCAAAATTATCAAAAATATCGTGAAATAAGATGTGTTCATAATGGTGAAATACGGCTATGGTTCAAAAATCACGTAAATCGGGTAACGTCTTGGTGCCGATAGTAGCGTCAACCCTATTTACCGTTATTATTCCCTATGGGGAGCCCTATCGTCGGAAGGTAAATGTCTCAAATTTTTATATGGGCAGTTGCGTCTCATCTATGTGAGAGTTTTTTGTGTGGAAATTTTGACCAAGCTACGTAATATAGAGGGAGATATGAGCGTTTTCGTGTGATAAGTGACGATGGAATATTGTTGACCGTTTCGATCGAGCCCTTAACGTTGTCGGATCCAGTTGAATTTTTTACCATAGACATCTTTCGTCATAATGATCATATCTGACGGTCGAATTTTGGTTTGTGAATTTGAGTCATCGGAATCACAACGTGTCTACTAATGTTGTATAACTTGTTTAGTAGGTTATACAACTTTGTGAACCAACTCTACATAGGAAGCAAAATTATCAAAACTCTCGTGAAATAAGATGTGTTCAGAATGGTGAAATACGGCTATAGTTCAAAAATCACGTAAATCGGGTAAAGTCTCGGTGCCGATAGTAGCGGTCAACCCTATTTACCGTTATTATTCCCTATGGGGAGCCCTATCGTCGGAAGGTAAATGTCTCAAAATTTTGATACAGGCGGTTGCATCTCATCTACGTGAGAGTTTTTCGTGTGGAAGATTTGACCAAACTACGTAATATAGGAGGAGATATGAGCGTTTTCGTGAATTTATAGACTTTAGCCGACGAGATATTAAAAAAGTCGTCGGCTAAGGTCAAAAAATTTTCAAAATTTTTTGGGCAGTAAACCAAAGTTGGAGGAAAATTTTCAAAGGACTTTAGCCGACGAAAATATATGAAAAGTCGTCGGCTAAAGTCGAAAAATTTTCAAAATTTTCAATCAAAATTTTTTGGCGATTAACCAAAATTTTCAAAAGAGTGTAGCCGACGAAAATAAAGATTTTCATCGGCTAAAGTTCTTTATATAGGCAAAGATGGATGGTAAGAAGTCTGTTATCTGCCAGATTTTCTTCTCGGCCTAGCTCCGCCGTCTAGCCACCGGAGACCGCCACACTTGTCCCAAAAGCTTCGCCGTCGTCTCTACTTCATTGCTGGATAGGTGGTGCATCGAGTGGCGCCGCCATGAGGGATAAATCGAGCTCCAAAACTCCGCCGGTTCGGATTCGGTGTCGATCGAATTTCTCCTTCCTTAGGTCACCATTTGGTGAGTTCTATATATGGATAAGTTGAGTTTGATCAGTACTACATTCCCCTACAATTTGGTAGCTTGATTCGGTGTGTGTGAAGAGAATCGAAAATTTGAAGTTTGTAGGGTTTAAAATTAGAGATTTTTATATTTTGAGTCGATTGACATGTTTAGGCTTAGAATTGGGCTTCGACTTCTTCTAGAAAGTTGTTCGAAATGTTGAGAGGAAGATTCTGTCAAATTTTGGTCGTGATTGGAGGTGGTCGAAAGTTTCTGCAGTTTTTTTTTTCAAAAACCAGCAACTTTAGCCGACGATATTTAAATACTATATTCGTCGGCTATAGTATTTTTTAATTTTTTATAAGGTTTAGCCGACGAATTATGGCATATTTCGTTGGCTATAGTTATTTTTTTAATTTTTTATAAGGTTTAGCCGACGAAATATAGTATATTTCGTCGGCTATAGTTATTTTTAAAAATTTTTTATAAGGTTTAGCCGACGAAATATACTAAATTTCGTCGGCTATAGTTATTTTTAAATTGTTTATTACACACTTTAGCCGACGAAATATACTAAATTTCGTCGGCTATGGTCAACTTTAGCCGACGAAAATAAAAAAACCAGGCCAACGAATTATTTTTTCGTTGGCTAATTTAAAATTTTCGTCGGCTATGGTCAACTTTAGCCGACGAAAATAAAAAAACCAGGCCAACGAATTATTTTTTCGTTGGCTAATTTAAAATTTTCGTCGGCTATGGTCAACTTTAGCCGACGAAATTTTTAAAAGTTTAGCCGACGAAAAATATAATTTCGTCGGCTAAAGTGCCTTATATTAGCAGATCTGGACAACAACTCATCTGAGAAAAAAAACTATACGTAGAACCTACAAACGCAAAAAAGTCGTGAAATAAGATATGACCAGAATGGTGAAATACGTCTACGGTTGAAAAATCATGGTATTCCGGTAAAGTCTCGATACCGATAGTTGCGGTCAATGCAATTTACTCTTATTATTCACTATGCTGCAAATTGGCGTTTGGTGTCTGATTGACTATTGTGATACCTTTCGGAAGCGTAACGGCCCTACAAGTCAAACTCATCACTATTGCAATGACATATGGGCATTTTCGGCCATCCGAGTCCGTTTAGGGCTTCAAAATGCAGTTTTCTTATTTCCAATTAGAGTTGACCGTTTCGATCGAGCCCTTAACGTTGTCGAATCTAGTTGAATTTTTTACCATAGACATCTTTCATCATAATGATCATATCTGAGGGTCGAATTTTGGTTTGTAAATTTTAGTCATCGGAATCACAACGTGTCTTACTATTTACCGTTATTATTCCATATGGGGAGCCCTATCGTCGGAAGGTAAATGTCTCAAATTTTTATATGGGCGGTTGCGTCTCATCTACGTGAGAGTTTTTTGTGTGTAAGGTTTGACCAAACTACGTAATATAGAGGGAGATATGAGCGTTTTCGTGTGATAAGTAACGATGGATTATGGTTGACCGTTTCGATCGAGCCCTTAACGTTGTCGGATTCAGTTGAATTTTTTACCATAGACATATTTCATCATAATGATCATATCTGACGGTCGAATTTTGGTTTGTAAATATGAGTCATCGGAATCACAACGTGTTTACTAATGTTGTATAACTTGTTTAGTAGGTTATACAGCTTTATGAACCAACTCTATATAAGAAGCAAAATTATCAAAAATATCGTGAAATAAGATGTGTTCATAATGGTGAAATACGGCTATGGTTCAAAAATCACGTAAATCGGGTAACGTCTTGGTGCCGATAGTAGCGGTCAACCCTATTTACCGTTATTATTCCCTATGGGGAGCCCTATCGTCGGAAGGTAAATGTCTCAAATTTTTATATGGGCAGTTGCGTCTCATCTATGTGAGAGTTTTTTGTGTGGAAATTTTGACCAAGCTACGTAATATAGAGGGAGATATGAGCGTTTTCGTGTGATAAGTGACGATGGAATATTGTTGACCGTTTCGATCGAGCCCTTAACGTTGTCGGATCCAGTTGAATTTTTTACCATAGACATCTTTCGTCATAATGATCATATCTGACGGTCGAATTTTGGTTTGTGAATTTGAGTCATCGGAATCACAACGTGTCTACTAATGTTGTATAACTTGTTTAGTAGGTTATACAACTTTGTGAACCAACTCTACATAGGAAGCAAAATTATCAAAACTCTCGTGAAATAAGATGTGTTCAGAATGGTGAAATACGGCTATAGTTCAAAAATCACGTAAATCGGGTAAAGTCTCGGTGCCGATAGTAGCGGTCAACCCTATTTACCGTTATTATTCCCTATGGGGAGCCCTATCGTCGGAAGGTAAATGTCTCAAAATTTTGATACAGGCGGTTGCATCTCATCTACGTGAGAGTTTTTCGTGTGGAAGATTTGACCAAACTACGTAATATAGGAGGAGATATGAGCGTTTTCGTGAATTTATAGACTTTAGCCGACGAGATATTAAAAAAGTCGTCGGCTAAGGTCAAAAAATTTTCAAAATTTTTTGGGCAGTAAACCAAAGTTGGAGGAAAATTTTCAAAGGACTTTAGCCGACGAAAATATATGAAAAGTCGTCGGCTAAAGTCGAAAAATTTTCAAAATTTTCAATCAAAATTTTTTGGCGATTAACCAAAATTTTCAAAAGAGTGTAGCCGACGAAAATAAAGATTTTCATCGGCTAAAGTTCTTTATATAGGCAAAGATGGATGGTAAGAAGTCTGTTATCTGCCAGATTTTCTTCTCGGCCTAGCTCCGCCGTCTAGCCACCGGAGACCGCCACACTTGTCCCAAAAGCTTCGCCGTCGTCTCTACTTCATTGCTGGATAGGTGGTGCATCGAGTGGCGCCGCCATGAGGGATAAATCGAGCTCCAAAACTCCGCCGGTTCGGATTCGGTGTCGATCGAATTTCTCCTTCCTTAGGTCACCATTTGGTGAGTTCTATATATGGATAAGTTGAGTTTGATCAGTACTACATTCCCCTACAATTTGGTAGCTTGATTCGGTGTGTGTGAAGAGAATCGAAAATTTGAAGTTTGTAGGGTTTAAAATTAGAGATTTTTATATTTTGAGTCGATTGACATGTTTAGGCTTAGAATTGGGCTTCGACTTCTTCTAGAAAGTTGTTCGAAATGTTGAGAGGAAGATTCTGTCAAATTTTGGTCGTGATTGGAGGTGGTCGAAAGTTTCTGCAGTTTTTTTTTTCAAAAACCAGCAACTTTAGCCGACGATATTTAAATACTATATTCGTCGGCTATAGTATTTTTTAATTTTTTATAAGGTTTAGCCGACGAATTATGGCATATTTCGTTGGCTATAGTTATTTTTTTAATTTTTTATAAGGTTTAGCCGACGAAATATAGTATATTTCGTCGGCTATAGTTATTTTTAAAAATTTTTTATAAGGTTTAGCCGACGAAATATACTAAATTTCGTCGGCTATAGTTATTTTTAAATTGTTTATTACACACTTTAGCCGACGAATATCTTAATTGTTTCGTCGGCTAAAGTCTGGGAAAAAGACCGACGACATGTTTTTCGTCGGCTAACTGTGGGACTATAGCCGACGAAAAAAAAATTTTGTGGGCTAAAGTCATCGCCGACAACCTTTTCCCGACGAAATCTTAGCCGACGAATTAAGCTAACAGGCCGACGAAACTTTTTCGTCAGCTAAAGTGCTTGTCCTGGTAGTGATGTCTAAGGATATGTTTGCATAAGACCGAGTTTTCTTATAATCTCAGCCGACGAATTAAGCTAACAGGCCGACGAAACTTTTTCGTCAGTTAAAGTGCTTGTCCTGGTAGTGATGTCTAAGGATATGTTTGCATAAGACTGAGTTTTCTTATAAAGTGAAAATGTTATGGATATGTGTAAAGTATGATTGAATGTGTGTAAAGTATTGTGTGTTGATATGAATTCAAAGATATGTTTTGTGATAGTAATTGGGTGTATTAATTTATTTTATTTTATTTTTCAGTGCTTAACATGGGAATTTTTTTTATTTTTTACTTAAATGAAGTACAAGTGGGATGAAAATGATGAGCTAATGTTCAATTGGATACTGAAGAGAGCACATGAGAGGTACAAGGACTGGAAGTACCAGTGTCAGAAAGCTTATCTAAAGGAAGGGCCCTCTGGCATGCCAGTAGATTTCATTGGGAGAGAGGACTAGTGGGAGTTTCTATGCGAGCACTTCCAGTCAGATGCTTTCAAGGTGATTTTTTTAATTACCTTCATTGTTTCCTTGTATTTTATTATTAGCTCATTCATGTATAGTTATGTATTTATAACTTGAAATGTGAAATGTGCAAGATGTTTGAACTAATCTATTTAATATTTTTTCATGTATTAGAGACTCTCCTTGGCAAACAAGCGGAACCGTGGGGAGAAGACTATGCACCACCACACGGGGTCTTCTCCTATCATCTACACAATGGAGGAACTCAGAATACAAGGCGAGCATCTTCCAATTCATCAAAGGTTTTGAGAAGACCTATATCAGGGTCGGTGATGAAGATACAACTAAGAAATATGTAAGTGTCTTTCCTTTTACTAGAATGTAAGCTTAGCAAATGGTTCAAGCATGTGTAAATCCGGCTACTGGTATATATAGCCATTAATTAAGATGTATAGTTTTAGGGAGCAATAAAGATGTTTACTAGGGAGCAATAAAGTTGTTTATTAGGGTATCTGTTGTGGCCATGAAACTGAATTGCCAGTTTACTGACCCCCAGTAGATGTTTACTGGGGGGCAGTAAACTTCTACAGGGTTTACTAGGGAGATAATGAATTGCAAGTTTACTAACCCCCAGTAGAAGTTTACTGGAGGCAGTAAACTTCTACTGGGTTTACTAGGGAGCAATAAAGCTGTTTATTAGGGTATCTGTTGTGTGTTGTGGCCATGAAACTGAAAGGGAGATAGTGAATTGCAAGTTTACTGACCCCCAGTAGAAGTTTACTGGAGGACAGTAAACTTCTACTGGGTTTACTAGGGAGCAGTAAAGTTGTTTTTTAGGGTATCTGTTGTGTGTTGTGGCCATGAAACTGAAAGGGAGATAGTGAATTGCAAGTTTACTGACCTCTAGTAGAAGTTTACTAGAGGGCAGTAAACTTTTATTGGGTTTACTAGGGAGCAGTAAAGTTGTTTATTAGGGTATCTGTTGTGTGTTGTGGCCATGAAACTGAAAGGGAGATAGTGAATTGCAAGTTTACTGACCCCTAGTAGAAGTTTACTTGGGGGCAGTAAACTTCTACTGGGTTTACTAGGGAGCAGTAAAGTTGTTTATTAGGGTATCTGTTGTGTGTTGTGGCCATGAAACTGAAAGGGAGATAGTGAATTGCAAGTTTACTGACCTCCAGTAAAAGTTTACTGGGGGGCAGTAAACTTCTATTGGGTTTACTAGGGAGCAGTTATTAAGGTATCTGTTGTGTGTTGTGGCCATGAAACTGAAAGGGAGATCATGAATTGCAAGTTTACTGACCCCCAGTATACCCCCAGTAGAAGTATACTAGGGGGCAGTAAACTTCTACAGGGTTTACTAGGGAGCACTAAAGTTGTTTATTAGGATATCTGTTGTGTGTTGTGGCCATGAAATTGAAAGGGATATAATGAATTGTAAGTTTACTGACCCTCAGTACAAGTTTACTGGGGGACAGTAAACTTCTACTTGGCTTAATGAGTTTACTGACCCCCAGTAGCTTATTCCCTGTTTATTATGCAACCAGTAAACTTTATTATGGAAATGTTGAGCTGCATGTTTTGTTTATTAATTGATGTATTTTAAATGCAGAATGACACAGTTGATGAGGTCAATAAACGAAATGATGCATTTAACGAACGACATCCTGACGCGACGGAGGAGGAGATTATGGAAAGTGTTTAGTCCCAACAAATTGAGGTGTTGGGTAAGGTGCTCAAAACTCGGAAAGGAAAGGAGATCAGAGGGATGGGATGAGGAGGCGAGCGAGACTTGAGTCTTTCTTCAAATGGTTTCATTTCACGTAGTCGTCCTCCTAGAGTTGATGAGCAGCAACTCCAAAAGGTGCAGGAGCGCTATGAGCAGAGACTAAAGGAATCAGAGGAGCGTGCCCAGCAGCGGTTCCAAGAGGTCCAGCAGCGTGCCCAACAGCAATTCCAAGAGGTCCAGCAGCGTGTCCTGCGTGCCAAGTCTATGTATAGTGCTGTGCAGTCCCAAGTTGCAGCCATATATGCGCACCTAGGTATGCCACCTCCTCCTCCTCCTCCACAATTTCCTCCTCCTCAATCTTCTCCTCCTCGACAAGTTTCCCCACAAAACAGTGATGATAGAGGCAACAACGTGTAGGATTGGACAACAGTGCCCCTTAACATTATTCATAGTTTAGCTAGATTGTATGAACAATTTTCTACCTAGTTAATTCATTAGTTATTTTGTACGTATATATGAATAATATTTGTCCATCTATCATCAATATATGAAAAAATGGTCCAAATCAATTACTTCCGGTATATATTTTACTGTATAATGATCAATATATATGTATATATGTGTTTGATTATTGTTACTAATTTGTAATTTTTGGAAACAGTAAAAAAAAATAAAAAATTCAGTGTCTTTTCACCATAAATAAGATCACTTAGTCGACGGACACAGTAACCTTCGTTGCCCAAGGTAAATATCTTGAACGACGGAAACAGCAATATTCGTCGCAAAAGGTAATATCTTCAGCGACGGAACTGAAACCTTCATCGCGCAAGATAAACAAACCAAGCGACGGAAATAGTAACATTCATCTACCAAGATAAAATACCTAGGCGATGGAAATAGTAACTTCCGTCGCGTAAGAGCAACAACCTATCCGACGAATACAAAGATCAATCGTCGACTAAGACCTGTTAGGCATTCGTCAGATTACAACTTTACCGACCACTATTCCGTCGCCTAAGAACGACGCAATATTCATCGGCAAGCATATATATCGACGTACTTCCGTCGGCTAAGAAAAATTTTGTATTCGTCAGCTAAGAACCTTTCCGACAAAAAATTTTCGTCAACAGGGATAATTGTCGACGAATCAGTTTGTCGACAAGGCATATAAGAGTTTGTCGGGTTTGATCGCTTTTAGTCGATGACTAACTTCAGTTCCGTTGTGTAAGTATCTACCTCACGACACTTAGGCGACGGAACTTAAACGACGGATAATTCGTCTCCTAAAATCTGAGGCGACGAATATTTCGTCTTAAGCGACGGGTTGATTCCGTCGCCTTGGACGAGATTTCCTGTAGTGCCTCAAGCTGCATTTCTTGGTTAATTAGTACATCTGTAATTGAGATTATTGTCCCTGTTCAACAAACTATTATCCAAATGTTTATGATAGAAAGGGATAGATCTTCTACTAGTAGTTTTTTTTAATTTGTTTTTTTAATCCCTTCTACTTGTAGTCTAATTCCTCTTGATCATTACATGTAATAAGTTGATGACCATAAAGCCCTCTGGTCACACTGATCATATTTGATATCCATCAAAGGAAAATTTTGCCCTACAGCTCTAGAGCCCCACATTTCATGGGCCCCTAAAAAAAATCTCCTATTATATATAAAAGTAAAAAAAAAAAAAAAAAAAACTGTGGCAATACATAATAATTAGCTTTAATTATTCTTTTTCATCTGCGCATGACTCTTCTTCGTCTGCCACTAAATTCTGAACCATAAATTTCAAATCATCGATTTATCATTGTTAGATTATCATCACCATATGCAATTTATTATTTTATTTCCTTTTGTCTTCTTCAATTGATGAAACATAATTTTTTTTTTTTGAATTTTCTCAATCTTCTTTTCAAATTATTTTCAATTATTTGAGCTTTTAATCGGGTCTGTTTTCATTATTTCATTTTCTTGGTTTGATTGAGCTTTTGAGTTTCTCTACTACTTTTTAGTTTGAACCATTTGTTACTAATTAGTAATTGTACCCTATGTTAATTGTTTGAGCATACTAGCTTAATTTTTACTAAAAGATGGGAGCCCCAATTTTATATTTTTGCCTAGAGCTCCGGTTATCTCAGGCCGGCCCTACATATTTGTATGACATACAAACTAGCCTTTACAGGCAAAACCCAGCACGTCTGCTGCACGTGCTCCCTCCCCACCCTCCCTTGTTAGTGGTAGCATACGTATACGTACAGCAGCCAAACCCTCCATCAAAATCTAACATACGAAACAACAAAGGTGAATTCCGAAACCAAATAAAAACTGCAACAAAGATAGTTTTCAATTTTTATCACTGAGCTGTAGACTTCACCAAGTGCCTGTAATCTTACCTATCTTGCACAATTTTACACTTAACTCCTAAAGATAAGCTGGTTCGGCTCCACAAAGATCCGCTTTTCTACTAAATCAACAACTAGGCAAACTACTTGACTTGGCGGATCAAACCTCCTCGAAGTGACGTGCCAGAACCGGTTCACCTCACTGTACGAGTTCAGAGTGTGAATCTCATCATGAGTCTGGATTGATGCATCTTTCCAGAAAACTACATACTTCATTGCTCAAGTATCAGAGTTTCATATCAAAATCAGGCAGAAATGTAATTAAGAACGTACAAATTCTTCAATCACACGTTAATAGAAAAACTAAGTAACCAAATTTTGACATAAAAAAGAAAAAGAAATCCATTAGGTAATCCGTAATCCCATTAATTCGATCACACATTACTTGAAATTCTGTAACATGTTCCAGCTAAACATAAAGCAGTACATAGACAGCTTATAAAAAACAACAATCCTAATTTTCTCTTAGGTCAATGACATATATTCTAAACTTTTGGTTTCATTTTCTCTCATGATCAGCATATTACGTCCACTTCGTCTGCAAGTTAATTGGGGTGAATGAGTCATTATGCCTACTACTTGGGGGAGGTCGTCCTGGTGCTGGAGGGCATGATACTTCTTCAGTTGTCGATGTTTTAGCTTCTTTGGATTTTGGAGTTGTTGAAGATGTCCAGTTAGAAAATAACTTGGGTGACCAGTTATGGTTACTTATGGGTGACAAACACTAATGAGAGATGAACAAGTGTCAATAATAATTATAAACAAATGTGTCAAATATCCAAAACCCCTTGTTATGTCCTTAAATTGCAGCCAAGCCTTTTAAAATGGACACATGTCTCATGTCCATTGGCTGTTGTCACCGAAGTCGGGTTCGTCCAGTTATTGCCTTCAGATTCTACTGTTCCATTATTTTGCGAGGGCTTCTTTGTTGAACTCATCTTTAATTAGTCGAGCAAAATCGGAGAACAAATAGCTACTGAATTCAAGACTAAGAAGTTGATGAGAATAACACAGCCAAGGCCTCAATATATAGGCCTAGTTTTTCCTTTCTAAAGACGAGAGGAATTAAAATGAAACTAGGAGAAATCTTTGCCGAGCCTGATAAGAAATAGAATAATTTCCTTGTCAGAATAGGAAAGAACATCCAGAAGCTACTGGATAGCAGGATCGGTAGATTGTTTACTAAAGAATTAAGAGAAAATTTCCACAAGCCCTAATTCTGTGAATTTTTTTCTCACCAACAAACTCAAATTTCAAAATTCTCATCAGCCTAAACAAAATTTTAAACATTATACCTATTTTTCCTCACCATAATATCCTCCTTTTTCCCGATCTCTCCTCTCTCTTCCTTTTCCGTCTTCTACAGATCTGAGATATCTCTCTCTCTCTCTCCCCGGCTGCAAAGATCTGACCAGAGAGAGGAGGTCGTCGTTGACGGGAAGGAAGAGGTTGGTGAAGCCCCAGTCAGCGCTGAAATCGTCGTTGGCGAAGCCGTCGACGCTCGGCGAGGCCCAATCCGTCGTTCGCTTCATTCTCTGACTGATCCCCCGGCGCCGTTCTTCTCCGAAACGCCGACGCTGCACAAATCGACATGGCCGACTTCTCTAACGTCGATATCTCGCGGGCGGAGGTGATCGTGGCAACTTCCGGCAACACCCCGACCTCCGAGGGCCTCCAACTGCTTCGGATTCCGAATTCGACCTCCGCTCGCTTCGAATTCGATGATCTCGGACCGTTCGCTCTCAACTTTGGAAAATTTTGCCTCAATTTGAGTCGCGCCGGGAGCTCAACATTCACATCTTCGTGACTATCAAGTCCGGTCAGTACCTCTGAGAATCTAAAAGAGACCATCTTGGTCTATGTATTCTTCATTCACAACTGTGGTTGCTGTACTGACTTAAGTACATATTGATTAGCTTTCTTGTTAAGTCTCATTTGAAAATATTAAGTCCCTTGTCCATTTTGGTACAAGCTGAAAGTACACAGCTTTATTCTTTTAATCCCTTCTAATACCTTACTTTGGTTTTGCGAGCTATCTATATTTATACATGTACAGGCTTGTCAAAAACCTCTTTTATATAAATGCTGAGCGAATCTTTCTTTGAGAAACTTCTGTCTATATCTACTGCAGTGATCTATTCGAAGAAGTTTTGAGATGTTAACTTGCTTTCTTGATCAGTCGAAGCAAATTTAAATGCAAGTACCATTTTTTTTTTTCAGGCAGAAGTTTTATTACCTTGAGTAAAAAGGTTTTCAAGCTGTGATCAGTTTGTTTTGTATCCATATACATCTATGCCAAGTGTTATCTTTGTTTATAAATTGAATTGTTTGAAGTAATGACCAGTGAATATGAGGGAGTTTGAACTTAGAATGAGGCTGCTTAAATTGTTCCAATTCACTATAATGCCTTATTTGAGTGATACATGAAATTTGTTATTGTATTACAAATTTCAGTTTGTTGGTTGATGAGAAACTCTTTTAGCCTTTTGATATTTCTATCCGTTGCAATTTTGATTTAATTTGCACATGGTTGTTTCAGTAGGGATCAAGAGAACCTGTAGTTTTATATTACACTTAATGTTGAGGTGTGTCCATTCCATTTATTTCTTTAGATTTTGATCTTTCTTAATGTTACAGCTGCATGCCTGCATCATGCATAAAGCACTCGACACTTTCAAATGGCATTTCATGTTGGTGCTTTCATGGCTGATGATCCTTTCTTAGACTTCTATCATTATTGGACGTTTTCTGTGCAATTTTCTTGCAGCTTTGTTTTTTGATAAGTTGACTGTTTTCAATTTTTTGTAATGAATAAACTAGCATAGCATGTTTCGTTTTAATCATTGTTATTGGTATAGCATGTTTCGTTTTAATCATTGTTATTGGTGTTGCAATGTGATTATAGGTATTGCGAGGTTGGGGCTTTACTGCAATGCTATTGACCAAGTGGATGATGAAGTGATTATTGGATGTTCTTCGTGACAAAGGTTGGGGTGAATGAGGATAATAATGAGGGTGAAACGATAATGTAATTTTGTACAGTGATTAAGGTAGGTTTTTTGTATTTTTGTATGACTTGGCTCTATTATAATGTAATTTTCATGTTGGGATGAGATCTATTGAGGGGAATAGATGTTTACTGCCCTGATAGACCCCTTACTCCCCACAATAGACCTCTCAACACACCCTTACTGCCCCCAATAGGCCCCACTACTGCCCTTAATAGACTCCCCTACTACCCCTAATAGACCCCTTGTTGCCCCAATAGACCCCCTCTACTGTCTCCAATATACCTCCCAACACACATCTTACTGCCCCCAATAGACATCTTGACATGACCCCCTACTGCCTCCAATAGACCCTTATACTTCCCCCAATAGACTCCCCAACAAACCCCCTACTGCCTTAAATAGACCTCGTGACACACCCCTTATGGCCCCCAATAGACCCCCCCCACCCCGACACACCCCCTACTGCCCCTAATAGACCTCCCGACACACACCCTACTACCCCCAATGGACACTATATCGTCAGAATCCAATCGTCGGAGCCTAGTCAACGTTATTGGTCGTGGAAATCCGATCATAAAAATTTTATTTTATAATAGACTTTTATAATGGTCAATTGTAGTTTATTTAATTTATTAAGGGTATAACTGTCTTTCTGCTGTTTAAGTCGACTCTTCAGAATTTTAAAAATCTGATTTTATTAATATGAATAAAATTCTTAAAATTAAGATTAGTAGGCATTGTCTCTATGATCTGAAAATTTTATGTAAAATGAATAAATACTTGTATTGATTCAAGATATGTAATACAAAAAAACATGATATAGTAAATAAATAGCCAATATGACTTGCAATGATCTGAAGTAGCCAAAAACAATAGTCACACTCACACCCACAAAAGAATATTTCTCATAATGCATAGAGAACTTGATACAGATGATCAACCTAGTATAACTTCAACACCAGAACCGCTGAAGCCAATATCAGAAGAGAAGGCGATAGAGAGTAAGACGGCACGGAAGCTGATGGAGTCGGAGTCAGAACTGGGCGGCTCCCAGTAGTAGATGTTGGAGCTTCAGAGCCCCCTGTTGATGATGGTGTTATGTCTGATTCTGGTGATTCAGCAGATGAGGTGGGCTCAGGGACAGTAGAAGCTGCTCAACAGAAACATGTATTGGTGAAACATCAGCAATTCGAACTACAGGAAAATGAAGGACATCTATTCAGCATATCTGAATTTTGGTAATTGAAGGGAGTTTACCTGTGGGACTGCCAGATGGTGAAGCTCCAGGAGATGAAGTTGGTGCTTGAGAGTTAGGACCTGCAAAACACAACTTGCTCAACATATATAATTCACAGAAGACAGAACCTAGCAAGTAAATATTATCAGTAAAGTTCTCTTGTCCAATAATCAGATGAATCTGAATCAGTACATGTTAGATGGTAACGTACATAACATTCGATCAGATTATTGAACCAGAGAACACTACTCGATATATTCCACCGGTTTAATGTTTTCAACTATTGATGATACCTGGAGCAGGAAGAGGTGCACCGGTGGCTGCACGGTAGTAACATGCTCATGTTAGCATTTATACGAACAAATACGCAGAATAATATCAACATCCAAATATTAACAAGATAACTTACCTTTGCACTGGAGTGGGACGCCAGGGGTGTTGCAAGCACGAGGAAGAGAGATGGCGAGAGTACGGTTGATTGGTAGTTGGAAGGGAACATTTCCAGTTACAATGAGGCACATACAGTCCCTGCTGGTACTTGTGAGATTCTTAAGTGAATTGCAACAGTCTGCAGTTGGTGCAGTACCATTGGCGGTGCTGTTGGTGAGAAAGTTCATGCAAGGGCTGAAGCTCGCAATTGTAGCAGCAGTGCAAGGCGTACCAATTTGACCGTAAACAACTGGCATAACCGAGACAGCGGCCATTGCCAATACCATAAGTACCAGACGGGCAAAAGGCACTGAAATCGCCATTGCTAGCTTAAATGTGGAATATATAGGCTTTTTATGGTATTGGATGTTTGTACAAGCTTGTGGTTTAAGCCAAGTAGACACAGATGGATTTGATGAGTTGCTTCTGTTAACAACAAGAGTATTTATAACTGAAGAAGATTAAGAGCAAGTGGAACTCTGGAGGACAGAAAATCAAAAGGTGGATAAGTTTGGTTTTGGAGCTGAACTACCTTAACGAACTTTGTATGAGCAAAGGGTATTTTAAGTAGGTGGGATTAGCATTACACAACGTCTGTCTACGACTATGGCAAATCCCATACGTCAACCCTCATGGCTTCTGGAGTTCTTGATTTCCTAATAGCTCAACTCTGTTAGAGAATTTTCAACATAAAGGAATGCAGGAATGTTCATCTCATGTGAAGTGTTCTGGTAAAGAATTTTATTTTTCATAGGTCTCCCAGAATCCTCATCATTTGACAACCAGAACTATAGTTGAAACTTGAAACCCATATGAGAGGAATTACTGGATAGAAATTTCTCATAAAACACTGAAACTTATGTAGATGACTAGACGACTATCGAAAATCAAACTTACAACCTTTCAAGTTTAAACTTATAATAGGAATATTTATGTCAGTAGACTAAATAATTATAGGCTATTCGACATTTTGTTCATCATATCAATTCCAAAATATCTAATGCACACAGCACAGTGAGCACACCCTGTTGTGCGATGCAAAAAAAATAAATAAATAAAATAATTGTTGACCATACTATCTGGACAGGTGTTATTAAACATGACTCACTGTTCACAATCATAACCTGAGGTCGATTTACTTCTGTATGAAGCTACCAAAGAATAATGTCATTGTCAAATAAAGCTACAACAATGTGCCTACAAGAAAAGAATGTAATATTACTCTCATATCGTTCTTAATTAGTATTGTAGAAAAGTTTAGAACTTCATCTTCCTAAAGTCTTCAGCTTCGAACACCTCAAGATTGGTTGTTACAAAAATAATAGAAGTTGGTCACCTCCAATAACCGACCTCTAAACTATTACTAGGCAAGTTTAGCTCTATGAAACTATATTAGTAGGAAGAGTTGGTTACCCAACTAGGCCTGATCTGTCTGTTGCCTGATTCAATCCCCCCTACAAAAGGCACATACCAGTAAACCCTTTTTCACCAAACAAAGCAAAGCCTTGAGTATCAGTACAGCTTTCAGTGATCTCAACTTCTCAGCATTTAGAAATTCAGCCAACTCAAGAACCTACAATGGCACAAAGGATTGGAATGAGTCTTGTCCTCGTTCTAGTGGCCATGTTCTTGGCAAGATCAGCAGCACAGTCAGATTGCACAAATGTGATAATCAGCATGTCCCCTTGCCTCAACTACATCACTGGGAACTCCTCAACTCCATCTTCAGGATGCTGTTCGCAGCTTTCTAGCGTTGTGCGATCATCCCCACAGTGCTTGTGCCAGGTCCTTAATGGCGGTGGATCATCACTAGGGATCAATGTCAATGAAACTCAGGCTCTCGCTCTACCTGGTGCTTGCAATGTTCAGACTCCACCCATCAGCCAGTGTAACGGTAAGAAAGTGTATCTGTTAAATCCTTACTTTTTGCCTCATTGTAGGTTTTAATCTATTGCTAATTGTATGTACCACTACATTTATGCAGCTGCTTCTCCAGCTGGCTCTCCTGCAGGAACACCTGATGATTCATCAAACACAGTTCCTTCAGGTACAAAATAGTATGATTCTTTCGGTGCATAAATGAAATTGCGGGCACTGGTAATAAGTTTTCATGTTGGTGTTCATATTGTGCAGGAAGTGGATCTAAAACTGTACCATCAACTGACGATGGCTCATCAGATGGAAACTCCATCAAGTTGTCTATGACTCAACTCATTGTGCTATTTGCAGCATTTGCTACTCTCTCAATGCACTGATTTTCTTTTCTGTTATCCTACCTATCAGGCAACACATATTCCTGAATACTCTTGGGTCTTGAGTTTTGATGATTGTTGTATTCCTTTAATGCATGTTATTTTATTTATTGTGGCCTCAGAGAGGTTGATTTATGTACTACTAAGAGACATCCTGGTCTCTTTTTCATAATAAAAGGTTCTGGTTCTGAGCGTATAAAGTAATTAAACAAGGCATAAGGAAGAGTTAATAGAGGTTTCTTTGAAACTCACTTTTGATTCAGGAAAAATGAATGTAATCCATTTTCTTTCCCATGGGAAGGGACACTAAACTTTATATTTCAATGTTTGGTAACACAAGGAAATTTGTTAAAAGTTTGTAATTAATGCAATGAAATAATGAGATGTGAGTATTAAATGTAAGGAAAGAATCTTCCTCCTTGTCTTCCCTTCCTTTAAGAAAGTGTTTCCAATCCTAGTGCATCCCAAACACAAGAAAGAATTAAGTTTCCTTTCTCATGCTTCACTTCCGCGAAGACTGAATGTATTTTAACCATGCAAATGCACACTAATAGCAATATATCGAGCTAGATCATCATTAAAGAAAGCTAACCTTGTGATGCTAGGGTATATACTCCACCTCCACACACTATTCCAAATATTTGCAACTGCAACAAACATTTTACTCCAACAGTTGCATCATTTGCAATCTTCATCCCAAGTAAAGTCCATCAGCAGTACAGACACATCTTTACTGTCATCAAATTGGGTCCAAACCTGTTCCAAAGACTGAAACCATGTCATTGTTGTGATCAAATTGGGTCCAAAACTTTAATCAATTATCAGTGTTGAAAATGGGATAGACCAAAACAAAAAAAACAGATGCACTTTTTTATCAAGGTACAGGACTTAAAACAGCAAAAGTGTATTATTGGTTGTATACTATCAAATGAATAAAATTTTATGATAGTATGTATGAATCGAAGTCTTTTGGAATCAATCAAAAAAAACAAAAGTCTTCTTCGGAAATAACCAAGAGGAAAGGTGCATTGATATTAGAAGAAGTAACTGCGGATGAGAAAATAGGTAAACCACATGAAATTAGAGAAGCTAGTATTGTAAAACTCAATGCTGTTTATTGATGCTTCTACAACCTTCATGTATAAGTTGATGATACAAAGTCTTTTCAGTCTCCAATTTCTGGGTTTGCAAGATAGCATGCGGTCGCACACAACACATTTGCCATACAACAATGTTAGTTCATTTGGCCCTGCATACCTTTTTTCAAGGTTTGCAGCCATGTAAACCATATGAAGTTGTCTCCTGGGCTCAAGATGAAGGTTTGCTGAAACTTCGGGTAGATGTAAAGAAACCGCATCTAACTTTATCACTCCTCCGGAAGATATAAAGATACAATATCTAATAAATAATAAAAACATTTCCAGTCCCATGAGTACAAAAGGCCAAATGGTCACAACCAAAATCAGAACACATCTTCCTCCTCGAAACTTCACCCAAACATCAGGAATGTGACCGTGACCGCACAAACTCTTCTAGCCGATCCCACACCTCCAGTGCTGCAGCTCTATCTTGGTGTCGCTTATTCTTGCTAATCTGCACGTTCATAATAGTTATAAGAATAGCGATACAAGTGGAACATACATTGATAATCCCAGCTAATGTAGCTAAAATAAAAACAACAAAGCAGCTCAAGCGGGAGAAAATGCTCACCGAGATGATCTTCACATTCCACTGCTTCACAATCTTTGCAGACTCAACACTATCATCTTCAAACCGCATGAAAAATCCCATAACTGCAATGCAATCCAACAAAGAAAGATAACACCAACATCAACTCAACATAATGTAGTCCCAATAAACTATCTCAACAACCAAACTAAACCAATCCACTCGAGCCATGAACACAACATTCCACTTACTCTTATTGAAAATCTCCACATGATCCTTGAAAGGCCAGTCCTTAAACTGCCACTCCTTCCCCAACACAAAAACCGCCACCACCCTATCCCAATCCTCAGTCTTCAGCGCCGACGGCTTATCCCTAACCTCATATGCCGTCACCACTCTATCCCTATCCCTGCTGAACTTCTTCTGCACAGTCACACAGTCCGGCTTAGCCCCCTTCATCTGCTTCACCTTCACATCCGTCGGTATATAAACCCCATCCTCCAGAAACTCCTTCACATTGTAAATCGTAATCAGCGTCTGGAATGCACTCGGCACCAGAATTATAGGCACGCCTTCTCCAATCTTCCCACCTTCAGATGCATCTTCGGCTTCGGCGCCTGGTCATAGCCCATTTCGTCACCATAACCCGCCATTCCCCGGTCGTCGGAGCCCATTAACCTGCTCTTGGCCACCAGCCCATCCTTCCTCTGCTGCGACTCAATTCGCTGCCGTTCCTCCTCCCTCTTTGTCGCCGCCGTCAGCACGCCGTAAAAGTTCCTCCCTTTGCACTCCAGCAGCTCCTCCCGGTCCTTCAGCGGCCGCTCGCTGCCGTAAATCAACGACATGTAGTCCACCGGCGCCTCAACCTCTTTCGAATCGGTGAAGCCATTGATGTTATGATTCTGATCAGGCGTGTGGTGGCGAGCGACGTCGTTTTCGGAGAAGGGGAAGTCGTTGTTGTGGAGGGGCAAATCGGGGACCTTAGGGTTTTGAGGGAGGACGAACTCGATGGAGTCGGAGGAGGAGATCTTGCCGGTGAGGTAATCGAGGAGGGGTTTCCGATCGGGGAAGGTGACGCAGGGGATCATCTGGGCGCGGGCGTTGATGAGGTACTCGGTGTGCTTCAGGTGGTGGTTGTTGACGTAATGGAGGAGGGTTTCGAGGGTGTAGAGGTTGCCTTGCTTGGAGCGGTAGGCGGTCTCGACGGAGCAAGGGAAGGCGTAGTCGGAGCCGAAGCGGAACTCGTCGTTGACGCGGACGATCTTGTCGAGCTCGCCGCGGATTGTGAAGTCGCGGAGGGCGGAGAGAGGGTCCATAGTTGATGCCTTGATGGTGTCTGTGAGGAACTGGGTTTGACGGTGGTGTTGTCGGGTCGTCACTTTTTATGAGTAAAAAGAAAGTGAACTTGGGTCTGGGTCTTTCGGGCCGCTTCTGAAACAAGGTCCTCAGAGCAGTATTTCTAAATTAATTTTTTTTTTAAATTTGTTAATTTTTTAGATGAATAAGAGTTCTAACAGAATACTTAAAATATTGTTAAATTCTAATATTGTTAAATTAAATTGATAAATTTATCAACCTAGACAAGAATTTCTAAAGAGAAACTTATGTTTTCCCTTCATTTTTTATCCACGTGTAAGTTTATGATTCGTTAAAAATATTACTTAACTTACACTTAACAATTACTGCTGGAGTACAATTGTTATTTCAATTGTTAAATATCCTAACTATTGTTAAATTTAGCAATAAACTAACCTATATTACTGGAGATACTCTAAACACATTTTTTTGACACAAATGTTGACACTTATTTACAACATTTAGATATAAGTGATTAATTGTGTTTAAAGCAAGTCCATCCCAAGGGGTTTTAAAGGCTTAGGCCTTCAACCACTTAGAATTAAAGATCCAGCTGAAAAAAACTTATTTTCACCCACAAACTTTTTTTGATCCAGACCTTTATTGGGTCTTCACCTAGGTTAGACCTTTGACCCAAGCCTCCATTTTGTCTCCAGCTCAGCCCGTTTTGTGTGGCCCAACTGACGTTGACCACGTGAAGGGAGCACAAGTGGGGCGGGACGACGCGAGAGCCGAGCGCGTAAAGACGACAAGCGGGAATCAGCCAAGCGCGTGTCGCGTTTTTGTCGCGACGCGGTTTGAATTCAGAAGCAGGGGCCACACGTCAGCAGTTTGCTCGTTGCTTTTCATTTCAATTCCGACGGTCATTTGATCTGGACCGTTGGTTGTGATTAAACAAGCAGATCAATGACATTCAATAATATAATGAAGTTACTGTTGTGTTTCCAACTATTCAAAATGAATTTTTTTTTATAAAAAATCCCAACGGTAACTAGTTAACCACTTAAAAAAATAATAAAAATTCCTATATATATCACCATTTAATTTACATTTCACACAACAAAAAATTTCTAGTTCCATAGAAAACATTTTTCATATCTCTACCATCTCACAATTCCTCTCTTTCTTTAACCGCAATAGATAATTTGTGGAAAATGATCCGCAAGTCGTAAGAAAAAGATGATGAAGATGACTTGGCGACAAGCGTCGAGGTTATTGCAGCAATGGCTCATTATGAAGCTCAAAACCAACCTGCGCGTCGCGGTTCTCGTCCCGATCATCGTCCAAACCAACCTCGAGAAAAGAAGAAAAGAGGCAAAGGTATGCTTCAAGACTATTTTGTTGAACGTCCTATTTTTAGTGACGAGGAATTTCGAGTTCGATATAGGATGAGTCACAAGGTGTTCAACTACGTGATGGCCTTTGCAACTACGATCAATATTTTATCCAAAAGTCAGATGCTATGAAGAAAGTCGATCTACTTCTTGAGCAGAAGATGATGTCTTCTTTACGGATGCTTGCGTACGGTGCTGCGGCAGATCAATGCGCTGAGTATTGTCGAATGGCAAAGTCCACCTCTAACGAGTGCCTCCAACGATTTACAAGAGGAATCGTTGCTCTTTACTCAACAAAGTACCTTCGAGCTCCTACTCTGGCCGATCTTAAAAGACTTCTTGCTAAAGGTGAAAGACGAGACTTTCCAGGGATTATTGGGAGCATCGACTGCATGCACTGGCAATGGAAGAATTGTCCAACAACTTGGGCTGGTGAATATAGTGGGAGAAAGAAAATCCCTACTATAATTCTTGAAGCGGTCGCATTTTACTACACTTGGATATGGCACGCCTTTTTTCAAATGCCCGGGGCATGCAACGACTTAACGTCCTAGCAAAGTCGTCGTTGTTTGACGAGCTTACTGTCGGTCGAACACCAAAGATCCAATTCCAAGTGAACAATAGAGTTCATAAATTGGGTTACTATCTCGCCGATGAAATATATCCTAGGTGGGCAACTTTCGTGAAGACCATTCCAAACCCAACACGACCCAAGGAAATTACATTTGCCAAGGCCGAAGAGGGATACAAGAAAGATGTGGAGAGGTGTTTTAGTATTTTACAAGCACGCTTCGGTATTGTTAGAGGAGCTTCTCGGGGGTGGGATAAAGAGGATCTCCGATATATCATGTTGGCTTGTATTATCTTACACAACATGATAGTTGAGGATGAACGCCCTGAAGGTACCGATGAGGATTTAGAGTCTGACGAAGAAGAGGACAACAATATGAGGCCAAGGATAGCAGAAATTTGGGATGGACCTACCGGGCAAGATTTTGAGGAAGTTGGTAGAGATGCTCATATTTTTGAAGGTTTCATGGAGCGGTACAATGAAATTAGGAATCAGTACGATCACTCAAACCTTCAAGAAGATCTTATCGAGCATTTATGGGAAGTGCAAGGCAACATGGATATCTAAATTGCGGTTTTTATTTGTTTTATGTTATGTTTGTGTTATTTTTAAATTATTTTATTTTATTTTTTTTCCTAGTCATGAAATAAATATTTAATTTCAGTACGTCATTTTGTTTATTTAATCATAATTTTATTAATATATGAAATCATTATTCACATTCAAAATACCTAATATAAAATTCAATAAACAATCACTGCCACGTGGTGACCCAGAAACATAAATCGTGGGTGGAAACTGCAGCCCAAAATCACTGTCACGTGGCAACCCAGGCCTCGCCCATGACCTAAGCCTTCCCAAGAAAGACCTAGAGGGTGGACTTGCTCTTAATGACATGACATATCTAAATTTATTTCTAAACAAATTAAAATAATATTAGATTTTCTTTATAAAAATAAAATCAAAATAGAATATGGGATTACAATAGGGTTTAAGGTAGTGCTAGAGGGTCTTCATAAGACCTAAGATTTATGGCCTTAATCATGTGTTGCATGTCATGTCATATAGATACATCATCAATTTAATAAATCATAACATTTTATTCTTAGGTAAAAGATACAATCTTAACCTTAATAATTTATGGATGCTACATACTAATATGAAATATTTTCTTACCCTTTTAATATGGATGTGTATATACAAATTTAATTAATTTATTAATAATAATGACCAAGTTAATAATCATACCAAATTAGGCTTTTATATCATAAATCAATTTCGTAAATTTATTAAAATTTCCTTTTATCTTTGTGAATCAAAATTTAGTTTCATTTTAATATTTTATTTTTACAGTTTAAAATTATCTATATATAAGCCCATATTCTGTATCAAATTTAAAAAAAAAAAATCTCTTTCCAATTTCTTGATTACGTATATATATACTTTATTTTGGACGAATTATATATATGTTAAAAAAAATTTCCTCGACAAAATTGTTTTTTTTTGGACAAATTATATATATATAGAAATTCGTGTTTTTGAACAAGTTATTCTCAGAAATATATATGTATTTTCACACTATATGTTACGTTCAATCTAAGTATGATAGTGATGAAAAGGAAAAGAGAAAAAAAATGCTAGAAATATATATTTTTTAATTATAAAAGAAAGACAAATTTTTTTTTTCTCTTAATAAAAAAACAAAATAATCTAGAGCCATTAGATTTGGAATGATAAGATTGTATTTTTACTTAAGAACGACATGACATAATTTTTTAAATTAGTGATGTGTCTAGGTGACATAGCATGCCACCTAAGATTAATGTCATAAATCTTAAACCTTTTTAAGGCCAATAATCATTTTCTATTACCATATTACATAATGAATCTAATCGACTCACGCAGTACCATTTAGTCTAGCGGCATAGTCTCTCCTCCTTTAGTAAGTGGGAGGTTGTGAGTTTGACTCACACAGTTGTAATATTTAAGTTGTTTACTTGATCAAAAAAAAAATCTAATCGAGATTACGATTCGTTAACATCTTTTCCCATCGGTTTTCCTCGACAAAATTTCTTGCGGGTAATTACAGGTTTCTTATTCAATTTGTTCGATTTGTTAAAATCAGTTGGCCGATTCCGAGTTAAATTTGTGTAACCTAGTTCAAGGTTATGTACAATGATTATGTACGATGGACGCTAGAGAGGCAATAACCATGGCTCATGGCACTATAGGAAATATCGACTTAGCCGACAGAAACAACCCGTCGCCTATGATCTTGGCAGACGAATTATCCGTCGCCTAAGTATCATGAGGTAGACACTTAGGCGACGGAACTGAAGTTAGTCGTCGACTAAGAGCGATCAAACCTGACGGACCCTTACCTGCCTTGTCGACAAACTGATTCGTCAATAAAAATCTCTGTCGACGGAAACTTTTTGTTGGACATGTTCTTAGTCGACCAATATGAAATTCTTCGTAGCCGATGGAATTGTCGTCGGTATGTATGTTTACCAACGAATATTTCATCGTTCTTAAGTGACGGAAAATTCGTCGGTAGAGTTTTAATCCGACGAATTCCTAACAGTTCTTAGTCGACGATTGATCTTTGTATTCGTCGGGTAGGTGGTTTATCTTACGCGACGAATGTGACTATTTCCGTCGCTTAGGTATTTCATCTTGGGAGACGAATGTTACTATTTTCGGCGCTTTGGTTGTTTATCTTGGGCGACGAAGGTTATTGTTTTCGTCGCCTAAGACAAATATCTTAGGCGACAAAGGTTACTATTTAGGGTGAAAACACAGTGAAATTTTTTTTTTACCTTATTCACTGTTTCAAAAATTACAAATCAGTAACAATAATCAAACACATACAGATACATATATACCGGAAGCACTGGATTTGGACCATTTTTCATATATTGATCATAGATGGACAAATGTTATTCATATATACGTACAAAATAATTAATGAATTAACTAGGTAGAAAATTGTTCATATAATCTAGCTAAACTATAAATGAAGTACTACAAAATCTATTGCTAATTGACATTCTCGTCGAATCCTATGTTGTCGCCTCTATCATCATTGTTTTGTGGAGAAACTTGTGGAGGAGGAGAAGATTCTGGAAGAGGAGGAAATTGTGGAAGAGGAGGAGGTGGCATACCTAGGTGCTCATATATGGCTGCAAATTGGGACTGCACAGCATTATACATAGACTCGGCACATAGGGCACGCTGCTGGACCTCTTGGAATCGTTGTTGGGCATGCTCCTCTGATTCCTTTAGTATCCGCTCATAGCGCTCTTGCACCTCTTGGAGTTGTTGCTCATCATGTCAAGACTCACCCCGAATTTCACCCTGAAACCCGAAGTAAATCCTGCGGGGACCACCTCCAAGGAAAGTTTACCGAAAATTCGGCATAACCTCCTTTGAAAATGGACAACCCTTCCTAATAAAACTTGCATACACTTCTGATAAACCAAATCCAACCTTAAACTCCTGGAGCCTTTGTGCTCCCCCAAATCACAACATCTCCTAATTATTTACTAACTTTAATAAGAATAATCCCACAACCAACAATCATAGTTCATAAATTATAATTGAGAGGAAATGAACTAGAAATTTAGAAATAAGCGGAAGCTATGCTATTGACTATGCATCTTCTCCATGTACGCCCGACCTCAGCTATGCTAACTTGCAAACTGGGCATTTTTAAAACGAAAAGCCCAGGGAAAAACAATTGAAACCGTTAGAGTGAGTGGATAAAGATAAATTAATAAATAAAATATCTATGTTTCCCCAAATCAATTTCCAAGGAAAAATCGAATGCATACTGCAAGCGATAAAACTTTAATCTCATAAAATATCGAGCTTCTCAGGCTCTAAAATATATGTATGTATTTACATACGTCCATACTCCCTATATAAATTCATAGGTCTATATAGGGCTACTACGCTCGCGTCCAACGCTCACGTCACGCCTTAATGCAGTGCTACACTACGCCATTAAGGTGGACAGACGGGTGTATAAATATGTGTCCATACCCCCTATATGAATTAAACACTCATATAGGGCTACTACGCTCACGTCCAACGCTCACGTCACACCATAATGCGGCTATATGCTACGCCATTAAGGTGGACAGACACATATGATTAGCTAGCATTTATATACATACTCTTCTCAATATACATATTTATACTCACCGAAAAATCCCATTTTTCGGTAACTCTCCAAGAGAAATAAAAGCGTCAAAAATTAAATGACGTCAAAACTCCAACAATTTAAATGTTCAACCATGACCATAGCATGCATATTATTTAAAACAAAAGTCCACTCACAACTTTAGGCCTAAGCCTGACGTCGATCCGAGGTCTCTTCTGCTTGGGCCTCCACACGTCCTGTTTCCAAATGTAAAATTAATTTCCCAACTAAAAATCCAAATATTTATACAAAATAGGCAAAATAAACATGAGCCGTAACCATGCTCATTCTCGCCTAACTTCGATATTTCTAAATCAAAACAATCAAAACTTTAATACCATAATCGGCAGCCGTAATTACAACCTCCCCCAGAATAACGACTTAAATCCTACGGCCGGACTCCACATTAATTAACCGCTAAAAAATACCAAACTTCGGAAATTCACAAACCTATCCAAAACTCATCCGAAAATTCCATAATTCACATCAATAAACTCCCCTTAATATTCCACATTTAAAACCATAAAAATCTCCCAAACAGCGGCGGTCGGAGGCCAACTCCGGCGACCTCCAATGCCTGTCAAATTTTGACAGCATCTTCCTCTCAACTCACTCTACAACTTCCTTAACTAGCACAACACCCAATTTCAAACCTAAAGAGGTCAATCGAACGAAAACATCCATAAATCCCTAGAACTTCAATTAAACATCTCTCCTTATCAAGACAGAAATAAGTCGATTCCTTTTGAGGGATCACTAACCTTGATGAGAGCTACAAGATGAGCTAAAAATCACGAGCTATGGTGGCCGGAGATGAGAGCTCCGGCGAAGGAGCAGTTGGCGTTTCCGACAGTTTTCTCCTCTCCGGCGCCGCTACCGACTTGGACACTAGGCCAGGAAGAGAGAAGAGGTGGCGGGGCTCTGAACTGGGTTGGAGCGGCGGCCGGTTGCTAGCCGGACGACGGCAGGTGATGGTCAGAAGTCGGACGGAGAGAGAAGCTCGGGGGGGGGGGGGGAGAGGCGTGAGAGAGAAGAGAAAGAGGAGGAAAAAAGAAGGAAGAAAAAAATGGGCCTCTCCTCTAACCCGGTCCAACACCTTAAACAAAACCCCAACTCTCAAAAATTAACACCCCAAAATATTACCCAAATAAAAATTACCTTTTACTAGCTAAAATTTATTATCTTTACCGTCATCAAATTTTTCTCTTACGAATAGTTCTTCTGAAATAATCGTCTCTCAAAACATCTCTAGGTACTTTTGAAACTATAAACTCGATGACGAAAACAGTAAAACTCTTATAACACCAAGCTAGTAAATAAGGTAAAAATTTAAGAGTCGGGATGTGACAATTCTCCCCTCCTTATAAAAATTTCGTCCTCGAAATTTACATAATTGACATCAAAGAGGAAAGGATACTGCTGCCTCATTTGCTCCTCCAATTTCCAAGTAGTTTCCTCTACTTGATGACTCCTCCACATAACTTTAACAAGAGGAAATGATTTGCTTCTAAGCACTTGCTCCTTTCGGTCGAGAATCTGAACCGGTTCCTCTTCATAGGACAAATCTCTCGTCAAACTGATCGGCTGCTCTTGCAACATATGAGAGGGATCGGCAATATACTTGTGAAACATGGATACATGAAACACATTATGTATCCTGGATAATTCTGGTGGCAAAACTAACCGATAAACAAGTGAACCGACTCGCTTTATAATCTCATAAGGACCAATTCATTTCGGACCAAGCTTTCCACGTTACCAAAACGTACTACCCTTTCTAAGGAGATAATTTTTGAAATCACTTACTTGAAACTCATGGTCCTTCCTGCGGACATCTTTATAACTCTTCTGGCTACTTTGAGCTGTTTTGAGTCTATCTCTGACTCCTTTAACCTTTTCATTTGCATACTGAATTATTTTTAATATTCTCAAAGGCTCTAAATCCTTCGTTGAACTACCACTAACGTTTACACGTAAATGGGTTCAGTGATACCTGCTCCAGAGTACAAGTTCCCATAGGTATGCACACTCTTTCCTGAGCAACGAAAATAGCTAACCCAAATAAAGCGTATAAATTTGCTATCACCATCGGGCTCAAAACTCCTAACGTCACGCAACAACCTCGTCATTACGCTGCTCATAACTCGACAATGAAGCCCACTTGTTATGAAACTAAAGTTCACACATTCCCACATGCTCATAGGGGTCAAAATTAAGACCCGCTAATTGAACATATTTAAGGATGCACACATTGCAGAACTGCAACAATCACTTCTAATGCCGAGACATTTCGCAGAGTCTTTCGCAGAGTCAAAGTTCTCGTAAGTCCACAAGACCACCTTACTCTGCCTAAGTGACCAGTCCACCAACAAATGATAACCTCGAATCTCGAAATGACATTATGAAAAGCTCAATACTACTACACTTAGGTCTCTCCACCAAAACTATTACATTACCATTTTGCGAACCACAAACTAGCAGCTTATGGGAATTCCAACTCTTCCTTGATTCTGCTATCTCCACTATTCTCCTTACCTCAAACCAGAAGATAATCTGAAGCATGATTATCATGTGGAGACTGGAATTTCCTCCTTGCTCGCCATAAACAAAACTGACTAATAATGCCCACGAAAAATTGGCACAGTCAATTCATGATGCTAAACTTGACGTTAAAATCCACATAAATAGAACACCTTCCTTAAGCGTTGACAAAAATTACATCTCCAGCCATGCTACTTATTCGGGTGCAACCACGACTCCAAGTGCAATAATTAAAAGCACATGGCTCACTCTAGCTGTTCCATAAGAATGATTCTAAATGCCAAAACCTTGGATCCGACAAACACAACTCTTTTTCTACCTCTAATATCGATTAATTTGATAAATAGAAAATGATCTGAAAATAAGATATGCTCAAGTCTCCTACATCTTCTAGGCGCCACGGCTTTCCACCAAAAAGATTCTCTGATAAACCGAGCTCGTTATATCAAGATTAATCATCGAATATAAAAAATTAATTTCCATATCAGGCCCACTACTACACTATGTGATTCACCATCCAACGGAAACTATGAGTTCAAACAAGAATCAAAACTCATGGCTAAACTCAGCTCAAGTTCCAGAAGAAATAACTTAAAGCACACGAAGGCAAGTCCTCTAACTTAGAGCTCAAAAGCTCCACAAGTCTCCGATATCCGCCAGAACCTGTTTTGAAATCGCACTAGAAACCTCAACTACTCATCCTGACACCAACGGATGAACGCACAACCAAATAGCGAAGACCTCCCAAGACAAACTTGGATCAATGAGTGGTCCCACCACAATACAATCCCGAAAAGAGACGTTGATCAACCTATCCATAAATCTAGTATTCGCAAATTAAATCTCTTAATAAACTTTGACTCGAAAAACTTCTTGAGTCAACAAGGGGAAACCTCCTCCCCTAAATCTACAACATAAATCACACCCACAATGTCACACAAACCATAAATTCAGCACATCAACGCGACTTCCAGATTACCACATAGAACTTACGGCTCCATGGTTCGTCGCTTAATCGAACCCCAGCTCACTTGGGATCACGACTGGATTTACCCATGATCCATGTCTATGACACAACAACCAATTCATCATTTGCCTAAAAAAAAATTCGACAAACTAACCAGAATCTCTAACCTTCAAATCGAAGAGTTTGAATTCGCACTTCATAAATTCAAGCTTTGAGGATGCTACCCAAAAACTACAGCAGGAATAATTTATATATTCCCACACACACAACAACCAAAACTCTGCTCCACATCACCGAATTAGATATAAGGTGAGTGAACAGATCCTCCCATTGATCACCAAAAGCTAACGAAGTGATGTTAATAAACCAACTTCGATCACAAATTCAAGACTTATATCAACCACACGGAATGACATTGCTTAAAAAATTACTTTGGACACCCACGCACTCTTGCTTCATGATCCGGTGGGTTTTATTCCACTGCTACTGACACGACCCGCCCCGAATTTCACCTGAACCCGGAGTAAATCGTGCGGGGACCACCTCCAAGGAAAGACTTACAGCATAATTCGGTACAACCTCCCTTGACAATAGACAACCCTTCCAATAGAAACCTGCAAACACGTCTAAAGGTTCCAAATCGAACCTTAACTTCTGGAGCCTTCGTGCTCCCCAAAAACAATCACCACCAACAGGATAATAAACATTATCTAAGATAATATACATCATCCGTCAAATATTCTAAAATATCAACAAGCCTTCACCCACAACCAAAAATATATACATTAAACCCAAGTATTCAGAGCTACTAGACACTAGCGGAAGTAAGAAAACACAGGTAGGCTAAACAGGTAACCTACTGGTGAAAGGTGGTGGAAATACGGGTGACTATGCCTCGTCTCCTACTAGATCCAATCCGAACTTTGAATACTGGGCCGGACGGCGGCGAACGGTGGCCGGACGGCGGCGGACGGGCGGCCGGAAGTCCGGGCAGCGGGAGGCTCGGGAGGAAAAATCGGGAGAGAGAGAGAGAGAGAAAAGAGTTTTGGGCCTCACCCATCCGGCCCAACTCTTCTATATACAACCCAAATCCAAATTTAACACCCCTAAAAAATAATACCCTAATAAAAATTACCTTTTACTAGCTAAAATTTACCATTTTTACCGTCGTTATATTTTTCTCCTACGAATAACTCTCCGAAATAATCGTCCCTCAAAACCCCTCTAGGGACCAATTAAACTATAACTCAATGTCGAAGACGGTAAAAATTCTTATTATAATCAAGCTAGTAAATAAGATAAAATTTTACGGGTCGGGATGTGACAGCTACCACTTCCACCAACTCCACACAACTGCTATAGAATACCTATCACAACACGTAATAAATTCACCAGGTGTTGTCATAAAACTAGAGTGACCACAACCATCCCGCTCTCACTCCACCATTACTTTTCAATTCCATCTAAATTTATCATCTTCCCAAAACACTCAACAAAACTAGAAAGCAAACTTCAACATCTAGAATTCCGAAAGAATCTAAAATGGCCCCATGATTAAAATAATATGACTGACATCTCACTCCACGATTCCAAACTTGCTTGAAACTCAAAACATTTAGTAACACTATTCAATTCCTTAAATTCTCTTGCTATAACGCATGATTACATATGTCACAACGCTATGCCCATGGGCTGTTGAAAAACCAACAACCCCAGAAAATAATTCTGGAGTCATTACGCCGAGCGCCTCAACCAACTCCAGCTAATTCACAATATAGACAAAGCCATCCGAATCTTATTATTTATCGACTACTAATAGCCGTCATTCTCAAAATATTCTCACTACTCTCTTAATATAATGCGCCAGGAAAAAGAACATATTCATAATTAGAGCTACAGGAACCAGAACATATACCGCCACAACCAATGTTATCCCAACATGTTCCCAATTGATTTCTATTACAGATAAAATAGTTGGCAAAATGACCTTCAATCATGACTTATTTAAATTGACATTTATCTTTTTATGTAACAACTTCCTGCAACCCAAAACTAGTCACAAATCCCATGTGACTAATTCGCTCAGGATTAGGGTCCTCAACAACTCGTAAAGGTACCTCTTGGAATTACTATGGTTACCGCACCACATCATTTCAACCAACCTTTACATCTATAGAATACATCACTACTTCGAACTTTTCTTTCAACTCTTTCCTCCACCAGATTACTACAACTCCATACTTGCCCACCAAGATCGAACTTGATACCAAGATCTTCCACCAGATTACTACAACTCCATACTTGCCCACCATAAATAGGAAACTCCAAGACATTCTTTGAATCAAACGTTTCACCTACTACAGATTCGCACAAGATGTTCACCCTAACATCTTAATCATAACTCAATCAATCATTGGTCAAATCAAAGGAATGCTACTACGCATATGAGTTCCCAACTGGAGTTCTTAACCCGCAATTGAACACTGAACAATTTAAAATATTAACTTGATAACCCTTGGAAAAGGCATAATCCATACACCTTTCCATTACTCAAAGCATAATGTTTACCCAAAAGGTCGACGTACGGAGGCATAGTCTTGAAGATATAAATATTTATGGCACAATATTGTCCATAAATAAGACAAGAATAACTACATCACAAACCTAATCAACACATAGTGTCTAAAACATATAATGCTAATAGATCCGCCGGGGTCGGACCATCACTCTATAGACACTAAGTATGACCAAGAATATGAGGTAGTACTAAAAAGAGAAAGGAATCAAATAACCTAATGCTCTGATACCAACTGTCAAGACTCACCCCGAATTTCACCCTGAAACTCGAAGTAAATCCTGCAGGGACCACCTCCAAGGAAAGTTTACCGAAAATTCGGCATAACCTCCCTTGAAAATGGATAACCCTTCCTAATAAAACCTGCATACACTTCTGATAAACCAAATCCAACCTTAAACTCCTGGAGCCTTCGTGCTCCCCCAAATCACAACATCTCCCAATTATTTACTAACTTTAATAAGAATAATCCCACAACCAACAATCACAGTTCAGAGCAATTATAATTGAGAAGAAATGAACTAGAAATTTAGAAATGAGCGGAAGCTATGCTATTGACCATGCCTCTTCTCCATGTACGCCCGACCTCAACTATGCTAACTTGCAAAAGGTAGAGGAATTCTATACTAGGCAAGGGATAATTTAGGTGAACAAGAAAGGCATAACGTAGGCTCTAGGGGGTTTAGACTAAGGGGTCCCAAACATGGCTCAAAATAGGGATATATGGCTATTTGGATAAAGTGGTGATAGTCCTAAGAAAGATCCACAATCCTATTTAAAATCAAAGCAAGTTATGATAAAAGTTTTGAAAGTTTCATAAGTAAGTTCTAGCAATCTCTAGTTCATTAAATCTATGGCATATAAATCGACCAAGTAATGTATAATGAGGTCATATATATATCAAATAATAGATAGAGTAAACTCTCCAAAGAATAGGCACATATATATGGCTCGAAAATCTCACAAAGGTAACATGAAGTTAAACAAGTAAGGAACATGCTCATTCTGTACCTAAGTTTCAATGGTCCTCATCTACTACAAGTTCGTACAATTTCAACATATCTATTAACCACCAAAAAACATATAAGCTCAAATATTCGAAATCATGCTCATCTCAATAACTAATCAATCAAAGATCATATATTCATCCTAGACACGTTAGAAGGCACCTAAGACTTAACAAAATAAAAGCAAAACACAAAATAAAGAAACAAAGTGCATCTAAAAATCGGAAAACATAAACAAAAAATTTAAAATTAATCCTAAAAATTAAAAACAATTCAAATCATATCAAAGCATAGCAAATCAACGAGTAATGACATCCACCCCACACTTAAAATCAACATTGTCCTCAATGTAAGAAAACTAAGAGCAATCCGAAAAGAAAAGAGGAGGGATAAAGAAATTTGCAAACTCTCGTTGATGGCTCCTTCTATGGGTTGCCTCCCATGGAGCGCTTAAGTGTTTATAGTCCTTTAGCCTAGACTATCATTTCCTCTTGCTCATGCCGTAGCATCTAGGAGAGAGACTTCCTCCACCGTGTGGTTCACCATGTTCTCCATGTACGGCTTTAATCGATGACCGTTAACCTGAAATTCAGCTCCTTTGACCATGCTTTTAATCATGACTGCACCAGAAGGAAAAACATTAGTAATAACAAAAGGTCCTATCCACCTAGAACGTAGCTTGCCTGGAAACAACCTAAGTCTAGAATTAAATAAGAGAACTTTCTGGCCAATAACAAAGTCTTTCTTTCGAATCATCAAGTCGTGGAATGCCTTGGTTTTCTCTTTATAGATCACGGCAGAATCATAGGCTTCATTCCTGATTTCTTCAAGTTCACACAACTGCAACTTCCTGTGTAATCCGGCCTCATCAATATCCATATTAAAAGTCTGAACTGCCCACCAAGCCTGATGTTCCAACTCCACAGGCAAGTGACAAGCTTTGCCGTACACCATACGAAACGGTGACATCCCCAAGGGATTTTTGAATGCAGTCCGATATGCCCATAGTGCATCATCAAGTCGTTGGCTCCAATCTTTGCGTGACGGCTTCACACTCTTCTCCAATATCCGCTTGATTTCTCGGTTACTAAGCTCCACTTGCCCACTTGTTTGAGGGTGATAAGGTGTAGCAACCTTATGCTTGATTCCATACTTCTTCATTAGAGCTTCAATTGTCCGATTGCAAAAATGGGAACCTCCATCACTTATTACAAATTTCAGCATTCCAAACCTGGAGAAAATATTAGAGCGTAGGAAATCTGCAACAACTCGAGAATCATTAGTCCGGGTGGCTTTTGCTTCCACCCATTTAGAAACATAATCCACACATACGAGAATGTATAAATTTCCCTGAGAATTCGGAAAAGGCCCCATGAAATCAATACCCCAACAATCAAATATTTCAACATGTATAATAGGTTGCATAGGCATTTCATCCCTAGGTCCTAAATTTCCTGTCCTTTGACATCTATCACATGAAGCACAATATGTATAGGCATCTCGAAAAATAGTAGGCCAAAAGAAACCACATTCTAAAACTTTCAAAGCAGTCCTACGAGAACCAAAGTGACCTCCACAAATTTGATCATGGCAAAAACTAAGAATAGACCTATGCTCATTTTCCGGGACACACCTCCTAATAACTTGATCAACACAATGTTTCCATAAATAAGGTTCATCCCACACATAATGTCTAGCTAATGCCTTAAGTCTATTTCTAGCATGGTAGGACATAGAATTCGAAAATTGCTTTGTAACAAGGTAATTCACAATATCGGCATACCAAGGCTCACTTACCTCACTTACCTTGCTTACCTTGAAGAGTTGTTCGTTCGGGAAGCATTCTTGGATGGCCATGGGATCCGAGTCACGCACCAGCCGGCTAAGGTGGTCGGCAACAACGTTGTCCGACCCCTTCTTGTCTTTGATTTCCAAGTCGAACTCTTGGAGAAGCAATATCCACCTTATCAATCTCGGCTTGGCATCCTTCTTTGTCAACAAATACTTCAAAGCCGCATGGTCAGTATAAACAATAACTTTAGATTGAAGTAAGTAAGAACGAAACTTATCCAAAGCAAAGATGACGGCAAGAAGTTCTTTCTCGGTGGTGGTGTAGTTCTGTTGCGCATCATTGAGCGTCCGAGAGGCATAATATATGGCATACGGCTGCTTGTCTTTTCTCTGGCCGAGCACAGCCCCCACTGCATAGTCTGAGGCGTCACACATCAACTCGAATGGCAAGGACCAATCTGGTGGCGCCATGATTGGTGCCGTTGTCAACACGGTCTTTAATCGCTCAAAAGCTTCCTTGCATTCGGCATCAAAGTGGAAGGGCACATCTTTTTGCAACAAAGAACTCAAGGGCCGAGCTATCTTGGAGAAATCTTTGATAAATCGACGATAAAAACCTGCATGTCCAAGAAAGCTTCGAACATCCCTCACACTTGTGGGGATGGGTAAGTGACGCACAAGATCAAACGAAATCAAAAGCAATAAACTAGACTAAGCTAAGAACCAAGGGTTCTTATAAATAAGAGAAAGGAATCAAGGATTCCAAAAATCAATTAAAGGAAAACAAAAGAAATTCGAAAATCAAGAGAAAATATTTCGAAACAAAATAAAATCATACATGGCACCAATCTTTTAAGATTACAAAGTCATACAAGCTTATTTTCGAGTTGCTACTAAAACACTTAGATAAATAATGATTCTAGATGATAAGACACGGTGGACGTGCGGCCTGGATATTGATGTTTCGATCACAAGCTTGAAGCGTTGTTTCTAAAGGTTAATAGCTCAATCCAGAGATAGTGAACATGGTAGGACTCGTTTAGTGAGCAATGAGAACTCCATCACCGAGATGTATGTTTTCAAGGCTCTTGAGATCCAATGGTCCCATGCACTAGAGTAATAGAAGGAGCGTACCAATGTACTCAGCTAGCAACAAACTTATGAACCAAACATGACTCCAAGTGTTAATAAAAGCCGCCCACAACCTCATGCAAACCCGAGAGTAAACAAGAAGGGTTAAGGCTAGAATTAACAAAAGGGATCCTACCTATTCCTGTGCATTACAACCTACAACATTATTCATACAAGTATTAAAGTAGAAAGACAAAAATAAAACACAATTACATCATATACAAATTCATGGTTTTAACTTTACAAATATAAACATATAGACATATATACAATGCAAATTTCGACAATTAAAAAGATCGAGGATCCTGAAGGATCCCCGGCAACGGCGCCATTTGATAAGACGTATTTGCACACGCATCAATTAACCCTGTCAATAAATCAATCGTAGTATAAAGCAAGCAGGGATCGTTCTAAACCGGGGATCCAACTACAGGGTAGATCCATCTAATCTATTAAAAATGTCGAAATAAGCATATAGGGTTTAAAGGTTTTATAATTTCGGAACAAATATTGAAAATAAATCCTAAATTACTTCTATACATATATACATGTGATCAACCAACAATCATGCAAACTCAACCAAACAACCATGTAAGAATGAAGAAGACGATTTCTAATCTCATTTAAGTTTACACCGTGAGCAAATATACAACCTAAATTTGATATGCACATAAGTTCCTACGTGGTTCCTATGACATAGACCAACTTAGAATTAGACTACGGGTTTCATTCAACATCGCGACACAACAAGCTCGGCTACGTGCTCTACTTATCGGTCACACACATAAACTAATCATGCAATTACGTATCACATAAAGAATCGATGTGTTTAAGCACAAGTCCAAATCAAACATAGGTAGAAAATCGGTGAAAAACAAAGACAATGCAACTTATCAACTACGTGTATCAAAGTCGAACTTTGGATGATTAACACATGCAATATCAACTACTTGTATCAACTACACATGATAATATAAGAATGCACCGAAAATCTGGATGATTAACACATGCAATATCAACTACTTGTATCAACTACACATGATAATATAAGAATGCACCGAAAATCTTAAAGTATTTAGACATAAAACTCACGGTATAAACCTAAAATCATTGATTAAAAATTGTAAACTTTAATTCAAAACATGGTTCAAAAGTACTTCTATCTCATAGACAAGAATCGAAGTATACTTAAGCAAAAACCTAAAACAAACATCAACAAGAACAAACACATAGCAATCCGAAAATAGAAGATGAAATACACTCTTAGAATATCCTACTTGTTCTATTCTTCGAGTGAGCGGAATCCTAGGCTACGTGCTTTGGACAAATGCTGAAGGTGGGATCGGATTGTGGTGTTTGGAAGTTGATGGAGTTTCGGCAAAGGCTTTGGTATTATTTGCACGGGTTGATGATGATCTTCTGTCTTTGAAGTCGTGCTTTATATAGAGGAAAAACCCTAGAGAAGTCATCCACAAAGCCTAAACCAAGTTGGTTTAGGATTCCTAGTTCTTCTCAATTTCGGCAGAATGACCTCCTTCTGATAATTACGTCATAACTTCCTCTAGAAAATAGATATTGAGGTGATTCCAATTGATTTGGAAACTAGACGCCCGTAGCTTTCTATCCATATCTGGCACGTTTTCTGATTCATTGTGAGCTGTCCTGGAGAATCCGTTGAAGTTGGCAGACGTGCACAGGAATTCTCCCGATTTGATCCGGATTTTCAAGGCTTGGATATTCTTGAAATTCTGCCGAATTTAGATATTCTTCTACATATTGGACTTGGTTTAGAACTCTCCTTCATGGACTCGGCTTCGAGGAAAGATGGAATCCTGATCAAGACATGAATCCTGAGTAAACAAGGATTTCCAATACTTAGCACAATTTCAACACCAAATTATTCAATTCCGAAATTACTATGTATTCTAACACTAAAACCTACATATTTCTAAATTAAGCAATTATTCTATACTAAACACAAATATAAAGCTAAAACAACTAAACAAGAGTTAACAAAGGGTAAATAAAGGGTATAAACATATTAAGAACGTCACACTTTGTGCTCCTATCAACATGGAAGCTTTCCAATGCATGGTTTGATCATATACATTTATTAATAGACCTAGTTTGATCATAAACAGGGAAATTGACAATAAAATGTCAAGTTTTCCAATGCATCATAAATAAGACATTTTGCATAATAAACTTGACATTTTGCATCATAGATTCCCAACAAATTAGCAGTCACAGATATTCCCTAATTGTCCAACATCAAACAATTACCATTACAATGTTGTCCATTAGAAGCAGGAAAACATGACATTCATTCAACTTATGATCACATATATACCGATAGCCGGATTTACACATGCTTGACTAATCACTGATAAGCTTACATAATAGTAAAAGGAGAGGCACTTACATAATGCTTGGTTGTAACTTCATCACCCTCCCTGACACAGGTCTTCTCAAAACCTTTGATTATTGGAAGCTGCTCGCCTTGTATTCTGAGTTCCTCCATTGTGTAGATGATATGAGAAGACCCCGTGTGGTGGTGCATAGTCTTCTCCTCACGGTTCCGCTTGTTTGCCAAGGAGAGTCTCTAATACACGAAAAAAATATTAAATAGATTAGTTCTAACATCTTGCACATTTCACATTTCAAGTTATAAATACATAACTATACATGAATGATTAATAATAAAATACAAGAGAAACAATGAAGGTAATTAAAAAAAAATCACCTTGAACGCATCTGACTCGAAGTGCTCGCATAGAAACTCCCACTAGTCCTCTCTCCCAATGAAATCTGAAGGCATGCCAGAGGGCCCTTCTTTCAGATAAGCTTTGTGACACTGTTACTTCCAGTCCTTGTACCTCTCCTGTGCCCTCTTCAGTATCCAATTGAACATTGGCTCATCATTTTCATCTCACTCGTACTTCAGCTAAGTAACAAATAAAAAAAATATTCTCATGTTAAGCACTGAAAAATAAAATAAAAAAATTAATACACCCAATTACTATCACAAAACACATATTTCAATTCATATCAACACACAATACTTTACACAC
Organism: Fragaria nilgerrensis; assembly: GCA_010134655.1. Classification (NCBI taxonomy): domain Eukaryota; kingdom Viridiplantae; phylum Streptophyta; class Magnoliopsida; order Rosales; family Rosaceae; genus Fragaria; species Fragaria nilgerrensis. The sequence continues at coordinate 18,902,601 of CM020980.1, forward strand.
ATTCAATCATACTTTACACATATCCATAACATTTTCACTTTATAAGAAAACTCAGTCTTATGCAAACATATCCTTAGACATGAAATTTTATCAACAGAGAGATGCAATTCAGTCAGTTCATGCCTTCCAATTACATAAGCAATCATATATATGTTATCAAACAAATGTAATTAAGTAAATTTACTTTTCATATACTTTTCAGTTACTTACCGACATTGCATTCCACACCTTCCACTTTTCGGTCTGATTAAGGTCGTAGAACGTCCTTGCCCTCATTTCCACCAGACTTCGTATGACGCAACCGATATCATGTGCCACCAAGTTGTTTATCCCCCTCATGCTAGGGCCTTTTAGGGTAACAATATATTGATGAATGTATAAGAATATTATAATTCTTAATTACATGATTCATCATTTTATTTTTTATCATTTGAATATACAAATGATTTGAATGAAAATAAAAATTTGATAAACATATTATTCTCATAATTATTAATGATACATACAAAAGCTATATATATATATATATATAATCTAAAAATTATACACACAAAAGTTAGATATATATACAAACATAATATTATATATATACACATGCATATATAATATTATACGTATAAACATATTATATATACACACATATCCAGTAATTATATTATCCTCACAAGTAAGCAACATTCCATCAAAATTGGACCGGCAAAGTCGCCGGAAAGTTCGCAGGAAAATATGCCTAAATGAAGAAAGTAGATTAATTAAAGTAATTACATACCAATTAGGAGATCGAGAAGCAGCTAGCTCTTAAAGATATCGATCAAATTCATGGAGAAAAGCTTCCAAAACTAGATTTGGATCGGATGAATTATGCGAAGGGGGGGGGGAGCTAGACCATGTCTTTCTTCTGCGTTCTATTCTAGGTAGAAGGTGTATAAATGATGTGTTTACTTAGTCAACCGAATATTCCGTCGCCTAAGACAAAATACGTCAGAAAAATATATTCGTTACGATTTGTGTCAGGCAATAATTCAAATTCTTAGTTGACGGAACAGTTCGTCGGCTAACAAAGAAATATTTGTCGCCCAAATCTTACATAGCCGACGGAACATTATTCGTCACCCAAGACAATCTAAGACGACGGAAAATGATTCGTCGCCCAAGACCAGCTTTACCGACGGAAATCTGTCGTCGCCTAGAAAGATCTTAGGCGACGGAGTATGTCGAAAGTCAATTTCCATCGCCTAAGAAGATCTAAGCCGACTAAATAATACCGACGAAATATATTCGTCGCCTAGGGTTTACTAAGCCGACGGAACTTAGAGGACGAATGATGTTTCGTCGAAAAAGAATATCTTAGTCGACGGAAGTCCTCGACAGTCTTTTTTCATCGCCTAAGTAGATCTTAGGCGACGGATGAGGTGTCCTATACGACGGTTGTATTTCCGTCAATGAAGACGAACTTAGGCGACGAAATATTTTTTATTCCATCGGCTAAGTCACCTGTAGTGTGGCTTCTTTTAGCTCATCAAGAGGTGGTGCGATGGACAAGTTGCGTACTGAAAGAGCGGGAAAAGAGAGGGTTAAACCAAGAAAAATTGCTATTGGTGAGAGCTAGAAAGACGAAAAACTAAACAAAAATTTGGTTGAAAAAGTGGGCCCCTTAAGACTCTCCCTCAGTCAAGTCCTGACAGAATCATTTATACTCTTCTTGCTCTCCAGTCACCATGACTCCATACCCACCACCACAATGCATTTCCCCAATAATATGGCGCATCTCTTTCTCTATTCCTCTCAGTATGCTAATCTTGACAGTTTCCATTTTCCCAAACCAGTTCGTCACACTTATCCTCTCTCTCTCTCTCTCATCACAACTAGCCTATTTTCTTCCTCTCTCCCCTCACTCTCCATCTCTTGTTCTCTTCTCGTTTCTCTCATGAATAACTCTAAAGTGACATGAACTCCTCACACGAGCTGGAGCCGGTTCCATCAGTGAAAATTCATTTGCTAAAATCAGCTCTGAAGGCTCCTATGACGCGACTCAAAGAAAACGTTTAAGCTGAAGGGTGTGGTGGAAAACCACCCGGTTGTAGAAGGTAACCCTAAAATGTACCATAAATTCTCTAATATAGAGGACATTACGATACTTCAGAAAATTGGGAAGGCCGTGTGTTTGCAAGCTGAGCTCTATTTGTGATTTTTCTTGAAATGATGTTTCTAATTTGTTGTTGGCCAAAAAGTCACCCTCAAGTATAAGGGCCAAGTTATATTGTAGGGGATTATAAGTAGGGGATACCGTACCCAAGGGATTGGTAGACCCACTCTAGCTAGGAAAACCTAAAAGATGCTAAAAAGATTATGCAAATGTACAAGTCACAAACAAAGACTCGCAAGTGAACCAAAGTTCGTGATGAATATATGCAAGATGAGGTAGATTTGATTTTTGGTTTGGAGATGGTTCAACTTGGAACTTCTTCAATGTAAACTTGAAATGTAAACTAGGCTAAGCTAAATTATATGTGATGAAATGGAATGTGAGTTGGGACTTAAGGTTTTCACCTTTAAGCTCCCTTGCAAACAATGATGCTTCTAAAGTGAATGATGCCATTTTAATTAGCCAATTTCTCTCATTGCATCCCTCTCGGGTATGACAAGGGAAATTCTTCTTTGTTGATATCAAGCAACCTCTCTTGGGTGTAATACTTAACTACCTAAGTCATGTATTTCAATCAGATTAGGAATCTAGTGCATTACCCTAAGTGCATAAAGTTTGGAGATGAAGAAATTATGTAAACCAACAAAGTTTATCTCTAAGTGATTGTAGCTCACAACCCTAACATGCATATATGATATCATGCTTCAAACAACTAATGTTAATCAAGCCCTAATTATTTCTCATGTCATGGCAAAAAAACATACCCAAATTGATTAAGTTCAAGCATAGAAAGTTCAACTCTTGATCTAGCATATTAAGGTGCTAATGAAAAGTGCATCAAACACAATATATACATCAATGTCATACAAGATTGGCTAGGGCTTTCAACCCTAGCTCCAACAAACTAACTACTCACTCATAGTCAAATATAGAAGCTTCAAAATATTTATGGCATGGACATCAAATTAAAGAGTAAGGGAACAAATGTGACTATACTCAAGTTGAGGATGAAGTGGATGATCTCATGGAATCCTTGTCATGGGATGATGGTGGTGATGGTGATGAAATCCTCAAATGATGCTAGACTCCTCTTCCTTCTCCTTGCTTGATGATGGAAGATGGAATGGATGGATGGAAAAATGATGAAACTTTGTGTATATGGAATGAGATGAGTAGAAGGGGAAAGTGATGAATTTGGTGGTGATGGTGATGGAATTTATGGTTTGAATGTGGTGGAGATAGAGGTTTTGTGGAGGAGTGGTGGTGGTTCTCTAATGGAGATTAGAGAGAGGAAAAATGAGGTAGAGTGTAAAGTGGGAAGTGGTGTGTGATTGATTCCTGCAAGTATACATGGTGGATGAAGTATAGTGAATGAAAGAAAATGGGTTGTCGTTCCCACAAGGATATTAGTTCAATTCAAATAATGAAATATCTAAACTAACTACACTAAAACAGAAGATCACGATAACAATTTAAAGAAACAAACAAATAAGAAAATAAGTAAACAAACAATGATGAATGAATCTAGGGTGTCAGAATCAACCACTAACAGTCCTATTTATGCTTTGATGCAACTAACAGACTTTTTCGTTTCTCTATATGATAATTTCCGTATCTAAGTCCAGGTACGACACTTAGACCATAATTTTCCTTAAGTGTATGATTCTCTTCAGGTACGGCAGAGGTCATATATCCTAACATGCAGTCTATCCAGTTACGGCATAAATTTAACATGTAAGACTCATTACATTCTAGAAAACAAGAGAATAATGCAAACCATTACTTCAGTTACAACAATAATGTAATTCACAACTATTAATCAGAAGAAGCTAATTTGAATTATATTCCAGGTATGCCTCAAATTCATCTTCTAATTACTAGATGCAAAGCTCTAAGGTGATCAATCAAAGAACTCAAACATATAGCATCGATTAAAATAGTGACTAAAAATTCATCATAAAGAAACTATAAATCTATTAATCAATCATCAAAAACATAAACAATCATGCTAGGGCATCATCCTAACCCTAGAAGAGGTTTAACAAAAGATGACTAAGAAAAACATAATGAAAACATAAAAAGAATGGAAAGGTGAACGAAGGTGAAGATGGATGGATGGCCTTTGCTCCTTTAGGCGTCTGCAACGTGCTCTCGAGACCTCCTTTCATGTGAAATTCGTGCTCCTTTAAATAGAGAAATTTCCTGCTCAACTTTAACTTCAAGTTTCCTTGTAAGACTTGAATTCAGACTCCTTTCTTGATATGGAATGGAAAAACCTTGAAATATCTCTTGTAGAACTGGGAATACATGTTACTTCTTGAATCCTCATCTGCATTATTATCCTTAAGCATTAGGGTTGACGGTCTTGTGACACGGAACTTGAGTTCTTCACAAATGCTTGCAAATCCGAGCAGATTTTCTGATTTGACCTATCTTTATTCAAACGATCATAACTTGGTCTAGAAGTATCGAAATCGAGATCCGTAAACTTTTACAGAAAGTAGACTTCCGTAGCTTTCCAATGATATAAAATTTATAGTTTGATTCGATCTGAATTATTCCTAGTAATTCGGCAAAGTTGACTGTTCTGCATATGCAGATTCTAGCACTTGGGATTGTAGTCACCTTTCAATCCTTATTTGCGCATTTTAGCTCATTTTTCTTCTATCTACGTTACAAAACTACAAAAATACTAAATTAATATAAATAAGTCAAAGAGAACTAATCACAAACATACACACTTCAAGAATTCTTGATAGGTCTACCTGTTTACGAAGCCTGGTCTGCTTATTTACGAGCACGGGTCTACTTTTTTTGTTAGAATAAATGGTCTACTTTTTTTACGAATAATAAGCTACATGTTTTGTGAAGGTGGTGTACTAGTTCTTCGAACCTTGTACTCACAGTACGAGTAGACCAACTCTAAAGTGTCCAGAATTCACTCACAGTTGAAGAATTCTTAATAGTTCTACCTGTTGATGAAGCCTAGTCCGCTTATTTACGAGCACGGGTCTACTTTTTTTGCGAGACAAAATGGTCTACCTGTTTACGAACAATAAGCTACATGTTTAGTGAAGGTGGTGTACTAGTTATTCGAACCTTGTACTCACAGTACGAGTAGACCAACTCTAGAGTGTCCAGAATTCACTCACAGTTGAAGAATTCTTAATAGTTCTACCTGTTGACGAAGCCTAGTCTGCTTATTTACGAGCACGGGTCTATTTTTTTTGCGAGACAAAATGGTCTACCTGTTTACGAACAATAAGCTACAGTTTCGTGAAGGTGGTGTACTAGTTCTTCGAACCTTGTACTCACAGTACGAGTAGACCAACTCTAGGTGTCCAGAATTCACTCACAGTTGAAGAATTCATAATAGTTCTACCTGTTGACGAAGCCTGGTCTGCTTATTTACGAGCACGGGTCTACTTTTTTTGCGAGACAAAATGGTCTACCTGTTTACGAACAATAAGCTACCAGTTTTGTGAAGGTGGTGTACTAGTTCTTTGAACCTTGTACTCACAGTACGAGTAGACCAACTCTAAAGTGTCCAGAATTTAATAACACTTCTACCTATTTACGAAGCCTGGTCTGCTTATTTACTAGCACGAGTCTACTCTTTTTGCGAGACAAAATGGTCTACATGTTTATGAACAATAAGCTACCTGTTTTTTGAAAGTGGTGTACTAGTTCTTCGAACCTTGTACTCACAGTATGACTAGACCAACTCTAAAGTGTCCAGAATTCACTCACACTTGAAGAATTCTTAATAGGTCTACCTGTTGACAAAGCCTAGTCTGCTTATTTACGAGCACGGGTCTACTTTTTTTACGAGACAAAATGGTCTACCTGTTTACGAACAATAAGCTACATGTTTTGTGAAGGTGGTGTACTAGTTCTTCGAACCTTGTACTCACACTACGAGTAGACCAACTCTAGAGTGTCCAGAATTCACTCACAGTTGAAGAATTCATAATAGTTCTACCTGTTGACGAAGCCTGGTCTGCTTATTTACGAGCACGGGTCTACTTTTTTTGCGAGACAAAATGGTCTACCTGTTTACGAACAATAAGCTACCTATTTTGTGAATGTGGTGTACTAGTTCTTCGAACCTTGTACTCACACTACGAGTAGACCAAATCTAAAGTGTCTAGAATTCACACACACTTGAAGAATTCTTGATAGGTGTACCTGTTTACGAAGCCTGTTCTGCTTCTTTACTAGCACGAGTCTACTTTTTTTGCGAGACAAAATGGTCTACATGTTTACGAACAGTAAGCTACCTGTTTTGTGAAGGTGGTGTACTAGTTATTCGAACCTTGTACTCACAGTACGAGTAGACCAACTCTAAAGTGTCCAGAATTCACTCACCTTTAAAGAATTCTTGATAGGTCTACCTGTCTACGAAGCCTGGTCTGCTTATTTACGAGTACGGGTCTACTTTTTTTGCGAGACAAAATGGTCTACATGTTTACGAACAATAAGCTACCTGTTTTGTGAAGGTGGTGTACTAGTTATTCGAACCTTGTACTCAAAGTACGAGTAGACCAACTCTAAAGTGTCCAGAATTCACTCACCCTTAAAGAATTCTTGATTGGTCTACCTATTTACGAAGCCTAGTCTCCTTATTTAGGAGCACGGGTCTACTTTTTTTGCGAGACAAAATGGTCTACCTGTGTACGAACAATAAGCTTCCTCTTTTGTGAAGGTGGTGTACTAGTTCTTCGAACCTTGTACTCACAGTACGAGTAGACCAACTCTAAAGTGTCCATAATTTAGTCACACCTGAAGAATTCTTGATAGCTGTACCTGTTTACGAAGCCTGGTCTGCTTATTTACGAGCACGGGTCTACTTTTTTTGCGAGAAAAAATGGTCTACCTGTTTACGAACAATAAGCTACCTGTTTTGTGAATGTATTTAATTTTTTCTCTAGATTTTTGAAATTTGTTTCGTTTTTCTTTGATTAATTTAGTTTATTGCTTTTGTTTTATACTCATGCATTCTAACTTGATCTTGGCCGATTGGTTTTTCAGGTGCTAGACGTGCATGCAACCTCGACACACTCGTTCGTCTTCACAAGGAGCTCTTGTTCCATTGAATCCGGAAATTGACCGTGCTTGGAAAGAACAAAGAAAGAAGCAAAAAGAAGTATCAAGTAGCACGGTTGGACCTTTGGAATTTGAAGAGCAAGATCCTCCTTCTCCATTTCGGATCCATTCCGAATCTTCATCTTCATCTGAATCCGAGATTGATTGTGAAGAAGACAAGTCCGACATCGACATGGCCGATTCACCACTCAAATCTTCTTTCATCCCCACAGCCCCGGAATCACCTTCATGCATTGCTTTCACTGTGCCTAATGAAGCCAACTTCTCCATACCGGTTCAGTTACTTGGGCAATTGCCTAAGTACTCGGGTTCTCCAATGGAGGATCCTAATGTTCACCTTAGAGAGTTTCTCGATATCTGCAGATTGCAATCAATCAATCATCTTACTCTAGAAGGCCTAAAATTGCTTTTATTTCCTTTTACTCTTAAAGATGATGCTAAGCGTTGGTTGTATTCTTTGCCTGCAGGAATCATCACCAATTGGAATGAGATGACCTCGAGGTTCTTGAAACAATTCTTCCCTGCGCAACTCACGAAGAAGCTAAGGAGGGAGATTCAGAACTTCACTCAAAAGGATGGTGACACTCTCTATGAGGCATGGGAAGAATTTCAGGAACTTCAGAGGAAGTGTCCTCATCATGGAATTCCTTTGGACGAGTTAGTTCAAGCTTTTTATGAGGGACTTGACAACACCAACAAGGGTATGGTGGACTCTGCATGTGGATGCACATTTATGAACAAGACCGGACGGCAAGCATATAACTTGATTGAGGACTTGGCGGATAACAATCGTCAATTCAGCACCAAGAACTCAAGGAAGTTGGCAGGAGGCCGTGGTGGTGTCTATGACATTGAAGCTAGGAATCAAATGATCACGTTGGATAGGAAGCTTGATGTCTTGGTCAAGGCTTTCAATGGTTCGAATCTTGGCAACCAAGCTTGTGGAATTTGCTCACTTTCGGATCACGGTGGTGAAGAATGATGAAAACGAGCTTGTACCGCAAAGGACCGTAACCGGCCACCGAGTGTGTATCGATTATAGGAGGCTCAATGCAACAACAAGGAAGGATCACATGCCATTGCCATTCATTGATCAAATGCTTGAGAGGTTAGCCGGTCATTCCTTCTATTGTTTTCTTGACGGTTATAGTGGTTACAATCAAATAAGTGTTGCTGAAGAGGATCAAGAGAAGACAACGTTCACATGTCCCTTTGGCACTTTTGCCTACCGCTGCATGCCTTTTGGCTTGTGCAATGCTCCAGGTACGTTTCAAAGATGCATGTACCACATATTTTCTGAGTTCATAGGTTCTAAGATTGAAGTCTTTATGGATGATTTTTCTGTTTATGGTGGAGATTTCGATACATGCTTAGAAAATGTAGAATTTGTGCTTAGGAGATGTGAGGAAACTAATCTTGTGCTTAATTGGGAAAAATGTCACTTCATGGTTAATCAGGGTATAGTGCTTGGTCACATTGTTAGTTCTAGGGGTATTGAAGTTGATAAATCTAAGATAGATATTGTGCGTCACTTACCCATCCCCACAAGTGTGAGGGATGTTCGAAGCTTTCTTGGACATGCAGGTTTTTATTGTCGATTTATCAAAGATTTCTCCAAGATAGCTCGGCCCTTGAGTTCTTTGTTGCAAAAAGACGTGCCCTTCCACTTTGATGCCGAATGCAAGGAGGCTTTTGAGCGGTTGAAGACCATGTTGACATCGGCACCGATCATGGCGCCACCGGATTGGTCCTTGCCTTTCGAGTTGATGTGTCACATCCCGACCCGTAAATTTTATCTTATTTACTAGCTTGGTTATAATAAGAATTTTACCGTCTCCGACATTGAGATATAGTTTAATTGGTCCCTAGAAGGGTTTTAAGGGACGATTATTTCGGAGAGTTATTCGTAGGAGAAAAATGTAACGACGGTAAAATAGTAAATTTTAGCTAGTAAAAAGGTAATTTTTATTAGGGTATTTTATTTTGGGGTGTTAAAATTTGAAGTTGGGTATTTTTATGGAGTTGGGCCGGGTTGGTGTGAGGCCCAACCCATCTCTTTTCCCTTCTCCCTTTCTCTCTCTTCTCTCTCTCTTTTCTCCCCCGCGCTTTCTCTCTCTCTTCTTCCGCTGCCAGAATTTTCTCTCCGCCAGCCGCCGCCGTCCGGCCACCAACGACCGCCGGACTGGTCCCGTTCGGACCCTCGCCGTCCCCTCTCTCTTTCTGGGCCGGTGACCGGCCGGTTGCGCCGCCGAACGGGGAGGAAACTCCCCCTAGCAGCCGATTGTTTCTTTCGCCGGAGCTCCCTCCTCCGGCCACCAAAGCCGGTGATCTTTGGCTCGTTTTGAAGCTCTCCTCCCGTGCTTCAATCCCTCCAAAGGGCTCCCTCCGTCGTCAGCTAGGTAAAGAGGAATCGGTATTTGAAATTCTAGGGCTTATTGTGTGTTTGCGTTCGATTGACATGGTTAGGCTTAGAATTGGAGTTTGTGGTAGTTATGAATGTTGTAGAGGAGGTTGAGAGGAAGGTACTGTCAAATTTTGGTGGACATTGGACGTCGCCGGAGCTGGTCGCCGGCCGCCGCTGCCGGCGGAACCGCCGCCGGCGCCGCCGCTGGAAAAAAAACTGTTTTAGGTGGAGATTTTTATGAGGAATTTAATGGAATGAGTTTTAGAATTTTCGGACGAGTTTTGAATAGGTTTATGAATTTCCGAAGTTTGGTATTTAAGCGGTTAAATAATGTAAAATCCGACTGTAAGTTTAAATCAATTTCGGGGAAAGGTTGTTTATACGACTGCCGAGTATGATATAAAAGTTTGGATCGTTTCGATTTAAGAATATCGAACTTAGGCAATGATGAGCGTAATTATGGCTCTCGATTAATTTTGCCTATTTTATAAATATTGGAATTCAGTTAGTAAATTAATTATACATTTGGAACAGGACGTGAGGAGACTCAATTGGAGAAACCTCGGATCGACGTCAGGCTTAGGCCTAAAGTTGTGAGTGGACCTTTGTTTTAAATAAAAAGCATGCGATGAATGATTTTATTAATCATTTATTTCTTCTGATGAGATTTATTGATTTCTCGCGTATTTGATAATTTTTCCTCCTTTGGAGAGATCCCGAAAATGAGATTTTCGGTGGATATATATATTTTGGATTTTATGAGAATAGTATGTATATAAATGCTAGCTAGCCATACGTGCTTGGTCCGTCATAATGAGGTAAATACCATTATGGCGTGTCGTGCGTGTTAGACACAAACGTCATAGCCCTATATGAAAACTTCTTTCTTTTTCAGTTTATTTAGGTTTTTATATAGGGAGTCCACACGTATATGTACACTGTCCCTTTTCGGTCATAATGAGGAAAAATACCATTATGGCGCAACGTGAGCGTTAGACGCCAGCGTTGTAGCCTTGTATGAATTTCTATTTTTCTGAATTGTTTCTAGGATTCATACAAGGAGTCTGACGAGTGTAGATACATACGAATATATGAATATATATGGTTTAGCCTGAGAGGCTCCATTTTATTTGAGTTTGTGACTAGCCAGTGCTAGTCGTGAAATTATCAGTTTATGAGTTGAACACTTTTAAGCTGCCGCATGCAGTATATTTTTCTATGAAATTAAATTGGGAATGCATAAATAGTTTATTATTAAATTATTTTTGTCCACTCACTCTAACGTTATTAAATGTCTTCCCCTGGGCCCTTCGTTTTAAAATGCCCAGTCTGCAGGATTGCATAGTTGAGATCGGGCGTACATAGAGAAGAGGCATAATCAATAGTATAGCTTCCGCTCTTTTCTATTATTTCTAGTTCATTTCCTCTCAAATAGAGTTGCTCTGAATATGTTGGTTATAGGATCTTTGTTAAATTTATATTGGGAGAGGTTGTGATTTGTGGGGAGCACGAAGGCTCCAGGAGTCTATAAGGTTGGATTTGGAACCTTTAGACGTGTTTGCAGGTTTCTATTAGAAGGGTTGTCCATTTTCAAGGGAGGTTGTACCGAAGTTAGCGGTAAATCTTTCCTTGGAGGTGGTCCCCGCACGATTTACTCCGGGTTTAGGGTGAAATTCGGGGTGGGTCGTGTCATGATGTGTGACGCCTCAGACTATGCAGTGGGGGCTGTGCTCGGCCAGAGAAAAGACAAGCAGCCGTATGCCATATATTATGCCTCTCGGACGCTCAATGATGCGCAACAGAACTACACCACCACCGAGAAAGAACTTCTTGCCATCATCTTTGCTTTGGATAAGTTTCGTTCTTACTTACTTCAATCTAAAGTTATTGTTTATACTGACCATGCGGCTTTGAAGTATTTGTTGACAAAGAAGGATGCCAAGCCGAGATTGATAAGGTGGATATTGCTTCTCCAAGAGTTCGACTTGGAAATCAAAGACAAGAAGGGGTCGGACAACGTTGTTGCCGACCACCTTAGCCGGTTGGTGCGTGACTCGGATCCCGTGGCCATCCAAGAATGCTTCCCGGACGAACAACTCTTCAAGGTAAGCAAGGTAAGTGAGGTAAGTGAGCCTTGGTATGCCGACATTGTGAATTACCTTGTTACAAAGAAATTTCCGAAATCTATGTCCTATCATGCTAGAAATAGACTTAAGGCATTAGCTAGACATTATGTGTGGGATGAACCTTATTTGTGGAAGCATTGTGTTGATCAAGTTATTAGGAGATGTGTCCCGGAGAATGAGCATAGGTCTATTCTTAGTTTTTGCCATGATCAAATTTGTGGAGGACACTTTGGTTCTCGTAGGACTGCTTTGAAAGTTTTAGAATGTGGATTCTTTTGGCCTACTATTTTTCGAGATGCCTATACATATTGTGCTTCATGTGATAGATGTCAAAGGACAGGAAATTTAGGACCTAGGGATGAAATGCCTATGCAACCTATTATACATGTTGAAATATTTGATTGTTGGGGTATTGATTTCATGGGGCCTTTTCCGAATTCTCAAGGAAATTTATACATTCTCGTATGTGTGGATTATGTTTCTAAATGGGTGGAAGCAAAAGCCACCCGGACTAATGATTCTCGAGTTGTTGCAGATTTCCTACACTCTAATATTTTCTCCAGGTTTGGAATGCCGAAATTTGTAATAAGTGATGGAGGTTCCCACTTTTGCAATCGGACAATTGAAGCTCTAATGAAGAAGTATGGAATCAAGCATAAGGTTGCTACACCTTATCACCCTCAAACAAGTGGGCAAGTGGAGCTTAGTAATCAAGAGATCAAGCGGATATTGGAGAAGAGTGTGAAGCCGTCACGCAAGGATTGGAGCCAACGACTTGATGATGCACTATGGGCATATCGGACTGCATTCAAAAATCCCTTGGGGATGTCACCGTTTCGAATGGTGTACGGCAAAGCTTGTCACTTGCTTGTGGAGTTGGAACATCGGGCTTGGTGGGCGGTTCAGACTTTTAATATGGATATTGATGAGGCCGGACTACACAGAAAGTTGCAGTTGTGTGAACTTGAAGAAATCAGGAATGAGGCTTATGATTCTGCCGTGATCTATAAAGAGAAAACCAAGGCATTCCACGACAGGATGATTCGAAAGAAAGACTTTGTTATTGGCCAGAAAGTTCTCTTATTTAATTCTAGACTTAGGTTGTTTCCAGGCAAGCTACGTTCTAGGTGGATAGGACCTTTTGTTATCACTAATGTCTTTCCTTCTGGTGCAGTCATGATTAAAAGCATGGTCAAAGGAGCCGAATTTCAGGTTAATGGTCATCGATTAAAGCCTTACATGGAGAACATGGTGGACCAAACGATGGAGGAAGTCTGTCTCCTAGTTTGCATATTTCTTTATCCCTCCTCTTTTATTTTCGAATTGCTCTTAGTTTTTTTACATTGAGGACAATGTTGATTTTAAGTGTGGGGTGAGATGTCATTACTCGTTGATTTGCTATGCTTTGATATGATTTGAATTGTTTTTAATTTTTAGGATTAATTTTAAATTTTTTGTTTATGTTTTCCGATTTTTAGTTGAATTATTGTTTCTTTAGTTTGTGTTTTGCTTTTATTTTGTTGAGTCTTAGGTGCCTTCTAACGTGTCTAGGATGAATATATGATCTTTGATTGATTAGTTTTTGAGATGAGCATGATTTCGAATATTTGAGCTTATATGTTATTTGATGGTTAATAGATATGTTGAAATTGTACGAACTTGTAGTAGATGAGGACCATTGAAACTTAGGTACAGAATGAGCATGTTCCTTACTTGTTTGATTTCATGTTACCTTTGTGAGATTTTCGAGCCATATATGTGCCTATTCTTTGGAGAGTTTACTCTATCTATTCTTTGATATATATGACCTCATTATACATTACTTGATCGATTTATATGCCATAGATTTAATGAACTAGAGATTGCTAGAACTTACTTGTGAAACTTTCAAAACTTTTATCATAACTTGCTTTGATTTTGAATATGATTGTGGATCTTTCTTAGGACTATCACCACTTATCCAAATAGCCATATATCCCTATTTTGAGCCCTGTTTGGGACCCCTTAGTCTGAACCCCCTAGAGCCTACGTTATGCCTTTCTTGTTCACCTAAATTATCCCTTGCCTAGTATAGAATTCCTCTACCTTGTCTCGAGCTTGGCAGAGTTATCTTTTTGTGGTGATTTGAGGTTATGATTCAATACAAGTGTGGGGTTGTTCTAAGGAGGTTGTTGCCGAGATACACATGAAAAAAAAAAAAAAAATTGCTCTCAGATAAAAAAAAAAAGAAATAAGCATGATCCGAGAGAAGGAAAAAAAAAAAAGTTTCGAATTGATTTTGATGAAGATATCTCGGCCTAGATGAAGTTTTTGTGAATTTGGAGTTGTGATTTGTTTGTTGAAGGCTCAATATGTTATACTTTTAGCCTTTGTTTGTTTTCACAATGTTTAAAGTGAATGATGGGTCCAACATGATGATATTTGGCCCTTGATGGTGTTTGGTGACATAAGGTGGATGTTCTTGCTCTGCTAAGTCTTGAGGATGACCTTTGTGATTCCTTTACTTTGAAAAATTTTCCATGTGGAGCCTAGCCAACCTATTTTCTAAAAGATCCGCATGATTCTTAAGATAAGTAAACTTTGATCTGTGGAGTTTGTTTTCATGAGTAAGCGTATGGTTATGGTTCATTTGTGCATATGATTGATATCTTTCATGAGGTTTTTAAATTCACTATGTTCTTTATAACTCTTGTGTGTGAAAAGCTTTTAAGCATATGCCATGTTCTTGAGAGAAAAAAATTCGGAGTGCATATCCTTTGTGAGTTGAATTTGAACTTGTTTGGAACATGTCGAGCTTAATTTCACCTTTTGTTTCTGCCATGTCTTACCTGTTATATCGAAATCTCATGTTTATTAACCATTGAATTCATCTTTCAATTTCGATTCTTGTGCTATTCTTGGTGCTATGATGTTGAAGATCTCTGAGACAATTTCGTTGAAGGCATTAGATTGAGTCATTGTAGTATTTGCAATATTAGTTTTGTTGTTTTCGTTTTAGTAGTTGCTAAGGGACTAGCAAAGGTTAAGTGTGGGGTTGTTGATAGGAGCACAAAGTGTGACGTTCTTAATATGTTTATACCCTTTATTTACCCTTTGTTAACTCCTATTTAGTTGTTTTAGCTTTATATTTGTGTTTAGTATAGAAAAATTGCTTAATTTAGAAATATGTAGGTTTTAGTGTTAAAATACATAGTAATTTCAGAATTGAAGAATTTGGTGTTGAATTGTGCTAAGTATTGGAAATCCTTGTTTACTCAGGATTCATGTCTTGATCAGGATTCCATCTTTCCTCGAAGCCAAGTCCAATATGAAGAAGAAGATCTAAATTCGGCAAATTTCAAGAATATCCAAGCCTTGAAAATCTGGATCAAATCGGGAGAATTCCTGTGCACGTCTGCCAACTTCAACGGACTCTCCAGGACAGCTCACAATGAATCAGAAAACGTGCCAGAGATGGATAGAAAGCTACAGGAGTCTAGTTTCCAAATCAATTGGAATCACCTCAATATCTATTTGCTAGAGGAAGTTATGACGTAATCATCAGAAGGAGGTCATTCTGCCGAAATTGAGAAGAACTAGGAATCCTAAACCAACTTGGTTTAGGCTTTGTGGCTGACTTCTCTAGGGTTTTTCCTCTATATAAAGCACGACTTCAAGGACAGAAGATCATCATCAACCCGTGCAAATAACACCAAAGCCTTTGCCGAAACTCCATCAACCTCCAAACACTACAATCCGATCCCACCTTCAGCATTTGTCCAAAGCACGGAGCCTAGGATTCCGCTCACTCGAAGAATAGAACACGTAGGGATATTTTGAGAGTGAATTCCATCTTCTATTTTCGGATTGCTATGTGTTTGTTCTTGTTTTTGTTTGTTTTAGGTTTTTGCTTAAGTAAACTTCGATTCTTGTCTATGAGATAGAAGTACTTTTGAACCATGTTTTAAATTAAAGTTTTCAATTTTTAATCGATGATTTTAGGTTTTATGCCGTGAGTTTTATTATCTAAATACTTTAAGATTTTCGGTGCTTTCTTATATTATCATGTGTAGTTGATACAAGTAGTTGATATTGCATATGTTAGTCATCCAAAGTTCGACTTTGATACACGTAGTTGATAAGTTGCATTGTCTTTGTTTTTCACTGATTTTCTACCTATGTTTGATTTGGACTAGTGCTTAAACACATCGATTCTTTATGTGATACGTAATTGCATGATTAGTTTATGTGTGTGACCGATAAGTAGAGCACGTAGCCGAGCTTGTTTGTGTCGCGATGTTGAATGAAACCGTAGTCTAATTCTAAGTTGGTCTATGTCATAGGAACCACGTAGGAACTTATGTGCATATCAAATTTAGGTTGTATATTTGCTCACGGTGTAGACTTAAATGAGATTAGAGATTGTCTTCTTTATTCTTACATGGTTGTTTGGTTGAGTTTGCATGATTGTTGGTTGATCACATGTATATATGTATAGAAGTAATTTAGGATTTATTTTCAATGTTTATTCCGAAATTATCAAACTTTTAAACCCTATATGCTTATTTCGATATTTTTATTAGATTAGATGGATCTACCCTGTAGTTGGATCCCCGGTTTAGAACGATCCCGGCTTGCTTTATACTACGATGACAGGGTTAATTGATGCGTGTGCAAATACGTCTTATCACTTTTTGTGCGAGACAAAATGCTCTACCTGTTTACGAACAATAAGCTACCTGTTTTGTGAAGGTGGTGTACTAGTTCTTCTAATATTGTACTCACAGTACGAGTAGACCAAATCTAAAGTGTCCAGAATTTACACACACCTGAAGAATTCTTGATAGGTCTACCTGTTTACGAAGCCTGGTGTGCTTATTTACGAGCACGGGTCTACTTTTTTTGCGAGAATAAATGGTGTACTTGTTTACGAACAATAAGCTACCTGTTTTGTGAAGGTGGTGTACTAGTTCTTCGAACCTTGTACTCGCAGTACGAGTAGAGCTAATCTAAAGTGTCCAAAATTCACTCACAGTTGAAGAATTCTTCATAGTTCTACCAGTTGACGAAGCCTAGTCTGCTTATTTACGAGCACGGGTCTACTTTTTTTGCGAGACAAAATGGTCTACCTGTTTACGAACAATAAGCTACCTGTTTTGTGAAGGTGGTGTACTAGTTCTTTGAACCTTGTACTCACAGTACAAGTAGACCAACTCTAAAGTGTCCAGAATTCAATCATACTTCTACCTATTTACGAAGCCTGGTCTGCTTATTACTAGGACGAGTCTACTTTTTTTGCGAGACAAAATGGTCTACATGTTTACGAACAATAAGCTACCTGTTTTGTGAGGTGGTGTACTAGTTCTTCGAACCTTGTACTCACACTACGAGTAGACCAAATCTAAAGTGTCTAGAATTCACACACACTTGAAGAATTCTTGATAGGTCTACCTGTTTACGAAGCCTGGTCAGCTTATTTAAGAGGACAGGTCTACTTTTTTTGCGAGACAAAATGGTCTACCTGTTTACGAAAAATAAGCTATCTGTTTTGTGAAGGTGGTGTACTAGTTCTTCGAACCTTGTACTCACAGTACGAGTAGACCAACTCTAAAGTGTCCAGAATTCACTCACAGTTGAAGAATTCTTAATAGTTCTACCTGTTGACGAAGCCTAGTCTGCTTGTTTACGAGCACGGGTCTACTTTTTTTGCGAGACAGAATGGTCTACCTGTTTACAAACAATAAGCTACCTGTTTTGTGAAGGTGGTGTACTAGTTCTTCGAACCTTGTACTCACTGTACGAGTAGACCAACTCTAAAGTGTCCATAATTCACACACATCTGAAGAATTCTTGATAGGTCTACCTGTTTACGAAGCCTGGTCTGCTTATTTACGAGCACGAGTCTACTTTTTTTGTGAGAATAAATGGTCTACTTGTTTACGAACAATAAGCTACCTGTTTTGCGAAGGTGGTGTACTAGTTCTTCGAACCTTGTACTCACAGTACGAGTACACCTACTCTAAAGTGTCCAGAATTCACTCACGGTTGAAGAATTCTTAATAGTTCTACCTGTTGACGAAGCCTCGTCTGCTTATTTACGAGCACGGGTCTACTTTTTTTGCGAGACAAGTGTGTGTGAATCTTGACACTTCAGATTTGGTCTACTCGTACTGTGAGTACAAGATTTGAAGAACTAGTACACCATCTTCACAAAACAGGTAGCTTATTGTTCGTAAACCGGTAGACCATTTTGTCTCGCAAAAAAAGTAGACCCGTTCTCGTAAATAAGCAGACCAGGCTTCGTAAACAGGTAGACCTATCAAGAATTCTTAAGTGTGTGTGAATTCTGGACACTTTAGATTTGGTCTATTCATACTGTGAGTACAAGGTTCGAAGAACTAGTACACCACCTTCACAAAACAGGTAGCTTATTGTTCGTAAACAGGTAGACCATTCTGTCTCGTCAAAAAAGTAGACCCGTGCTCGCAAATAAGCAGACCAGGCTTCGTAAACAGGTAGACCTATCAAGAATCTTCAAGTGTGTTTGAATTCTGGACACTTTAGATTTGGTCTACTCGTACTCTGAGTACAAGGTTCGAAGAACAAGTACACCACCTTCACAAAACAGGTAGCTTATTGTTCGTAAACAGGTGGACCATTTTGGCTCGCAAAAAAAGTAGACCCGTGCTCGTAAATAAGCAGGCCATGCTTCGTAAACAGATAGAGCTATCAAGAATTCTTCAAGTGTGAGTGAATTCTGGACACTTTAGAGTTGGTCTACTGGTACTGTGAGTACAAAGTTCGAAGAACTAGTACACCACCTTCACAAAACAGGTAGCTTATTGTTCGTAAATAGGTAGACCATTGTGTCTCGCAAAAAAAGTAGACTCGTGCTAGTAAATAAGAAGACTAGGCTTCGTAAACAGGTAGACCTATCAAGAATTTTTCAAGTGTGTGTGAATTCTGGACATTTTATATTTGGTCTACTCATACTGTGAGTACAAGATTTGAAGAACTAGTACACCATCTTCACAAAACAGGTAGCTTATTGTTCGTAAACCGGTAGACCATTTTGTCTCGCAAAAAAAGTAGACTCGTTCTCGTAAATAAGCAGACCAGGCTTCGTAAACAGGTAGACCTATCAAGAATTCTTAAGTGTGTGTGAATTCTGGACACTTTAGATTTGGTCTATTCGTACTGTGAGTACAAGGTTCGAAGAACTAGTACACCACCTTCACAAAACAGGTAGCTTATTGTTCGTAAACAGGTAGACCATTCTGTCTCGTAAAAAAAGTAGACCCGTGCTAGTAAATAAGCAGAGCAGGCTTCGTAAACAGGTAGTCCTATCAAGAATTCTTCAAGTGTGTGTGAATTCTGGACACTTTAGGTTGGTGTACTCGTAGTGTGAGTACAAGGTTCGAAGAACTAGTAGACCACGTTCACAAAACACGTAGGTTAGTGTTCGTAAACAGCTAGACCATTTCGTCTCGTAAAAAAAGTAGACCCGTGCTCGTAAATAAGCAGAACAGGCTTCGTAAACAGGTAGACCTATCGAAAATTCTTCAAGTGTGTGTGAATTCTGGACACTTTAGATTTGGTCTACTCGTACTGTGAGTACAAGGTTCGAAGAACTAGTACACCACCTTCACAAAACAGGTAGCTTGTTGTTCGTAGACAGGTACACCATTTTTGTCTCGCAAATAAAGTAGACCCGTGCTCGTAAATAAGCAGACCAGGCTTCGTAAACAGGTAGACCTATCAAGAATTCTTCATGTGTGTGTGAATTCTAGACACTTTAGAGTTGGGCTACTCGTACTGTGAATACAAGGTTCGAAGAACTAGTACATCACTTTCACAAAACAGGTAGCTTATTGTTCGTAAACAGGTAGACCATTTTGTCTCGCAAAAAAAGTAGACCCGTGCTCGTAAATAAGCAGACCAGGCTTCGTAAACAGTTGGACCTATCAAGAATTCTTCAAGTGTGTGTGAATTCTGGACACTTTAGAGTTGCTCTACTCGTACTGTGAGTACAAGGTTCGAAGAACTAGTACACCGCCTTTAGAATAAAGTAGTTACGTTGTGATAAAGTACAAATTTCATGTGAATAATGTACACATAATAAAGTAGTTGATACATAGTAATATAGTACACATCGCATGTGAGAGGATGAGGTTTTACAATAAGGAGACATAGGTTCTACCAACTTCTACGGCGGACACTTTGGACATTACTCTTTCTGGTGTGAGATTTTACGATTCTGTTGCGAGATTTTACAGTTTCGTGCACTTGTGGTTTTCTGTTTGTGTTGCTCTCGGTCGGTTCAATCTTCACTTGCTTAAGGACTTGTACATTCTTTCCGCGCTATTACTACACACAACAAATATAAGGAAATGCATTCCTTTTTGTCCTTCCTTCAACCATTAGGCAACCAGAACATAAAACACACAACAAGAAAAAAAATGACCGGAATCCATTAATGCTTTCTCCTTTTTTTGTTTACCTCCTTGTTTGGAGCATCTCTGGCAGGTGAAGGTGAAGATGAGAATTGGTGGGGGGGTTAAGTGTAGCAGTTTTTGAAGGGCTTTGTTGGTTTGCTACTGTTGCATCCTTGCCCGAGTTCACATTCTTACTTGCCATTTTTTCTAGCACAGACAGTGTCATCCCTAACTTTTCTGATGTCTGAGCCTTTTACTCCTTGAAGCTTTTCTCCAAAATAGCCACCCTATGGGACAATCCCTCATCAATTGCTTCACTTCTTCCACAAACACGATGACCGGGCTTACGCACCTCTATTTGGGCAGACATCAACCCGTCTTTGCTTTTGGATACGTAGTCAAAGTAAAAAAGTTACAAAAAAAGGACGCAGCCGCTGATGTAGGTCTGCCTCCCTTGTGGATTATTGGAGGTCTGCGTATCTTGGGGTATCTTCTGGAACTCACTAATTCCTTTCATCAAATACTTGAAAGCGTGTTCAGACCAGTTGTATGTGCATATGAGGCTCGTATCCCTCAACGGCAGCAGCCACTTATGTGGTATCATTAGGGAGGCAGAAGGGGTAAGGATTGTGGACATTGTGTAAAGCACAAATAGCCGCTTGAACTTCTCATCCACCGGTGCTTCTTTATTCTTCAAGTAGTTCTCCACATCCTTCAAAACCATCATTTATTTGCCTTCCTTTGTAGAGAACTCTCGCACTATACTCATGAGGTCAGGGTTATCTTTAATAGGACCAACAAAGTCCACCTCTTTCCCAGAATTCTTCAATCCTGTCACCCGACTAAAGTCATTGGGAGAGATTTCCAATGTCTTCCCGTGAATCTTTATAGTACATTCAGCGGGGTCTACACACTCCACAAGATAGCGCTCCGTGCTCTTGCGCAGCCTCTTCCCAGAAATCTCCAGTAAAACACCAAAACCAAGTGCTTTACACGTCGCCTTTTGCTCATCACTAAACCCAGAAACTAAGTTCTTGAAACCTTCTGGAGAGCATCGACAGTTTATGCTAAACAGATCCACAGAATCCTCAGTCCCAACATCGTCCTCCAATGGATTTGCCTCCAGCATGTACATCTGCTTCTCCTCCAATGGAAGATCTTTCCACTACTGGGATAACTCCAAGCGGACCTGAAACATAATTAATCTATCATGTCAGCATCAAAAGGAAATACATCAAGATTAGTGTTTCATGTAACCAACACTTCCAAAGAATACTAACCGTGCTTAACTTCTGTTGCGGATGTGATTGTTGTGTTGGATGTTACTGCATAATACCAAATACATCCAGGTTAATAAAAGGAGTCTTGTACTATTTATGTACAATACAAGAGCTAACAAAGTCACAATTTAAGACCTAGCTATAGACTGATGAATAAAGATCATCAATATATACACATTCAAACAAGAAAGGCTAAGGTAGTTCCGGAATATTGATATAGATAGGTTGCTGCTACTAAAAACAAACAAATAGTAATTGAACCAAGGAATCATGTCCTTTGTAAAACCATCATCAGTCTAACAAAGTCACAAGTTAAAGACATAATTTAGTCAAATCCCACTCTAATTCTGTGCTAATACACTTCACATCGGATTGGTAACATGTTTACTAGCTTGAGGTAGACTGACTCAAGACCCAAGCATCATAGTTCACACATTTATCAAACTCATTACACCAACCTACTCTACTTATGTCCTGATACACTTAACATCAGATTATTAACCCACAATCCATTTTCAATCAAAATTCTCAGAAATTCACACAAATAGCTCTCATAAATCAAATTGGTAAACATGTTTACTAGTTTGAGGTAGACTGACTCAAGACCCAAACTGTCACATCCCGACCCGTAAAATTTTATCTTATTTATTAGCTTGATTATAATAAGAATTTTTACTGTCTTCGACATTGAGTTATAGTTTAATTGGTCCCTAGAGGGGTTTTGAGGGACGATTATTTCGGAGAGTTATTCGTAGGAGAAAAATGTAACGACGGTAAAAATGGTAAATTTTAGCTAGTAAAAGGTAATTTTTATTAGGGTACTATTTTTTGGGGGTGTTAAATTTTGGATTTGGGTTGTATATAGAAGAGTTGGGCCGGAAGAGTGAGGCCCAAAACTCTATTCTCTCTCTCTCTCTCCCGATTGTATAGGCAATGATGAGCGTAATTATGGCTCACGATTAATTTTGCCTATTTTATCAAATACTGGAATTTAGTTGGTAAATTAATTATATATTTGGAACAGGACGTGAGGAGGCCCGTGCAGAAGAAGCCTCGGAGCGTCATCAGGCTTAGGCCTAATTTGTGAGTGGACCTTTGTTTTAAATAAAAAGCATGCGATGAATGATTTTATTAATCATTTATTTCTTCTGATGAGATTTATTGATTTCTCGCCTATTTGACAATTTTTCCTCCTTTGGAGAGATCCCGAAAATGAGATTTTCGGTGGATATATATGTTTAGGATTTTATGAGAATAGTATGTATATAAATGCTAGCTAGCCATACGTGCTTGGTCCGTCATAATGAGGTAAAATACCATTATGACGTGTCGTGAGTGTTAGACACAAGCGTCATAGCCCTATATGAAAACTACTTTATTTTTTGGTTTATTTAGGTTTTCATATAGGGAGTCCACACGTAAATACACCGTCCTCTTCGGTCATAATGAGGAAAAATACCATTATGGCGCAACGTGAGCGTTAGACGCCAGCGTTGTAGCCTTGTATGAATTTCTATTTTTCTAAATTGTTTCTAGGATTCATACAATGAGTCTGACGAGTGTAGATACATACGAATATATGTTTATATATAGTTTAGCCTGAGAGGCTTCATTTCATTTGAGTTTGTGACTAGCCAGTGCTAGTCGTGCAATTGCCAGTTTATGAGTTGAGCACTTTTGAGCTGCCGCATACAGTATATTTTTCTATGAAATTAAAATGGGAATGCATAAATATTTTGTTATTAAATTATTTTTGTCCACTCATTCTAATGTTATTAAATATCTTCCCTTGGGCCCTTTGTTTTAAAATGCCTAGTCTGCAGGATTGCATAGTTGAGATCGGGCGTACATGGAGAAGAGGCATAGTCAATAGTATAGCTTCCGCTCATTTCTATTTATTTCTAGTTTCTTTCCTCTCAAATAGAGTTGCTCTGAATATCTGATTGTTTGTTATAGGATCTTTGTTAGATTAGTAAATTTATATTGGGAGATGTTGTGATTTGTGAGGAGTATGAAGGATCCAAAAGTTAAAGGTGGATTGAGAATTTTAGGAGTGTTTGCAGGTTTTTGATTTGGAAGGGTTGTCCATTTCCAAGGGTGGTTGTACCGAATTTTGTGGTAAATCTTTCCTTTGAGGTGGTCCTCGCACGATTTACTCCGGGTTCAGGGTGAAATTCGGGGTGGGTCGTGTCACTACAACTTTTGATTCTTCTTCCATGTGAGATAAATCTCACACAAGTTCCAACAATGTCTTCTTCTCATCTTTATAGCTCAATAGTTACACTAATGGTAATAATTGAAATTGTTGATTGCTATATTTCTTGGGAGAAGATTAATAACACAAAAACCAAACCTAAAATCATATCTCGATGGCCTAAAACAAACCTTCATGAACAGAACTGGTGACATAATGTCTCCTAAACTACAATTTGAATATGATCAAGTAGGTCTAAATTTTATACATATATATTACATGTGTTAGACAATTCTTTTTAATTCTCTTTCTTTTTAAGTGGGTGTGTGATCAGATACCTCTTTCATCTGCTTCCCCTGGATAAGTTAATTAGGAAACACCACTCAAGAATTTAAAACTATGTCGATATTGTGTTTTGTGGTGAACAAGTAACTAATTGCATAGGCTCCCCATATCTTTTGAAGGTCAAATCTTCTATGGCCTTAGTTTCTTATCTTACAGCTGTTTCACAGTAACAGGGAAAAGCTAGATCTTTAACCAAATCAATAGTGAGTTTCGATCATCTGTAGTGGAGAGCCCTATATATGTATATGAAATGATTTTATCTAATTTGAAACAGGAGAAACTTAGGTCATGAATATGACCAATTGAGGTACCTTTATCTGTGCAAAAGTTGAGCATTACATTGTAGTTGAAAACTGGGCTGCATTTGGTTGTTTCTGATGTCACTTGGCTGCAAAAAGCACTCATCTCCACAGCTGCATGCACTGTTTTGAAATACTAATTCAACTATCAAAAACTACACAAAATGATTTATTACCACCACTGTATGGATGAAAGTTTAATAAAGCCCAAAAAGTATACTGGTCTATCTTTTAAAAGTTTGTAGGATGTGGGATTTATATTTCAACACACCCCGCACGTGTGGCGAATTTTCAAGTCTAACACTTGAACAACATTTTGGGTGATGTGGAGTGTGTGTGGTCATTGGGTTTCACACGTGGGACATGGGTAACCCGCTCTGATACCATGATAAAGTAATCTCAGGTTTACATCTAAAACCAATTGGCAATGGGTGGAGTAGCCCAAACATTTATAAATCCACAGACAATGTCTCATATTCTCTATGTGGGATTTAAATCTCAACAGGATGTACTCATAATATTAGTGCTAGAAAAATGAAACTGATTGAAGCACATTTCATTCAAAAATAGATTTAAACTGTGACCCAAGTTGTTACATTTGGTAATTTACAACACATCTTTAGTAATATGAAAATCTACCAATCACCATTATGCACAACTCTCACACCTCTTGCTTATGTTCATCTGGTACATTAGATTTACTAACTGGCTGGTTTTGATTCTTCTCATCTGCAACAGACTTGTACACACCCATCTCAGCTAGTTCTTCAACTGCATTAACCATGCCTTCAATCCTTGTAGTAATCTCAATGAGTAAAGAAGCTAAAGTCACAAGTGGCATGATATCCATGAGAGCAACTGCTCCTGTGTTCTTTTTTTCAGGACAGTCGGCTCCTTGTAGTGGCTGCGGATTAATAATAAAGTAGGAAGAGATTTTAAGTCCTCCTGGAGCTCCAAGACTGCATTGTTCATTTCTCCAACCAAATAATCTATATTAGATGATTTCTTCATTGTCTTCATAGTCCTTGCAAGATCTTTTATGACCCTTGAAGACTCAGAGCTCACTTTCAAAGCAATGTTGTTCATATGCTTCTTTATCAGCTCAGGAACCTGTTGATCAGATGAAGTGGTTGAAGCTTAGCATTGGTGATATCTTTCTATTTACAAGAACTAGTATAAGATGAGAGTGCTTTTTACCTCATTTTCGGAATTCACACAACCATCAAGGGCATCGATGCAATAGGCACAAGCACGCATTGACGCTCCGACTTTGAGGTATTGTTTCCATGGATGTCTGAAGTTGAATCGGCCATGTGCAGGCTCCCACCTTGCAAAATTAGCCTAATATACAATGCCAATGCCAGAAAGTGAGTACTTACAGATAACTTGAAGAAACTTTGCAATTATGTTGTTGTTAAATACCATGGCTTCTTCTGTTGCTTTTGAGGTTAAAACACATTTGTAGCCAAACAATTTCTTATCAGATTCCTTGTCATCATCAGAAGAGCTTCCACTGTCATTGAAATACACTCCAACACAACCTGAAATGAAATGCAACACTTATAAAGTCAGTGATATTGTCCTATACATGATTGACCATAAATTTGGTTTTATGTGATTAGAGTATGCAAGTACCATCTAAGGAATAGGCAAGTTTGTCCATGTTTCGAGTGATGAGCATATATAGTTCCTCCCCAGCCCAAATGGGGCAAATAATCATGGTTATCATAATGCACAATGCAGTTCCAATGATAATGGTGTAGACTATTGTTGGCCATCTCCAATAATTTATCCACCCGGTAACCTGACACTGTAACTAAGCTGAATGTGAGGATGAAAATCATCGCACCATAATCAAATCGCTTTTTCACTGATGGTATAAATCTTGAGAAGGTAACTGAAGAAGCTGAAATAATAAAGAAACGCATTAGCAGTCTTATTTCTAGCCAGTTAGGAGAGGAAAAAACATTAGTAGGACTACATACCTAACAAAAATACAGAAATCCCATTGATGAAAGGCTCAAATTCTTTTCCTGATTGACTCACTATCCAATGGATGCCAATGGCAAGGGAACCAGCATACGTGCTAATGGCAATGGATATATATATATTTTGGATATTATGAGTATAGTATGTATATAAATGCTAGCTAGCCATACGTGCTTAGTTTGTCATAATAAGGTTAAATACCATTATGGCGTGGCGTGAGTGTTAGACACAAGCGTCATAACCCTATATGAAAACTACTTTCTTTTTCGGTTTATTTAGGTTTTCATATAGGGAGTACACACGTAAATACACCGTCCTCTTCGGTCATAATAAGGAAAAATACAATTATGACGCAACGTGAGCGTTAGACGCCAACGTTGTAGCCTTGTATGAATTTCTATTTTTCTAAATTGTTTCTAGGATTCATACAAGGAGTCTGACGAGTGTAGATACATACGAATATATGTTTATATATAGTTCAGTCAGAGAGGCTCCATTTTATTTGAGTTTGTGACTAGCCAGTGCTAGTCGTGAAATTGCCAGTTTATGAGTTGAGCACTTTTAAGCTGCCGCATGCAGTATATTTTTTTATGAAATTAAAATGGGAATGCATAAATAATTTATTATTAAATTATTTTTGTCCACTCACTAACGTTATTAAATGTCTTCCCCTGGGCCCTTCGTTTTAAAATGCCCAGTCTGCAGAGTTCGGATTGGATCTAGTAGGAGACGAGGCATAGTCACCCGTATTTCCACCACCTTTCACCAGTAGGTTACCTGTTTAGCCTACCTGTGTTTTCTTACTTCCGCTAGTGTCTAGTAGCTCTGAATACTTGGGTTTAATGTATATATTTTTGGTTGTGGGTGAAGGCTTGTTGATATTTTAGAATATTTTCGGATGATGTATATTATCTTAGATAATGTTTATTATCCTGTTGGTGGTGATTGTTTTTGGGGAGCACGAAGGCTCCAGAAGTTAAGGTTGGATTTGGAACCTTTAGACGTGTTTGCAGGTTTCGATTGGAAGGGTTGTCCATTTTCAAGGGAGGTTGTACCGAATTTTGCGGTAAATCTTTCCTTGGAGGTGGTCCCCGCACGATTTACTCCGGGTTCAGGGTGAAATTCGGGGCGGGTCGTATCACAAGCATCCTAGTTTCACAAAGAGGTTTACAATTTATCACACTCATTACACCAACCTACTCTACTTATGTCCTGATACACTTAACATCAGATTAGTAACCCACAACCCGTGCTCAATCAAAATTCTCAGAAATTCACACCAGTTAGAATATACTTACATGAAATTGAACAAGCTCGAACCATGATTGGCCCTCCTCTTCTTCCCAATATGAACAAATTTGCGTGGAGAGATGAAGCTCTCGTCTTTTCTGCTCTGCATAACATCTTCATTGACATGCATCTCGGTTTCAACACACAGAGTGATGTGAACTTCAATCTAGTTTTGAGGTACCACTTTCTCAACATGAACCGATTCCTCTGCCCCTTCCCCGATTTGGGGTCTCGACGACCCAGCCACAACTTCTTTTGTAATCTGGCCAATCACTGCAGATTCATTCACCAAATCCGCTGCCACAGTTCTGTTGGATGCCCCCTTTTTGGAGGGTCTTCCTCATTTAGGGTTTGCTTCATTGGCCGCCGATTTCGATCCTACAATAACTGTGGTCTGACAGTCAGAGATTGTGTTTTCGCTGCTGCATAGAACACGACCCTGGAGCCTACTACTCCTTCTCGTACCTCCCTCGTCTACCCCTAAATTCTGGCTCTCATCAACCCCATGAGTCGGAGGGTCAGTCTTCTTTTTAGGGGGCATGGTTAGGGATTCAGAAGGGGAATCGAGGGTTTAGAATTGACTGGTTCAGATGTGGATGCAAGACGAGAAAGAGAGAGAGATTGGGATTCAGATTCTTGAGATTTTAGGGGTAAGGTTGCTTCTGGGTTGCTCTTTGAGAGAAGACAAAATTCAAGAGAGGGAGAGGGTCTGAGTTTGAAACTGGGAGTTGGAAGCTGAGGGAGAGAGTTATTGAGATCAATTCAGTTGGGTTAGAGTCCTGAAAATTTAAAATTTAAGTTAGCTAACGGGGTTAGTGTGGTCAGTTAACGGGGTTAGTGTGGTTAGTTAACAGAGTTAGTCAGTCATCTAACAGAGTTATTGCCACCTAGACGCGAACTAGGCGAGGTATGCATACCTCAAGGCATGCAAGGGGATCCCTAAGAACTAATGGTTGAGATTAGTCATAAAACTAAATTCTTTTCTTTTCTTTCTTTTCTTTTTCTTTAATTCAATTTATGAAATCTATCTAAATAAAAATTGATGATTACTATTCTCCATTTGGAATATAATTAAGAGGAAATAATTTGTTTCCTATTGAAACACATTTACTAGAGAGGAAAGAAAACAAATTAAGTCACAAATATCAAGTTAGAAAATTAACTGTAGTCGAAATTGTCATCTACTGCACCTTAGACATACTTATTTCAACTTAATGTTGTTTTTTCTATCAAAAGCTCTTATTGTTCATAGCACAAGATGATATGAGTACTTCCATACATAATATGATCATAAGTTTTCCAACGTGTTATGACAAACATCATCTGATAATTTTTTTCTTTGAAGAAGAAGAGGTAGATGATGATGATACTCTCTAGTAAATAGTTTCCTCTAATATTTATTTTTTTTCCTTTTTTATCTAGTAAATGAGTTTCAATAGGAAACCATTAACTTCCTGTTAATTGTATTCCAAAATGAGAGTACGTAATCATCAATTTTTATTATGTTTTTAATAGATAAATTTTCTTAATTGATTTAAATAAAAAGAAAAGAAAAGAAAAGAAAAAAGATTTAGTTTTATGACTTATCTCAACCGTTAATTGTTACTAGATCTAATGATTGATATTCTGGTTAGAATTTTGATTATAATCTTGTATGTCACAGATCCACCCCCAATTGAAAATGTTAAACTTATAATTTTATAAATAAATAGATTAATTGTACCACATTAATTTTCATTAGAAAAATATCAATTAATATTTTAATAAATTACAAAATATCTTATGATTTTTCCGAGAAGATATTCGCCCAATCTTCACTTGATACGTGACAACTTCAAATACCCTTATCTTCTGAAAATATATCTTGGATATCTGATGATATTTTCAACCAATGTTTACCTGACAGGTGTACACACTACAAGAAATCTCGTCCTAGGCGACGGAAACAACTTGTCGCCTAAGAAAAATAATTCGTCGCCTGGGATCTTGGCAGATGAACTATCCGTCGACTAAGTTTCGTCGCCTAAGTGTCGTGAGGTAGATACTTAGGGGATGAAACTACAGTTAGTCATCGACTAAGAGAGATCCTACCCAACGGATCATTCTTGCCTTGTCGACAACTGGTTCTTTGACAAAATCCTGTGTCGACGGAATATTTGGTCGGAATGATTCCTACGCGGTGAATATGAAAATAGACACCTAGGCGACAAACTAAGTTAGTCGTCGATTAAGATTGATCCTAGCCGACGGATCTTTCTTGCCTTGTCGACAAATAGGTTCGTCGATAAGTATCTTTATCGACGGAATATTTTTGTCAAAAGGATTCTTAGCCGACGAATATGAAATTGTTCTTAGCCGACGAAACTGTCGTCGGTATGTATGTTTACCGACGAATTCTTAAGCGATGGAAGATTCGTCGGCATAGTTATAAACCGACGAATTTCTAACAGTTCTTAGTCGACGATCGATCTTTGTATTCATCGGATAGGGTGTTTATCTTAGGCAACGAATGTTATTGTTTCCGTCGCCTAAGAGATTTTATTTAGGGCAAAAAAATGGTAATTTTTTTTTACGTTATTCACTTTTTCCAAAAATTACAAATCAGTAACAATAATGAAACACATACAGATACAACAGGCATGAATCACTGCATTTGGAAAACATATTCATATATTGATCATGATAACTAGATGGACAATATTGTTCATATATACAAAATATGGACTAACTAGAAAATTGTTCATACAATCTACCTAAACTATGAATGAAGTACTACAAAATCACCAATGCCAATGCTCATTCTCGTTCAATCCTTGGTTGTCGCCTCTATCATCATTGTTCTGTGGGGAAACTTATGGAGGAGGAGGAGGCGGCATACCTAGGTGCTCATATATGGTTGCAACTTGGGATTGCACAACATTATACATAGACTTGGCACGCAAGGCACGCTACTTGACCTCCTGGAGTTGCTGCTAGGCACGCTCCTCATGATTCCTTAGTCTTTGCTCATAGCGCTCCTGCACCTCTTGGAGTTGCTGCTCATCAACTCTAGGAGGACGACTATGTGAAGTGGAACCATTTGAAGAATGGCTCAAGTCTCGCTCGCCTCCTCGTCTCATTCCTCTGATCTCCTTTTTCTTTCCGAGTTTGAGCACCGTACCCAACACCTCAATTTGTTGGGACTGAACACTTTCCAAAATCTCCTCCTCTGTTGCGTCAGGGTGTTGTTCCTTAAATGCATCATTTCGTTTATTGGCATCATCAATCATTTCATTCTGGACACTTTAAAATACATTAATTAATAAACAAAACATGCAGCTCAACATTTCCATAATAAACTCAATATTTTGCATAATAAACAGGGAAGCTTCACTTATTAGGTACATCTGATCAAACAGTACAAGGAAGCTTAATAAACTTGACATTTATTAATAGACCTAATCAATCATGCATCATAATAAACAGGGAATTTTATTAAGTGTACCTAATAAACAGGGAAACTTCCCTGTCAAGGTTTCCAATGCATGAACATGGAAGTTGACAGTAAAATGTGCAAGTATTAATAGACCTGTATAATAATAGACAGGGAAGCTTTCCAATGCATGGTTTGATCATAAACATTTATTGACACTTTTTTTTGTTTGGAAGAAGCAGGAAAACATGACATTCATTCACTTATGATCATATATATACCAATAGCCGAATTTACACATGCTTGACTAATCACTGATAAGGTTACATAATAGTAAAAGAAAGACACTTACATATTTCTTGATCGTATCTTCATCACCGGCCCTGACATAGGTCTTCTCAAAGCCTTTAATTATTGGAAGTTGCTCGCCTTGTATTCTGAGTTCCTCCATTTTGTAGATGATAGAAGAAGACCCCGTATGGTGGTGTATAGTCTTCTCCCCACGCATCCGCTTGTTTTCCAAGGAGAGTCTTTATACACGAAAAAATATAAATAGATTAGTTCTAACATCTTGCACATTTCACATTTCAATTTATAAATACATAACTTACTATACATGTTATAAATACATAATTATACATGTAAATTTGGCCCCTGTTAACAAAGTGTCTAGCTAAGCCATTGTTCTCAAAGCCAATTAATATCCATAGTAATACCAAATATGGTCTTGATCAGTCAATTAAACAAGGTAGTGTAATACAAATATGCTATACCAATGAAGGAGCTAATAATAAAATACAAGAGAGAAACAAAGTGAAGGTAATTAAAAAAATCACCTTGAACGCATTTGAGTCGAAGTGCTTGCATAGAAACTCCCACTGGTCCTCTCTCCCAATGAAATCTGAAGGCATGCCAGAGGGCCTTTCCTTCAGATAAGCTTTGTGACACTGGTACTTCAAGTCCTTATACCTCTCTTGTGCCCTCTTCAGTATCCAATTGAACATTGGCTCATCATTTTCATCTCACTCGTACTTCAGCTAAGTAGGAAATAAAAAAAATTCTCATGCTAAGCACTGAAAAATAAAATAAAAAAATTAATACACCAAATTACTATCACAAAACACATCTTTCAATTCATATCAACACACAATACTTTACCCACATTCAATCATACTTAACACATAACCATAACATTTTCACTTTATAAGAAAACTCAGTCTTATGCAAACAAATCCTTAGACATGAAATTTTATCAACAGAGAGATGTCAATTCAGTCAGTTCATGCCTTCCAATTACATAAGAAATCATATATATGTTATCAAACAAATGTAATTAAGTAAATTTAATTTTCATATACTTTTCAGTTACTTACCGACATTGCATTCCCACCTTCCACTTCTCGGTTTGATCAAGGTCATAGAACATCTTTTCCCTCATTCCACTAGACTCCGTATGGCGCAACCAATATCATGTGCCACCAAGCTGTTTATCCCCCTCACTCTAGGGCCTTTTACACGGGAGCAATACTCCAGCTTGATCTTCTGCCCCGTTTGTTGAACGATATCCTCCGCTTTCTTTCCAGAACATAAACTCTGCTTCTTTTTTGGGGCCGGAGCTACAATTAACATGTGAAAATACATTAGTATACTTAATATACAAGAGGATATAAGTTGTGTGTAATTGGCATGAAATGAAAGAGATATATTGTATTGCAAGTTTACTGCCCCCAGTAGAAGTTTACTGGGGGCAGTAAACTTCTACTGGGTTTACTAGGGGGCAATAAAGTTGTTTATTAGGGTATCTGTTGTGTGTAATTTGCATGAAATTGAAAGAGAGATAATGTACTGCAAGTTTACTGACCCCCAGGCAGTAAACTTCTACTGGGTTTACTAGGGGGCAATAAAGTTGTTTATTAGGGTATCTGTTGTATGTAATTGGCATGAAATTGAAAGGGAGATAATGTACTGCAAGTGTATTGACCCCCAGTAGAAGTTTACTAGGGGGCAGTAAATTAATACACTTATCTGTTGGGCTTCTAACTTTGATTCGAGCGCTGCCGACGATGCGTCTTGTAGATTTGGGTGCGGTTGCAGACGCTGATGGAGATCCCATTGAACTAGTGTCAACTGTAGGGGTCGCACGATCAAAGGGGGAGCCCCTGTTGGTACTGTCCTAACCGGCATAGGGGTAGGGTGGTTGCTACTGCTAGCTAAGCCGACACTGCCGTATTGACTCCATCAAAGCACTGGCGTTAGTGACTCGGTCTTCCTCTTCCCCATGATCACCATATCTTGCACATGAATAACACACATTGTTAGTAAATGAATGAGTAATAGATAAAGATTATGAAAAATAATCTATAGAAAAGCATACAGGTTGATCAAACCACTTGTCTTTCTTCATTTATTTAATTTTTTTTAGATTTGATGCATTGGGGATACAAAAAACACTAACAAAAGTTATAAGCCACTTAAGCAGAAGATATAATGTGATATTGGTATTTTTTTTTTGAATAATTAAACAAAAAAAAACTTTTGTCACTGATGCAAGTCTGATGTGAAGTGTATTTGGATAATTAACAAATTCAGTTGGTACACATAACAATAACAGGTTAATAATTCATCAACTCTTGCATTTCTCCTTCACATGTTCAAGCACTACTTCTAAAGCATAAGAGCCAGTAGGTAGCTTAAAAAAAACTCCTAGCTAGCCATTTTTGCCTTCAAAAACATCAACCATAATTCCAAATACATCAACCTAGCTACACTTTGTTCACTCCTCTTATATTCCTAATCCTAATGTATGAGATTTAACCACAAACGAATTCATATACAATTCAGAAGTAACCACACTTGTTTCGCCATGGTGGTAAGAAAAAACGGCTCATTCTCATACCATACACTGTTTGAGTCCACTGATAACAAGCCACGATCCAAAATTGTGCTCATTCGTCTGGTTGGGTCAGTATTGAACCATTTGCACTTGAACAACACGACTAGCATACCTTTGTCGTAGATTAGTTCGATGACACTGACAAAAACCTCGTAGTAGTTGAAACCCAAACCCTTAATCATGACTCCATTGTTTTGGGTGACATTGCCTTCATCTCGTTCTGACGTCACAAACTTAACACCGTTCACAAAACATCTAGCACGAACTCTGTGGCTTTGGGGCCCTCCAGCCAACAAGTGTAACTTCGGGTCGTAAGAAGTAGGAAAATGTTGTAGAATGTGCATCATCTGTAACAATTTTAAGAACAACGTAGTTGTTACATTATGTAACATCAATAAGCAACATATATATTTAATTTATGTAACTCCAAATATATAGAGATAGAGGAGGTACCCAAATAGGGAAGTAATCAGGAAAATCTCTCTTGTGTATGGCTTTGTTACCATCCTGTCTTTCCAAATGGGACTTCAAGTACCACTCGGCTTCATCGCAATGTTGAAGAACAGACCAATGAGCCTCTTTGATCTCAGAATTACTTAATCTTTCAGAATTACTTAACCTGTCATACAGTTGAACATCGTTGGAAACAACTGATAGATTGAATTGCTGGCTACTACCCGCTCCAGATGATTCCCCCACTGTGTCTTCATCATTGAGATATGTGTTGCAGTAATTACATACTCAGCCTGAATGTATGCTGCCGTGATCGACCCTTCAGAGAAACGTTTGTTTTTGTTCGACTTCTTAAAATCCCCCAATTGCCTGCAAACATATATTTATTCTCTTACAATAAATATATTAAAAAATTATCTTAATTTGAAAGGATGATTAATAAAAAATGACTGCATACCTCTCATTTGGATAGCACCAGGTATACTGTACCGAACCAGTAAGCAACACTTGTTCGGGAAGGTGGATCATGAGGTGAATCATGATGTCAAAGAAAGTTGGGGGAAAGATCATCTCCAGCTTGACATGATGTACACATGTCTTCTTGCAATGGCCGAACATCAGACTTTTTAGCTCTTTAGTGCATATCCTCTAAAAGAACTTGGACAAAGCCACTAACGTGTCAACCACATCACTCTGCAAATACGGTCTAATGACCACGGGA
This sequence comes from Fragaria nilgerrensis, assembly GCA_010134655.1. Classification (NCBI taxonomy): domain Eukaryota; kingdom Viridiplantae; phylum Streptophyta; class Magnoliopsida; order Rosales; family Rosaceae; genus Fragaria; species Fragaria nilgerrensis. Next base: position 18,937,673 of record CM020980.1, read on the forward strand.
AGAAGACGTTGCAGCAAAACATGATAGTCATGAGTCTTCAACCAAGTAATCTTATTTTCCCCTGTCTTAACACATCAAGCGATATTGCCTGCATACCCATGAGGATACTTAGCGTCATGAAGCCATTGAAACACTTAAGCCTTCTTTTGAGGATGGACTGTGTAGCCTACTTGAGACATGATGGCTTTTTTTGTTTTTTTGTTCTCTACTAGCCATAGCTTAGGGAGTATACCCATTTTCTTAAGATCAACACGGGCTTTGGGGTGTCTTTATTCTTATCTTTGAGATTCAGAATTGTTCCAAGAACGCGGTCACAAACATTCTTCTCTATGTGCATGACGTCCAAGTTGTGTCTGATTTTCAACGTTGACCAGTAAGGCAATTCAAAGAATACACTTTTGTGCGTCCAATACTTAAACTCATCAGGCGTGAGAGGATTCAAGTAGGTGACTTCTTTACTGGTGCTCAAATATTTGAACCAGTGCTCGTTAAGCCTCTTCAAAATCCACTCACCACACCTCCCTAGGGATTTCAGATTATGTTCCTTAGTCCCATCAAATGCCTCAGCATCCCACCGCCACTCGTGATCCTCGTCAAGCCATCTACGAGATCCAAGAAAAAACATTTGTCAGCATGGCGACTAGAATTGATGTCATCTAAGCATATCGGGCAAACTTTGTACCCCTTAGTTTGTTAGCCAGACAACATTCCGTAAGCTGAAAAATCACTGATGGTCCAAATAACACATGTTTTCATAATGAATGAAGTTTGACCATGCCTGTCAAACGTAGGGAGTCCATTTCCCATAACTCCTGCAGCTCGTCTATTAATGGTCTCATGTACACATCCAAACCCTTTCCTGGAGAATATGGCCCTGGAACCATAAGTGTAAGAAAATTGTACTCCTTCCTCGTACACATGTTGGGAGGTAGATTGTACGGAAATACTATCACAGGCCAAATGCTAGAAGACAAATTCATGTTTTCAGTAGGATTGAATCAGTATGTTGCAAGTCCGAGTCTGACATTTCGACAGTCTCCAGCAAATTCGGGAAAAGAACGGTCAAAGTGTTTCCAAGCCTTCCCCCGTCTGTGGGGGTGTGTGAGATTATCCGGATCTATCCTCTCCTCTCCCTGGTGCCTTGCCTGGTGTCATCTCATATGCTTGGCCGTATGTGAAGACATGTACAGACGCTGCAGACGAGGACCCAACGGAAAGTAACGAAGAACCTTCCTAAGAATGGGGGGTTTTTCTGTTTAGATGAAGTGGAAGCTTTATACCTTGGCTCATAGCAATGTGGGCACTCAACTTCATCCTTGTTTTCTTTGTAATACAAGATGCAGTTATTGACGCAAGCGTCTATCTTCTGGTGATCAAGACCGAGGTCAGCCAACAAGCTTTTTACCTGGTCGAAATTTTTCAGACAACTGTTACCTTTCGGAAGCACTTCCTTCATAAGTGCAATATCCTTATCAAAAACATACGTTAGTCTTCCCCCCACTTGTTTTTGATCTTCATTTGCTTCACGACGGTACCCAACACAATATGCTCACTGTCAGGATACAATGAGGTTTGTACTTGCCGTATAAGCCTGTTGTACTTATCATAATCACTGATGTAGTCAACGTGGGAGACATTAGGGAAGGTGTCAGGGGTATTGTCATAAACAACATTTTCCTGATATCCTGAGGCGGCGAACGGGAAGGCATCGTTTAAGATGTTCATCACAACAGGGTCCCCGTAACTAGCATTGGAACATCTTACCTGTTGATTATGTTGTGCTTGAATTTCTCCAAGTATAGGCATTTGAACTTGATTTTCGCCATGCCATGTCCATGTGGTATAACTAGGACAAATACCGTTTAGTGCCAAGTGAGAATACATGTCTTCATATGTTACTGGTTTCTGATTGAGACATTTGTTGCACGGACATATGTGAATAACTTTGTCTGGAGGACTATGTAAACGCACGAACTCAAGAAAATCAAAAATGTCTCTTATATAAAGAGGGGACCTCCTCCCTAATTGCATCCAGCTCTTGTCCATGTTGTACACTATAATAACAAGAAACAAAAATATATAATCAAAAATCGTGTTTAATAAACAGGAAATATATATATATATATACTTCAATGAAAAAGGAAAAATGACAATTTAGTCAAAAACATGGATTATAAAGCTTATTTCAATGAAAAAGGTATCGAGTAGCCCATTCTCCTATTTCAACGCGAAATAACAATTATACCCTTCACATTAATTTCACCCTCTCCCACTCTCCACGAAAATCAAAAAACTGCATAGTCTCTCTCGATCACGATCTCTGGTTTAGGGTTTTAAAACGATCTCCGTCATTACATCGATCAACGTCGCTCTCTCGTTAAATCTCAGTCGACGACGTTGCTCTCTTGTTAAATCCCAGTCAATCAAAATCGCTCTCTAGCTCAATCTCAGTCGATCGAAGTCGATCTGTGGATAAGTCTCGACGTCGATCTCTGCTTCAATCGCTCGCGCTCAGCATCACTCTCTAGTTGAATATCAGCGTTGATCTCTGCTTCAATCGCTCTCACTCGACCTCGCTCAAAAAATCCATAAAAATAGGTACATTTTGGATTTTATTGAATTTAGGCTTATTTTGGACTTCTCTAATGATATTGAATCTTGATTCTCTCATTTATAGCGATTAAAGACCATGAATATGAAAACATGAAAATTCTAGGATTTCTCTGTCCATAATTGTTACAGATTGAGATTAATGTTGTCTTTGTTGATTTTTGTAAGATTTACTGTGTATAATTTGGCATGAAAATAAAAGGGAGATACTAGGGGGCAATAAAGTTGTTTATTAGGTTAAGAATGAGTATCTGTTGTGTGTTGTGGCCCTGAAACCCTGAAATTGAAATGGAGTTGTTGTATTGCAAGTTTACAGGGGGCATTTTGTGCATATGCAGTTTATAAATGCAAGTTTTTACTACTTATATACACGATGAGAAGAGGTTCAAGACATTTAATTGTGACTTCTGAATCCAAAGAGGATTCAGTTCAAGAATTTGTAGCTTCTATAAGGATAGAACAAAATATAGCAAAAGTGTTACAGAAGATAAAGTCGAAGAAAAAGATAAAAGAGGTCCAGAAGGGTGATGCTGCTGGAAGAAGAAGAAGAAGAAGAAGAAGTAGCACTGGTAGAGCAGCAGAAAAAGAAGAAGATGAAGATTACACTGAAGATGAAGAGGGGGAAATAGAAAACTTTGTTTTTCAGAAAAGATCAACAGGCGGAAAAAGAAAACAAGTAGAGACAGATTCAGGGAGGAGGAGGAGGAAGAAAAGGGAAGAAAGAAGAAGAAGGAAAAAGTAGGAGAATGTGACTTGACCAAGATCAAACACGTGCAGCAAAAGTGCTCACTCACATCATTTTATATGTTAATGTATAGATACAAGGAGAGCATCCTAGAAAAATCATGGGAGTTGATAAACAACACTTGTTTTCGGGGAATAATTGAAGCATTCAGATTGGGCAAGATTGATGAGGATCAAGTGAAGAAGCTTGAATCTGATTTTGAGATCCTAATGAGGCACTACAACAGTGACAAGAAAACTTCATATTTGGGAACAGGGAGATTGAAATTACGGAGCATGATGTGCATTCAATTTTTTGAAATAACCAAAGAAGGCTCGGATGTGGATATCACAATAGAACAGAAATACTGCAAGGGCAAGAAGAAAAGCACAGATTCTGCTGTCTTTGGAAAGCAAACAAGAAGAACGATCACTAGAAAGGTTATTGATGACACATTAATGAAAGAGCTGAGGAATATAAAGGAGAAGAAAGGGGATCTAAGAAAGATAGCCTCTTTGGTTATAATGTACCTTATGTCAACTTTATTTTTCAGCAGAAGCGAGAACCACATTGAATGGAAACTGATACTCAAGTGTGAAGACCTTGAAGGCATCGACAAATACAACTGATCACATAAGGTATTAGAATTCTTGCCAAGGACTTCACAAGCACGTAAAGGGAGAGCCAAAATTTTGAACGGATGCCTCCTTCTGGTTCTATACTGGTTCTTTGAGAAAACAAAATAAAGAAGCGGATTCTCGGGAAAGAAAAGGAGACTCCCAGATTTATAAGATGGTCAATACAAGAGATCATTAAAGAAAAAGAGTATTTGAGAAGACCTGAATTGCTTGAGGTGATAATAATTTTTTTTTTTAATTTTTTTTATAAAACTATTGCATTGTATTTTTTTTGTTCGAAAACTAAATTAAACTGATTTGTGGTTATAAATGTAAAAACAGGAACTCATAATAGAAGGTCCATGGATGGATGAGGAGGAAACGAGTTCCGGCAATGATGAGCAGCAACAAGATGAGAATGGAACACCAAGCTTCAATGATTGGGTAAGTTTGAATGGTTACTAACACCCAATAAAACTATTAGCAATGAAAATGGAACTTAGAATTGTAAGTTTACTGACCCCCGGTAGAAGTTTACTGAGGGGCAGTAAACTTCTACTGGGTTAACTAGGGGGCTAAAAGTTGTTTATTAGGGTATAGTTGTGTGTTGTGGCCATGAAATTGAAAGGGAGATACTGAATTGCAAGTTTACTGACCCCCAGTAAAAGTTTACTAGGGGGCTAAAAGTTGTTTATTAGGGTATCTGTGTGTGTGTTGTGGCCATGAAATTGAAAGGGAGATACTGAATTACAAGTTTACTGACCCCAGTAGAAGTTTACTGGGGGGCAGTAAACTTGTTTATTGGATATAATTGTTTAACAGTAACGATGTCGTTGTTATAATGTGTACAAGCCGATGGAAGATATGAAGAAGAAGCTGACTGAACTTGCCAAATCAAATGAAGAACTGGTGAAGAAAAATACTTAATTGCTCGGCAAGTTAAAGAAAGCGGACAACCAAATGATTGAGCTAGAGAAAGAAAGGAGGGCAAACAAAAATCAAATCAAGACTCTCAAGATACAGTTACACAAGGCGGCAAAACATGCTCAGACAAAGCAGATAATATGTGTAACTGAGGAGGAGAAGGAGGAGGAGGATAGGTTAAAGCCGGTTGAAGAGGAAGAAAATAACTGCAGAGACAACATGGAAGATCATAGCTGCAGAGAGGAGCAACCAGGAACTGAAATGTAAGAGTAGAAATTAGTTTACTAACCCCCAATAAATATTCTGTTTTTTGAATTTTTTTAGGATAACTTGTGTGTTTCTTTTGTGTAGTTTTTTGAACAAGCAGAACCAGTTTCGTTGCAACAGATATTTCCAGAAGACGATGAACCTGTGATGACCAATGTCGACCTATCTAAACTAGACAAACTTGTTGCTCAAGCTGTGCAAATGGCCAAAAAAAAAATGAATGAAAAAACCAGCTTGAAGAATAAAGGACAGCAAGCAGAAGGGGTCAAGAAATATGTCAAGAAAAGGAAACAAACTGTGGAGACGCATCGATTTGAAAGAAACGTCAACTTGTACAAGCATGGGCAGAAAGAGGAAAGAAGAAGAATGGGAGTATGACACCCTTGAAGGGCTAAAGCCAGCAAAAAGAACAAAGAAGAACGGTATTGTTATTGATGGAGTGAACTGCAATATTAACATGGAAGCTCTTGGATGAAAAGGTGGCAAATCACTATAAGAACTGGTTTGATTTGAACAAGGACAAGAATGATGAGTAAGTGTATTCTCCCTAGTTTATATATAACATTACAATTTGTTCCTTGGTTTGACTTGCTTATGACTTATTTGTGTCTGCACAGTTTCCGGCATTGGGAGTGTTGTGATGGTATCATTGACATTACCAAAGACGACTTGAAGAGAATAATTCAAGAATGAGAGATTACATCTAATGTGAGAAAAAATTACTGATCTTACTAACCCCAATAAAGTTGATGTTTGAGTAACCTAAGATGTATTCTTTGTTGTAATTTGTGACTTATGTTGTACATGTAGACAATCAGGGTGTACCTCCAAATATTGAAAGAGGAAGTGGAAAGAAGAAGGTCTCAGTCAGATACCTAGACATAGAGGCAACGATAATATGAAATAGCAGCGTGCCGCTGCACCGCGGTCTCCTCCATTACTTTTTTCAGTTAACACAATCTTACTACTTGCTTTTATAAATACAGCGCGCGGCGGTGGTACATGAACAAAAATTGAAGGAGTTTCTAGCTGGAGGAGGAAAAAAAATGTAATGAATTGGATATAGAGCTTTCCATTATTAATCCTTTGTGATCCATTTTCAGTAAGGACCTGGTTTTCATTCCGGTACAACACGGGGTCAGCCACCACTATACCTTGGTCGTGATTAACAACAAAGATCGATGCTTCTATCACCTCAACTCAATACTACCGCCAAGGAAAGATTACTCTACCGACACCAACATCCACTTTCAGAATACAATGGGAGTGGTGAGTTGTAACTGATTTATTAGGATAAGAAGTTTACTGGGGGGCAGTAAACTTCTCCTGGGTTTTGTTTGTTGTTCTCTTAGTTTGTTTGAGTTGTAATTTACTTGTGTGTTGGAACCAACAGGTGAAGCACATTATGGTGTTCGTCAAACGTGTATATGATTCAACCATATACCCTCTCAGCCAAGAGTTGGACCTGGAGGAATGGACGGAAACTATGACGAGTAGGACAGCCAAGGAATAGAGGTTGACGGTTACTCGATGATGAGTGTTGAAGAGAAAAGAACAAGAAGATGGATGCTGGACCAAAACGTTTATCAAACAAGATACCAGCTGATTGATGTCTTATCCTCGCCGCAGCAAAAGAAAACATTGTAAGTACCTTTAAACTTCCTTTAAACTGTTTTATTAGGGTCAGAAATTACGAGGATGTTTTATTAGGGTAAAAAATTTAGTAACACTGTTTCTTAATACATTGCAGGTCAGACTGTGGACCATTTTGCTTGAGAGAGCCTATGTCATGGGAAAAAACCGGTAGAAGATGGTGGTAATGAAATGAGGAAGAAGATGCTGCAAAAGTTCATGGACATCAATATAGAAAAAAGATTAGTGCCACTTTAGATGTAGGATCTTAAAAAATATGAAAATATGTAGTATTTTTGTAGTGTTGCAAGAACATATGAATTATCTTCAATTTCAATGCCAGAACTTTATTTTGGTCTATTCCTTTCATCTTTCTGTCAGTTTCAGTTTCTTTAGTTGTCAGTTTCAGTTTTTTTTGTTACAGGGTGGTTATTAGGGGTCAGTAAACTTTGGTTGCTCTGTTTAGGAAAATTACTGACTCCCAATAATTTTCCAAACTTGAGAGTTTACTACCCCATTATGTCATTAGAGGATATTTGTTAGTCTATTCCTTTGATCTTTCTATCAGTTTCAGTTATCTTTGGTTGTCAGTTTCAGTTTTTTTTGTTATAGGGTGGTTACTGGGGGTCAATAAACTTTGGTTGCTCTGTTTAGGAAAATTACTAACCCCCAAAATTTTTCATACTTGAGAGTTTACTACCCCATTATGTCATTAGAGGATGCTTAAAAGGTATCTGAGTAATAACAATCATCTAGAAACTTTGGTTGCTCTGGTAAGGAAAATTACTGACCCTCAATCATTTTCCACACTTGAACATATATGAGCATAACAAAAACTGGAAGCATTCCAGAGTAAAGAAAAGACCTGAAAAAGAGTAAAACAAACATCCAAATATCAAACTGGAAGAAAATCAAGGAAGGGATGTGTTGTATCAAGTAATACAGAAAATTAAAGAGAATCAAACCGAGAAAGAACTGAAGAGCAAACTAAAGCCCGATCTCTATCCATCGACTAAGAGATTCTGATCTAGATCTATTAATGTACGTTGTTCATATCGCTTAATCTTCACCTTATACCTCTGGTTAGGGCCCTAATCCCGTTTGAAAGCATATGACATTGTGATTTCGTTTGTTGTTAGGGCGTTTCGAATTCGCATATGTGAGAAAATTTCGACAGCATCTCCCTACAGTTCCCCAAATACACGAATATATATACCTAGTATGCACTCGAGGAACAATAAACGAAGATCATGTCGAAATATATATACCCACAACCAAAAACGAAACGCACCAACAACAAACGGAATCTCAATGTCATATGCTCCCAAACTGTCCAAATATGGGACAATTTGAAAACTATTAAGTTAGACACATTCGTAACATAATGCTTCTCGAACGGGATTTCTAAGGGTAACAATATGTTGATGAATGTACCTATAAGAATATTATAATTCTTAATTACATGATTCATCATTTTATTTTTTATTTGAATACACAAATGATTTGCATGAAAACGAAAATTTGATAAATATATATATTATTCACATAATATTAATCATATATACAAAAGCTAAGATATATATATATATATACGGAAACGATGTGGAGCGCACGTGCGCACGGAGCTCCGTTCGCCACCGTCCGGCTCCGACAACGGTGCGCCTCCACCCCAGGGGACTCCAGCAGTGTTCCCGATCACTTTCTCTCCCCGGCGAGTCCGCCGAATTTCAGTTTCTGGCGAGATAATTCCAGTTTCCGGCGAGATCAACTTTATTTGAAGTTTTGGGTGATCTCGCCGGAAAACTAGAATTCGGCGGACTCGCTGCTGGAGTCCCCTGGGGGAGGCGCGCCGACACCGACGCCGGACGGTGGCGAACGGAGCTCCGTACACACTTGCGCATATGCGCTCCATATCCGGCCTCTATATATATATATATACTCTAAAAATTATACACACAAAAGTTAGATATATATATATATATATATATATATACAAACATAATATTATACACACATATATTTAACTTAATATTATGCGGCCTCGCGCCACCTTACTGTTCCCGTGAACAGTGTCAGTTGGGCTTGGGCTTTTCTTCTCTCCTTGGTCTCTCGGTCGGGCTTGGGCTTCTTCTTTATCCCTCTAGATTCTTCTCTCTCAATATCTCTCGATCCCTCTCGCCGCTTTGCATATCTTTTTCTTTCTCTCTCTCGACTCTCTCTGCTTCAAGAATGCATGGTATTTACAGGAGAGCAAAGCAAAGCAAGACGATCGTTCTTTAGGTAAGCTTGGTATTTTCCTTTTATGATTCTTGCGTGGTATCTATCGATATTTCTCAATTTTGATTGGGTTTTTTTTCAATTCGTTTACTGGTTTTTAGTTAGTGATAAGGCTGTTGTAGATTAGGGGTTTGGAGAAATAGATCTTGGTTGAGGTCGTGTTGTTCGTTCTAATTTGCAGCTTGGATGCTGCTGATTTGCAGATTCTTTAGTGATTGAAATTGTATAGGTCTCTATTGAAAGGAACAAATAAATTGTTTGCGTAGGCTCTATCGGAATATCAATTTCAATTGCGTATTTTTTCAATTTGGTTTTTTGGTTTTCAATCTGTGAGCTTACTGTCAGTTTAGTAGGCAAAACATATTTTGGTATAACTGATAGGTCGGTTGCAGATTGAGGGTTTGAACAGGGTGATTTGATTGATTTATTTATTCTATTCCGATATTTCTGGGTTTCCAGTCTGCTGCTCTAGGTATTGTATTCTATGCATGTCGTCGTGATTATTTGCACTTCTGTTCTAATAAGGGTTTATTGAAAGCATATTCATATACTGTGTCATCATAGCAAATTTTAGTCGATTCAGTCTGCATAGTTATATGAAAGATTATAAAGTAAGCATGATAAAGTGACTGAATAAAAGTATGTGAAAGATGCAGGGCCATATATCATTCTTGCAGTTTTTAACGTTTCTATAGTCTATTATATTGTTGATGGCTTTCTCAATTATATTGTTGATTCAATTACAGATCAGAGTTAATGAACTCAATACTATATTTGGTTTTATTGGTGATATTGATCGGCTTAAGAATAGAGAACTGAGGCTTCTATTGATATTTAGCCTTGCCTTAACATGGCCAACATCATTGTTTGGTCTGCTTATACATTATACAAATTGAGCTCTAGATTTACGTGTTATGTGTTTGCTCTTCAATTTCAATTTCAAACTTCTTTCTTTTTGCAGGTGAAAACTCTTTTGATCTTTTTGATCAAGTTTCGCCGTCAAGCTGATTGTATTCTTTGTATATTAGCTCTGAAAAGGTACTTTAATTGCATTAAGTTTTGCTTCAGTCCTTTCAAGTTACTGTGCATGTAATATGGAAGGGAGCAATTGTGGTTTTGTTATATCAGGCAATTGGTTTCTGTTACAAATAGGAACAACTATTTCCTCAACATTCATTGTGTAGTAGTGAACTATGATTACTTCGTTGGTCCTTCTGAAAAGAACCTAGAATGAGATACCATATAGTTCCAGGCCAAAAGCTATTTTTGATCATATAAACCTAGAATGAGAAAGTTGATGTTTTCATCAACATTTCATCTACTGATGCGTTCATGGTTTGTCTTTTGTTATGTTTCATACTAATGTTGATGATTTCATTATTATATAATTCCAAAGTTTCAAGCTTTTGTGATCATGCTTCTTTGGTTTGGTTTTTATGTTAGGTTCTCCTCTTTGGGATTTTGAGATAACTTATCTTTGGGAATTTGAGATAGGTATTCTCTTGAGTTGCTTAATTACTTACTTTGTATGTGTATGTGTTTTAAACTATGATTGAACTATTTAAGTTCCATCATACCATTTTTATCATAATCTGATCGTGCTACCTTCAATCTCTATTTATAAATCTCATTCTATTCTATAATTTACATGACAGCACAGTTTTAGGTTCATGTGTATCTCTATATTAGTTTGGAAGTTCAGCTGTGTCTGCGTGTGTACTTGGCCTTCAAGTCTGTTTGCTTTTCCAAATTGAGTATAAATGTGTATTGTGTGAGGACCAGGGTTAGGCTACATAGGTGTGTGCATATTTATAGGTTAAGATCATATGTAAATCAGAAGACTAACAAACAAAATGGACAAAGCAGTGTCATTCCACTTTGCATGCTATTGTGTGTGTAGTGACGTTAAATAGAGGAAGTCTTAAATTAAATTATGTAGTTAATGAATACACTAAAAATTAACTATTGAAGTGGACTTTGAGGAACTGGACATTTCAGCCGATTTCAATAGTCATCCTTCAAGTAACCAACAGTGCTTTTGTGAAAGATTATATGTCTGTTCCATGCAAGTAGCTAATGGAGATTTCAATTATGGTTTCTTTGGTAATTATTTTCATATGTTAAACTGCGGTTTGATTATTGGTTTGGTCTTCTTCTGTAGTTGGGAAGCTATCTGCAAGCTGTGTGAGTGATGAGTAATTCATTGGTTTCTTTGTTTGTTTTTTTTTTTTTTTTCAGATGATTTTTTTATATTTTATTTTACGTTTTCATAGTTTGTCTTCCATTTCTGTTATTACAAGGGAGAATTTGATTAGACGAAAAGTGGTAATAGATTGATCAACATGTTGATGTAGTTTTTGATTCTCTATTTCTGACTTATCAATGGCATCTGTGAAGAAACTCACAGACCTTAGATTTTGTATCTATTATGGTATGGGTTGTGAGTGTTATGATATATCAGACCAAAAAACCTTTGTGTTGCATAAAGAACAGTAGTTAATCGCACACATACAACGCACTTCTACACACTTTTGTTCTTGCTAATTAGTAGAATGTTGACCAAACAATTTTATTTGTATATCTACAGGTTGCTTCTTCTGGAATAGAGATTTTAATTCATACCTATGCCCTGTTTTTCTTAGTTGAACATGTATTGTTTTGTTCTGTAGCTATTCCATTGTTACTGTAGGGTATAGCAATGAGAACAGAAAGTATAAGAAAATCAATTAATACAGTTAGAACCACTTACTAAAGCTGCTTTCAGAGTTTTTAGTAGATAACTAGCTGTATGGCTGTAAATGCTATAATGTTTGCAAATAAAATATCAGTACTCTGATTATCATAGCCATCAACTAATTACGATTACTTATTTGTGATTTGTATGTGTTTTTATTTTATCTTTTCAGTTCTTGCTCAGAAAGAAAGTATTTGGTTTTGGTCTTTGTTACTACTTTATCGAAGTTGAACAAGCTGAGATTCATAGGTATGTGTTGCTTCTTTAGCATTCAAGAGTTCTGCATTATTCATTTAGAAGTAAAATCTTTTGGGGACTTCAGTTTTCCACAAGTTGATTTGGGATTCTATACGAGACTTTCTTTTTTGCATTGAAAAAGCTATGCATTTTTGTTTAGTAAAATCTTTTAGATGTACATTGTTGTTTTCTCATAGTTTTGCAACCATGCATAATTTTTTTCTTTTGTTTCTCAACAAGCAGGAAATGTACTCCTTTTTCATCTTTCTCTGTTTATGATATGCAGATTTTATGCAACGTTTTTTCAATTCAAATTTTTGCCGTTGTTCCTTATTTTGGTCTTCTGTGTTGGCTTACTTTCTTTTTCTTGCACAGGTTTGTACCCCTGTGATTGCAAATTATTTCTTACTATCTTTACAAAATTTTCAAAGGACTTTGTATAGTTACGATTATTCTAAATCTACTTTATGTATTCTGTAGATTTTGAGGGTAGCAGTTTGCTATATTCTGTAATTGATTTGTAACTGATTTGGGGAACAATCAGCTCTTAATTGTAACAATATTACCTTCAGGTATGTTATAAATGTTGTTAGTCTTTATTTCACTCAAATGTGTGTCATTGTTTAAAGTACATGGTTATGGATATGCATGCTAAGCCTATATAGTTCTTTTCCAAAGTGAGTGTATTATTAGTCTATTTTGGATAAATGTGTGCATATGTTTTTTTTTTTTCTTTTTATTAAGGCTGCATGACTCATGCAGCATTTGTGTAAAGGCTAGGAAGTACCATTTTTAAGATAGCGCTTAGAAACTGAAATCTTTGTGATTTATCGAGTGGGAATGCATTTTGCTTTACAATTGATCAGTTGATCTAGCAACGGTTTTTATAAGTAAGGTAAAACTACAGTGAAGCTTGGAGTCTTCTGTGGGGATTTGTATATGCCTAGACCTTAAATGTCGTCAGCCAACTTTGTAACTCAAAACATCTTAATTTTGTTTCTTCACTTTTAATTGTCATGGTTCGTTGTTCCCAATTTATAAACTGTAATCACGCTCACTGTTCCGTCGTCTCTAGTGTGTGTGCAACGAAGTCATTGGACACATTGCTTTTTAGTTTTCTGTATGAACTTCTGCAGATTAACAGGTATGGGCATAGAGATCCAAATCATCAAGTGGTACAGCAAAGATAGAGCAAGTGTAGATCACCATATGGTTTTCGGGCTTAAGCAAAAGGTTCCTTCTAGGTCAATATATTACATTGTGCACTCCTAAAGTCCTAATCAGCAGAGGTGGGATAAGATGAATATCAGAATATCTTTATTTGCTACATTGTAATTTACTGTACAAAAGTATTTTACTATTTTGAATCAATTTATGTTTTAACCAACCTCATTGATATTAATACATCATGTTTATAGCTTATGTCATAGAATACTCAGTATTCTTCAACACTAGATTGTTCCCCGCAGCAATGCGCGGGCACAAAAACTAGTATAATATTATACATACAAACATATTATACACATATATATACAAACATATATATTATACGTACGTATACACACAGATTATACAAACATATTATACACACAAAAGCTAGATATATATATATATATACACTGTAAAAATTTCAACATGCATGTATATACAATATCAAAGTTACATATATCATGCATGCATCAAACAATCCAATAATTATATTATTGTCACTAGTAATAAGCAACATTCCATCAAAATTAGACTGGTAAAGTCGCCGGAAAATTCGCTATAAAATATGCCTAAATGAAGAAAGTAGATGAATTAAAGTAGTTACATACGTACCAATTAGGAGAGAAGTAGCTCTTGAAGATCGATCATATTCATGAAGAAAAGGTTCCAAAACTACATTTAATCGTGTCTCTTCTGGCAGAAACTATGGCCTATTCAGTTTTGTGTTCTCTTTTGGGCAGAAAGTTGTATAAATTAATGATCTCTTCACTTAGCCGACGGAATATTCTGTCGCCTAAGACAAAAGGCGTCGGCAAAGAAATATATTTGTTCTGCGTTGTATCAGGCAATAATACATTTCTTAGTCAACGAAAAAAAGCATCGGCTAAGAAAGACATATTCGTCGCCCAAGAATTACTTAGCTGATGCCACTGCATTCGTCGCCCAGGATTCACTAAGCCGACGAAAAGTGGTTTGTCGCACAAGACCAGCCTTACCGATAGAAATGGGTCGTTGCCTAGGAAGATCTTAGTCGACGGAGGGTGTCGACCGTCAATTTCTGTCGCCTAAGAGTTACTAAGCCGACGAAAATATGCCGACAGAAAATATTCGTCACCTAAGAGTTACTAAGCCGACGAAAATGGCCGACAGAAAATATTCGTTGCCTAGGATTTACTAAGTCGACATAACTTAGACGACGAATATGCTGTTTCGTCGGCTATAAATATCTCAGTCGACGAATATCCTCAACCGTTATTTTCCGTCGCCTAAATAGATCTTAGGTGACGGTTGTGGTGTCCTATATAACGGTTTCGTTTCCATCGATGAAGACGAACTTAGCCGACAAAATTATTTTTTCCGTCGGCTAAGACGATATTTCCTGTAGTGACATATCCAAAACTTTTTATCTTCAAGATTCTTAATTAATAACCTTCACACTTCAATCTCTACTCACACATTTCTTCTCATTCTATACCTTCATCTCTTTAGAAAAATCATCACTCATCTCATTCTCCTCTTTTCAATGGATGAATTAAACAGGTTTGTTAGAAAGGAAGCGTAAAAATATGGAGAGCTGGAGCGGATTCAAGCTACAAACACTAGTGCATGAGACGTTATGTCAAAGGTTTGTCGTGAAATTGTCGACGAACGTTGACCTTGAGATAAATGTGCCACAAAAGGACAACGTCGGAGATCTAGCCCAAGGCGGCTAAGGTTTGGTGAGAGCACAACACCCATTATGCAAGACCAGATTGTCAGCACACATTGAAATAGCTCACACAAAAGGGTTACAACAAAATTGAGTCTTATGTTGATATGTAGGAATCCCTAATTGGTCAAGAACCATGATTTACAATACAAAAGCAAACCTAACTTGAAAATAATACAGAATAAATCAAAGAAATCCAAGAACGATTTCATGACTATGCGATGATATAGAATGAGCCGGAACG
Source organism: Fragaria nilgerrensis (assembly GCA_010134655.1). Taxonomy (NCBI): domain Eukaryota; kingdom Viridiplantae; phylum Streptophyta; class Magnoliopsida; order Rosales; family Rosaceae; genus Fragaria; species Fragaria nilgerrensis. The sequence goes on from CM020980.1 coordinate 18,952,856, forward strand.
GAACCACACACTTCCCCAGCTTATTCAGTGACCTAGCTAGAGGGTAACCTACAAAAGGGCACTCTTATGACTACGACCTAATCCATCTAGCCCAACAGCAGAAACAAAAGGCCCCAACCCTAGAAGCAAAAAACTACATGCCATGCAAGCCCATTAATGAGCCTAGTTGAGATGACATGTTTACTAATAGGGACTGCCCCCTTGTCACCTTCGCCATCATTTCTGGTGGCCATTACCAGAAGAAAGGCTTTAGCCGACGAAAATTAAAAAATCAGGCCGACGAATCATTTTTTCGTCGGCTAAAGTCCACTTTAGCCAACGAAAAAATGATTCGTTGGCTAATTTATATTTTCGTCGGCTATGGTAAACTTTAGCCGAGGAAATTAAAATGTCGTCGGCTAAAGAATTGATTTCGTCGGCTAAAGGTCACAGACTATGGCCGACGAAATATTTAAAAGTTTAGCTGATGAAATTAATATGTCGTCGGCTAAAGTTTTTTTATATTTGCAGATCTGGACAGCAGGAGCTCATCTGGGAAAAAAAACGGGAGAAGAAAAAATGGGAGAAAAAGTTTGAGTGTTGTCGAAATATGTCCATAATTAGTTTGTGGAGCTAAATATAGGTACGTATATGTATATATATATATTGATTAATTGAGTTTTATTTGAGTTGATTGATTTTGAGTGTGATTGAGTTGATTGATTTTGAGTACGTTTGATGTATATATATATGTGTTGATCAATTTGGTTGATGATTTGAATATTGATAATATATATGAATTAATTTGTTGTTCATAAATAGTATATATATATATGTTATTAATTTATAATATTGTGTTGATATGGTATGAAGTTGTTGATGATATATATGAGTTGATGATGATTTTGTGATGATGTTGATATATAATATTGTTATGAGTTGATTGATTTTGAGTACGTTGGATGTATATATATATATATATATATATTGATCGATTTGGTTGATGATTTGATATAATATATATGAAGTTGTTCATAAGTAGTAGATATATATTTATATAAATATGTTAATTAATTTATAATATTATGTTGATGGTATGAAGTTGTTGATGATGATTTTTGATGATGTAGTATATATATATATATATATCTATATAATCTTGTTATGTAATTATTCCGTATATATATATATGTGTGTGTGTGTTAATTAATTTATTATTAATTAGTTGTAGTACGTAGAATATATACTAAATGAATTGAGATTTTATATATGGCATGGAATTTCATTAATAATTAGCTAGCGGTATACTATATATTTTGTTATATTTTAAGGATATAGATAAGAGTTGGATTTCGCTTCTAAAATGGGACAAAAGATATGGTGCAGGAGTTATGAGTTTTATGGAATATGCGCTGGCTAATGCTAACGGGAATACAATTTTCTATTGCCCGTGCACGAAATGTCAGTGTCGCAGCGATATGTATCGATTTCCCATTGACAAAGTATGGCAGCACCTGAGGAGTAACGGGTTTTGGGAGAAGTACACATGTTGGTTATATCACGGTGAAACATCATCAGGGGGTCCGCATGATCATGGCCAATTTTATGAGACGGGCAGTACATCCAACGATCCAACAACGACATTCATCAACGACATGTTTCCTTATGAGAGCGGTGTATGCGCTCAAGGACAGTATATGCCTGACCCGGTGCTGCCCTTCCCTAGAGCTTTCCAACAGACCCCTGTGTACCCCGGTTGTCAGAAGACCGTTCTTGAAAGTGTGATGGACGTAATGAAGATTAAAGTTGAGACCAAATCGACCGTGAAGGCTATTGATAATTATCTGCAGTACACTGCTTCGATGCTGCCCCACGGTCATCGTCTTCCTACCACTCATCGTAAGGTCCGATGTATCCTGAAAGATCTTGGGCTTTCCTACATCAACATCCATGCATGCAGATATGACTGCGTTCTCTTCTGGGGTAAAGATCCAGAAGGGAATGACCTTGGTGGGCTTGACGCATGTCCGGTATGTCACACTGACAGGTATAAGCTGACTCCTGCAGGCAATAGGAAACCTGTGAAGGTACTTCGGTATTTCTCGTTGAGGGATAGGCTGGAGCGGTTGTACATGTCTTCACACATGGCCAAAGCTATAAGATGGCACGTTGATAGGGAATTGCATGACGAAGATACCCTTATACACCCTATTGACGGGGAGGCTTGGAAGCATATAGACAGAGAGTTTCCTCATTTTGCGTCAGAGGTCCGAAATGTGAGGCTCGGGCTCTCATCCGACGGGTTCAACCCTTTTGGCAACATGAGTCTTCAATACAGTGTATGGCCGGTGATTTTGGTACCGTACAACCTTCCTCCATGGATGTGCATGAAGAATGAATACAATATGTTGAGTTTGTTGATTTCGGGGCCCGGTTATCCAGGGAAGTGTCTCGATGTGTATTTGAGACATTTGATTGAAGAGCTTCAGTTTTTGTGGGACGTTGGTCATCCCACTTATGACAAGTACATGCACGAGATGTTCCAGATGCATATCATGGTTGTTGGTACCATCAGTGATTTTCCTGCCCGTGGGATGTTGTCGGGCAACGTTGTTAGGGGATATAAGGCTTGTCCAGAGTGCCTTAGCGATGAGGGGAGCAGCAGTCATTGCAACAAGATATGCAGATTGGGTCACCGTGCTTTCCTTCCATATAATCACGAATGGCGGTTCGATGACAAGGCATTTGATGGGACCGTAGAACACGGTGTGCCTCCCAGAAGATGGACGGGAGAAGAAATTTTAGCAGTGCTTAATGAGTACGATTTTGGGCAGCTCAGCAATCATCCCAATATTGTGGCGGCAATACCTGAAAGACCCGACAGGTACAAATTCTGAACACATAAGAGCATATTCTGGGAACTCCCATATTGGAGTAAGTTGTTGATAAGGCACTACCTAGATGTGATGCACATAGAAAAGAATGTGTGCGACAGTGTGGTGGGCACAGTGTTGAACTTGGAGGGGAAGATGAAAGACGGTCTTAAGGCACGCATTGATCTAAAAAAAATGCAATTAAGAAGACATCTGTGGTTGAAAGAAGGGAAGAAAAAAATGCCTCAAGCTCCTTACCCCGTGAAGCCTGACCAGAAGAACGTAATTTTCAGGTGGATGAGTTGTGTGAAGTATCCTTCAGGCTATGCAGGAAATATAGCCCGGTGTGTGAACTTCCGGGACAATAAGATGTACGGGTTGAAGAGTCATTGACACGACCCACCCCGAATTTAACCCTGAACCCGGAGTAAATCGTGCGGGGACCACCTCCAAGGAAAGATTTACCGCAAAATTCGGTACAACCTCCCTTGGAAATGGACAACCCTTCCAAATCAAAAACCTGCAAACACTCCTAAAGGTTCCAACTCCAACCTTATAGACTCCTGGAACCTTCGTGCTCCCCACAAATCACAACATCTCCCAATATAGATTTACTAATCTAACAAAGATCCTATAACAAACAACCACATATTCAGAGCAACTCTATTTGAGAGGAAATGAACTATATATAAATAGAAAAGAGCGTTAGCTATACTATTGACTATGCCTCTTTTCTATGTACGCCCGATCTCAACTATGCAATCCTGCAGACTGGGCATTTTAAAATAAAGGGCCCAGGCGAAGACTGATAGGAGCACAAAGTGTGACGTTCTTAATATGTTTATACCCTTTATTTACCCTTTGTTAACTCCTATTTAGTTGTTTTAGCTTTATATTTGTGTTTAGTATAGAATAATTGCTTAAATTAGAAATATGTAGGTTTTAGTGTCAAAATACATAGTAATTTCGGAATTGAAGAATTTGGTGTTAAAATTGTGCTAAGTGTTGGAAATCCTTGATTACTCAGGATTCCTGTCTTGATTAGGATTCCATCTTTCCTCTTTCCTAGTTTCTAATTTTCTTATTTCTATTTCAGGAAAGTCTAAACCCGTGTTGATTAGGAAATGTTTTCCTGACTCATGAGGGAAAGGTGGCCGGCAGCTAGGAGTCCTGCTTGAGCTAGGAGAAGTACAAATCCAAGAAGAAGAAGGAAAAGAAGCCGTGCGGCATAAAGAGAGAAGGTTTTCCAAGTTCAAGATGGTTTTGTCATTCCTTTATGCATGAGGATTCCTTGAAGAACAAGAGAAGAAATTAATTCCAATTTGGACTTGGTTTTGCCGATTCAATAGGATTCCTTTTACTAGAAGAATTCTTGGAGATCAAGACTTGTTATTCTATAAATAGGGCATGGCATGGCAGCAATAATCATCATCAACCCGTGCAAATAACACCAAAGCCTTTGCCGAAACTCCATCAACCTCCAAACACTACAATCCGATCCCACCTTCAGCATTTGTCTAAAGCACGGAGCCTAGGATTCCGCTCACTCGAAGAATAGACCACGTAGGGATATTTTGAGAGTGAATTCCATCTTCTATTTTCGGATTGCTATGTGTTTGTTCTTGTTTTTGTTTGTTTTAGCTTTTTGCTTGAGTATGTTTCGATTCTTGTCTATGAGATAGAAGTACTTTTGAACCATGTTTTGGATTAAAGTTTTTCAATTTTTAATTAATGATTTTAGGTTTTATACCGTGAGTTTTATGTCTAAAATACTTTAAGATTTTCGGTGCTACATTCCATTATCATGTGTAGTTGATACAAGTAGTTGATATTGCATGTGTTAATCATCCAAAGTTCGACTTTGATACACGTAGTTGATAAGTTGCATTGTCTTTGTTTTTCACCGATTTTCTACCTATGTTTGATTTGGACTTGTGCTTAAACACATCGATTCTTTATGTGATACGTAATTGCATGATTAGTTTATGTGTGTGACCTATAAGTAGAGCACGTAGCCGTGCTTGTTGTGTCGCGATGTTGAATGAAACCCGTAGTCTAATTCTAAGTTGGTCTATGTCATAGGAACCACGTAGGAACTTATGTGCATATCAAATTTAGGTTGTATAATTGCTCACGGTGTAGACTTAAATGAGATTAGAGATTGTCTTCTTTGTTCTTACATGGTTGTTTGGTTGTGTTTGCATGATTGTTGGTTGATCACATGTAAATATGTATAGAAGTAATTTAAGATTTATTTTCAATGTTTATTCCGAAATTATCAAACTTTTAAACCCTATATGCTTATTTCGATATTTTTATTAGATTAGATGGATCTACCCTGTAGTTGGATCCCCGGTTTAGAACGATCCCTGCTTGCTTTATACTACGATTGATTTGTTAACAGGGTTAATTGATGCATGTGCAAATACGATTTATCAAATGGCGCCGTTGCCGGGGATCCTTCGGGATCCTCGATCTTTTTAATTGTCGAAATTTGCATTGTATATATGTTATATGTTTATATTTGTAAAGTTAAACCATGAATTTGTATATGATGTAATTGTGTTTTATTTTTGTCTTTCTACTTTAATACTTGTATGAATAATGTTGTAGGTTGTAATGCACAGGAATAGGTAGGATCCCTTTTGTTAATTCTAGCCTTAACCCTTCTTGTTTACTTTCGGGGATGCATGAGGTTGTGGGCGGCTTTTATTAACACTTGGAGTCATGTTTGGTTCATAAGTTTGTTGCTAGCTGAGTACATTGGTACGCTCCTTCTATTGCTCTGGTGCATGGGACCAAAATTGGATCTCAAGAGCCTTGAAAACATACATCTCGGTGATGGAGTTCTCATTGCTCACTAAACGAGTCCTACCATGTTCACTATCTCTGGATTGAGCTATTGACCTTTAGAAACAACGCTTCAAACTTGTGATCGAAACATCAATATCCAGGCCGCACGTCCACCGTGTCTTACCATCTAGAATCATTATTTATTTAAGTGTTTTAGTAGCAACTCAAAAATAAGCTTGTATGACTTTGTAATCTTAAAAGATTGGTGCCATGTATGATTTTGTATTTAATTTATTTCGAATTTTTTCTCTAGATTTTTGAAATTTGTTTCGTTTTTCTTTGATTAATTTAGTTTATTGCTTTTGTTTTATACTCATGCATTCTAACTTGATCTTGGCCGATTGGTTTTTCAGGTGCTAGACGTGCATGCAACCTCGACACACTCGTTCGTCTTCACAAGGAGCTCTTGTTCCATTGAATCCGGAGATTGACCGTGCTTGCGAAGAACAAAGAAAGAAGCAAAAAGAAGTATCAAGTAGCACGGTTGGACCTTTGGAATTTGAAGAGCAAGATCCTCCTTCTCCATTTCGGATCCATTCCGAATCTTCATCTTCATCTAAATCCGAGATTGATTGTGAAGAAGACAAGTCCGACATCGACATGGCCGACTCACCACTCAAATCTGCTTTCATCCCCACAGCCCCGGAATTACCTTCATGCATTGCTTTCACTGTGCCTAATGAAGCCAACTTCTCCATACCGGTTCAGTTACTAGGGCAATTGCCTAAGTACTCGGGTTCTCCAATGGAGGATCCTAATGTTCACCTTAGAGAGTTTCTCGATATCTGCAGATTGCAATCAATCAATCATCTTACTCCAGAAGGCCTAAAATTGCTTTTATTTCCTTTTACTCTTAAAGATGATGCTAAGCGTTGGTTGTATTCTTTGCCTGCAGGAATCATCACCAATTGGAATGAGATGACCTCGAGGTTCTTGAAACAATTCTTCCCTGCGCAACTCACGAAGAAGCTAAGGAGGGAGATTCAGAACTTCACTCAAAAGGATGGTGACACTCTCTATGAGGCATGGGAAGAATTTCAGGAACTTCAGAGGAAGTGCCCTCATCATTGAATTCCTTTGGACGAGTTAGTTCAAGCTTTTTATGAGGGACTTGACAACACCAACAAGGGTATGGTGGACTCTGTGGATGCACATTTATGAACAAGACCGGACGGCAAGCATATAACTTGATTGAGGACTTGGCGGATAACAATCGTCAATTCAGCACCAAGAACTCAAGGAAGTCGGCAGGAGGCCATGGTGGTGTCTATGACATTGAAGCTAGGAATCAAACAATCATTGGTCAAATGAAAAGAATGTTGCCACGCATATGAGTTCCCCACTGGAGTTTCCAACTCGCAATTGAACTCTAACAATTACGATATCAACTCAATAACCCTTGCAAAAAGCATAATCCATACACCTTTCCATTACTCAAAGCATAATGATTACCCAAGAGGTTGGCGTACAGAGGCATAGTCTTGAAGATATAAACATTTATGGCACAATACTGTCCATAAATAAGACAAGAATAACTACATCACAAACATAATCAACACATAGTGTCTAAATCATATAATGCCAATAGATCCGCCGCGGTCGGACCATCACTCTATAGACACTAAGTATGACCAAGACTATGAGGTAGTACTAAAAAGAGACAGGAATCGAATAACCTAGTGCTCTGATACCAACTGACACGACCCACCCCGAATTTCACCCTGAACTCGGAGTAAATCGTGCGGGGACCACCTCCAAGGAAAGATTTACCGCAAAATTCGGTACAACCTCCCTTGGAAATGGACAACCCTTCCAAATCAAAAACCTGCAAACACTCCTAAAGGTTCCAACTCCAACCTTATAGACTCCTGGAACCTTCGTGCTCCCCACAAATCACAACATCTCCCAATATAGATTTACTAATCTAACAAAGATCCTATAACAAACAACCACATATTCAGAGCAACTCTATTTGAGAGGAAATGAAATATATATAAATAGAAAAGAGCGTTAGCTATACTATTGACTATGCCTCTTCTCCATGTACGCCCGATCTCAACTATGCAATCCTGCAGACTGGGCATTTTAAAACAAAGGGCCAAGGGGAAGACATTTAATAATATTAGAGTTAGTGGACAAAAATAATTTAATAATAAACTATTTATGCATTCCCATTTTAATTTCATAGAAAAATATACTGCATGCGGCAGCTTAAAAGTGTTCAACTCATAAACTGACAATTTCATGACTAGCACTGGCTAGTCACAAACTCAAATAAAATGGAACCTCTCATGCTAAACTATATATAAACATATATTCGTATATATTTACATTCGTCAGACTCCTTATATTCGTATGTATTTACACTCGCCATAAACACGCTCATCATTGCCTAACTTCGATATTCTTAAATCGAAACGACCCAAACTTTAATACCATACTCCGCAGCCGTAAATACAACATTTCTCAGAAATTGACTTAAATCCTACGGCCGGATTTTACATTATTTAACCGCCAAAATAACCAAACTTTGGAAATTCCCAAACCTATCCAAATCTCATCCAAAAATTCCACAATTCACTTCATTAACTCCTCTAATTATTACACATTTGAAACTATCCAAAACTCCAAAACAGCTGCGGCGCCGGCGGCGGCTCCGCGGGCAGCGGCGGCCGGAGACCGATTCCGGCGACCTCCAAATCCTATGAAATTTTAACAGCATAATCCTCTCATCATGCTCTACAACTTTCCTAACTAGCACAAATCCAAAATCCAAGCCTATCTAGATCAATCGAATCAAAACTTCCATAAATCCCTAAAACTTCAATTATACACTTCTCCATAACAAGACCGAATTAAATCGTTTCCTTTTGAGGGATCATTAACCTTGAAGAGAGCTACAAGATGAGCCAAAGATTTCAACTATGGTGGCCGGAGGTGGGATTTCCGGCGAAAATACTTCCCGGCGTTTCCAGCGAGTTTCTCCTCTTCCGGTGGATTATTGGCTCGGGTGCTAGGCCGGGGAGGGAGAAGAGGTGGCGGGGCTCCGAACTGGGCTGGAGCGGCGGCAGACGGCCAAGAAGAAAACCGGCAGCGGGAGAGAGAGAGAGAGAGGGCTCGGGAGGGAAAAGAAAAGAGAAAAGAAGAAAAAGAGGAGAAGAAGAAAAGAAAAAGAGAGGAGATGGGTTTGGGCCTCACACCAACCCGGCCCAACACCACAAAAATACCCCACTCCACCAATTTAACACCCCAAAATAAAATACCCTATTAAAAATTACCTTTTACTAGCTAAAATTCACCATTTTTACCGTCGACACATTTTTCTCCTACGAATAACTCTCTGAAATAATCGTCCCCCAAAACCCCTCTAAGGACCAATTAAACTATATCTCAATGCCGGAGACGGTAAAAATTCTTATTAGAACTAAGCTAGTAAAAATTTAAGGGTTGGGATGTGACAATTCTCCCCTCCTTATCAAAATTTCGTCCTCGAAATTTACATACCTGACAATCAAAGAGATAGGGATACTGCTGCCTCAGTTGCTCCTCTGATTCCCAAGTAGCTTCCTCTACTTGGTGTCTCCTCCACAGAACTTTAACAAGAGGAAAAATGATTTGCTTTTAAGCACTTGCTCCTTTCGGTCGAGAATCTGTACCGGCTCCTCTTCATAAGACAAATCTCTAGTCAAACTGAGCGGCAGCTCTTGCAGCACAAGAGAGAGATCGGCAATAGACTTGCGTAACATGGATACATAAAACACATTATGTATCTTGGATCACTCCGGAGGCAAAACTAACTGATACGCAAGAGAGCCAACTTGATCTAAAAACCCATAAGATCCAATAAATCTCGGACCAAGCTTCCACGTTATCAAAATGTACCACCCCTTTCCAAGGAGACAATTTTGAAAACACCCAAACCTTCACTTGAAACTCATGGTCCTTCCTGCGGACATCTTATAATTCTTCTGGCTACTAAGAGCTGTTTTGAATCTAACTCTGACTCCTTTAATCTTTTCATTTGAATCCTAAATTATTCTAAATCTTCACAAAGACTCTAAATCCTTCGTTGAACTACCACTAACGTTTACACGTAAGTGAGTTCAGTGATACATGTTCCAGAGTACGAGTACCCGTAGGTATGTACACTCTTTCCTAAGCAACGGAATTAGTTAACCAAATAAAGCGCATACATTTGTTATCACCATCGGGATCAAATCTCCTAACGTCACGCAACAACCTCGTCATTACGCTGCTCACAATTTGACAATGAAGCCCACTTGCTATGAAACTAGAGTTCACGTATTCCCACATGCTCATAGTGTCAAAATTAAGACCCGCTAAATGAACAGATTTAAGGATGCACACACTGCAGAACTGCAACAATCACTACTAATACCGAGACACTTTGCAGAGTCTTTCGCGGAGTCAAAGCTCTCGCAAGTCCACAAGAAAATCTTGCTCTGCCTAAGTGACCAGTCCACTAACATATGATAACCTCGATTCTCGAAACGACATTATGAAGAGATCAAAACCACGTCACTTAAGTCTCTTCACCAAAACCATTACATTACTATTTTGAGTACCCAAACTAGCAGCTTATGAGAATACCAGTTCTCTCATAATTCTGTTATACCCAATATTCTCTTCACCCCAGACCAGAAGATGATCTGAAACATGATTATCATACGAATGGAACATTTCGGTTACATAAAGCTGCAACATAAACAACTTATATATTGCCAAAACATGTTCCATATAAAATCTAATTTACTAAGTCACTAGCATGGAAGATGAACAAATCCCAAGCGGAGTATGCCAAAGAAACTCCAACTGCAAACGAAGTGACATTAGCAAATAGACTTCGTTCACACTTAGCACTAATATTATGTTATTTAAGACTTGTATCGACTAACTCAATACAACGCCGACTGAAAGCACTATGAACACTTATCCACGCTTCTCCAATAAATCTTTTCATCTACAGCTATTCCAGATAACATAATATTCAACTCCAATAACCACGCACTTTAAGATATAATACTTTCCTCTGGACATTCACGCCACACCAACATTCCTCAATTTTCCATCCTAGCGACCAAGGTCGCTAAAAATTAGCATTACCAAGAACTTCCAAAGATCTCAACATATTTAATCCATTCCCGACTGTTGTCGTAAAGTCAAAGTGACCTCAACTCTTCTGCATCTACTTTATTATTATAATTTCAAGGTCAAATACACTTACCATCTTTATAAAACACTCAACAAATTCGAAGATCAAACTTCAACACCTAGAATTCTGAAAGAATCCATAATTGTCCCACGATTAAAATAATATAACCGTCAAATGCCACTAATCAATTTCTAAAATTCCCCGACTGCGGACAACAACAAGTTGCCACAACGCACTGACCAATGACTTTTGTAAGGCCAACAATCCAAAGAATATAATCTTGGACTCTTATACATAACGCTTTAGCCGACTTCAGCTAACCCACAATATAGACGAAAGTTGTCACAACGCACTGACCAATGACTTTTGTAAGGCCAACAATCCAAAGAATATAATCTTGGACTCTTATACATAACGCTTTAGCCGACTTCAGCTAAACCACAATATAGACGAAAGTCACCCAAAAATATTACTATTCATCGACTGCTATTAACCTCCTTCTCCAAAATGCTCTGATTATACTCTTTAATATGAAGATTCCAAGGATAAGAACATATCCTTGATTAGAGCTGTATGGCCAAAACATGCGCCACCATACCATAACAAGCATTAACCAAAATAATCCCAACTGACTTTCTCTATGGACAAGGCAGTTGGAAATTTGGTCATCAATCAAGACTTCTCTAAATTGATAACTTTTTTATTAGCCACAAATCCCCCGTGACTAATTAGCCCAAAAATTAAAGTCTTCAACAACTCGCATATGTACCTCTTTGAATGACTAAGGGTACCTCCCGCATCACTTCAACCAACCCTTACCTCAAAATAATACACCACTATTTCGAACTTTCTTTCCAACTATTTTCTCCCAGAAATTACGTAATTCGACACCACGATTTTTTTTCATCGGACTACTACAACTTCAAACTTGCCCACCATAAAAAGGAAACTCCAAGACTTCAATTAAAATTTTCACCTTCTACAAAATTCACACAAGATGTTCACCCCAACATCTTAATCGTAACCCAAACAATCATTGGTTAAATGAAAAGAATGTTGCCACGCATATGAGTTCCCCACTGGAGTTTCCAACTCGCAATTGAACTCTAACAATTACGATATCAACTCAATAACCCTTGCAAAAAGCATAATCCATACACTTTTCCATTACTCAAAGCATAATGATTACCCAAGAGGTTGGCGTACAGAGGCATAGTCTTGAAGATATAAACATTTATGGCACAATACTGTCCATAAATAAGACAAGAATAACTACATCACAAACATAATCAACACATAGTGTCGAAATCATATAATGCTAATAGATCCGCCACGGTCGGACCATCACTCTATAGACACTAAGTATGACCAAGACTATGAGGTAGTACTAAAAAGAGACAGGAATCGAATAACCTAGTGCTCTGATACCAACTGACAAGACCCACCCCGAATTTCACCCTGAACCCGGAGTAAATGGTGCGGGGACCACCTCCAAGGAAAGATTTACCGTAAAATTCGGTACAATCTCCCTTGGAAATAGACAACCCTTCCAAATCAAAAACCTGCAAACACTCCTAAAGGTTCCAACTCCAACCTTATAGACTCCTGGAGCCTTCGTGCTCCCCATAAATCACAACATCTCCCAATATAGATTTACTAATCTAACAAAGATCTTATAACAAACAACCACATATTCAGAGCAACTCTATTTGAGAGGAAATGAACTATATATAAATAGAAAAGAGCGTTAGCTATACTATTGACTATGCCTCTTCTCCATGTACGCCCGATCTCAACTATGCAATCCTGTAGATTGGGCATTTTAAAACAAAGGGCACAAGGGAAGACATTTAATAACGTTAGAGTGACTGGATAAAAATAATTTAATAACAAAATATTTATGCATTCCCATTTTAATTTCACAGAAAATATACTGCATGCAGCAGCTCAAAAGTGCTCAACTCATAAAATGGTAATTTCACGACTAGCACTAGCTAGTCACAAACTCAAATAAAATGGAACCTCTCAGGCTAAACTATATATAAACATATATTCATATGTATTTACATTCGTCAGACTCCTTATATTCGTATGTATTTACACTCGCCATAAACACGCTCATCATTGCCTAACTTCGATATTCTTAAATCAAAACGACCCAAACTTTAATACCATACTCGGCAGCCGTAAATACAACCTTTCTCAGAAATTGACTTAAATCCTACGGCCGGATTTTACATTATTTAACCGCCAAAATAACCAAACTTTGGAAATTCCCAAACCTATCCAAATCTCATCCAAAAATTCCACAATTCACTTCATTAAACTTCTCTAATTATTACATATTTAAAACTATCCAAAACTCCAAAACAGCTGCGGCGCCGGCGGCGGCTCCGCGGGCGGCGGCGGCCGGAGACCGATTCCGGCGACCTCCAAATCCTATGAAATTTTAACAGCATAATCCTCTCATTATGCTCTACAACGTTCCTATCTAGCACAAATCCAAAATCCAAGCCTATCTAGATCAATCGAATCAAAACTTCCATAAATCCCTAAAACTTCAATTATACACTTCTCCATAACAAGACCGAATTAAATCGTTTCCTTTTAAGGGATCATTAACCTTGAAAGAGCTACAAGATGAGCCAAAGATTTCGACCTATGGCGGCTGGAGGTGGGATTTCCGGTGAAAATACTTCCCGGCGTTTCTGGCGAGTTTCTCCTCTTCCGGTGGATTATTGGCTCGGGTGCTAGGCCGGGGAGGGAGAGGAGGTGGCGGGGCTCCGAACTGGGCTGGAGCGGCGGCAGACGGCCAAGAAGAAAACCGGCAGCGGGAGAGAGAGAGAGAGAGGGCTCGGGAGGGAAAAGAAAAGAGAGAAGAAGAAAAGAGGAGAAGAAGAAAAGAAAAAGAGAGGAGATGGGTTTGGGCCTCACACCAACCCGGTTCAACACCACAAATAATACCCCACTCCACCAATTTAACACCTCAAAATAAAATACCCTATTAAAAATTACCTTTTACTAGCTAAAATTCACCATTTTTACTGTCCACATATTTTTCTCCTACGAATAACTCTCCGAAATAATCGTCCCCCAAAACTCCTCTAGGAACCAATTAAACTATATCTTAATGCCGGAGACGGTAAAAATTCTTATTATAACCAAGCTAGTAAATAAAGTAAAAATTTAAGGGACGGGATGTGACAGTCATGACTGTCATATTCTGCTACAACGTCTCTTCCCTGTTTTCATTCGACCGTTCCTTCCCCGTCAGTTGGTGGAGCCGTTAGTAGCGTTGGCAAGATTCTTCCAGAAGTTATGCACACGGGAAGTGAAAAAATCTAACCTCCGGGAAATGTAAGAGGACATCATTTATATCATGTGTAAATTTGAGAGGATATTTCCTCTAAATTTTTTTGACATCATGCCTCACCTGATGATCCATCTTCCCGAGCAATTGTTGCTTACCGGTCTAGTACACTACACTTGGATGTATCCCATGGAAAGGTACGTTTTTTACACCTGAATTCCTCAATATATATACATGCATGTTCAATAATCATAACATTTTGCAACTTGATTTATAGGCAACTTGGAGACTACAAAGATTATATGGCTAATAAATGCGCGCCTGAAGGATGTATAGCTGAAGCATATATTGCGCACAAGTGCGTCACCTACATGAAGTTATATTTAGGAGCATTGAAGGAAACAGACGAAGCCATGCTGGTAGATGTACCGAAGTTCAATCTTTCCATACTCTCCAGTGATGTTGAAGTTTATGGAATTTTGCCAGACTCCTACAAGTTGCAACCACATGAGCTAGTCATTGCCCACTGCTGGGTATTGATTAACTGTCCAGAAGTTGAATACTGGAAAGACATCTATCTATATTGTCCAGACATTCAAGGTGATCTAGAGTACCACAACATGGAGTTTGCAAACTATTTTGGTGGCTGGGTACGTAATTCAATATTTCTGTACGTATTTATGTTTATTGCATAATTATCCATATTTACAGTTGAATGGTTGGTTGCAGATGAACCATATTCAATTTGATGGTCACCCAAATTGGTCGCACGAACTAAGACTTCTAGCGATGAAGCCGATAATGTCAAGAGTTTATCCGATGTGCAAGGTGAATGGCGTGCAATTTATATGTGAACAGAGAGACAGCAGACGGAAAACACAGAATTCTGGGATGATGGCGCATGGTGGGCGGAATGGAGTTGACTATTACGGTGTTCTCCATTCAGTGGTGGAACTCGTTTACGGTGAAGGCATGACAGTGCACCTCTTCAAGTGTAGATGGTTTGATACTAGCCCGCAGAGCATGAAGACCGATCAGTATGGAATATTATCGGTGAACACTGCTACAAGTTCTTACGAAGATGACCGGTTCTTTTTTGCCACATCGGTAAAACAAGTGTTTTATCTTGATGACCTTGCTAAGGGTGACGCGTGGAAAGTAGTCAACCTTGTGCACCCTCGAAATATTTACCGGGCGGCTACACTTGGAGAGGCCGAAGACCAGGAAGAAGATGTTGCGTATCAAGAGCCCAACGCAATAGGTATTCCTAACTCCTCTACCGTTCGCCTTAATAATTTTAAAGCGGGTCGTGCGGTGCGAATTCGTGATGAAGAGCCAAGGCTTATTGATGTTGATCCAAATCAAGAAACAGACGAAAACTCTGGCGATGAGGAAAAGCATAGATTACCAGAAATTAATTCTGACATCGAAGAAGACTCATCGGATGATTCCGATTACGAGCCTTAGTTTTAATTTAGAGGACGTAATACATTAATTTGTAATAAAAAGAATGTATTATCTTTATAGTTTACATATGTTGAATTCATATTTCTGTTATTTTATATGAATTTTGGTGAAATATGAACAGGAAGTGAGTATGGTTTACATGTATTACCTTCAGTTTTTTTAATGTATTTTTTATACTTTAGCCGACGAAATATACCATAATTCGTCGGCCTAAACCATCTTAGCCGACGAATTATAGTATATTTCGTCGGCTAAGATCGTCTTAGCCGACGAATACCCTAATATTTCGTCGGCTTTATTAATTTTTTTATTTTTTTATTACATACTATAGCCGACGAATATACTAGGGTATTCGTCGGCTAAACCCTAAAATTTTTCTGTTACATACTATAGCCCTATCTTTGGTGGTTATTTTGCGTAAAATTTTTATACGATTTGTTGCGTCTCATCGATTTGAAACTATTTTCAGTTGAAGGTCCGGCCAAAATACGTAATTTAGACGGTCCAACGACCTTTTCCGTGCATTTAGGGGTTTGACTTACGGGATTGACCGTCCGGATCGAGCACTTAACCTTGTCGGATCAAATTGAATTTTTTCCCATACATGTATTTTATCATGATGGTCAGATCTGACAGTCAAATTTCCGTTTCTCAAGTTTGATCATCACAATCATCTTGATGCCTACTAATGTTGTGTAACTTGTTTACCAAGTGTTAAGTAAATATTCTGTTTCAAAAACAAACTATACGTAAAACCTTCAAACGCAAAAAATTCGTGAAATAAGATATGACGAGAATGGTGAAATACGTCCACGGTTGAAAAATCACGGTATTCCGGTAAATTTTCGGTGCCGATAGTTGCGGTCAATGTAATTTTTCATTCTTTCTCCCTATGAGTAGCCCTATCTTCGGTGGTTATTTTGCGTAAAATTTTTATACGACTTGTTGCGTCTCATCGGTTTGAAACTATTTTCAGTTGAAGGTCCGGCCAAAATACGCAATTTAGACAGTTCAATGACTTTTTCCGTGCGTTTAGAGGTTTGACTTAACGGATTGACCCGTCTGGATCGAGCCCTTAACCTTGTCGGATGAAGTTAAATTTTTTCCCATACATGTATTTTATCATAATGGTCAGATCTGACGGTCGGATTTTCGTTGCTCAAGTTTGATCATCACAATCACAATCACAGTTTACCGAATGTATAAAAAGTACTATAGCCGACGAATTTCAAAGGTTTAGCCGACGAATTTATTGTTTAGCCGACGAATTTGATAGGTTTGGCCGACGAATTTCAAAGGTTTAGCCGACGAATTTTATCTTAGCCGACGATATTATTATCTTTACCCGACGAAATAATAATTTCGTCGGCTAAAGTTGTCGGGTATAACCCAGCGCTTGACAGCAGAAATGCCCTAGCCTCTTCTCCCTCTCCCTCTCCCGGTCTCCGCCTCCACTCCCTCTCCCTCTCCCGGGCTCCGCCTCCGCTCCCTCTCCCTCTACCTCTCCCTCTCCCTCTCCCTCTCCGCCTCTCCGCCTCCTCTCCCTCTCCCGGGCTCCGCGTCTGCTCCCTCTCCCTCTCTCGGGCTCCGCCTCCGCTCCCTCTCCCTCTCCCGGTCGCCGCCCTCTCTCGGTCGCCCTCTGCTGCTCGCCTGCTCTGGCCCTCCCCTCCCTCCTCCTCCTGCTGCTCCAGCCTTGAGCCCATACACTTCCTCGAGTACATTTTTTTTTTCCTAAGGCTCATTTTGTGTTTGCTTTTATTTTCCGATCAATTGTAATGTTGTAGTGTTGTTAGGAAGTGTATATTTGTTGTTAGGAAGTGTATATTTGTATTTAGGAAGTGTATATTTTTATTTAGGAAGTGTATATTTGTATTTAGTATTTTATGTTTGCTTTGATTTTCCGGTCAATTGCAATGTTGTGGTGTTGTTAGGAAGTGTATATTTTTAGTTAGGAAGTGTATATTTTTAGTTAGGAAGTGTAAATTTATATTTTAGGAAGTGGATATATATGTTTTTGTTGATATGTTGAATGGGTTTACATTTTTTAATTTTGTGGCCTTGATTCAAATTAATATTTTAAACAGGACGAGCAGTAATATTAGATCGACGAAGGGTTCGAAGGGCCAAAGGTCCGAATCGTTTGAGGGAACCTCTAGCAACCCTCAAACGTCGTTTCGGGGCCTCATGACAGCCAGACGTGCAACCCTTCTGGAGACGGCGTAGAGGCAGCCGGAGGTGCCTCCTTCATCGAGGCAGCCGAGCGTCCCTCGTTTCTCGAGGCAGCTATGGTCTCAGACCCAGACAGAGGTCTCTGCACCCCGTATGCCTGAGATACACCGGGTGCCCACTCCGAGTCCTACTGCTTCGGATGGTGGGTCATCTGGGGTACAGATGCCACCGCCTCATCTGTTCCTTCTGCGGATGATACCGGCCTTACCTGCAGTCGATGACTCAGGGACGCCGATTTATCCACTGCCCCCGCAAGTGGCTCCATCAGCGGCGTACCGGTTCGTGCCTTTTGATTCGCCTCTTATTTCTGCGAGGGTATCATCATCGGAGACGGAATCCGTCGCGTCCGCCGCATCGTCCTCAGGTAATGAAAGATGAATTATTTGTTTTCTTATAATTTTCCGATTTTAATAATCAATTTGGTTTATCATGTGATAGGCACCGTCAGAGCGAAGCCGGCAAAAAAGAAGAGAGGCCTCGTCACAGGGAAGGCTCTCGAGAAGATCGTCGGTACCTCAGGGAGGATTGTCATCGGTACTGACGGGGATGGCGACATAGTATCGGGCGGGAAGTCGAGGACGTACTCCGGCTGCGTGGGAGCGCTCATTAGGGATAGAGTCTCTATGTTGTGGTCAGACTGGGGCGAGGTCCCGCAGGAGGTTAAGGACATGGTCCACAACGCGATGTCGGTAGGTTTACAAAATGCCTCAATAATATTATGTATTACATTGTAGATTTCTCGAAAAATTAAACTAATAAACGGTTAAATGCAGGTGTGGTTTGAGGTTCCCGAGCCCTTGAAGAGAAGTTGGGCGGACGTTGTGCATGGGGGAAGGTACGTTGGGAAGTTAATGAAAAAACAAAATTGTATGTGATATTAATAATATTTCTAATATTTTTGTTGTATCAGTAGGTACAAGGAGTGGAAGAACGAGTTGCGGACTCATTGGACTACGCACGTTCTGGTACCTCTGCTGAGTTCCAGTATAGAGAGTACGAGTGGCGTTAGCTTCTGACATCAGAATTCAACAACCCTCGTAAATAGGTATTTAAATAAATTAATTAGTTAATTTGTCATTAAGTACGTGCGTTTTTAAATATTTTACTAATAGTTTAGTTTTTTCTTTGAAGGCGGTTTCCCGGGCGAACGCTCAGAACCGGCAACGCAACACAAGAAACCATCATGCCGGTTCTAGACCGTTCGCTGTCTTCATGGACGAGGCGGCCAGGGAACATCCAGAGGTCAACCCGTACATCTATACGTACGAGAAGACATATCCTGACGCCCAAGAGAATATTGTAAGTCATCTTATAGTTTTTAAATTTTTAATTTTACTTATATATATGTCAAAATGTTAATTAATAATTTTTTTCCTATCCAATTAGGCGAAGGTGAGGGAGGTTAGTGACGAGGTGATGAGTGCTATAGTGAGGGAGACATGGCCGGACACGCAGGAGGAAGAGATGTCCGAAGCCATGTCCCGGATCGACACTTCGGATCCGACGGTTGGGGCGAGGATCATGGGCACAGCCTTCCCACCGCGAGCAAACAACTTCTACTGCCAGGGTCTAGGAAAGAAGGGCGAGGGGGTCCTGAAGATCACTGCAGGATTTCAAGGAAAGGCAGCCTCGACCAGCAGCAGGACCACGACCACCAAGACGACTCAACTGCTACAGTCGGGACTTCAGAGACTACAGGAACAGCAAGCTGCTCATGTTGCCTATAATGCCGCGCAGGCAGCCCATTATGCCGAGGTACATGTCATCCAGCAGGCCCAGCAGCGGCAGATGTTCCAGTACATGCAGGACTTTACAGCTGCCCAGCTCCAGGGACTTCCGGCTCCGCCCATACCACTACCCCAGCCGCCGCAAGCTCCGCAGCAACCCCCAGAAGCGGATATTAATTTAGACGATCTAGATTTTGTGTAGTTGATGAATTATGTGCTTGTTGTTGGTTATATGGAATTATTTTGGTGTTTTTTGCAGCTTGCTTGGAATGGTAATTTAGAAATTTCGGGTTTTTTTTTTATACTGGAATGGACTTATAGCCGACGAAATATGCCATCATTCGTCGGCTATAATAATATTTAACCGACGAATTATGGAATGTTTCGTTGGCTAAACCCTTTAAAGCCGACGAAATAAGGGCATGATCGTCGGCTTTAGTTTTTTTTATTTTTTTATTCCATACTATAGCCGACGAATATATTAAGCGTTTCGTCGGCTAAAGCTGATAGACTAGCCGACAAGTTTTTTCGTCGGCTTTAGGTAAGAGACTAGCCGACGAGTTGTTTCGTCGGCTTAAGTTAAGAGACTAGCTGACGAGTTGTTTCGTCGGCTAAAGTATGAGGGACTAGCCGACGACGTTTTCTGTCGTCGGCTATCTATGGGAAAATAGCCGACGACGGTCTATAGTTTCGTCGGCTAAAGTCACTGCCGACAACCCTTTTCCGACGAAACTATAGCCGACGAAGTATCGTCGGCTAAGATCTTAGCCGACAAATTAAGTTAACAGGCCGACGAAAAGCTTTCGTCGGCTAAAGTGCTTGTCCTGGTAGTGGGCTCTTACAGAAGAACTTTTTTTTAGCTGTCAAATGTTAAAATGCATCATCTTATGGCATGTTTACTAACTAGAAATAGAATTAAGAGTGGCAACATTGATTCCGGGATGAGTGAATACCAAAATTTACTAACATGTCAAGGTATTGGAATGAGTGTGGGTCCTACTTGCTTATCAAGAATCGATTCCTTATGAACCTCCTAATCTAATACCTAAAGGGGGAGATGGGTATCAGAATCAAGTTTATGGAATTAAGTTTTTCTCCCTAAAATATCCTTACATAATTGTAATATTTCCAAATTACCCAACCCTTAAAATATATATTGTATTGTTCCTATCAGATAACAACAACGACCACAAAAAAGACGGCCGACTCCGAGGCCTCTCTTGCATGGTGCTCGATAAGATAACTATATATGCATGATTTAGGTGATTAGTGAACTATATATGGTTCTGGTGGTTTGATGAATATATTATCCCAGAATATTTACATCTTAAAAAAGAAGAACAATAAAATTACAAACATTCTAGCTTCTTTTCTTGTAGGGGTATTTTAGTAATCAAACTAACTTTAATTCGGATTCCATATGATAAGTAAATAACATCAATCGTAATTAGTTTCATTACTGTTTTGATTCCTTATGGTAAGTAAACAGTACAATGAAATGAAATATTTTTATATCGATTCTTGTTGATACCGATTCATGATGATTTCCATTTCAAGTTAGTAAACGTGCCTTTATTTTAGAGTGGGTCAAATGCCATAAAAAAATTATGCAATTTTCATAACACAACAATAATGATATTAAGTGGTTTTTCGATAAACAAATAAGGAAATTTACGAACAAAATCCCCTATTACAGCCTGAGTTTAATTAAAGCAAACAAAAAGGTTGAATTGGCTTATGGAGGTAGAGTGTTAGACCAACTGCCAAGAGAAATGAAATACTATATATGACATATATCAGTTAGAGCATCAGCCAAGAAATTTGTTTCACGTCAAACATGAGAAAACTCGATTTCTGCAAATTAAGTAGCCAATATTTTGATATCTTTGACCACAGTAGAGATCCGCCAGGGGGTGTTAATCTTGTTGTTGATGCAGTCAATTAGAACTTTAGAATCACCCTCTACTTTGATATGATTAGCTTGAGGGACTAAGGCAGCTTGGAGACCGGCTCTGAGGGCGAAAGTCTCGGCACAAAGCACATTAGAATGTCCTAAAAATTTAGTTGAAGCAATAATAGGGTAGCTGTGAGAAGACATCAGTAGAGTAAACAAACATTTTGGAAAAGAATTTATTACTTATAACTTATTATAATCTCCATCATAAAATCAAAAGTGGAAATCGAATACTTACATCATCCTTTACATCTCGCTGAAATTCACTTGTCCGTTGAAAACTAACTAAACACCTCAACTACTTGTACATGTATACATGCCCTTATACTTGTTCAATCTCTAATCATCCATGGACAATAATTGCTTCAAAAAACCCATCAAAAATTTCGCAGTGGGACGATCAGAAAGGACATACATTGTGCTTAGTGGAGAAGTCGGGACCTCCACCGCATAATCCTCTATGAAAAGGGACAACTCGATCGGAGAAAAGGCCAAGGCCCCCCTCAATTTGCTCCTCTGTATGTCTATGTATATCTTTCACCATTTCCATGTGGCATTCAAGTGTGTCCACCTACTACTTTACTCGATTGATTTCTGGGGTTTTAGGTGAAAGGTATATGTCTTTCTCTATTAGACTCTGGGGTTAAACTAATGCAGGAACCAACTCCATGATTGTATCATAGAATTTGACCAAAAGTACAAAGGGCATGTGTTTTCTCTTCCCTTTACTCATCGACTGCAAGTACTAGCTGCTTGCACTATGAATACGTTCACGTATACGAGCGCCGACCCCAAGCATCTCCAACAAAAAGATGCAATTGAAAAACGCCTCCAACCTCTATTTTAACTATATGATTCCTTTTATTAGTTTATATCAGCCTCGTGAAATCAAATTAAGTTGCTGCAACTAGTTGGAGTGAACGGATTAGTCGATCATAAGAAAGAACGATAGCTATTTTTGTCTCCCGGATTCTCTTTGATACTTTTCTTCTTCTGTTGTTTCTGCCAAACAAATATGTTGAAAACCAGAAAATTTAGTAAAATTATAAGGAATATCTAACATGGATAGTGCTAGAGGACGGGTCTTAATAAGACTTAAGATTTATGACTTTAATCCTATGTGATATGTCATGTTAAATAGACACATCATCAATTTATTAAATGATCATTTCATTCTTAGATAAAAATACAATCTTAACCCTAACAATTAATGGATGCTACATACTAATATGGAATATTTTTTTACCATCTTAATATGGATGCTAAAATACCAAATTTAATTAATTTATTAATAATGATCAAGTTAATAATCATACCATTAGGCTTTTATACCATAAATTAATTTCGTAAATTTATTAAAATTTCTTTCTATCTTTATGAATCGAAATTTAGTTCTTGACTTTAATTTAACTTATCAATTTTAATATTTTATTTATGCAGAACAAAATTATGATATCTATATGCCATATTCTATATCAAATTTCAAAAATAAAATAAAAATTGAAAAATCTCTATTGAACTTCTTTGGACGATTACATATATATAAACTTTATTTTGGACAAATTATATATATATATGTAAATTTTTTCTTCTGTAAAAAATTGTTTTTTCTTAGACAAATTATATATATGTATGTATGTATGTATGTATGTATGTATGTATATACATAAGAATTTGTGTATATATATTTATGTTATATATATATATATTTATGTATGTATATATTTATATGTAAGAATTTGTGTGTGTATATATATATATCTTTTATGTATGTATATTTTTTATATATATATATGTATATATATTTCATAAGAATTTGTGTTTTTTAACAAGTATATTCTCAGATTTATATGTATTTTCACACTGTATTTTAGTGTTCAATCTAAACATGATAGTGATGAAAAGGAAAAGAGAAAGAAAATGATAGAAATTATATATTTTTTAAACATAAAAGAAAGAAAAAAATCAATATTATTTTTCTTAATAAAAAGACAAAATAATGTAGAGTCATTGGATTTGGAATGATAAGATTGTCTTTTTGCTTAAAAACGACGTGACATAATTTTTTTAATTGATGATTTGTCTATGTGACATGACATGCCACATAATATTAAGGCCATAAATTTTAAGCCTTATTAAGACCAATAATCATTTTTCATCGTAAGGAGTGATGTTAATGATGTAAGAGTAGTGCATGAATTAGTGACAATAGCATCACTGTCACATCCCGACCTGTAAGATTTTATCTTATTTACTAGCTTGATTATAATAAGAATTTTACCGTCTCCGACATTGACATATAGTTTAATTGGTCCCTAGAGAGGTTTTGAGGGACGATTATTTCGAAGAGTTATTCGTATGAGAAAAATGTAACGACGGTAAAAATGGTAAATTTTAGCTAGTAAAGGTAATTTTATTAGGGTATTATTTTTAGGGGTGTTAAATTTTGGATTGGGTATATGTGGGTTAAAAACCGTTTGGGCCAAGCCCAAAAATATTTCTCTCTCTTCCCTCTCGATTCTCTCTCTCCTCTCCCGCTCTCGCACCCGACTCTCCCCCCTGCCGGATTTTCTTCTCCGCCGTCCGGCCACCGTTCGCCGCCGCACCGGTCCCAAAAGGTCGGCCATCAACCCAGCTTCCATTCTAGACCGGTCACAGCCTCCCTAGCGCCGCCATGAAGGAGCAGTGCCGCCCGAAAGGCGCGGCTGCCTTAAGCTTTCCGTCGCCGGAACTCCCTCCTCCGGCCACCAATCCGGGCAAGCTTGGTACGGTTTTGAAGCTCTCCTCCCGTGCAACAACCCCTCCAAAAGGCTCGATCCCTCTTGAGCTCGGTAAGGAGAAATTCGAAATTGAAATTCTAGGGCTTTTAGGATGTTTTCATTCGATTGACCTAGTTAGGCTTGAAATTGGACTTAGTGATAGTTATGAAAGTTGTTTGGAATGATGAGAGGAAGCTGCTGTTAAAATTTGGTAGAATTTGGATGTCGCCGGAGCTGGTCGCCGGTCGCCGCTGCCGGCGGAGCCGCCGCTGGAAAAATTGTTTTTGGTGGAGATTTTTATGAGGAGTTTAATGGAATGAGTTTTAGAATTTTCGGACGAGTTTTGAATAGGTTTGTGAATTTCTGAAGTTTGGTATTTAAGCGGTTAAATAATGTAAAATCCGACCGTAGGATTTAAATCAATTTCTGGGAAAGGTTGTTTATACGACTGCCGACTATGATATAAAATTTTGGATCGTTCCGATTTAAGAATATCGAACTTAGGCAATGATGAGCGTAATTATGGCTCTCGATTAATTTTGCCTATTTTATAAATACTGGAATTCAGTTGGTAAATTAATTATATATTTAGAACAGGACGTGAGGAGGCCCGAGCAGAAGAAGCCTCGGAGCGTCATCAGGCTTAGGCCTAATTTGTGAGTGGACCTTTTTTTTAAATAAAAAGCATGCGATGAATTATTTTATTAATCATTTGTTTATTCTGATGAGATTTATTGATTTCTCACCTATTTGATAATTTTTCCTCCTTTGGAGAGATCCCGAAAATGAGATTTTCGGTGGATATATATGTTTTGGTTTTATGAGAATAGTATGTATATAAATGCTAGCTAGCCATACGTGCTTGGTCCGTCATAATGAGGTAAAATACCATTATGGCGTGTCGTGCGTGTTAGACACAAGCGTCATAGCCCTATATGAAAACTTCTTTCTTTTTCAGTTTATTTAGGTTTTCATATAGGGAGTCCACACGTATATGTACACCGTCCCTTTTCGGTCATAATGAGAAAACATACCATTATGGCGCAACGTGAGCGTTAGACGCCAGCGTTGTAGCCTTGTATGAATTTCTATTTTTCTGAATTGTTTCTAGGATTCATACAAGGAGTCTGACGAGTGTAGATACATACAAATATATATGAATATATATGGTTTAGCCTGAGAGGCACCATTTTATTTGAGTTTGTGACTAGCCAGTGCTAGTCGTGAAATTGTCAGTTTATGAGTTGAACACTTTTAAGCTGCCGCATGCAGTATATTTTTCTATGAAATTAAAATAGGAATGCATAAATAGTTTATTATTAAATTATTTTTGTCCACTCACTCTAATATTATTAAATGTCTTCCCCTGGGCCCTTTGTTTTAAAATGCCCAGTCTGCAGAGTTCGGATTGGATCTAGTAGGAGACGAGGCATAGTCACCCGTATTTCCACCACCTTTCACCAGTAGGTTACCTGTTTAGCCTACTTGTCTTTTTCTTGCTTCCGCTAGTGTCTAGTAGCTCTGAATATTTGGGTTTAATGTATATATTTTAGTTGTGGGTGAAGGCTTGTTTATATTTTAGAATATTTGACGAATGATGTATATTATCTTAGATAATGTTTATTATCCTGTTGGTGATGATTGTTTTTGAGGAGCACGAAGGCTCCAGAAGTTAAGGTTGGATTTGGAACCTTTAGAAGTGTTTGCAGGTTTTTATTGGAAGGGTTGTCCATTTTCAAGGGAGGTTGTACCGAATTTTGCGGTAAATCTTTCTTGGAGGTGGTCCCTGCACGATTTACTCCGGGTGAGGGTGAATTCGGGGCGGGTCGTGTCAATCACTACTGGAAAAAAGAACTTAGGAGACGGAATTATTTCGTCTCCTAAGTGACAGATTTCGTCTCCTAAGTACTTAGGAGACGGAACGTCCGTCAGCTAAGATCCGTCGCCTAAGTGTTGTGAGGTAGGAACTTAGACGACGGAACCTGAAATTCCGTCGCGTAAGTGGTTCTTAGGAGACGGAATACTTTCGTCTCCTAAGAACTTAGGCGACGGATTTTATTTTATAATAAAAAAAAATTATCCACTTAGGAGACAGAATAGTTGAATTCCGTCGCTAAAGGCTGAAAAAGAATTAAAAAAAAAAAACGTCACCGCAGTAAAGTTTACTGCCCCCCAAAAATAATTCTCTTTCAATTTCGGGACACAACACACAACATATACCAAATCTTACCCTAATAAACAACTTTATTGGCCTCTAGTGAAGCTAGTAGAAGTTTACTGCCCCCAGTAAAGTTCTACTAGGGGTCAGTAATGTTCTACCGGGGGTCAATAAACTTCAATACGGTATCTCAATTTCAATTTCATGTTAATTATACACAACATATATCAATTATTACCCTAATAAACAAATTCATTGACCCCTAGTAAACCTAGTGGAAGTTTACTGCCCCCCAGTAAAGTTCTACTGGGGGTCAGTAATGTTCTACTGGGGGTCAGTAAACTTCAATACAGTATCTCCATTTCAATTTCATGTCAATTATACACAACATATATCAATTATTACCCAAATAAACAAATTCATTGACCCCTAGTAAAACTAGTGGAACTTTACTGCCCCCCAGTAAAGTTCTACTGGGGGTCAGTAATGTTCTACTAGGGGTCAGTAAACTTCAATACAGTATCTCCCTTTCAATTTCATGCCAACAATTTGCCCAAAATACACCACCACCACCAAATCAAAAACAAACTATTAAAAATAATTACTGAAAACAATTAAATACGCATTTTGGAAGCCTAAACGGACTCGGATGGCCTAAAAAGCCCATATGTCGTGACAAAGCGACGAGTTTGGTTCGTTGGGCCGTTCCGCTTCCAGAAAGGTATCATAATGATCAATCAGACACCGAACGCCAAATATGGACCGGGTTTAGACTTGTTTCGATCGATCTGCTCTTTAATCTCTATCGCCATCTGTTCTACATCACCGGTGGTGGGTCGGCGAGAAGGCGGAGATGGAGGGTGCGGAGGTGGCCGGGTGATGTTGAAGAGGGTCTTGACGACATTGAAAGTGGTGGTGTTTGTGGGGACAAAGTCGATGAGTGCGTGGCAGTTGGAGGTGGCGTTGGTGGGGGTGGTGCAGTTGAAGGTGGCAGCGGAGGAAAGAGTGGTGAGAATGGATAGAGAGGCCGGCATGAGAGAGAGAGAGAGAGCTCTGGGAAAAGATGTGTTTCCCAGAGTGAGAATCGCTTAAGTTCTATTAATAAGGTTGGTGAGTGTGTGATTTAAAAGAATTGATATGTTTTGAAAACTTTTGGTTTGAATTTTCATGAAATTTTACGCGGGAAGATGGGCACTCAAATTTTTAGAACTTAAGCGACGGAATATTCTATTTCCGTTGTCTAAGTGATTCATAATTTTTTGTTTTTTTTTATTTTAGAAAATATTTCGTCGCCTAAGTAAATATTTTCGTCTCCTAAGTTCTACTTAGGCTACGGAATGTAATTCCGTCTCCTAAGTAATTCATATAAATTTTTTAATTTTTATTTTTTCAAAATGTCGTCGTCTAAGTAAAAATATTCCGTCTCCTAAGTAGTGCTTAAGCGACGGAATGAAATTCCGTCTCCTAAGTCGTTCTTAGGAGACGAAATCAAAATATTTCGTCTCCTAAGGACAACTTAGGAGACGGAAACTGTTTCGTCTCCTAAGTAGAAATTTTCGTCGCTTAAGTACCACTTAGGAGACGGAATTTTTTAATTCCGTCGCCTAAGTGACATTTTCCAGTAGTGCATATTCCAATTTAGAAAAATAATTCTTGGCCTTAATAAGGCCTAAGATTTATGACTTTAATTTTAGGTGGCATGCTATGTCATCTAGACACATCACCAATTAAAAAGATTATGTCATATCATTTTTAAGTAAAAATACAATCTTATCCTTCTAAATCCAATGACTCTAAATTATTTTGTCTTTTTATTAAGAGAAATTTGTTTTGTCTTTCTTTTATAATTAAAAAATATATATTTCTAGCATTTTCTTTCTCTTTTCCTTTTCATCACTATCATATTTGGATTGAATGTAATATAGTGTGAAAATACATATATTTATGAGAATATACTTGTTCAAAAACACGAATTCTTATGAAATATATATAATACATATATAATTTGTCCCCAAAAAAAATAATTTCGTCCAAATTTTTTTTACATATATATATATAATTAGTCCAAAATAAATTATATATATACGTAGAGGATATATGTAATCATCCAAAAGAAATCCAAGAGATTTTTCTTTTTTAAAAAAAAATATTTGATACAGAATATGACTTATATATAGATATCATAATTTTAAACTGCAAAAATAAAATATTAAAATAGAACCAAATTTCGATTCAAAAAGATAAAAAGAAATTTTAATAAATTTTCAAAATTGATTTGTGGTATAAAAGCCTATTTTGGTATGATTATTAACTTGGTCATTATTATTAATAAATTAATTAAATTTGGTATATACGCATCAATATTAAAAGGGTAAGAAAATATTTCATATTAGTACGTAGCATCTATTAATTATTAAAGTTAAGATTATATTTTTACCGAAGAATAAAATGACATGATTTATTAAATTGATGATGTGTCTATGTGACATGACATGTCAAATATGATTAATGTCATAAATCTTAGGTCTTATTAAGACCCTCTAGCACTACTCACCAATTTATATCTCTACTTTTGTATTATTACATCTTTGAATGTGAAACTTAAAATCAGAGCGTAAATCAAAATTTGATACAATTACTAGCTAGGGTTTCATGAGCCTTGTTTGGTTGCAATAGTCTGCTGAAAATAAGTTTAACCTAACTCATTGACCACAAGATTGCATAATTCAGAAACATGAAGAGAGCTAACCGTAGAAGCAGTACTTTCAACTGTGGTATAATATAATAACTCAGATATCACATCCACTGATATCCCTGCTTTCTTTCACTCACTCGGAAGTTTTTCAGTTTTCTCGGGTGGTGGTGTCTCATCCCATGGCCCTCTCTGAGCCCCATGCACCATCATTTCCATCAAAATCAATCAAATCGAAGTTCAAATCAAATGCCGACGTGCATGCAAACAACTAATGGGACCAAATCAATGTGGACTAGCTCCTCTTTATCAATCGGAATTATAATTATACATTATGGTGATGATCGATACCTCTCCAGTCTCCAGTCGTGAAAAGAAAACTTGTATCAGTTGTATGGATTCGATTCGATTCGATTCGATGGAGCTAACTCAGCTAAGCGTTCAGCTTTGATAATGAAATTCAAGACTCGACGTATATATAGACTATAGAAGCATGCATCTCAGACCTCACAAATCACTGAAGTCAGTGATATCTATCAGTTTATGATCCAGGTCTAGTTCAGTGCGGGGGAAGGGCAATTCAGACAGATTCCATTAGGGAACTGTTTAGGAAAGGAACCCTTAACATTTAAGGTGACCCTACCCTTCTCTAGGACGCATGCGGACCCAGCAGCATCTTAACTTTTACTTAAAATGCAGGGATGGGGATTCTTTTCTGATTGTATTCATGATCGGTACGTTCTGTGATTTCTGTCAATAACATAATGGGACTACATTCTCATGGGTCCGATCAGCTAGAGTTTACCCTAATTAAGGTCTTACATGTGGTTACCTAGCGTGCTAATTACACAGTTTGAACTTTGAAGTAGTTGCAATATATACAGTAAGGCAGGAGTTGTGATTTTGACAAGTTAATGAACAATCTCACAAGTTGCTTGCTTACTCAATTTCTTATTTTTTATCTTAATAATAATAATAAATAAAAACTATTTGTCAAAACATATGACCCTGATAATTTCAAGTTAGGTATCTAATTTATTAGATTAATGGTAAGCTAATCAAGCCGGTGATAGATCAGTTCCCTTGGAGCCTTGGAGGTGTGGGACTTTGACCAGGGAAGATTGATAGCTACTACTGTATTATTGATACATTTAGAGACTAGATATATTAGTGTACTGAGAATAGAAAATAATGATTCAATATGGTTTGGTATGCTTTAATGTATTATTCTCCTCTCTATAGGAGGTTTATATAGAGATACAATTGTAGTGTTAATAGGAAAATATTTCCTACACCTATACATAATATTTAACTTATTTTAATATTCTACACTTTCACACAAGTTGGTGCATATATCGATCATACCCAACTTGCCAACCGAGTTGTCAAACACTTTCCTTGACACTCCTTTTGTGAGAACATCTGCTAATTGATCTTCCATATACACAAAAGGGAAACAGATGATTTTCCTGTCCAAGTTTTCCTTAATGAAATGCCGATCTACCTCCACATGCTTTGTCCGGTCATGCTGAACAGGATTATGAGCAATTTCAATAGCAGACGTGCTATCACAATACAAGTCCATGAGTTTCTTGAGTTTGAAACCTAATTCTTTTAATACATTACGAATCCATAACATCTCACAAACTCCATGTGTCATACCTCGAAACTCTGCTTCAGCACTTGATCTTGCAACAACTTTTTGTTTCTTGCTACGCCAAGTCACAAGGTTTCCTCCAACAAATGTAAAATACCCAGATGTAGACCGTCTGTCAGTCTTATCACCAGCCCAATCAGCATATGTGTACCCTACAACTTCCAATTCAACTTTTTTTTCAAACAACAAGCCTTTTTCATGTGCCATCTTAAGATACTTAAGAATACGATACATTGCATCCATATGTTCTTCGCTGGGACAATGCATAAATTGACTAACCACACTCACAGCATAAGCAATATCAGGTCTAGTATGAGAAAGATAAATAAGTCTCCCTACTAAACGTTGATACTTTCCTTTATCAGTTGGAACTTGATTCAGATAGATGGCAATGCAAGGTTGTGATTCATCTCAATTGGTTTCTCAACAGGCTTGCAGTCAAGTATTTCGGTCTCAGCTAACAAGTCAAGTACATACTTTCGCTGGGATAAAGAAATCCCTGTCTTTAACCTTCCAACTTCAATTCCAAGAAAATACTACAAATGTCCAAGGTCCTTCATCTCAAACTCCTTTGAAAGGTACTTCTGTAGAGCCTCCATCTCCTTTGAGTCATCTCCTGTAACAATCATATCATCAACAAACACAATCAGAGCGGTGATCTTACCCTAATTACGTTTGATAAACAAAATGTGATCTGAGTTGCTCTGTCTATAACCAAATGTCTTCATTGATTTGGAGAATCTTCCAAACCATGCTCTAGGAGACTGCATCAAACCATACAAAAACTTTTTCAACTTACAAACATTTTCGACATCGCAAGGTCTACATTTGACTCCTGGGGGCATGTCCATATACACCTCTTCTTCCAAGTTTCCATTGAGAAAAGCATTATTCACATCAAACTGTTGTAAATGTCAATCTTTAGTTGCCGCAAGTGAAATCAAGATTCAAACAGTGTTGATCTTCGCTACAGGCGCAAACGTTTCTTCATAATCAATGTAATACCGCTGGGTGTATCCCTTGGCAATGCTCCCATCTGCTTTCAACTTTACGATGAATACCCAACGGCATCCAACGGTCTTCTCTTAGTTGGTTTAGGCACAATATCCCAAGTCGAGTTTTTCTATAATGCCTCTAGTTCTTCATTCATCGCCTGAGTCCACTTGGGATCCGTCATTGCATCTTGTACAGTACTAGGAATAGAAACACTAGATAATTGATTAATGACAAGAGCATGTGACACAGCCAACCTATGGTTAGACATGTAACTAGCTATAGGATATTTAGCTTTGGCTTTGATGCCTGGTTCGGTTGGGCATCACGTGAGCCTACACCTGCATTAGCAGCTTCTGTCTCTTTGTCCTTCTCTTGCTTCTCTTTGTTATTTGTTGTTTCTCCGACTCTAAATCTCGACTCCAATGCTTCTAATTCTTCAAATTCTTCGAATTCAAATAAATTTCAAGAATTCCCTTCATATGCTCTCTCCCCCTGAAGGGAAGACTCTGATACTCCCCCTGAGTAGTAAGGCTCATATTCACGAAAAGAAACATCAAGGGATACATGCATGGTGTCTGTAAGAGGATCATAACATCTATATCCCTTTTGAAAATCTTCATAACCCACAAAAATACAAGCTTACTTCGTTGTGGTTTTAGAATATGAACGTACACTGTATATCCAAACACACGAGGCTCCAAGTTAGGCAATGAAGGAATCGAGATAAGTTTATGAAGTTGTTGTAGAGGGTTTTAACATTCAATAACCCGAGAACAGGTACGATTAATGAGGTAGACAACAGATGTCACAGCTTCTCCCCAATATTCTACTGGTAAATTCATGCCAAACAAAGACGCACGGACAACTTCAAGCAACTGCCGATTTTTCCTTTCTGCCAATCTATTTTGTTGAGGAGTATAAGTATTTGAAGTCTAATGTCAAATTCCATGTGACTACATAAACTCTTGCGTAGGACCATTAATCTATTCTCCGTCATTGTCAGACTGGAAAACTTGAACAACATGTTGATACAGTATGGACACCATCTTGTGAAATTCTTTGAATCTAGAATAAACATCGCTTTTGTTCTTCAATAGAGACACCTAAGTCGTACGGGTACAACCATCAATAAATGTCACAAAATATCGGGCGTCAGAGAGAGAAGGAATTTATGCAAGGCTGCACACGTCAGAGTGAATCTTCATAAATGGAACATAATTGTTATTTTGGCTTGGTGAATATGAAATACGGTGGCTCTTTGCAAGTTCACAGTCGCAATGAAAATCTGAATAGTCGACACCCGAAAATAATTGCGGTTGCAGCTTCTTAAGATAACCGAAGTTTAGATGACCCAACCTGCGGTGCTAAAGGCACACATCTTTCTAAGCACTCTCAGCTCTATTGACCTGATTAGCTTGACCCAAAAACTGCATATGTTTCTCTCTTGTCTCTATCAGATCTAGGTAGTACAATTTCCCTTTTCTCACTCCATAACCCAAAATCCGTCACGTCCAAATGTTCTGAAATACACAGAAAGACGGATAAAAGGTGACAATACATGATAATTCTTGAATGATTTGGCCAACTGAGAGAAGATTGTATGATAATGAAGGGACGACTAATACAGAATCAAGGGTTAATGTGTTTGATAGGACAATAGAGCCTTCTCCGGTAACCGGAGTTGGAGTACCATCAGCGGTAGAAACAATATTTTGAGAGGAGGGTTTTAATTTTTTCAAGAGGCTTGGATCATTACACATGTGATCTGATGCTCTTGTATCAATAATCTAGGACCTATTCATAGATACCTTACCACTCATACCTGACTGTGCTACATTGGAGACATTGGATGGTTGGTCTTCCTCTGTAGTGCTTATGACAGCTTTTGCTTGATTCTTTCGGGGTTTCAAGGTGAAATCCCACCAATCCGGGTACCCAATTATTTCAAAGCAATGTTGCTTGCTATGACCTAATACTCCACATAGCGGACATTTAGAGTTCGCATATGAATTTGGTTTGCATGGAGACCGGCATGGAGCAATGGTATGGTAGTTGATTTGGTGTGCCATTTTTGGAGGTTTGGTTTTTGAGATTCAAGGATTCGGGAATTATGATTTTGATGTATGCAACGATTTGTTTGTGGTGTGATTCGGGATTCAGGTTTCGTTTTGGGATTTGGGAATTTGTGTGATTTGTGGGGTTTTTGGTACGCAACGATTTGTGGTGTTTTGGGTGTAAATTCAAAGGATCGAACTTGGCAAGCTTTGATGCCAAGTAGAAAATAATGATTTAATATGGTTTGGTATGCTTTAATGAACTATTCTTCTTCATATAGGAGGTTTATATAGAGATACAATTGTAGTGCTAATAGGAAAATATTTCATACACCTATACATAATATTTAACCTACACATATAAGGAAAGTAAATATATTCAAAATTCTACACTGACCATGCATCAAAGAACTAATCTGCTACCACATATGCAATTTCATGTGTAGAAGTACATATATGACATTTTTGAATGTGAGGTAGTGAGTAGTGATTGCCTACACTTATCTGTAATTGAATTTGCCACCGGCTTTTAGACATTTGTTTACAAACTTGTATTTTGAGTACTATTGCCTCCCTATAATTTTCTCCTTAAACCAGTTGTCCCTAAAATTCTAAATTAAACATAGGAGAACCCGCGCACGACTAAGGAATAACCCTAGCTACTGAAGAATACGCAAACAGCAAACGACGAGAATTGCATGTGGTCGTCCCGAATTATGTTAGTGAGATGGGTTAGTTGTGCGGATATCAGATTAGATTTTCTCAATATGTTTTGGATTTTTTAAGACGGGTTGAGGTGGATGGAAGACGACACACTCCTTGCTGGACGACGTTGGAGGGCTAAAGTGGAGTACAACAGTCGCACAGTGTTATGTAGGTGGTGGAGGAGGAATGGCAAGGGTACTGTAATCTCAGCTTAGGGTGGTCGAAGGGCACGTCCAAACTTAGCCCAATTTTTTAGGCTATAGGCCGGTCCATCCCAAGCCAACAAGTGGGTTTCGCTCGGCTCCTTTCAAAATGGGAACACTTCTGAAGCCTTGGGCCGGCCCATGGCCTTGCCCATGTGGTATAATTTAGAGCTGGCCAGGCCTAGCCCTACCTAATAAGGTAAATATTTAGAGCTGGCCAGGCCCAGCCCTATCTATTTTATATGCAGGGCTGAAAAAGCCTAGGGGCGAGTAGTATATGGGTTATCATATCTTAGGGCCGGGTCGGCCCAGCCATGCCTATTTTACAAGCCTAGTGTGCAAGATGGTGGTGGTGTTGCACCTGTAGCTTTTAGTTTTGGCTTGGACTTGGTACGTAATTGTTGGGTCTGGGCTTCAGTAGTGGGCCCATGCTATTTTTATCTTTAATATGTATTGTTATTTTGTTTTATTTATGCTTTATTACATTTTAACTTTAGTGTTATGTTGCTTTATGCCGCCAATATTACCCTATCACTACCAGGTTTTGGTTTCAAATTTGAGGCAATCTCTATGGGCTGGGATTTTGGATGGGTTGCTCTTGATGTCCATTGAGGGTGGCGGTTGGGCCTGGGCTGTTTGTCCCAGGCTTGGGTTTAAGTTTTTGTTTGGTTAGTTTTATTAGTTTTGGTGTGTGTAATTGTGCCTCATCTTTGAGCGAGGGATTATGGTTTTGGTAGGGTAGTGTCGTTAGGTGTGTCAAGGTTATTGTGGACTTGTGGTGACCTAACTGGGCGAGGGAAATACTTTTATCGCCTAAACTTCGTCGCCACAGGTCCTACTAAGGCGACAACAAGATTTTTGTCACAAACTACTTATATGGCAACGAAAATTTTAACACTTAAGCGACGAATAAGTTTGTCGCATGATATGCTTAACCTACTCGACAAATTTACATTTCGTCGCTTTAGTTTAATTTTGACCCTTGAGTGACGAAAATTTTTGTCGCATATTATCCTTCACCTAACCAACAAATTTAATTGTCGTCGTCTTAGGTTAACACTAAAGCAACGAAACTTTTGACCATAAAGCGACGAAATTATTTTTCGCATTATATCCTTCACCGAACCTACGAATTGAATTTCGTCGTGTTAGGTTAAGACTAAAGCGACGAAACTTTGAGTTTAAAGCGACAAAAGTGTTTGTCGCAAGATATCCTTCTCTCAAGTGACGAAACTTTTTGACTTTAGCGACGAAATATTCGTCGCTTAAGTGAAATCTTCTTTACATCACTTCCAGATCGAAAAACTGGAGGAAAACAGATCGAGCTACAGTGAAAAAAAATCTGGTGACAGATGGGACATTTCCTAAATACTTCACAAAATGGGTGCGTTTAAGTTTCATGTTTTTACACGAGAATTTTATGTGTTTGTAATTCCAAAAATTTACATGTTTTGATGTTTTTTGAGGTTGCAAAGTTGCAAGAAGAAAATAGTGTACACTACAAACCCGAGTTGTCGTATTTAGCTGGTAAGCTGCAACATGTGAATATATATGCTGCTTGTGTAGTCAATGACATTAAGTTTTTGACATTGCATCGAGATTATGGTCGAAAGACACAAAACAGTGGCGTGATGTGTGTGAGTACAGAAGACGGATCTGAATATTACAGGGTCGTGATATCTGTTGTCGAGCTAGTCTATGCAACTGGTATGCCAGTTGTGTTATTGAAGTGTAGATGGTTCAACGACCCAAAAATACCGAAGAGTACCAAGATGGATCATGGTCTGTTATCAGTGAATACATGCATAAGTTGATATGAGAATCAACTGTTTATTGTTGCCACAATGGCAAGACTAGTTTTTTTTTTATCTTGATGATCCAAAGGAGGGTGGGGGTTGGAAAGTTGTTAACGTGATATCACATAGAGGTATTTACACTGCAACTACACTTGAGATGGGTATTGCAAATAGAGATATTAAGAATGTGACTCTTGAACCATATCAAGAAGCCTCGACGTCTAATATCCCCGACACGGAGACTATTCGCATCAACAAGACATCCACTTCCAACCCCGCGAGTACGTTCCCATTTCTAATTTAGAGTTTGACTTCGGTTCACTTCCATTCATCCCACCAACTGACTTCATTAACGACGAAGAGGAAGACTCGGACGATTATTCATATGAAGTGAGTGAGGATGATTTAGAAGACAGAGACTACGTTGATAGCGATTGAAAACTCATGATGTGTTAAAACGTCAAATTTTTGATTTAATTATGTCATGAATTTATTATATATGCAATGAATTTATTCTATTAGTTGTGATATGTATTAATTTCCGATTGATTTAGTTTTATACTTTACTTACTAACATTTTGGATGCAGCGGAAATATAAACGTTGGAATCCATCAACGGCGTCTTGAATCCACAAGCCTAATCTCTCAAATCCACGAGAGGAATTCTGAAATCCACCAGAGAATTGAGATAAACTCAAAGGTTTTATTAATCAAAAAGCTGCCGACTACAACTGATAAAGGCTCCTTATATAGGAGCAAACAAACCCTAGGGCAACTAACATCAAAACCTAAAAGCCCATGGATTAAAAGAACACCAAATCCAAAACGAACTATTAAAATTAATTGCTGAAAATAAGTAAATCTGCATTTTGAAGGCCTAAACGGACTCAGATGGCCTAAAAAGCCCATACATCGTGGCAAAGCAACAAGTTTGGTTAGTTAGGCCGTTCTGCTTCCAAAAAGGTATCATAATAGTCAATCGGATACCGAACGTCAAATATAGAGCAAACCGGGTTTGTATTTGTTTCGATCGATCTTCTCTTCAATCTCTATCGCTATTTGGTCTAATCACATTTTATGAGTATTAATTAG
This sequence comes from Fragaria nilgerrensis, assembly GCA_010134655.1. Classification (NCBI taxonomy): domain Eukaryota; kingdom Viridiplantae; phylum Streptophyta; class Magnoliopsida; order Rosales; family Rosaceae; genus Fragaria; species Fragaria nilgerrensis. The sequence goes on from CM020980.1 coordinate 18,990,533, forward strand.
CAGAAAGTGAAATATAAATGATTTTCCAACTTAAGCGATGAATTTTGTCATTTTTGTCGCTTTAAAATGTATATTGTTTGGTGGAAAATCAAAAATTTAAGCCACTTAGGTGACAAAAAAGAAACAATTCGTCGCTTTGGCCCAAATATTTGGCGGGCTGCTTTTCATTCCTAAATTTTGGCCCAAATTTAAAAGAACTTAAACGACAAAAGCTTTAATTTTTTTCGTCGCTTTGTCACTATGTATATCAGCGTGCATCACTTCCTGCGCTCTCAATCTGTAACCTTGAAAAAAATTCCCAAATCAGTCCAAATCTGATCCCTTCACTCCATCTTCCTCCTCTTGCCCTCTTCCTCCTTACCGGTCCAAATCCCTTCACTCCCTCTTCCTCCTCGTGCCCAACCATCGTAAGCCCGATTCCTTCCTCCTCCACCGCCCGATTCCTTCCTCCTCCACCACCCGATTCCTTCCTTCTCCACCGCCAGATTCCTAAGCCTGATTCCTTCCTCCTCCACCGCTCACAAAACCCAGCCACATTCTCCTCTCACTACCATGCCACCAGCGCTTGGGAAAAGGAAAGCTCGGGAGGAGGCGGAGGAGCATTTGCGACTAGAGTGTGCGCAACAATACAGCTCCTCTTCTACCAGATCCAACACAGCCACTCCGACGACGATGGAGCCTCCAAGATCCCTTGCTGAATCGGCTCCCCCTCTAACCGACGACGATGACGAGTCAATGACCCTCCATGCAGAAACACCGTCTGAGGGTGCACCCAGGGTTGTCAGCGCTCGCCTGAAACCGAAGAAAAGCGGATGACCTCCCCAGAAAGGCAACAAGGGTGTGGTGAACTGCTCAAAGGTGTCTGATATTGTGAAAAGCATGAGGAAGAAGATCGACTTAGACTTTGATTGGGAGGTTATTGATGGACCTCGTAATTCTGATGTATGCAGCCTGTTTGTCAATAGTATTGGAAGCATTATACGGGAAAAAGTGGCAATGAAGAAGGAATCGTGGTATGATTTAGACAAGGAGGAGAGGAAGAAGCTTTTTGACGGTCTCACTGTAAGTTAACTCATAACTTTCAGTTCTTTTTGTTGGTATTTTGATTCCCTGCATCATTGCAACTTAATTATAACTTGTTTTCTATGTCTTGCCGTCACTACCACAAAAAAGGCATCAAACCACGGCCAAAAAACGTCGTCTGATTGTTCAGATTACCGTTGTCTTTTTACGTGCCGTCTGATGTATTGTAGAAACGTCGTCTGACTGTTGTCCACAGATGTCGACAGCCATGAGATGCCGGCATATGTCGATAACGTATCGACATATTTTTTGTCGTGTGACATACAATCACATCACGGTTTTACAGAGTAACAGTTGTGTGATCACTGATCATAGCACGCTTGTTCTTATAACTGTTATCTGATATAAACTCAAAAGTCGTTTTAGTGAAAATTTACAGCTTAATTTCTTTTTAATTATACATATATATATATATATATATATTATTTTTGCTAAAATCCAGTTTTGTATTTGAAAAAATAATAATTTCAATAACAATAAATATTCACTGCATATTTATTTCAATTCCACTATACAAAAAATGAATTCAATAAGTTGATGACCTATTACGTTTCTCAAATGTTTATACATGAAATCAGAGAGCATTTGTTCCTTCCATTCAAAGCTTCATCTATTTTATCTAACTAGTCTCCTCATAAATATAAGTTCATGAGTGAAGGATAGTCACTTTTTGATCTTTTATGGATAGTCACTGAAAACGGCAACTATACTCTTTTTGATCTTTTATGGATAGTCACTGAAAACGGCCTCGCAACTACCGATAGTCCTGGTGTTTTCTCTTCAGCTAGTTAATTTTGTTGAGGAGCACTTGCATGCAAGTAGCCTTCTTAATTCACCAATATGTAATTACTGACTTTCATCCCAAAACCCTGTCAAATTTGAAACATGTATTTAAAGAGTGTAGTAATTACAATACATATATATGCAATTTGATAACTGATGTAGGAGTATGAAAACAATGAACTAAGAAGAGTATAGAACTCACAATGATATAGGAAAGTATAGATCAATATATAGCATTCAGCTACCATCATGTCCAATACTACAAAATTTTAAATTAAAATTACATCATTCACCAACTTCAAAAGAATTACTCAATTCATATGGACTTGGATATAACTAAAACAAACAAATAAACAACAAGTATAAAAACAACATCACTTGCTGAACTGAAGGCACAAAACATCTATTTATGGAGAATATTACCTGCTTAACTAAAGACACAAAGCTAAACAAGGAGTCACCCAACATCAGCATCAATCATTGAAGCCCTTAGAATAAAACTTATCTGTGATCCAAAGCAACTTCAACACCCATAGATAAAAGGATTTTAGTAAAGATATGAAAACGTATAATATGTACTCTCATAAACACATGAAAATGACACCATAATCTCTCTCAGGAAATTTAAGCACATGGAACTTGGAGAAATTTAATCAAGTGAGAGCCACATACCGAGAATGCTTCCAAGTCTTTTAAAAGGAAAAAAGATTAATCCCAAATCCACAACTAGCTCCACGGTTCTCATCCACCAACCCAACTCTTGTGAAACCAACTAGCTCCAGATACAAAATGTTTGTTTAACAGTCACTTATGGACATTACAAAAGATGTTGCCTGCAAAACACAATCATAACATAAACTAATTATTCCAAAAGTAGTTGCTCAAAACTCCAATATCTGGGAAGTGAACAATTTCCTAAGACATACAAAAGCATTGGATCAACTATGCTATTTAGGCACAGATTCAATGATAGGGTATAACATTACAGACTACTGAGAACAAGAATAGGATATGAAAGCTACCCGGAACAAGGCAATATAGTTCAATACAAATTGTAAGCATACTGTTCCATGAGTTACTCTAAGTCTCTAACAGCAACTTCATTCTAGTTCAATTATTGGAGATATATTACATACCTGAATTCGTGGTGTCCTTTAATAATTAAGGTCAGCCATGAACTCTTGCTTTTCAATTTCAACTAGCTCCGTACAAGATTAGCCAAGTTAGCTTACTTACAAAAAAGAAGACCTGTGGAGATCACTTTAAATTAAAAAGATTCTCTTCAAAAGATATCTCAAAAATGCTTTAGTTAAATGTGATTATTTGGCTTTAAAGTCTCTTTGGAGTTTGATTAGTATTAAAGTAAAACCCTAACATCAAATTCCAGTGTGAACCAAACCTAAACTATAGATAGTTCACCCCAAATTCATATTCATCAATGATATGACCAAAGAAATGTTGATATTCAAATCCAATATCAAGGATACATGTGTGTTGTCTATGAGAAATCAAATCTTATTTCAGAAATTTATCAGCTAAAAAGAACAATTAATGGAATCCCTCTATCTATAAATAACTAGTTAAAAAAAGGATCTAGCCGCTGCTGTACAAAATAACAAATATCAAATGTATATTGTACAAAGAGTCATACAAAGATAATGAACCAAAGAAGATAGAAATCAGGACCTGCAGGTTATGGAGGTTGTTCAAATTTTTCCCTGTTTCTTCAGTTCCATTTTCACCCTTGCTGTTCAAATCCAAAACAGTCATTAATAAAAGCAACACCGCCAAAGCAGTAACCCAAAACCCAAAAAAGAACAACATACAACACAGTCAAAGCAATAAGACAAAACCCAGCAACAGATCGAATACCCATAACTCAAAACCCCGCAAATCTGATTCCAACAATTACCTTAAGAGAAATATCTTCAGAAAATCAAAGCTCCAAGTCGTATTGTAGTCAGCTGCATCAAAATTGAAACCTTCAATCATCGAAATTGAAACCGATTTATGAGAGAGAGAGAGAGAGTGAGGTTAGAGCTGAAATCGAAATCGATTTATGAGAGAGAGAGAGATTAGAGCTAGCTAGGGCGTACCTCTAAAGATACCAATCAAAAGAGAGGCTAGGGCTCGCCGAGAGCTTCGTCGTCGTCTTTGACGAGGCTGAGAGAGGAGAGATGTTAGGTTTTGGGTTGAGTGTGTGAATTTGGGAGAGATGTCGAGGTAGATGAGGGTGGGCGAGATGTTTTGTGAGGTTTTGTGTTTTTGGTCGAAAGCTGTCGAGAGCTGTGAGGTTTTGTGAGTGTGATGACGAGGATTTAGGTTTTGTGCTTCTTCTTTTTTTTTCAAGTATTGGGGGAGAGTTTAACTTTGGGTTAAAATGTAGGAGGAAAGTTGAGCGCTATAAATTGGCATTCACTTTGACAGGAAATCACACAATGTAAACAATAATAAACGTGGTCTGATCTCCAAAACTTTTATTTTGGACATTCCCTCCATCAAGTTTCATGTTTTTCCCTACAAATTTAGGTCTGAATTTTAAGGAATGTTGGAGGGAAATATTGGCAGACATGATTTTGCTGAAAATACATACAGTCATACCACAATTTTGTAACAAAGCGTCGTATCACTCTTACATGTTGGGCATCTCACAATTTGAGTGACATGGTACTCAAATTTTTACACATTCACACAACGATGTTTTAAAACATCTAAAAAGTTAAAAATCAATCACACGACGGTTTATTGTTATACATCGTCTGATAGGCATTGTTTAAAACTTTTTTTGTGGTAGTGAGTGTTTTTTTATCATTGATTTTAATGATATAAAAGTCATTAAATGGATCAATAAGAGGGCGGCAAGTGTACTTCGTGAATGGAAGCACGACTTGTCCAAGATTCACAAGCTCGGGGGGAGAGATGTGATTCCGGAAGAGCTTTTGCACAGGCGAGATGAGTGAGAGTGACTTTGCACGCATTTTGATTCGGACAAGTACAAGGTATAAATTCAGTTTTGGTTATGAGATAGAATGACAAGTACTTGCTATTAATTCAATTTTGGTTATGAGTTATGTAGCACTGACTTTCTGGTTTACAATTGTTCAGATGCATCTGCCTCTAAATTTTTGCAACCTGTTTTCTATGTGCTTATTGATTTAATGATTTACTATTTTTGCCTAGTGTTGCTTTGTTACAAAGTCATTGCACTCTTAGCTCAAGTTGTTGTTGGTCTTGTGTAGTATGTCCTTTTTGACCCGAAGTATGCCCTTTTGTCTTAGCTGACTGTTTTTCTTACTTCTGTTGTCTCAATATAGTTTCTTCGAAACTAAACTTGATTCAGATTTGATGGACGAAACTAAGAATATCTCTAGATAGCATATGTTTGTAAAGAAAGTAGTTAAAGACAAAGATAAGGTAGGCTACTCTTATCATCCACTTGCAGTTTCAAGTTTTATGTTATACCTGGTGTTACCTTTTTTTCGTGGCAATGACCTGGTATTAACTTAATTTGGATCAAACTCAACTTGCAATATTAACTAATATCATTGTAAGCGTCAGTTTGGTTTTTAAATTTATCACAGGCTTCACAGCTATGTATACGATTACTATATGCATGCTGACTTAATAGTTCTCTCCAAAAAAAAAATGTTGACTAATAGTATTACAGCTCGATCAGCTTCTAAAATTTATAGGTATTAATTGGGGGATTAGAGAATTGATAAGAAAGTTCATTTGTTTAATGCAGATTATAAAGCAAATTGCACCAGTTTCTTTTTTATGATAAGCAATCTATTGCATGCGATATCTGGGTTAATGAGATGATGGGTTGGGTTGGTTTTCCAGGTTCTAGACATATGAAAGATAGTTTTTCGCAGTGAAACAATGTTTTAGTTTATCTCAAGTTATTAACCAATTTAGTTTTTCAGCCGATTGCTGTAAACTCAGGAACGACATAGGTGGTACTGTGTAGTGCTAGTAAAATGGAGGATTATACCATATGTTCCTCAACCTTACTGATCTCGTCCTGTGGCAGTTGATACAGTTGATAATGTGCACTGGCTACTTAAATTTTTGTGATACTTGGTTTCTGAGTTCCCACTTGAGTAGGCATCACCATAATGTATGCTTATGTAACAGTGTACCAAGTTATACTTCAAAAAGTCTGAAAGTACTTCATAAACCTGTTTTGCCACAGTTTAGGTTTGTACCTGAAAATGTATACAAACTGGCCGTTTATTTTCATTCTTTCTGTCTTTTTTAGCTGAAATGTACATTGTGATTGTAGGCTTGACTTTTTCTTTTCCTTCATAGATGAATGAGTACCTCACGTGCACTATCGTTTAGGGCAATTTCCTTTGTGGTATTTCATTATTGATAAATAGCTAACCTACTTGGTTGTTTGCAACAAAGTTGTGAACTGCTCTTGGTCTCCTCAAAGTTCTAGCGAGTGTTATGTTTTTCACTTTGCAGCCTCAGCTGCAGTTGAGATAATTATGCTTCATTGTTTGCATTTGGTTTCCTAAGGATAAAGTGATAGCCACTCTGTTTTGATTATGCTTCATTTTTAGGGAGTTATTTTTACACCCTGTTTTGATCATATACTTGGTCTTGTGCAAAGACGATCGGTTGCCAACTCCAGCAACCGTGGTAAGGAGTTGGAGCACCACTCAGGGAGGAAACCTATCATTTACCGGGTGGCCGAGCTTAGGGATAAGGGTGCTTTATTACCGGTGGTGGACGTGTACTCGGTGACATACGACATCAACCAACCTAAAGCTGCTGAGCATTATGTAAGTATCAATACCTAAAGGCTTAAGGATAATGGTGTATAATATTGAAAATAACAAGGTTAAAAGAAAAACTCTCTCTAGTCATCTGCTAGGGTTAGGGTTTTTGGCATTTTCTTTGCTTCAGAGATGGAGATTTTGGCTTGGAATTGCCGAGGAATTAATAACAACGCTGCGGTGCAAGCTTTGTGTCGCGTTGTTCGGGAGAAGAAGCCGACTTTTGTGTTCTTGAGTGAGACCAAGGTGCATGATAAGGCTTATATGAGCAGTTTGCGTTTGGAATTGGGGATGCTAAACTGTGAGGCTATGTTTTCTGATGGCCAATCAGAGGGGCTGGCGCTGTTTTGGTCCGATGGTGTGAGGGTTCAATTTCGATCCAAATCGAAACACCATATTGATGTGGAGGTTTATGAACCAGATGGAGTGCAATGGAGACTAACAGGTTGTTATGGTCACCCGAATACGGCGGAACGCTATCGCACCTGGTCTCTTCTTTAGGACCTCTGTGATCAGTCCTCTCTTCCATGGGTTGTTGTTGGTGATTTCAACGAGTTGTTAAATAACTCCGAAAAGGAGGGCGGCGAGATCAGGAGAGAAGGTCAAATGCAGTTGTTCCGGGAGGCTATGAGTTATGGTGAACTGCATGATCTGGGTTTTTTTGGTCCTCAGTTTACTTGGAAGGGGTCGGGAATGCGTAGTAGGTTGGATAGGGGTATTGCAACCCCTTCTTGGATGGATGTGTTCCCAGCGGCAAGAGTTTGGAACTTACCTCCGATTCATGGAGATCACGTTCCAATTCTTCTAGGTGCTTTCAAGTCTCCGTGAAGAAAGTGGTGAAATGTCCAAAGAGGTTCCGTTTTGAAGTTTTTTGGGTTCTTAACGAGAGTAGTCTCGGTGCAGTGAAGACAGGGTGGCAGCACCGGTCGTCTGGTTATTCTATGTTTCAAGCAGTGAACAAGATTAAGCATACTCGCTTTTCGTTGAATGATTGGCAACGAGTTAACTATGGAGTGCGAGGGAGGGAGATTAAGACTCTTCGTGGTCGTCTTCAGGGACTATTGTCGCTTCCTCTTTGTGAGGCTAACCAGATGGAGCAGGAGGTTCTTTCGCTAAAGTTGGATGGCCTATTGGAGGAGGAGCATGTGTATAGGAAGCAGAGAGCTAAGGTTACTTGGCTAACAAATGGTGATCGGAATACTAAGTACTTTCATCGGAAGGCGTCGAATCGCAGAGCAAAAAATAAATTACAAGGTCTATTCGATTCTCAAGGTGTTTGGCAGGAAACAGATTAGGGAATTGAAAGAGTTGTGGTTGAGTATTTCACTAATATATTTACAGCTGCCGAAGTTGATATTGCTCATATGAGGAGGGTTGTCGATTTACTGAGTCCAAAGGTAACGAAAGATATGAATAATAGTCTTTGTGCAGAGTTCCAAGCTAATGAGATAAAGGAGGCTTTATTCCAAATGTACCCAACGAAAGCCCCGGGGCCAGATGGTATGCCACCTCTTTTCTTTCAGCACTATTGGGATGTGGTTGGTCCTGATGTAGTAGCAGCTGTTCAGGATTTCTTACACTTGGGCAATCTGTTAGGTGTGGTTAATTTCACACATATATGCCTGATACCGAAAGTGGATAACCCTACTCAGGTATCCTATCTTCGTCCCATTGCTTTGTGTAATGTGATTTACAAAATTTGTTCGAAGGCTATTGCTAACAGGCTAAAGTATATTCTCCCTGAATTGATTTCACCATTCCAAAGCGCTTTCATTCTGGGAAGACTAATTACAGATAATACTTTGATAGCTAATGAGATTTCTCATTTTATCCATGTGGGATTGGGATCTTATGGTACCATGTCTATCAAGTTGGATATGAGTAAGACTTATGACCGGATGGAGTGGAGTTTTTTAGAGGCAGTCTTACTTCGGTTAGGGTTTGCAGAATCATGGGTTCGGATTATCATGCAGTGTGTAAGTATTGTACGATATAGTTTCTTGATTAATGGGAAAGCTAAAGTTTTTGTTGTTCCTTCCATTTGGGTTGCGTCAAGGTGACCCGCTCTCCCCATATCTTTTTCTATTATGTGCTGAGGTTTTCACTGCCCTGCTTGATCAGAAAGCTAGCCAGGGTTTGCTGAAGGGCATCAGCATATGTGAAGGAGCCCCGATGATACATCACTTATTATTTACAGATGATTCTTTACTATTTGGTACCGCATCACATGTAGAGTGTTATCACATAAAGGAGGTTCTGGAGGACTATGCCAAAGCTTCAGGTCAGTTGGTTAATTATGGAAAGAGCAGTGTTGTGTATAGCCAGCGTGTGACACAATCAGAGAGGCAGTCTATTGCTTCTTCGTTGGGGGTTTTGGAAATGGCCAAGCATAGCAAGTATTTGGGTATGCCTACCTATGTAGGTCGCAGCAAAACAGAAACCTTTGCTTACATAAAGGAACGTTTGGGGCAGAAACTTGAAGGGTGGCAAAGCAAGATCCTGAGCGGAGCTGGTAAGGATCTACTTATCAAAGTTGTGGCTCAAGCCCTTCCTTCTTACTCGATGAGTTGTTTTCTGCTTCCGAAGAGCTTCTGTGCCTCCCTTCATCAGAAATGTGCAAGGTTTTGGTGGGGGAGCAAACAGGATGACCGTAAGATCCATTGGAGGTCGTGGGAACGTCTATGCATATCCAAAGACTATGGTGGTATGGGGTTCAGAGATCTCTATGCTCATAATCTTGCTTTGTTAGCAAAACAAGGATGGAGGATACTGAAATTCCCTCAGTCAATAATTGCTCGTCTTCTTCGAGCTCGGTATTTTCCTAATGGTGATTTTTGGTCGGCTTCGGCAGTAGGTGGTTCTACTTGTTGGAAAGGTATAAGTGAGGCAAGGTCAGTTTTAGCCCGAGGTGTGCGTTGGCAAGTTTGGAATGGCTCCTCAATTAATGTATGGGATGATCCATGGATTCCTAGACCTTTTTCTTTTAGACCTTTAGTGCGGGGCCAGACAGACTTAAGGATGGTGAATGATCTAATCTCTGAAGGTACTTGGAAGTCGTCTTTGGTAACTTCTTTGTTTTCTCCAGGTGATGCCGCATTAATTCTTGCCATTCCTTTGAGTTCTAGAGGTCTACATGATAGACTTGTTTGGCACCATGAGGCTAAGGTTTGTTTTCTACAAAATCAGCTTATTGGCAAGCTTTTGAATGGCTTCAGGCTCCTGTTTCATCATCGAGCCAAGACCTAAGCGTCTGGAAGGTATATGGGCTGCTAGGGTTCCTGGCAAAGTCAAAGTGCATGCATGGAGGGTATGCAACGCCATTCTACCTACAGTGAGCCAATTACGTAAGAAATAGGTATTCATTGATGAGTTGTGTTACTTTTGTAATTCGGAGTTAGAAACGGTAGAGCATATCACAAGAGATTGTTCATATGTTCATGAAACTTTTGCTAATACTGGTTTGGAAGGGTGCTTTGTTGAAGGTGTGGTTGGCTCTTGTATTGATTGGATTGAGCAATGTTATGCTTCTCTTTCGGCTGAAGGGTTTAGAAGTCTTTTGTGGGGTATTTGGTCTATCTGGAAGGAACAAAACCGTCGTTTATAGGATGGCAAATCTTTATGCTCAGCTCAGGTACGGTTTGGTATTGGTGTTCAACAATATACCTTTCAAGCGGCTAATGCCAAAATGAGGACGAGAACTACTAGACGGGTTCTTTGTCCCTGGAAACCTCCTTCAATTGGCTGGTTGAAAGCCAACGTCGATGGAGCTTTTACTACCACCAGTAATAATGGAGGGATGGCGGTGGTGGTTCGTGATTCGGAGGGAGTGTTAGTAGGAGGAGGATGTGTGTTTGCTATGCATGTTCATAATCCACTAATGATAGAAGTGCTTGCGATGCGTTTGGCATGTCAGGTAGCGGTTCAGTTTCATCTTTCTCCTATTATATTTGAATCAGATTGTTTAAAAATTGTGAATGATATCAAAGATGGGCAGGAGGATAATTCAGGTTATGGGATAGTTTTGGATGATGTTTGGCAGCTGTTGATGGCTCTTCCGGGCTCATCTATACGTCATGTTTACCGAGAGAGTAACACCTTGGCGCACAAGGTGGCAAAGTTAGCTCTAGGTTCTCAGTTGAATGTTAGATGGTTTGGGGATATCCCAGATTGTATCAGTAGTGTTGCCACTACTCTTATATGATTGATCATATATAAAAGGCTCTTGTTCTCTCGTCAAAAAAAATAAATAACAAGTTTGTATTGTAATCTATGACATCTTTATTGAATTGGTTATGCCCTTATTGATTCCAAGTTCTTCAAATTGGTTCATTATTTTTCAGCTGTAATATTTGAAATTCTGAGATTCTGCATCAGTTAGCTTTCGTCTGGAAATTTTTTGAGTTTGTTTACTTTCTATTTTGCTGGTATGGTTTAAGAGTGTTCCTGAATTCAATTCACTTTGACCAAATTGTGATTTGATTTGTTATGCTTGCTGTGGAAGGTTACTCAACTTGGACTTTATTTCAGTAGCTTCACATATATTGTTTGCTAGAGTAACATTGCCTTCATACGTAACCGTTGTTCTATGGACATCAGCTTATAAAAACCATGAAATACCAGGTCTTAGTAGAAGGCCTGATTTAACAAAAGACTTGGTTTCTCAAGTTCGATACTATCTCCTGTGTAAATTAGCTTTAATTTTGCTAATCTGTTATAAGTAGTTTTCCTATGTGTGCTTTTTCTTCTTATAATCTTGCTGGGGGTTTTATTGAATTCACAGTTGTCACAAAAAGAGAGACTTGGTTGGCTCATAAAGGATGAAACTTGTATAACTCTCTGCTTTTTACTTGATCAGTGTTGTTTAAGACACTGGATATGTAGTTTGATTTTTGTGCTCATTGTTATTCAGTTCCTGTTGAAAGTTATTTGACATGGCTTTTTATTTCAGTAGCTCGATATGTATTGCTTGCTATAGTGCTCTTCATAGATTTCAGAGCACCTTTTTGACATGGTTCGGTAGCTTTGTCTAGCTCCCGTTATGTAGGAGTCTTCTTTACTGGCTGCCTAAGTGAACCTTTTTGACATGGTTTAGAACCTGCTCTTCATAAGTGAAACTTTTGCTCTGATTTGGTTTTTATTTTCCTCTGTTTCATCTATTCGTAGAAATTTACAGAAGAGAGTCATCTCTCAAACAAGACTAAAACATGTCTAGACTTCATCTCTATTATTTGATTTTTTTTTTTTTCTTGTACGTCTCTGGTTTTTACTGAAAAGAATAACTGACGAGTGACATGGTTGAAATGTGTTCCTAAGTTTAGTTTACTTCCATAGTGATCAATTTGTGGTTTCTTTTCTATGATAATGGTTATTCACTTGTTGTGGATTATTATTCAAATCGGTTCTTTATTTCAATAGCTGCATATTTATTGATTGCTAGAATGGCATCAGCTTCATACGTTACAGGGAACCTTATTTCCAAAGTTGAGTAGCTTTATCTCTAGATTATGTTCAACAGTAGTCTTGTTTATTAGCTGCCCAGTTTGTTCTCTTGTGTATTCTTAAGTCATTTAGGACTAGTATGCATTTGGTATCTCAGCATTATAATTTGAGTTGTTCATATTATTTTATAATTGTAGGAAAAGTTGAAGGAACAGGGTGCTATTGCCAAGACTTTGCAGAGCACTCAACACCCGGACATCTCACCGGATCAACTGCCTCCTTTGGACTGGCCAACTCAATTAAATGTTGTGCAAAACGCTATGGGAGAAACAAAAGGGTCTTACCTTCGTGGTATTGGACGAGCAGGCGTCCCAGAGAAAAGCAGAAGGTCAGCATCTTCCTCTTCATGCTCTCGACCGAATAATGAGGTCAGCATCTTCCTCTTCATGCTCTCGACTGAAGGAACAGGGTGTTATTGCCAAGACTTTGCAGAGCACTCAACACCCGGACATCCCACCAGATCAACTGCCTCCTTTGGACTGGCCAACTCAACTAAGTGTTGTGCAAAACGCTATGGGAGAAACAAAAGGGTCTTACCTTCGTGGTATTGGATGAGCAGGCGTCCCAGAGAAAAGCAGAAGGTCAGCATCTTCCTCTTCATGCTCTCGACCGAATAATGAGGCGATGACAAAGATAGTGGCTGCTACAAAGGAGGCGGCTGAGACATAAGAGAGGGTCGAAAAAGCCCAGAAGATCATTGAGCAGTCTGCTGCAGATTATCAACTGTTGAAGTTGCAAATGGATCAAATCATGGCTCGAATAGGGCTACAGCCTATGTGTTCACCCTCGGTCCCAAGCCAACAACCTCGAGACGACGATGATGATAGGGGCCTTGACACTTCTCCGATTAGTTTAGAAAATCAGTAGATTTTCTAGTTTAAATAATTGTACAAACAATATTAGGTAGCATTTATTTGGTCGGTACGATAACTTTATTATTATTAGTAATATAAATATTAATTTATTTTGGTTTTACAGGAATTAATTATTTACTTACAGAATTTTTTTTTGAGTTATTATATATCTTAATAATAAAAATATTAATTTTTTTTTCAAACAAAACTAAAACCTAAGCGACGAAAATGTTGTCTCTTAAGATGCTTATTTTTGTCGCTTAAGGGTAAAAATTAGGCACCAAAAGTTGACAGACCAAAAAAATACTTCTGTTGCATAAGGCTATAGCGACGAAAGTTTTGTCGCATTAAATATAGCGACGAAAACAAGCTTGTCGCTAAACTAAAAAGATTCGTCGCTTAACAGTAAAATGACAGGATAATATACGTCGCTTAACAACTTAAACGACAAACAAGTTTCGTCGCCCCAGTTAATTATTTGTCGCATTAAATCTAGAGACGAAAAAAGGATCGTCGCTAAACTAAAAAGTTTCGTCGATTAACAATAAAACGATAGGAAAACATATGCCGCTTAACAACTTAAGCGCTTAAGTCAATTATTCGTCGCCTAGGTCTGTGGCGACATAAACAATCCTCGTCGCTTAGTTCGTTTTCTTAAGCGACGGATTATATATTTTTGTCGCTTAAGTACCTATGAGACGCATCATATGCGACGAATCTTAAGCGACACCGGTTTCGTCGCTTAAGTAGGAAGGCGAAAAAAATGAGCACTTAGCCAACGATTTGTTCCCGTCGCTTAAGCCTTTATTTCTACTAGTGACATCACCTGAGGGAGACAAGTTGCTATGCTTATATGTGCAGAGCTAGCATCTTACATTGAGGCGCGTTTTGTGGTGAAACCTCAAGAAAAAAACCGTGAGGGCCGGTAGGCCCAAAGCGGAAAATATTCAATGGTATGGACTGGGCTGTTACAGTTATGGTGTCGTTTCCAGGGACGATTGGTTTAATGTCGGTTATTTGTTGTTGTTAATGTAATGGAGAGATTGCCTTTGCATATGGAGAGATTGCCTTTGCATATATGCCAACGATTTTGGTATATAGTACGTGTTGGATATGGTTGTTTCTTCTTGAGGTTGACTGGAATGATGTATTAAGGCTTTTAGAATAGGTTAGGTTACAGTTGAACTCATCTCAATTCTTGTCCACTGTAATCATTGGTTAGGTAGGGATGAGAGTGGGGAATTTATTTCCACCACCGATGTCCCTTGATTTGTAACTTTGGATTATTTTACATAGAATGGTTACGAGAAATTTTATTAACATATCCCTAAATGCTAAATACACATCTCTTTTTTTGTACAAATTATATAAGACTTTGTGGGTCAGTAAAATTACCAAAAAAAACATTCATATCAAAAGTAAAGAAAATATTCCGCTTAAGACATTCATATTAATTATTTTACTTCTAACACTTTTTAATTTTTAGCTTGAATCGAGTACCAATATTTTGACACCACATATGAATATTATGCAATAGTTCTCAAGAATCGATTAATTTAGTTTTACAGAAAATTGAGCATTCTAATGCGAAAAGTTTTGTTAGAGACTTTAGTGATGTATTGTCTTGTTTTGTTAATTTTGATTCGTTAGGCTCAAGGATTCTTGAAATCAGTTTGAGTAAGAGGCTCTTTGAGAATAAATTTTATCGAGGAAAACTGATGGAAGATAGTGTTAACAAAAGAAAATCACTCGAGGAAGATCTTAAGAAGGTGAAATCCTTTAGAAAAAAATAAAAACTTTTGAGGAAGATGTCAATAAGGTGAAACAGTACGAGGAAAGATGAAATATTTTGAGAAAACTCTCAGTAATGTGAACTTTTTAAAAAAAAAAAAAAGTTGAGTGGCGGATCTAGGAATGTGTATTTAGTCAATGAGTCGTGTATTTAGTGTGGTAGAAAATTTGGGTATGTGTATCTAGTAAAATGTTAAAACAATAAAATTAATAGGTGATATATTAAGTATCCAATGTGTATGTAGTATTTAGGGATGTTTTAATAAAAGGGAAAATAATTTCTCTAACCTTCTTCTCAAAAAAATAAAAAATAAAATAAAATAAATTCCTATCAAACCTATTTTCCACTTAATGGATTGGCTGCTTGCATGGACTTACGAGTGACTAAGGAAGACCTACTAGATAAACAAAATCTAGTTTTTGGACTAAATTATTAACCTAATTAATGAAATGGGAATAATAAACTTTTTTCACTACGATGTCTTGTGCGGAGTTAATTTACATTTAAACTTTTAAAGCACCAATTTGTACTTGTAACAACAAAAATGGTTAGATAACACCAAATACATTATCTACTTTTTAAAAAATGACTATAAATAGATATCAGAGGGTTTAGAACACATATACAAAAAAGTTGTGTATCACTTGCCCCCAAACTGTTATAATATCTGGCTTCTGGCTTTGAAATCAATCAAATGTTAGGAAAAAACAAGATTGTCCTTTAAAGAAATTTTATTAACACATCTTTAATTACTAAATATACATCTCATACTTAATACGTCACATATTAATTTTATTATTTTAACATTTTACTAGATACACATACTCAAACTTCCTACAATACTCTCATTTAAAATACATAATTTTATTCATTAAATACACAAATACACAATTCATTCACTAAATACACATACTTTTTTAAATCTGCTACTCAATTTATTCAAAAAAAAATCACATTAGTAAGATTTTTCTCAAAAGATTTCATTTTTCCTCGTACTGTTTCACCTTATTGGCATCTTTCTCGAAAGTTTTTATTTTTCTCTAAAGAGTTTCACCTTGTTAAGATCTTTCTCGAGGGATTTCCTTTTATTAATATCTTCTCCCATCAGTTTTCCTCAACAAAATTTCTTTTCAAGGAGTCTCTTACTCAAATTGATTTCAAGAATCTTGAGTCTACCGAATCAAAACAAAACAAGACAATACATCACTAAAGTTCTTAACGAAACTTTCAGCATTAGAATGCATAATCCTGTGTAAAACTAAATTAATCGATTATTGGGAACCATTGCATAATATTCATATGTTGTGTCAAAATATTGGTACTCGACTCAAGCTAAAAATTAAAAAGTGTTTGAAGTACAATAGTTAATATGAATTTATTAAACGAGATATTTTATTTCAACTAGGTTTCTTTACTTTTGAGTTTTGATATGAATGTATTTTTTAGTAATTTTACGTATCCAAAAAGTCTTATATCTCTACTATTATAAAGCCAGGCGTTTAAGAAAATCACCAAATTATGTTTTGCCTAACCTACCCTTAATGAGTTGATTAAAACAACTAACTTAAAAGATTATTATAATAAAAAGTAAAAAGGAACAAAAATTAAAAACAGTGCAGATAATTATGAAGAGTGGATTAAGACTTATAACTGCAACAAAAAACTCTCCATTACCCACTGACGTACCTCACAAACAAACAAAAAACTACCTATTAACAACCTTCACACGCGAGTATCGTGGGTATAAAAGCTAGTAATTTATATAAAAAGGAGATGTGTATCTAACATTTAAGAAAGTGTTAATAAAATTTCTCATACACTTATTAGGGAGGAAACAAATTTTTTGGTAATTGCCATAAAAGTAATATATTAACAGAGGTTAGTCGACTTTGCCATTATTAACAGATGAAGCAATAATTAAAGAACAAAAAGCATCTCTAATGATGATTCTCTTGTGTGATTGTAATGCTATATTAGGCTTTTATTTGCCAAATTTCTATTGATTCTTCTTTTAGATATGCAAAGTACATACCTTTTTTTTAATAAATTTTTTCTTATTAAATAACTCGCATACTGTTACATATGTTAGTTATTTAAGCTACCTAATCAATCAAGTCACGGCTCACCAACACACCAACACAACACACCAACACATACGAATAGAGAGTTTTGATCTTTTTTATTTTTATTTTTATCAAATAACATTAATTTTTATTGATCACAATTTAAGAGTAAGTACAACAACATGAACATGATCCGCCCGCGGGGGCTATCCTGCAAAACTACATAGTAGGACTACTGCTAAAGACCATGGGATGAAGCGCTATGATCAATATTCTCGTGGTAGTAAACAGGCCAAGTAACCAGCCACTAAGACACAAAGAGGAAGGGACAAGTCCTCAACCTATCTTATTTGACTACTTTCTGGACCACCCTACGCAAAGGAGGCAACCCAGAGCATCAAAAACCCTAATTAAAAGCTGAAACCCAATAACTAAGAAAATGTTTTAGACCCGCAAACAACCATATTGTAAACTGAAAAACAGTAAATAAAATAAAATAAAATAAAACATAAACTAAACTAGGACCCAAGAGGAAACCAAGCCCAACTTCTGCCCCACAAAGAGCCCAACTTGAAGATCTGATCAGTTGGACTAAGCCCAACTCTCCCTGCCCGAAACCTTTTCCTTACCACCGCCCTTGCCTCACCACCCTTGTTGTCGGACCAGCAGCAAGACGTCGTCGCCGTCTTCCAAGTCGTCATCGCTGATCATCCACGACACCCCGCCGACTTCCATTGACCTTCTTCTTTAGCCGGAAACTTCGAGAACCCAATCAGAAATCAAGTCTCTCTCGCCAAACCTGCAAACAAAATCCGATCAAAATGATCTGACCCAACCCGCCTGAATCCGAGATCCACTCACCTCCGTTCCGGCCTTGAGCAGCCCAAAGCGGCCTCCGATCGCCACCCACAAACCCGACTCGACAAAGCTTACAGCCGAAAGAGAAAAGAGCGAAGCCCGCCGATTTTCGTCTCTGAGTCCCATCAAACCCGTCCGGACGTGCCCAGCGTACGCCAATAAGGCCTGAGACCATCGCCGGCAGCGAGCACAGCCGGATAGGGCCGATCTGAAATTGCGTTTGTTTCTCCCTAGGGTTTTGGAGACGGCAGTCTTTGCATACTAAAAAGTGAAAACGTTAAAATAAAACTACCTATGTGATTTTTGATCCTTGAATATCTAAGACAAAAACTTCTTGATTTTTTATTTTTTTAAAATGATTATTTAATGTATAGGATTAGTATTAACTATTAAGTGAATAAAAAACGGTGGAGGTTTAAATGATAGAGGTCTTGATACCTGATGGAAAAGTGCGCAGAAGAGGGGAGTCTGGGGACGTCCTTGGGGCCACCGGCACAAACCAACACCGAGTCCGACTTCAAAGGTTGCTTTAAGTCCTATGCAGGGGCTGGAGAGTGACACCCCACTCGGGGATGGTTAGTTTGCTTTGGTTTCTTGTTTGAAATAAACGAGCTTTGTCACTCCTTGCCCTACCATTTACTGTTGTGATTTGTCGAAACATACACCAATAGCGGTCTTAGGCATCTAGACTCTCATACTAGTGGTTCTATTCTTCACTAGAATTAGGGTTTGCAAGACATTAATTTTCTGCTTCTGTAGGTCGTTTCGTTTTTTGTTAGTAAATAATACGATTGCACTCGATAATTGTTGGTAGTATAAGTTGTTTGTTTTTGGAGCCTTTTGTGCCCTTTATGTATTTTGGAGGATTCTATATTGACGTTGTTGATGTCATAATGGTAGGAGCTTGACTCCGTTTCTCTAAAAAAAAAAAGTGTAAACAATTTTTCAAACAAAAACGAAATTTTTTCGTAATTTGACTTGGCTCTTCTAAACTGATTTTGCGATATTAATATTGAGTTTTCAACAATCGAAACATTTACCAAAATTCCCATTCAGAAAAAATAAAAATAAAAAGAAATTCTTATCAATGTTTTCACTAATATACCCTCAAGGCCTCAATATGGAACAAAGTTATGAGGTGTGCCAACCATGGTTAAGCTATCAACGTACTGGCTTCAGCGTGGTCACCCTTTGGCTTTAACTCCCCTTTAAGTGAGTCAAGAAAAAAACTAAAAATAGTAAATATCGGCAACAGAACTACAGAAGTCACCAAGAAAAAACAAAAAACACTCATGCTTAGTGCTAAGTGCTAACTGCTAACTGCTAACCATACCTGGACAGTGCGGGTGGTTTATGCACTCCCTCTATATAATCACCCACCAACCCCTAAAACCCACGAGCTCACTGTCTCTCACACTTCCCTACTGTTGCTCTCTGCAACTCGTGTCGATTTTTCAGGGAGTGATGATGGGAAACTGATTTTTAGTGGGCAAATAAAGCAGCCAAAAAAAGCACAGTAAAGCACAGTAAAAAAAAACCCCACTCCCACACACATAACGATCATAACGATGATCATGGTTCATGATCATCACCACTCTTATTCTGGGATTTGTTCCTCACTCATGTTCAACTTCATAGTTCATAATCCTGCTTTACCATCGGGACTCGTCTTGTTTGTTTGCTCCCTAACCCTGAATCATCGTCTCCCTTTCTGAAACAAATCCAATTCAGCTGAGTTAATTGTGGAGAGGAGGGTAAAAACAAAAGCTGAAGAAAAAATTTTAAAGCCTGCCCAACAAAAGAAGGAACAAAAATACAAACTTTCTTTGTTCAGATGTCTGATGCATGCACGTCTTGTCCTTCGATCACGACTCTTGGGCCTCTTCTTTCAGCTGCTTTCGGATTCTTTTCTTTCTCTCTTTCTCTGATTGATTGATTGATTCCACAACAGAGAGCTTTTGAGAAAGAAGAGCTAGCGAGAAAGTCGCGGAAGAACTGTGTGAGCTCAGCTCTTTCTATTTTTTGATACTTTCCTCTACTGGGTTTTTCTGCCAGTCCTTTTGAAAATGGAGATCACAGAGTTGTAGCAGAGAATAGTTTCCAGTTTCTGGTTTCTGGGTTTTTTTTTTTTTTTAAAGATGGGGTTTTTAACTGTACATTAGCTTAGTAGCAATTCATATTTTGAAACTCCTTGCTCCTCCTTGTTTATCTCATTGTTTTCCAAGGTTCTCAATATTTGGGTGGATTTGTAGTTTCTGTTCTTGATTTGCAGTTGGTTTGTTTGGACTTTGAAGCTCCTCTAATGGCGGACAATAGCTCTCTGCCTTCTCCTAGACCTACTTCATCTTTCTTCTCTACTCCAAGATTGTTCACTAGCTTCACCTCAAAACCCTTCTCTGAAACTGAAGCTGTTATGAGCCCAACTTCCATTCTGGAAACCAAGCCATTCTTTGGTCTCAGAAACCCGTTCTGGTCGGAATCAAACACACCCAAAACCCCAGAACCTGAAACAAAGCGCCACTGGGACAAATTGGACTCCAAAGGCATTGGCCTTGCCATTGTTGATGCTCTGATTGACGATGATGGTTCTGATCCTAAACCATCGAAGCCCCAAACCCGAATGGTTATTTTCGGTTCACAGCTCAAGATTCAAATCCCTCCCCTGCCATCCTCTGTTCTCCCCTCTTCTGAATCACCGAAACTTGAAGCCGTTTTCGGAATCGCAAGGACTAATTCTCATTTGGATCCATTCTCTTCCGGCCTGTCTCAGTCTCCGGCTAAGAAGTCCCCATTTGGGACTGTGAGTTCCGGCAATGAGACTCCAGTTTCGCCTCAGGTTTTCAAAGGGTGTCTCTCTGTTAGTGAAATGGAGCTTTCTGAGGATTATACTTGTGTGATTTCTCATGGGCCAAATCCAAAAACTACTCACATCTTTGACAATTGCGTTGTGGAGAGCTGTGATGGTGTGCCTCAACTTTCCCCAACCCGGAAGGAAAACAGGTCAAGTTACCCGTCTGAAAGTTTCCTCAGCTTCTGCTACCATTGCAAGAACAATATTGGGCAGGGCAAAGATATTTACATGTACAGGTTGGTTTCATTATTTCCATTAATTCTATTTATTGGTAGCTCAACATCCTTTGTTCTAATCTATACAAAAAGGAAAGCCCCAATCAAATTTGGTTGTTTTTGGTGGGTTTCTCAGTTTGATCTTAGTTTAATTCTGTTGGTGTTGTTTTAATTTTTTTCTTATTCATTGTGTTTGAATGGTTGGTGGTTGTTTATACAATACTGTCAATAATGTCAAGTTTGAGACTAGTATTGATTGGTGTTTATTCAATTTTGGATTAGAATCTTCATATGATACTAGTATATGATTGGTGTATATTTTGCTGGGATTCCTATTATAGTATATTGCAATTGGTTATTGATTGGCAATATAGTAGTATTGTTAGATCTACATATCCATCTTTTGGATAACATGACAGAGTATATCTGAATTTCTAAAGCTTTCCTTATTATGCAGGTTAATATGTCACTTGTCTGCCCCGTTTTGAAAATTCTGGGTCATTTTTGTTTACGACTTTCTAGTCTTTGTTCGATTTGGGTGTTAAACTCATTTTAATATAGTGTTTGGTTGCTACTTGCTGCAGAGGTAAGAAGGCTTTCTGCAGCAGTGAATGCCGTTATCAGGAAATGTTGTTGGAAGAAGGAGGAGGAAGCTGATTAGGTTTTATGGGGATTATTCCCAACAGAAATACTTCACTGAATGAAAAGAAAAGAAAAGAAAAAAGAGCTCAATAAGACCTTCACCATAGGCTTCTTCTGTTAATTTCGTCTTTGTTGCTAAATAATAGGGAAGGAATAGTCTCTGTGACATCAAACATATAAGTCCCTCATGCAAGACAATGATGGTAGTTAAATTTTTCTGGGGAAATGCATCATGCATCCCTTTTTTCTTTGGTTTTGTTTTAGTCTATTTTTCTGGGCTCCCCTCCTTGTAGAGAGAAGGTAGAGGGAATGAAGGGCTGAGATGTATGTAGAGTTGGAATTGTTATAAATTGAGTAATGAAATTGGTGTTGGATCTAGCACTTGTTGTGGCATGTGTCTCTTGGTCTTTTGGATTATTTTCCCAGTTTTTGTTTTGGTGGTGATGGTGATGGTGATAGGTGACAAAAGCTTACAGTATCTTTGGACCATAGTGTGTGCCAATGCCTAGGTTGAGGTAAGATGCTCTTTTTCTTTTATACAACGGTGTCTGTTTCTTCACTTATTGGCACTCATGATGAAAATGCCTATTCTTTTTCTGAGTTTTTATTCCGGGGAGATTGAATAGGACACTATGGAACTGTGGAAGAGAGCATACTTTGGTGTAAAGTTTCTGGGGCTGATTTCAAGGGAATAATTCTGTATAAAGAAGCTAGGGTTTTAAAATGGTAATGTACCCAGCAAATTACTAATTACACCTAATACTTCAATTATTGTTACATTTTTTCCTATTTTGTCCCTATGTCTATTTACACCCAACAAGTCTTCTCTAAAAAATCAAACGCAGGCACCCAACACATCTCTCTCTCTCTTTCATTATCAGAAGTTTGTTTCAAGCACAATACAAAGATCAAGGGCAAACTATTTATTAAGGAAATAAGGATGATTATTGATGATTAATGTTTATAAATTTGACCTTAAAACTTTATATTAAATTGGAAAACAAAGAGATCATGGCTGAATTCTAGTAAATAGCAATTGATTGAACCATTGAGGGTAAGTGTATAAAGAGAAGAAGATGAAGAAATGGTGTGAGAGAAGAACATTATTAAGAGAGGATCAGATATCTGGGTTTATCAAATCTGGGTTCTTCCTATTGCTTTATCAAACCTAGGTTCATCATATTGCTTCTATCATGATTATTGTTTCTCCTTAATTGACTCAAATTTCTAATTATCTATCAAAGATTTTCATTGTGCTCCAAAGCTATACAGTTATTTTTTGATATCAAAAGAACGATGAGGGCAAAAACCGTCGAAGATCGGAGGATCGAAAAGTTCCTGAAAATGTCATAGGCAAAAACTGCAGTTCTTAATTCATCTTTGTTTGTTTTCAGATAAGGGTATTGGCAAAAATACTAGTGCTGGGTACATTTAGTAATTAGTTAGGTACATTTATCAACACCCTTTAAAATTCACACTTCATAACCGTTAAACTTGATATTTCAATTTTTTTTTTGAAAATAAAATAAATTCATTGAGGGATAAACCCAAACATGAGCCTAAAAAGTGAGCTCAAACAATATAAGTGATAGGAGCACAAAGTGTGACGTTCTTAATATGTTTATACCCTTTATTTACCCTTTGTTAACTCTTGTTTAGTTGTTTTAGCTTTATATTTGTGTTTAGTATAGAATAATTGCTTAATTTAGAAATATGTAGGTTTTAGTGTTAGAATACATAGTAATTTCGGAATTGAATAATTTGGTGTTGAAATTGTGCTAAGTATTGGAAATCTTTGTTTACTCAGGATTCATGTCTTGATCAGGATTCCATCTTTCCTCGAAGCCGAGTCCATGAAGGAGAGGTCTAAACCAAGTCTAATATGTAGAAGAATATCTAAATTCGGCAGAATTTCAAGAATGTCCAAGCCTTGAAAATCCGGATCAAATCGGGAGAATTCCTGTGCACGTCTGCCAACTTCAACAGACTCTCTAGGACAGCTCACAATGAATCAGAAAACGTGCCAGATATGGATAGAAAGCTACAGGAATCTAGTTTCCAAATCAATTGGAATCACCTCAATATCTATTTTCTAGAGGAAGTTATGACGTAATCATCAGAAGGAGGTCATTCTGCCGAAATTGAGAAGAACTAGGAATCCTAAACCAACTTGGTTTAAGCTTTGTGGCTGACTTCTCTAGGGTTTTTCCTCTATAAAAAGCACGACTTCAAAGACAGAAGATCATCATCGACCCGTGCAAATAACACCAAAGCCTTTGCCGAAACTCCATCAACCTCCAAACACTACAATCCGATCCCACCTTCAGCATTTGTCCGAAGCATGGAGCCTAGGATTCCGCTCACTCGAAGAATAGAACACGTAGGGATATTTTGAGAGTGAATTCCATCTTCTATTTTCGGATTGCTATGTGTTTGTTCTTGTTTATGTTTGTTTTAGGTTTTTGCTTAAGTAAACTTCAATTCTTGTCTATGAGATAGAAGTACTTTTGAACCATATTTTGAATTAAAGTTTTCAATTTTTAATCAATGATTTTAGGTTTATGCCGTGAGTTTTATGTCTAAAATACTTTAAGATTTTCGGTGCTTTCTTATATTATCATGTGTAGTTGATACAAGTAGTTGATATTGCATATGTTAATCATCCAAAGTTCGATTTTGATACACGTAGTTGATAAGTTGCATTGTCTTTGTTTTTCACCGATTTTCTACCTATGTTTGATTTGGACTTGTGCTTAAACACATCGATTCTTTATGTGATACGTAATTGCATGATTAGTTTATGTGTGTGACCTATAAGTAGAACACGTAGCCGAGCTTGTTGTGTCGCGATGTTGAATGAAACCCGTAGTCTAATTCTAAGTTGGTCTATGTCATAGGAACCACGTAGGAACTTATGTGCATATCAAAGTTAGGTTGTATAATTGCTCACGGTGTAGACTTAAATGAGATTAGAAATCGTCTTCTTTATTCTTACATGGTTGTTTGGTTGAGTTTGCATGATTGTTGGTTGATCACATGTATATATGTATAGAAGTAATTTAGGATTTATTATTCTTGTCTTTTCCAAAATCATCAAACCTTTAAACCCTATATGCTTATTTCGACATTTTTATTAGATTAGATGGATCTACCCTGTAGTTGGATCCCCGGTTTAGAACGATCCCTGCTTGCTTTATACTACAACTGATTTGTTGACAGGGTTAATTGATGCGTGTGCAAATACGTCTTATCAATAAGGAAACAAAGAGAAATGTAAATCCAATACACCTAACAAAGTTACAGAGGTATAGTACTACTATCTCTATTACAAATTAAACTAAAACACATGCCAAGTAGGTGACCTGACCCACTTCAAAAACTCTAGTGTTGTCATCCAAAACGCACCGCAAACAGCTGTAGTCGCTGATGCGCCGGAAGCAAAAACATGTAGAAATT
This sequence comes from Fragaria nilgerrensis, assembly GCA_010134655.1. NCBI lineage: Eukaryota > Viridiplantae > Streptophyta > Magnoliopsida > Rosales > Rosaceae > Fragaria > Fragaria nilgerrensis. The sequence goes on from CM020980.1 coordinate 19,015,413, forward strand.
CTGTCGTGAGATTTTGATGCCAATCTGATCCCAACACACCGAACAAGAGAAATCCACCAACCAAAAGGACGAAACCCTCCACAACATCATTAAATTCTCCATCCACGAAACCAAGAAGAAGCCATGGCAGCCGACAAGGATCCAAGATCCCGAACACCGAACTAGAATAAGGACAGTAATCGTAACCATAGATATGAGGGGTGATAAACTCATGCGTGAGCACCCATACTCGGATAGGGAAGTGACATACACTTTGTGGTCGATGTCATAGGAGCTTCTATGGAGGAAGTGGGTAGAGCAGGGAGGCGTATCATGTGGTTGATCGAATTTTGACCGGGAAAATTATGGGATTGTATGATAGATAGGCGATGAGAAGAGAGAAAACGAGGAACAAAGGCCTCCCGTACTGGACATAGTCAGATCTAAACCACAAAACGGGTAGCAAGCCATCAAAAGTGAGGAAAATTTGGAAAAACTGGAAAAGAAGATGAGCAATACTCAGAAACCAAGCTCGGAGCCTCCCCCTATTCTTCCTCCGTTGATCTAGATCTGGAGAGGATCAAGATCTAGGTGAGAGAAAGGAGGGGGGATGAGAATCAGAATCAGATCTAGTTTCTCTCTCTAAAAGCATAGAGAGAAGTTCAAAACTATGCAATTCATACATTGATATTCCAGTTGGGATGGTCTATAGTACTGAAGTGCTCAATGGTGCTTCGTCTGTATATGACACCGGTGTTTGCGTTTATTGCCCGTCCTACTCTATAGGCAGGTGAACCAACTATAAATGTGGAATCAAAGAGAGTAGACGAGGAGAGTAGGAGGAGTTTGGGTGGTGGTAAGAGAAATGTGAGTTTGTCGATCCATTTGCATATGTTGAATGTACGTTAAGTCTCAAATCTGTATACTATTTTTTTTTTTAAATTATCAAAAAATAAATAAAAATACATCTATACATTATATCTTCTGCTTAAGTGGCTGGTAGCTTTTGTTAGTGTTTTATGTATCCACAATGCATCAAGTCTAAAAAAAAAAATCAGGGCTGAAAAAGGACAAGTGATTTGTTATTCATGTATGCTTTTCTATGGATATGTTTTTCATAATCTTATCTGTAACTCACATAAGATTATTGTGGACTAACAATTGTGTTATTCATGTGCAAGATGGTGATCGTGGGGAAGTGGAAGGACCGAGCCACTAAGGCCAGTGCTTTGATGGAGTCTATATGGCATAGCGTCAACTCAACTAGCAGTAGCAGCCACATTTCCCCCATGCCGGCTGAGATAGTACCACCAGGGGCTCCCCCCTTGATCTTGCGGCCCCCTACCGTTGACACTACTTCAACGGGATCTCCATCATCTACACCGACACTCGAATCTGCAAGACACATCGTCGGCAGTGCTTGTTTGAAAGTTAGAAGCCCAACAGGTAAATATATTAATTCCTCTTATACTTGTATTAACTTATAAGGGGTGCCAGCATGCGCGTCCCGACATGCAAGCACCCCTACTTACTGCTTACCTTTTCAAGTGTTATTGTTTTAGGTGCTAATGAAAATGTTGAGCAAGCTTGTTTATTAATTGATGTATTTGTCTTATAGCATTAAATATCCTAATGTTTTGTATATATATTAATTGTAGCTTCGGCCCCGAAAAAGAAGTGGGGTTTATGTTCTGGAAAGAAGACGGAGGATATCGTTGCACAAACGGGGCAGAAGATCAAGCTGGAGTATTACCCCCGTGTAAAAGGCCCTAGCGTGAGGGGGATAAACAACTTGGTGGCACATGATATCGGTTCCGCCATACAGAGTCTGGTGGGAATGAGGGCAAGGACGTTCTACGACCTTGATCAGGAGGAGAAGTGAAAGGTGTGGAATGCAATGTCAGTACGTAACTGAAAACAGTTTGAAAAAAAAATTTACTTAATTACATTTTTTTATTTTATCTTTCAGTGCTTAACATGAGAATTTTTTTTATTTGTTACTTAGCCGAAGTACGAGTGGGATGAAAATGATGAGCCAATGTTCAATTGGATATTGAAGAGGGCACAAGAGAGGTATAAGGACTGGAAGTACCAGTGTCACAAAACTTATCTGAAGGAAGGGAGAGAGGACCAGTGGGAGTTTATATGCGAGTACTTCGAGTCAAATGCGTTCAAGGTGATTTTTTAAATTACCTTCATTGTTTTTTTTAAATTACCTTCATTGTATTTTACTAATTTATTTAATATTTTTTTGTGTATATATTAGAGACTCTCCTTGGCAAACAAGCGGAACCGTGGGGAGAAGACTATGCACCACCACACAGGGTCTTCTCCTATCATCTACACAATGGAGGAACTTAGAATACAAGGGGAGCAGCTTCCAATTATCAAAGGTTTTGAGAAGACCTATATCAGGGCCGGTGATGAAGATATGACCAAGAAACATGTAAGTGTCTTTCCTTTTACTTTATGTAAGCTTAGCAAATGGTTCAAGCATGTGTAAATCCGGCTATTGGTATATATATATATATATATGAGACCATTAAGTTGAATGTAGGCACTGTCCAATTAGAATGTCATGTTTTCCTGCTTTTTCTAAAACAAAAAAAAGTGTTATTATTATTGTCATTAATTAAGATGTATAGTTTTAGGGTGTGTTTTAAGTTTTCATGTGATGGGATTGACGTGAAACCTAGTTTTAGGGTGAGAAGCCTAGATTTGGTGTATTATAGACCAGCTAGTAATTGGAAGGCATAAGACTGAGTTGTGTTTGTAGTAATTGATTAGAGACTAGTAATTGATTTCTTTATTTGGACTGTTGAGGTACCCAAAACTTCAATCTTTTTTCATTATTTCTTATTCACTGAAGTAGATCTTGTCCTGGTGGAGTTGAATTTTATGATCATATTATTTGTTGTTTCAAGGACTTGTTAGCCTATATAAGAATAAGATCTATAATCAGAGTTGCTCATTTAACTTGTGCTAAAGATCACTCCCACCTGGTTAGTTAATATTGAAGTTACCAATAATTATATTGCAGTAGAAATCATGACAGAAACACATCACTATTGGTCTGAGAGTGAAATTAGAAAACATATTGAGTCTTGATATGTCTTGTTGATGAAAGGGTGTTAGAAATGATTATTAATGATTATTATTCTGCATGCGCGTCCCAAGGTGCCTGCATGCGCGTTTTAGGGTGCACCCTGGGGTGCGCTGCTGGCACCCTGGGGCACGCATGCAGGCACTCTGGAGCACGCATGCAGACACCCCTGCTTACTACTACTGATTTTTTTTTTTCAAATGATTACTGCTTCAAGTGTTACTGTTTTAAGTGCTAATGGAATTGTTGAGCAAGCTTGTTTATTAATTGATGTATTTTGAATACATAATGAAATGGTTGATGAGGTTAATAAACGAAATGATGCATTTAAGGAACAACACCCTGACGCGGCGAATGAGGAGATTATGGAGAGTGTTTAGTCCCAACAAATTGAGGTGTTGGGTACGGTGCTCAAAACTCAGAAAGGAAAGGAGATCAGAGGGATGGGACGAGGAGGCGAGCGAGACTTGAGTCATTCTTCAAATGGTTCCACTTCACGTAGTCGTCCTCCTAGAGTTGATGAGCAACAAATCCAAGAGATGTAGTAGCACTATGAGCGGAGACTAAAGGAATCAGATTAGCGTGCCCAACAACAATTCGAAGAGGTCCAGCAACGTGCCCTACGTGCGGAGTCTATGTATAGCACTGTACAGTCCCAATTTGCAGCCATATATGAGCGCCTAGGTATGCCGCCACCTCCTCCTCCTCCACAATTTCCTCCTCCTCCTCCAGTTGTTTCTCCTCCACATGTTCCCCCACAAAACAATGATGATCTAGGCGACAACATAGGATTGGACAACAGTGCACCTTCGCATTATTGATTTTGTAGTACTTCATTCATAGTTTAGCTAGATTGTATGAACAATTTTCTACCTATAGCTAGTTCATTAATTATTTTGTGTATATATATGAACAATATTTGTCCATCTAGTTATCATGATCAATATATGAATATGTTTTCCAAATCCAATGCTTCCAGTATATATGTATATGTATGTGTTTAATTATTGTTAATGATTTGTAATTTTTGGAAACAATGAATAAGGTAAAAAAAACAAAAAGTAAATTTTTTTTTACCCTAAATAAAATCACTTAGGCGACGGAAACAGTAACATTCGTCGCCTAAGATAAACCACCTATCCGACGAATACAAATCGATCGCCGTCTAAGAACTATTACGAATTCCTTGGTTTAAAACTCTGCCGACGAATATTCTGTTGCCTAAGAATGATCCAACATTCGTCGGTAAACATACATACTGACGACTATTTCGTCGGCTAAGAACAATTTCTTATTCGTCGGCTAAGAATCCTTCCGACAAAACGTTCCGTCGACAGAGATTCTTATCGACGAATCGGTTTGTCGACAAGGCAGGAAAAGATCCGTCGGGTATGAAATCTCTTAGTCGACAACTAACTTCATTTCTGTCGCCTAAGTATCTACCTCACGACACTTAGGCGACGGAGAATTCGTCGGTCAAGATCCTAGGCGACGAAGAGTTAGTCTTAGGCGACTAGTTGTTTCCGTCGCCTAGGACTAGATTTCCTGTAGTGTTTTCCTTCAGACGACGGGCATTGCCTGTCGTTTGATCATTTTTTTGCGTGTCGTCCATCGAGCTGTCATCTGATAAACTTTCAAACGACGGGCAATGTCCGTCATCTGATAGACATTATACGACAGACAATATTAACTTTTTGTCAGTAGACATTGGCTATAACGACATAAAAGTATCGTTAAAATTACTTTTATACTAAAAGTGAGCAACTATATGTCATCTCACACCAATTCAAACGTCACTTATCTGTCGTCTGAGATATAATGTATGTCGTCTCACACCAATTCAAACGTCACTTATCTGTTGTTTGATACATATCTCAGACGACATACAATATGATCTTTTATTTTAAGACGTCATATAAATGTTGTTTGAAAGATGTAGAGACATAGAGTCCATGGGACTATCTGTTGTCTGATTTTGATTTGGATGTCAATTTTATGGGAATTTAATGTCTCAACAAAAGCATTTGCACAACATGATTCAGAAATCTCAAATTCATTTTAATTGCCAAAAACCAACATATTTTACAAATAGTTACTTGTTCTAAAGAGACCTATAAGCTATAACATAAAAATACATCAAACCAAATATTAGCAACTGCAATAGTGGTGTACTCTACAGTGCAGAAAATCCTCCTCACTGCAGTGGTGTACTCTGTTACTTCCTTCATACTCAAACTTCAGTGTCTCCTGCCAAATCGAAGACACAGAACTTTAGTCGTAAGTTGTACTTAAAGAACACAAAAACCAAATATAAACCAATATACAGTTGAGTGAATTGCCAAAGAAGCTAACATAGACTAAGAAAACACATGCAATGTACTGGTTGGTTTATTCACATGTAATCTTTATACAAGGTTGGGTATCCACTTTTAAATCACTTGAAAAGTTAACACTGTTTATCTCTATCACACATGCTGGCGTGTGCAAACCCACATTAGTAGTTAGAGAGGACACCAAGCTACCTCTCGGTAACTATGGCGCATTACAACACCCTAAAATACGTAGGAGGCTAATTATTAATCAGTGCCGCTTCCTCAGTTTCTGAGATGATAGCCCGCATGGTTTGGAACTTTGGATATAATTAAAATACTATTATAAGTTCATAAATGAGAAAATATGTGGAAATAATCAACTGCAATTGAGCAAACGTTTTACCATGCCATCACAGGTCAAGCAGCCTTTGAATGGCAATGGTATATGAAGATCTATGGCAGATGGTAGATGAACCAACTCAGAGCGATTATTAGCTATAGCATCTGCAACACATTCAGTTGTCTCCCTCTCCCCACTGCAGGAGTACGTAATCATCAGAGAAATAAGATGCTGGGAAAATAACAGAGCTTTAGCGAAACACTAGAGATTTTTGCTTATTTGTGGGCTACACATTCTATTTGAACATAATACCAGAAATCTTCTTTAAAATATTTTGACTAGTTGACACTTCAAAAATATCATAAAGTAATATTGGAAGTGATATCATATATATATATATATATATATAATATTTCCCTCATATATTTTGGCTACTTGACTACTATACCAAACAAGACTATTTAGATAGATGAGGATTCTAAGACATGCACCATTTATTACAATACATTACTACACAAAATTTCTCACAGGCAGAGTTTTATGACCATATTGCCTATCTACGAAAAAAATTAAGAATGCCCATAAATAAAAATAATTGCAAACCTTTTCAAGGTTCAGCATACATGTGAGGCCAAAAAGCTACATCTGGAAAATCCAATGGAGCTTTAAAATCTTTTGATTCTCTATAAAGATTTAATAGCTCATTGCATTTATGGTTTCAGACTTGGAACTGAATTGAAGATAAGCTTACCTTTTCAAGGTGTAATTACCCTCCCTGATCCTTTGCGCTACACAGCAATGTCTACCAATTGTTGCAGATTTCACAGTTCCTACATTTCAAGACCGTACTTGAGAAATCACTAAACATCAACTAATTACATAAAGAAATTAAAATTGTAGGGGAAAATACAACTTACGGCATGAAGCACTCTACCCTGCAAGAGCTGCTTTTTAACCCACATATTTCTTTTTGGTCATCTCCTGTGAAACCCAATTGTGACCCACAAATTATTATCTCAAAGACTTGCACAATCAATTCTTTTGATTGTCAAGCACTATCAAATAATCAAAAGAATTCCATATAGACAAATGTATATCTATCTTACAGTTTGTCAAACTCGCTCCTTTGGGTGTAATATCCTAAAAGAATACATAATCAGACAACGAAATAGAATCATGATAAGATAACAAATAGAAACTTATATGATAGGTAATCAAAACTTACAGAATGACACAGTCAATCTCCTTGGAGCTGTCAATTATCTTGTTTCAGATTTCCTCCGGTGAAGTTCAACATTAACTCTCTCATACTACAACTGAGACTTAGAGAGGAAACAAAGACATAGACATGAAAAAAAGAAAAAAGAAAAAAAAAGTCATAGACATGAAGACTTGTTTCTTCTGAACCAATGCTACTACAAAAACAAAATGATTTCATATAGACAGAAAGACATGATTCTACCTTTGACGTAGTCAACATGACTTCTTTGGGTTCATAATCATTCTAGAAGGTTTTCCTGCTTTACTTCACAAGATGGTTCACACTTCACAAGGCTAAATATTGAAAACAAAAGATGTATACAAAAATCAACTTCAACTTGGTTGTTCTTATCACCAACTACCCTAACGTTTGGAGGGGCGCACCAACCATGTTCTGCATGTAAATAAAATGAGGGAGAACTGGTGAAGTATATACCAAGAACTTAGAACAATTAAAGGTACAAACTAGAAAATTCTCATCGCAAAGTAATACCTGCCCAGTAACATGCTAAACATAAGACACTCACTAGCAAATAAACATACACAACAAAATACATTTGTAACTGGGCAAAAGACAAAGAAAGAACACATATCATAAGCATCATAATTGGAAACAAAACCATTGTCACCACATGAATAAAGAGGATACACAGCCCTAGAAACCAATCACCACATGAATAAAGAGGAACATCCAAATAGTAGCACGGTATAGTTCTGCCTAAACTACATCACCATTGTCAATGCATACAAAGCCTACGAGACTGAAAGTCTGAATCATAGTAGGGCCTTAGGGTCACCCCCTGAGGCATCACATTGGAACTAGACTTACAAATATGCATGGTTCCTAGTGAGGGATAAGAACTAGACTAATATAGCCCAGTGAGGCAATTTAACAAACACCTGGTGTGCATAAAATCAATCCCACCACCATCTCAATACCAACTACCAACACTTATCAATTTCGCCCTCGACTCCATCAAAGATAATCCCCACAACCGATTCGAACATAAACCCCGCATCCCTATAAACACAACCCATCAAAAGCAAATTCAAAAAAAATTCTATATTTGAATCGCAGATCCACTACCAGAAGAAAGGCTTTAGCCGACGAAAATAAAAAAACCAGGCCGACGAACTATTTTTTCATCGGCTAAAGTCCACGTTAGCCGACAAAATTTTTCTTCGTCGGCTAATTTAAATTTTCGTCGGCTATAGTCAACTTTAGCCGACGACATTTTAATTTCGTCGGCTAAAGAATTTATTTCGTTGGCTAAAGTTCACAGACTATAGCCGACAAAATATTTAAAAGTTTAGCCGACGAAATTAAACTGTCGTCGGCTAAAGTGCTTTATAATTGCAGATCTGGACAGCAGCAGCTCATCTGGGAAAAAAAATGGGAGAAGAAAAAACGGGAGAAAAGGTTTGGGTGTTGTCGAAATCTGTCCATAATTAGTTTGTGGAGCTATATATAGGTACGTATATGTATATATATGTTGATTAATTGAGTTTTATTTGAGTTGGTTGATTTTGAGTGTGATTGAGTTGATTGATTTTGAGTACGTTGGATGTATATATATATGTGTTGATCGATTTGGTTGATGATTTGATAATATATATGAATTAAGTTGTTGTTAATAAATAGTAGATATATATATATGTTAATTAATTTATAATATTGTGTTGATATGGTATGAAGTTGTTGATGATATATATGAGTTGATGATGTTGATATATAATATTGTTATGAGTTGATTGATTTTGAGTACGTTGGATGTGTGTGTGTATATATATATATGTGTGTGTGTTGATCGATTTGGTTGATAATTTGATATAATATATATGAAGTTGTTCATAAGTAGTAGATATATATATATATATATATGTTAATTAATTTATAATATTGTGTTGATAGTATGAAGTTGTTGATGATGATTTTGTGATGATGTAGATATATATATATATATATATATTGTTATGTAATTATTAAGTATATATATATATATATTTTGTGTGTGTTAATTAATTTGTTGTTGATTAGTTGTAGTACGTAGAATCTATACATGTATCAAATGAATTGAGATTTTATATATGGCATGAAATTTAATTAATAATTAACTAGCGTTATACATATATATTTTGTTATATTTTCAGGATATGGATAAGAGTTTGATTTGTTTTCAAAATAGGACAAAAAATATGGTGCATGAGTTATGAGTTTTCTGGAATATGCGCTGGCTAATGCTAACGAGAATACAATTTTCTATTACCCGTGCACGAAATGTCAGTGTTGCAGCGATATGCATCGATTTGCGATTGACAAAGTATGGCAGCACCTGAGGAGTAACGGGTTTTGGGAGAAGTACACATGTTGGTTATATCATAGTGAAACATCATTAGGGGGTCCGCATGATCATGGCCAATTTTCTGAGACGGGCAGTACATCCAACGATCTAACAACGGCATTCATCAACGACATGTTTCCTTATGAGAGCGGTGTATGCGCTCAAAGACAGTATATGTCTGACCCGGTGCAGCCCTTCCCTAGAGCTGTCAACATTGCTGGTATTGAAAAGTACAACAAAATGCTTGCTTTCCAACAGACCCATGTGTACCCCGGTTGTCAGAATACCGTTCTTGAAAGTGTGATGGATGTAATGAAGATTAAAGTTGAGACAAAATCGACCGTAAAGGCTGTTGATAATTATCTACAGTACACTGCTTCGATGCTGCCCCACGGTCATCATCTTCCTACCACTCATCGTAAGGTCCGATGTATCCTGAAAGATCTTGGGCTTTCCTACATCAAGATCCATGCATGCAAATATGACTGCATTCTCTTTAGGGGTAAAGATCCAGAAGGGAATGACCTTAGTGGCCTTGACGCATGTCCGGTATGTCACACTGACAGGTATAAGCTGACTCCTGCAGGCAATAGGAAACCTGTGAAGGTACTTCGGTATTTTCCTTTGAGGGATAGGCTGGAGCGGTTGTACATGTCTTCACACATGGCCAAAACTATGAGATGGCACGCTGATAGGGAATTGCATGACGAAGATACCCTTATACACCTTGCTAACGGGGAGGCTTGGAAGCATATAGACAGAGAGTTTCCTCATTTTGCGTCAGAGGTCCGAAATATGAGGCTCGGGCTCTCATCCGACGGGTTCAACCCTTTTGGCAACATGAGTCTACAATACAGTGTATGGCCGGTGATTTTGGTACCGTACAACCTTCCTCCATGGATGTGCATGAAGAAGGAATACAATATGTTGAGTTTGTTGATTCCGGGGCCCGGTTATCCAAGGAAGTGTCTTGATGTGTATTTGAGACCTTTGATTGAAGAGTTTAAGTTTTTGTGGGACGTTGGTCATCCCACTTATGACAAGTACATGCATGAGATGTTCCAGACGCATGTCATGGTTGTTGGTACCATCAGTGATTTTCCTGCTCGTGGGATGTTGTCGGGCAACGTTGTTAGGGGATACAAGACTTGTCCAGTGTGCCTTAGCGATGAGGGGAGCAGCAGTCATTGCAACAAGATATGCAGATTGGGTCACCGTGCTTTCCTTCCATATAATCACGAATGGCGGTTCGATGACAATGCATTTGATGGGACCGTAGAACACGGTGTGCCTCCCAGAAGATGGACGGGAGAAGAAATTTTAGCAGTGCTTAATCAGTACGATTTTGGGCAGCTCAGCAATCATCCCAATATTGTGGCGGCAATACCTGAAAGACTCGACAAGTACAAATTCTGGACACATAAGAGCATATTCTAAGAACTCCCATACTAGAGTAAGTTGTTGATCAGGCACTACCTAGATGTGATGCACATAGAAAAGAATGTTTGCGACAGTGTGGTGGGCACAGTGTTGAACTTGGAGGGGAAGACGAAAGACGGTCCTAAGGCACGCATTGATCTAAAAAAAATGCAATTAAGAAGACATATGTGGTTGAAAGAAGGGAAGAAAAAAATGCCTCAAGCTCCTTACACCGTGAAGCCTGACCAGAAGAACGTAATTTTCAGGTGGATGAGTTGTGTGAAGTATCCTTCAGGCTATGCAGGAAATATAGCCCGGTGTGTAAACTTCCGGGACAATAAGATGTACGGGTTGAAGAGTCATGACTGTCATATCCTGCTACAACGTCTCTTCCTTGTTTTCATTCGACCGTTTCTTCCCCATCAGGTGGTGGAGCCGTTAGTAGCGTTGGTAAGATTCTTCCAAAAGTTATGCACATGGGAAGTGAAAAAATCTAACCTCCGGGAAATGCAAGAGGACATCATTTATATCATGTGTAAATTTGAGAGGATATTTCCTCTAAATTTTTTTGACATCATGCCTCACCTGATGATCCATCTTCCTGAGCAATTGTTGCTTACCTGTCCGGTCCGGTCCAGTACACTACACTTGGATGTATCCCATGGAAAGGTATGTTTTTTACACCTGAATTCCTCAATATATATACATGTTCAATAATCATAACACTTTGCAACTTGATTTATAGGCAACTTGAAGACTACAAAGATTATGTGGCTAATAAATCTGCGCCTGAGGGATGTATAGCTGAAGCATATATTGCGCACGAGTGCGTCACCTAGATGAAGTTGTGTTTAGGAGCGTTGAAGGAAACCGACGAAGCCATGCCGGTAGATGTACCGAAGTTCAATCTTTCCATACTCTCCAGTGATGTTGAAGTTTATGGAATTTTGCCAGACTCCTACAAGTTGCAACCACATAAGCTAGTCATTGCCCACTGGTGGGTATTGATTAACTGTCCAGAAGTTGAATACTGGAAAGACATCTATCTATATTGTCCAGACATTCATGGTGATCTCGAGTACCACAACAGGGAGTTCGCAAACTATTTTGGCGGCTGGGTACGTAATTCAATATTTATGCACGTATTTATGTTTATTGCATAATTATCCATATTTATAGTTGAATAGTTGGTTGTAGATGAACCATATTCAATTTGGTGGTCACCCAAATTGGTCGCACGAACTAAGACTTCTAGCGATGAAGCCAATAATGTCAAGAATTTATCCAATGTGCAAGGTGAATGACGTGCAATTTATATGTGAACAGAGAGACAGCAGACGGAGAACAAAGAATTCTGGGGTGATGGCGCATTGTGGGCGGAATGGAGTTGACTATTACGGTGTTCTCCATTCAGTGGTGGAACTCGTTTACGGTGAAGGCATGACAGTTGATAGGAGCACAAAGTGTGACGTTCTTAATATGTTTATACCCTTTATTTACCCTTTGTTAACTCCTATTTAGTTGTTTTAGCTTTATATTTGTGTTTAGTGTAGAATAATTGCTTAATTTAGAAATATGTAGGTTTTAGTGTTAGAATACATAGTATTTTCGGATTTGAAGAATTTGGTGTTGAAATTGTGCCAAGTGTTGGAAATCCTTGTTTACTCAGGATTCCTGTCTTGATCAGGATTCCATCTTTCCTCTTTCCTAGTTTCTAATTTTCTTATTTCTATTTCAAGAAAGTCTAAACCCGTGTTGACTAGGAAATGTTTTCCTGTACTCATGAGGGAAAGGTGACCGGCAGCTAGGAGTTCCTGCTTGAGCTAGGAGAAGTACAATCCGAGATATGTATGGAGATGCCATGAAGATTTCCCAAGTCACCAAGGAGAGAGAAACCGTGCGGCTCAAGAGAGGAAGTTAAATCCAACTTGGACTTGGTTTTGCCGATTCAATAGGATTCCTTGTACTTGAGGAATACTTGGAGATCAAAACTTGTTACTCTATAAATAGGGCACGGCATGGCAGGAATTGATTATCATCAACCCGTGCAAAATTACACCAAAGCTTTGCCGAAACTTCATCATTCTCCAAACACCATAATCCGAACCCACCATCATCCTTGATCCGAAGCAAGTAGCCTAGGGTTCCGCTCACTCGAAGAATAGAACAAGTAGGGATATTCTGAGAGTGTATTCCATCTTTTACTTTCGGATTAGAATGTGTTTGTTCTTGTTGATGTTTGTTTTAGGTTTTTGCTTAAGTATGTTTCGATTCTTGTCTATGAGATAGAAGTACTTTTGAGCCATGTTTTGAATTGAAGTTTACGATTTATAATCAATGATTTTAAGTTTTATGCCGTGAGTTTTATGTCCATGTACTTTAAGATTTTCGGTGTGTTCTTCTATTTTCATGTGTAATTGATACAAGTAGTTGATGTTGCATGTGTTAATCATCCAAGGTTCGACTTTGATAAAAGTAGTTGATAAGTTGCATTGTCTTTGTTATTTCACCGATTTTCTACCTATATTTGATTTGGACTTGTGCTTAAACACATCAATTCTTTATGTGATACGTGATTGCATGATTAGTTTATGTGTGTTACCTATAAGTAGAGCACGTAGCCGAGCTTGTTTGTGTCACGATGTTGAATGAAACCCGTAGTCTAATTCAAAGTATGTCTATATCATAGGAACCACGTAGGAACTTATGTGCATATCGAACTTAGATTGTGTATTTGCTCACGGTGTAGACTTAAATGAGATTAGAGATTGTCTTCTTTGTTCTTGCATGGTTGTTTGGTTGTGTTTGCATGATTGTTGGTTGATCACATGTAAATATGTTTAGAGGTAATTTAGGATTTATTTCCAATGTCTATTCTGAAATCATCAAACTCTTAAACCCTATATGCATATTTCGACATTTATATTAGGTTAGATGGATCTACCCTGTAGTTGGATCCCCGGTTTAGAACGATCCCTGCTTGCTTTATACTATGATTGATTTGTTGACAGGGTTAATTGATGCGTGTGCAAATACGTCTTATCAACAGTGCACCTCTTCAAGTGTAGATGGTTTGATACTAGCCCGCAGAGCATGAAGACCGATCAGTACGGAATATTATCGGTGAATACTGCTACAAGTTCTTACGAAGATGACCCGTTCGTTTTTGCCACATCGGTAAAACAAGTGTTTTATCTTGATGACCTTGCTAAGGGTGACGCGTGGAAAGTAGTCAACCTTGTGCACCCTCGAAACATTTACCGAGCGGCTACACTTGGAGAGGCTGAAGACGAGGAAGAAAATGTTGCGTATCAAGAGCCCAACGCAATAGGTATTCCTAACTCCTCTACCGTTCGCCTTAATAATTTTAAAGCGAGTCGTTCGATGCGAATTCGTGATGAAGAGCCAAGGCTTATTGATGTTGATCCAAATCAAGAAACAGACGAAGGCTCTGGCGATGAGGAAATGCATAGATTACTAGAAATTAATTCTGACACCGAAGAAGACTCGTCCGATGATTCCGATTACGAGCCTTAGTTTTAATGTAGAGGACGTAATACATTAAATTGTAATAAAAAAGAATGTATTACCTTTATAGTTTACATATGTTGAATTCATATTTCTGTTATTTTATATGAATTTTAGTGATATATGAACAGGAAGTGAGTATGGTTTACATGTATTACCTTCAGTTTTTTTAATGTATTTTTTATACTTAAGCCGATGAAATACACCATAATTCGTCGGCCTAAACCATCTTAGCCAACAAATTATAGTATATTTCGTCGGCTAAAACCATCGTAGCCGACGAATTATACTAGAAGTCGTCGGTTAATATCAGTTTAGTCGACGAATACCCTAATATTTCGTCGGCTTTATTTATTTTTTTATTTTTTTATTACATACTATAGCCGACGAATATATTAGGGTATTCGTCGGCTAAACCCTAAATTTTTTCTATTACATACTATAGACCTATCTTCGGTGGTTATTTTGCGTAAAATTTTTATACGACTTGTTGCGTCTCATCGATTTGAAACTATTTTCAGTTGAAAGTCCGGCCAAAATACGAAATTTAGACCGTCCAACGACCTTTTCCGTGCCTTTAGGGTTTGACTTACGGGATTGACCGTCCGGATCGAGCACTTAACCTTGTCGGATCAAGTTGAATTTTTGCCCATATATGTATTTTGTCATGATGGTCAGATCTGACGGTCGGATTTCCGTTTCTCAAGTTTGATCATCACAATCACAACATGCCTACTAATGTTGTGTAACTTGTTTACCAAGTGTTAAGTAAATGTTCCGTTTCAAAAACAAACTATACGTAAAACCTTCAAACGCAAAAAAGTCGTGATATAAGATATGACCAGAATGGTGAAATACGTCCACGGTTGAAAAATCACAGTATTCCGGTAAAGTTTCGGTGCCGATAGTTGCGGTCAATGCAATTTTTCATTCTTTCTCCCTATGAGTAGCCCTATCTTCGGTGGTTATTTTGCGTAAAATTTTTATACGACTTGTTGCGTCTCATCGGTTTGAAACTATTTTCAGTTGAAGGTCCGGCCAAAATACGTAATTTAGACAGTCCAATGACCTTTTCCGTGCGTTTAGGGGTTTGACTTAACAGATTGACCGTCCAGATCGAGCCCTTAACCTTGTCGGATGAAGTTGAATTTTTGCCCATACATGTATTTTGTCATGATGGTCAGATCTGACGGTCGGATTTCCGTTTCTCAAGTTTGATCATCACAATCACAATTTGCCGAATGTATAAAAAGTACTTTAGCCGACGAATTTCAAAGATTTGGCCGACGAATTTCAAAGGTTTAGCCGACGAAATAATAATTTCGTCGGCTAAAGTTGTCGGGTATAACACCTAGCGCTCGACAGCAGAAAAGCCCTAGCCTCCTCTTTCGCCTCCTCCGCCTCCTCTCCCTCTCCCGGTCTCCCTCTCCCTCTCCCGGTCTCAGCCTCCTCTCCCTCTCCCGCTCTCCACCTTCGCTCCCTCTCCCTCTCCCGGTCGCCCTCTGCTGCTCGCCTGCTCCGACCCTCCCTCTTCCTCCTGCTGCTCCGGTCCTCCCTCCTCCTCCTGCTGCTCCAGCCCTCCCTCCTCCTCCTGTTGCTCCTAGGGGTGTTATCGGTTTCATTTGGTTCGGTTTTCACCTAAAACCGGAAACCAAACCGAACTAAAAAATCGGTTCGGTTCAGTTCGGTTTTATTTTTTTGAAAATGTAAACCGAAAACCGAACTTAACTGAACGGTTCAGCCCGGTTCAGTTTTTTTCGGTTTTTTTTTTTGTAAAAAAAAAAAAAAAAACTGGTAATTTTAATATAGAGTTCTTAAGATATTGGGATCCATATTCAACAATACATACTTCTAATATTCCATATAGTTCAAACTTAAAAGTCGACAAATTGAAAATAGAGTCCAATGTTCAAAGTTTAAACATTAAGGAATCAAAGATTTAAGCACATAAATACTAACCCCAATACACAATACACAAACCACTAAATTCATCAATTCCACTACAAGGCAGACCACTAAATTCACCAATTCATCAATTCTACTACAAGGAGTACAAGGCAGACCACAAAGTCACAAACCACTAAATTCACCAATACACAATTCATCAATTCCACTAAATACTTACCCTTCAAACTTCAAAGTCGATGATGGTGTGAGACTGTGAGCTCTGTGAGATACGGCCGGCGAGAGGGGAGAAGATGGCGAGTCTGGCAAGAGGGGAGAAGAGGGAGAGTCGATTGGCGACAGGGCGGAGGGCGGACTGGCGAATGGCGGAGCGGACCGACGAGCGGCAATAGGGTGGACCGGCGGGTGGCGACAAGGCGGACAGGCGAGTGACGGACTGGCGAGCGACGACAGGGCGGACCGGCGGGAGGGGAGAAGAGGGACAACTAGAGCGACAGGGCGGACCGGCGAGAGGGGAGAAGAGGGACAACTAGAGCGACAGGGCGGACCGGTGAGTGGCGGACTGGCGAGTGGCGACAGGGCGGACCAGCGTGAGTGCGTAAAGGAACTAAGGAAGTGAGGTAAAGGAACGATAGTGCGTGACTGCGTGAGAGACTGAGAGGAGTGAGAGGGAATGGCTGCAGAACAGAAGAACTGAAGAACTAGTCGAGTAGTCGACTAGGTTTTTTTTTTTTTTTTACTGTTTGACTGTTGACTTCGGTTCAAACGGTTCAGTTCGGTTTTGACTGGGCCGAAACTGAAAACCGAACCGAACAGATCTGGTTCGGCTCGGTTTTTTTTTTCGGTGCGGTTTTTTCGGTTACGGTTTGGTTTTCGATACGGTTTTTTTCAGTTTTCGGTTTCGAAGTAACACCCCTAGCTGCTCCAACCTCGAGCCCTCCCTCCTCCTTGAGTACATTTCTGTTTCACATTTCATTTTGTGTTTGCTTTTATTTTCCGGTCAAGTGCAATGTTTTGGTGTTGTTAGGAAGTGTATATTTGTATTTAGGAAGTGTATATTTGTATTTAGTATTTAGGAAGTATATATTTGTATTTAGTATTTTGTGTTTGCTTTGATTTTCCGGTCAATTGCAATGTTGTGGTGTTGTTAGGAGGTGCATATTTTTATTTAGGAAGTGTATATTTGTATTTAGGAAGTGTATATTTGTATTTAGGAAGTGTAAATTTGTATTTAGGAAGTGTATATTTTTTTTGTTGACTAATTGAATGGGTTTACATTGTTTGATTTTGTGGCCTTGATTCAAATTAATATTTTAAACAGGATGAGCGGTAATATTAGATCGACGAAGGGTTCGAAGGGCCAAAGGTCCGAATCGTCTGAGGGAACCTCTAGCAACCCTCAAACGTCGTTTCAGGGCCTCATGACAGCTAGACATGCGAGCCTTCTGCAGACGGCGCAGAGGCAGCCGGAGGTGCCACCTTCATCGAGGCAGTTGTGGCCTCAGACCCAGACGGAGGTGTCTGCACCCCGTATGCCTGAGATACACCGGGTGCCCACTCCAGGTCCTACTTCTTCGGACAGATGCCGCCGCCTCATCTGTTCCTTTCGTGAATGATACCGGCCTTACCTGCAGTCGATGGCTCAGGGATGCCGATTTATCCACTGCCCCCGCCAGTGGCTCCATCAGCGGCGTACCGGTTCGTGCCTTTTGATACGCCTCTTATTTTCACGAGGGTATCATCATCGGCGACAGAGACGGAATCCGTTGCGTCCGCCGCATCGCCCTCAGGTAATGAAAGATGAATGATTTTTTTTCTTATAATTCTCCGATTTTAATAATCAATTTGGTTTATCATGTGATAGGCACCGTCGGAGCGAAGCCGGCAAAAAAGAAGAGAGGCCCCGTCACAGGGAAGGCTCTCGAGAAGATCGTCGGTTCCTCAGGGAGGATTGTCATCTATACTGACGGGCGACATAGTATCTGGCGGGAAGTCGAGGACGTACTCCGGCCGCGTGGGAGCGCTCATTAGGGATAGAGTCCCTATGTTGTGGTCAGACTGGGGCGAGGTCCCGCAAGAGGTTAAGGACATGGTCTACAACGCGATGTCGGTGAGTTTACAAAATTCCTCAATAATATTATGTATTACATTGTAGATTTCTTGAAAAACTAAACTAATAAACGGTTAAATGCAGGTGTGGTTTGAGGTTCCCGAGCCCTTGAAGAGCAGCTGGGCGGGCGTTGTGCATGGGGGAAGGTACGTTGGGAAGTTAATGAAAAAACAAAATTGTATGTGATATTAATAATATTTCTAATATTTTTGTTGTATCTGTAGGTACAAGGAGTGGAAGAACGAGTTGCGGACCCATTGGACTACGCACGGGAACGCACATTCTGGTACCCCTACTGAGTTCCAGTACAGAGATTACGAGTGGCGTTGGCTTCTGACATCAGAATTCAACAACCCTCGTAAACAGGTATTTAAAAAAATTAATTAGTTAATTTGTCATTAAGTACGTGCGTTTTAAAATATTTTACTAATAGTTTAGTTTTTTCTTTGAAAGCGGTTTTCCGGGCGAATGCTCAGAACCGGCAACGCAACACAAGGAACCATCGTGCCGATTCTAGACCGTTCGCTGTCTTCATGGACGAGGCAGCTAGGAAACATCCAGAGGTCAACTAGTACGTCTATACGTATGAGAAGACATGGTGACAAGGTGATGAGTGCTATAGTGAGAGAGACATGGCCGGACACGCAGGAGGAAGAGATGTCCGAAGCCATGTCCCGGATCGACACTTCGGATCCGACGGTTGGGGCGAGGATCATGGGCACAGCCTTCCCACCGCGAGCAAACAACTTCTACTGCCGGGGTCTAGGAAAGAAGGGCGAGGGGGTCTTGAAAACCACTCCAGGATTTCAACGAAAGGCAGCCTCGACCAGCAGCAGGACCCCCAGCAGCAGGACCACGACCACTAGGACGACTCAGCTGCTAGAGTCGGAACTTCAGAGACTACGGGAACAGCAAGCTGCTCATGTTGCCTATAATGCCGCGCACGCAACCTATAATGCCGCGCAGGCAGCCCATTATACTGAGGTACATGCCATCCAGCAGGCCCAGCAACGACAGATGTTCCTATACATGCAGGACTTTACAGTTGCCCAGCTTCAGGGACTTCCGGCTCTGCCCATACCGCTACCCCAGCCGCCGTAACCTCTGCAACAGCCCCCAGAAGCGGATATTAATTTAGACGATCTAGATTTTGTGTAGTTGATGAATTATATAGTTTTATGTGCTTGTTGTTGGTTATATGGAATTGTTTTGGTGTATTTTGCAGCTTGCTTGGAATGGTAATTTAGAAATTTTGGGTTTTTTTTAATACTAGAATGGACATATAGCCGACGAAATACGCCACAATTCGTCGGCTATAATAATGTTAAGCTGACGAATTATGGAATGTGTCATCGGCTAAACCCTCTAAAGCCGACGAAATACAGTCTGTTTCGTCGGCTTTAGTTATTTTTATTTTTTAATTACATACTATAGCCGACGAATATATTAAGCGTTTCGTCGGCTAAAGCTGAGAGACTAGCCGACGAGTTGTTTCGTCGGCTAAAGTCTGAGAGACTCATCGGCTAAAGTCTGAGAGACTAGCCGATGACGTCTTTTGTCGTCGGCTAGCTATGAGACAATAGCCGACGACGGGCTATAGTTTCGTCGGCTAAAGTCATTGCCGACGACCCTTTCCTGACAAAACTATAACCGACGAAGTCTCGTCGGCTAAGATCTTAGCCGACGAATTAAGCTAACAGGCCGACGAATATTTTTCGTCGGCTAAAGTGCTTGTCCTGGTAGTGACCCCTAACCCAATCTAAACAAACACTCAACAACTCAGTAACATAGCAGCCCTGTAACACCAAATGGACAAGAAAATTCCAATCATTCCATAATCCATCTAAACTTTTTAATTATTCCATAATCCATCTAAACCTCTCCTTTTAAAAAAAATACATATTAATAATTGATGACGTGGCATATTGGAGGCTGAGATGGCGTGTCGGTCAACGAGTCGAGACGTGTCAAAAAAATCAACATTTTCTAACACACCACGTGACGTGTCGAACATGTGTCGAGCCGTGTCGGGCGTGTCGGACACTTCGACACTCCAAGGGTGTGAAGTGTTTGTGCAACATAGTTCATGAAATATATATACTTAATAGAACAATGAAAGATAACTAGGTAATAGGACTCACATTCATAGTTGATATCTTCAGGTCGAGAAACTCTAATTTAACTGATAAGGTTTGTGGAGGGAAAACATGAAGAGACAATTTTGCCCATGAAAAAAGTCCAACTTAACGGTGTCAATCACGGAGGGAACTAATGTTGAGTTGGGTTTAAGTGTATTATCATAGTTTTTAAGATTGAGATGTCAAATGATGAATTGATTTAACTTGGGGCACTATTTGAAAAATTTCCTCTTCTTTTATTTAGCTCTAAGAAAAACTTTCTCTTTCGTTACAAAAACAAACAGAGATTCACATTTACATCTATGTGTGTGTATATACATAGATGTATTTTATATATATATATATATATATAGTTCCTATCCAGAGTGAAGCTTCGCTCTGAAATTAAAATGTGAAGTTCCTTGATTGACTCACTTTTCGGTCGTATTTACACATCTTCACCATTCAGTTTATTGATATTAATGCATAGATTATTCCTGCAAAATTTCATCGAATTTGATGATCGTTTGAGTGTTCATAATCGTGATTTACACAAACAGTTATGGTTAGATAGGTTTATGGTCCATTCATTGATTTAACCTAATTTGGTACCTAAACGATCATCAATTTGAATGAAATTTTGCATGAATGATCTATGCATTAGTGAAAATTTTGCATGAATGATCTATGCATTAGTGAAAATTTTGCATAAACTGAATGGTAGAGATGTGAAAATACGACTGAAAAGTGAGTCAAACAAAGAACTTCACATTTTAATTTCAGAACGAAACTTCGCTCTGGATAGGAACTGTATATATATAGTTCCTATCGAGAGCGAAGTTTCGTTCTGAAATATATACAGTTCCTATCCAGAGCGAAGTTTCGTTCTGAAATTAAAATGTGAAGTTCTTTGTTTGACTCACTTTTCAGTCGTATTTTCACATCTCTACCATTCAGTTTATGCAAAATTTTCACTAATGCATAGATCATTCATGCAAAATTTTCACTAATGCATAGATCATTCATGCAAAATTTCATTCAAATTGATGATCGTTTAGGTACCAAATTAGGTTAAATCAATGAATGGACCATAAACCTATCTAACCATAACTGTTTGTGTAAATCACGATTATGAACACTCAAACGATCATCAAATTCGATGAAATTTTGCAGGAATAATCTATGCATTAATATCAATAAACTGAATGGTGAAGATGTGTAAATACGACCGAAAAGTGAGTCAATCAAGGAACTTCACATTTTAATTTCAGAGCGAAGCTTCGCTCTGGATAGGAACTATATATATATATATATATATATATATATATATCAATCATAGTTTTTAAGTAGGTTCGGGATTTCATTGAGGTGCTAGGTATAACTCTTGGAACATGTGCTGGGTGTAAATAGACATAAGAGTAAAACGAGAAAAAAGGTGACAAAAATTAAAGTGCTGGGTTTATTTAGCAATTTGCTGGGTTCATTTGGAAAGCCTCATCAACTTTCATTATCACAAGTTAGTGTGAACCTCTACTAAGCATATTTTTCTTGACAGAAACGAGGTCTCAGTTTTACACGATTAATTTGGAAATTGTGTTCTTGAAGCAAGTGATTGTCGTTGGATATGTCATTTTTGTTGTTTCTTGTTCTTTTCCATTACTTGATCAACCTCTCTATATTTAGGAGCAAGTTAAAAGTTAAAATGGAGAGTCACATTGAGAGAAATATCAACTTTCATTATTATAAGTCAGATACAACTGCTAAACTTAACACATAAAACTAAACATGCTCTCCAAAATAGGTAAGGAGCTAAATAAAGAGTCTTCTAAAAACAATATAACGTACAATCCCTTTTTACTTAGTAAGTTCTCAATCAAAAAAACATGTCTCTGCTTAGTCTTGCTCAACTACTATTGTATCCAAATTTAAGAATAAAGAATAAATTTAAGCAGGCCCGGACCTGGGGTGAGGTCCAAGAGGCGGTTGCCTTAGGCCCACAAAAATTGGGGGGGGGGGGGGGGGTGAATCAAAAACCCAATCTTCCCATTCTTTCTCGATTTCTAACTTCACGTTCATCAACTTAAACGTCAGAATTCACAAATTTGGGGACCTCGGACCAATCAGGCTCTAACCATCAAACACCAATTCTTGATCGATCAACTCAACAGTCAAAGTATGTCTTGGAACTTCAAAGATTTGGTTCCTCAAAGAGATTGATTCTCTTATTTATCTCTAGATTCATTGAATAGTTTATTGAATGATTTCAATCTCTCGGTCTCTCTGTCGGTCTCACTCTCTCAAGACTACACTCAATTTAGTTCTCCATACTCCAATCGATCTTCATAATTGAATGAAGTTTGTAGTTCATTGTGATTGCATATTTGTCTTATAGTACTTTTAAAAAAAAGAAAAAAAAAACTTTTATTAATAACTCACACACTTTAGATATGTCGTGAGGTTTAAACCCATGATCTCAAAGTTGTCAGTTAAAAATCTTAACCAAGTCACAGCTCACAGACACTTGTCTTACAGTACTTAATTAACTTGAGATTAATCAAATTATACGTATCTAGTAATTTGCATAACTCTTATCTACAATGAATCCAATGATCCTTTTTTCATTTATCAATGTTTCAAAATCATGTAATAAGGTCTATATATGATTCATAATGAATATATGATCAGGAATTTTAGGATTCAAGATTGAGATTTAAAATTATAGAAAATCTGGTAATGTCACTTGGTCTTTACATAAATATTGATCAATGCATCAGCACTGGTATTACATATATACTTGACACAACACATATGGGGCATAACTGTAGATAGAAGAAGGTGATATGACAATTGAGAAATAGCTGCTATTTTCTGCTAATGTGCCTAAGTTCTTTTAGCTATCAGGTTAACCGCATTTGAGCAGGTGTTTTCATTTGAGCATATTTTTATGTACTGTGGCTGAACCATAAGTGAAGCATTTTGTTTATGTAATGTACTGGATCTTCCATTTATATTGGTTTGGAACCTCTTAGGTTTTTTTATGGCCGATTGGCGGTTGTTTTTTTTCTTCTTTTTCTTCCTTGTATGAGATTAGGGCACCATTCTTCAAGCTCACCTCAGGTCCGGGCCTAGAATCAAGAGAACAATAACTAAATACAAACCTTCTTACTATAATCCACTCAGTGATTCATGTTCAATGACAGGTTAGCAAACAAACTGCTAAACACACAAGTTAAAACTGACTAAACCCTAGCCACCCAAGCTCTCCTCACCATTGTTCGTCGCCATCCTAGCGACCCTAGCCGATCCCAGCAGCTCTAGTCGATCCCAACGACTCTAGGCGTACCCGCCCAACGGTGCTCTTTTGATCTTCTAACAATACGATCTAGTGGTAATTTGTCATTGTTATCAGTGCGACCTGCATATCCCAACATCGACGTCTACTAGTGCAATCATCGATCACAACAACGCTATCCCTAATCGATTGAAGTTTGCTCGTCAGATTCCTTCGTTGGTGATGACCTATTGGGGAGGCAGAACTCCAGACGAGGTGATGCTAACAAGAAGAAAGATGGGTTTCTTGGACTTGGTTACTCCGCCTCATTTGACAACCCCGAGGCGTGTGGGGGGAGAGGCTAGCCCTAATCATAAGGGTCAGGAGGTAGCTTAGTTCTTGTTTCCTAACCAAGGCATTCGATGGAAAATTATCTCGATTTTATTTCCTAGTTATATGTCGTTGTACACCAATTGAGGTCTTAGGCGACTAGTATATTCTTCATAGGCGAATTAGATTGTGGTAGTTGAAAATCATTTGTAGTAGGTTCGATTTGTGCTCATTTATAGTGAGGGTTACCTATCTCTTGTAAGGTTTGTTACCCATGAGTTTATCGGGACAAGCGACAACTGATGTATGAGCCTTGTAAGGTTTGTTACCCAAGGTTTGTTTCAAACTGATACCATAGAGAAACAAACCGCCCGAATCAATCAGATGACGAAGAAAGAATAAAGAATGAACAAGAAGAATGAAGTGACCAAGTTCAGTGTGTTATGCAACCTCTTCAATTGGATCCAACGCAGCCTCCTCTTCAATAGGTCTCTACTTAGTCTTACTCAACTAGTATTGAATTCAAATTTAAGAATTGATAGAGAATCAAGAGAATAATTAAATACAAACTATCTTACTATAATTCACTCAGTGATTCATATTCAATGACAGTGAAGTAAATAGAATTGACTGAAAAAGTGAACTATCGCTCGTAAGTCGTAACCTCAATTTCAAACATGTAAACAGAAAACATTATCTAACCCACCTATCACTTGACTAAACAAATGGTCTTTCCGGTAACGTTTTTAAAAACAATTTTCAAAAATAATT
Source organism: Fragaria nilgerrensis (assembly GCA_010134655.1). Lineage (NCBI taxonomy): Eukaryota > Viridiplantae > Streptophyta > Magnoliopsida > Rosales > Rosaceae > Fragaria > Fragaria nilgerrensis. The sequence continues at coordinate 19,040,200 of CM020980.1, forward strand.
TTTAAAATTAAAAATGAGAAAATGAGATTGTTATTTTCTACTTTGGAAATGTATTCAGTAATTAATTGTGAAAAGTAATTTTCATATTTTCTAAATTAGAAAAATGAAAAAGTGAAAAAGTCAAATTGATGTTTTCAGTTTTTTCTTTATAAAAGTTGAAAATATTTTCATTTTTCATTTTTAACGTTTTTAAAAATAAAAATACAAACATGAAAACATTACCCAACGCCACTATGCCTATAACATAAGGTTTATGTTAAGAAGTTAACTAGATTTGATACTCTATGCTAACTTGACTTGTTAGCTATCTCGAGTTAGTCTAGCTTAATATACCCTAGACGAACTCAGAAGTGTTTTAATTTCCTAGAGAAAGTGATGAGCTTAGCTAGACGTACGTGTTCTTTTCCTAGCCGAATACATGTGGGGGCATTGACGTCTTTCCAAAAAGCTTCAATATTAAAATTTAAATTCCTCACCCGCAAAAAAGAGCGTGCTGTACAGTTCGGTATAAAATGGAAACCCCAACCTTTTCATCAATCTCAATCTTACCCTCCGTCACAAACCCAATTCTGTCCTCGGCCTCCTCCGCTCCCCCACTCCTCGTCTCCCGGATCCGCCGGAACCCGACCTCCCTGGTCGTCGGGGCCCACCGACGAACTCGCCACCGCCGTAGAACGCGTCGGAGACTCCTCCCGGACGACATGTCGGTCGCCATTCCAATGCCCTCTCCGCCTTCCCGCCTCGAATCGGACGACGAGCCGTTCCTCGAGTCCAGGATCAGTAAGCTGCTTCTTCTCTTTACTTTCATCCATGGAATTCATAATTGAGCCGCAATTAGATGATCTGTTTATGTTTAAGTGAACTTGATTGATTTGGTTAAATTGGGTTTAGCAAAATGTGACAAAGATGGAAGCTTTGGTTAAGTAGTTTTGATGAAGATAAAATATTTCATTAGCTTTTGGTCACTGTCTCAATTAATGTGTGGTGGAAGCAGGAGTTGGACAAAGAGATGTGATGCTAAGTAATAAGGAGGGAGAGGCAAACATGTTATCTCCAAGCAAAACAGCTTCTCACAAGAACAAGCATGGAGTGAGCTATGCCAAATTCTTCGGAGTTGATTTGTCACCTGATAATGTGGCGGTTGCTGTGGTGTATTTTGTTCAAGGCGTTTTAGGCCTCGCGAGGCTTGCGGTCAGTTTTTATATGAAGGACGATTTGCATTTGGACCCTGCTGAGGTATGCGCTATGCACGCCTTTGTGTTCGTATTTATGAATAGTGGTACAAGTTAATGAAGCTTTTTGTAGCTTATAACCTTTTCAATTGAATGCTTGATAGACTGAGTATGAGATTGATATTTAATTATTCATACCACGAATGCACATTTCCACAGTGGTAAAAAAAAAAAATTACTTTTGAGGATCTTGATTCGTTTGAAAAACTGTTACGTAACAATTGTATCCTGGCTTTTAAACACTAATGTGAGGATGCATATTTTTTAGCTTTGAATTACTCTCATATGCTTGGTGACTGACAAAGTTATACTCTTTGACTAGACAGCTGTAATATCCGGATTTTCTGCATTACCATGGCTCATTAAACCTGTGTATGGGTTTATCAGGTGCGAGTCTATTGCTATCTCCATATTGGTATCCCTTAGTTACAATATACTATTGTTTTGATTTTGAACAATTTTTTGGTCCTTGCAGTGATTCTGTCCCACTGTTTGGATACCGAAGAAGGTCCTACTTGATTTTATCTGGACTACTTGGTGCCCTGTCATGGAGCTTGATGGCTACTGTAGTTGATGACAAGTATACCGTTGCATTTTGCATACTTCTTGGATCTCTTTCTGTTGCCTTCTCAGATGTAGTAAGTTTCCTGCTAGTTACTTCCTTCTAATGTTTGCTGGTTTTAAAAGCCATAGTTTCTTATGTGCCGTACTATGTACCTAGCATGGTTTTCAGCTAGAAAAGTCAATTGTAATTTATTTAAATTTAGATCTCAAAATCAAGGCTATTATTTAGAACTAAACAAATGAGATTATGTTATGGATTCAATTGTTCAGAGCTCCAGACTTTTTCAATGTTTACCGTCTCAGACCAGAAAAAAAAAAGTTTACCGTGCACTTCAGGGGAGACTTTTCATTCAAATAGACAGGAATTGCTATTCGCTAATTGATGCTTTACAAGTTATTACTAGATTTGTTAATTTTTTTTCAATTTCTAATTTTTCCTTGCCTAGCTACATATAAATCAATTGGATGGTTAGGAGATGCCATGCACACAAATCAGTTAGACCCATTATTCAAACTCACTTATTAATAATATCATAAATGATTAGAGAATATTTTACCTTACTGTATATATTGGATAATGCTTGGTTTGAAACATTTGTAAGAAGCACCAAATAAATATATGTCCCAGAAGAACACAGCATGGAACAGAATCTTAGCTTATTTTTGTATATATGATTCACTTTATACAACAGTTAAGTATTTAGTTTTAATTGAAAACACACGAAATATACAATTTTGATCTTGTGCTTAGAAGTATTAGTACCTCAGCTCTTAGATCTGACTGAGATGGAGTATGGATAGCTGAGATGTGATTACCTAGTGTATGATGGGTACAGCAACCATATTTATCTGATCTAAGGTTTGAGTTGCCACCACTCAGGTTAGATGCGTATTCAGACAGAGTTTCAGATCTTCAATTCTTTTCATTGAGATTCTAAATAATATAACAGTTAAAATTTTAGGGCAAAACAATTCCAGAAGAAGAGTCTGAGGATTGTGCTATAATTTGACGGAATGAATTGACCAAGTTATTTTCAATGGTAAAAGTTCTAAGAAGTAGAACCTCATGTCTGAAAGTACTCCATTTTGTTCATTCCTCTTACTTCCGTGGCATTTTCTATTAATCATCTCACAACTGAAGTTTGATGTAGGTTGTAGATTCCATGGTTGTGGAAAGGGCTCGTGGTGAGTCACAAAGCATGTCAGGTTCTCTTCAATCTTTGTGTTGGGGATCTTCAGCTTTTGGTGGAATAGTGAGTTCGTACTTTAGTGGCTCATTGGTGGATGCTTATGGTGTGAGGTAAACAAATGTTCTCTTTATAATGCAATTTCACATTTCTTAAAAGTATAAAAATCTGAAGCAGTCTTTTGGTTTTTGTTCTTTTAATTGTTTTGATGTCACAGGTTTGTTTTTGGTGTCACAGCTTTGCTACCCCTTATGACATCTGCAGTTGCTCTTCTTGTAAATGAGCAGCCTATACTTGGTCTGGCAAAAGGGTCAAATTTTCCTTTGGCAGGTCATAACATTGTCCAAAGCTGGAAACAGAGTGCAATTCAGTTATGGGGTGCCGTCAAGCATCCCAATGTGTTCTTTCCCACGTTATTTATTTTCTTGTGGCAGGCAACTCCCCATTCAGAGTCAGCCATGTTTTACTTCACGTATGCCCACTATCCACTTCATCATTGTGATCATTATCCTTGCTTTCTGAAGACAAGCTACTGTGTTTCATGGACACTTTCAATGTGTTTTCATTATGTGCTGCAAATGTATGACATAATCTTTGGTTTTTTTCAGCACAAATAAACTTCATTTTACCCCAGAATTTCTAGGACGTGTCAAGCTTGTTACCTCAGTAGCATCACTGCTCGGTGTTGGACTGTATAATGGATTTTTTAAAAATGTTCCATTGCGGAAGATCTTTCTTGTAACAACTGTTTTTGGTTCAGCCATTGGGATGACTCAGGTATGTGATATGAGTAACTTGCTTGACGCTGTGAATATTTTTCTCTGAATTGACTGCTTTGTTTAAATTTGTTGTGTACCTTACATTAATCTTATTTCTCAGGTTATCCTTGTTACTGGATTAAATCAGAAATTTGGTATAAGTGATGAGTGGTTTGCAATTGGGGATTCTTTGATTATTACAGTTCTTGGTCAGGTACACATTTAATACAGTTTTGGCTCTCTCTGTTCTATGTTGTGCCTTAGTTTGATCATATGAGTATATGGATCTTTAATTTTATCATTCGGGCCAAAGCTCTTATTGTGCATTGACATAAGTACAGCACTGATATATTCAAAATTGTAACCACATGTGTGTTAGATGCTAAGTTTTATTGCTTGTTATGGGGAAAACAATTCTGCATGTAATTCTGGTTTGAAAGTAATTCATTTTTTGTTGCAGGCTTCTTTCATGCCCGTTCTTGTGCTGGCTGCTAGATTGTGCCCAGAGGGAGTGGAAGCAACACTGTTTGCAACCCTCATGTCCATATCAAATGCAGGGAGTGTCCTTGGGGGGCTGATGGGTGCTGGTCTGACACAGCTTCTTGGTGTAACCAAAGACAGTTTTGATAACTTGGCCTTTTTGATCATCCTGTGCAATCTCAGCTCACTGTTGCCTTTACCGCTCCTTGGCCTACTTCCACAGGATTGTCTTGATGCCAATACAGAGCAGAGTGAAGATATTGAGATGAAGTCTAATTGAGCTTTGGTCCGTTTGGTCCTACTTCATCCAAGGTTGCTTGCATCACCACTTGATGATCTCTTTTGAACCCTAAGCTAACTTCTTACCATTTTTATTTTTCTCTGTAGCATAAACAAGAGATAGAAGAGAGTTGTAAATATCACATGTTAGGCATAGTATAGATATAGAGGGTCCATGCTATATATCCTTCTTGTTTGACATGATTCAATTAATCAGTGATATAGTTTTGGTGATGTGCACTTTCCCTTGAATCCTTGATTACTCATCATGCTCCTGAATTTGTTGCAGAGGGCTAATTTATCTTCTTCAATCATAGGTCTGCACTGATTGCAGCTGTTGAATGTTAATGAAGTATTAATCATGTTAGGGATATACTTTTTTTTTATTGGATTCTAACTCAAATGCTACAATTAGTCTATTGTGAGTTGAACTCATAACCACTTACTTACAAATGGGAAGCTCTACCGCTGGACCAAATTGTACTAGGCGTTAGGGAAATAGTTCAAAACTAAAGATTTGGGATGAGAAATCTGGCTAAGAGAAGCTTATAGCAGATATGGTTCAGACTTAAATTCTAGGGGCCTTATTTATACTGATAGTGGCTTCAGGTCCAACTAATCTGCATTGGCGTATATCTAAACTATCATATAAAAAATGATGTGAAATTCACACTCCTCAAATTATAATTCACACTCTTACTTTTTATTTTTAGTCATCATTTACATAAGAAAACAAAAATTAAATCACTAAGAATAAAATTTTAGTTACCACAAATGGAAAGTGGGAGTGTGGATTACAATTTGTGGAGTAGATTTCACTTCCCTATAAAAAAGGTAGAGATGTATCATGTAATTGATGTCCTGAGTTCTTCATCTAAATCTTAATTCATGGTGTTTGATTGGGCAATGCATGACCAACCTGCAATTTTACTCCTTGCCTTAATTTCTTTAACATATGTTAGGCATCACAGGTGCTAAGGTGCTCAGATTCTATCATTCATTTGATCAGAGAGCATGGGCAATATCCCAAAACCAAAAGCCTTATGAAATGGAAGGTTCCGGCTGAGAATATTACAAGTTTCCAATGATTGAGGATGATTTAATAGCAAGAGAAAGGTCAAAACTTCGATTAAACTAGCAAGATGCCCAGCATCCAAAACAAAAGGCTAAAAGAAAACAGAAACCAAACTCTCTGTTTGTAATGGTTTGGTTGTCAAAAACAAAAAAAACAAAAAAAACGAAAGGCTAAAAGATGCACAGGTGCACAACCAATAATGTCCAACCCACAATAATTCCAACTGAAAACAAATTGCCAATTAGCTTATATAATAATCAGACAAAAAAAAAGCTTATGTAATCATATTCCTTTCATGAATGATCCTTGCAAAGCCTAAAGGTTGTGTTCTGTTGATGATTTGGAAAGAAAAAACACAGTCAAGGGGCATACCTCCATTGGATAATTCAGCTAAGGTTCTTATATAAATCAAAACAGATAAAGAAACAATTGTGATTTGTTATGAGGCTTCTGACTCTTGTGGCTACAAAATATATATAGTTGCAAGTGCAAAATGATTGATTTGATAAGTACTGAATTGAATTGAATGAGTGGGAGAGAGGAATGCTTGGAGTTGGAGAGGAGGCAATATTAAGCAAAGAGAGAAGTAGAGAGTGCATGTGAATGGCCATGTGAAGGAAATCAATTTTTGAATGAACTCCTCCACCTTCCACATCAAATACTTGAAGTCTTGGACATACTAGATATGATAATGAGAAGCAAACAAGAATCCCATGTGAGTAATCATTGACCTGAAAACAATGTATGTGGCATAAACCCCAAAGTAGGAATGATATTATGCACCAAGGATTTGTTAGTTTACAATAAACTGATCTTTACAATAATATGCCTAATATCTAGATCCCAATGCAAAAGATAGAGAATTATGCCTTCACAACAAAAATGATGAATGAGGTAAAATTTCACTTCTAAGTGTATCAATGTGTGTTCTTTGCTAATTAAGCCAACTCGATCTTAGCTGAGAAGCCAGCCTAAATACAAATAGCGACGATATATAACTTAATATCCCCATTACCATCCAAACAACATCTTGCTCTTTTAGCGCCCAAGATTATTTTGTATCTATTATGTGTAGCCAACAATAGGGCGGTGAAATTGTGAAAAGACAACGCACCATGAAATAGTAGAACAAATTCATGAGAATTAGATATAGTTACTCGTTCAAGACATATACCTAACTTGGAGTCATGTCTGCTTAACTGCTTTGGTTGATTATTACTTAAAACCTAAGGTCCACCCAGTGGCGGATCCAGGATTTAAAGATGGGGTGGGCTTGAATTTTGACCGAAAGGCAAAATTTTTTTTTTTTCCAGTACAATCATGCTGGCTGAGAGTGAAGAAAGATGGGTAATGGACTAATGGGTTGTCTGTGGAGGACCAAGTCTCGAACAAGCTTTCTAGCAGCCGGAAGAGGGATAGGTGAGTGGAGGACAGGAGGCGGAGCCGCGGAGGAGGGCCGGACCGCTGGAGGCGAGTCGTTGCTATTGGGGAGGAGGCCGGGAAGAAGGAGATTATGGTGGAGCCGTGGAGGATTGGAGGGGAGTGGAGGCGGAGCCGCGGAGGGGAAGAAGGATAGCCAGATAGCCGGGATAGGTCATAGGTGAGTGACTGAGTGGAGGCGGAGGGGAAGAGTAGGGAAGACTTTTAGACTTGGTGTTTAAGTTGATTAGTTGAAGGACTCCTTCTTCGGTGAAGGAGGTTGGGTGGATGAGTGATGAGTGATGATTGTGGACTTGGGTAGTTAGTGGGGTGGGTTGGGCTTGGCTGGGCATAAATGATTTATCACCCCAAAAAAAATATATCTATACCTAGGTTTTTTTTTCCCCAATTTTCTTGGTAGGGCTCAAGCCTTACCCGCTTGTGAACTGGATCCGCGCCTGGGTCCACCATGCCCTGGAAACCGGAAAACCATGGATAACGGAAGTGCCATCAGTTTGGTTTGCACTGTTTCTGTTCAAGCAGGAAATGCAACAGTTGCTGAAAATGAAGGTTTGGGGCCTTTGTTGGTGGTCAGTACGTAGTCCCGTGGCCACTAGAAATGCCGGAGATCTACAAGACAAGTAGTAGTCCAGCGACTTAGTTCTGATGATATCGACAAAGACTAGTCTCTGTATATTGGCCATGGTGTTTGTAGAACTGGGGCACTTCAACTTGAGGCAAACCCCACATGCTTTTTTCTATGCCCTATATTGTAGAATATTTTGTATATATTTACTTTCCTTATATGTGTATGTATAGATATAGAAAATATCTTCCTAGTAGCGTTATGATCGTATCTCTATATAAATCTCCTAGTCGGAGAAGAATAATACATTGATGCATTCCAAACCATATCAAATCATTATTTTCTACTTGGCATCAGAGCTTGCCAGGTTCGATCATTTGAATTTACACCCAAAACACCACAAATTGTTGCGTACCAAAAATCTCACAAATCACCATAAAAACACACAAATTCCCAAATCCCAAAACAAAACCTGAATCCCGAATCACACCATAAACAAATCATTGCATACATCAAAATTATAATTCCCGAATTCTTGAATCTCAAAAACCAAACCTCCAAAATGGCACACCAAATCAACTATCATACCACCGCACCATGCCGGTCTCCATGCAAACCAAATTCATATGCGAACTCAAAATGTCCGTTATGTAGAGTATTAGGTCATAGCAAGCAACGTTGCTTTGAAACAATTGGGTACCCAGATTGGTGGGATTTCACCAAGAAACCCTGAAAGAATCAAGCAAAAGTTGTCATAACCACTACAGAGGAGGACCAACCATCCAATGCCTCCAATGTCACACAGTTAGGTGTGAGTGGTAATGTATCTATGAATAGGTTCTGGATTATTGATACAGGAGCATCTAATCATATGTGTAATGATCACAGCCTCTTGAAAAAATTAAAACCCTTCTCTCAAAATATTGTTTCTACCGCTGATGGTACTCCAACTCCGGTTACCGGAGAAGGCTCTATTGTCCTATCAAACACATTAACCCTTGATTCTGTATTAGTCTTCCCTTCATTGTCATACAATCTTCTCTCAGTTGACCAAATCATTCAAGGTTTATCCGTCTTTCTGTGTATTTCAGAACATTCTGACGTGACAGATTTTGGGTTACAGAGTGAGAAAAGGGAAATTGTATCTGATAGAGACAATAGAGAAACATATGCAGTTTTTGGGTCAAGCTAATCAGGTCAATAAAGTTGAGAGTGCTAAGAAAGATGTGTGGCTTTGGCACCGCAGGTTGGGTCATCTAAACTTCAGTTATTTTAAGAAGCTGCAAGTGCAATTATTTTCGGGTGTCGACTATTCAGATTTTCGTTACGACATATGTGAACTGGCCAAGAGCCACCGTATTTCATATTCACCAAGCCTAAATTAAAGTCTTATTCCATATATGAAGATTCATTCTGACATGTGGGGTCCTGTAGAAATTTCTTCTCTCTCTGACGCCCGGTATTTTGTGACATTTATTGATGATTGTACCCGTACGACTTGGGTGTCTCTATTGAAGAACAAGAGCGATGTTTATTCTAGATTCAAAGAATTTCACAAGATGGTGTCCACACTGTATCAACAGGTTGTTCGAGTTTTCCAGTCTGACAATGGCGGAGAATATATTAATGGTCCTACGCAAGAGTTTATGTAGTTACATGGAATTTGACATCAGACTTCAAATACTTATACTCCTTAGCAAAATGGATTGGCAAAGAGGAAAAATCTGCAGTTGCTTGAAGTTGTACGTGCCTCTTTGTTTGGCACGAATGTGCCTATAGAATATTGGGAAGAAGCTGTGACATCTGCTGCCTACCTCATTAATCGTACCCCTTCTAGGGTTATTGAATGTCAAAACCCTCTACAACAGCTTCAGAAACTTCTCTCAACTTTTTTGTTGCCTAACTTGGAGCCTCGTGTATTTGGATGTACAATGTATGTTCATATTCCAAAACAACAACGGAGTAAGCTTGATCCCCGTGTAAGGAAATGTATCTTTTTGGGTTATGCAGATTTTCAAAAAAGATATAGATGTTATGATCCTCTTACAGACACCATGCATGTATCCCTTGATGTTTCTTTTCGTGAATCTTAGCCTTACTACTCAGGGAGAGTATTCGAGTCTTCCCTTCAGGGGGAGGTAGTCGTAAAGGGAATTCTCGAAATTTATTTGAATTCGAAGAGTTTGAAGAATTAGAGGCCTTGAAATCAAGATTTGGAGTCGGAATAATTGAAGATGGTGTAGAAAACATTGAACGACGTGTAACAACAAAAGAGACAGAAGTGGACCCAAGCCATGACATCGTGGACCCAAGCACTGACACAAATGTCGAGCCGCCAAGCCGCGTTGACACAAGCGCACAGCTGCTGAGCTGCACTGAAGCAGGCACATAGTGGAGTGAGCCGAACTGCGAGACGGTTAGAGCTGGAGCTGAGCCGTGGCCTTGGCTTGAGTTACGTGTCGGTTCAGAGGCATATACAGCGACACAAAGCGTGCCACGTCTCTCAAGAAGTGGTTGACCCAGCTGATAGAGCAGATGTTGACGCAAACAATGTTGGGGCTGAAGGGACATCTTTTATGCGTCAAGGACCACACGACAAACCCATCAATTAGACTGCTGAGCCTTCAAATGTCGTCCCTGTAATTCTGAATTCTTCTAGATCAGATAGTTTCCCGCTTTCTACACCATCAACCCAAGAATCTGCTACGAATGTCCCTCCTCAGGTACCTTTAAATTCAAACCAATTATATGGGGTAGATAATTTTGTAACTAGGAAATCATAGAGGGTTACCAAGGGTATTCCAAAGAAACAATATGAATGAGACATCAAAGCCAAAGCTAAATATGCTATAGCTAATTACATGTCTAACCACAGGTTGGCTGGGTCACATGCTCTTGTCATTAATCAATAAACCAATGTATCTATTCCTAGTACTGTATAGGATGCAATGGCGGATCCGAAGTGGACTCATGCGATGAATGAAGAACTAGAAGCCTTGCAAAAGAACTCGACTTGCGATATTATTCATAAACCTATTGGAAAGAAGACCGTTGGATGTCGTTGGGTATTTACGGTTAAACTCAAAGCCGATGGGGGCATTGACAGGTATAAAGCCAAATTAGTTGCCAAAGGATACACCCAACGCTATAGTATTGATTGTGAAGAAATGTTTGTGCCTGTAGCAAAGATCAACACTGTTTGAATCTTGATTTCACTTGCGGCAACTAAAGATTGGCCACTACGACAGTTTGATGTGAAGAATGCTTTCCTCAATGGAAACTTGGAAGAAGAGGTGTATATGGACATGCCCCCAGGAGTCAAATGTAAACCTTGCGATGTCGGAAAAGTTTGTAAGTTGAAGAAGTCTTTGTATGGTTTGAAGCAGTCTCCTAGAGCTTGGTTTGGAAGATTCTCCAAATCAATGAAGACATTTGATTATAGACAAAGTAACTCAGATCACACTTTATTTTTAGCCTTTTCAATTAAACTTTAGCTAGAAATGTAACGTGTACTAATTTATGTCAAAAATGGACTAATTTTAATAACATATGGGTTAAAATCAGAAATTTGAGGTGGGCTAGTTTTTAATTTTTAGCATTTAAACTAAAATTTAGCTAGAAATTTATGTTTTCTCAAAATTTGGGATGGGCTGTAGCTCACCGGAACCCGTGTGTAGGTACGCCTTTGATCAAGATGCATAATAGAACTCCTCCACATGCATGCATAATTAAAATCAAAGATAACATAATCCTGATTATAATTTATAAGCATGCATGGTGTCTTGTAATTCTAGAGTTTCAGGTTTGGCAAATAACAAGTTTGTGCTTATCATGACATTGCTTGAAATGTTTGAACAAAGAAATTCATCATCAAATCGTCCTAGACAACACAGTTACACACTAGCACGTAGAGGTGGCAAACGGGCTGTAAAGCACGAGCACGACACGTTTAAAAGTGGCACAAGCCCATTAACGGCCCGGCTTGGCCTAAGCACGTTATTCTAATGGGTTGGGCTGGGCTTAGAAAAATGAGCCCATGGGCCTGGCCCGGCCCGAGCCCGTTATAGGCCCAACCCAGCCCGAGCACGATAATTTGAGGCTCACGGCCCGGACCGCTATAAAATATAATTTTTTTTTCCATTTCTAATATGAAGATAACATATTTATGAATAATAAACTTATATGCTAATAATTATTTATTCAAGAATGAATTTAGATTCCCTTAGACTCGTAAAAAGTTTTTGCCTAAAAATTTATTAATTATGAACAATAAGCATTTATCACTTATTTCTTTACTAGTTGACAAAGAAAAAAATGATTGATAAATTGTGTGAATTAGTTTTGGTTTGTAATCGTATCATGTATAATTAAAAGTTGAGATTATGATAGTAGAAGCTGTGGTATAGGACATTCACCTCGACTATTTTCAATTTTCGGCACGAAACGGGTCCGGCCCGAGCACGGCCCACCACGTTATGGGCTTGGGCCATGGGTCGGGCTGGGACTTACATTTGAGTAAATGGGCCGGCCCAAACCCGAACCCGTTAATAAGTTGCCCGTCGTGGGCCGGCCCAAGCACGGCCTGAAACCCGATTAGCCCGGCCCGGCCCGTTTGCCACCTCTACTAGCACTTATGTTTTCATACAATAATATTGTTCCAAATTATTGTTACTACCTAACGCCAGTTAAATAGGTTCGGTATGGTCATCACATCACTATCTAATCATCTTGCAAATCAGTGTAAGCGATATATATGGTCGTTTCGTAAACATATATTGGCCGGAGAATTGGCTTTATCACAGCAAGCAACCAGGAAATCGATTGTCTACCGTTTCTATACTACTAAGAGAAAAGAGATTGTCCTCTTTACACTGAAAATTTTAGGAAAAAATTCAGTTTAGTACCCTAAACTTTAGGGTTAAAATCAGTTTGGTCCCTCTTTTCGAAAATCCATCTTTTTAGTCCTTGAACTTCTAATTTTTATCACTTGGGTCCAAATTTTAGAATTTGCTTCAATCATGACGTCACGAGTTAGCGTGACACAGACACAAGAATCCATTTTTAAATTATAAACAAAAAAAAAGGGCAAAATGGATAAAAACTTTTAATAGAATTTTTAATATGTTTTTTTTGTTTTCCTATTTTCTTTTCTCTGTCTATCCTCTATCAGCCTCTGCTTTCTCAAATCTATAACTTATCTCATCTCCATCTCATTCCCATTTTCACTCTAATCCCATTTTCTCAAACCTAATACACCATGAATTACGTCTTCGATTTTAATTTCCATCTCATTCCCGCTTTCGATCCATGGTCAGTACCGTCAAGCTCCACTGCATCCCTCTCTTCTCCAACCCGGTCTTCAAGTTACGCAAATATCGCATCAAAAGAACCAAAGCGACGACGTTTTGGACCAAGGGGTACTCAGATTGAGGAACGAGTCAATTGGGTCGGACGTATCGTGGATGATTAGGGTGGCAATAAGGATGAGGTGGTCGGATAAGGAAAGATTGGAGGAGTTGGTCAGTTGATGAAGGTCAGGATTGATGTGGACATGTGGTGGTGTTGATTAGCTCATAGAGGAACTCAATTTATCAAATTGAGAGATGGGTAAGCTTAGAAGTGGGTCTAATTGAGAACCAAAGGGTTGAGGAAGGTGAAGAAGAATTAGGGCATGTGGCCTTCGAGGATGTTGTTGCTGCTGTTGAGATTTCCATGACAGATTAGACTAATTAGGTCTTGTGTGGTGTTGAAGAAGACAATTGAGAATCGGGGCAAAAGAGAAGAACACAATAAAAAAATTGAAAATAAAAAGAAAGAAATAGAAACTACTTTAAACATAAATATCAATTTTACCCTTAATTTGGGTTTATAATTTAAAAAGTAGGTCCTTGTGTCTGTGCCACGCTAGCTCGTGACGTCATAATTGAAGCAAATTCTAAAATTTGGACCCAAGTGATAGAAATTAGAAGTTCAAGGACAAAAAAAATGGATTTTCAGAAAGAATGACCAAACTAATTTTAACCCTAAAGTTCAGGGTACTAAATAGAATTTTTTCCAAAATTTTAACATAAATGTGTGTCCCAGTTATACAAAACTAAAAATATCAATAAACAGTTGAAGATATTTCAACAGAAAATTCTTGTATATTAAAATTCATTAGAAACCAATTTAGCCAAAGGGGTAAAGAGACCAAGCAAGAAATTAAAAACAACAGCACTAGACCTCACACACATGTGTGCAAACATTAATTCTAATTCATCCAGGGTTTTTAGTTATATATGCGTGAGCTCTCGCTTTGGAATGTTCAAGGTTTCAAATATCAACTCTTTTATTTTTGGACCGTGGTCGATCACACCAAAAGTCGTCTACGTTAGTCATATAATTCTAAATGTTGAAAGGGGGAAGCCGTAACTGTGCGACAATTAACTTTCAAACAAAACAAAATGTAACAAAATGTGGAAGCGGCCGACGGGTTCTATATACACGTACAGGTCCAATAATATGTCGATACTCTCCCCACTTTAGTCACCTGGTGAAATTTGGTATGAGGTTTAATATAAAAGGTCTTAACATTTGTGTGTGTGATATCATTTTTTATAATCTAAGGACGAGTGTTCACTTTTTTGACGTGGGAATCCATATATATGTCTCTAACTCTAATCGAAGCCGCACTTTTTTCCCTAAAATCTCCACCTTATTGGCGTGATTCTACCTCGACCACAGAAATCCAATTATATATCTTGTGATCCCAATTCAAACTGCAGTTCCACCAAATTACAAATTGATCATACAAGACACCAGGTCCCAACACTACCAGGACAAGCACTTTAGCCGACGAAATAGTTTCGTCGGCCTGTTAGATTAATTTGTCGGCTAAGATCTTAGCCGACGAGCCTTCGTCGGCTATACTTTCGTCGGGAAAGGGTCGTCGGCAATGACTTTAGCCGATGAAACTAGAAGACGTCGTCGGCTATTGTCCCAGCAATAGCCGACGACAGAAGACGTCGTCGGCTTGTTTTCCAAACGTTAGCCGACGACAGAAGACGTCGTCGGCTATTGTCCTAGACTTTAGCCGACGAATATATTAAAATGTTTCGTCGGCCGTAGTCTGAGACTTTAGCCAACGAAACGCTTAATATATTCGTCAGCTATAGTATGTAATAAAAAAATAAAAAAATAAAAAAATAACTAAAGCCGACGAAATATAGTCTGTTTCATCGGTTGTATAAGGGTTTAGTCGACGAAACATTCCATAATTCGTCGGATAAACCTTATAAAAAAAATTAAAAATACTATAGCCGACGAATTATGGCGTATTTCGTCGGTTATAAGTCCATTCCAGTAAAAAAAAAACCCGAAATTTCTGGGGGTTGCTGCGGAGGTTGCGGCGGCTAGGGTAGCGGTATAGCCATAGGCATGGGCGTAGCCGGAAGTCCCTGAAGCTGGGCAGCTGTAAAGTCCTGCATGTACTAGAACATCTGCCGCTGCTGGGCCTGCTGGATGGCATATATCTCGGCAGAATAGGCTGCCTGCGCGGCATTATAGGCAACCTGAGCAGCTTGTTGTTCCCGTAGTCTCTGAACTTCTGACTCTAGCTGAGTGGTCCTGGTGGTCGTGGTCCTGCTGCTGGTCGAGGCTGCCTTTCGTTGAAATCCTGGAGTGCTCTTCAGGACTGATAAGAGCACAAAGTGTGACGTTCTTAATATGTTTATACCCTTTATTTACCCTTTGTTAACTCCTATTTAGTTGTTTTAGCTTTATATTTGTGTTTAGTGTAGAATAATTGCTTAATTTAGAAATATGTAGGTTTTAGTGTTAGAATACATAGTATTTTCGGATTTGAAGAATTTGGTGTTGAAATTGTGCTACGTGTTGGAAATCCTTGTTTACTTAGGATTCCTGTCTTGATCAGGATTCCATCTTCCCTCTTTCCTAGTTTCTAATTTTCTTATTTCTATTTCAGGAAAGTCTAAACCCGTGTTGACTAGGAAATGATTTCCTGTACTCATGAGGGAAAGGTGGCCGGCAGCTAGGAGTTCCTGCTTGAGCTAGGAGAAGTAAAATCCGAGATATGTATGGAGATGCCATGAAGATTTCTCAAGTCACCAAGGAGAGAGAAACCGTGCGGCTCAAGAGAGGAAGTTAAATCCAACTTGGACTTGGTTTTGCCGATTCAATAGGATTCCTTGTGCTTGAGGAATACTTGGAGATCAAGACTTGTTACTCTATAAATAGGGCACGGCATGGCAGCAATTGATCATCATCAACCCGTGCAAAATTACACCAAAACTTTGCCGAAACTTCATCATTCTCCAAACACCATAATCCGATTCTCACCATCATCCTTGATCCGAAGCAAGTAGCCTAGGGTTCCGCTCACTCGAAGAATAGAACAAGTAGGGATATTTTGAGAGTGTATTTCATCTTTTACTTTCGGATTGGAATGTGTTTGTTCTTGTTGATGTTTGTTTTAGGTTTTTGCTTAAGTATGTTTCGATTCTTGTCTATGAGATAGAAGTACTTTTGAGCTATGTTTTGAATTGAAGTTTACGATTTATAATCAATGATTTTAGGTTTTATGCCGTGAGTTTTATGTCCATGTACTTTAAGATTTTCGGTGTGTTCTTCTATTTTCATGTGTAATTGATACAAGTAGTTGATGTTGCATGTGTTAATCATCCAAGGTTCGACTTTGATACAAGTAGTTGATAAGTTGATTTTCTACCTATGTTTGATTTGGACTTGTGCTTAAACACATCGATTCTTTATGTGATACGTAATTGCATGATTAGTTTATGTGTGTGACCTATAAGTAGAGCACGTAGCCGAGCTTGTTTGTGTTACGATGTTGAATGAAACTCGTAGTCTAATTCAAAGTATGTATATGTCATAGGAACCACGTAGGAACTTATGTGCATATCGAACTTAGGTTGTGTATTTCCTCACGGTGTAGACTTAAATGAGATTAGAGATTGTCTTCTTTGTTCTTGCATGGTTGTTTGGTTGTGTTTGCATGATTGTTGGTTGATCACATGTAAATATGTATAGAGGTAATTTAGGATTTATTTCCAATGTCTATTCCGAAATCATCAAACTCTTAAACCCTATATGCATATTTCAACATTTATATTAGGTTAGATGGATCTACCCTGTAGTTGGATCCCCGGTTTAGAACGATCCCTGCTTGCTTTATACTACGATTGATTTGTTGACAGGGTTAATTGATGCGTGTGCAAATACTTCTTATCAAGGACCCCCTCGCCCTTCTTTCCTAGACCCCGGCAGTAGAAGTTGTTTGCTCGCGGTGGGAAGGCTGTGCCCATGATCCTCGTCCCAACTGTCGGATTTGAAATGTCGATCCGGGACATGGCTTCAGACATCTCTTCCTCCTACGTGTCCGGCCATGTCTCCCTCACTATAGCATTCATCACCTCGTCACTAGCCTCACTCACCTTCGCCTAATTGGATAGGAAAAAAATTATTAATTAACATTTTGAAATATATATAAGTAAAATTAAAAATTTAAAAACGTAAGATGACTTACAATATCCTCCTAGGGGTCAGGATATGCCTTCTCGTACGTATAAACGTACCGGTTGACTTCTGGATGTTCCCTGGCCGCCTCGTCCATGAAGGCAGCGAACGGTCTAGAACCGGCATAATGGTTCCTTGTGTTGCGTTGCCGGTTCTGAGCGTTCGCCCGGGAAACGGCCTTGAAAGAAAAAAAAAAACTATTAGTAAAATATTTAAAAACGCACGTACTTAATGACAAATTAACTAATTAATTTTTTTAAATACCTGTTTACGAGGGTTGTTGAATTCTGATGTCAGAAGCCAACGCCACTCGTACTCCTTGTACTGGAACTCAGCAGGGGTAACATAACGTGCGTTCCCGTGCGTAATCCAGTGGGTCCGCAACTCGTTCTTCCACTCCTTATACCTACAGATACAATAAAAATATTAGAAATAGTATTAATACCACATACAATTTTGTTTATTCATTAACTTCCCAACGTACCTTCCCCCATGCACAACGTCCGCCCAGCTGTTCTTCAAGTGTTCGGGAAAGACAAACCATATCTGCATTTAACCGTTTATTAGTTTAGTTTTTTAAGAAATCAACAATGTAATACATTATATTATTGAGGCATTTTGTAAACTCATCGACATCGCGTTGTGGACCATGTCCTTAACCTCCCGCGGGAACTCGCCCCAGTCTGACCACAACATAAGGACTCTATCCCTAATGAGAGCTCCCATGCGGCCGAAGTACGTCCTCGACTTCCCGCCCGATTCTATGTCGCCATCCCCGTCAATACCGATGACGATCCTCCCTGAGGTGCTGACGGTCTTCTCGAGAGCTTTCCCTGTGACGGGACCTCTCTTCTTCTTTGCCGGCTTCGCTCCGACGGTGCCTATCACATGATAAACCAAATTGATTATTAAAATCGGAGACCCTTTATTATTAATTATATGAAAACAAATCATTCATCTTTCATTACCTGAGGGCGATATGGCGGACGTGACGGATTCCGTCTCTGTCATCGATGATGATACCCTCGCGAAAATAAGAGGCGTATCAAAAGGCATGAACCGGTACGCCACTGATGGAGCCACTAGCGGGGGCAGTGAATAAATCGGTGTCCCTGAGTCATCAACTGCAGGTAAGGCCGGTATCATCCGCGGAAAGAACAGATGAGGCGGCGGCATCTGTACCCCAGATGACCCACCATCCGAAAAAGTAGGACTCGGAATGGGCATCATGTGTATCTCAGGCATACGGGATGCAAACACCTCCGTCTGGGTCTGAGCCTACAACTGCCTCGAGGAATGAGAGACGCCCGGCTACCTCGAGGAACGAGGGACGCCCGGCTGCCTCTGCGCCGTCTCTAGAAGGGCCGCACGTCTGGCTGTCATGAGGCCCCGAAACGACGTTTGAGGGTTGCTAGAGGTTCCCTCAGACGATTCGGACCTTTGGGCCTTCAAACCCTTCGTCGATCTAAAATTACCGCTCATCATGTTTAAAATATTAATTTGAATCAAGGCTGAGGCATGGGCGGATACACTCATTCAATGTTGCTCGTTAATTCAAGGCTGAGGCAATATTGAAAAAGTAAAAATTCAATCTTATCCTTCTCAAATCTAAGGCTCTAGATTATTTTGTCTTTAGTCTATAAAAAATATTGTTGAAACCATTTTTTTTTCATTATGTTCATGCTCAAATTTAAACACTTAATATAATGTGAAATATATATATTTTTGAAATTATACTTGTTCAAAAATATGAATTCAATTAATCTCCTAAACATAAAATATGAGTTCAAAAATATTGGGATACCCATATGAGTTCATGATCATAACAGTAAAATGAGAGATTATATGGTAACAAAAAACAGAGGTGAAAATCAATTCGAAATCAAAAGTAAAAAAGAACAAAAAAAGCTAACCTTGGAGGCACATCAGGAGCTGGAGAATTTGGGAGAGGGAGAGGGAGACCGAGAGAGGCGGAGGAGGCAGCTGGGAGACCGGGAGAGGTAGAGGAGGCGGAGGAGGCAGCCGGGAGAGGGAGAGGAGGCAGCCGGGAGACCGGGAGAGGGATAGGAGGCGGAGGAGGTAGCCGGGAGACCGGGAGAGGGAGAGGGCGACCGGGAGACCAGGAGAGGGAGAGGGCCACCGGGAGACCGGGAGAGGAGAGGAGGCGGAGGAGGCAGACCGGGAGACCGGGAGAGGGAGAGGGTGATCGGGAGACCAAGAGAGGGAGGCGGAGGAGGCTAGGGTTTTTGAAACGCGCTGTGGAGGCTGTCGAGCGCTGAGTCTTCGTCTGTATACCGTGTAACTTTAGCCGACAAATTTTTACTTCGTCGGCTAAACCTCTAAATTCGTCGGCTAAACTTTCAATTTCGTCGGCTAAACCTTTGAAATTCGTCGGCTTATCTTTGAAATTCGTCAGCTTACCTTTGAAATTCGTTGACTAAACCATTGAAATTCGTCGGCTAAACTTTGAAATTCGTCGGCTAAAGAATTTCATTCGGCACCTTGTGATTTTATGATCAAACTTGAGAAACGAAAATCCCACTGTCAGATCTGACCATCATGATAAAATACATATATAGGAAAAAATTCAACTTGATCCAACAAGGTTAAGGGCTCGATCCGAACGGTCAATCCCGTAAGTCAAACCCCTAAACGCACGGAAAAGGTCATTGGACCATCTAAATTACGTATTTTTCCCGGACCTTCAACTGAAAACAGTTTCAAATCGATGAGACGCAACAAGTCATATAAAAATTTTACGGAAAATAACCACTGAAGATAGGGCTACCCATAAGGATAAAAAATGAAAAATTGCATTGACCTTAACTATCGGCACCGAGACTTTACCGGAATGCCATGATTTTTCAAGCGTAGAAGTATTTCACCATTCTGGCCATATCTTATTTCACGACTTTTTTGCGTTTGAAGGCTCTACGTATAGTTTTTTTTTGAAACGGAACATTTACTTAAACACTTGGTAAACAAGTTATACAACATTAGTAGGCATGTTGTGATTGTGATGATCAAACTTGAGAAACGAAAATCCCACCGTCAGATCTGACCATCATGATAAAATACATGTATAGGAAAAAATTCAATTTGATCCGACAAGGTTAAGGGCTCGATCCGGACGATCAATCCCGGACCTTCAACTGAAAATAGTTTCAAACCGGTGAGACGCAACAAGTTGTATAAAAATTTTAGGGTTTAGGGTTTAGCCGACGAAATATTAGGGTATTCGTCGGCTAACAATCTTATTTCGTCGGCTAACAAGTTGTATTACTTATTTCGTCGGCTAAGATGGTTTTAGCCGACGAAATATACCACAATTCATCAGCTTAAACAATCTTAGCCGACGAATTATAGTATATTCCGTCGGCTAAAATGATTTAAGCCGACGAATTATGACTTATTTCGTCAGCTAAGATGATTTAAGCCGACGAATTATGATATATTTCATCGGCTAAAGTATAAAAAATGCATTAAAAAAACAGAAGGTTTAAACCATACTAACTTCCTGTTCATATATCACCAAAATTCATATAAAATAACAGAAATATGAATTCAACATATGTAAACTATAAAGGTAATACATTCATTTTTATTACAAATTAATGTATTACGTCGTCTAAATTAAAACTAAGGCTCGTAATCGGAATCATCCGATGAGTCTTCTTCGGTGTAAGAATTAATTTCTGGTAATCTACGCATTTCCTCATCGCCAGAGTCTTCGTCTGTTTCTTGATTTGGATCAACATCAATAAGCCTTGGCTCTTCATCACGAATTCGCACCGAACGACCCACTTTAAAATTATTAAGGCGAACGGTAGAGGAGTTAGGAATATCTATTGCGTTGGGCTCTTGATACGCAACATCTTCTTCCTCGTCTTCGGCCTCTCCAAGTGTAGCCGCCCGGTAAATGTTTCGAGGGTGCATAAGGTTGACGACTTTTCACACGTCACCCTTAGCAAGGTCATCAAGATAAAACACTTGTTTTACCGATGTGGCAAAAACGAACAGGTCATCTTCGTAAGAACTTGTAGCAGTGGTCACCGATAATATTCCGTACTGATCGGTCTTCATGCTCTGCGGGCTAGTATCAAACCATCTACACTTGAAGAGGTACACTATCATGCCTTGCCCATAAACGAGTTCCACCACTGAATGGAGAACACCGTAATAGTCAACTCCATTCCGCTCACCATGCGCCATCACTCCAGAATTCTGTGTTCTCCGTCTGCTGTCTCTCTGTTCACATATAAATTGCACGCCATTCACCTTGCACATCGGATAAACTCTTGACATTATCGGCTTCATCGCTAGAAGTCTTAGTTCGTGCGGCCAATTTGGGTGACCATTAAATTGAATATGGTTCATCTGCAACCAACCATTCAACTGTAAATATGGATAATCATGCAATAAACATAAACACGTACATAAATATTGAATTACGTACCCAGCCGCCAAAATAATTTGCGAACTCTCTGTTGTGGTACACGAGATCACCTTGAATGTCTGGACAATATAGATGGATGTCTTTTCAATAGTCAACTTCTCGACAGTTAATCAATGCCCACCAGTGGGCAATGACTAGCTCATATGGTTGCAACTTGTAGGAGTCTGGCAAAATTCCATAAACTTCAACATCACTAGAGAGTATGGAAAAATTGAACTTCGGTACATGTACCGGCATGGTTTGCGGAGTTTCCTTCAATGCTCCTAAATACAATTTCATGTAGGTGACGCACTTGTGCGCAATATATGCTTCAGCTATACATCCTTCAGGCGCGGATTTATTAGCCACATAATCTTTGTAGTCTCCAAGTTGCCTATAAATCAAGTTGCAAAGTGTTATGATTATTGAACATGTATATATATTGAGGAATTCAGGTGTAAAAAACGTACCTTTCCATGGGATACATCCAAGTGTAGTGTACTAGACCGGTAAACAACAATTGCTCGGGAAGATGGACATCAGGTGAGGCATGATGTCAAAAAAATTTGGAGGAAATATCCTCTCAAATTTACACATGATATAAATGATGTCCTCTTGCATTTCCTAGAGGTTAGATTTTTTCACTTCCCGTGTACATAACTTCTAGAAGAATCTTGCCAACGCTACCAACGGCTCCACCACCTGACGGGGAAGGAACGGTCGAATGAAAACAGGGAAGAGACGTTGTACCAGGATATGACAGTCATGACTCTTCAACCCGTACATCTTATTATCCCGGAAGTTCACACACCGGGCTATATTTCCTGCATAGCCTGAAGGATACTTCACACAACTCATCCACCCGAAAATTACGTTCTTCTGGTCAGGCTTCACGGTGTAAGGAGTTTGAGGCATTTTTTTCTTCCCTTCTTTCAACCATAAATGTCTTCTTAATTGCATTTTTTTTAGATCAATGCGTGCCTTAGGACCGTCTTCCCCTCCAAGTTTAGCACTGTGCCCACCACACTGTCGCAAACATTCTTTTCTATGTGCATCACATCTAGGAAGTGCCTGATCAACAACTTACTCCAGTATGGGAGTTCCCAGAATATGCTCTTATGTGTCCAGAATTTGTACCTATCGGGTCTTTCAGGTATTGCCGCCACAATATTAGGATGATTGCTGAGCTACCCAAAATCGTACTCATTAAGCACTGCTAAATTTCTTCCCCCGTCCATTTTTTGGGAGGCACACCGTGTTCTACGGTCCCATCAAATGCCTTGTCATCGAATCGTCATTCGTGATTATATGGAAGGAAAGTACGGTGACCCAATCTGCATATCTTGTTGCAATGACTGCTGCTCTCCTCATCGTTAAGGCACTCTGGACAAGCCTTGTATCACCTAACAACGTTGCCCGACAACATCCCACGGGCAGGAAAATCACTGATGGTACCAACAACCATGACATGCATCTGGAACATCTCGTGCATGTACTTGTCATAAGTGGGATGACCAACGTCCCACAAAAACTTAAGCTCTTCAATCAAAGGTCTCAAATACACATCGAGACACTTTCCTGGATAACCGGGCCCCGGAATCAACAAACTCAACATATTGTATTCCTTCTTCATGCACATCCATGGAGGAAGGTTGTACAGTACCAAAATCACCGGCCATACACTGTATTGAAGACTCATGTTGCCAAAAGGGTTGAACTCGTCGGATGAGAGCCCGAGCCTCACATTGCGGACCTCTGACGCAAAATACGGAAACTCCCTGTCTATATGCTTCCAAGCCTCCCCGTCAGCAGGGTGTATAAGGGTATATTCGTCATATAATTCCCTATCAGCGTGCCATCTCATAGCTTTGGCCGTGTGTGAAGACATGTACAACCGCTCCAGCCTATCCCTCAACGGGAAATACCGAAGTACCTTCATAGGTTTCCTATTGCCTGCAGGAGTCAGCTTATACCTGTCAGTCTGACATACCGGACATGCGTCAAGGCCACCAAGGTCATTCCCTTGTGGATCTTTACCACAGAAGAGAACGCAGTCATATTTGCATGCCTGGATCTTGATGTAGGAAAGCCCAAGATCATTCAGGATACATTGGATCTTACGATGAGTGGTAGGAAGACGATGATCGTGAGGCAGCATCGAAGCAGTGTATTGTAGATAATCATCAACAGCCTTCACGGTCGATTTTGTCTCAACTTTAATCTTCATTATGTCCATCACACTTTCAAGAACGGTCTTTTGACAACCGGGGTACACAGGGGTCTGTTGGAAATCAAGCAGTTTGTTGTACTTGTCAATACCAGCAATGTTGACAGCTCTAGGGAAGGGCTGCACCGAGTCAGGCATATACTGTCCTTAAGCGCATACACCGCTCTCATAAGAAAACATGTCGTTGATGAAGGCCGTTGTTGGATCTTTGGTTGTACTGCCCGTCTCAGAAAATTACCCATGATCATGCGGACCCCCTGATGATGTTTCACCGTGATAGAACCAACATATGTACTTCTCCCAAAACCCGTTACTCTTCAGGTGCTGTCATATTTTGTCAATCGTAAATCGATGCATATCGCTGCGACACTGACATTTCGTGCACGGGTAATAGAAAATTGTATTCCCGTTAGCATTAGCGAGCACATATTCCAGAAAACTCATAACTCCTTTACCATATCTTTTGTCCTATTTTGGAAGCGAAATCCAACTTTTATCCATATCCTGAAAATATAACAAAATATATATGTATAACGCTAGCTAATTATTAATCCAACTTTTATATGTATACTAAAATCTCAATTCATTTAGTATATATAAAATCTCAATTATTTTAGTATAAAATCTCAATTCATTTAGTATATATGAATTGAGATTTTAGTATAAAATCTCAATTAATGTACTACAACTAATTAATAACAAATTAATTAACACACACACATATATATATATATACACTTAATAATTACATAACAATATTATATATATATATCTATATTATCACAAAATCATCATCAACAACTTCATACCATCAACACAATATTATAAATTAATAAACATATATATATATATATATATATCTACTACTTATGAACAACTTCATATATATTATATCAAATCATCAACCAAATCGATCAACACATATATATATACATCTAACGTACTAAAAATCAATCAACACATAACAATATGATATATCAACATCATCACAAAATCATCATCAACTCATATATATCATCAACAACTTCATACCATCAACACAATATTATTATAAATTAATTAACATATATATATCTACTAATTAACAACAACTTCATATATATTATCAAATCATCAACCAAATCGATCAACACACACATATATATATATATATACGTCCAACGTACTCAAAATCGATCAACTCAATCACACTCAAAATCGATCAACTTAAATAAATCTCAAAATCAACATATATACACATATACGCATCTATATATAGCTCCACAAACTAATTATGGACAGATTTCGACAACACCCAAACTTTTTCTCCCGTTTTTTTTTTCCAGATGAGCTGCTGTCCAGATCTGCAAATATAAAGCACTTTAGCCGACGACATTTTAATTTCATCGGCTAAAGTTCATAGACTATAGCCGACAAAAAAAATTCTTTAACCGACGAAATTAAAATTTCGTCAACTAAAGTTGACCATAGCCGACGAAGAAAAATTTAGTCGGCTATGGTCAACTTTAGCCGACGAAAAAATAGTTCGTCAGCCTGGTTTTTTTATTTTCATCGGCTAAAGCCTTTCTTCTGGTAGTGCAAGTGTAACTTGGACTCTAATATATATACCAATTGTTATACAGAAGGGGGCCACGGGTCTCACACACGAGTCTAATAATGCCGATACTCCTCATACTTTAGCCATCTTGTGAAATCTGGTATGAGGTTTTAATACAAAAGTCCTCAAAATTAATGATATCAAATGTGGTATCATTCTTCATAACCCAACCCAATGATAGAATCTTCATGTTTCTAGGGCTAGCTGCAAAAAAAAATAAATAAACAAGAACAATGACAAACAACCTACACTATCATTAAACCCTAGACAACACGCCGCACACGCGTAGAAAAGAAAAAATCTGAATTTAAAGCTTTTCTCTCCCTGTTGAACGCCGTTAGCGCTTCTCGGCGCTGCGTCTCTGTCCCGAAAGAGGATATGGTGATCCAGGCTAGGTAGCTTGGCTTTAAGGCATAAGCATGGTCCAGGGTGGAGGCTAGAGGCTATTTTCTCGAGGTAATCGGATCGATTTCGATCTCATTCTTCACAAATTTATGGGCGAGGATGAGGAGCAGCGCTGGGAGGGTACTTCATGGTCTAGTGGCATAAGTCTCCCCTAGTAAGTGAGAGGTCGTGAATACGTCTCATAACAGACCCGTTATAGCATCTTTATTTAACTGATTAAAAAAAAACGCTCTTTAGTTAAAATTTAGAAATGCTAAAAGAATTTACAAATAAATTTAAGTGAATATTACAAATTATAAGTTTTTGTTTATTATAGTACACGAGCATCCTTTTTCTATTAAAAAGAAAAATCCCAACAATTGGTTGTCACTTCACACTACCAGGAGAAGTACTTTAGCCGACGAATTATTTTTGTCGGCCTGTTATCCTAACTCGTCGGCTAAACTCTTAGCCGACGAGGCTTCGTCGGCTATAGTGTCGTCGGGAAAGGGTCCTCGGCGCTGACTTTACCCGACGAACCTATAGACCGTCGTCGGCTATTGTCCAGACTTTAGCCGACAAACTATTTTGTCGTCGGCTTTTGTTCATGAATTTAAGCCGACGAAACAGACTCTATCTTTCGTCGGCTATACTCGCAGACTTTAGCCGACGACAGAGGACATCGTCGGCTATACTCCCAGACTTAAACCGATGACACAACACGTCGTCGGCTATACTCCAAGCCTTTAGCCGACGGACCTAATATATTCGTCGGCTAAAGTATATAATTAAAAAATTAAAAAATAATTATAGCCGACGAAATAGGCTCTATTTCGTCGGCTATAGTGAGTTTAGCCGACGAAACATGCCATAATTCGTCGGCTAAACTATAAAAAATAAAAATAAAAATACTATAGCCGACGAATTGTGGCGTATTTCGTCGGCTATAACTCCATTCTAGTATAAAAAAAAATACACAAAATTCTTAAATTACCATTCCAAGCAAGCTGCAAAATACACCAAAACAATTCCATATATATAACCAACAAGAAGCACATAAAACTATATAAGGTATCAACTACACAAAATCTAAATGATCTAAATCAATATCCGGATCTGGGGCCTGCTGGTGAGGAGATTCCGGCAGCTGAGGTATGTCTATAGGCGCAGGCATGGGCAGAGGTGGAAGTCCCTGAAGCTGGGCAGCTGCCAAATCCTGGAAGTACTGGTACATCTGCTTCTGCTGGGCATGCTGGGCGGCATGTAGGGCTCTAGTATAGGATCTATATTTGGCGAACTGGGCGGCATGAGCGGCAGCCTGAGCGTCAGCATGAGCAGCCTGAGCGGCTTGCTCTCTCCGTAGTCTCTCAACTTCCGACTCTAGCTGAGTCGTCCTGCTGCTGGTCGAGGCTGCCTTTCGTTGAAATCCTGGAGTGGTCTTCAAGACTCCCTGGCCCTTCTTTCCTAGACCCCGGCAGTAGAAGTTGTTTTCTCGCGGTGGGAAGGCTGTGCCCATGATCCTCGCCCCAACCCTCGGATCTGAAGTGTCGATTCGGGAAATGGCTTCGGACATTTCTTCCTCCTGCGTGTCCAGCCATGTCTCCCTCACTATAGCACTCATCACCTCGTCACTAGCCTCCCTCACCCTTGCCTAATTGGATAGGAAAAAAATTATTAATTAACATTTTAACATATATATTAGTAAAATTAAAAATTTCGTAAAAATGAAAGATTACTTACTATATCCTCCTGGGAGTCAGGATATGCCTCTCGTACGTATAGACGTACTGGTTGACCTCTGGATGTTCCCTGGCCGCCTCGTCCATGAAGACAGCGAACGGTCTAGAACCGGCATGATGGTTCCTTGTGTTGCGTTGCCGGTTCTGAGCGTTCGCCCGGGAAACCGCCTTCAAAGAAAAAAGTAAACTATTAGTAAAATATTTTAAAACGCACGTACTCAATGATAAATTAACTAATTAATTTATTTAAATACCTGTTTACGAGGGTTGTTGAATTCTGATGTCAGAAGCCAACGCCACTCGTACTCTCTGTACTGAAACTCAGCAGGGGTAGCAGAACGTGCGTTCCCGTGCGTAGTTCAATGAGTCCGCAACTCGTTCTTCCACTCCTTTTACCTACAGATACAACAAAAATATTAGAAATATTATTAATATGACAGACAGTTTTGTTTTTTCATTAATTTCCCAACGTACCTTCCCCCATGCACAAAGTCCGCCCAGCTGCTCTTCAAGGGTTCGGGAACCTCAAACCACACCTGCATTTAACCGTTTATGAGTTTAGTTTTTCCAGAAATCTACAATGTAATACATAATATTTTTCAGGCATTTTGTAAACTCACCGACATCGTGTTATGGACCATGTCTTTAACCTCCTGCGGGACCTCGCCCCAGTCTGACCACAACATAGGGACTCTATCCCTAATGAGCGCTCCCACGCGGCCGGAGTACGTCCTCGACTTTCCGCCCGATACTACGTCGCCATCCCCGTCAGTACCAATGACAATCCTCCCTGAGGTACTGACGATCTTCTCCCGAGCCTTCCCTGTGACGGGGCCTCTCTTCTTCTTTGCCGGCTTCGCTCCGACGGTGCCTATGACATGATAAACCAAATTGATTATTAAAATCAGAATCGGAGAATTATAACAAAACAAATCATTCATCTTTCATTACCTGAGGGATCGGACGCGGACGCGCCGGATTCCGCCTCCGATGATGATACCCTCGCGGAAATAAGAGGCGTATCAAAAGGCACAACCGGTACGCCGCTGATGGAGCCACTGGCGGGGGCAATGGATAAATCGGCGTCCCTGAGTCATCGACTACAGGTATGGCCGGTATCATCCGCGGAAGGAATAGGTGAGGTGGCGGCATCTGTACCCCAGATGACCCACTATCCGAAGAAGTAGGAGCTGGAGTGGGCACCCGGTGTATCTCAGGCATACGGGGTGCAGACACCTCCGTCTGAGGCTGAGCAAACAACTGCCTCGCGGAATAAAGGAAGCCCTGCTGCCTCGATGAAGGGGGCACCTCCGGCTGCCTCTGCGCCGTCTGCAGAAGGCTCGCATGTCTAGTTGTCATAGGGCCCTGAAACGACGTCTGAGGGTTGCTAGAGGTTCCCTCAGACGATACGGACCTTTGGCCCTTCGAACCCTTTGTCGATCTAATATTACCGCTCATCCTATTTAAAATATTAATTTGAATCAAGGCCACAAAATCAAAAAATGCAAACTCATTTTAAAAATGTAAAAAATATATGCACTTCCTAAATACTAATTTTCACTTCCTAAATACTATTTTTCACTTCCTAAATACTAATTTTCACTTCCTAAATACTAATTTTTCACTTCCTAAATATACACTTCAAAAATAAAAATATACACTTCCTAACAACACCACAACATTGCAATTGACCGGAAAATCAAAACAAACACAAAATACAAAACAAATATATACATTTCCTAAATACTAAATACAAATATACACTTATTAAATAACAATATACACTTCCTAAATACAAATATACACAACAACACCACAACATTATATACACAACAACATTATATACACAACAACACCACAACATTAAAAATAACCGAAGCTCAAAAAACGTACTCGACGAGGAGGAGGGAGGACCGGAGCAGCAGCAGAATTCGGCCGGAGCAGCAGGAGGAGGAGGTCGGAGCAGGAGGAGGCCGGCCGGCCGGAGGAGGAGGAGGAGGAGGCCGGCCGGAGAGGGAGAGGGAGAGGGAGCGGAGGCCGGCCGGAGAGGGAGAGGGAGCGGAGGCCGGCCGAAGAGGGAGAGGGAGAGGGAGCGGAGGCTGGCCGGAGAGGGAGCGGGAGAGGTCGAGGGCGAGGGCGAGGGAGAGGGAGAGGGAGAGGGAGAGGGCGGCGACCGGGAGAGGGAGCGGAGGCAGAGGAGGCGAATTTCGGAGAGGGAGAGGAAAAGGATGGAGGCTAGGGCATACAACCAGTCGAGCTGGGTTATACCCGAAGACTTTAGCCGACGAAATAATAATTTCGTCGGCTAAAGGTAATAATTTCGTCGGCTAACCGTACACTTTAGCCAACGAAATAATAAATTCGTCGGCTAAACATTTGAAATTCGTCGGCTAAACACAAACTGTTTATACATTCATCAAACTGTGACTGCTGCTCGTGATGATCAAACTTGAGAACGGAAATCCTTCCGTCAGATCTGACCATCATGATAAAATACATGTATGGGAAAAAATTCAACTTGATCTGACCAGGTTAAGTGCTCGATCCGGACGGTCAATCCCGTAAGTCAAACCCCTAAATGCACGGAAAAGGTCGTTGGACCGTCTAAATTTCGTATTTTGGCCGGACCTTCAACTGAAAATATTTTCAAATTGATGAGACACAACAAGTCGTATAAAAATTTTACGCAAAATAACCACCGAAGATAGGGCTACCCATAGGGAGAAAGAATTAAAAATTGGATTGACCGCAACTATCGGCACCGAGACATGACCGGAATACCTTGATTTTTCAACCGTATACGTATTTCACCATTCTGGTCATGTTTTATTTAACGACTTTTTCACGTTTGAAGGTTCTACGTATAGTTTGTTTTTGAAACGGAACATTTACCTAACACTTAGTAAACAAGTTATACAACATTAGTAGGCATGTTCTGACTGTGATGATCAAACTTGAGAAAATAAAATCCGACGGTCAGATCTGACCATCATGATAAAATACATGTATGGGAAAAAATTCAACTTGATCTGACCAGGTTAAGTGCTCGATCCGGACGGTCAATCCCGTAAGTCAAACCCCTAAATGATGTCCTCTTGCATTTCCCGGAGGTTAGATTTTGTCACTTCCCATGTGCATAACTTCTGAAAGAATCTTGCCAACGCTACTAACGGCTCCACCACCTGACGGGGAAGGAACGGTCGAATGAAAACAGGGAAGAGACGTTGTACCAGGATATGACAGTCATGACTCTTCAACCCGTACATCTTATTGTCCCGGAAGTTCACACACCGGGCTATATTTCCTGCATAGCCTGAAGGATACTTCACACAACTCATCCACCTGAAAATTACGTTATTCTGGTCAGGTTTCACGGTGTAAGGAGCTTGAGGCATTTTTTTCTTCCCTTCTTTCAACCACAGATGTCTTCTTAACTGTATTTTTTTAGATCAATGCGTGCCTTAGGACCGTCTTTCGTCTTCCCCTCCAAGTTCAGCATTGTGCCCACCACACTGTCGCAAACATTCTTTTCTATGTGCATCACATCTAGGTAGTGCCTGATCAACAACTTACTCCAATATGGGAGTTCCCAGAATATGCTCTTATGTGTCCAGAATTTTTACCCATCGGGTCTTTCAGGTATTGCTGGAACAATATTGGGATGATTGCTGAGCTGCCCAAAATCGTACTCATTAAGCACTGCTAAAATTTCTTCTCCCGTCCATCTTCTGGGAGGCACACCGTGTTCTACGGTCCCATCAAATGCCTTGTCATCGAACCGCCAATCGTGATTATATGGAAGGAAAGCACGGTGACCCAATCTGCATATCTTGTTGCAATGACTGTTGCTCCCCTCATCGCTAAGGCACTCTAGACAAGCCTTGTATCCCCTAACAACGTTGCCCGACAACATCCCACGGGCAGAAAAATCACTGATGGTACCAACAACCATGACATGCATCTGGAACATCTCGTGCATGTACTTGTCATAAGTGGGATGACCAACTTCCCACAAAAACTGAAGCTCTTCAATCAAAGGTCTCAAATACACATCGAGACACTTCCCTGGATAACCGGGCCCCGGAATCAACAAACTCAACATATTATATTCCTTCTTCATGCACATCCATGGAGAAAGGTTGTACGGTACCAAAATCACCGGCCATACACTGTATTGAAGACTCATGTTGCCAAAAGGGTTGAACCCGTCGGATGAGAGCCCGAGCCTCACATTTCGGACCTCTGACGCAAAATGAGGAAACTCCCTGTCTATATGCTTCCAAGCCTCCCCGTCAGCAGGGTGTATAAGGGTATCTTCGTCATGCAATTCCCTATCAACGTGCCATCTCATAGCTTTGGCCGTGTGTGAAGACATGTACAACCGCTCAAGCCTATCCCTCAACGGGAAATACCGAAGTACCTTCACAGGTTTCCTATTGCCTGCAGGAGTCAGCTTATACCTGTCAGTGTGACATACCGGACATGCGTCAAGCCCACCAAGGTCATTCCCTTCTAGATCTTTACCCCAGAAGAGAACGCAGTCATATCTGCATGCATGGATCTTGATGTAGGAAAGCCCAAGATCTTTCAGGATACATCGGACCTTACGATGAGTGGTAGGAAGACGATGACCGTGGGGCAGCATCGAAGCAGTGTACTGTAGATAATCATCAACAGCCTTCACGGTCGATTTTGTCTCAACTTTAATCTTCATTACGTCCATCACACTTTCAAGAACGGTCTTCTGACAACCGGGGTACACAGGGGTCTGTTGGAAAGCAAGCAGTTTGTTGTACTTTTCAATACCAGCAGTGTTGACAGCTCTAGGGAAGGACTGCACCGGGTCAGACATATACTGTCCTTGAGTGCATACACCGCTCTCATAAGGAAACATGTCGTTGATGAATACCATTGTTCGATCGTTGGATGTACTGCCCGTCTCAGAAAATTGGCCATGATCATGCAGACCCCCTGATGATGTTTCACCGTGATATAACCAACATGTGTACTTCTCCCAAAACCCGTTACTCCTCAGGTGCTGCCATACTTTGTCAATGGGAAATCGATGCATATCGCTGCGACACTGACATTTCGTGCACGGGCAATAGAAAATTGTATTCCCGTTAGCATTAGCCAGCGCATATTTTATAAAACTCATAACTCCTGCACCGTATCTTTTGTCCCATTTTGGAAGCGAAATCCAACTCTTATCCATATCCTGAAAATATAACAAAATATATATTTATAACGCTGCTAGCTAATTATTAATGAAATTTCATGCCATATATAAAATCTCAATTCATTTAGTATATATTCTACGTACTACGTACAACTAATTAATAACTAATTAATTAACACACACACATATCAGAGGAACACAATAGAGATAGAGGAACACAAAGAAGGAACAACAATAGAGACACAATTAATACAAGGAATAGATAGGAACACA
This sequence comes from Fragaria nilgerrensis, assembly GCA_010134655.1. Classification (NCBI taxonomy): domain Eukaryota; kingdom Viridiplantae; phylum Streptophyta; class Magnoliopsida; order Rosales; family Rosaceae; genus Fragaria; species Fragaria nilgerrensis. The sequence goes on from CM020980.1 coordinate 19,073,148, forward strand.
AAGGAACACAATTAAGATAGATTAAGAGATAGATAATTAACACAATTAATAGATATTAACACAAATTAATTAACAACAACTTCATACCGTTCCATATCAACACAATAATATATTATAAATTAATTAATAACATATATATATCTACTAATATTTATTAACAACAAATTAATTCATATATATTATCAATTCAAATCATCAACCAAATCGATCAACACATATATATATATATATACATCCAACGTACTCAAAATTAATCAATTCAATCATAATCAAAATCAATAAACTCAATCATAATCAAAATCGATAAACTCAAATAAAACTCAATTAATCAACATATATATACATATACGTACCTATATATGGCTCCACAAATTAATTATGGACAGATTTCGACAACACCCAAACGTTTTCTCCCGTTTTTTCTTCGGCCGTTTTTTTTCCCAGATGAGCTGCTGCTGTCCAGATCGCAAATATAAAGCATTTTAGCCGACGACATATTAATTTCGTCGGCTAAACTTTTAAATATTTCGTCGGCCATAGTCTGTGAACTTAAGCCGACGAAATAAATTCTTTAGCCGACGAAATTTTTTTTTCGTCGGCTAAAGTTTACCATAGCCGACGAAAATTTCAGTTAGTCGACGAAGGAAAATGTCGTCGGCCTGGTTTAGGGTTTTTTCGTCGGCGAAAAAATGCTTCGTCGGCCTGGTTTTTTTTTTTTTGTCGGCTAAAGCCTTTCTTCTGGTAGTGTCACCTATATCACCACTGTTGGAGTATTGGATATGGAAAAAAAAGAAGAAATCGGATATGGAAAAAAAAGAAGAAAAAAACATCTTGTATAGGTATATTGGTTATTCCTGTTCAACACAAGATTTCCTGGTCAAGGAAAACAACTATTTGACGCCAGCTGAATCAAAGATCTTCATAATTAGAGGTATCAACAATCAATATGCTCCTCATAAGGTAATGAGATTTGATTATCTCTATTATGGTAATGTCACACCCCAATTTTTAAAGGATAATTTATAAAAATTTGGGCATGATATATCTCAAAATATCACTCCCAAAACCTATTCAACAACTTCCAAACTAAACTCAAATGCTGAAAATGTAAATGTCAACAAAACTCAACAACTGAGTTAAATATTTCATCTCCTTAATTACATCAACTTCAAAAGTCTAGTAAAATAAAGATTTAAAAACAATTGCCATAATATACAAATAAATGTACATCATCTAAAACCCAGCTACTATGTCTGTCACATCCCGACTCTTAAATTTTTACCCTATTTACTAGCTTGGTATTAATACTAGTTTTACCATCTTTGTAAATGAGTTTATAGTTTCAAAATATATAAATAAATGTACATCATCTAAAACCCAGCTATTATGCCTGTCACATCCCGACTCTTAAATTTTTACCCTATTTACTAACTTGGTATTAATAATAGTTTTACCATCTTCGTAAATGATTTTGTAGTTTCAAAGGACCCTAGAGATGTTTTAAGGGACGATTATTTCAGGAAATTTTACGTGGGAGAAATTGTGGAAGGCAGTAAAAAGGGTAACTTTAGTTAGTAAAAGTAAATTTTTATTAGATTTTGTTTTTGTGGATATTAAGGTGTTGGACCGGTTTGGAAATAGAGGCCCAAAACCATTTCTCTTCTCACTTCCTTCTCTCTTTCCTCCCGATGCTCTCTCTCTCACTCTCGCTGCCGGAAGTTTCACATGTCCGTCCGTCGCCGTCCGGCCAACTCTGACCACCGCACGGGTCCCAAACGGTCGGCTCTCGACCCAGCTTCCTTCCTGGACCAGTGGCAGCCTCCCTAACGCCGCCATGAGAGAGAAAACGCATCTGAAAGCCCCGATTGTCCGTGGTGTTCCATCGCCAAAATTCCCTCCTCCGGCCGCCATAGCCAGAGCTGCTTGGCTCAATAAAAAGCTCTCCTACAATGATTCAATCCCTCAAAAGGATTCACTCCCTCTTGAGTTAGGTAAGGAGAAATGTTGAGTTGAATGTCTAGGGTTCCTTGTTGTGTTTTTGTTCGATTGGCCTAGTTAAACTTGGAATTAGACTTTGTGCTAGTTAGAAAAGTTGTAGAGCGGGTTGAGAGGAAGATGCTGTTAAATTTTGGTAAGCATTGGAGGTCGCCGGAGTCGGCCGCCGGCCGCCGTTGTTAGGGGGTTTTTTAGGGTTTTAAATGTGTTATATTAAGGGGAGTCTATTGATGTGAAGTTTTGAATTTTTGGAAGAGTTTTCGATAAGTTTGGTATTTTCAAAGAGTGGTGAATTTTGGCGGTTAATGGGGTAGAATACGGCCGTTGGATTAATTTTAATTGTTAGGACTGTAGAAGGTGATAATAAGGCTGCCGGTAATTGTGGTGAAGTATGGACCAAATCGAATTAAGAATAACGAAGTTAGGCAAGGATGAGCGTGTTAAAGCTCACATTTAATTTTGTCTATTTTTATATAAGCGTTGATTTATAGTTGGGGAATTATGTATTTGGAACAGGACGTGAGGAGGATCGAGCAAAAGAGGCCTCGGATTGACATCAGACTTAGACCAAAAAGTTATGAGTGGACTTTTGTTTTAAATAATATACATGCAAATGGTTTATTGTTGATAAATTTCTTTTGATTGGAGCATATGATGTCATTTTAAGTTGACGATTTTATTTATTGTTAGAGAATAACCGAAAGTGAGAGTTTTGGTGAATATACATTGATATATGGATAATTATGAGGATAATATGTATATAAATGCTAGCTAACCATACGTGTTTTTCCGTTTCCGTCATAATGAGGTAAAATTCCATTATGGCGCGACGTGAGCGCTAGACGCAAGACGCAAGCGTCGTAGCCCTATATAAATATAAGAATTTATATAGAGAATATGCACGTATATATATATACACCGTCTTTTCCGCATAATGAGGTAAAATTCCATTATGGTGCGACGTGAGCGTTAGACGCAAGCGTCGTAGCCTTGTACGAATTTCTATTTTTCATATTTTTTTCATAGAATTCGTACAAGGAATATGACGAGTGTAAATACATATATTTATAAATATATATAGTTTGACTTAAGAGGCTCGATATTTATGAGATAAAGTTTTATCGCTAGAGGCATGCATTCGATTTCTTTGGAAATTAAATTAGGAAGGCATAAATATTTTTATTTATTGGTTCATTTTATTAAATTTATTTTTGTCCACTCACTCTAACATTTTTGAATGTTTTTCCCTGGGCCCTTCGTTTTAAAAATGCCCAGTCTGTAGAGTTTGGGTTGGCACTAGTAGGAGGCGAGACATAGTTACCCATTTCTCCACCACTTTTCACCAGTAGGTTACCTGTTTAACCTACCAGTGTATTTTCTAGCTTCTTCTAGTTTTTAATAGCTCTGATTACCCTTGGAGATATTGTATAATATTTTGGTGGTGTGCTAAGACTTATGATACATTTTCGAATATTCGAAGTTTGTTATATTAGTTAGATATTTATGTGATGAATTGGAGGATGGTTTATTGTTATTTTGTGGGGGTTGTGTTTGTGGGGGAGCGGGTGGCTCCAGGAGTTGAGGATGGTTGTTGCGTTATAGGAGTGTATTATGAATTTTTCAGGTTAGGGTTGTCCATTTCCAAGGGAAATTATGCCAAAAGTTTTCGGTAAATTTTCCTTCGAGGTGAACCCCGCAGGATTTACTTCGGGTTTCTGGGTGAAATTCGAGGTGGGTCTGGACAGTTGGTATCAGAGATTTAGGTTTCGTTTTCTGCCTCCTTATCACTATCATATTTGCCTAAGTAGCACGTAGTGTCTATAGAATAATGATCCGACCGCGGCGGATTTATTAGCAGTTTATGCTTTGGATGCTATGTGTTATTGGGTATGTGTGATAGTTTTGTTAGTCTTGTCTATAGACTACTAAATATATTCTTCCTCAGGTACTATGCCTCCTAGACACCAACCCCGGGAAGCTAATTCGACCAACGCCAATGAGGGCAATGAGGTCAGAGGATTAATGGACTGCATTGGTAATATACTGAGAGATATCTTGGATAGAGCTCAGAACCCTAGGTTTGGAACCCGGTTTGATTGATTAAACAACAAATCACAATATAGTAGTGACGTCATCAACAACACAATGAACACATCATAATAACATATCCTTTCACATAGATATATATATATATATATATATATATATATATATATATATATATGTATATATGCAACACATAGATATTCTCAAAAGAATAATCTACTAAGAACCAACAATGTTATGATCACATGAACATTAAAAATAATCATATAATAGGAAAACTTATTTTATCTTACCTATGAGCCGTTAGCGATCAAGCTTATATATTTTAAAACAAACAATAGCATATTTTTTTTTTTTTTAAAAGGATAACTTATATTGCTTAATCAATGGCCAAAAGGCACGTACATCAAAATGTCATCCTTCACAGAGTATGCTAAGGGAGGCTTACAAGCACCAAGACTGGTACCTTTACTGATTACACATAGGCTCAAAAAAGCAAAATAATTAAAATTTACTACCTAAATCCCTGGAACAAAATATTAGCTGCCTAAGACCTCAATTGGTGTACACCTAATAAGTTTAAGAAATAAGTAGTAAATCTACCTCTGATGCTCGGGCTAAGGGCAACCCGAATTCTAAGTCTTTCCCTTGGCATTAGGGCTTATTGCCTTGTCACCCACCTTGGCAGCAATCGGGTAAGTAATACGCAAAGGAGCCTCTGTCTTCTTGGTAGACCGAGAAACCTTATTCCTGCTACCCAGACGACGACCCAGCTTCTTCTTCAGGGTCACAAGAGGCTCATCATCCCCACCTGTATCGACCAAACCCAAAGATTCAACTTGTAGTTTGAGAAGTTTACCACCTAGAATAGTCTTGATTTCCTTCGGGGAGACAGAATAACCCTCATTACGTCCCCGTTTCTTTTAGGGAGTAGTAGACAAGACCGCATCCTGCCCAACAACAGCTTCTACCATAATAGGAGATGTCTCTAAATCAGGGGCAACCTCAGTCTCAAGAGTAGAGTTACCACACCCCAAAGAAGAGCCCATACTCCGAAGACCAGATTCATCAATTCTTGAAGTTTCAGTACGTTTCAGTTGACATACCACATGCTTTCTTTTCACTACCGAAGACAAGGAAACCACCAGCGCTGGATTGATAGCCACACTAGTTGTGGGCTTTGCCGAAAAGGCATAACCTGGTTTTGGTTGAGCACCAAAATTGATGCTTTTGGATGTACCCAAGACAGTGTGAGTTCCATCACACTTTTCTCCAACATGTGTGATCATATTGCAGACAGAACATCTACCCAGAAGATGTAAAAAATTAAACTTTAACATCGGCTCCACCCCTGGATCAAGATAAACCTGCCTCTCCAAAAGGACTGGTTTATGGATGTCGTGGGTAAACAAGATCTTCATCACTCCCTTTCGAAACTCAGTACGATCATAATCCAAGTATCCTCCAAGAAGGTTACCAATCAAACAATGGTTATTCGGCTCCTCATATCGAGGTGGGATCAAAGAGACAATCGCCCACATCCTCACATGACGCATAGGAACATCGGCCATAGGAGTAATTACATCATACACCTCAAGACAAACTGGTGCGCGGTCAAAACATCATGCGCCACCCTTCAGAACTTTTGTTCGATCCTTCTCAGATTCAAAAGAGGCGAGGAAGAGATCACCCCTCTCCTGAATTCGGAAATTCCGTTGCACCACCCAAGCACGAGCAAAGTGTGACTTGAAAGCATCTAGATCCACAACACCTGAGATCGAGCTTCTTCTGCAACAGATTAATAACCGAGTTAGAATTAATAGGATCTTTCCATGCAACAACATTCTGATTATCTAAATTTCGACCAATAGTTGCTTTATGTTGTATACCAAGGCAAGACCTCAAGTCATGTTTAACAAAAGTTGAAGTGAAGTTGAAGTGTTACATGAGAGAAAAAAAAACAGTAGACTTATGGTAATTAATTTGTTGTCTTGATGCTTCAAAGAATAAGTTTAATGTAGAAAGGATATTCTTGGCCGCAGTATGAGTGGTGCGAGCAAAAATTAGTTAAACAATCATCAACAAACATCAAATTAGAAACTTTAAAACTACCTGGAGTTGAGAGGATACCGAAATTGGAGCGCGGAAGAGATCATAAATCAGCCAAATGACAAATAAAAGATTCCATTGCGAGTATGAAAAGATAAGGCGATAGTGGATCACCTTATTTGAGACAACGAGTAGAAGAAAAGTGGCTTAGCAAGGAGAAAAGACTGGGATGAACGTCTCACAGGACCTCCCCAAATCTAGCACCTTTCCGCCGTCGGCCAAAGCCAAAGCAGCGGCGAAGGACGTTGTGACGGTGTCAATGGAGGACATGATGACGATGATGATTGAGAGGGAAGAGAGTAGAACGCGGCTGGGGTTTGAGAGGGTTTCTGTCTTTGGGATTTGGCGAGAGGGCTGCTCTCTCTAGGGTTTATTTTAAGATGGCTTGATGGAGTTGTTAAGGGATATTACCATTGTAATTTGCTTGATGTCTTGTAGAACTTATATGATGCCAAAATCATTGAAGAAAGGGTTACAATAGCATATTCTTTAATTCAACATCATCATCAAAATGACCATAATAATTCGGTCCAAATTTGAACCTTGGTGAGATTTACTCACCTAAATATTCCCACTGCGTCTTCACAATAAACTCAAGAGCCAAGCTCAATATCAATTGCACAAGCTACCTCATTAACACAATTGTTAACCTTTAGTAACCTTCGGATTAAAGGATAACAAAACACCCTCAAACTAAACCTTAGCCCAAAGGAGGACAACCTTGCAAGGTCGTCGAATTTAACAACCCAAAATTGTTGCTTCTAATTCTGAAACTTTCAAAGTTCACAACCTCCCAAAACATCTATGAATAATATAGAACCTTGCATGCAATCCTTACTTATAACCTAGAATTTCCACAACTCAACATGCTTACAACAACAAGAGCTAGCTTGTCACATCCCGACCCATAAATTTTTATCTTATTTACTAGCTTGATTATAATAAGAATTTACCGTTTCCGTCATTGAATGTATAGTTTAATTGGTCCCCAGAGAGGTTTGAGGGACGGTTAATTTTAGAGGATTATTCATCGGAGAAAAATGTAACGACGGTAAAAATGGTAAATTTTAGCTAGTAAAAGGTAATTTTTATTAGGGTATTATTTTTTGGGGGTGTTAATTTTTAGAATTGGGTTGTATATAGAGGAGTTGGGCCGGATGGGTGAGGCCCAAAACCCATTTCTTCTCTCTCTCTCTTCTCTCTCTCCCTCCTGAGCTCTCTCTCCCGAGCAGCCCGACCCAGAACTTTCCAGCCACCCGTCCGCCGCCGTCCGGCCAAGCCAGGCCATCATACCGGTCTCGTTCGGAGCCCCGCCGCCTCCTCTCTCTTCCCAGCCTAGTTTCCCCGCCGGTAATGCCGCCGTGAAGGAGTTCTCCCCCCCGAAAGCGGCGACTGCCGTGGTGGTTCCTTCGCCGGAACTCTCTGCTCCGGCCACCAATCCGGGCAAGCTTGGTACGGTTTTGTAGCTCTCTTCCCGTGCAGCAACCCCTCCAAAAGGCTCACTCCCTCTTGAGCTAGGTAAGGAGAAATTCAAGGAGGAAGTTCTAGGGATTTTAAGATGTTTGGCTTCGATTACTCTATTTAGGCTTGAAATTGGACTTAGTGATAGTTATGAAAGTTGTTTGAGATGTTGAGAGGAAGATGCTGTCAAAATTTCATACCCATTGGAGGTCGCCGGAATCGGCCTTCGGCCGCCGCCGTTGTTTTGGAGATTTTTAAAGTTTTAAATGTGTAATAATCAGAGGAATTTAATGAAGTGAATTGTGGAATTTTCGGATGAGTTTTGAATAAGTTATGAATTTCCGAAGTTTGGTATTTTTGGCGGTTAAATAATGTAAAATCCGGTTGTAGGATTTAAGTCAATTTCTGGGAAATGTTGTATTTACGGCTGCCGAGTATGGTATTAAAGTTTGAGTCGTTTCGATTTAAGAATATCAAAGTTAGGCAATAATGAGCGTGGTCATGGATCTCGGTTAATTTTGTCAGTTTGAATAAATATTGGATTTTTAGTGGGAAATTAATTATATATTTCGAACAAGACGTGAGGAGGCCCGAGCAGAAGAAGCCTTGGAGCGTCAACAGGCTTAGGCCTAATTTGTGAGTAGACCTTTGTTTTAATTGGAAAGCATGCGATGAGTGACTTTATTGATCATTTATTTTTTCTGATGAGACTTATTGATTTCTTGGTTATTTGACAATTTTTCCTCCTTTGGAGAGATCCCGAAAATCTCATTTTCGGTGGATATATATATTTTGGATATTATGAGTATAGTATGTATATAAATGCTAGCTAGCTATACGTGCTTGGTCCGTCATAATGAGGTAAAATACCATTATGGCGTGGCGTGAGTGTTAGACACAAGCGTCATAGCCCTATATGAAAACTACTTTCTTTTTCGGTTTATTTAGGTTTTCATATAAGGAGTCCACATGTAGATACACCGTCCTCTTTGGTCATAATGAGGAAAAATACCATTATGGCGCAACGTGAGCGTTAGACACCAGCGTTGTAGCCTTGTATGAATTTCTATTTTTCTAAATTGTTTCTAGGATTCATACGAGGAGTTTGACGAGTGTAAATACATACGAATATATGTTTATATATAGTTTAGCCTGAGAGGCTCCATTTTATTTGAGTTGGTGACTAGCCAGTGCTAGTCGTGAAATTGCCAGTTTATGAGTTGAGCACTTTTGAGCTGCCGCATGCAGTATATTTTTTCTATGAAATTAAAATGGGAATGCATAAATATTTTGTTATTAAATTATTTTTGTCCACTTACTCTAACGTTATTAAATGTCTTCCCCTGGGCCCTTCGTTTTAAAATGCCTAGTCTGCAGAGTTCGGATTGGATCTAGTAGGAGACGAGGCATAGTCACCCGTATTTCCACCACCTTTCACCAGTAGGTTACCTGTTTAATCTACTTGTGTTTTCTTACTTCCGCTAGTGTCTAGTAGCTCTGAATAATTGGGTTTAATGTATATATTTTTGGTTGTGGGAGAAGGCTTGTTGATATTTTAGAATATTTGACGGAGGATTTATATTATCTTAATTGATGTTTATCATCTTGTTAGTGGTGATTGTATTTGGGGAGCACGAAGGCTCCAGAAGTTAAGGGTGGATTAAAAATTTTAGGAGTGTTTGCTGGTTTTTGATTTGGAAGGGTTGTCCATTTCCAAGGGAGGTTGTACTGAATTTTGCGGTAAATCTTTCCTTGGAGGTGGTCCCCGCACGATTTACTCCGGGTTCAGGGTGAAATTCGGGGTGGGTCGTGTCAGTTGGTATCAGAGCTTTAGGTTTCCTTTTCCTGCTTCCTTCTCACTATCATATTTGCCTAAGTAGCACGTAGTGTCTATAGAGTGATGATCCGTCTGCGGCGGATTCATTGGCATTTTATGCTTTTGATGCTATGTGTTATTGGGTATGTGTGATAGTTGAGTTAGTCTTGTTTATGGACTGCTAAATATTTTCTTCCTCAGGTACTATGGCTCTTAGGCGCCCACGGCAAACCCGTGTGGCTACTTCGACCAATGCCGATGACGGCCATGAGGTCAGGGGATTGGTTGATGATATTGGAAATTTACTGAGGGATGTCATGGATCGAGCTCCACAACCTCATGCGGTGAAAATGAGAGAAGTTTATGAGGCTGGAGCTAGAGAGTTCAAAGGTGCCAAGGGACCCCTTGATGCTCACAATTGGGTGGATAAGATGGAAAATGGTTTTACGATCACTGAGTTGCCAGAAGAAAGAAAGGTGAAAATGGCAGTGACTTTTTTGGATGATTCAGCACATCACTGGTGGTCGCTTGCCAGCAGGAATGTCGAGGATGCTCTGAGTATGTCGTGGGAGCAGTTTAAAACTCTCTTCTTGGGGCAGTATTTCAATCATGCCCACCGCAGCAGAATTCAGTCGGATTTCCTGCATATGACGAAAAGGGATAATGAGGGGATCATAGAGTTCCAGGAAAGATTCACTTCCCTGAGCTACCATGTGTCATATTTGGTTCCTGATGAGAAAACCAGGATTGAGATGTTCATTGGGGCACTTGGTGGAGTGTATGCAGACAAGATGATGGGGGTAATTTACTCGACCTTTATGGATGCAGTTGGTGCAGCCATGGCCATTGAGTCCAGGGGGACATATGGTGCTCGGCCTCGTGATTACAGTGGCCCCAGTCAGGGTCCATCCAAGAAGGCTGCTTCATCATCTGCTTCTGGGTCTTCTGCTGGTAGTGGCAGTAGTGGGGGATCGAGCTCTGGTACTCGGAACAAGTATAGAGGACGTTTCAGGACACCTTCTCGGAGTTATTTAGGTAGGCAGCAGTCTAGACGGTATGGTTCTAGTGGCAGTTTCCAGGGTGGGTCATCCGGTGGCCAGACTTATTCTTATAGGCAGCAGCAGTTTTCTAGGTGCTATGAGTGTGGGAGTCTGGATCACTTCAGGAGAGATTGCCCATTGTTGTCTCAGAGGACCACCCCTACCCCTACTCAGTCGTGGCTCTCAGCGGGGCAGTGGTCAGCGTGGACGTCCCATGACTCGCGCTAGATTGCATGCTATGACCCAGCAGGAATGACGTACTTCTCTAGATGTCATCATTGGTACGTTATTAATTTTTGGTCAGTCTGCATGTACTTTAATTGATCCTGGAGCCACGCATTCATTCGTGTCTAGTAGATTTGCCCTCCATGCCAATGTGCCATCATCATCTCTTCCAGGCGAGTAGCATGTGTCTCTACCCTCCGGTGAGGTGATGAGAATTAATTGGGTGTTTAGTGGATGTGAAGTTTTGGTAGAGGGATTTAATTTCAAGGCCGATTTAATTCCTTTAGAGATAGTGGAGTTTGATGTGATCTTGGGGATAGACTTTTTGGAAGCATATAGAGCTTGATAGATTGTTTTCAGAAAGTAGTGGTGCTTCGAAGTCCCAGTGGATTTGAGGTTGCTTTTCAAGGGGAAAGAGATGTTATTTCGAGTTGCCTAATTTCCGCTATTGCTGCAAGGAAATTATTAAATAAAGGCTGTCAGGAGTATTTAGCTCATGTGGTGGATACAAGTATGAGAGTTTTGGGAGTAGAAGATATTCCTATAGTAAGGGAGTTTCCGGATGTTTTTCCTGAAGAGTTGCCTGGTTTGCCTCCTGTAAGGGAAATAGACTTCTCTGTAGAATTACTTCCCGGAATTATGTCTATCTCTCAGGCACCTTACAGAATGGCTCCAGCGGAGTTGAAAGAGTTGAAGACTCAATTGCAGGAGTTGGTAGACAAGGGTTTTGTTCGGCCTAGCATGTCTCCATGGGGTGCTTCGGTATTGTTTGTTAAGAAGAAAGATGGCACCATGAGACTATGCATTGATTATAGGAAGTTGAATCAGATCACAGTGAAGAATAAATATCCGTTGCCTCGGATCGATGATTTATTTGATCAGTTGAGGGGTGCTTCTGTTTTCTCCAAGATTGACTTGAGATCTAGGTATCATCAATTACGGATCAGGGAGAGTGACATAGTCAAGACTGCCTTTCGATCACGTTATGGTCATTATGAATTTATGGTGATGCCATTTGGACTTACTAATGCACCTGCTGCTTTTATGGATCTCATAAATAGGGTGTTTAGTCTATATCTTGATCGTTTCGTGACCGTATTCATAGATGATATTTTAGTTTACTCAAAAAGTGAGAAGGAGCATGTCAAACATCTAAGAATAATATTACGGACTTTGAGGAATTCCCAGTTATATGCTAAGTTAAGCAAGTATGAGTTTTGACTAGATAAAGTGGGGTTCTTGGGTCATGTGGTTTCGGCAAAAGGAGTTAGTGTAGATTCCCAAAAGGTGGAAGCAGTGTCAAATTGGAGAAGACCCACCACTGTGATGGAGATCCGTAGTTTCTTGGGATTAGCAGGTTATTATCGGCGCTTTGTGCAAGATTTTTCAAGGATTGCTGCTCCTCTTACAAGGTTGACCAAGAAGAGTGTTAAATTTGAATGGTCAGATGAGTGTGAGCAAAGTTTTCAAGAATTGAAGAATCGTTTGATTAGTGCCCATGTTTTGGCACTTCCGGCTGATAGTGGGGAGTATGTGGTCTTTTGTGATGCTTCTGGACGTGGTCTAGGTGGGGTATTGATGCAGCATGAGCGAGTTATTGTCTATGCTTCCAGGCAATTAAAGCCGCACGAGGGGAATTATCCTACTTATGATTTGGAGCTTGCAGCGGTAGTTTTTGCCCTCAAGTTGTGGAGACATTATATTTATAGAGCCAAGTGTCAGATTTTTACCGATCACAAGAGTCTTCGGTATGTGTTCACTCAAAGAGAGCTAAACTTGAGACAGAGAAGGTGGATGGAGTTGATTAATGATTATGATTGCACTATCGAGTATCATCCTAGAAAAGCTAATGTGGTAGCTGATGCTCTTATATAAAGATGGTTTGAGTTCCACTTCTTTTTGAGTTGCGAGCTTCAGGGGTGGATTTATCAGTGGATGAAGAGGGTGCCTTAGTAGCTAGTTTTCATGTGAGGCCAGTTTTGGTTGATAGAGTACGAGAAGAACAGAATAATGATCCTTCCATAGTTCGATCGATAGAAAGAGCTTTGAGCGGAGCCGCAGCCGATCATTTTTCAGTTAGAAAGGTTGGGACTTTATTGTTTAAGAATCGGCTTTGTGTTCCAAAAGAAATGAAGAGTTGAAGAGTGAGATTTTGGAGGAAGCTCATAGTTCTGCTTATGCAGCTCATCCGGGTAGCACAAAAATGTATCGGATTTTGAAGGATTATTATTGGTGGCCAAACATGAAGAGGGAAATTGCAGCTTATGTGAGTAGATGTCTGATTTGCCAGCAAGTAAAAGCTGAAAGGCAGAAACCTTCTAGATTGCTTGAGCCGTTGCCCATTCCAGTGTGGAAGTGGGACCACATCACCATGGATTTTGTTTTCAGTTTACCTCATACCCGTGAAGGGCATGATAGTATTTGGGTGATTGTGGATAGACTCACCAATCTACATATTTCTTGCCAGTGAGAAAGAAGTATAAATTGGATAAATTGGTGGAACTTTATGTGAATGAAATTGTGAGGCTTCATGGTGTGCCTGAATCAATAGTGTCAGATCAGGATCCTAGATTTGCTTCTAAATTCTGGGGAGCTCTTCAAGCAGCTTTAGGTACCCGATTACATTTCAGCACTGCTTTTCATCCTCAGACTGATGGGCAGTCCGAGAGGACTATTCAGACTTTGGAGGATATGTTGAGAGCTTGTGTCTTGCAGTTCAGAGGGAGTTGGGATAGAAACCTATCCTTGATGGAATTTGCTTATAATAATAGCTATCATTCTAGCATTGGTATGGCTCCCTTTGAGGCGCTTTATGGGAAGCAGTGTCGTACGCCCTTATGTTGGAATGAAGTGGGGGAAAAAGAGCTTTGTGGCCCAGAGTTAATCCATAAGACAAATAAGAAGATTAAAGTGGTTAGAGATAGACTCAAGGCCGCTCAAAGTAGGCAGAAGAGTTATGCAGATGTCCGTAAGAAAGATCTTGAGTTTCAAGTGGGTGATTGGGTGTTCTTGAAATTATCTCCTTGGAAAGGGGTTGTACGTTTCGGTAAGCGTGGGAAGCTTAGTCCGAGGTATATTGGCCCTTATGAGATTATAGAGCGAGTTGGCTCACTTACTTATCGGTTAGCTTTGCCTCCAGAATTAGCCAGGATACATAAGGTGTTTCATGTATCCATGCTTCGCAAGTATATTGCCGATCCCTCTCATGTGCTGCAAGAGCAGCCGATCAGTTTGACGAGAGATTTGTCCTATGAAGAGGAACCGGTTCAGATTCTCGACCGAAAAGAGCAAGTGCTTAGGAACAAGACAATCCCACTTGTCAAGGTGCTTTGGAGAAGTCATCAATTAGAAGAAGCTACTTGGGAATCAGAGGAGCAAATGATGCAGCAGTATCCCTTCGAATGACAGGTATGTAAATTTCGAGGACGAAATTTTTATAAGGATGGGAGAATTGTCACATCCCGACCCGTAAATTTTTATCTTATTTACTAGCTTGATTATAATAAGAATTTTACCGTCTCCGTCATTGAATTTATAGTTTAATTGGTCCCCAGAGGGGTTTGAGGGACGGTTAATTTTAGAGGATTATTCGTCGGAGAAAAATGTAACGACGGTAAAAATGGTAAATTTTAGCTAGTAAAAATTAATTTTTATTAGGGTATTATTCTTAGGGATGTTAATTTTTGGAATTGGGTTGTATATAGAGGAGTTGGGCTGGATGGGTGAGGCCCAAAACCGATTTCTTCTCTCTCTCTCTTCTCTCTCTCTCTCCCGAGCTCTCTCTCTCGAGCAGCCCGACCCGGAACGTTTCGGCCACCCGTCCGGCTAAGCCAGGCCGCCAAACCGGTCCCGTTCGGAGCCCCGCCGCCTCCTCTCTCTTCCCGGCCTAGTTTCCCCACCGGTAACGCCGCCGTGAAGGAATTCTCCCCCCCCCCGAAAGTGGCGACTGCCGTGGTGGTTCCTTCGCCGGAACTCCCTCCTCCGGCCACCAATCCGGGCAAGCTTGGTACGGTTTTGTAGCTCTCCTCCCGTGCAGCAACCCTTCCAAAAGGCTCACTCCCTCTTGAGCTAGGTAAGGAGAAATTCAAGGCGGAAATTCTAGGGATTTTAAGATGTTTGGCTTCGATTACCCTATTTAGGCTTGAAATTAGACTTAGTGATAGTTATGAAAGTTGTTTGGGATGTTGAGAGGAAGATACTGTCAAAATTTCATAGCCATTCGAGGTCGCCGGAATCAGCCTCTGGCCGCCGCTATTTTGGAGATTTTTAAAGTTTTAAATGTGTAATAATTAAAGGAATTTAATGAAGTGAATTGTGGAATTTTCGGATGAGTTTTGAATAAGTTATGAATTTCCGAAGTTTGGTATTTTTGGCGGTTAAATAATGTAAAATCCGGCCGTAGGATTTAAGTCAATTTCTGGGAAAGGTTGTGTTTACGGCTGCCGAGTATGGTATTAAAGTTTGAGTCGTTTCGATTTAAGAATATCAAAGTTAGGCAATAATGAGCGTGGTCATGGCTCTCGGTTAATTTTGTCAGTTTGAATAAATATTAGATTTTTAGTGGGAAATTAATTATATATTTGGAACAGGACGTGAGGAGGCCCGAGCAGAAGAAGCCTCGGAGCGTCAACAGGCTTAGGCCTAATTTGTGAGTAGACCTTTGTTTTAATTGAAAAGCATGCAATGAATGACTTTATTGATCATTTATTTCTTCTGATGAGACTTATTGATTTCTTGGTTATTTGACAATTTTTCCTCCTTTGGAGAGATCCTGAAAATCTCATTTTCGGTGGATATATATATTTTGGATATTATGAGTATAGTATGTATATAAATGCTAGCTAGCTATACGTGTTTGGTCCTTCCTAATGAGGTAAAATACCATTATGGCGTGGCGTGAGTGTTAGACACAAGCGTCATAGCCCTATATGAAAACTACTTTCTTTTTCGGTTTATTTAGGTTTTCATATAAGGAGTCCACACGTAAATACACCGTCCTCTTTGGTCATAATGAGGAAAAATACCATTATGGCGCAACGTGACCGTTAGAGACCAGCGTTGTAGCCTTGTATGAATTTCTATTTTTCTAAATTGTTTCTAGGATTCATACAAGGAGCCTGACGAGTGTAAATACATACGAATATATGTTTATATATAGTTTAGCCTGAGAGGTTCCATTTTATTTGAGTTGGTGACTAGCCAGTGCTAGTCGTGAAATTGCCAGTTTATGAGTTGAGCACTTTTGAGCTGCGGCATGCAGTATATTTTTTCTATGAAATTAAAATGGGAATGCATAAATATTTTGTTATTAAATTATTTTTGTCCACTCACTCTAACGTTATTAAATGTCTTCCCCTGGGCCCTTCGTTTTAAAATGCCCAGTCTGCAGAGTTCGGATTGGATCTAGTAGGAGACGAGGCATAGTCACCCGTATTTTCACCACCTTTCACCAGTAGGTTACCTGTTTAACCTACCTGTGTTTTCTTACTTCCACTAGTGTCTAGTAGCTCTGAATACTTTGGTTTAATGTATATATTTTTGGTTGTGGGTGAAGGCTTGTTGATATTTTAGAATATTTGACGGAGGATGTATATTATTTTAGTTGATGTTTATCATCTTGTTGGTGGTGATTGTATTTGGGGAGCACGAAGGCTCCAGAAGTTAAGGGTGGATTGAAAATTTTAGGAGTGTTTGCAGGTTTTTGATTTGGAAGGGTTGTCCATTTCCAAGGGAGGTTGTACCGAATTTTGCGGTAAATCTTTCCTTGGAGGTGGTCCCCGCACGATTTACTCTGGGTTCAGGGTGAAATTCGGAGTGGGTCGTGTCATAGCTAACCATAGAAACTAAAGCTACAAATACTACTGGACGTGCTGCCACGTGCCACCACAGGTGGCGACGAGTGGGCCCCACGCGCCACCCCATCAACTTCAAAATCTGAGTAAACTCCCAACGCCCAACTCCCAACTCCCAATAGCAAACTTGTAGATCACATCAAAAGGAACACTTTTCATACCTGTGGCCAAAGCCAATTCAGCCGGAAAGAGGCTGGAAACATTACCAGAAAGAAACAAGGTGCACTTCGAACTCAAAAGCTCCACGCTTTGAATTGGGCTTCAAGGCTGGTATCATCAGACTCAGAAGGACAAGAACTTCCAAAAATAGGTAGCCTCAAACCTCGATGTCGTCGGAATTGGTCGGAGCTTCACCGTCGGCAGAGACAGTAACTTGCGGGCCTTGCTGCGCCGTGCACAGTGCTCCATAGGGTGTGAGGCTGGTATGAATAGAAAGAGGGGAGTAAGAGCTTTCCAACGATACTAAGTACAGACAAGTCTGTCGCCGGACGGCCGAGTTATGGCCGGAAGAAGTTTGGTGGCAAAAAATGGAGACGAGAGAGAGAGAGAGAGACTTTTCTGCATTTATTTGGGTTTTCCAAAAAATAAAACCCCCAACTTTTCTATTTATACACTTTCTAAATCGGAAACTAACTTTCTCTGACCGTAACTTTTTCGTACGATATCCGTTTTACGCATGCCGCATGTCTACGAACTCGTATCGCCAAACTCTACAAGTTTCATGAAGAAAGTTTTTAAAAATATCTTACATATAAGAAAGTCAACTTTTGCCCACTTAAAAGTCAAAGCACCTTAATAACATTGGCTCTCACAACTTCAACTTCGCACACATGAATACGAATTTCCAAAAAATAATCCTTCATTAATTTCGGAAATAATATAAGAAAATTGATATGAAAATATGGGGTATTACAGGTAAGTTGATATTTTCTTCATGAACTCAGTTAAGGAAGCTTAGTAAATACTTTGATTTGCTAAATACTGTGAGTTGTTTTTATTTCCATATCTGGTGTTATGAAAAGCTGGCATGATTGATCTTTTGTGATATAATTGTCCTGATTGAGTTAAGTTGTTTAAGGATGTGAAATAGGATCTTTGAGTGCTTGATTCGAGTGATCTGATATGCATGATATTGATTTAAGATGTGAAAGGATCAAATTGGCCTATTTGTAAAGGCAAATTGACGATTGACTGATTGTGTGATTCTCAAATTGATTGTGTTAATAATGCAGCAGTTGAGGGGGAGAATTTCATTCTCATAAAACCCTTGGTTATAGACTATGAAACATAAGTTTTTTTGTATGCATTGAGAAAAGACTTTGATATCATTTTTTGTGAGTTGAAATTGTTCATGTTCTTACTACAAACTACTTGTGTGAGTTTTTATACAGACTAAGTCTCTCTCTCTCTCTCTCCAGGTTGCACTTAAGATTGAAAAAGCTAAAGACTGTTTGGAGAGCGAGCTGTTGGTTGTGTTAAAGAACCAAGGAAACCAGGTTGTGCAAAGAACCTTGAGAGTTGGTTGTGTGAAGAACCAAAGCTTCTGGTTGTGAGAGAGAATCTGAAGACAAATCTGATAGTAAATAATATCAGTTGATTGATATTCAATTTCTCTTTATAGAGTTACATGAATTAAATCTTGAGTGTGTAGATTGAAAGATGTAAACACGTGTGCTTAGTTCTTTATGGAGTTGTGATAAGAACTACCAATCTTTGTAAACTCTGATTGAAGATTAGTGGAATAATCTTACTTGGTGTCTTTTCCCTCAAAGAGGTTTTACACCAGGTCATTGAATAAATCTTGTGTTGATTTTCTTGCCTCTATAAACTCATTAATGTATCATTATCTTGAATTGCATGTCTCTGTAATTAGTTCAAGTAGAGTACCTTAATTACACTTAGGGAAAATTCTCATCCACCCTAATTTTAAGGAATTTTTTCCCACAAACAAAATAAGAATCTAAAATTCCTTACGAGTGTTTATTCCCTCTAACAAAATATTCAGCTTTTCCCTATTTTTATTGACAAAACTACCCTCCCTTCTTCTTAGTGTCTCATCTCTCTTCTTATCCGATTTCTTTCATATCTAATCTCTCTCTCTCTCTCTCTCTATAACTGTAAAGATCCGATCAGAGATAGAGGAGGTCGTCGTTGATGGTGAGGATGAGGACGAGGTTGATGGAGCCTCAGTCAGCGCCGAAACTGTCATTGGTGCCGTCGACGCTTGGAGAGGCCCGATCTGGCGTTCGCTTCATTCCCAATCTGGTTTTCGCTTCAGATCCGCTCAAGGTTTCAGTCCGGCATTGTCCTTCTTAGTCGACAAAGTTCGACCCAGCGACCGTCCTCATCATCTAAGTCTGATCTACTTCGAGTCTGGACCACCACCGGCGCCGATCCAAGGATTCTCTCTCCTACTCCAACCTCTTCAACCTTGAGGTACCTCAATTCTCTTCTCCTTCTTTGCTTTCTGATTCGGCACGTTCTTGTTAGAATCTGTAATGTCGTATTTGATTCTAATTGTTTGATATTTGGTTAATGTAGCTTTTGATGATGATTTTGATTATTACAACAACAATAGGAAGGATGAGATGAGAGTAGAGGTAGCCAAGGTTATGTAATTTCTCTTACAATACGACTATTTTACTGAACTTCCCTGCGATTTCTAGTACAGCAGATGGCATGGTGACAGCTATATTTGTGTGTCCGTGTGAGGCTGAGAATGGAGGCTCATGTACCAGGACTGTTTAACAGAACAACAAAATTGACAATTTTCATTACATATAGATGGTTAATAGTGTAACTTGTGTGTACAGTCTTTAACTTTCATGTAACATGTTCTGTTACTTAATGGTCTGTGTATTTTCTGAAAAAAACTACAGTTTATAGTCGGCCTGGGTGATAAGGTTTCCTAGTAGTATTGAAGAACGCATGCGTGTCGGGTAAGAGTTACATTTTACCATATTTGAGCTCCTTTTTTTAGTGGTTGATGTATTGCTGGAGGTTATGCTTGTGGTTTAGCACTTAGGTCAAAGGTTATGCCTATAATAACTACCAAGTGAAACTTCGAGAAATGAAGTTCTAAATTTTCTTAAAAGAGTGTATCCCATCCACCTTCGGCAGCACATGGTGAGTCACTCTCACACAGAGCTTGTAGGAGAAAATTATGTTTGTAACCAAAAGAAAATTATAGTTGGATTTGTGCATTTTAGTTGTTATGAGGAAACTTGATCATTCTACAATTAGATAGTCACAGTTTAGTTTTTGATAGAGTGAGTGACCCCTTAAGAGAATGACTATATTTATTGCACTATTTATGGTTTCATTGGTATGCATATAACATATAGTTTGTATGGGCAGGCAGAGCTGCTATGATGATGTCTGACCGCAAACTGAATTCAGTAAAGAAAAGAAGGTGGTCGTAGAATTGTAATTACGAGGAGCATGACAGTGTTTACAAAACATTGCTTATATTTTTGTTCTTGTTAATGTGCTTGGTTGTATCTCTATGTTGGCAAGCTAAGCATATTTGTTTATCCTTAGTGTTTTTGTGCTAATTTTGGAGTTTTTTTTTCCTGTAAAATGTTGTTTTGCTCTATGTGCTTGTGTTAGTACTGATGCTTGTACATTAGTTTAGCTCCTACTAGGGGCAATAGACCTCGACAGATCTCGTTCTGTCCTACTGCCCTCAATAAACCTCCTACTACCCTAGTAAACCCTCCTACTGCCCCTACTGACCACAGTAGGTGGTCCTACTGTCCCAATCGATGGTCATACTGCCCCTACTGACCCTAGTAGGTGGTCCTACTGCCCTCAGTAGGAGGTCATACTGACCCTAGTAGGTAGTTTAGCTCTTACTATGGGCAATAGACCTCGACAGATCTTGTTCTGTCCAACTGCCCTCAATAAACCTCCTACTGCCCTAGTAGACCTTCCTACTGCCCCTACTGACCCTAGTAGGAGGTCCTACTAACCCCATTAGGCGGTCATACTGCCCCCAGTAGGTGGTCTTACTGCCCCTAGTAGGAGATCCTACTGCCCTAATAGGTGGTCATACTGCCCCTACTGACCCCAGTAGGAGGTCTTGACCTGCTACTGCCCCAATAGGTGGTCATACTGCCCTCAGTATGAGGTCCTACTGACCCCAATAGGTGAGCATATTGCCCTCAATAAGGACCTGTTATAAGTGACTAAAGCACAATGGCTCCCGGAGTCCGGTCAACGGTCGCCGGAGCCCGGTCAACTGTCGCCATAGTTCGGTCCACGTCCCCCGGAGTCCGGACAACGGTCCGAGAAGCCCGGTCAACGGTCCCCGGAGTCTGGTTAACGTCATTGGTCGTGGAAATCCGGTCATAAAAACTTTATTTTATAATAGACTCTTATAATGGTCTATTGTAATTTATTTAATTCATTAAGGGTATAATTATCTTTCTGCTCTTATAATGGTTTATTGTAATTTATTTAATTTATTAAGGGTATATTTATCTTTCTGCTGTTTAAGTTGGCTTTTGAAAATTTTAAAATCTGATTTTGTTAGTAGGAATAAAATTCTTAAAATCAAGGCTAATAGATATTGTCCCTTACACTTAAGGAGGGCATTTCGGTTTCATGCCTTCATGTTTGTGCTTTGGATGATCTAATTAATATATATTAAAATTCGGACAAAATAAACATAAAGCAAGATAGTCATTAATAGTCATGGAACCAATAAAATACGTTCACCAAGGCTAAACCAACATGCAGCTTCCTAAAACGCAAAGCCGAGTGAAGCCAAAGTTAAAGGCAAGACGAGTCCTTTCAACCATTTCAACCGAAACTAACTGTCACTAACCAAAAGTGAACCAAAAATATAAAAGTGCATATATAAACTATGAGATGTTCTAGGATATTCTTTATGTGTGCCTTGGTCTTATGCCAATAGGATATGTAGTTTAACTAGATCTATGTATTCATATCCTTACCATATTAGGTATTGTGTAATTCCTTATATAAAGGGCTCCTATCAATGAATAAGATGACGATTCTCTTGCTATCTCTTTGTCTCTACACTTTATCCTTCATCACGTTACCATGCACTTTGTTCTAACCCTAGAGCCAATAGCCCACCTTTTGTTTTTCCAAACCCTAAAATCGGGCAGCCTTGTTTTTCCTGATTTCTGACCAAAATTCCGACAGACCTCCGCCGGAATTTTATATCCCTAGAAAGCTCTCTCCGTCCCGGATCCAACGCCACCGGCCTCACCTTGAGAACCGGCCGAAAGTCTCCGAACCGGCCGCCGGAAGATTCCAGACCGTCGCCGCTACCGACCACCGGTTCACCACCTTTCCTTGCTCCGATCAACCTGAATTTTTGACAGCAGCTTCCTCATCTAGAGCTGCTGCTCCTGTCAAAATTTCAGCCCGAAATTCGAAGTAGAAGTGGGCAAAACGTTGTTTCTCCTCTCGGCTGCTGCCGCTGTCAGCTCCGCTGCTTTCTTTTCATCCGATCAAGCATCCAAGTGTTTACGGTATGTTTATTTTACAACCCTAAAACTCTTCCAAGTTCGATAACCTCGGGGGAGATAAAGTGCTTTCTCCCCTTCTTCTACTCCATTCTATGCTTAGGTCGGTGTATTTGCAGGTACCAAAAATCCCGGAATTTTATTCGCGGGTCAAGAGTGTGTTTGATCACTCTTGTTTCCTTGTCCGGGTTGTGTATGATCAACCCCGACCTATCACCGGATTGTGTTTGATCAATCTGAGGTCTTTTTCCGAATTATGTTTGATCAATTCGCGGCTTTTCCGGATTGTGTATGATTAATCCGAAGGACAAACTATTAAAAGCATCGTTTATGACCTCTATCGAGTCTCATAACAACTTGGTTTTGTATGCAAGAGAAATGTAACACTCTGCTCCTTTGAGTTTTGACGTACTAGATGCCTAAGGCGGATCTTCGCTTGGTATCTGTGGAACCTTTTATTGGAAAAGATTAAACCACATGTTTTGACCCCCAGGCTAACAAGCCTAGATGCCGAGATTTCATATCTCATGCGCTCAAAGTCTTTGAAGCGCCACATCGATAAAAGCCTTCAATGACAATCTGTGCAAAAAGTAATGACCACAAAGTACTGTGGAATGCACTCATGGAGCGTTTCTCGAAACGTTCATATAACTCTACTTGTTAAGTTATTAGTCAAGTGGATTGCTTACCACCTTAATTGACTACATATTGTCGATAATCTTTTGTGGCATCATGATCCATAATCTTTAGTGGATTCGATCATCATCAAATTCTCTAGGTCCTCCAAGTTGGTGTGGAATTACCAACGAGACTTGATTTTGATCATACAAACCGGAATTGTATATACGCTAATGTGATAAACTTATTTGGGATTATCCCCTAATGTGGGACAACAATATGGGTCATGGCAACGGCAGAAAACGTCGTACCGATGTCTAGAAAAGAAGGGGAGGTGTCGCCAGCTCTAATAGCGACACTCCCGGTCTAGACACCATTTTGTCAAAACTACTCACGTCAGCTCATGACAATGCAACCGTTGTGAATCTTCGGATCACTGGTTCAAGATTGTCAAGCTCCTTTAAATTGTTAATGCATACAAAAAAGGTATGGAAAATCAATATGAGGACAAGAACGTCATCCTCATGATCGCGAATATCAAAGATTCGGATCCTGCTCTACCTACCCATGACTTTGACGTCATCGGCTAGACATTGATTTTCATTCCAAGCTTTATGTACTAAGGCGTTGTATCGACGTCCTTCGTCTATTTGAGACCTCGATGTACTCACATTAGCAATAATGAATGCCTTGAGAATTTTTTCGAAGTGAAACTATTCTCCTCTTATGGTTCATATTGATTTACAATCAAGATGTACACTTACATCGTCCTTAGAGACATGGCATATTGTGCCGATTTTGGTCCCTTCCTTTGAAGGTGACTCATGGCACTGCATCCTCAAAGAGGATCGCCCACGTGTTTCCGGTTAAGTCTTCTACCCTATAGCGGATTTTTCATCATCAATTGTTCAACTAGGCTCATCCAAACTCAGTGTGATGTCTTAGAATTGTCCGAAATTAAAGAGATAGCGGTTTTAAGTGTGCCTCGCACTACCAACCCTCCACGGACATACCTGGTCATACTGACTTGGAGTTACCGAAAGCTTTTGATTTTGAATCCCCCTACGCTATTAAACAAATTGCGGTCTTACAAAAGACGTTGAAGACTTATCAAACCTGGAAAATTATCATCATGATCGGATCCTCTAGGTCCTTTGAGTTAGTTTATGTTCATGTCAGGGAGCTTTTGCTAACTAGTCATGGAGTTTACGACCTTAGAACGACCGAAAGAACTTGATTTTGATCATACACAGGTCACTTTTGGCTAAGGCAAAAGCCTACACGCCACCTGCAAGCTTCATAGCTTCGCACATGCCAATTTTACGAAAAACAGCAATCTGTCCCTTCTAGACAGTCAACTTCGTTTGAGCTTTGTGAACAGCTCCGGACGAACCAGACAGTGAGCTTTATATCATTGGAAAGCTCTACGAGTCTAGTTTTCAGAAATTTTTGCGGTTCATCCATATCTATTTTAACGAAGACGTTATGGCTGTTTGAGTGTGCAAAGGTCATTCTGCACGGAAATTTTTATGCACTCTCGGGATTGCAGCTTTTCGTAGCTTCTTTCAATCCTTCTAAATGATTCAAGTGGAACTATTTACTCGCCTATCTACTCCTTATAGATATGTCTCATAGAGACATTGAGTGCTTCGCAGATAGTGGAACTATCCACAACATTCTAAGGAGCCATGTTAAGTTTTAAAGACATTCTTGCTAATGATTTTCATTTGAAAACACATTGTGAGAATGAACAAAAATTCTTTTGTGTATACCTTCTCATGAATGCGGACTGAAGCGCATCTTGGAGAAGTTCATGAGTCAATATAGTGGACTGTATGTCACTACGATTCGAATAACGAATCCCTTGTTGTCGCCAAACATGATATTTGGGACACCGACTCATATAGGCTTTGGTTTGACCAAATTGATCAACCTGGAAGAGATTAATGGTCTAAATTTTAAAAAATTCTCATGGACATTCATTCTTCCGCTCAAAACGAAGACATTCGAGATCTAGCATCACCATGAAGCATGGTGGTGACCCGGGAGACATTGACGTCACCCAAACATGACTCCAACTTCCTGGAGGCCGTCCGGTCAATTCCTCAAGCAATTGAGGTGCACCGGCCTTCTCTCGATGTCGCATTGGCCCCCTGCAATGCTCATTGCTCGTTTTGAAAGCTTATTCTTTAGCTAAATTAGGAGTGAGACCCTCCTACGCTAAATAACACAAAAGTGAACATTCTATTCTTACATCAAACTATGTAGATAGATACAACCAACTTGCGGACACCTTTTTATACTTTATGGTGTTGGTTGAAGTGTTAACACACTGGTCACGTATTACACTATTATCTTCTACTTATGCTGCTTATACTTCTACGGGCTCACTACCCATTCTTTAAAGAAGTTTATCAGGATATAAGTTGAAGTGTCTTGTACCCCATGTTCACACGCAATACGGTCTCACCGAGGCTACGACCAAGCAACTTTAGCTTGTCGCTCGAACATTATTGATGCGCACTAATCTTTCTATTGCGTCTTGGGGCTATGCAATATTTGCATGCAGCTTTACTATTCATCTACGACCCACCATCATTAAATATTGTTGTACTATAGCTCGTGACTGTGTACCAAGATTGACACGAAATTGCAATCCTTGAGCTCGGCAGGATTGAAACAGATCTCCAATCCTTGAGCTCGGCTAGATGTTATTTCTAGGTGCCAAATCGTATTGCCACTGCGTACAATGATGGGTCATTTGAGATGAATAAGTTTAGGTTGGATATGAACCTCCACCTATAATCCGCATATGTAGAAACCTTGTCAGGCGATCTCATTCACCGCTAAATTGCGGATTGTCACTTTGATGAGACAATATTCCCGTCGTTAAGGGGAGATAAGAACACAAGTGTTTAAGTGGAACGATGTGAATTGTCGTGGTTTGTCCCCACTAAGTTTCATCTTGATCCCAAATGCTTAAAGTGTTAAAGTGACGAGATCACATGCTGCAAATATGTCTGCAAGGATTGATGTCCTACAAAAGGACATGGCGCGACCAAATGGTGTTGGTCTTGACACCATCACCATAGATGGTGATATGGTGACGCCATATAGTGGCAAAATTGGTGTCACAAGGCCGTGTGGCTCCCTAAAAGGAGGGAGGCCCTTAGGTTCCATATTTTCTCGCACTAGGAAGAAAGCGAGCTTGGCACAACCTGATCCATTGATCAGTGATACTCAAATCCGTCTCATGAAGTCTGAGTTGTGATTATCGTTGGGGGACGCCTCAATGTCAAATCCAATCCATATAGAGATCTCTACAAGTATTACACTAGTGTACATGAGGACGTGGGATAATGAGTATACTATCGAACCACCCTTCGTTGATGGATATCAACTTAGTTGATTGGCCAAATGGAAAGATGCGATCCAGCATTAACAAAGAGATAGGTCCTTGGGCAGGTGATGCTGACACCGCAAGCTAAACCCTATCAACTGTACCTTTGTTAGATAGCGTAGTGAGAACAAGAGCTTAGACTCACCTTATGGCGCAAGGTCTCTCACTTATACGCACTGAGATCGACTACGATGAGATATGCTCTCGTAATGGATGTCATTGAACTCCACTACTTTGTCAGTTTGGTAGTTTTCGAATAACTGAACATGCAGCCTATGAACGTGGTCATAATAACATCTCTATGGGATCAGAAATATACATGAAGGTCTTAAACGGACTTCATTCATCTGAATCAAGTGGCTCCAAACCACAGGAGCATGCGTTTGCTAAATGTATTGAAACGCACATGGACTCTACTTGATTTGGAAGAGATATGATGAATTATGCCTTTGCGTGTTCATTCTGGATTTACATGGACTCTTGATGGATCAAGAGATGCCAATATGTATCAACATCCGAAGAAAAAGATCTTGGGAAGACATGGTCTCGATAAGGCACTCGATGACTGTATTGATGATGATTTTCCATCAATCGGCTTAGGCGCTCTATAACTAGTAAGGCCTACATATACTCCCATGATTAGTCAAGGTCTTTGCTCTAAAGAGAGATCCGTTGTTTTGTCTAAAGCAAGATGACAAATATGTGTTAAGAGATGGAGTTCTTATCTAAGTACAATAAGACGCATCAATGTACTCAACACAATACGAAAGACTTGACATCTCATTCGCTATGAAAAGTTGTAAAGCTAAGTGTAGCTATGCGCTCACGCAACGCCAATGTAATGGCAGTAACTCCTTTTTTCAATACTTAATGGTATGAAAGGTTGAGGCTTATTCTATCCCTACATAAGAAAGACACATCAAAAGCGAAATCAGAATCTGCCAAGTTTTGTAGGTCAAATTCCACGGAACCTACAGGAAATCTCACTCACAGGAAATTGGTGCAATTGGTACCATTGGAAAGGTCTGTGTGTCTACTTTCCAGGGACACCAACCATTTGATCATACTTATCATATTGAGTGAGTTATGATTCAATCTCAAGAACAATTTTGATTTCCAGAAAGTCTACTTTTCTTTGATTTCTCTTATGTTAATGGTAGACATGTCTTATGAAAAAAGTAGTTGTGTCTTATGTTAAATGTAGACTTTGCATCTTTTACCTTGATTTGCTTCAATCTCAAGAACAATTTTGATTTCCAGAAAATCTACTTTTCTTTGATTTCTCTTATGTTAATGGTAGACATTTCTTATGTAAAAAGTAGATGTGTCTTATGTTAAATGTAGACTTTCCATTTTTTACCTTGGTTAATTTGCTTCAATCTCAAGAACAATTTAGATTTCCAGAAAGTCTACTTTTCTTTGATTTCTCTTATATTAATGGTAGACATTTCTTATCAAAAAAGTAGTTGTGTCTTATGTTAAATGTAGACTTTGCATCTTTTACCTTGGTTAATTTGCTTCAATCTCAAGAACAATTTAATTTTCCAGAAAGTCTACTTTTCTTTGATTTCTCTTATGTTAATGGTAGACGTTTCTAATGAAAATAGTAGATGTGTCTTATGTTAAATGTAGACTTTGTATTTTTTACCTTGGTTAATTTGCTTCAATCTCAAGAACAATTTAATTTTCCAGAAAGTCTACTTTTCTTTGATTTCTCTTATGTTAATGGTAGATGTTTCTAATGACAATAGTAGATGTGTCTTATGTTAAATGTAGACTTTGCAACTTTCACCTTCCATTATTGATTCAATCTCAAGAACAATTTTGATTTCCAGAAAGTCTACTTTTCTTTGATTTCTCTTATGTTAATGGTAGACATTTCTTATCAAAAAAGTAGTTATGTCTTATGTTAAATGTAGACTTTGCATCTTTTACCTTGATTTGCTTCAATCTCAAGAAAAATTTAGATTTCCAGAAAGTCTACTTTTCTTTGATTTCTCTCATGTTAATGGTAGACATTTCTTATGAAAAAAGTAGTTGTGTCTTATGTTAAATGTAGACTTTGCATCTTTTACCTTGGTTTGGTTCAATCTCAAGAACAATTTAGATTTCCAGAAAGTCTACTTTTCTTTGATTTCTCTTATGTTAATAGTATACGTTTCTAATGAAAATAGTAGACGTGTCTTATGTTGAATGTAGACTTGAAAATTTTACTTTCGGTTGGTTAAATCTCATTCTCACAATTTTGATTTCTAGAAAGTCTACTTTTCTTTGATTTCGTTTATGTTAATGGTAGAGATTTTTAATAAAAACAGTAGATGTATCTTATGTTAAATGTAGAGTTGCAAATTTTTCTTTGGGTTGATTCAATCTCATGAACAATTTTGATTTGTAGAAAGTCTACTTTTCTAATGAAAACAGTAGATGTGTCTTATGTTAAATGTGTCTTTCGACTTGCAACATTTTCTGTGATATTTTTCATGACAGTAGTAGATGTTTCTTATGATAGTTGTAGACAGTCTCAAGAATCATTTTGATTTCTAGAAAGTTTACTTTTGTGTGATTTTGCTCATCTGAATGGTAGATATTTCTAATGAAAACTGTAGATATAGAGAGACTTAACGGAGAGTTAACGGTGTTAGTTTGTTTTAACCTGCTATAGCAATTCAAAACTTGTTGGGTATCTATACCTTAAGGCACACAAGTGGAACCCTAAAACTTAAGGGATGATTATAATCATCTAATTAACCTTGAAGTGAAGTATTTCTTTCTACTAGGTAACAACGCTAGAATAAATAATTAGACCAACAAGAGATTATAACCTAGTGTTGGAACAACTAAGATAAATTCAAAGGTTAAGGTATCGAATAAGACAGTAGAATCTTCTCTGCTAACTGGAGTTGAAGTACCATAAACATTAGAGACAACATTTTGAGAGGAATGTTTAATCTCTTTCACAAGGTTAGGGTTATTGGTCATATGGTCAGATGCAACTGTAGCATGTTCAATACTTCTGAATTGCTTTGCATCCTTTGAATCCTGAATCCCGAAGAACATCCAAACTACTACCCCCACAAACCACTACGTACCATCACTACCACCATTGAAATCCAACCATCCTTGAAACCCCGGAATTTCATACTTGAAGCATCACCAAATTAATGTACCACCACTACCTCCATTGAAACCAAACTATCCTTGAAATCCTGAATTTTGAATATGAATCATACTACCACTGAAATCCTATATCACCATGCTTGAATTTTAACGCTAAATAATCTGAACTCAAATTCTTTACATGAATGGAAATCTTAGAAATGACCATATAGGCAACAGTTCGGAATTACAGTACTACATTTTAGCCCAGACTCGTCGTCCTACATCAACCATTGTTAAGTACATATACTTACTGTGGAGAGATTGACCACTCCAAAGCAAGTGCTATGAAATAATTGAATATCTTGACTGGAAATTTCACTAAGAAACATCGGAAGAAGTTGAGAAAGGTTGTAGTTGCTACCACATATGAACAACATCCATCCAACGTGTTCCTCCGCCAATAACCCTAACCTTATGAAAACGCTTAAATATTCCTCTCAAAAGCCATAGCAAACAGATTGAAGATTATCCTCCCACATATCATATCTCCCAATCAAAGCGCTTTTGTTCCTAGCCGTTTAATTACGGATAATACATTGGTTGCTAATGAGCTAGCTCATTTCATTCACAACAAGAGAGAGGGTGCCGAAGGTTTTATGGCTCTTAAACTAGACCTAAGCAAGGCCTATGATAGGATGGAGTGGCTTTTTTTGCAGAAGGTGTTAGAACGTTTTGGTTTCGCAGCAGTGTGGATTGATGTAGTAATGCAGTATGTGAATTCAGTTCGATATTCGTTTCTGGTAAGAGGGAAACCTAGAGGTTTTGTGATTCTTAGCCGGGGATTGAGGTAAGGGGATCCTCTTTCCCCCTATTTATTTTTATTAAGGGCAGAAGGCTTCTTGGCTCTCCTAAAGCTTAAACAAGATCAAGGGTGGTTGCCAGGAATTGGTGTTTGTGTTGATGCTCCTCCAGTTAATCATCTATTGTTTGCGGATGATAGTATGTTATATGCTAATGCTATATTGGATGACTGCTTCCGTATTCAAGATGTTATAGAGACATATGGAAGGGCTTCAGGTTAGCTTGTGAACTTTGAAAAGAGTTCTGTGGTTTTTAGTGGAAGTACTTCAGTTGAAATGCAAGAAGAAGTGTCTGAGTTGTTGGGAGTGAAAGTGGTCATTTCCCATGAAAAGTATCTAGGTCTGCCCACTTATGTGGGTAGGAAAAATCAGCAACTTTTCAATTCATCAAAGAAAAGCTTGCTAAGAAGATCTCTAGCTGGCAAGGAAAGCTTTTGAGTGGAGCTAGAAGAGATATCTTGATACGTGTGGTATCACAATCATTGCCTAATTATGCAATGAGTGTCTTCTTACTCACAAAAATATTTTGTGAGGATTTGGAACAGCTTTGTGCCAAGTTTTGGTGGGGGAGTACAGTGGAAAAAAGAAAAATTCACTGGAAGAACTGGAAATCTCTATGCAACTCGAAAGAAAAAGGAGGTTTAGGCTTCCGTAGTCACTCTGAGTTTAACTCAGCAATCCTTGCAAAACAAGCTTGGCGGATCATCCAAAATCCTAACTCTTTGGTGGCTCGGCTCTACAAGGCCAAGTATTTCCCTAAGGGCTCATTTTGGACAGCAGAACCCCATGCTTCTCCATCTTATTCATGAAGAAGTATTTTCTCTACTCGGGAAGTTCTTCAACAGGGGAGCTATTGGCAAGTGGGAAATAGAGATTTAATTAATATTTCTACTGACTCGTGGATTCCTAGGATTCCGGAGTTTAAACCTCAAGCAGTTACTTCTCTGCCTCCACATGTGAACAAGGTGAGTGATCTAATTTGTCATACTGGATTGTGGAATGAAACGTTAATCAGACAAGTTTTCTCTCCTAATGAAGCGTCTGGAATAGTTGCTATTCCCTTGCCATCTGCAAATGTTTCTGATAGAGTGGTATGGAGGTTAGAAAAAAGTGGAGAATTTACTGTTAAAACTGCATACAGACATATATTCTCAACTTCAAATTCTAGACAACCTTTTGAGTTATCTGTTGGCATTTCCTTTTGGAAGAAACTGTGGAAAGTTGATGTTCCGTTTGCAGCAAAAGTCCATATGTGGAGGGTAAGTCACAATTTTCTTCCTTCACTTGCCAGACTAGCCTCAAAACATGTCGAGTTTGAGTCTTTGAACTGTACTCTTTGTGACGATGGAATTGAAACTACACTGCATTTATGTTAGGACTGCCCTTTTACTAGGCAGGTCCTCCAATCCCATGCTTTACTCTCCCAGGTTTGTCTGAACCTTGCTGTGCTTCTTTTGGACTTATTGGAATGGTTTAATGCTTGTGTTCATGCTCTCTCTAGCTTCGTGTTGGGGGAGTTGGTATTTTTGTTGTGGAGTATTTGGAAAGAGAGGAACAATAGATTTGGAATGATCAGACTAGTTCAGTAATGGACACTATTATCTCTTCGATGACAAGGCTGAGAGAGTTTAGAATGGTGAAGCTGCAAAAAACTAAACCTGCCAAGGAACCTGGCATGAATAGATGGAAAGCACCTTCAGCAGGGATTTTTAAAATTAATGTAGATGGTTCTTTCTTCCAATCTACAAATTATGGTAGCACTAGCTTTGTTATACGAGATTCAGTGGGAACTTTCTTGGCTGGAGGTGGTAAACCTGCTACAGGTATTCTATCTGCAGAACACATGGAACTTTTAGCTTGTAAACAGGCTATCGAGTTTGCATTAGCTCATAACTTTACACCTGCAATGATAGAGACTGATGCTCAGTTGGTCTATTTGCAACTCATCAACAGGCAGGTTGGTAACTTCTCTGTTTTGGGAAGGTTGTATGAAGATGTGGGTGTTTTGCTAAGGGAAGACAGTACTTTACTTTTAGTATTTGCCAAACGTAATGCTAATACAGCTGCACATCTTATGGCTGTTAATTCTAGGAATCTTACACAAGAGTCCTTTTACTTTTATGTACCTACTTTTCTCCAGACTGCTATTGCAGCTGATTTAGCTCATATGTAATTTGCTTCTTGTTCTTAATAAAGTCTGACCATTCACTACCAGAAGAAAGGCTTTAGCCGACGAAAATAAAAAAACCAGGCCGACAAACTATTTTTTTAGCCGACGAAATTTTCATTCGTCGGCTAATTTAAATTTTCGTCGGCTAAAGAATTTATTTTGTCGGCTAAAGTTCACAGACTATAGCCGACGAAATTTTTAAAATTTTAGCCGACGAAATTAAAATGTCGTCGGCTAAAGTGCTTTATATTTGCAGATCTGGATAGCAGCAGCTCATTTGGGAAAAAAACGGGAGAAAAAGTTTGGGTGTTGTCGAAATCTGTCCATAATTAGTTTGTGGAGCTATATATAGGTACGTATATGTGTATATATGTTGATTTTGAGTTTTATTTGAGTTGATCGATTTTGAGTGTGATTGAGTTGATTGATTTTGAGTACGTTGGATGTATATATAAATGTGTTGATCGATTTGGTTGATGATTTGATAATATATATGAAGTTGTTGTTAATAAATAGTAGATATATATATATATGTTAATTAATTTATAATTAATATTGTGCTGATATGGTATGAAGTTGTTGATGATATATATGAGTTGATGATGATTTTGTGATGATGTTGATATATAATATTGTTATGAGTTGCTTGATTTTGAGTACGTTAGATGTATATATATATGTGTTGATCAATTTGGTTGATGATTTGATATAATATATATGAAGTTGTTCATAAGTAGTAGATATATATATATATATATGTTAACTGATTTATAATATTGTGTTGATGGTATGAAGTTGTTGATGATGATTTTGTGATGATGTAGATATATATATATATAATATTGTTATGTAATTATTAAGTGTGTGTGTGTATATATATATATATATATCTGTGTGTGTGTTAATTAATTTGTTGTTAATTAGTTGTAGTACGTAGAATATATACGCGTACCAAATACATTGAGATTTTATCTATGACATGTAATTTAAATAATAATTAGCTAGCGTTATACATATATATTTTGTTATATTTTCAGGATATGGATAAGAGTTGGATTTCGCTTTCAAAATGGGACAAAAGATATGGTAAAGGAGTTATGAGTTTTCTGGAATATGCGCTGACTAATGCTAACGGGAATACAATTTTCTATTGCCCGCGCACAAAAAAACTTCAGTGTCGCAGCGATATGCATCGATTTGCGATTGACAAAGTATGGCAGCACCTGAGGAGTAACGGGTTTTGGGAGAAGTACACATGTTAGTTATATCACGGTGAAACCTCATCAGGGGGTCCGCATGATCATGGCCAATTTTCTGAGATGGGCAATACATCCAACAATCCAACAACGGCATTCATCAACGACATGTTTCCTTATGAGAGCGGTGTATGCGCTCAAGGACAGTATATGTCACATCCCGACCCGTAAAATTTTATCTTATTTACTAGCTTGGTTATAATAAGAATTTTTACCGTCTCTGACATTGAGTTATAGTTTAATCGGTCCCTAAAGGGGTTTTGAGGGACGATTATTTCGGAGAGTTATTCGTAGGAGAAAAATATGTCGACGGTAAAAATAGTAAATTTTAGCTAGTAAAAGGTAATTTTTAATAGGGTATTTTATTTTGTGGTGTTAAAGCGCGGTGACGCCGCTGCTGCCCATGGTTGTTTTCGCCGGAGCTCCCTCCTCCGGCCACCAAAGTCGGTGATCTTTGGCTCGTTTTGAAGCTCTCCTCCCGTGCAACAACCCCTCCGAAAGGCTCGATCCCTCTTGAGCTCGGTAAGGAGAAATTCGAAGTTGAAATTCTAGGGCTTTTAGGATGTTTTCGTTCGATTGACCTAGTTAGGCTTGAAATTGGACTTAGTGATAGTTATGAAAGTTGTTTGGGATGTTGAGAGAAAGCTGCTGTTAAAATTTGGTAGAATTTGGACGTCGCCGGAGCTGGTCACCGGCCGCCGCTGGAAAAATTGTTTTTGGTGGAGATTTTTATGAGGAATTTAATGGAATGAGTTTTAGAATTTTCGGACGAGTTTTGAATAGGTTTGTGAATTTTCAGAAGTTTGGTATTTAAGCGGTTAAATAATGTAAAATCCGACCGTAGGATTTAAATCAATTTCTGGGAAAGGTTGTTTATACGACTGCCGAGTATGATATAAAAGTTTGGATCGTTCCGATTTAAGAATATCGAACTTAGGTAATGATGAGCGTAATTATGGCTCTCGATTAATTTTGCCTATTTTATAAATACTGGAATTTAGTTGGTAAATTAATTATATATTTGGAACAAGACGTGAGGAGGCCCGAGCAGAAGAAGCCTTAGAGCGTCATCAGGCTTAGGCCTAATTTGTGAGTGGACCTTTGTTTTAAATAAAAAGCATGCGATGAATGATTTTATTAATCATTTATTTCTTCTGATGAGATTTATTGATTTCTCGCTTATTTGACAATTTTTCCTCCTTTGGAGAGATCCCAAAAATGAGATTTTCGGTGTATATATATGTTTTGGATTTTATGAGAATAGTATGTATATAAATGCTAGCTAGCCATACGTGCTTGGTCCGTCATAATGAGGTAAAATACCATTATGGCGTGTCGTGCGTGTTAGACACAAGCGTCATAGCCCTATATGAAAACTTCTTTCTTTTTCAGTTTATTTAGGTTTTCATATAGGGAGTCCACACGTATATGTACACCGTCCCTTTTCGGTCATAATGAGGAAAAAATACCATTATGGCGCAACGTGAGCGTTAGACGCCAGCGTTGTAGCCTTGTATGAATTTCTATTTTTCTGAATTGTTTCTAGGATTCATACAAGGAATGTGACGAGTGTAGATACATACGAATATATATATATATGAATATATATGGTTTAGCCTGAGAGGCTCCATTTTATTTGAGTTTGTGACTAGCCAGTGCTAGTCGTGAAATTGTCAGATTATGAATTGAGCGCTTTTGAGCTGCCGCATGCAGTATATTTTCTTTGAAATTAAAATGGGAATACATAAATATTTTGTTATTAAATTATTTATGTCCACTCACTCTAACGTTATTAAATGTCTTCCCCTAGGCCCTTCGTTTTAAAATGCCCAGTCTGCAGGATTGCATAGTTGAGATCGGGCGTACATGGAGAAGAGGCATAATCAATACTATAGCTTCCGCTCTTTTCTATTTATTTATAGTTCATTTCCTCTTAAATAGAGTTGCTCTGATTATGTGGTTGTCGTATATGATACTTGTTAGATTAGTAAATCTATATTGGGAGAGGTTGTGATTTGTGGGTAGCACGAAGGCTCCAGGAGTCTATAAGGTTGGATTTGGAACCTTTAGACGTGTTTGCAGGTTTCTATTAGAAGGGTTGTCCATTTTCAAGGGAGGTTGTACCAAAGTTAGCGGTAAATCTTTCCTTGGAGGTGGTCCCCGCACGATTTACTCCGGGTTTAGGGTGAAATTAGGGGTGGGTCGTGTCAGCTTGGTATCAGAGCACTACGTTATTCGATTCCTTTCTCGTTTTAGTACTACCTCATATTCTTGGTCATACTTAGTGTCTATAGAGTGATGGTCCGATCGCGACGGATCTATTAGCCTTATATGCTTTAGACACTATGTGTTGATTAAGTTTGTGATGTAGTTATTCTTGTCTTATTTATGGACAGTATTGTGCCATAAATGTTCATATCTTCAAGACTATGCCTCTGTACGCCGACCTCTTGAGTAATCATTATGCTTTGAGTAATGGAAATGTGTATGGATTATGCCTTTTTCAAGGGTTATTGAGTTGATATCATAATTGTTAGAGTTCAATTGCGAGTTGGAAACTCCAGTGGGGAACTCATATGCGTAGCAGCATTCATTTCAGTTGACCTAATGATTGATTGGGTTATGATTAAGATGTTAGGGTGAACATCTTGTGTGAATCTGTAGTAGGTGAAACGTTTGATTCGATGCATGTCTTAGAGTTTCCTATTTATGGTGGGCAAGTATGAAGTTGTAGTAATCAGGTGGAATATCTTGGTATCGAGATCGTGACTTCTAGGAGCAAAGAGTTGGAAGAAAGTTTGAAATAGTGGTGTATTATTTTGAGGTAAGGGTTGGTTGAAGTGATGCGGGAGGTATCTCTGGTCATTCAAAAAGGTACCTATGTGAGTTGTTAAGGACTCAATTTTGGGCTAATTAGTCACGGGGATTTGTGGCTAATAAAAAGACTATCATTTAGAGAAGTCTTGATTGATGATCAAATTTCCAACTGCCTTGTCCGCAGAGAAAGTCAGTTGAGATTATTTTGGTTAATGTTTGTTATGGTATGGTGGCGCATGTTTTGGCCATACAGCTCTAATCAAGGATATGTTTCTTATCCTTGGAATCTTCATATTAAAGAGTATAATCAGAACATTTTGGAGAAGGAGGTTATTAGCAGTCGATGAATAGTAAGATTTTTGGGTGACTTTCGTCTATATTGTGGTTTAGCTGAAGCCGGCTAAGACGTTAAATATAAGAGTCCAAGATTATTTTCCTTGGATTGTTGGCCTTGCAAGAGTCATTGAGCATGGCGTTGTGAAAAACATGTTGTTGGCCTCGCAAGAGAATTGAAGAAAGTGAATGGTATATCTAAATATTTTAAATTGCTAGCAAGCTCTGAAGCGTTGAGTAGCAATTGTCGGTTATATCATTTTAATCGTGGAGCCATTATGGATTCTTTTAGAATTCTAGGTGTTGAAGTTCGATCTTCGGATTTGTTGAGTGTTTTATAAAGATGGTAAATGTATTTGACCTTGAAATTATAATAATAAAGTAGATGCAGAAGAGTTGAGGTCACTTTGACTTTACGATAACAGTCGAGAATGGATTAAATATGTTGAGATCTTTGGAAGTTCTTGGAAATATTAATTTTTAGCGACCTTGGTCGCTAGGATGGAAAAGTGAGGAATGTTGATGTGGCGTGAATGTCCATTATGTGGTTGCTTCCGCTCTTTTCTATTTATTTATAGTTCATTTCCTCTCAAATAGAGTTGCTCTGATTATGTGGTTGTCGTATATGATACTTGTTAGATTAGTAAATCTATATTGGGAGAGGTTGTGATTTGTGGGTAGCACGAAGGCTCCAGGAGTCTATAAGGTTGGATTTGGAACTTTTAGACGTGTTTGCAGGTTTCTATTAGAAGGGTTGTCCATTTTCAAGGGAGGTTGTACCAAAGTTAGCAGTAAATCTTTCCTTAGAGGTGGTCCCCGCACGATTTACTCCGGGTTTAGGGTGAAATTCGGGGTGGGTCTTGTCAGTATATGTCTGACCCGTTGCAGCCCTTCCCTAGAGCTGTCAACACTGCTGGTATTGAAAAGTACAACAAACTGCTTGCTTTCCAAAAGACCCCTGTGTACCCCGATTGTTAGAAGACCGTTCTTGAAAGTGTGATGGACGTAATGAAGATTAATGTTGAGACAAAATCGACCGTGAAGGCTGTTGATAATTATCTACAGTACACTGCTTCGATGCTGCCCCACGGTCATCGTCTTCCTACCACTCATCATAAGGTCCGATGTATCCTGAAAGATCTTGGGCTTTCCTACATCAAGATCCATGCATGCAAATATGACTGCGTTCTCTTCTGGGGTAAACATCTAGAAGGGAATGACCTTGGTGGCCTTGACGCATGTCCGGTATGTCACACTGACAGATATAAGCTGACTCCTGCAGGTAATAGGAAACCTGTGAAGGTACTTCGGTATTTCTTGTTGAGGGATAGGCTGGAGCGGTTGTACATGTCTTCACACACGGCCAAAGCTATGAGATGGCACGCTGATAGGGAATTGCATGACGAAGATACCCTTATACACCCTGCTGACAGGGAGCCTTGGAAGCATATAGACAGGAAGTTTCCTCATTTTGCGTCAGAGGTCCGAAATGTGAGGCTCGGGCTCTCATCCGAAGGGTTCAACCCTTTTGGCAACATGAGTCTTCAATACAGTGTATAGCCGGTGATTTTGGTACCGTACAACCTTCCTCCATGGATGTGCATGAAGAAGGAATACAATATGTTGAGTTTGTTGATTCCGAGACCCGGTTATCCAGGGAAGTGTCTCGATGTGTATTTGAGACCTTTGACTGAAGAGCTTAAGTTTTTGTGGGACGTTGGTCATCCCACTTATGACAAGTACATGCACGAGATGTTTCAGATGCATGTCATGGTTGTTGGTACCATCAGTGATTTTCCTGCCCGTGGGATGTTGTCGGCCAACGTTGTTAGGGGATACAAGGCTTGTCCAGAGTGCCTTAGCAATGAGGGGAGCAGCAGTCATTGCAACAAGATATGCAGATTGGGTCAACGTGATTTCCTTCCATATAATCACGAATGACGGTTCGATTACAAGGCATTTGATGGGACCGTAGAACACGGTGTGCCTCCCAGAAGATGGACGGGAGAAGAAATTTTAGCAGTGCTTAATGAATACGATTTTGGGCAGCTTAGCAATCATCCCAATATTGTGGCGGCAATACCTGAAAGACCCGACAGGTACAAATTCTGGACACATAAGAGCATATTCTGGGAACTCCCATACTAGAGTAAGTTGTTGATCAGGCACTTCCTAGATGTTATGCATATAGAAAAGAATGTTTGTGACAGTGTGGTCGGCACAGTGCTGAACTTGGAGGGGAAGACGAAAGACGGTCCTAAGGCACGCATTAATCTAAAAAAAATGCAATTAAGAAGACATCTGTGGTTGAAAGAAGAGAAGAAAAAAATACCTCAACCTCCTTACACCGTGAAGCCTAACCAGAATAACGTAATTTTCAGGTGGATGAGTTGTGTGAAGTATCCTTCAGGCTATGCAGGAAATATAGCCCGGTGTGTGAACTTCCGGGACAATAAGATGTACGGGTTGAAGAGTCATGACTGTCATATCCTGCTACAACGTCTCTTCCTTGTTTTCATTCGACCGTTCCTTCCTCGTCAGGTGGTGGAGCCATTAGTAGCGCTGGCAAGATTCTTCCAGAAGTTATGCAATCGGGAAGTGAAAAAATCTAACTTCCGGGAAATGCAAGAGGACATCACTTATATCATGTGTAAATTTGAGAGGATATTTCCTCTAAATTTTTTTGACATCATGCCTCACCTGATGATCCATGTTCCCGAGCAATTGTTGCTTACCGGTCCAATACACTACACTTGGATGTATCCCATGGAAAGGTACGTTTTTTACACCTGAATTCCTCAATATATATACATGTTCAATAATCATAACACTTTGCAACTTGATTTATAGGCAACTTGGAGACTACAAAGATTATGTGGCTAATAAATCCACGCCTGAAGCATATATTGCGCACGAGTGCGTCACCTACATGAAGTTGTATTTAGGAGCGTTGAAGGAAACTCTGCAAACCATGCCGGTAGATGTACCAAAGTTCAATCTTTCCATACTCTCCAGTGATGTTGAAGTTTATGGAATTTTGCCAGACTCCTACAAGTTGCAACCACATGAGCTAGTCATTTCCCACTGGTGGGTATTGATTAACTGTCTAGAAGTTGAATACTGGAAAGACATCCATCTATATTGTCCAGACATTCATGGTGATCTCGAGTACCACAACAGGGAGTTCGCAAACTATTTTGGTGGCTGGGTACGTAATTCAATATTTCTGTACGTATTTATGTTTATTGCATAATTATCCATATTTACAGTTGAATGGTTGGTTGCAGATGAACCATATTCAATTTGATGGTCACCCAAATTGGTCGCACGAACTAAGACTTCTAGCGATGAAGTCGATAATGTCAAGAGTTTATCTTATGTGCAAGGTGAATGGCGTGCAATTTATATGTGAACAGAGAGACAGCAGACGGAGAACAGACAATTCTGGGGTGATGGCGCATAGTGGGCGGAATGGAGTTGACTATTACGGTGTTCTCCATTCAGTGGTGGAACTCGTTTACGGTGAAGGCATGACAGTGCACCTCTTCAAGTGTAGATGGTTTGATACTAGCCCGCAGTGCATGAAGACCGATCTGTACGGAATATTATCGGTGAACACTGCTACAAGTTCTTAAGAAGATGACCCGTTCGTTTTTGCCACATCGGTAAAACAAGTGTTTTATCTTGATGACCTTGCTAAGGGTGACACGTGGAAAGTTGTCAACCTTGTGCACCCTCGAAATATTTACCGGGTGGCTACACTTGGAGAGGCCGAAGAGGAGGAAGAAGATGTTGCGTATCAAGAGCCCAACGCAATAGGTATTCCTAACTCCTCTGCCGTTCGCCTTAATAATTTTAAAGCGGGTCGTTCGGTGCGAATTCGTGATGAAGAGCCAAGGCTTATTGATGTTGATCCAAATCAAGAAACAGACGAAGACTCTGGCGATGA
Source organism: Fragaria nilgerrensis (assembly GCA_010134655.1). NCBI lineage: Eukaryota > Viridiplantae > Streptophyta > Magnoliopsida > Rosales > Rosaceae > Fragaria > Fragaria nilgerrensis. The sequence goes on from CM020980.1 coordinate 19,113,692, forward strand.
GGAAAGGCATAAATTACCAGAAATTAATTCTGACACCAAAGAAGACTCATCGGATGATTCCGATTACAAGCCTTAGTTTTAATTTAGAGGACGTAATACATTAATTTGTAATAAAAAAGAATGTATTACTTTTATAGTTTACATATGTTGAATTCATATTTCTGTTATTTTATATGAATTTTGGTAATATATGAACAGGAAGTTAGTGTGGTTTAAACCTTCTGTTTTTTTAATGTATTTTTTATACTTTAGCCGACGAAATATACCATACTTTAGTGACGAAAATCATAGTATTCCGGTAAAGTCCCGGTGCCGATAGTTACGGTCAATGCAATTTTCCATTCTTTATCCCTATGGGTAGCCCTATCTTTGGTTGTTATTTTCCGTAAAATTTTTATACGACTTGTTGGGTCTCATCGGTTTGAAACTATTTTCAGTTGAAGGTCTAGGAAAAATACGTAATTTAGACGGTCCAATGACATTTTCCGTGCGTTTAGGGTTTGACTTACGGGATTGACCGTCCGGATCGAGCCCTTAACCTTGTCGGATCAAGTTAAATTTTTTTCCTACGCATGTATTTTATCATGATGGTCAGATCTGACGGTAGGATTTTCGTTTCTCAAGTTTGATCATCACAATCACAAGGTGCCGAATGTATAAAGGTAATTTAGCCGACGATTTTCAAACGTAAGCCGACAAATTTCAAAGATAAGCCGACGAATTTCAAAGGTTTAGCCGACGAAATTCAAAGTTAAACCGACTCTTTTCAAACGTAAGCCGACGAATTTCAAAGGTTTAGCCGACGAATTTCAAAGGTTAGCCGACGAATTGCAAAGGTTTAGCCGACGAATTTCAAAGTTTAGCCGACGAATTTCAAAGTTTAGCCGGCGAATTTCAAACGTAAGCCAACGAATTTCAAAGGTTTAGCCGACGAATTTCAAAGGTTAGCCGACGAATTGCAAAGGTTTAGCCGACGAATTTCAAAGTTTAGCCGACAAAGTAAAAATTTCGTCGGCTAAAGTTACACAGTATACAGACGAAGACTCAGCGCTGGACAGCCTCCACAGCGCGTTTCAAAACCCTAGCCTCCTCCCTCCGCCTCCTCCGCCTCCCTCTCCTGGTCTCCCGGTCGCCCTCTCCCTCTCTCGGTCTCCCGACTGCCTCCTCCGCCTCCTCTCCCTCTTCCGGTCTCCCGGCTACCTCCTCCGCCTCCTCTCCCTCTCCCGGTGTGCCTCCAAGGTTAGAGTTTTTCTTCTTTTTTACTTTTGATTTCGAATTGATTTTCACCTATGTTTTTTGTTACCATATAATCTCTCATTTTACTGTTATGATCATAAATTTTGATGGCTAAAGGCCTTACATTTTTGTGGTTAATTTATGTTTAGGAGATTAATTGGATTCATATTTTTGAAGAAGTATAATTTCAAAAATATATATATTTCACATTATATTAAGTGTTTAAATTTAAGCATGAACATAATGAAAAAAAATGGATAATATGGAACTCGTTTACTTTTTCAATGTTGCCTCAACCTTGAATTAACGAGCAACATTGAATGAGTGTATCCGCCCATATCTCAGTCTTGATTCAAATTAATATTTTAAACAGGATGAGCGGTAATTTTAGATCGACGAAGGGTTCGAAGGGCAAAAGGTCTGAATCGTCTGAGGGAACCTCAAGCAACCCTCAAACGCCGTTTCGGGGCCTCATGACAGCCAGACGTGCGGCCCTTCTAGAGATGGCGCAGAGGCAGCCGGAGGTGCCTCCTTCATCGAGGCAGCAGGGCGTCCCTCGTTCCTCGAGGCAGCTATGGGCTCAGACCCAGACTCCAGTGTCTGCACCCCGTATGCCTGAGATACACCGGGCGCCCACTCCTAGTCCTACTGCTTTGGATGGTGGGTCATCTGGGGTACAGATGCCGCCGCCTCATCTGTTCCTTCCGCGGATGATACCGGCCTTACCTGCAGTCGATGACTCAGGGACGCCGATTTATCCACTGCCCCAGCCAGTGGCTCCATCAGCAGCGTACCGGTTCGTGCCTTTTGATACGCCTCTTATTTTCGCAAGGGTATCATCATCGGCGACAGAAACGGAATCCGTCGCGTCCGCCGCATCGCCCTCAGGTAATGAAAGATGAATGATTTTTTTTCTTATAATTAATAATTAAGGGTCTCCGATTTTAATAATCAATTTGGTTTATCATGTGATAGGCACCGTTGGAGCGAAATCGACAAAGAAGAAGAGAGGCCCCGTCACAGGGAAGGCCCTCGAGAAGACCGTCAGTACCTCAGGGAGGATCGTCATCGGTACTGACGGGGATGGCGACATAGTATCGGGCGGGAAGTCGAGGACGTACTCCGGTCGCGTGGGAGTGCTCATTAGGGATAGAGTCCCTATGTTGTGGTCAGATTGGGGCGAGGTCCCGCAGGAGGTTAAGGACATGGTCCACAACGCGATTTCGGTGAGTTTACAAAATGCCTCAATAATATTATGTATTACATTGTTGATTTCTCGAAAAACTAAACTAATAAACGGTTAAATGCAGGTGTGGTTTGACGTTCCCGAGCACCTGACGAACAGCTGGGCAGACGTTGTGCATGGGGGAAGGTACGTCGACAATGTATGAAAAAACAAAATTGTATGTGATATTAATAATATTTCTAATATTTTTGTTGTATCTGTAGGTACAAGGAGTGGAAGAACGAGTTGCGGACCCACTGGACTACGTACGAGAACGCACGTTCTGGTACCCCTGCTGAGTTCCAGTACAGGGAGTACGAGTGGCGTTGGCTTCTAACACTAGAATTCAACAACCCTCGTAAACAGGTATTTAAAAAATTAATTAGTTAATTTGTCATTAAGTACGTGCGTTTTTAATTTTTTTACTAATAGTTTATTTTTTTCTTTGAAGGCCGTTTCTCGAGCGAACGCTCAGAACCGGCAACGCAACACAAGGAACCATCATGCCGGTTCTAGACCGTTCGCTGTCTTCATGGACGAGGCGACCAGGGAACATCCAGAAGTCAAAGGGTACGTCTATACGTACAAGAAGGCATATCCTGACGCCCAGGAGGATATTGTAAGTCATCTTACGTTTTTAAATTTTTAATTTTACTTATATATATGCTAATTAATAATTTTTTTCCTATCCAATTAGGCGAAGGTGAGGGAGGCTAGTGACGAGGTGATGAGTGCTATAGTGAGGGAGACATGGCCGGACACGCAGGAGGAAGAGATGTCCAAAGCCAGGTCCCGGATCGACACTTCGGATCCTACGGTTGGGGCGAGGATCATGGGCACAGCCTTCCCACCGCGAGCAAACAACTTCTACTGCCGGGGTCTAGGAAAGAAGGGCGAGGGGGTCCTGAAGACCACTCTAGGATTTTAACGAAAGGCAGCCTTGACCAGTAGCAGGACCACGACCACCAGGATGACTCAACTAGAGTCGGAACTTCAGAGACTACGGGAATAGCAAGCTGCTCAGGTTGCCTATAATGCCGCGCAGGCAGACTATAATGCCGAGGTACATGCCATCCAGCAGGCCCAGCAGCGGCAGATGTTCCAGTACATGCAGGACTTTACAGCTGCCCAGCTTCAGGGACTTCCGCCTCCGCCCATGCCTCCGGCTATACCGCTACCCCAGCCGCCGCAACCTCCGCAGCAGCCCCCAGAAGCGGATATTAATTTAGACGATCTAGATTTTGTGTAGTTGATGAATTATATAGTTTTATGTGCTTGTTGTTGTTTTGGTGTATTTTGCAGCTTGCTTGAAATGGTAATTTAGAAATTTCGGGTTTTTTTTTTTATACTGGAATGGACTTATAGCTGACGAAATACGTCATAATTCGTCGGCTATAATAATGTTTAGCCGACGAATTATGGAATGTTTGGTCGGCTAAACCCTTATAAGCCGACGAAATATGGTCTGTTTCGTCGGCTTTAATTATTTTTTAATTTTTTTATTACATACTAAAGCCAACGAATATATTAAAATGTTTCGTCAACCATAGTCTCAGACTATGGCCGACGAAACTTTTTAATATATTCGTCGGCTATAGGCTGAGACAAAAGCCGACGACAGAGAAGGTCGTCGGCTAAAGTCTGAGAGACTAGCCGACGACAGAAGACGTCGTCGGCTAACTCTGGGACAATAGCCGACGACGGGTTATAGTTTCGTCGGCTAAAGTTATCGCCATGTTTGGATAACCTGATAATAGCCATAATCTCAAATAATTATTTAATATTTTTATAAATATAATAATACTGATAAATATTAAATAATATAATATTTATTTGGATAACCTAAACGTCTAAATTGCTTCTAAAGTATGATTTGATGAAGTTGAAGGTTACTGATGCCTATGTTTTTTTTATGCTCTTGCTAAAAACATTGAAGGTCTAGTATTTTGATTATATTAGTTTATTGTTAAGGAGTATTTTGGCCATGTAATTCAACTTTTAGTGTAAACTTTTTTTTTTTTGTTATAATATTTCATTAGTGGTTTATGAAACTTTATATTAAATTAAAAAATTATTATTTAAAATTTGAAAATATTTATTATTATAAACGGATCGGATTAACAGGTCGGGTATCCGTTAACCCGCCAGATCCGGATTTGGATCAACTTATTAAAGATCTAGCGGGTAACGGGTCAGATTTGGATTCAAAATTTTTATTACGGATCCGGATCCGGATCTGGGTCGATCCGGTCCATTTACAGGTTTAACTGTTGATGGTACTCTGACTATTTTTTATTTTTTAGTAAACGGAATTGTATTGCTAAAACAATGATCAGATGACACATTACATCATATGTCGGGTTCTACACAATCTTTCGGTAGAGACCTATAAGTACCATGACCGGTACCGTGATTGGTAACAATTAAGCTCGAGACAAGCCTCGAGCATAGGAAACAAAACCATAACACCTAATTTCCGAACAAGCGTAAACTACCTGTCTATGACCTTAATTGGTGTACACCTAGTAAACTAAGAAACCAAGGGCGACTGCTTCTTCCCATGCTCAGGCGACGTCCACATCAACACTCAAGGACACGCCTAGCCCAGATTTGAATCCAAGTATGAGCCCTAACCCAAGCCCAAAAACCCGAGCCCAAAAACCAACCCAAAACTAAATCAACCTCCTCCTGATAGAGATCGACGTCACCACTCGACGGTGAGATACCGCCATAACAGCTTTTAAGTGCCGCCCTCTACCGCCATCCTTCCGAGTCCAAGCGACCAGACCAGCACCCGTCATCCCCAAGAGTGTCGACGAACCACCACAAAGTCTTCCTAGCTCGACATCATTTCGACGACCCAACCCAGTCACCGACGACCCTAAGCCGTGCTAAACCAGATCGACCAGAATTCCTCTGCCATTGCCACGCCCTTGCGCTCCTAGCCGACTCTGACAATCACGCGCCGCCGCCACTACAAACCTAGGTACAAAGCCCCCCTCAAGGATTGAGAAACCATCGAAAAGCCTCTCGACACTAGCAACATAGTCGTCACCAGTCGAAACCTAGGTTTCAAAAACCAACTAGCTATTAGAGTTTATCTTATTGGTAAGTCAATATGTTTATTAAATAAACAATGGACGAATGAATCTTCAAAGTAATTTAAAAAGTGAAATTTAAACTATGATTAAGTTGGGGAAAGTTAGAGTTGAAAAAGGACTAGGATAGATATTTAGTCGCACTTTAATAGAGAGCCTCCGTAGGTTTCGGAGCGACTTTGAAATTCTAGAAATTTGCCGACGGCGCACCTCCGACATGCAGGTTGACGATCGTGGAGGCGGCTTCACCGCGAAGACAACGAGCGAGGGTGACACGCCCCGCCCCGAATTTCACCCTAAACCCGGAGTAAATCGTGCGGGGACCACCTCCAAGGAAAGATTTACCGCAAAATTCGGTACAACCTCCCTTGAAAATGGACAACCCTTCCAATAAAAACCTGCAAACACTTCTAAAGGTTCCAAATCCAACCTTAACTTCTGGAGCCTTCGTGCTCCTCAAAAACAATCATCACCAACAGGATAATAAACATTATCTAAGATAATATACATCATCCGTCAAATATTCTAAAATATAAACAAGCCTTCACCCACAACCAAAAATATATACATTAAACCCAAGTATTCAGAGCTACTAGACACTAGCGGAAGCAAGAAAAAGACAAGTAGGCTAAACAGGTAACCTACTGGTGAAAGGTGGTGGAAATACGGGTGACTATGCCTCGTCTCCTACTAGATCCAATCCGAACTCTGCAGACTGGGCATTTTAAAACAAAGGGCCCAGGGGAAGACATTTAATAATATTAGAGTGAGTGGACAAAAATAATTTAATAATAAACTATTTATGCATTCCCAATTTAATTTCATAGAAAAATATACTGCATGCGGCAGCTTAAAGACGCTCAATTCATAATCTGACAATTTTACGACTAGCACTGGCTAGTCACCAACTCAAATAAAATGAAGCCTCTCAGGCTAAACTATATATAATCATATATTCGTATGTATCTACACTCGTCAGACTCCTTGTATGAATCCTAGAAACAATTCAGAAAAATAGAAATTCATACAAGGCTACAACGCTGGCGTCTAACGCTCACGTTGCGCCATAATGGTATTTTTCCTCATTATGACCGAAAAGGGACGGTGTATATATACGTGTGGACTCCCTATATGAAAACCTAAATAAACTGAAAAAGAAAGAAGTTTTCATATAGGGCTATGACGCTTGTGTCTAACACGCACGACACGCCATAATGGTATTTACCTCATTATGACGGACCAAGCACGTATGGCTAGCTAGCATTCATATACATACTATTTTCATAAAATCTAAAACATATATATCCACCGAAAATCTTATTTTCGGGATCTCTCCAAAGGAGGAAAAATTATCAAATAGGCGAGAAATCAATAAATCTCATCAGAATAAACAAATGATTAATAAAATCATTCATCGCATGCTTTTTATTTAAAACAAAGGTCCACTCACAAATTAGGCCTAAGCCTGATGACGCTCTGAGGCTTCTTCTGCTCGGGCCTCCTCACGTCCTGTTCCAAATATATAATTAATTTACCAACTAAATTCCAGTATTTATAAAATAGGCAAAATTAATCGAGAGCCATAATTACGCTCATCATTGCCTAAGTTCAATATTCTTAAATCGGAACGATCCAAACTTTTATATAATACTCGGCAGTCGTATAAACAACCTTTCTCAGAAATTGATTTAAATCATACGGTCGGATTTTACATTATTTAACCGCTTAAATACCAAACTTTAGAAATTCACAAACCTATTCAAAACTCGTCCGAAAATTCTAAAACTCATTCCATTAAATTCCTCATAAAAATCTCCACCAAAAACAATTTTTCCAGCGGCGGCGCCGGCGGCCGGCGGCCGGCGACCAGCTCCGGCGACGTCCAAATTCTACCAAATTTTAACAGTAGCTTCCTCTCATCATTCCAAACAACTTTCATAACTATCACTAAGTCCAATTTCAAGGCTAACTAGGTCAATCGAACGAAAACATCCTAAAAGCCCTAAAATTTCAACTTCGAATTTCTCTTTACCGAGCTCAAGAGGGATTGAGCCTTTTGGAGGGGTTGTTGCACGGGAGGAGAGTTTCAAAACCGTACCAAGCTTGCTCGGATTGGTGGCCGGAGGAGGGAGTTCCGGCGAAGGGAAGCTCAAGGTAGCCGCGCCTTTCGGGCGGCACTGCTCCTTCACGGCGGCGCTAGGGAGGCTGTGACCAGTCTAGAATGGAAGCTGGGTTGATGGCCGACCTTTTGGGACCGGTGCGGCAGCTAACGGTGGCCGGACGGCGGAGAAGAAAATCCGGCAGCGGGAAGAGAATCGGGAGAGAAAGAGAGAGGAGAGAGAGAATCGGGAGGGAAGAGAGAGAAATATGTTGGGCTTGGCCCAACTGGTTCCAACCCAAATATACCCAATCCAAAAATTTAGCACCTCCAAAAATAATACCCTAATAAAAATTACCTTTTACTAGCTAAATTTACCATTTTTTTACCGTCGTTACATTTTTCTCCTACGAATAACTCTCCGAAATAATCGTCCCTCAAAACCCCTCTAGGGACCAATTAAACTATATGTCAATGTCGGAGACGGTAAAATTCTTATTATAATCAAGCTAGTAAATAAGATAAAATCTTACGGGTCGAGATGTGACAGAGGGAGTCGCAGACTTTGACGTTTGGGGGCGACAACTCTGAGGAGGAGGTCTTCTACTTCTCTTTCTCCGACTGTGGTGGTTTGTTTGGTTGTTTGTTTTTTTTTCAGATGTCGATTTAGCGTCGTTGTTGGGGCGGCGGTCTTTGGGGATTACGGTGTGGTTGGAGTGTGTGCACGACCGAGACCGTGGTTGGGACGAAATCGAAGCTTCAACAAGGTGCGACAATCTTTAGGTGGCAGCGGTGAGGCGGGGCTTGCAAATCGTGTTTGGCTAGTGTCCGGTTTGGTAAAAGCGAGCCCGATTGGTCAAGCCGGTTGCTAGTTTGGGAGAGATGACGTTGATGGTTGTGCAGTGGGGTGAAGGCCGCTCGCCAGAGGCGACGGCGGCGGCATCATATGGTAGATGGCTTGAGGCTACGTGCCCATCTCGGGTGCCCTTAACATTTGGGTTTAAGCCTTTGGGCTTTAGCAGGCCTGGGTCTTTGTTGCATGTTTCTTTGGGCCTGGAATACTAGGGTTATAATTCTGTTGTTTTTTTTTTCTCTACTTAGAGTAATTGTCTATAGTCTTTTATATAGGAAAAATGCCCAAATGGTCAGAAACAATGATTCAAAACCCCATTTCAATGAAAATAATAGTCAACCGCCCATTTCAATGAATTATAAGCAAAAGACGAATTTAACCTTTGCATATTATCTAGAAAATAAAAAAACGCAGCCATATCTTTAGATCAAAATCTCTCTCTCTCTCTAGACTGCCGTCGCAGCACTCATCGAGATGTGGCCGACTCCGGTAACGTCGATATATGTCCGACGAAGGTGATCGAGGTGACTTTCGGCAACACCCTGACCTCCGACGACCTCACACTACTACAGATCCTGAATTCGACCTCAATTTGAGTCGCGCCGGCGACGGCGACGGCGACCTCCACCTTCGTCTCCGATGACGTCGATTACAAGCTGTTAACCTCAAAACCCAGTTCCGACGACGAAAGCACCCAACGTCTTCACATATCTGATCTAACAACGATCGATGTCCACACCTCAACAACAACAGCGACTCTAAGCCCTGAAGGCAGTTCGGGCGACCCGGAGAGCCTTTTCCAGCAATTTGGAATGAAATCTCGGCGACCTGGAGGTCGAGGGAGGTTTTGAGGTGGAGGCGAGCGCCAGATGCGCACCAATCAGGGAAGCCGGGGCCAACAGGGAGGCCGACAGAGAGGACGGCTTTAAGGTCGGGAGGGAATGCGAAGCCAAACTCAGTCTCGACGCGAGCGAATTCAGGTTCGGATAGACTCGGCTAGACTTCGATATCCGAGTTTTTAAGATGAGTGATGAGATTTTCTAGCCAGAGATGAATATGAGAGGAGGCCATTACGTACGGGGAGGCAGAGTTTGGTGGTGAAGGGGGTAGATGGTGCAGCGGCGAAGGCTGGTGACGTGGGTCAGGTTGAGACCGGTCATTCTCCGATCAACGTCGACCATTGTGTGGGAGTGAAGTGGAAAATGGGAAAAGTGTGATATTATGTAAGGGTAAAATAGAAAATTACTGGAGATCAGGAACCAAGTTATTAGGGTCAGTAACCAATAAGTTATTAGGGGTCAGTAACCGAGTCACCGGTGGCCGAAATCCGGCGACCGGAGAAATCCGGCGACCGAAGAAATCCGGAGACCGGAGAAATCTGGCGGCCGGTGACCGGAGTCCGGAGTCCGACGGCCGGTGACCGGAGTCCGACGACCGATGACCGGTGTCCGACGACCAGTGACCGGATTCCGGCCAAGTATTCTCTCTTTTATTTTCTCTCTCTGTATGCATGTTTAAAGAGTGAGGGCAAAATAGTTTTAAAATAATATGGTTTGTTAAGAGTTTAGAAAAGATTTGTGTATTTAGGCATAAATATTTGTGCATTTGGGCATAAAAAATGTTACTTTATATTGAAATAGGTTAATGAAAATAAAAAAAATTACAATTTCTGCCACTGTTCTCTTAAAGCGTTGCCCCTAAAAATAAAAATAACTACGAATTATGCCACTGACGTCGTTTTCCTCATCCACGCCGTTACCCCATCTCTGAGTCCCCCATCTCTGATTTTCATTTCAAAAATCATTTCATTCTCTCAAACTATCAAAACCGCTCTTCTCTCTCACTCTCGCTGAAAACCCTAATTCTCTGTGTCTCCGGCGAATCGATCATCCATCTCTCTCCGACGAATCCGTCGTACTCCCCAGTAACTGTCGACACGAGACTCATCTTCGGCTCGAGGGCGGCGTCGAGAACAATTCCCCCATAACACCATAATTTGAAAATCTACGGTTCAGGAATAGGATTAGGAATTTAGGGGTTTGGGAGTTCGAACTTTGATATCGGTGTGGTTTTGAAGATCTAGGATTCACTAACATTCTGTTCATTAGTTTTTTTTCATTTTTTCGTTTGATTAATGTTCGTTATTCATTGCTTTTGTTCTGTTTAGTTTGGGATTATGAAGTTGCTTTTGGTATGTATTTTTTGTTCAGATTCTGCAGTTCATAGGTATGCATCTGTGATGCAGGGACTTAGAGTTGTATTAGTTACATGGATAGTTATATACATGGATAATTATATGCATAGTTACATGGATAGTTACACGGATAGTTATATACATGGATAGTTACATGTATAGTTACATGGATAGTTACATCGATAGTTACATGGATAGTTACATCGATAGTTACATGGATAGTTACATCGATAGTTACATGGATAGTTACATGCATAGTTACATGTAACTATCATGTAACTATCCAATACTACTGAGACTTTCGTTTTTTCGTTTGATTACTGTTTGTTATTCATTGCTTTTGTTCTGTTTAGTTTGGGATTATGAAGATAGCTATTTGTGTGTATTTTTTGTTAGGATTCTACAGTTCATATGTATGCATCTGTGATGCAGGGATTGGAGTTGTATTAGTCATTTTACATGTAACTGCCCATGTACTTTTGAAGATCTAGGGTTCACTGATATTTTGTTCATTGGTTGTTAGTATTTGTCATTCATTGGATTTTGCTTTGGTTTTTGCTTCCTCTAATTTGTGTGTAAATATTGGATTCTAATGTTTGTTAGTCCTTTGCTTTTTTCTGTTTAGTTACATGGATAGTTACATGTTTAATACATGTATAGTTACAGGGATAGTTACATTCTTAGTTACATGCTTAGTTACATACATGGATAGTTACAGGGATAGTTACATTCTTAGTTACATGCTTAGTTACATACATGGATAGTTACATGGATTGTTACATGCATAGTTACAGAGATAGTTACATACATGGATAGTTACATGATTTGTTATTGTGGATAATATATTTGTTATTTGTTAATGTTTATATGCTGTTTATTTGATGCAAGGAAATTGATAAGCAAAAAATGAACGCAGTTAATGAAGAAGGAAAGAAGAGAAAGAGGATAGTTGATGAAGGAGGAAAGAAGAGAAAGAGGACAGTACATGAAGAGGCTGATGGTGTCCTGCTGTCCAAACTATTTCTAAGACAGGAAAAAAGAAGGAGAAAACAAGAGAAGAAAAATAAGATAGAGCAGCCAAAGAAGAATAAGGCCTTGAAGATGACATCTGAAATAGAGGAGGAGGAAGAAGAATATGAGACAGAGAAGAAGAAAGCAAATCAGTTCAGATCAACATGGCCTGAAATGGACAGCTTTAGAGAAGTATTAGATGAAGAAGCACTGAATGAGTTGAGAAATGGCCCGTTTGGTTTACTTTTTGAAGGATTTTATGAGCATATGAACAAAAAACACTTCGGGAAGTCGAACAAGCTCATTAAAACAATCGCCGACACTTACAATGAAAAGCTTGATGCATTTGTGATCGGGCAAGGAAGATACAAAATCTCAAGCGTAGATGTATTTGAGATTCTAGGACTTCCTAGAAAAGGTGGCTCCTTCGACACAATGCAAGTGGAGGAGAATGCAGCAGAGACATTGTTTGGGAAAAACAAAAAAGTGACAAAAAAGTGTGTGATGGACGCTTTAAGAGAGCTGAAGGACCAGCAGCCAACAAATGATGAAGAAAGAAGAAAGAAGAGAAAAAAATTTGGTTAGGCTACTCATTTTAGAAATTTGCATAAAGTTTCTATTTGCAAATGGAGGGAGTGTATCTAATGAGCTGATAAATGCAATATGGGGGAATATAGAGAGCTGTGAATGGGCTAAAGAGGTTGGAAGATTTTTATCGGGTTGTTTAAGACAACGACTAAAATCAAAGGGTAAGGGGTTGAGTGGGTTGAACACAAGAGGTTGTGCGCACTTAATTCTGGTATGTATCTTTGGTAACTAACTGTTTTTTTTGGTAACTAACTGTTTTTGGTAAGAAAATCATTTGGTAACTTACTGTTTTTTTTTGTTTTTTTATGTGTGCTAGTATTGGCTCTGTGAGAAGACAAACGTCATAAAGCCGATTGAAGGCACAGAGGATGAGAAACATAAGATGAGGAAATGGGACCTCACAAAGCTACCCAAGAAAGCTGAATTCAAAACATTGAAGGTATGGGTTCTTATACGACTTAATCAATATATGGACATTTCATAGTAATCAATAAATCTTTGCTTATATATACATCATCAATTCTGGTATTTATTATCTACTGAAATAATAGAAGTACATCTAGCATGTAGCACAGTTAATGTAGGTTAATGTAGTTACAAAAGTGTAGCATGTATGTAACTACCCAGGTAACTATCAATCTGTAGTTACATTGATAGTTACATGAATAGTTACATTGATAGTTACTTTTTTGTGCATAGTTACATAGATAGTTACATGGATAGTTACATTGCTAGTTACATAGATAGTTACATGCATAGTTACATGGAAAATTGATAGTTACATGGATAGTTACATGTAGAATTGTGATAGTTTTCAAAACAATACAACTCATATGTTTGACTTGATCAATTTTTCAAGTGTCTTGGAACTATGTAACTGCCATTGTAACTGGCGGTGTAAGTATCCATGTATCTGCTGTGTGTTTTGTAACTATATAACTAACAATTTTTATTTTCTTTTTATTACATAAACTGTTCACTGGAATCAAGTCTGATCCAGAAAAAACAGATTGTGAATCTGAAGCAGAAGAGGAAGAAACAGTGCAGAAGAAACTGATGGATAAAGAAGAAACATAGCAGGCAGCAGAGGAAGGAGAATTGAGACAGCTAACAGAGGAGAATGAAAGGCTGCGCTGTCAAAATGAATACTTGACAGAGGAAATCATAAAGATGGAAGAGGAGTATCAATCAAGGCAGACAAAACTACAGGAGAAGTTGGAAGATGTTGTACAGGATTTGATGGTTGAGAGGATAATTAACGATGAAACAAGGATGGAGAATGAAAAACTCAATGAAGAACTGAAGAAGCTGCAAGCTTTGGTGGCGGCATTAGCACCAAACTCTCAAGATAAGAGAGCTCTGGAAAGCAATGAAGATGATCGGGATCCTGAAGGAGGAGAAAACAAGGGAGAAAAAAACAATGAAGATCTGAAGGACCAGGAAGCTGGTAAGGTAGCTGAAGAAGATGATGATAAGGAAGCGGATAAGGATCTTGAAGGAACTGGCAAGGAAGATGAAACAGTTGAGAAAATGGAGGAAACAAAAGAGGAGGAGAAGGAAACAAAGAAAGATGCAAGTGCTCATGAAAAAGAGATGAGTGAGCCTCAGATTCCAACCCAAAATTCAGAAGACTTATATGTTGAAGAATTAGAACGGGTTGAGGAAGAGCTTAAAAAGAAGAAGAAAGCAGACGATGAAACGAAGGGTAATTCTCAAGAATTGAACTTGAAATAAATTGTTTAGAGTCTTCAAATCAGATCTTTGCACAAAAACATATACATGTATGATTTTAAGAATGAATTGTGGTTCATGTTTTCAAAATCATATGATGTAACTGTGTATGTAACTACAGATGTAACTATGCATGTCTATGTAACTATCCATATGCAACTGACATGAAGTGGCTGATAAGTAACATTATTTATTTTCTACCATGCAGCTTACTGTGAGCAGCCACCAGAGTCACCACCAAGGAGGACGGTTGCGGAAGAAACGCGTTGGTCGCTGAAAACACCGGTGATCGACATGCATTCTTTTGATTTGGGAATCTCTCCCTGGGTATCTTGGAATAGCCCATTGGTGACTGGAATAATAACCATTCCAGAGAAAAATTTCAATACTCCCTCTAGCCCTCAAATCATTGACCTAATGATGATGGAACGAGAACCTGCAAAATATCAGATGATCGTATCTCCACAGGTATGATATTATGATTTTTTCTGTATTCTGTGATTTTTTCTGTATTCTGTGTAACTACACAGGTAATTGTCAAACTGTAGTTACATGGATAGTTTCAGGGGTAGCTTAACATATATATAGTTCTTTTCTCAACTGCTGCCTTTATGAATTACTGGTTTATCAGTGAAACTATTTAGGGTTATGTAACTCTCCATTTAACAAGTTATATATGATTGTCTCTCCACAGGTAGCAGTTCTTGTCATTAATCTAGACGAGGAGGAGAGTGATATTGAGATCGAGCTGACAGAGGAAGACTCTGGAAGGACAGCATCATCCTTGGGGATGTATCCTATGTGGCTCGGATAAAGAACAAGCAAAGAAGGCCAGCAAAAAGAGATAATATATACTGGTGGGGGGAGGTTAAAAACAACAGAGAGAAGAAGGCCAGAGAAATAGCAGAAGAAAGGAAGAAAAATCTGGAACAGAAGAACAAGAGAGATGAAGGAGAAGAACTGAACGAGTATGGAGATGTAATTCATACTATTGGTGATGATGAAATGGAACCGATGCCAATACAGATTGTGCCAACCACCGCGAGAGCAATACGGGCTATGAATAAGAAGGCAGTTTGGACAACTTCCAAAACATTCAAGTGCATGGATCCATTGACCAAGAAAAAATGGACAACTTGCTGGGAAAGCTTAAATGACGGGCAAACTCAAATCACTTTGAAAATTTATTTTTGATATAAAGTTTTTCATATTGGATTTGGTTGTTTAAATGTCTAGGTGGCTAGCATGTAGCACACTAGTAAGGCCTTGTGTTAATGTAGGCAGGTTAATGTAGTTACACAAGCGTAGCATACATGTAACTACCCAGGTAACTACCCAGGTAACTACCAATCTCTAGTTATATGCATGGTTACATGAATAGTTATATGGATAGTTACATAGAGATTACATAGATGGATAATTGAGTAATTGCTGATGTAACCTGTAATCTAACTAGCTTAATCCTTTCCTGCAGAGACTTCATATGGGAAGGCCCGTTGTATGGTTCAGAGATTACAAAGCTTGATCTGCTGGAGGTTATAATGGATAAAGCAGTGGCATGCAATGTTATAGACTGCTTTGGTGCCATTATAGCTGACAAAATTTCTCAGCAAGATTCTCAGTCTATCGTTGTTCCTAGGGTTATGCAGACCATGGCATGGGTAAGGACTGAAATTATTTACATCTCTATTAATAATTGATAATATGGATAGTTACATGCTAATAGATGGATAGTTACATTAATAGTTTTCGTTTCATTTTAATAGCACTCAACAGAACATCTTCACGGAAGGAACATCCACCACTACTTCCTTGACAAGTTATATGACTACTTGGGAGAAGCGACGATGATTTTCTTTCCAATGACAGTGAAGTAAGGTTTCACCATACATTACTTGTATTCCAAGTTCAACCCCCCCATTTCTACCACCTAGATTCAATGAAGGGAAGAACAACAGGTGGGAATAGGGGGCAGACATGGAAAGATGCCAAAAAAATGGTAAATATTTTCTCTTGTTATCTGTTGTGAAGCTTTAATGTAGCTATAGGGATAGCTTTGCTTTCGTTTGCATTCTGTGTGAGATGTAACTACTCAGGTAACTACCAATCTCTAGTTATATGCATAGTTACATGCATAGTTACATCGATAGTTACATGCATAGTTACATGCATAGTTACATAGATGGATAGTTACATGCATAGTTACTTAGATGGATAGTTACATGCATAGGCAGGTCAATGTAGTTAACCGTAGGGAAACTATTATGTAAGAAATTGACTGTTTGTTCAATGATTTTGTTGTGCAGGCAGCTATGGTTGAGTTATGGATGGCTGCAGTAAAACAACAAGCAGATGACATGCTAAAAAAAGGCTCCCGCAGAAAAATGGACATGAACAGGAGCAGTTCAGAGAAGCTTGTAATGAAAAAAGAGAAGCTTACGGAGAGAGAGAGAGAGAGAGAGAAAGTCCATACAATGGGTCAAGAATAACTATATTGAAAACATCCCAATCCCTTGTCAAATCAATGGACCACTACCTCAGCAACATCCCACATCGTAAGTTTTAAAAGTTTTCAGTCCAGATTTAAAGTTTTGGTTAGGTAACTATCAGTCTGTAGTTACATGGATAGTTACATAGGCAGATACACAAGTGTAGCTTCTATGTAACTACCTAGGTAACTATCAGTCTGTAGTTACATGGATAGTTACGTAGGGAAACTATTACATAACAAATTGACTGTTTGTTCAAAGATTCTATTTTGACTTGAACTTTTTTTGAAAAACAGATTGGATTGTGGGATATTTGTTATGTACTATATGGACAAACTTTCCAAGGAGGAAACGTTTGACAGAACATTGAAGAAGGAAGATGTTTTGAAGCTTAGAGCACAAGTGGTGAAGAGGTTTCTTAACCATAGGCATAGTTGGTACTCAATACGTCATCCGCAGTAGGTTCACCAAGTTAATATCAATGTTTCATCAATTGTATTTGAACAGCTAAATGAAAGATTATTTGTTGCTTTGCCATATTATGTATTCTGTGTGAGCAAAAAAAGTAGTTACATATTGCTTTGCTTTGCCATGGTTACATGATTGCTTTGTCATATTCTGTGTTACAGATTGCTTTCCTTTTCTTTGTTACAAATTGCTTTGCTTTGCTTTGCTTTGCTTTGCCATATTATGTGGTTTGACAGATTGCTTTGACTTGCCATAATTGCAGCGTGCCACTGCACCGCAACGGCAGCGTCCCGCTGCATATTAGAACAGAAATCTATTAAAATCCATGTTACATAGATGGATAATTACATGCATAGTTACATGGATAATTACATGCATAGTTACATAGGTGGATAGTTACATAGTGACGTGTCGCGTAACCGGGGTCAAACAACTTCAATTTAATTACCCTGCAATCGTAGTAGTATGGACAAGTAGGGATTGTTCTAGCCGGGGAAACCAAAGGGCGATCGAAAGAAGAAAAACCAAACAACTTATAATCAAGTATTCACATATATACATCGAAATATTGGGGATTTAAGATTGATTAATTCTAACAAATAACCTACTGAAAATTAAACCTAAGATTATTACATACAAGTGATCAACATACTCATGCAACACCTAACACGAAAAACCATCAAGAACACATAACAACTTCATGCAAGGCCGGGCAGCAACGTTCAAATTGTCCTAGACTCTAACCAATTCTGATTCTAATTAGAGCCTTTGCGGTTATCTAATTGTTAAGACTCCTCAAGTATTTAGAACCATCTTTGCGCTTGATCCTAAACATGAATGCTAACTCATTTAAAGACACGTTGCGTAGAGATTAAACAAGAAAACACTTTAGCACACGAGTCAATCAGAAACATGATCTAAGGCATGGCGTCACTCATCCTATTAGCATGCAAATTATCAGAATTATATCCGTCCTAAGTTAATAACAAAGACCAAGACAACTTTGCGTATGAATCGATCCAAAATTATTACGGTAGATGAAACCGCACCTTAAGGACAACCATGGCCAAGGCAGCCTCAAGGATTGATTTAGATGCACGAATTCATGACAATTAATCAATTAGAAATCAAAAACACATAAGAACATGCTACTGCCCCAAAACCTAAATCACGAAATCATCATATATTCAAGAAGTTACAAATCAAAACATAGAACAATCAAAGATCACAAAGAAATCCGAAAACCATGTTTGATAAATAAAACCAAAATCGAAAAGTATATTACAATAGAGTACGAAACTATATAGAAAATAATACAAGAAGCCATGAGAAAATCACACTTTTACAACCTTGAAAGATTCGGCAAGTGTGGGGAAAATCGGTGGAAGGATGGAATGATTCTTATGGTTTGTGGTGGATGAATCGGCTAAGTAATTTTCTGTATAGGGTTTGGTAGAGTTTCGGCTATGCAATTGTAAGGGTAGTGATGATCATTTTCTGTACTTGAAGTCGTGCTTTATATAGAGGAAAAACCCTAGAGAAGTCGGCCACAAAGCCTAAACCAAGTCGGTTTAGGTTTCCTAGTTCTCCTCAATTTCGGCAGAATGACCTCTGTCTGATGATTACGTCATAACTCCCTCTAGAAAATAGATATTGAGGTGATTCCAATTGATTTGGAAACTAGACTCCCGTATCTCTCTATCCATATCTGGCATGTTTTCTGATTCATTGTGAGCTGTCCTGGAGAGTCCGTTGAAGTTGACAGACGTGCACAGGAATTCTCCCGATTTAATCCGGATTTGCAAGGCTTGGATATTCTTGAAATTCTGCCGAGTTTAGATCTTCTTCTCCATATTGGACTTGGTTTGGACCTCTCCTTCATGGACTAGGCTTCGTGGATCAGCTACTTTGCTTCCCTTGGTCCATCAGGAACACTTTTCTCGGCACTCTTCTACATGTCACCTAAGTATCAGAGAAGTTAAATCAATTTGTGACAATTTTCTACATCATTCATTTATGTTTAACACGTTTTACACACAACTCTACCAAAAACTTTCGGCTCTACATTATGACTCTATTTTACGACAATAAGAGAGAATCAAAGTACAAATGGAGGTAATAACACATTAAAAATGTCGCATTTTATGCTCCTATCATATAGATGGATAGTTACATAGATAGATAGTTACATGGATAGTTACATGCATAGTTACGTAGATGAATAGTTACATAGATGGATAGTTATATAGATAGATAGTTACATGCATAGTTACATAGATGAATAGTTACATAGATAGATAGTTACATGAATAGTTACACAGATGGATAGTTACATAGTTACATAGATGAATAGTTACATGAATAGTTACAAAGATTGATAGTTACCGCAACGGCAGCGTCCCGTTGGGTATTAGAACAGAAATCTGTAGTTACATGGATAGTTACATGGTTGTAACTAGCAATGTAACTACCCATATAACTAGAAATGTAACTACCCATGTAACTACAAAGAAATAAAACTTGAAATAAACAAAGCACTTGGAAAAACAAAAAGAAAAAGAGGTTTGTATTAATATTTGCAGCGTGCCGCTACACCGCGAAATATATGATACACAGTTTCCACTGTCATAATAAAAAGCAACAGCTAAAAATATGAAACATCCAACAGCAGAATTGTAACTCTGCATGTAACTACTAAACAGAACTTGAATCCATCAATGTAACTACTGAATCCATCAATGTAACTATTGTATCCATCAATAGCTGTCATATGTAACCAAAGACTATATTAGAGCTTTACAACTCGTAATGTTATGCCCGTCGTATTTCCCACACCTGGAACACTTGATCTGCCTTTTTACCTCACTCCTACTTCGGTACCTTCTTGTTTTTGGCCTTCCAGCAGGTCTTTTAGTCAAAGGAGGCTGCAATGAAAATGACGATCAAGCAAGATCAACAGGCATTGAAATGGAAGGGATTGGGTTAATGGTGTGAGAGTAGGTTTCTCGAAATTTATACACCTTGAAAAACAAGCAGTTACATTAGTAGTTACATGATCAGTTACATTGAAAAACAAGCAGTTACTGGACAAGTTAGTTAACAAAAGCAGGAAACAAAAAACATGAAACAATAATAGATATGGAGTAAAAAGAAACATAATGAGTAAAAGAGTACCTTATAGTAAGGGTTGACATATAAGTAAGGAGAGACACCATGTTGCTAAATTACAACAAGGGCATGTGAACAAGGAAAACCATGACATTTTCATTCCCCACACGAACAAACGAAATCCTCTCCCAAGTTCACCATTACCCTGTACTTTTGACATTAAACTTCATAAACATATGTATCAGATCTCATAACTCGCCAATGTCACCCAACCGCCAAGTTATTAATCAATTTCTTTTCCATGTTTGGACACAAAACAGTGACCCATTCCTTTGACCCTTCCTTCCGTTCAGCAATTCTCTCCATAGACTTGGTTCTAATACCTTCATTCAGATCATAAATAGGAAGACTCTTCAAATCCCCCACCCAATTGTTAAAAGTCTCAGCCAAATTGTTGGTCATTTCACCAAACCTCTCCCCGTTAAAAAAAGCCGAACACCAGCTCTCCTTGGGAAGGTCCTTTAGAAAATCTTCAACAATAGAACCCCCTTCCTCCTTCAATTTGGCAAGGTTGGTCTCATACGAGTCCGGGGTGCGAGAATAAGCACAACACATGAACAAATAAGGAACAGATTTATGAAGGGGTGACTGACTTGGATACTTTTTGGAGAGATTTTCTACAAGGTGCCTAAAACAAAAGCCATGTGGATTATTGGGAAAGACATGCGGATATGCGCTAAGAAGACCAGCATTCCGATCAGAAATGAATGCCACCTGCCTTATAAGGTGTCTTGACAACACTTCAGATACACACTGAAGGAAAAATCTCCAATTACTTTCAGTTTCAGAATCAACAATAGCATAAGCAACTGGATATAGACCTGCAAAAAAGACGAACAAAAAATCAGTATGAATAAATGAAAGTTACATGAACAGTTACATAAAAATGTCAAAGCCATCAAAACTGAAGCCTCTGGAAACTATGTAACTATAACAATCAAAGAAACAGTTCATAGGTATGCATCTGTGAGCAGGGACTTGAGTTGTATTAGTTACATGCATAGTTACATAGTTACATGGATAGTGCTTAGTTACATGCATAGTTACATACATTGATAGTTACATGATTAGTTACATGCATGGTTACATGGATAGTTACATGGATAATTACATGAATAACTAGTCAAGTAACTATCCATTAATAGTTAAATACATTGATAGTTACATTAGTAGTTTAATGTAGGTACACAAGTCATTTAACTATCCATCAAACAGTTACATAAAAATGTCAAAGTAATCAAAACTGAAGCCTCTGGAAACTATGTAACTATCACAATCAAAACTATGTAACTATCTATGTAACTAAACATTTCACTAAAAAGGTACCTTGATTTGCATCCTTGGCAGATGCACCAATAAGCTGCCCTCTGTATTTGTTCGTGATGAAGGTAGCATCAATGAACAGAATGGGTCTGCAAAACTGAAAACCCTTCATCCACGCATCATAACACACAAACATTCGCTCAAACCTATGAGTTTCAGGTTCATACTCAATCTTGATAGTAGAGCCAGGGTTTGATTCCACTACTTTTTGACCAAACCAAACTAACTGAGCATAAGAATCAGCATCACCACCAAGAACAGATTCTCTAGCACGCTCTTTACCGTACCAAGCCGTACGATAAGATACCTCCATCCCATAATCTGACTTTATCTCATGGTATATATCTATAGCCTTCTTGTTAGAATTCTCACGAACCTTATCAAGCATTATAGACTTTATAAGCTTGGAACCCATCATCTTATTAGTTTGCAAGCGAACAACACCATGACAGCTATGCTCGTTCACCAGATCAGTAATGACAAAAAAACGATTATACTCTATCAAGGAAGCCTTCACACACCATCCACAATGCTCAGACTCTCTCTTAGAACAATAAGCAACAACACGTTTCTTAGTATTTCTAACATACCGATACTCAAATCTCATATCAATTGCATACATACGCAATTTCAACCTAAACTCTTCCACACCACCTTAAAACTTCTGGTCCTTTAATTTGATATAATTCTCCCACCCTTTGCTACAATACCTCTTTGCTTCCTCTGGTTTGTAGCATCCTAAATAATCATTTTCATCAAACGAAACGCTAGACTCTTCACTAACATTGTTACTCAACACACTTTCAGAACCAGAAGCACTTACATCAAAAGAGCAAACATCCACATCAACAAAATCTGAACTATAACGGGCCAAAACTCTAAACATCATCTTCATATCATCTTCATTTTCAAGACGATAAGATACAACATCAGGAAAAACAATATACCTCAGCTTGACAATGCTTCTGCCCAATACCGAAAATCGGTCACGTACAGAATTAGCAAAATCAATATGTGAGACGCTATGATCAAATGAAATTGCTGCTCCTTCACCAGAGTACACAAGCTTTGCAGTATAGTTACTATCCATAGCACCTGAACAGAAATATGTATAGTATTTCAGATTACAAGTAACTCATGACACCTATAAGCAAAACAATGCAAGCAACCAAAATAAGCAAAACAATGCAAACACAGAGTACACAATGCAAGTAACTCATGCTTATTCACCAGAGTACACAACCAAAATAAGCAAAACAATGCAAACAAATCACTTTTTTAAAAACTCAAATAACTAAATTCCTGGGAGGTTGGGGAATATAGCACAGATTGAGTCAAAGAGTTTCAAATCCCTAAATTTCTATAAACCCTAGAATTCACCGATCGACAACACATGAAATTGTAACGATTAAACACAGAAATAAATCAATCAAAACATCAAAATCTGAAAGAAATCAAAAACATTGTGTCTGAGCAAAGCATCGACCTCTTTTACGTTAGAAGACGGTGGATGCTGGAACTGATGGAGCCACCGCGTCATGGATACGAACGACGAAACTCAGGTGGCCGCGCCGACGGGATCGAGATCGAGAACGAGAGAGAGCGAGAGAGAGAGATCGAGATCGGGTACACTAACAGAGAGAGGAGAAGAGCAGCAGTAACAGAGAGAACGAGAGAGAAGAGCAGTAACAGAGAGAGAAGAGAACGAGAGAAACTAACAGTAGGGTAGAATCGTAAATCCATAAAATTTAAAAATGTACTTTTTTATCATAATTGACACTTAATTATAACAATTACATCATATTATATATAATTAAATAACTATTTTATCATCTGATAACATTTAGGGTGACCATTTTAACATGTGGAACAATTGATGATTTTTTTATCATTTATACCTTCAAATGACACTTTTGTGTTATTTACCCTTTTATATATGACTACATTTGTGATGATGAATAAGCGATAAAAATGTAATGAGGGTGCTACCATGCATGAATCATTTGATCTTATTTGTTCTCTGTGTGTAAAACAATAAGTCGATTCATGATGTATCATTTATTTTTAATTAATATAATATCTTTAAGAAAAGAAAAGAAAAAGGGACTAGTATATGTATACAAAATGGAATTATTATTTACTTTTTGGCAAAACTAGTATAAATAATTAAACATGGATTAGAGAGTGAGTTTACCATTAATCGGAAACTTAGCCTACGAGGGATAAGGATTTTTTTTTTTTTTTGGTGATAGAGGGATAAGAATTTAGAGAAAATCTTAGGTGCAGCACTCGCACCACGTCATTCATACGACCATCAACTCTTGTGTTGACACGTTTGTATTTTTTTTCCAAGCAAGCAAATGGCAGAACTAACGTCAATTGCTCTGTTAACTTCTTCATTCGACTCCTCTTCTTCTCCTTTCTTCTAGATCTGATATTTTCTATTCTCTGAAAAATCAATTCACTCTTGCATCTCAGTATTTCAATCTGGTGCAATCGATTTCAATGGGTGTGTCGATTATTGGTGATGCAATGGGCAAGTGGCAGATTGATTTACATACTTTATTTTCCAAAGTATACCACCGATGGTTCTGGGTAGAGTGGCTCCCAAAAAAACATTGTTTATCAAACTTGTTTTAGTGAAGTATTTGTAAATGAGCCGATGAAGGACGAGATTGAATGACTGTAATTGGGATTGGGTGTAAGAGACTCGAGAGAGATATTTATAGAGAAAGAAATCGAAAGGGAAAGTGGGTCAGAAACTTATTACAGGATGAGATTAAGACAAAGATAAAGACCAAAGTTGCATAGAATCAGAGAAAGGAAGAAGATGGGTTTACGACAAAGACGAACAATAGAAGAAGAAAGACAATAGAGGATAAAGCCCAACAAAAACCCCATGGGGATTTCTCAGATTGCTTTCCAGAAAGTGCTGAATTTGAATTATCCCTTACATATAATGTTCTTGATCCATCCTCGCTTAGGAAGAGGGAGGATTTGATTTCGGTGAAGCTTGGATGTGATTATGGGTCCACCAAGACTGGTTCATCTCTTATGTTAATCTTCCAATTGAATGAAAGATGAAAGAGAAATCATCGAATTGCTTCAATGGAAAATGAAGGATTCGAAAGGTGAAGAGAGAATAAGAGTTGAATGAAACAGAAGAGTTGAATGAAGAAGTTAACAGAGCAATTGCTATTAGTTTTGCCATTTCGTTGTTCCGGAAAAAATGCAAACGTGTCAGCACAAGAGTGGCTGGTCTTATGAATGACGTGGTGCGAGTGCCCCACGCAAGAATTCCTCAAGAAATTAAGTATTTGATAGTAGAAAGGTCCAGCTTGAGGACCCCCCGACCATCTTTGTCTCATTTCCCACTGCCCCATGTCCCTTAGAACATGGAGGAAATTATGGCAGTTTTCCCCTAGCCTCTCCTTGTAAGGCTAGAACACCTCTCATATTTCACTCCTCTCTCAGTCAGACACAGACAACATCCCAAATTCCCAACCATAACCAATCAGAAAAGATCATCCCAACCATAAAAGCTCTCGACTACATATATCAAACACTTCGCAAACCTTGTTCAAGCAAACGACTAATAGGAAAGCTACTTTCTGCAACATCATTACTATCCAACCCCAGCTAGTAAAAAAGAACACCACCTTTCTTGATTCAGAAGGACGAAAGACCAGTAAAATGGAGATTGAGTTGGTCAAGTGCGAGTGTTGTGGACTAAAAGAGGATTGCACACAAGACTACATCACACAAGTGAAGGCGAAATTCGACGGCAAATGGCTCTGTGGGTTGTGCTCGGAAGCAGTAAGAGACGAGGTTTGCAAAGGCAAGAAGCCATTCGGCATGGAAGAAGCTGTGAGAGCTCACATGTCGTTCTGTGGTAAATTCAAATCCAACCCTGCAGTTCGTGTTGCAGATGGGATGAGGCAGATGCTTAGAAGAAGGTCAGACATGTCCTCCTCCTCATCATCATCACCATCTTCGTCTTCATCGAAGAAGTATACAAGATCATCAAGCACATCCCAAGTGGGTGATTCATCTTCTTTCTCATTGTACTGATTCAAACAGACTTGGCAAGGCATGTTAGGTTGTTGGTTGAAATAATATATTAAGGTAGTGTTTCTTGTACAGGATTGGTTTTCCTTTATTTAGCTTGATGAAATGATGTTGCTCTGCTTTTCTTGGCTACAAAGACAAACAAAAGTCGAGGGTAAATCTTAAAAATCTACCTTCAAGTGTTTAAAACATCAGGGGAGCTAGAAAGAAAAACCATCTTCCTTATATTTTCTTTTTTCTTTTTCTAAAACTTAAAACTTAAAAGTCCTCCCAGTCTTTCAGACCATGACATAACAAGCTAGTCTTTGTGAATTAATCCAATGAGAAGAAAATAGAAGGGTTCAGATATGTTGACCCAATCCTGGACTCTCACTTTCTTCAAACCTGCTCCGTTTTCAAGTTCAAAGATATATAAACACACATTCCATCCCATTGCATTAATCGCGAGCCATTTGGGGCTCGAAGAAATATAAGTGAGGTGCTTCAAAAATTTCAGCATATAATTTCACACAATATATGAAAATGTGTTTTACTTTCCTATACGATAGTGTTCTTTTGGTCAGTTATGGAAATAAGTTATATACAGTACACAACTACTTATTTAACTAAAATAACTAGAACTTAATTTAACTCAGATTTTCGAGATCTTGTTGATCAATATGGACCAGAACAACTAACACTACCTGTTATTACTAGCTAAAATGAGCTTGATTGAGTTTGACATGTTATAACTGATCGATCCCCAAGATATGCTTTTCCCCTCTATCTCGTTGGCATTGATTGAGGAATAACTCATGGAAGAATATATTTTGGTCTTAATTTTCATTAATAAATTAACTAGAATTATTATGGGTCAACTTCCGACTCCACTAGAATCGACTAATTATTAACGAGTGAGAAACATTACTCAATTCCATAATCCTCAATATAATGTACCTAACATATGACTTTTCCCGCTATAACTAATCAGTGGTTGAGGAACCCATTTCCACAATCTTACAAAAACCAATATTGGTGTAATTAGAAGACACATGGAGCACATTAGTTCAAGCTTTCCTTCAAGATTCAGCTACTAAAAGCTCTGTATTACCTATAATAATTAAGCTAAACATCACACATATGAACAAGATTTATGTAACAAATACTACTAATTCACTGATCACAACTAAGGACCCATATATAAGAATTAGATATAGGACTAGGAGAATGGAAATATGCATTAGTCATGTTATGCGTACGTCATGAACTACTATTAACCATTGATAGAGAGCACTCAGTGCAGTCTACATTGTCGGATCAGCAAAAGAAAATTAGTTCTTCACAAGCGTTCGGAAATGCAGATACACAGTACTAGATTAGTTGAACTTATATGGACCAAGAACATGCATGAGTGGAAACATTACTGAAATTAAGTTGGTACATCATGTGATTTGGTAGTCTGGTACCTTGCTTATTCATTCTTGGTTAAATGGTATTGGTTTCGAGCTGATCGAACATGCCAGGTCTGACCTCAATCGTCAATGTATCCCTGCTACACATCAACAATGTCACGATTCTGATTCATATATCTTGTGTGGCATTCATCAAAGAAATTAACAAAGTTAACACAGTTTAGAGTTGTATATATCTTGTAGCTAGTCTCACCACAAATCCTCAGATATTTGCTTCCAATTACGGTATAAAGGTTTTGTGGCATTTAAGGTTTACAATTTCAATCTTGATGAAAGAGAATTCTGGAATGCACCCAGAGGGTGCTGCACCCAGCTGCCCCCCTACTGTCTGTATACTGTCCCTTTTAGATTTTGTATTAATACGGTTTATATTTGGCTAGTATGTATACCGTATCTCAGATTTCACTCATACTTTTACCGTGTACGCACGAGCACGCGTCTCGCCCATGCCAATCGATTAAGATGATCGATTCAACAACAGATCTTCTGATTCCTTTTCTTATCTCCAAAATCTAGGGTTTCTCTACGTGGATCGAAAGCAGAACGATTTTGTTGCTTCATATCAGCCGTCGGAGCAGAAATCCAAATTCTTGCGCAACTTGTGGGTTTTTCCAGAAAATACCGCCCTGAGTCGCCGGTTTCCGATCTAGACCCCAAATTGAAATCCTGAAAAAAAAAAAACTGAAACCCAGTCCCTCCTTCTGAGCAAAATTTGCCAAAGTCTGAATCCTTTTCTTGTTTCTCAAATGGAGGAGATTGAGGCAAATGCATCATCAGCAAACCCTAAGACGACGCAAGAGCTAGCAGTAGAAGGTCAGAAGCATCTAGAACAGACTAGAGTCAGCCTTCCAGATCCTCTCCTCCATGAACGACGAGCTCTGCAACCCCCTACTCAGGTCCACCAATTCCTCCTCTGTAAACGGCGTCGTTCATAGCGATTCGTCTTCTATAGACAACACTAGTGGTCCTCCTGGTAATGGCGGATCTCTTGAGGAGGCTCGGTTTCGGTATAAGAACTCTGTGACGGCTCTCTGGGTTGTTCTGGCCGAGATTCCTAATTCTCACAAGGTCAACTCAGAAACCCTAATCTTTCATCTTGTCAATTTGCCTTCATTCTTAGCCTAGTCAGATGCATCTACAATTTCTTTAGTATGATTTTCTTGAGAAATTCCAGTCAGCTACTACAATCTGATTTGTGTTAAAGTTGTTAGCTATGTGATCAAAACTAATCTGATTGTCCGTTAGAATGGTTAAATGAGGTTATGGAGTTAATTAATCACTAGGAGTGGAGTTGAATGGAAAAGTTTGCTGCTTCGAAACATAGTTAGAAATGTGTTTTTACTAGTTCATGGTCCATGACTATATCATGTTTATGTATGTATCCAATTGCTGTAGTTTTATTTCTACAAGCCATATGTTGAGCTAATATTCAGAGTTGCTTATACTGAAACAGGCAACATCTGAAACTAATGCACCGGCCGATGAAACTGAAATCGTCAAGTTAGAGGAGCGAGCCTCCAATTTGAGAAAGGTATTTGTCTTGTATCGCGATTAGAATTAGATGTTTGCTTCCAGAGGGATTGGATTTTATTTGGAGGGTGTATGTGACTTGTTGAGACTTGTGAAATCTTGTGATCACTTGTTTAGCATTTCTTGAGCTTATCTGGCTGACGATACTTACTTTTAGTTGAGACCTTGTTGATGTTGGAAGAGGAGCGATGCTTCTTGTCCTGTTCTAATATTTGTGTAAAACTAAATCGTTGACCTTATTTTTTTATGTAAGAGCTTGTGAACAAAAATGTATATATCAAAGTTGTTATAGATCAGCTATGAGCACTACCAGGACAAGCACTTTAGCTGACGAAAAAGTTTCGTCAGCCTATTAGCTAAATTCGTCGGCTAAGATCTTAGCCGACGAAGGCTCGTCGGCTATAGTTTCGTCGGGAAAGGGTCGTTGGCGATGACTTTAGCCGACGAAACTAGAAACCGTCGTCGGCTATTGTCCACTATTTAGCCGACGACGTCTTCTGTCGTCGGTTATTTCTGGGACAATAGCCGACAAATATCTTAAATGTTTCGTCGACCATAGTCTGAGACTTTAGCCGACGAAACAGATATTCGTCGGCTAAAGTATGTATAAAAAATTAAAAAAAATAACTATAGCCAATGAAATGTAATAATTCGTCGGCTAAAGTATTTAAATATCGTCGGCTTAAGTATTTAAATATCGTCGGCTAAAGTTGCTGGTTTTTGAAAAAAAAAACTGCAGAAACTTTCGGCCACCTCCAATCGACGAAAAAATTTGACAGAATATTCCTCTCAACATTTCGAACAACTTTCTAGAAGAAGTCTAAGCCTAAACATGTTAATTGAATCAAAATATATAAATCCCCAATTTTAAACCCTAAAAACTTCAAATCTTCGATTCTCCTCACACACATCGAATCGAGCTACCAAATTCTAGGGGAATGTAGTACTAATCAAACAACTTATCCATATATATAACTCACCAAATGGTGACCTGAGGAAGGAGAAATTCGATCGACACCGAATCCGAACCGGTGGAGTTTTGGAGCTCGATTTATCCCTCACGGCGGCGTCACTCGATGCACCACATGTCCAGCAATGAAGTAGAGACGACGGCGAAGCTTTTGGAACAAGTGTGGCGGTCTCCGGTGGTTTGACGGCGGAGCTAGGCCGAGAAGAATATCCGGCAGGCGAAACAGTAATTTTTCTGATTTTCTGACTTCTTACTATCCACCTCTGGTAAAACTCCTATATAAAAAACTTTACCCGATGAAATTTTTAATTTTGTCGGCTAAACTCCTTTGAAAATTTTGAAAATTTTGGTTGACCGCCAAAAAGTTTTGACAATAGCCGACAAAATGATATATTTTTGTCGGTTTAAGTCCTTTGAAAATTTTGAAAATTTTCCCTCAAATTTGAATTTTATACCATAGTCATGTTTTACTATAATGATCATATCAGACGGTTGAATTTTTATTTTTCGAATTTTTGTCATCGAAATCACAATGTGCCTACTAATGTGGTACAACTTGTTTTGTAGGTTATATACAAGTGTACAACTTTGTGAAGCAACTACACACAGGAAGCAAAATTTTCAAAAATCTCGTAATATAAGATGTGATCATAATAGTGAAATACAGCTATGGTGGAAAAATCACTTTAATTCGGCAACGTTAGGGCCCCGATCAAAGGGGTCAACCTTATTTACCCTAAATGTTTCATATGGGGAGCCCTATCATC
Source organism: Fragaria nilgerrensis (assembly GCA_010134655.1). Taxonomy (NCBI): domain Eukaryota; kingdom Viridiplantae; phylum Streptophyta; class Magnoliopsida; order Rosales; family Rosaceae; genus Fragaria; species Fragaria nilgerrensis. The sequence goes on from CM020980.1 coordinate 19,143,960, forward strand.
GGAAGGTAAATGTCTCCTAATTTTTACATGGGTGGCTCTGTCTCATCTATGTGAAAGTTTAATGTGTTGAAGAATCGACCAAACTAGGTCGTGGAGGGGTTGGTTAGAGCGTTTTCGTGTGACAAGTGACGATGGATTTTGGTTAACCGCTTCGATCGAGCCCTGAACGTTGCCAAATCCAATTGAATTTCATACCACAGCCATGTTTTACTATAGTGATCATATCAGACGGTCAAATATTCATTTTTTGAATTTTTGTCATCGGAATCACAACGTGCCTACTAATGTGGTATAACTTGTTTAGTAGGTTATATGCAAGTGTACAACTTTGTGAAGCAACTACACACAGGAAGTAAAAATTTTAAAAATCTCATGAAATAATATGTGATCACAATAGTGAAATACGGCTATGGTGAAAAAATCACTTTAATTTGGTAAGGTTAGGGCCCTGATCAAAGCGGTCAACCTTATTTACCCTAAATATTTCCTATGAGGCGCCCTATCATCGGAAGGTAAACGTCTCCTAATTTTTACATGGGTGGCTTCATCTCATCTATGTGAAAGTTTAATGTGTTGAAGTATTGATCAAAATAGGTCGCAGAGGGGTTGGTTAGAGCGTTTCTGTGTGATAAGTAACGATGGATTATGGTTGACTTCTTCGATCAGCCCCGAACGTTGCCGAATCCAGTTAAATTTCATACCATAGCCATGTTTTACTATAGTGATCATATCATATGGTTGAATTTTTATTTTTTGAATTTTTGTCATCGAAATCACAACGTGCTTACTGATGTGGTATAACTTGTTTAGTAGGTTATATATAACTGTACAACTTTGTGAAGCAACTACACACAGAAAGAAAAATTTTCAAAAATATCGTGAAATAAGATGTGATCGTAATAATGAAATACGGCTATGGTTGAAAAATCACAAGTTTTCGATAATGTTTGGGCTCTGATCGACACGATCGACACGATCAACAATATTTACGTTTATGCATCCCTATGGTGAGCCCTATCTTCGGGAGGTAATCTTCTTCTAATTTTTATATGGGCTGCTACATCTTATCTACGTGAGGGTGTGTGGCGGAAGAATCGACCAAAATAAATCACAAAGAGGTAAATAAGAGTGTTTCCGTGTAATAAATGAAGTTGATTAAGGATTGACCGCGTCGATCGAAACCCAAACATTATCGAAAATATCTGAATTTTTTTTCATAGACATATTTTAGTGTACTTAACACATCAGACAGTGAAATTTTCATTTTGTGAATTTTAGTCATTGGAATCACAACGTGCCTACTAACCTACTAATGTAGTATAACATGTTTAACAAGTATACAACTTTATGAACCAACTACACACATGAAGCAAAATTTTTAAAAATCTCGAGAAATAAGATGTGATCAGAATAGTGAAATACAATTATGTTTGAAAAATCATATATTTCGGGTAACGTTTGTGTGTCGATAAAAACGGTCAACCTTTTTTACGCTTAATCTTCCCGATGGTGAGTCTTATTTTCGGGAGGTAAACGTCTCTAAATTTTTACATGTGTGGTTACATCTCATCTATGTGAGAGTTTAACATGTTGAAGAATTGACCAAACTTGGTCACAAAGAGGTAGGTAAGAGCGTTTCCGTGTGATAAATGACGACAGATTAGGATTGGCCGCTTCGATCGATCATCGAACGTTGCCGAATCGAGTTGAATTTCATACTGTATCCATGTATTACTATAAAGATCATATCAGACGGTGAAATTTTCATTTTGTGAATTTTAGTCATCGGAATCACAACGTGCCTAGTAATATAGTATAACTTGTATAGTAGATTTTTATACAAGTATATATCTTTGTGAACCAACTACACATTGGAAGCAAAATTTTCAAATATCTTGTGAAATAAGATATGATCGGAATAGTGAAATACAGCTATGGTTGAAAAATCACAAATTTTTGATAATGTTTGGCCCCGATCGACACGGTCAACACTATTTACGTTTATGCATCCCTATGGTGAGCCCTATCTTCGGGAGGTAATCTGCCCCTAATTTTTATATGGGCTGCTACATCTTATCTACGTGAGAGTGTGTGGCAGAAGAATCGACCAAAATAAATCACAAAGAGGTAAATAAGGGTGTTTCCGTGTAATAAATGACGATGATTAAGGGTTGACCGCGTCGATTGAAACCCAAATGTTATCGAAAATATGTGAATTTTTTTTCATAGACATATTTAAGTGTACTTAACACATCAGACGGTGAAATTTTCATTTTGTGAATTTTAGTCATCAGAATCACAATATGCCTACTAATGTGGTATAATTTGTTTAATAGGTTATATGCAAGTATACAACTTTGTGAACCAACTACACACAGGAAGCAAAATTTTCAAAAATTTGGTGAAATAAGATGTGATCGGAATAGTGAAATACGACTATGGTTGAAAAATCATGTATTTCAGGTAATGTCTGGGTGCCGAAAAAAGCGGTCAACTTTTTTTACGTTTAATCTTCCTTATGATGAGCCCTATCTTCGGGAGGTAAATGTCTCTAAATTTTTACATGTGTGGTTACGTCTCATCTATGTGAGAGTTTACATGTTGAAGAATCGACCAAACTAGGTCACATAGAGGTAGGTATGAGCGTTTTCGTGTGATAAGTGACGATAGATTAATGCTGACCGCTTTGATCGAGCCCCGAATGTTGTCAAAATCAAGTTGAATTTTATACCATAGCCATGTTTTACTATAATTATCATATCAAACGGTGAAATTTTCATTTTTTGAATTTTAGTCATTAGAATCATAATGTGTCTACTAATATGATATAACTTATATAGTAGGTTATATGCAAGTATACAACTTTGTGAACCAACTACACACTGGAAGCAAAATTTTCAAAAATCTCGTGAAATAAGATGTGATCAGAATAGTGAAATACAACTATGGTTGAAACATCACGTATTCGGATAACGTATGGATCCCGATAAAAACGGTCAACCTGTTTTACGCTTAGTCTTCCCTATGGGGAGCCCTATTTTCGGGAGGTAAATGTCTCTAAATTTTTACATGTGTGGTTACGTCTCATCTATGTGAGAGTTTAACGTGTGGAAGAATCGACCAAACTAGGTCACAGAGAGGTAGGTAAAAGCGTTTCCGTGTGATAAGTGACGATAAATTAGGGTTGACCGCTTCGATCGAGCCCCGAATATTGTCAAATCGAGTTGAATTTTATACCATAGTTATACCATAGCTATGTTTCATTCTGTGAATTTTAGTCATCGGAATTACAACGTGCCTACTAATGTGGTATAACTTGTTTAGTAGGTTATATACAAGTGTACAACTTTATGAACCAACAATAGAGGAAGCAAAGTTTTGAAAAATCTCGTGAAATAAGATGTGATCAAAATAGTGAAATAAGGCTATGGTTGAAAAATCACAAATTTTAAATAATGTTTGGGCCCCGATCGACGCGGTCAACACTATTTACATTTATGTATCCCTATGGTGAGCCCTATTTTCGGGAGGTAATCTTCCCCTAATTTTTATATGGGCTGCTACATCTTATATATGTGAGAGTGTGTGGCGGAACAATCGACAAAAATAAATCACAAAGAGGTAAATAAGAGTGATTCCATGTAATAAGTGATGTTGATTAAGGGTTGACCGCGTCGATCGAAACTCAAATGTTATCGAAAATATGTGAATTTTTTACCATAGACATATTTAAGTGTACTTAACACATCAGACAGTCAAATTTTTATTTTGTGAATTTTAGTCATTGGAACCACAACGTGTCTATTAATGTGGTGTAACTTGTTTAGTGTGTTATATACAAATGTACATCTTTATAAACCAACTATATATAGGGATACAATTTTGAAAAATTGGCCGTAGGATGTGATCGGTATAGTGAAATACAACTTTCATAGAAAATTCAAATATTTTCGATAATATTTGGACCCCGATCTAGACGGTCAACTCTTTATACGCTTATGCTTCCTTTCGGGGAACCCTATCGTCGGGAGGTGAATTTCCCTAAATTTTTATATGGGCTACTACATCACATATATGTGAGAGTTTTTAGGTTGAAGAATCCACCAAAATAAGTCACAAGGGGATATGTGTGAACGTTTTCATTTAATAAGTGACTTAAATTTATAGTTGACCCCCCCGATCGAGACTCAAACGTTGTCGAAAATAAGTGAATTTTTTTCTATATCCATATTTAAATATACTTATCACATCATACGGTCGAATTTTTATTTCGTAAATTCATTTATAGGAACCACAACGTGCCAATTTATTTAAGTATGTATATCACATCAAACGATATATATACTTTTTTGTTTGTTTGACATGTTTGGCTAGCGAGCGCACCTTGAGTTTTGTAGGATTGCGCTTTTGACATCATGCTTGTAGATAAACCACTTGGGTCTACTACGATACTTATATCCATTGTATATTACTTGTGAGGTTAACCTCTCATAATAATGATTATTTTCCAACAAAAAAAAGTATTCTACTTTTTTATTATATAAAAAAATAAATTTAAAAACTAAACTAAAAGAAAATATGATAATTTTTTTTCAAAAAGTTGAAAAGAATAGTGAAAAAATTAAAAACTTTCTAACCAAGTGTAGTCTAGGTGTTTCGAACACCTCTTGCCAATATAATAGATATGTGGCTTTACCACTATGCCACAGTTATTATTTAGCGAATTGACCTTCTAATATCTAAAATAAACATAGCAATATTAAGAGTTTTCATAGCTTCACAGCCTATGATAGGCTGCCTATCGTTCTTTCTCTACCAAAGTGCCAATCTTTTAGAACCAGAGTAGCAGGCTAGCAGCCAAGAAGAAATCGCCAAATCAACAAAATTTATATACGAAGAGATGAAACAATGGAAAACCCGTAGAAGGGAGCCAAGGTTTTCGCCAAGAGATCGTAGACCATCACTACCTCCTCCGCCTCCGTCGAATCTCCGACTCAGTCTCCGAGACCACCAAGTGATCTCGTGAGTTTGCCGCCGAGGCCTCCACGAACCAATCGAATCGGTGGCCAACCACTCTTCAGCCTAACAAATCCAAATCCAAGTAACATCTTTCTGGTTCTTTCTACGACAGTTTCGACCTGCTACTCTTCTATGCTCGATCGATCCAGCATTCTAGCCACCCCCACATCAACGATAAGGATAGACACCGCGTCCTCTGCTAAAAGCCATGATTATGGCGGTGAACATGACTGGCCATGATTTTACTAAAAGCCAACGACCTCCTGCTATTTTTTTCTTTTGGAGAGAGATATGGGTTTGCTGAAAAAGTAAAATCTTATCCAAACCAAAATACATCTGTGTATTTACCCATATTCGCTTACCCCGTATTTACCCTAACCCCCAAATACTAACCCCGTATTTACCCCAACCCTATACATATCAGATAACTCACGTGTGACCACTGTCTCGTCGACACGTGGACAAACATCTGGGTGCAGCACCCTCTGGGTACATTCTAGACGTCTCCCTTGATGAAAACAATTTGTAGTTTGAATATATGAAAATTTTGATAGAAATTGTGAGTGCCGATTGAAACCAAATATATGGAAAACCTAAGAGTTGTTAGAACTTGTTGGGATCCTGTCCTACGTTGGAGACAAGTCTTTGGACTTAATTCAAAATTCTATTAAATGAATTTATTTTCTTTGCAGTTTTTAGATAAAAGAAATATAAATTCTAACTGTTTTTATCAACAGTTATCTCTTTTCAACTCAAATTCCATTTGTGAACAGTGGTGTCTTCTTATCTGACTTCTATGAAAAAACGATCAATTCATTTAGAAACACATATCAAAACAACGATGGTTTTAACATCTCTACAATCAAAATTCCAAAGAGAAACACAAGTGAAGTTCGCTAGGGTTCAAAGTATCTGTGCAAAGGCCTTGGATCGAGAGTTGTATCCTGCAGGACGGACGTCTACATTCAATCAAGCACTGCACAGGTGCGGGGACGAAATTCTGTCTTAGGACATTGCTTTTGCAAACCTCTCTCACAAGTTTGTTCTTCTAAATTTCGTTAATATATTAGGATTGATATCTTTCTGAATCCTAGATTAGTATACGAATTGTTTTCAATTCAGTTATCTATTTTTCTCTCAATTTGCTGTAGATTTTGTTGTTATATATATACTGTATTGATTCTGGTACAGTAACTAGGATTGATCTGTGCTTTCAATCCCGCCCGGCTCTAACAATCTAAAACATATTTTTCGTGTTTTGTTGAATGCACAGATGGATCAATTGGCGAATGTCACTAAGACCTCACATGCTAACAAACCAGAGAAGTTCAAGGGGACTGATTTCAAGAGATGGCAACAAAAGATGTTGTTCTACCACTACCAACATAATACAATGCCTATCAGACGATGTATAGTGACAACTCGTCATGTGACTGATTTTTAACTTTTTAGATGTCAGTTTTTTAAGAAATCGTGGTGTGAATGTGTAAAAATTTGAGCACCAGCCTTCCCAAGTTGTAAGGTGCTCAACATGTAAGAGTGATACGACGTTTTGTAATAAAACTGTGGTGTGAGTGTATGTTTTTACAGTAAAACCATGTCAGCCAATATTTTCCTCCAACATTCTCACCAAATTTAACCTCAAACTTGTAGAGGGAACACAAAATTTGATGGAGGAAATGCCAAAACTTACAATTGTGAGCATCATATCACATTTATAGGTTTTACATTGTGTGATTTAGGATCAGAATGAATGTCAATTAATTGACACCAACAATGTGCCCCAACTTTCCCCCTCACGTTTCAGCCCAAAATTGAATTCTCCCCCAACACAGACAAAAAAAAAGAGAAGAAGACTAAGACCTCGACACACACACTCGAACCAAAAACACAAAACACTCTCACATAACCAAAAACCTCGACAGCTTTTGAACAAAAACCCAAAACATTCACATCCTCGTCTACCTCGTCCATCTCTTAACCCGCATCTCTCTCAGCCTCTGTCGGAGACGACGAAGAAGCTGTTAGCGAGCCCTAGCCTCTCTTTAAATTCATCTTAGAGTCGGTAAGCCCTAGCCTCTCTTTAGATTCGTCTCTCATAAATCGATTTCAATTTCGATTTCGATTTCGTCTCTCATAAGCCTGCCCTCGTCTCTCATAATACAATTTCGATTTCGATTTTTTTTTTTGCAGAAAACAGATCTAGTATTTCTCACTTCTTCGTCGCTAATTTCCGACCACCAAGATGTTGTGTTGTCACCGACTTGTTCGCTAGCCTCAATTCAGTCTCCGACCGGTAAGCTCTCCGATCTGCCCATTTTCGAATCTTAAATGGGCAAACTAGCTTCTGCACATTGAGCTTCTGCAAATTGAATTTTCAGAATGGGTTCGAAGACGCAAACTAACTTGGAGTTGTAATTGAAGCCGAGCAGAAGCCTCTTATTGCACAAAATCAAGTGAGGCCTTTGTTTCTTTCTCCACTCGTTTGTTTATGGTCAGCAGTAGAACTGAAATTGTCAATTCCAGAGCTCTCGACCGCGACAGAGACCATCGATATGAGAAGTCGCCGCTGAAAATGCAATTATGGGTTGGTGAGTCTGTTCAAGGATTATCATTTGGTTTCTAGTGTTGAAACTGTCTTTTTTTTTCTTTTTTCTTTTTTTTATTACAAATGCAATCCTGGGTTATGTTCATTTGGTCTTAATTAGGATTTTGTTCGAGTTGGATCATATTGGATGATGATAAAGTGGATCATATTTGAATATGAATGTATGTATTTCAGTGTCAATTTATATGGGTTATTGTGGTTGTGTAGTGAACAATCCGAAGAAGTCGGGATTGACATTGAATGAGACATTCTTGGGTCTGCTTTGTCTGACTGAAAATTATAAAGTGTGAGTGCTTTCGCTGTCTCTCTTGCGTTTGAGCATTGCATTGTGTTGTTCTTATATTGTGGTATTGTGGGCATGTACGGGTTATTTGACAAACGAAGGTGATTTATCTTGGTGACTATGATCTTGAAGTTAAAGATGCAGATGTCAGAAATGTGAGTTTTTCTCTTGACTATATAATTCAGTGTGTGAAATTGACAAACAATATGATCCCTGCAAGTCGTTAGGTGTAATCGAGTAGGAGTAGTTTACATTCTGCACAGTAGGATGCTATTGTTATCTGAATGTTGGATATATATTATAGATTTCATGTTCTCTGCTTAATCTGGTGATTGAGAAAGAATTGAGAAAGAATTTGATACTATCATGCTTAGCATTAAAGTGAGAGCGTGCCATCAGTAGCGGTTATTGGTTTAATGTAGACGCTTGTTATTCTGTAAGTGATTTGATTTGTGTGCAAATTGATCTTTTTTGCTTCAGTTTTGTAGCTGAACACACTTCTTTTTTGTTCCAGATTCTTGCATGATAACAAGTTGACTGGGACTATTTTACCCGAGCTTGGCAGTATGTCAAAACTTAGCTACTTGTAGGTTGCCTCATCTGATGCACACATTGATGTAATGTTTTCTAAATTGGCACATGTAGATGATTGTTCAGTTTGGTTTCGCAAGAGTTGGGTTGGTTTGAGATGCAATCTCCAAAGGAATAGATGGTGGATGAGAACCGTGGAGCTAGTTGTGGATTTGGGATTAATCTTTTTTCCTTCTAAAAGACTTGGAAGCATTCCAGGTATGTGGCTCTCACTTGGTTAAATTTCTCCAAGTTCCATGTGCTTAAATTGATTGAGAGAGATTTTGGTGTCATTTTCATGTGTTTATGAGATTGTAAAAGTACATATTATACCCACTTCATATCTTCACTAAAATCCTTTTATCTATGGGTGTTGAAGTTGCTTTGGATCACAGATAAGTTCTATTCTAAGTGCTTCAATGATTGATGCTGATTTCGGGTGACTCCTTGTTTAGCTGTGTCTTTAGTTAAGCAGGTAATATTCTCTATAAATAGATGTTTTGTGCCTTTAGTTCAGCAAGTGATGTTGTTTTTATACTTGTTGTTTGTTTGTTTGTTTTAGTTATATCCAAGTCCATATGAATTGAGTAATTCTTTTAAAGTTGGTGAATGATGTAATTTTAATTCAAAATTTTGTAGTATTGGACATGGTGGTAGCTGAATGCTATATATTGACCTATACTTTCCTATATCATTGTGAGTTCTATACTCTTCTTAGTTAATTGTTTTCATGCTCCTACATCAGTTGCCAAATTGCATATATATGTATTGTAATTACTACACTCTTTAAATACATGTTTCAAATTTGACAGGGTTTTGGGATGAAAGTCAGTAATTACATATTAGTGAATTAAGGAGGCTACTTGCATGCAAGCGCTCCTCAACAAGATTAACTAGCTGAAGAGAAAACACCAGGACTATCGGTAGTTGTGAGGCCGTTTTCAGTGACTATCCAGAAAAGATTGAAAAGAGTAGTTGCAAGAACACCGGAAGCCTTCACTCATTAACTTATATTTATGAGGAGACTAGTTAGATAAAATAGATGAAGCTTTGAATGGAAGAAACAAATGCTCTAATAAACATTTGAGAAATGTAATAGGTCATCAACTTATTGAATTCATTTTTTGTATAGTGGAATTGAAATAAATATGCAGTGAATATTTATTGTTATTGAAATTTTTTTTTTCCAAATACAAAACTGGATTTTAGCAAAAATTACATATATATATATGTATGTATAATTAAAAAGAAATTAAGTTGAAAATTTTCACTAAAAACGACTTCTGAGTCCATATCAGATAACAGTTATAAGAATAAGCGTGTTATGATTAGTGATTACATAACTGTTACTCTGTAAAACTGTGATGTGATTGTATGTTATACGACAAAAAATATGTCGATATGTTGTTGACATATGTCGGCATCCCATGGCTGTCGATATATGTTGGCATCCCATGGCTGTCGATATATGTCAACATTTGTTAACAGCAATCAGATGACGTTTCTACAATACATCAGATGACACACAAAAAGACAACGGTAATCTGAACAATCAGACGACGTTTTTTTGCCGTGGTCTGATGCCTTTTTTGTGGTAATGTACCTCTCTACTTTGAACTTGGCACAAGTAATCTCACAAGAGAAGCCTGTGGCAGAAACAGGTGCTTCAAAGGAAACAATGAATGCTATTGATGCATGGATTAAGGTTTAGGGTTTAGGAAACAATGAATGCCGATTGATCTAATTGTTCCTTCAACTTGGTTGAGAACACTTTGCAGGAACTACATCCTCAACGAATTGGACGACACACTCTATGATGTGTACGTGACCTGCAAAACGACAAAAGAATTATGGGAATCTTTGGAGAAAAAGTATCTGTCACAAGCAGCAAATGCAAGCAAATTTATCATCGGCAAGGTTCTGCACTATAAGATGGTGGATAACAAAAGTGTTCTCAACCAAGTGGAAGAACTACAGATCATAATCCACGAATTGCATACTAAAGGCATGAAATTGGATGAGGAATTCCAAGTGGGTACGATCATTGAGAAGCTTTCTCCATCATGGAAAGATTTCAAGCAAACCTTGAAGCATTTAATCGAAGAACTTTTGGTGGAGAATCTGATTTTGAAGCTTCGTGTGGAAGAAGGCAATAGAGTGAATGAGAAGAGTGATGTCTCATCCTTTGAAGCCAAGGCTCACATAGTTGAAGGAGATTCAACAAAGCCTACTGTTCACAAGAAAAATAAAGCAAAAGGCAAGGCTGCATCCATTGCTCCCAAGGCAAAACATTTCAAGCCAAAAGGGGGTTGTTGGATATGTGAAAAGCCAGGTCATAAAGCACAAGTTTGCCGCCACAAGAAAGAGCTAAACACTTCTGTAAATCGAGGTAATAACCAAGCCAATGTTGCTATTGATAATGATTTTATTGGTATGGTTTCCGAAGTCAATATGGTGGGTGGCACAACTGATTGGTGGGTAGACACGGGTGCTACAAGGCACATATGTGCTGATAAGGCTCTGTTCTCTACCTATCAAGAGGTTAACGGTGAAAATCTATTCATGGGGAATGCTTCTACATCTGCTGTGAAAGGGAAGGGCAAAGTGATCATCAAGCTTACTTCGGAGAAGCAATTGGTCCTTCTTGATGTGCTCCGTGTACTTAATATTCGCAAGAATCTTGTGTCTGGTCCTATTCTAGTGAATAAGGGTTTTATACTTGTCTTTGAATCTGCAAAAGTTGTAATAACTAAGGGTGAACAATATGTAGGGAAGGGTTACCTTGACAATAGGCTCTTCAAATTAAGTGTTATGCCTACTGATGGTTGTACTACTATTTCTACTATAAATAAAAAAAATAAGGCTTCTACCTACTTGCTTAAGTCATTTGATTTATGGCACTCACGTTTAGGTCATGTAAATTATCGTTCTTTGAAAAAAATGGTGCATTTAGGATTGCTGCCGAAGTGCAATCCCGATACTGGATTTGGAAATCCTGATACAGGATACAAATCGGGTTGCAATCCTCAGAGATATAATGACTAGAAATGTAAAGTTTGCGTAGAATCTAAATTTGTAAGACAACCTTTCAAATATGTAGAGAGGTCAAATGAAGTGCTGGGTTTGATAGGGGTTCTTCCTGGAAGCCGGCCAGCAATCAATGACCACCTTCATATACAAAAGCATATTTAAAAGGGTATTATGTAAATAAAAGTGAACTATTTTTTTGAATAAAAAAAGTGAACTATAGAATAATTTTAAATACACACCTCTAATATCTTAATACACACCCCTTACTTAATACACTATCTATCTATTTTTTCATTTCAATATTATACTAAATACACATCCCAAACTGCCTAAAATACCCTCAATATCTAAAACTAATAATAATATGTTATTTAATATAATTATTATATATTTACTATTTCACAACTCTCTTTACGTGTTCTCTTTTATTTTCTGTTAGATTTTTTTGATCGGGTTAGAAATTTTTTCTTGATATTTTTTAATTTATAATCAAGAGTAATATTATATTCGAACTCCAAATCTCCAATATGACATCAATTGGCTTGAATTTGAAGAAAAAAAAATATTGAACATACATAATTTGTTCAAAGTTAAGAAACTAGTAAAAGTATAATAGCATAAAAACTAGTTTTTAATCTGCAAGATAAAAACAGTTGATAAAAAAAAACCCTAAGGGAATAGGGGGAGGCCACTTGGTTCGATCAATACTTACCTAAAGGAATTGGGCGAGTAAGGCACAACCTCATCAATGTAAAAAATCTCTCTCATGAGATTGTCTCTGATTACAACTATGTCCATGAATCAATACTGGATGACGCTCTGATGTTTAAAATGATTCCAGAGACAAAATCTCAACGGATTATGAGAGTACATACGCATTGATGATTCGCACTGTTGCTCAAGGAATCATAGAGCACGAAGGTATTGAACCACGCTTAGTTGAAGAATGTCAACAAAGAGCATATTGGCCTAAATAAATGTGCGATTCCGGAAGAGCTAGATTCTCTGACAAAAAGACAGGTATTTGGTTTGGTAGTGCTAACCTTACCAAGTGTAAAGCCTGTAGGTTATAAATAAGTATTTGTCATAAAGTGTAATGAGAAGAATGAAGCCCTAAAGGACAAGGCTTGCCTTGTGGTGCCAAGGTTTCTCGCAACGCTCTAGATTGACTACAAGGAGAAATAATCTCTCATAACGGAAATGCAGCTCATCGATGTGGTTACTACTTAATTATTTCCATAGGTATCTTGATTGGGAGATATTCACAAAAGTGCCTAATGGCTATCCAACCCAAGTAACTCTAAACCACGGAGCGCGTTTGCAATTAAAATTGAAACGCTCACTTTATACAAGTGACTACTTGGTTGGGAAGGGATACAAAATGATGAACTATGCCCTGCGTACTCACAGAGAGGAAAAAGTTTCGGATTTGCAATCATAGCTATCTATGTTAATGATAGGAACATAGTAGGTACTCTTGATGAAGTAAGAGAAACCGCGAGCTTTATGAAATCTGAATTGAGATGAATAATCTTGGGAAACTCGGTTAACAATGAGTTTGTGGAATACTAATCCACCAGTCTGCATGTATCCAAAAGATTCTCAGGCGATTTACATGGACAAAATGCATACTGTTAGCACTCCCAATGATCGGTCAATGTTTGGATGTAAATGAATAATCCATTTCGTCCAAAGAAAGATGACGAAGAAGGGTTGAGAATCGAAACTCTTCTCTAAAGTGCAATAGGTGCAATATTGTATTTAGCCCGATGAACACGAACGAGTATTACATTCTCATTGAACTTGTTCAAGCGCCAACGCAACGTCATTAAAATGTATCATGATACATAAAGAAACTATTGACTCAGGTTCATCATATCCCAAAAGCAAGACGAAAGGGAATGTAGATGGAACTGTAATCTCCTACACCAATACACCAAGCAATGCTTTGGTTGGTCATTACTAATGCAAAGTATCTATGACCAATAGGTTGTTTCCAAAATGGTCATGTATTCACCATTAGGAAAACAATGATACCTTGTGAGAAACATAAGAATGCGAGGACGTTCCTAGCACCCTTGATTGATGTAAAAGTCAGGGGGAGTGTAGACTCCAGGGAGAGACTAACACATAGGTGCGTTGTGCTCTTTTTCCCTTCGACCGAGATTTATTTTGTCCCATTAAGTTTTGTTACTTGGCAAGGTTTTTAATGAGACAACACCTTATGCATCGTTTTAACTTTGACTTGGCACAAGGGGAAGTGTTGAAGGAAAAATACCTTATGTGTGCCTTCGTCAAAGTAACTTACGAGAATAGATTAAGGCATTAGTGATTAACAGATGTAACGGCTCAATTAGTTATATCAGTCATTATGTACATTGTTATTACCATTGATTATCGTCATTATGTGCGTGCAATTACCGTTGTAATTCACCTCTATATAAAGAGGGTTTCTAATGAGAATGAGTAGACCTTGTTCCATTCCATATTTTCTATTACAATATATATATATATATATATATATATATATATATATATATATATATATATATATGAGAAATTTTAAATACACACCCCTAATATCTTAATACACACCTCTTACTTAATACACCACCTATCAAGTTTTTCATTTCAGTATTATACTTAATACACATCCCAAACTGCCTAAAATGCCCTTAATTTATGAAATATTCCATTATTTAATATAATTAATATATATTTACTATTTGGTACCTTTTTTACATATTATTTCGTCTAATTTTTGCTAGAAATTTTTGGTTATCATCATTCAATTTATAATCAATTAATTATTGTTATATCCGAACTTTAAATCTGACACGACCCACCCCGAATTTCATCCTGAACCCGGAGTAAATCGTGCAGGACCACCTCCAAGGAAAGATTTACCGCAAAATTCGGTATAACCTCCCTTGGAAATGGACAACTCTTCCTAACGAAAACCTACAAACACTCCTAAAATTCTCAATCCACCCTTAACTTCTGGAGCCTACATGCTCCCCAAATACAATCACCACCAACAAGATAATAAACATCAACTAAGATAATATACATCCTCCGTCAAATATTCTAAAATATCAACATGCTTCGCCCACAACCGAAATAATATACATTAAACCCAAGTATTCAGAGCTACTAGACACTAGCGGAAGTAAGAAAACACAAGTAGGTTAAACAGGTAACCTACTGGTGAAAGGTGGTGGAAATGCGGGTGACTATGCCTCGTTTCCTACTAGATCCAATCCGAACTCTGCAGACTGGGCATTTTAAAACGAAGGGCCCAGGGGAAGCACTACCAGGACAAGCACTTTAGCCGACGAAAAATTTTCGTCGGCCTGTTAGCTTAATTCGTCTGCTATAATGTCGTCGGGAAAGGGTCGTCGGTAATGACTTTAGCCGACGAAACCATGTCCCATCGTCGGCTATTTTCCCATAGCTAGCCGACCACAGAAAACGTCGTTGGCTAGTCTCTCAGACTTTAGCCGACGAGTCTTACAGACTTTAGCTGACGACGAGTTGTTTCGTCGGCTATAAATAAGAGACTAGCCGACGAAATAACTCGTCGGCTTAAACTAAGGGAATAGCTGATGAAATAACTCGTCGGCTTTCTTAAACTAAGGGAAAAGCCGACGAGTTGTTTCGTCGGCTATAGATAAGAGAGTAGCCGACGAGTTATTTTGTCGGCTTGTCTCTTACTATAGCCGACGAAACAACTCGTCGGCTTTTCCCCTTAAGCCGACGAAAAGCTTAATATATTTGTGGGCTATAGTATGTAATAAAAAATGAAAATAACTAAAGCCGACGAAAAATACCGTATTTCGTCAGCTTTTAATGGTTTAGCCGACGAAATATTCTATAATTCGTCGGCTTAACCCTATTAAAAAGATAATTAAAAATACTATAGCCGACGAATTATGGCGTATTTCGTCGGCTATAAGTCCATTTCAGTATAAAAAAAAACTCGAAATTTCTAAATTACCATTCTAAGCAAGCTGCAAAAAACACAAAAACAATTCCATATAACCAACAACAAGCACATAAAAGTATATAATTCATCAACTACACAAAATCTAGATCGTCTAAATTAATATCCGGTTCTGGGGGCTGCTCCGGAGCTTGCGGCGGCTGGGGTAGTGGTATGGGCGGAGGCGGAAGTCTCTGGAGCTGGGCAGCTGTAAAGTCCTGCATGTACTGGAACATCTGCCGCTGCTGGGCCTGCTGGATGGCATGTACCTCGGCATAATTGCCTGCCTGCGCGGCATTATAGGTAACATGAGCAGCTTGCTGTTCCCGTAGTCTCTGAAGTCCCGACTGTAGCAGCTGAGTCGTCCTGGTGGTCGTGGTCCTGCTGCTGGTCGAGGCTGCCTTTCGTTGAAATCCTAGAGTGGTCTTCAGGACCCCCTCGCCCTTCTTTCCTAGACCCCGGCAGTAGAAGTTGTTTGCTCGCGGTGGGAAGGCTGTGCCCATGATCCTCGCCCCAACCGTCGGATCCGAAGTGTCGATCCGGGACATGGCTTCGGACATCTCTTCCTCCTGCGTGTCCGGCCATGTCTCCCTCACTATAGCACTCATCACCTCGTCACTAGCCTCCCTCACCTTCGCCTAATTGGATAGAAAAAAATTATTAATTAACATTTTGACATATATATAAGTAAAATTAAAAATTTAAAAACGTAAGATGACTTACAATGTCCTCCTGGGCGTCAGGATATGCCTTCTCATACGTATAGACGTACGGGTTGACCTCTGGATGTTCCCTGGCTGTCTCGTCCATGAATACAGCGAACGGTCTAGAACTGGCATGATGGTTCCTTGTGTTGCGTTGCCGGTTCTGAGCGTTCGCCCGGGAAACCGCATTCAAAGAAAAAACTAAACTATTAGTAAAATATTTAAAAACGCACGTACTTAATGACAAATTAACTAATTAATTTATTTAAATACCTGTTTACGAGGGTTGTTGAATTCTGATGTCAGAAGCCAACGCCACTCGTACTCTCTGTACTGGAACTCAGTAGGGGTACTAGAACGTGCGTTCCCGTGCGTAGTCCAATGGGTCCGCAACTCGTTCTTCCACTCCTTGTACCTACAGATACAACAAAAATATTAGAAATATTATTAATATCACATACAATTTTGTTTTTTCATTAACTTCCCAACGTACCTTCCCCCATGCACAACGTCCGCCCAGCTGCTCTTCAGGGGCTCAGGAACCTCAAACCACACCTGCATTTAACCGTTTATTAGTTTAGTTTTTCGAGAAATCTACAATGTAATACATAATATTATTGAGGCATTTTGTAAACTCACCGACATCGCGTTGTGGACCATGTCCTAATGCGGGACCTCGCCCCAGTCTGACCACAACATAGGGACTCTATCCCTAATGAGCGCTCCCACGCGGCCGGAGTACGTCCTCGACTTCCCGCCCGATACTATGTCGCCATCCCCGTTAGTACCGATGACAATCCTCCCTGAGGTACTGACGATCTTCTCGAGAGCCTTCCCTGTGACGGGGTCTCTCTTCTTTTTTGCCGGCTTCGCTCTGACGGTGCCTATCACATGATAAACCAAATTGATTATTAAAATCGGAAAATTATAAGAAAACAAATCATTCATCTTTCATTACCTGAGGACGATGCGGCGGACGCGACGGATTCCGTCTCCGATGATGATACCCTCGCGGAAATAAGAGGCGTATCAAAAGACACGAACCGGTACGCCGCTGATGAAGCCACTGGCGGGGGCAGTGGATAAATCGACGTCCCTGAGTCATCGGCTGCAGGTATGGCCGGTATCATCTGCGGAAGGAATAGGTGAGGCGGCGACATCTGTACCCCAGATGACCCACTATCCGAAGATGCATGTACTGGAGTGGGCGCCTGGTGTATCTCAGGCATATGGGGTGCAGACATCTCCGTCTAGGGCTGAGCAAACAACTGCCTCGAGGAATGAGGGAAGCCCCGCTGCCTCGATCAAGGGGGCACCTTCGGCTGCCTCTGCGCCGTCTGCAGAAGGCTCGCATGTCTAGTTGTCATGCGGCCCTGAAAAAACGTCTGAGGGTTGCTAGAGGTTCCCTTAGAAGATTCAGACCTTTGGCCCTTCGAACCCTTCGTCGATCTAATATTACCGCTCATCCTGTTTAAAATATTAATTTGAATCAAGGCCACAAAATAAAAAAATGTAAACTCATTCAATTAGTCAACAAAAAAAAATATATACACTTCCTAAATACAAATTTGTACTTCCTAAATACAAATATACACTTCCTAAATATACACTTCATAAATAAAAATATATACTTCCTAACAACACCACAACATTGCAATTGACCGGAAAATCAAAGCAAACACAAAATACAAAACAAATATATACATGTCCTAAATACTAAATACAAATATACACTTATTAAATAAAAATATACACTTCCTAAATACAAATATACACTTATTAAATAAAAATATACACTTCCTAAATACAAATATACACTTCCTAACAACACCACAACATTGCAATTGACCGGAAAATAAAAGCAAACACAAAATAAAACTAAAGCTCAGAAATGTACTCGAGGAGGAGGAGGGAGGACCGGAGCAGCAGGAGGAGGAGGCCGGCCGGACAGGGAGAGGGAGCGGAGGGGAGATCGGGAGAGGGAGAGGAGGCGGAGACTGGGAGAGGGAGAGGGAGCGGAGGCGGAGGCGGAGACCGGGAGAGGGAGAGGAGGCGGAGACCGGGAGAGGGAGAGGGAGCGGAGGCGGAGACCGGGAGAGGGAGAGGGAGAGGGCGGCGACCGGGAGAGGGAGCGGAGGCGGAGGAGGGGAAATTCAGAGAGGGAGAGGAGGCGGAGGCTAGGGCTTTCAACCAGTCGAGCGCTGGGTTATTCCCGAAAACTTTAGCCGACGAAATAAATAATAATTTCGTCGGCTAAAATAATAATCCCGTCGGCTAAACATTTGACATTCGTCGGCTCAACCTATGAAATTCGTCGGTTAAACCTTTGAAATTCGTCGGCTATATAACTTTTTATACATTCGTCAAACTGTGATTGTGATTGTGATGATCAAACTTGAGAAACGAAAATCCGACCGTCAGATCTGACCATCATGATAAAATACATGTATGGGAAAAAATTCAACTTGATCCGATAGGCTGAAGGGCTCGATCCGGACGGTCAATCCGTTAAGTCAAACCCCTAAACGCACGGAAAAGGTCGTTGGACCGTCTAAATTTCTTATTTTGTCCGGACCTTCAACTGAAAATAGTTTCAAACCGATGAGACGCAACAAGTCGTATAAAATTTTTACGCAAAATAACCACCGAAGATACGGCTACTCATAGGGAGAAAGAATGAAAAATTCCATTGACCGCAACTATCAGCACCGACACTTTACCGGAATACTGTGATTTTTCAACCGTGGACGTATTTTACCATTCTGGTCATATCTTATTTCACGACTTTTTTGCGTTTGAAGGATTTACGTATAGTTTGTTTTTGAAACGGAACATTTACTTAACACTCGGTAAATAAGTTATACAACATTAGTAGGCATGTTGTGGTTATGATGATCAAACTTGAGAAACGAAAATCCGACGGTCAGATCTGACCATCATGATAAAATACATGTATGGGAATAAATTCAACTTGATCCAACAAGGTTAAGTGCTCGATCCGGACGGTCAATCCCGTAAGTCAAACCCCTAAACGCACGGAAAAGGTCGTTGGACCGTCTAAATTTTGTATTTTGGCCGGACCTTCAACTGAAAATATTTTCAAATCGATGAGACGCAACAAGTCGTATAAAAATTTTACGCAAAATAACCACCGAAGATAGGGCTATAGTATGTAACATAAAAAGTTTAGGGTTTAGCCAACGAATACCCTAATACATTCGTCGGCTATAGTATGTAATAAAAAAATAAAAAAATTCATAAAGCCGACGAAATATTAGGGTATTCGTCGCCTAAGATAGTTTTAGCCGACAATTTCTGATATAATTCGTCGGCTAAGATGGTTTTAGCCGACAACTTCTAATATAATTCGTCGGCTAAGATGGTTTAGGCCGACGAATTATGTTGTATTTCGTCGGCTTAAGTAAAAAATACAAACCCTAAAACAGAAGGTTTAAACCATACTAATTTCCTATTCATATATCACCAAAATTAATATAAAATAACAGAAATATGAATTCAACATATGTAAATTATAAATTATGGTAAATTAATGTATTACGTCCTCTAAATTAAAACTAAGGCTCGTAATCGGAATCATCCGATGAGTCTTCTTCGGTGTCAGAATTAATTTCTGGTAATCTATGCATTTCCTCATCGCCAGAGTCTTCGTCTGTTTCTTGATTTGGATCAACATCAATAAGCCTTGGCTCTTCATCACGAATTCGCACCGAACGACCCGCTTTAAAATTATTAAGGCGAACGGTAGAGGAGTTAGGAATACCTATTGCGTTGGGCTCTTGATACGCAACATCTTCTTCCTGGTCTTCGGCCTCTCCAAGTTTAGCTACCCGATAAATGTTTCGAGGGTGCACAAGGTTGACTACTTTCCACGCGTCACCCTTAGCAAGGTCATCAAGATAAAACACTTGTTTTGCCGATGTGGCAAAAACGAACGGGTCATCTTCGTAACAACTTGTAGCAGTGTTCACCGATAATATTCCGTACTGATCGGTCTTCATGCTCTGCGGGCTAGTATCAAACCATCTACACTTGAAGAGGTGCACTGTCATGCCTTCACCGTAAACGAGTTCCACCACTGAATGGAGAACACCGTAATAGTCAACTCCATTCCGCCCACCATGCGCCATCACCCCAGAATTCTGTGTTCTCCGTCTGCTGTCTCTCTGTTCACATATAAATTGCACGCCATTCACCTTGCACATCGGATAAACTCTTGACATTATCGGCTTCATCGCTAGAAGTCTTAGTTCGTGCGACCAATTTGAGTGACCATCAAATTGAATATGGTTCATCTGCAACCAACCATTCAACTGTAAATATGGATAATTATGCAATAAACATAAATCCGTACAGAAATATTGAATTACGTACCCAGCCGCCAAAATAGTTTGCGAACTCCATGTTGTGGTACTCGAGATCACCTTGAATGTTTGGACAATATAGATGGAAGTCTTTCCAGTATTCAACTTCTGGATAGTTAATCAATACCCACCAGTGGGCAATGACTAGCTCATATGGTTGCAACTTGTAGGAGTCTGGCAAAATTCCATAAACTTCAACATCACTGGAGAGTATGGAAAGATTGAACTTCGGTACATCTACCGGCATGGTTTCGTCTGTTTCCTTCAACGCTCCTAAATACAACTTCATGTAGGTGACGCACTCGTGCGCAATATATGCTTTAGCTATACATCCTTCAGGCGCGGATTTATTAGCCACATAATCTTTGTAGTCTCCAAGTTGCCTATAAATTAAGTTGCAAAGTGTTATGATTATTGAACATGTATATATATTGAGGAATTAAGGTGTAAAAAACGTACCTTTCCATGGGATACATCCAAGTGTAGTGTACTGGACCGGTAAGCAACAATTGCTCGGGAAGATGGATCATCAGGTGAGGCATGATGTCAAAAAAATTTGAAGGAAATATCCTCTCAAATTTACACATGATATAAATGATATCCTCTTGCATTTCCCGGAGGTTAGATTTTTTCACTTCCCGTGTGTATAACTTCTGGAAGAATCTTGCCAATGCTACTAACGGCTCCACAACCTGACGGGGAAGGAACGGTCGAATGAAAACAGGGAAGAGACATTGTAGCAGGATATGACAGTCATGACTCTTCAACCCGTACATCTTATTGTCCCGGAAGTTCACACACCGGGCTATATTTCCTGCATAGCCTGAAAGATACTTCACACAACTCATCCACCTGAAAATTACGTTCTTCTGGTCAGGCTTCACGGTGTAAGGATGTCTTCTTAATTGTATTTTTTTTAGATCAATGCGTGCCTTAGGACAGTCTTTCGTCTTCCCCTTCAAGTTTAGCATTGTGCCCACCACACTGTCGCAAACATTCTTTTCTATGTGCATCACATCTAGGTAGTGTCTGATCAACAACTTACTCCAGTATGGGAGTTCCCAGAATATGCTCTTATGTGTCCAGAATTTGTACCTGTCGGGTCTTTCTGGTATTGCCGCAACAATATTGGGATGATTGCTGAGCTGCCCAAAATCGTACTCATTAAGCACTGCTAAAATTTCTTCTCCCGTCCATCTTCTAAGAGGCACACCGTGTTCTACGGTCCCATCAAATGCCTTGTCATCGAACCGCCATTCGTGCTTATATGGAAGGAAAGCACAGTGACCCAATCTGGATATCTTGTTGCAATGACTGCTGCTCCCCTCATCGCTAAGGGTTTTGCTTAAGTATGTTTCGATTCTTGTCTATGAGATAGAAGTACTTTTGAGCCATGTATTGAATTGAAGTTTACGATTTATGATCGATAATTTTAGGTTTTATGCCGTGAGTTTTATGTCCATGTACTTTAAGATTTTCAGTGTATTCTTCTATTTTCATGTGTAATTGATACAAGTAGTTGATGTTGCATGTGTTAATCATCCAAGGTTCGACTTTGATATAAGTAGTTGATAAGTTGCATAGTCTTTGTTATTTCACCGATTTTCTACCTATGTTTGATTTGGACTTGTGCTTAAACACATCGATTCTTTATGTGATACATAATTGCATGATTAGTTTATGTGTGTGACCTATAAGTAGAGCACATAGCCGAGCTTGTTTGTGTCAGGATGTTGAATGAAACCCGTAGTCTAATTCAAAGTATGTCTATGTCATAGGAACCACGTAGGAACTTATGTGCATATCGAATTTAGGTTGTGTATTTGCTCACGGTGTGGACTTAAATGAGATTAGAGATTGTCTTCTTTGTTCTTGCATGGTTGTTTGGTTGTGTTTGCATGATTGTTGGTTGATCACATGTAAATATGTATAGAGGTAATTTAGGATTTATTTCCAATGTCTATTCCGAAATCATCAAACCCTTAAACCCTATATGCATATTTCGACATTTATATTAGGTTAGGTGGATTTACCCTGTAGTTGGATCCCGGTTTAGAACGATCCTTGCTTGTTTTATACTATGATTGATATGTTGACAGGGTTAATTGATGCGTGTGCAAATACGTCATATCAAATGGCGCCGTTGCCGGGGATCCTTCGGGATCCTCGATCTTTTTAATTGTCGAAATTTGCATTGTATATATGTCTATATGTTTATATTTGTAAAGTTAAAACCATGAATGTGTATATGATGTAATTGTGTTTTATTTTTGTTTTTCTACTTTAATACTTGTATGAATAATGTTGTAGGTTGTAATGCATAGGAATAGGTAGGATCCCTTTTGTTAATTCAAGCCTTAACCCTTCTTGTTTACTCTTGGGTTTGCATGAGGTTGTGGGCGGCTTTTATTAACACTAGGAGTCATGTTTGGTTCATAAGTTTTTTGCTAGTTGAGTACATTGGTACGCTCCTTCTATTACTCTGGTGCATGGGACAAAAAATTGGATCTCAAGAGCCTTGAAGACATACATCTCGGTGATGGAGTTCTCATTGCTCACTAAACGAGTCCTACCATGTTCACTGTCTCTGGATTGAGCTATTGACCTTTAGAAACAACGCTTCAAGCTTGTGATCGAAACATCTATATCCAGGCCGCACGTCCACCGTGTCTTACCATCTAGAATCATTATTTATTTAAGTGTTTTAGTAGCAACTCGAGAATAAGCTTGTATGACTTTGTAATCTTATAGATTGGTGCCATGTATGATTTTGTATTTAATTTGTTTCGAAATTTATCTCTTGATTTTCGAATTTCTTTTGTTTTCCTTTGTTTGATTTTTGGAACCCTTGGTTCCTTTCTCTTATTTATAAGAACCCTTGGTTCTTAGCTTAGTTTAGTATATTGCTTTTGAGTTCGTTTTATACTCATGCATTCTAACTTGATCTTGGCCAAATGGTTTTTCAGGTGCTAGACGTGCATGCAACCTCGACTCACTCGTTCGTCTTCACAAGGAGCTCTTGTTCCATTGAATCCGGAGATTGACCGTGCTTGCAAAGAACAAAGAAAGAAGCAAAAAGAAGCATCAAGTAGCACGGTTGGACCTTTGGAATTTGAAGAGCAAGATCCTCCTTCTCCCTTTCGGATCCAGTCCGAATCTTCATCTTCATCCGAATCCGAGATTGACTGTGAGGAAGACGAGTCCGACATCGACATGGCCGACTCACCACTCAAATCTGCTTTCATCCCCATAGCCCCGGAATCACCTTCATGCATTGCTTTCACTGTGCCTAATGAAGCCAACTTCTCCATACCGATTCAGTTGCTTGGGCAATTGCCTAAGTACTCGGGTTCTCCAATGGAGGACCCTAATGTTCACCTTAGAGAGTTTCTCGATATCTGCAGATTGCAATCAATCAATCATCTTACTCCAGAAGGCCTAAAGTTGCTTTTATTCCCTTTTACTCTTAAAGATGATGCTAAGCGTTAGTTGTATTCTTTGCCTGCAGGAATCATCACCAATTGGAATGAGATGACCTCGAAGTTCTTGAAACAATTCTTCCCTGCGCAAGTCATGAAGAAGCTAAGGAGGGAGATTCAGAACTTCACTCAAAAGGATGGTGACACTCTCTATGAGGCATGAGAAGAGTTTCAGGAACATCAGAGGAAATGCCCTCATCATGGAATTCCTTTGGACGAGTTAGTTCAAGCTTTTTTGAGGGGCTTGACAACACCAACAAGGGTATGGTGGACTCTGCATGTGGATGCACATTTATGAACAAGACCGGACGACAAGCATATAACTTGATTGAGGACTTGGCGGATAACAATCGTCAATTCAGCACCAAGAACTCAAGGAAGTCAGCAGGAGGCCGTGGTGGTGTCTATGACATTGAAACTCGGAATCAAATGATCACGTTGGATAGGAAGCTTGATGTCTTGGTCAAGGCTTTCAATGGTTCGAATCTTGGCAACCAAGCTTGTGGAATTTGCTCACTTTCGGATCACTCTACAGATTCATGTCCGAATGGTGCTTTGCGTGAGGAGGAGATGAACTTTATGGGACAACAGAGGCAACGTTATGATCCATATTCGAACACTTACAATCTTGGACTTAGAGATCATTCGAATTTTCGGTGGAATAACAACCATGCTCAACCGGCCAATACTCAAGGTCAAGGACCTCGTCCTTCAAGTTTGTTTGTGAGGCCTCAGGTACCTCAAGGTTTTGTTCCTAACTCTTCTAATTTCATGCCTAATAATGCCAATGTTCAAGGTTCAAATAATAATGCTAGTTCTTCTACTCCTAATTATGATGAACTCTTGAAGTCCCTTGCTCAAGGGCAACAAAACTTAACATCTGCAACTCAAGCTTTAGTGACAGGTCAACAGGCTAATTCTAAAGAGATCACGAAGCTCAAGAAGCAGATGGGACAGGTTATCGATTTCATGGGTAAAATCCATGAAAGTGGTAAGTTGCCGGGCCAAACCTTGCCAAACCTGAATGCTGGACAATTCAAGATCGTTGCAACTAGGAGTGGTCGAGTTTTTGAGGAGCCTTTGTTGAAGAAGTCGGAGCCTTCTAAGGAAGGTGAGGCCGAGAGCATATTGCTGCAAGATGACGAAGATATTGAAGAGGTTTATGCCGAGAAGCAGCCGAACAAAGAGGCCGTGCCTCAGTCCGAGAGAGAGAGTGATCGTGCGGCAGTTCTTGCCGAGAAGAAGAAGGTGCAAGAGGCCGAGCCTCTTGCAGTCCCTGCTGATCCGAAATCCACTCAAGCCGTGCTTGAGAACGGTAAGTCTTCTAGCTCTAATGGTTTAGTTTCTACTAATGTCCATGCTCGTGCCCTTTTCCCCAACAGGTTTGCTAAATCAAAGCACGATGAAGCTGGTCATGCAATGATTGAGTTATTCAAGAAGGTGGAAGTAAACATGCCATTGCTTGAGTGCATTCAACAAAATCCAATTGGATGATTAACACATGCAATATCAACTACTTGTATCAACTACACATGATAATATAATATAGCACCGAAAATCTTAAAGTATTTTAGACATAAAACTCACGGCATAAAACCTAAAATCATTGATTAAAAATTGAAAACTTTAATTCAAAACATGGTTCAAAAGTACTTCTATCTCATAGACAAGAATCGAAACATACTTAAGCAAAAACCTAAAACAAACATAAACAAGAACAAACACATAGCAATCCGAAAATAGAAGATGGAATTCACTCTCAAAATATCCCTACTTGTTCTATTCTTTGAGTGAGCGGAATCCTAGGCTACTTGCTTTGGACAAATGCTGAAGGTGGGATCGGATTGTGGTGTTTGGAGGTTGATGGAGTTTTGGCAAAGGCTTTGGTGTTATTTGCACGGGTTGATGATGATCTTCTGTCCTTGAAGTCGTGCTTTATATAGAGGAAAAACCCTAGAGAAGTCAGCCACAAAGCCTAAACCAAGTTGGTTTAGGATTCCTAGTTCTTCTCAATTTCGGCAGAATGACCTCCTTCTGATGATTACGTCATAACTTCCTCTAGAAAAAAGATATTGAGGTGATTCCAATTGATTTGGAAACTAGACTCTCGTAGCTTTCTATCCATATCTGGCATGTTTTCTGATTCATTGTGAGCTATCCTGGAGAGTTCGTTGAAGTTGGCAGACGTGCATAGGAATTCTCCCGATTTGATCCGGATTTTCAAGGCTTGGATATTCTTGAAATTTGCCGAATTTAGATATTCTTCTCCATATTGGACTTGGCTTCGAGGAAAGATGGAATCCTGATCAAGACATGAATCCTGAGTAAACAAGGATTTCCAATACTTACCACAATTTCAACACCAAATTATTCAATTCCGAAATTACTATGTATTCTAACACTAAAACCTACATATTTCTATATTAAGCAATTATTCTATACTAAACACAAATATAAAGCTAAAACAACTAAACAAGAGTTAACAAAGGGTAAATAAAGGGTATAAACATATTAAGAACGTCACACTTTGTGCTCCTATCAACTGACCATGCGGCTTTGAAGTATTTGTTGACGAAGAAGGATGCCAAGCCGAGATTGATAAGGTGGATATTGCTTCTCCAAGAGTTCGATTTGGAAATCAAAGACAAGAAGGGGTCAGACAACGTTGTTGCCGACCACCTTAGCCGGTTGGTACGTGACTCGGATCCCGTGGCCATCCAAGAGTGCTTCCTGGACGAGCAACTTTTCAAGGTAAGCAAGGTAAGTGAGGTAAGTGAGCCTTGGTATGCAGACAATTTGAATTACCTTGTGACAAAGCAATTTCCGAATTTTATGTCCTACCATGCTAGAAATAGACTTAAGGCATTAGCTAGACATTATGTGTGGGATGAACCTTATTTGTGGAAGCATTGCGTTGATCAAGTTATTAGGAGGTGTGTCCCGGAGAATGAGCATAGGTCTATTCTTAGTTTTTGCCATGATCAAGTTTGTGGAGGTCACTTTGGTTCTCGTAGGACTGCTTTGAAAGTTTTAGAATGTGGATTCTTTTGGCCTACTATTTTTCGGGATGCCTGATAAGACGTATTTGCACACGCATCAATTAACCCTGTCAACAAATCAATCATAGTATAAAGCAAGCAGGGATCGTTCTAAACCGGGGATCCAACTACAGGGTAGATCCATCTAACCTAATATAAATGTCGAAATATGCATATAGGGTTTAAGGGTTTGATGATTTCGGAATAGACATTGGAAATAAATCCTAAATTACCTCTATACATATTTACATGTGATCAACCAACAATCATGCAAACACAACCAAACAACCATGCAAGAACAAAGAAGACAATCTCTAATCTCATTTAAGTCTACACCTTGAGCAAATACACAACCTAAGTTCGATATGCACATAAGTTCCTACGTGGTTCCTATGACATAGACATACTTTGAATTAGACTACGGGTTTCATTCAACATCCTGACACAAACAAGCTCGGCTATGTGCTCTACTTATAGGTCACACACATAAACTAATCATGCAATTATGTATCACATAAAGAATCGATGTGTTTAAGCACAAGTCCAAATCAAACATAGGTAGAAAATCGGTGAAATAACAAAGACTATGCAACTTATCAACTACTTATATCAAAGTCGAACCTTGGATGATTAACACATGCAACATCAACTACTTGTATCAATTACACATGAAAATAGAAGAACACACCGAAAATCTTAAAGTACATGGACATAAAACTCACGGCATAAAACCTAAAATCATTGATTATAAATCGTAAACTTCAATTCAAAAGTACTTCTATCTCATAGATAAGAATCGAAACATACTTAAGCAAAAACCTAAAACAAACATCAACAAGAACAAACACATTCCAATCCGAAAGTAAAAGATGAAATACACTCTCAAAATATCCATACTTGTTCTATTCTTCGAGTGAGCGGAACCCTAGGCTACTTGCTTCGGATAAAGGATGATGGTGGGTTCGGATTATGGTGTTTGGAGAATGATGAAGTTTCGGCAAAGCTTTGGTGTAATTTTGCACGGGTTGATGATGATCAATTGCTGCCATGCCGTGCCCTATTTATAGAGTAACAAGTCTTGATCTCCAAGTATTCCTCAAGCACCGGCAAAACCAAGTCCAAGTTGGATTTAACTTCCTCTCTTGAGCCGCACCGTTTCTCTCTCCTTGGTGACTTGGGAAATCTTCATGGCATCTCCATACATATCTCGGATTGTACTTCTCCTAGCTCAAGCATGAACTCCTAGCTGCCGGCCACCTTTCCCTCATGAGTACAGGAAAACATTTCCTAGTCAACACGAGTTTAGACTTTCCTGAAATAGAAATAAGAAAATTAGAAACTAGGAAAGAGGAAAGATGGAATCCTGATCAAGACAGGAATCCTGAGTAAACAAGGATTTCCAACACTTAGCACAATTTCAACACCAAATTCTTCAAATCCGAAAATACTATGTATTCTAACACTAAAACCTACATATTTCTAAATTAAGCAATTATTCTACACTAAACACAAATATAAAGCTAAAACAACTAAATAGGAGTTAACAAAGGGTAAATAAAGGGTATAAACATATTAAGAACGTCACACTTTGTGCTCCTATCAACAACCCCACACTTAACCTTTGCTAGTCCCTTACAAACCACTAAAACAAAAACAACACAACTAATCTCGAAAATACTACAATGACTCAATCTAATGCCTTCAACGAAATTGTCTCAGAGACCTTCAAAATCATAGCATCAAGAATCGAAATTGAAAGATGAATTCAATGGTTAATAAACATGAGATTTCGATGTAACAAGTAAGACATGGCAGAAACAAAGGTGAAATTAAGCTCGACACGTTCCAAACAAGTTCATATTCAACTCACAAACGATATGCACTCCGAATCTTTTCTCTCAAAAACATGGCATATGCTTAGAAGCTTTTCACACACAAGAGTTTAAAAAAAACATAGTAAATTCAAAAACCTCATGAAAGATACCAATCATATGCACAAATGAAATGAAGCCTCTCAGGCTAAACTATATATAATTATATATTCGTATGTATTTACACTAGTCAGACTCCTTGTATAAATCCTAGAAACAATTTAGAAAAATAGAGATTCATACAAGGCTACAACGCTGGCGTCTAACGGTCATGTTGCGCCATAATGGTATTTTTCCTCATTATGACCAAAGAGGGCGAGTGTATATATACGTGTGGACTCCCTATATGAAAACCTAAATAAACCAGAAAAGAAAGTAGTTTTCATATAGGGCTATGACGCTTGTGTCTAACACTCACGTCACGCCATAATGGTATTTTACCTCATTATGACGGACCAAGCACGTATGGCTAGCTAGCATTTATATACATACTATACTCATAAACATCCAAAATACATATCCACCAAAAATGAGTTTTTTGGGAACTCTCCAAAGGAGAAAAAATTGCCAAATAGCTGAGAAATCAATAAGTCTCATCAGAAGAAATAAATGATCAACAAAATCATTCATCGCATGCTTTTCAATTAAAAACAAAGGTCCACTCACAAATTAGGCCTAAGCCTAATGACGCTCCGAGGCTTCTTCTGCTCGGGCCTCCTCACGTCCTGTTCCAAATATATAATTAATTTCCCACTAAAAATCCAATATTTATACAAAATAGGCAAAATTAACCGAGAGCCATAACCACGCTCATCATTGCCTAACTTCGATATTCTTAAATCGAAACGACCCAAACTTTAATGCCATACTCGGTAGCCTTAAATACAACCTTTCCCATAAATTGACTTAAATCCTATGGCCGGATTTTACATTATTCAACCGCCAAAATACCAAACTTTGGAAATTCCCAAACCTATCCAAATCTCATCCAAAAATTCCATAATTCATATCAATATACTCCTCTAATTATTACACATTTAAAACCATACAAAACTCCAAAACGGCGGCGGCGCCGGCGGCCGAAGACCGATTCTGGCAACCTCCAAATCCTATGAAATTTTAACAGAATAATCTTCTCATCATTCTCTACAACTTTCCTAACTAGCACAATCACCAATTCCAAGCCTAACTAGGTCAATCGAACACAAACACCTAAAGAGCCCAAGAATTTCAACTTCGAATTCCTCCTTACCGAGCTCAAGAGGGAGTGAGCCATTTGAAGGGGTTGCTGCATGGGAGGAGGGCTACAAAACGAGCCAAGGATCGCCGGCTTTGGTGGCCGGAGGAGGGAGTTCCGGCGAAGGAACCACCACGGCAGTCGCCGCTTTCGGGGGGAAGAACTCCTTCACGGCGGGGACACTAGGCCGGGAAAAGAGAGGAGGCGGCGGGGCTCCGAACGGGACCGGTGCGGCGGCCTAGCTTGGCCAGACAGCGGCGGACGGGTGGAGGAAAGTTTCCAGGTCGGGCTGCTCAGGAGAGAGAGCTCGGGAGGGAGAGAGAGAAGAGAGAGAAATAGTTTGGGCCTTTGTGTCCAAACCGGTCCAACCCAATATCAACAAAAACCCATCTCCAAAATTTACACCCCAAAAATAATACCCTAATAAAAATTACCTTTTACTAGCTAAAATTTACTATTTTTACCGTCGTCATATTTTCTCCTACGAATAAATCTTCCGAAATAAACGTCCCTCAAAACCCCTCTAGGGACCAATAAACTATATCTCAATGCCGGAGACGGTAAAAATTCTTATTATACTCAAGCTGGTAAATAAGGTAAAAATTTAAGGGTCAAAATGTGACAAAATCACTAATACAAGTTTTCAAAATTCACAAGCTAGTAGAATTGTAGAAGTACATTAGCTATTAAACACAGATAGCTAGTTATTCAATAAAACATGTCACGATAAAGATGCAGTACATGACAATATGATCTGCAAGATCAAACTAAAGCTGATACAGATAAAAAAAAAAAAAAAGGACAACCCAAATGAATTGTGGAGAAGAGTGGGGGTTAGGGGAGAAGACGTGCTTTCGACAATTTTAGCGCGAATATTTTTTTTTTAATAATAGATATTTGTTTTGGTCATTTAGCTTACCTATAAAATATCAATAGAAACATAAAAATGATTTTAATTCAAGGCTTCATAGGGTGCATAGTTCAAATCCTCGATCGAGCCATTATCAAATGACATGCACCCTTGGACCTCTGTTAAAATCAACTTTGACGGTTCGGTTGGTTTAGACTCAGCTACATGTGGCTTTGTCATCAGAGATAAGTGTGTTAAATCAATATTCTTGCTTCAACCAGCAATATTGGTATTCATTTTGTACCGATTGTTGAGGCAGTTGCTCTTAGTGATAGTTTGCTTGTTCCGAAACCAGATCCGGAATATTCGGTTGGAGATTTTGGAGCCTGAAACCGGATTTCTACAGTTCTTGGCTGGATTTTCGGTTGGTCCAATCTCGGGTCGGGTCGGTTTCGGGCCAATTTGATGTTAGCCATGAGAACACGAAATCGAAACTACTCAACCCATCAGAAAATGAAATCAACACCCAGTAGGAAATCCGAATTGAAATACGTACATAAATGCATCCCATAAATTATGAATCAGAGAGAGAAAAAAAAGTTGAAATTGAGAGAGAGAGAGAGAGAGAGAGAGAGAGAGAGAGATGTTTACACCCAGAATTAATATTTTACTAGACAATAATTGTCTAAGTGAATATTAGTTAAATTCATGGTCCACATTATACTGACGAGCCTGAAATAATGGGTTTACAAGTGATGGTCCGCCAGGAAGTCATGCGAGCTGGACAGTCCGCGTACGAACGGACTCCGCATAACGGACTTTGCATACAAGAGGAGTTTAATTGTTGGGGGAACACCTCGCCCCGATTTGGAACACCTCGCCTCGACTTAGCATCGCACCCCAACTTGTATATACAAGAGCACGTGCATGGCTTGTGGTCCTTTAATCACATAAGCATCTCGATGGTACCTCAAAGGAATCTCGCCAGCATCCTGCCGTCCCCTTGAATAAAGAAAGGAGCGGTGTTTAATTGCATGATCGAGCTGGTACGTGAGCATGCATGGAAGAGAAGCATATGATCATTCCTACTTCTATATGATTAAGGAGATGTATGATTAAGATGGATTTGGACGGGAGTGCAATCATGTTTGAAACAGAGACGTGAAGCATACGATCACTTCTAGTTTTGTTTGATTAAGGAGATAAACATGCTAGTTGTATCTATCTATTTTGCATGCATGTCCATACTTCTCATGCACGTCCAGACTTCTAGTATTCAAAGGGCACTCATACAGTGCTTAGAAGGAGCATACGTCCAAGAAGTGTTTTAGGCGAACTCTACTGTTTAGAACAAAGTGACGACCACAAAGTGATTTACATCGCCTACACCACATTTATCGTTGAAGACTTCTATAAGTCTTTGACATGCTTTGGGCCAATACCGGTGGCCCTAAATAGCTCTATATAAGAGAGTTCGAGGCTCTGGTTTACTCTCTACAACAAATCACAAAACACACAATCAAATCATACAAAAACTACTTACAAACTCTCGAGCATCCTCGAAACCCTAAAGTTCTAAGTGCACCTTGCCTTAGTTCTTAGAGCCTGTCCGGACTCGCCCTTCTTTCCAAATTGTCGCTCTGCTCGCTCTAACAGTGAGTATCGATTCATAGGTGACTAAGAGGTTTTGCTCGTAATTCCTCGTCCGCGAGATGACACCAGAGCTCCCTTTCGCCTGGTTAGAAGTCAAGAACGCGCACAGTTCACATCCCGCGTTCGCGCGGTGGCACGCCCTGCAACCCTAGTTTACTTTTGGTAGCACTAGTTACCTCTCTGCTCCCTGCTGAGGATTGTGGCCAAAACATTGGTACGCCCAGTGGGACCGGAGTAGTATTTTTAGTCATTCGCCATTGAAAAGGCAGACGAGTATCCGTATTGGCTCTTCTAAGTTAAGATCGAGCAATCTGCTCACGGTGTGGCAAATGAAAAAGCGGTTGCAAGGTTCGGAAATCTAGATTTCAGTGAACCTACAATGGTAGGACCAACACCCACCAGCGACTCTGGCCTCAGCACTCTCACTGAGGACCAAACCCGCCAGATCATCACGCTAGCAATGGATGCTTACCTAGAGGCTATGGTTGAGAGCCTGAAGGCTCATACCGACCAGGCGACCCTCCAACTGAAGAAAGAGTTCGACTTCCTCAACTCGAAAATCGACGCCATTCAACAGGGCCTCACAGACCTCACAGACCTCGTTGAACAAGCCAAAGGGGACCAGGTTTTCTGGAGAGCTGACCAGGATAACCTCACCATACTCAGTGAGGACTTCAATCAACATGTCTTTGCCAAAAAGATTGAACTGCCTAGCAGCCAATCTAATAGCGAAGATTTTCCTTTGGACGAGCCCACAACCAAAGAAGAAATTCATTTGTCAATCAATGATGAAGAACCTGAGGTTGAGGCTGGCGAGATGTTGGATAATAATCCTATCTCACAGACTGACGGTGTTCCTCAGGAAAAAGAGCTTGAAGATAGGACAGAACAGTCCATCTTAGAAGAAGAAACTGGTTCGAACACTGATGATAATGGCGAACCACAATTTCATGTGAAAGGTGACCAAGGAGCCAGCTTTCTCATGCGAGACGTATATGTGGACACAAGTCAGATGCATGGGGGGCAACGCGTAGCTCCCCTTTATTCTTTAATTAATCACCATGATCAGGGGCATGATCAAGTTAAAGTTTGCCCTACTGTGCGTTGTCAAGAAGTGACCCAAAGTTGCCAATCAGTGGCTTCACGTTCCAATATAATTAGAGTCTCTGCATGCAAGTTCAAAGGCCAAATTATGGCTTTAGTATTGTATGTGGTAAACGTTTTTACACCCATAATTGCAAGTTTCTTATACATGGGTGTAAAATCGAGTATTCTCAATGCCATCTCACTATAGTCTGCAGCAAGGACTTGGCGGCATCTAAACATGATGCTCATGGATTTCATATATCTGCATCTGAGGCAGAGGTGGATTCGCTGGGTTGTGGTGACTCCAAATTTGATTTTGACACAGCGCCATTTTATGATGAATATGATGAAGACTATATGTTGGTGCGTCTGTCTCATAATCATACTCCACAAGAGATTAGGACCAGTGAAGCTCTTGATATGGTCCTCTTCCATAACCAGTGCGTGGCTGTACCTGATAAGACCATGCATTATGACATGATAGTCGGTGACAAGGCAAATTTTTCCACCACTTTGCCCATAAGGATGCAATTGAAGATCATGCATGGTCAAACAACAAGGATACATGGGGGCAACGAGACGTGCCTACCTTGCCCAAATTTTCAAGTTGTTGACGCGAAACAGCTTTACTCAACATTTAGAAATTCTCAATAGCCAAGGTCTCATGCTGGAAACATGATGACATCGAGACTTGGGGTAGTGAAGCATCGGTGGCCACCCTTGTGGCCTTACGAAGGGTAACTAACCATGCTGTGATCCCTTCTTTTCTTTGCTCCTAGTTTTTACTTCAGTTTTTACTTCTGTTTTCTTTCATTTTCTTTCTTTCTCGCATTGAAAAAAGAAAAATACAAAAAAAAAATCAAATAGCAGAAAAACAAAAAGAGATTCATAGTTTTGCTAAAATGCAAGACAACGTTTTTGCCTACAAAGGCTTAAACTTTACTTGGAGGCCTATCCTTGAGGCTTGGAGACAATACAAAAGGCATTCCAAATGTCTTGAATTGCTGCCAGCGAAGTCAAGTCAGAGAAGAAATTCCAATAGATTGCAATGCTGGACAGTCAACTTCGCCGATTAAACTGGAATGATCCAGGAAGAACCAGCAAGCGAACCTTATATCAACAAAAAGCTCTAGATGTCTATTTTTCAGAGGATTTTACGGTTCATCATTCTGACATTCCTGGAGAGAGTTATGACAGTTTGAATGCAGATAAGTCAGGATACGCGCGAATTTGCAATGTGTTTTTTCAATGTGTTTTCATGACCTTGCAGCATGCTTTCCTTTACTGGGGGGCATCCATACAAGTTTTATGTACCTTTATTCATATATCGGAATCTACTCAAGGCTGGTCCACGACCTTTTTCAGTGTTTGCTAACTTCAATGATGCATGGTACTACAACTCTTTCACTGAGGGACATATTAAAGTTTTGATGTCTTTCATTCTTCCTAGGTATCGTCGAACGGACATCAAAACTGGGGGGCATATATGGGATAGAGATGTGGTCCAAATATTTCAGACTTTAGACCCTTCTTGAGGTGTCTTGGTCATTATTTAGGCCAACACCTGTGGCCTCTTAAAAAAATATTTCAAGATTATGCGGCCGTTCGCCGACATGGTTTTTTTGTTTGACTCTCATTGGTTCGCACTGGGGGGTAGCAAAGTCACTCCTTGATTTGAATGTCACAACGATAGCTCGTCATCGCCAAGAGCTCAAGCGAAGGGCAATTTTGAATCTATTCAAAGCAAACGTCTACTCAAGGTGCATCCCTTCGAGGTACATCCCTTCGAGGTCAGACGATTCCTTTCTAGATATATCCACTCGAGATACATATGTTCAAGACACATTCATTTGAGCTACATCTCTTCGAAGATATTATCTAGTCGAGGTGCATGCATGGTACTATGTTCTCTAAGTGGAACAGGCGAAGCCCATAAGATTATTCGTTAAGTTCAAGTTCAAGGTACCTAACTATGTTAAGTTCATGATCATCAGTTTAATATGGTACTAGCTGAATCGTATAGTGGTTTTGCTGCATTGCTTTCATGTTGGGTACTTGAGTTTTAGAGCCTATTCACAGGCTTGTTACTCAGTCTTTTTTGTATGAACCGAGCCAATTCCAGTGGTTTTGGGGCAGCATGAACATAAACCTCTTCAGTCATTTTTGACATTCATGACTTCGAGGCTGGGGGCAATGTTTACACCAAGAATTAATAATTTACTAGACAATAATTGTCTAAGTGAATAATAGTTAAATTCATGGTCCACATTATACCGACGAGCCTGAAATAATGGGTTTACAAGTGATGGCCCGCCAGGAAGTCATGCGAGCTGGACAGTCCATGTACGAACGGACTCCGCATAACGGACTTTGCATACAAGAGGAGTTTAATTGCTGGGGGAACACCTCGCCCCGATTTGGAACACCTCGCCTCGACTTAGCATCGCACCCCAACTTGTATATACAAGAGCACGTGCATGGCTTGTGGTCCTTTAATCACATAAGCATCTCGATGGTACCTCAAAGGAATCTCGCTAGCATCCCGCCGTCCCCTTGAATAAAGAAAGGAGCGGTGTTTAATTGCATGATCGAGCCGGTACGTGAGCATGCATGGAAGAGAAGCATATGATCATTCCTACTTCTATATGATTAAGGAGATGTATGATTAAGATGGATTTGGACGGGAGTGCAATCATGTTTGAAACAGAGACGCATACGATCACTTCTAGTTTTGTTTGATTAAGGAGATAAACATGCTAGTTGTATCTATCTATTTTGCATGCACGTCCATACTTCTCATGCACGTCCAGACTTCTAGTATTCAAAGGGCACTCATACAGTGCTTAGGAGCATACGTCCAAGAAGTGTTTTAGGCGAACTCTACTGTTTAGAACAAAGCGACGACCATGAAATGATTTACATCGTCTACACCACATTTATCGTTGAAGACTTTTACAAGTCTTTGACATGCTTTGGGCCAATACCTGTGGCCCTAAATAGCTCTATATAAGAGAGTTCGAGGATCTGGTTTACTCTCTACAACAAATCACAAAACACACAATCAAATCATACAAAAACTACTTACAAACTCTCGAGCATCCTCGAAACCCTAAAGTTCTAAGTGCACCTCGCCTTAGTTCTCAGGGCCCGTCCGGACTCGCCCTTCTTTCCTAATTATGGATTTGCTCGCTCTAACAGTGAGTATTGATTCACAGGTGATTAAGAGGTTTTGCTCGTAATTCCTCGTCCGCGAGGTGACATCGGAGCTCCCTTTCATCTGGTTAGAAGTCAAGAACGCGCACAGTTCACATCCCGCGTCCGGGCGGTGGCACGCCCTGCAACCCTAGTTTACTTTTGGTAGCACTAGTTACCTTTCTGCTCCCTACTGAGGATCGTGGCCAAAACAAGAGATTCATGTCGAATAGATATAGTATACATGGACTAGCTAGGTACGCTGAGAATACGACGACACGGAAAAAGTGAGAAATTAGAGTGCTTGTGAGACAGAAAAATCTGAGAGTGTTTAGGGAAATAACTTGGACATATGGTAGCTATGGCTTTTCTTCCTCGAAGAAGGCAGAGAGTAGAGGAAGGGAAGAGAGGGTGAGACGAAAAGGCAAGAGAATTAAGGATTTTAGTATTTATATATGAGACTAGCATTGTGTGCGGTAAGGTCCGCATGAAACAAAACAAAACCCAATATTAAAATGACAGCCCTTTCAAAATTTATATATAATATTCGGGTCGGTTATTTTCGGGTGGTTTTGCAGGCTGAATCGGAACCAACCCGGTTTATTCCGGTTCGGGCCAGTTTAGGCTGTCTTTGGACTCGTTTTAACCAGTTTGGTTATCCTGACCGGATTTTCGGACGGCTTTTTCAATTTTTGGTTGAAACCATATTTATTCCCAGCCTTACCAAAAACTATTCTTTTGTAAATCAATGAATGTAAATTTATTTATTCAAAAAAAAAATCTGTTAATTTATTGTCAAACAAGAAGAAGAGGAAGAAAAATTATTAAATTAAAATCAATTAAGCCCTATACCATTTGGTTTAGTGACATATATAATTAAGTTTCCCCTTCGTTACTAGTCATTTACCCCAAAAAAAAAAATAGAGCGACATGAGTTTTCCTTTGCTAAGGTTTCTACTAGGGTTCTCCTCAACGCCGCTCAGCACCCCATTTCTCCCTCTCGCAACACTATGTTCGACGAGGTTTCCCACCGCTTTGCTGTTGCTCTAACTATCCGGGACGATGACAGACTTTCCTCTCGCGTCGGCCATGCAGTCGCTGCTCCATAATAATTCTTTGATGTTGGAAAACTCCTCCTCTTTAAACCGTTGAGTTTAGGATCCTTGTGTCGTGATCGGCACCATAGCCCAGGTTTGGTCTCAAGAACCGCCTGCAGATAAGTGCGCAAGTTAACTGGTTCATTCTCCTATTTACCAAGGCTGAAAACCATAAATGACTTCTTAGAGGAGGTACTTGGTTTTTCAGGGCCTCACTCTTTGTCATGACGGAATATGATGGCCTCGAGGATGAGCATTTGGGCCAATAGTCTTTCCTGGTGTGGATTGAGGAGGCAACAGAGAATCGAAGGTGATGTGCTCATATTATCCTATATATTTATGCCTCCTAATCTTCGTATTTGTGTTTAGTTCTTTTATTTGTGATTGATTTACGTTAATATAGAATTTTTATAGGTTTGTGTCGTAGAGATAAGAAAATGGAGCTAAAATAGGCTAACAAGGATTAATGAAAGGCGATTGCAATCCCAAGTCTCAGAATTTGCCTATGCAGATTACCTAACTTTGCCGGATTACTGGGAACAACTCGGATCGAATCAGACTATAAACCTTATATCATTGGAAAGCTACAGATGTTACTTTCTGTAAAATTTTACGGATCTTGATTTGGATACATCTAGGCTGAATTAGTATTGTTTGAGCGAAGATAGATCAGATCTAGAAAATTTTCTCGGATTTGAAAACATTTGTGGAGAACCCAAATTCTATAGCACAAGATCATCAACCATAATGCTTCAAGGACAATGATGCAAATAAGAATTTGATGGATACAAGTTTTCGTATTTCTACAAGCGTTATTTTAAGGTTTTCTCATTCTATATCAAGAAAGGTGTCTGAATCTAAGTCATACAAGAAAACTTGCAGCTAAAGATGAGTAAGAATTTCTCTATATAAGGGAGCGCGAATTTCACATGAAAGGAAGTCTTGAGAGCATATTGAAGATGCTTAAAAAGGTGTAGAGACCACCCATATCCATCTTCACCTCCATTCCCTTTTCATTTTTTGTTATGTTTTCTTTAGTCATATTTTGCTAAATCTTTTCTTGTGTTAGCCCGAAATGATGCTCTAGCATGATTGTTTATGTTTTTGATGATTGATCATTAATAGATTTATAATTTCTTTATGATGAATTCTTAGTCACCATTTGAATTGATGCGCGTTTTATGTTTAAGTTATTTGATTGATCACCTTATGGCTTTTGCATCTACTATTAGAGGATGAATTTGAGGCGTATATAATTCAAATTAGCTTCTTATGATTAAGAGTTTTGAATTACATTGTTGTCGTACCTGAAGTAATGGTTTGCATAGTTCTTTTGTTTTCTAGAACGTAACGAGTCATGTGTGTTAAATTTATGCCGTACTGCATATGGTAGGATATATATACGACCTCTGTCATATGTGGAGAGAATCATGCACTTAAAAAAAACTATGGTCTAAGTGTCATACCTAGACTCAGATACAAGAATTGTCATCAAGAGAAACGAAAGTGTCTGTTAGTTGCATTGATACATAAATAGGATTGTTAATGGTTGATTCTGACACCCTAGGTTCTACCATCTTTTGTTTCTCAACTTATTTTCTTGTTTATTTCTTTATATAGTTATTGCGATCTTGTGTCCTAAGTTTCAATTAATTGAGTTAGAATATAAATTAATTATCAATCCTCAGTTAATTAATTATCAATTAATTATCAGTTAGAACAACCTTGTTCTTTGCACACTATACTGACGATTCGTGCGTTTGCGAGTTTCAATTAAAATTTCACAACATATGGTCAAGGATAATTTAGGGTTTGTGAAACAGGTGGATAAGTTTGGCATCAAACTTGGAGGCTTTCTTTGAGGTACCATGTTAAATCCGGCGATGCAAGGTTTCTGGCTAAGCTTCGCTTCAAGTATGATCAGACGATGGGTTTTTGCCGTACTTGTGGCATGCTGATGCATACGGCGGCGAGATGGGTGGAAGACCTACCTTAATCCCTAGATTCGTTGATATCGTTTCCAAGACGACGTCGTTTGGCTTCGGTAGCTCTACTAGGGTTTCTGAAAACCCTAACACTAACATAGTTTCGCCGACATTTGACATCAGAGACTCCAGTTTCATGTGTTAGGGTTTCTGAAAACGTCGTTTCAAGCCCGGGTTTACCTTGCATGTAGTCCTACCGGTGAGCTCTGTTGAGGCCGAGACACCGTCGGCACTTGTTGGGACCAAGTGAGGACTTTAGATGGATTTGGGTACTTTGGGAAAGCGAGGACGTGGTGAGGACACTTATAAGGATCATATGCAACAAGCTTTGGTGCCCTATGAGCTCTCTTTCAATCCCGAAATG
This sequence comes from Fragaria nilgerrensis, assembly GCA_010134655.1. NCBI lineage: Eukaryota > Viridiplantae > Streptophyta > Magnoliopsida > Rosales > Rosaceae > Fragaria > Fragaria nilgerrensis. The sequence continues at coordinate 19,184,390 of CM020980.1, forward strand.
GTTCTAGCTCATTTTGGAGGGCAGATTACTATGTCACCATTCAAGAAACACAGAGTTGGTCGCCCGGAAGGATCAAAGAACAGAAAGAGGGTGGGAGGAGGTTAACCCGTGGAAGGTTATGGCTAAGAGTGGTCCTCTGAAGGCAAAGAATAGGACTATCGTTGCTCGCAAAGCTTTGGTTTTAGGAGATCAAGTTGAGGTTCAGGTGGCTGACAATCAGGAATATGCGATAGAAGTGTCAATTGTTGAGGTTTATTCTCTCTCTTAGGGTGGTGTTACCGGGGAGACCTCCTCTGTATAGCTAGGGTGGTTTTGGATGACATTTAATAAGTTAGGTTATCCTAACAGGTCGAACTTTTTGCGCTGCACAACTATGGTTTACATATTATTTAGTTTTGCTTAGGCTTTTTGAGTTTATCTAGGTTTTTTTTTTTGAATAATTTTATGATTATCTAGATAGTTTTGCATGAATCAATCTCTTCGTAGCTCACAATATAGTATTGATGGATTGTTTATGTTATACTCCTAGTTTCATACTACCAGAAGAAAAGCTTTAGCCGACGAAAATAAAAAAACCAGGCCGACGAATTATTTTTTCGTCGGCTAATGTGGACTTTAGCCGACGGAATTTTCGGTCGGTTAATTTAAATTTTCGTCGGCTATGGTCAACTTTAGCCGACAAAGGAAAATTTCATCGGCTAAAGAATTTTTTTTCGTCGGCTAACGTTAACTTTAGCCGACGAAATTTTCCTTCATCAGCTAATTTAAATTTTCGTCGGCTAAAGAATTTTTTTCATCGGTAATAGTATGTGAACTTTCTTCCTATGGGTAGCCCTATCTTCGGTGGTTATTTTCCATAAAATTTTTATACGACTTGTTGCGTCTCATCGATTTGAAACTATTTTCAGTTGAAGGTCCGGCTGAAATACGTAATTTAGACGGTCCAATGACCTTTTTCGTGCATTTTGGGGTTTGACTTACGGGATTGACCGTCCGGATCGAGCCCTTAACCTTGTCAGATCAAGTTCAATTTTTTCCCTTACATGTATTTTATCATGATGATCAGATCTGACGGTCGGATTTTCGTTTCTCAAGTTTGATCATCACAATCACAACATGCCTACTAATGTTGTACAACTCGTTTACCGTGTTGGTAAATGTTCCATTTCAAAAACAAACTATATGTAGAACCTTCAAATGCAAAAAAGTTGTGAAATAAGAGATGACCAGAATGGTGAAATACGTCCACATTTGAAAAATCACGGTATTTCGGTAAATTCTATGTGCCGATAGTTGAGGTCAATGCAATTTTCCATTCTTTCTCCCTATGGGTAGCCCTATCTTCAGTGGTTATTTTCCGTAAAATTTTTATACGACTTCTTGCGTCTCATCGATTTGAAACTATTTTCAGTTGAAGGTCTGGCCAAAATACGTAATTTAGACGGTCCAATGACCTTTTTCGTGCTTTTAGGGGTTTGACTTACGAGATTGACCTTCCGGATCGAGCCCTTAACCTTGTCGGATTAAGTTGAATTTTTTCCCATACATGTATTTTATCATGATGGTCAGATCTGACGGTCGGATTTTTGTTTCTCAAGTTTGATCATCACAATCACAACATGCCTACTAATGTTGTATAACTTGTTTACCAAGTGTTAAGTTAATGTTCCGTTTCAAAAACAAACTATACGTAGAACCTTCAAACGTAAAAAAGTCTTGAAATAAGATATGACCAAAATGGTGAAATACGTCCACGGTTTAAAAATCACTGTATTCCGGTAAAGTCTCGGTGCCGATAGTTGTGGTCAATGCAATTTTCCATTCTTTCTCCCTATGGGTAGCCCTATCTTTGGTGGTTATTTTCCATAAAATTTTTATACGACTTGTTGCGTCTCCTCGATTTGAAACTATTTTCAGTTGAAGTTCCGGCCAAAATACGTAATTTAGACGGTCCAATGACCTTTCTCGTTCGTTTAGGGGTTTGACTTACGGGATTGACCGTCTGGATCGAGCCCTTAACCTTGTTGGATCAAGTTGAATTTTTTCCCATACATGTATTTTATCATAATGGTCAGATCTGACGGTCAGATTTTCGTTTCTCAAGTTTGATCATCACAATCACAATGTGCCGAATGTATAAAAAGTACTTTAGCGGACGATATTCACAAGTTTAGCTGACGAATTTCAAAGGTTAGCCGACGAATTTCAAAGGTTTAGCCGACGAATTTCAAAGGTTTAGCCGACGAATTTCAAAGGTTTAGCCGACGAATTTCAGATTTTAGCCGACGAATTTTAAAGGTTTAGTCGACGAAGTAAAAATTTCGTCGGCTTAAGGTATAGGGTATATAATTAAACCCAGCGCTCGACAGCCTTCACAACGCGAGAAAAAACCCTAAAGCCCGGTCCGCCTCCGTGAGCCCTCATGGCGCTCCACAGCCTCCACCGCCTCCTAGGTTTGGCCCAATCTCCCTCTCCCGGTCGCCCTCTCCCTCTCCCTCTCCCTCTCCCGGTCGCCCTCTCCCTCTCCTGCTCGCCTGCTCGTCGCTCGCCAGGTGGTGTAATCTTCTGATTTTTATTTCGATATGTCATTCTAGGGTTTCGAATTTGGGAAGCTTCCACCGCCTCCTAGGTTTGGCCCAATCTCCCTCTCCCGGTCGCCCTCTCCCTCTCCTGCTCGCCTGCTCATTGCTCGCCAGGTGGTGTAATCCTCTGATTTTTATTTCGATATGTCATTCTAGGGTTTCGAATTTGAGAATTTAGAATTTTTATGCGGTATTGATATTGTAGATTGGTTTATGATGAATATATATATATATATATATATATATACACACACACGTTGCTGTTTGTGTGACTTCGTTGTGGTTTGGATTATGCAAGTTTTAATATATGGTTGCTGAAATATTATGGATATTTTCGATGCCTATTGATTTTGTGTATGATTTATGTGTGGTGTGTCGTTATTAAGTTTCATGATTTTTTTCCTTAGCCTTGATTCAAATTAATATTTTAAATAAGATGAACGGTAATTTTAGATCGACGAAGGGTCCGAAAGGCCAAAGGTCTGAATCGTCTAAGGGAACCTCTAGCAACCCTCAAAAGTCATTTTGGGGCCCCATGACAGCCAGACGTGCGACCCCTCTAGAGACGGCGCAGAGGCAGCCGGAGGGGCTCCCTTCATTGAGGCAGCGGGGCGTCCCTCATTCCTCGAGGCAGCTGTGGCATCAGACCCAGACGGAGGTGTCTGCACCCCGTATGCCTGAGATACACCGGGCGCCCACTCTGGGTCCAACTGCTTCGGATAGTGGGTCATCTGGGGTACAGATATCACCGCCTCATCTGTTCCTTTCGCGGATGATATCGGCCTTACTTGCAGTCGATGGCTCAGGGACGCCGATTTATCCACTGCCCCCGCCAGTGACTCCATCAGCGGCGTACCGGTTTGTGCCTTTTGATACGCCTCTTATTTTCGCGAGGGTATCATCATCGACGACAGAGAAAGAATCCGTCGCGTCCGCCGCATCGCCCTCAGGTAATGAAAGATGAATGATTTGTTTTCTTATAATTAATAATAAAGAGTCTCTAATTATAATAATCAATTTGGTTTATCATGTGATAGGCACCATCGGAGCGAAGCCGACAAAGAAGAAGAGAGGCCTCGTCACAGGGAAGGCTCTCGAGAAGACCGTCATTACCTCAGGGAGGATCGTCATCGATACTGACGGGGATGGCCACATAGTATCGGGCGAGAAGTCGAGGACGTACTCCGGCTGCGTGGGAGCGCTCATTAGGGATAGAGTCCCTATGTTGTTGTCAGACTAGAGCACCTGAAGAATAGCTGGGCGAACGTTGTGCATGGGAGAAGGTACGTTGGGAAGTTAATGAAAAAACAAAATTGTATATGATATTAATAATATTTCTAATAATTTTGTTGTATCGGTAGGTACAAGGAGTGGAGAACGAGTTGCGGACCCACTGGACTACGCACGGGAACACACATTCTAGTACCCCTGCTGAGTTCCAGTACAGGAAGTACGAGTGACGTTGGCTTTTGACATCAGAATTCAACAACCCTCGTAAACAGGTATTTAAAAAAAATTAATTAGTTAATTTTTATTAAGTACGTCCGTTTTTAAATATTTTACTAATAGTTTATTTTTTTCTTTGAAGGCCGTTTCCCGGGCGAACGCTCAGAACCGGCAACGCAACACAAGGAACCATCATGTCGGTTCTAGACCGTTCGCTGTCTTCATGGAAGAGACGACCAGAGAACATCTAGAAGTCAACTGGTACGTCTATACGTAAGAGAAGACATATCCTGACGCCCAGGAGGATATTGTAAGTCATCTTACGTTTTTAAATTTTAAATTTTACTTATATATATGTTAATTAATAATTTTTTTCCTATCTAATTAGGCGAAGGTGAGGGAGGCTAGACGAGGTGATGAGTGCTATAGTGAGGGAGACATGGCCGGACACGCAGGAGGAAGAGATGTCCGAAGCCATGTCCCGGATCGACACTTCGGATCCGACGGTTGGGGTGAGGATCATGGGCACAGCCTTCCCACCGCGAGCAAACAACTTCTACTGCTGGGCTCTAGGAAAGAAGGGCGAGGGGGTCCTGAAGACCACTCCAAGATTTCAATGAAAGGCAGCCTCGACCAGCAGCAGGACCACGACCACCAGGACGACTCATCTAGAGTCAGAACTTCAGAGACTACGGGAACAGCAAGCTGCTCAGGTTGCCTATAATGCCGCGCAGGCAGCCTATAATGCCGAGGTACATGCCATCCAGCAGGCCCAGCAGCGGCAGATGTTCCAGTACATGCAGGACTTTACAGCTGCCCAGCTTCAGGGACATCCGGCGCTGCCCATGCCTCCGGCTATACCGCTACCCCAGCCGCCGCAACCTCCGCAGCAACCTCTGCAGTAGCCGCCAGATGCGGATATTAATTTAGATGATCTAGATTTTGTGTAGTTGATGAATTATATAGTTTTATGTGCTTGTTGTTGGTTATATGGAATTGTTTTGGTGTATTTTGCAGCTTGCATGGAATGGTAATTTAGAAATTTCAGGTTTTTTTTTATATTGGAATGGACTTATAGCCGACGAAATACGCCATAATTCGTCGGCTATAATAATGTTTAGCCGACGAATTATGGAATGTTTCGTCGGCTAAACCCTCCTAAAGCCGATGAAATATGGTCTGTTTCGTCGGCTTTAGTTATTTTTTATTTTTTTATTACATACCCGATGAAACATTTTAATATATTCGTCGGCTATAAGCTGAGACAATAGCCGATGACAGAAGAGGTCGTCGGCTAAAGGGTTTAGGGTTTAGGGTTTAGGATCGTCTTTCGTCTTCCCCTCCAAGTTCAGCACTGTGCCCACCACACTGTCGCAAACATTATTTTCTATGTGCATCACATCTAGGTAGTGTCTGATCAACAACTTACTCCAGTATGGGAGTTCCCAGAATATGCTCTTATGTGTCCAGAATTTGTACATGTCGGGTCTTTCAGGTATTGCCGCCACAATATTGGAATGATTGCTGAGCTGCCCAAAATCGTACTCATTAAGCACTGCTAAAATTTCTTCTCCCGTCCATCTTCTGGGAGGCACACCGTGTTCTACGGTCCCATCAAATGCCTTGTCATCGAACCGCCATTTGTGATTATATGGAAGGAAAGCACGGTGACCCAATCTGCATATCTTGTTGCAATGACTGCTGCTCCCCTCATCGCTAAGGCACTCTAGACAAGCCTTGTATCCCCTAACAACGTTGCCCAACAACATCCCACGGGCAGGAAAATCACTGATGGTACCAACAACCATGACATACATCTGGAACATCTCGTGCATGTACTTGTCATAAGTGGGATGACCAACGTCCCACAAAAACTTAAGCTCTTCAATCAAAGGTTCCAAATACACATCGAGACACTTCCCTGGATAACCGGGCCCCGGAATCAACAAACTTAACATATTGTATTCCTTATTCATGCACATCCATGGAGGAAGGTTGTACGGTACCAAAATCACCAGCCATACACTGTATTGAAGACTCATGTTGCCAAAAGGGTTGAACCCGTCGGATGAGAGCCCGAGCCTCATATTTCGGACCTCTGACGCAAAATGAGGAAACTCCTTGTCTATATGCTTCCAAGCCTCCCCGTCAGCAGGGTGTATAAGGGTTTCTTCGTCATGCAATTCCCTATCAGCGTGCTATCTCATAGCTTTGGCCGTGTGTGAAGATATGTACAACCGCTCAAGCTTATCCCTCAACGGGAAATACCGAAGTACCTTCACAGGTTTCCTATTGCCTGCAGGAGTCAGCTTATACCTGTCAGTGTGACATACCGGACATGCGTCAAGGCCACCAAGGTCATTCCCTTCTGGATCTTTACCCCAGAAGAGAACGCAGTCATATCTGCATGCATGGATCTTGATGTAGGAAAGCCCAAGATCTTTTAGGATACATTGGACCTTACGATGAGTGGTAGGAAGACGATGACCGTGGGGCAGCATCGAAGCAGTGTACTGTAGATAATTATCAACAGCCTTCACGGTCGATTTTGTCTCAACTTTAATCTTCATTACGTCCATCACACTTTCAAGAACAGTCTTCTGACAACGGGGGTACATAGGGGTCTGTTGGAAAGCAAGCAGTTTGTTGTACTTTTCAATACCAGCAGTGTTGACAGCTCTAGGGAAGGAATGCATCGGGTCAGGCATATACTGTCCTTGAGCGCATACGCCGCTCTCATAAGGAAACATGTCGTTGATGAATGCCGTTGTTGGATCGTTGGATGTACTGCCCGTCTCAGAAAATCCCATGATCATGCGGACCCCCTAATAATGTTTCACCGTAATATAACCAACATGTGTACTTCTCCCGAAACCCGTTACTCCTCAGGTGCTACCATACTTTGTCAATCGTAAATCGATGCATATCGCTGCGACACTGACATTTTGTGCACAGGCAATAGAAAATTGTATTCCCGTTAGCATTAGCCAGCGCATATTTTAGAAAACTCATAACTCATGCACCATATCTTTTGTCCCATTTTGGAAGCGAAATCCAACTCTTATCCATATCCTGAAAATATAACAAAATATATATGTATAACGCTAGCTAATTATTAATTAAATTCCATGCCATATATAAAATCTCAATTCATTTGGTACGCGTATATATTCTACGTAATACAACTAATCAACAACAAATTAATTAACACACACATAGATATATGTATATATATATATATACACACACTTAATAATTACATAACAATATTATATATATATATATATATCTACATCATCACAAAATCATCATCAACAACTTCATACCATCAACACAATATTATAAATTAATTAACATATATATATATATATATATCTACAACTTATGAACAACTTCATATATATTATATCAAATCATCAACCAAATGGATCAACATATATATATATATATACATCCAACGTACTCAAAATCAATCAACTCATAACAATATTATATATCAACATCATCACAAAATTATCATCAACTCATATATATCGTCAACAACTTCATACCATATCAACACAATATTATAAATTAATTAACATATATATATATCTACTATTTATTAACAACAACTTAATTCATATATATTATCAAATCATCAACCAAATCGATCAACACATATATATATACATCCAACGTACTCAAAATCAATCAACTCAATCACACTCAAAATCAATCAACTCAATCACACTCAAAATCGATCAACTCAAATAAAACTCAATTAATCAATATATATATATATATACGTATCTATATATAGCTCCACAAACTAATTATGGACATATTTCGACAACACCCAAACTTTTTCTCCCGTTTTTTCTTCTCTCGTTTTTTTTCCCAGATGAGCTGCTGCTGTCCAGATTTACAAATATAAAGCACTTTAGCCAACGACAGTTTAATTTTGTCGGCTAAACTTTTAAAAATTTCGTCGGCTATAGTCTGTGAACTTTAGCCGACGAAATTAAAATGTCGTTGGCTAAATTTGACTATAACCGACGAAAATTTAAATTAACCGACGAATGAAAATTTCATCGGCTAACGTGGACTTTAGCCAACGAAAAAATAGTTCGTCGGCTTGGTTTTTTTATTTTCGTCGGTTAAAGCCTTTCTTCTGGTAGTAGAATGCTTGTTGGCTAAGATCTTAGCCGAAGAATTAAACTAACAAATCGACGAAACTTTTTCGTCGGCTAAAGTGCTTGTCCTGGTAGTGTCAGCGTTCCGTTATAAAAAAAAATAAAAAATATTTCCCCTTCATCCTCGGTTGTGAGTTTGATTTACTTACTGGTTATAGAAATAAAAAAAAAAGTAGGATAAAATATTTCATTTTATGTGCTATTTTTTTTATTTTTTTTATTTTACCTTATGGGCCGGAAACCTAATTAATAAGTTATAGACACTAGTGGATTACGATTCTTAGCCGACGGAATATTTCCGTCGGTTAAGAAACATATTCCGTCTACTAAAACCTTAGTCGACGGAATAGTCGTCGACTAAGATCCGTCGGCTAACAGTCGTCTGCTAAGAGAATAGCCGACGGCAACATATATTTCCGTCGCCTAAGTTATATCTTTATCGACGGATCTTAGTCGACGACTATTCCGTCGACTAAGTTATTGTTTCCTAAACGACGAAAAAAATATGTCGGCTATATTTCCGTCGATTAACATTTACCTAAACGACAAAAGGCTTCCTTCTTTACAGACGAAATATTCCGTCGGTTAGGATGCCAGTTTCTTAGACGACGGAAAATTTGCGTCAGTTAAGATCTAGCCGACGATACGGTCATGTTTCTGTTTATTCTTAGCCGACAGAAAATAAAATTTTACGTCGGTAATGATTATCTAATACCGACGGAAAGTATAATTTTTCGTCGACTAAGAAGGTCAACAGTCGGTCGTTATTCATTCTTAGCCGACGGAAAATAAAATTTTCCGTCGGTAAGGTTTATACCCTTACCGACGGATTTTTAATTTTCCGTTAACTAAGGTGATCATAATTTTTTTTTTAGAATTGTTTTTTCACAATTTATTATTTGTTTTGGTTTTTAATTTTTTTACCGATAAAGTAGATATTTGTTTCAGTTGTTTTAGAAATAATTATATTAAAACTAAATATATAGATCGAATCATTAATAATATAAAAATTATGCATTAATAATTAAAATTGTGTTCATACAAACTAAAATTTGACTAATAAAGGTTCAAAAACTGATCTTCATCAACAAATGCCGAAGACGACTAAGTAGGAAGAGGAGGTGGAGACGACTGAGTAGGAGGAGGAATCGGAGATGACTGAGGAGGAGGAGGAGGGCCCGGAGAAGAATGAGGAGGAGCCGTAAAAGGCGGAGGAGGAGGAGCCGGACCTTCAGATTCTAGACCTAGGCGAGAGAAGATCTGGTCCATCCGTGAGTTAACACTAGTGTACTGATTACGGTACCACGCAGACTCGGCCTCAGCCAGCTCAGTCCGCTCCTTATACTCACGGACCTCTTGTTCAAGGCGTTCAATCCTTTCCTTGTCTTGATTTGGAGGAGCACGACTCCGCAAGGTCGAACCAGACGAGGACTGGCTCAAGTCTCGCTCACCTGCTCGTCCCATCCCTCGTATCTCCTTCCCTTTGCGCTTGTCCAACACAGCATCCAACACATCAATTTGTTGTGTTTGAATGATCTCCATCATTTCCTCCTCTGTAGCTTCCGGATTTATCTTCTTCAAGTCTGTCTTTCGGCTTTCGACCTCCGCAATCATCTTCTCCTGCATAAACAAAACACCAAAGAATACACCAACCACATAATTCAACAACAATTACACCAACACCAACATATTTCTTAATTAATACTAAGTATCCAAATCAAAGAGACATAATTAATTAAATAATTAAAGGAAATACACTTACATATTTCTGGGTGGCCACTTCGTCACCGGGTCTCACATAACTCTGCTCGAATCCCTTGATGATCGGCAAGGGCTCACCTTTGTTCCTCAGATCCTCCATGATGTAGACAATAGGAGAAGACCCGCTGTGGTGGTGCATCGTCTTCTTACCACGGTTCTTCTTGTTCGTGTTCGAGAGTTTCTAATACGCGATATAAATAAAATATCAGTAATTATATTTTTTTATTTATTAAAAAAATAAATAATAATATTTTATTCTATAAACCTAAAACATCATGCATAATCGTCGGCAATGTTAAGTTTTACAATTTTAATTTTTTTAATAAGAACAAATTTAATAATATATTATTCTAAAAATGCTTGAAAAAATATATTATTGTAACAAAATTAATAATATATTACTCCAAAATATAGTGGTCAACATTATCACCCAAAAAAAACAATATACACATACCTTGAACGCGTCGCTCTCAAAATGCGTGCAGAGAAAGGCTCACTCATCCTCCCTCCCATAGAACTTCGTCGGCATCCCTTCTGGTCCATGCTCCTGGTAGACATTGTGACACTGACACTTCCACTCCTTGTACCTAGCCTGTGCCGTGTCCATGATCCACCTCACCGTCACAATGTCATTGTTGTCCCACATGTACCATGGCTAAGAAATAAAAATAAATTAATACATCAACAAAAGTATTAATTGAAAACTATTCAAATAAACCAAACTAAGTAAATTAATTTTTATGTACTTACCGACAATGCGTTCCACACCTTCCACTGTTCCGATTGCTCAAGGTCGTGGAACGTCCTAGCCCTCATTCCAACCAGGCTACGTATGGCCGACCCAATGTCCTTGACCAAAAGACTGTTACCTCTTGAACCTTAGGCCCTTTCATACGAGGGCAATACTCTATCGGTATCTTCCCCCCTAGCTTCTTGCATAACGCCTCCGTCGCCTTTCCACACACAAAACCCCGTTTCTTTTTCGGTGGGGGACCTACAATAAATAAAACAAAATACTAGTATCATTTGCAAAAAAGATTCAAGTTAATATAAGTAAAAGAATAATAATTTTTTTATTTTAAAAAATTTATTATTTTAAATAAATAAATAAAACTACAAGAAAATTAAGCCTTTTAATCATGCCAAGAAAATTTAAAAAATAAACGATTTTTTTATTATTTTATTCTTTTATTTAAAAAATATAATTTTTTTTATTTAAAAATATCATTACCTGTAGTGGGGGCCTTTGCTTTACAGCGGGCACTAGGAATGGGCCTGCTGGTTTCGGAAGCCGATGTGGACGACGCTTCAGTGGTTCCGGTCGTCGCCCCAATAGTGGAAGTCGTATCAGATGGTATAAAGGACGGCCTGATGAGCAAAGGAGGAGCCCCTGGTGGTACTCTTCCGGCCGGCAAAGGTGTGGGCTGGCTGGCAGTAGCCTGGTTACATAAGGCCTCCATCATCTGTTGAGCCCTCTCTGAACGTTGCTTCCTCTTCCCAATGATCGACATCTTTAAACATAACAAGTTAATTAAACATGTGATGGGTATAGATTGTTACATACCTCAATTCATGTAAAAATCTATCTTATATTAACAAGTTGTACCTACATGATATATCTCATTCCTATGTCTTTACCTATCTATACACTTTCTACCAGTCAATAATTCCATTCTCTACATTTTCTAAAATCATAGCCACAAAACAAAATCAACCGGCAGCATAATGACACAAACATAACCAGCTAAATGCACATTGATCACAAGGTCACCAACACAAAAGACACTACTTTGTAACTAAAAGCAAATTCAGTTTCACACTCGAAAAAAAGTCAATGAAACTCGACAGCTGCTATAGCATCACACTTGCAATATATATATTTCTATGAGGAAACACACAATAGCCCATGAGAAAATCAAAGTACTATTTAAACACACAATTTTGTACTATTTAAACACAAATCACAAACACACAGTAGCCCATGAGAAAATCAAAGTACTAAACACAGCTAGATCAACCTTAATAAATCAAAGAACTAAACACACAGTAGCTACACATGGGATGTGGTATTTTTTTTCTAGGCTCCAGCCAGTCAAGACTGGGCTGGCTCCGCCCCTGCCTGCATATCCTTCCACACATTAACTTCCACTAACATCTAATCTCTTATAATTTACCAAATCGAAAACCAAGTTCATATATGATCTCCGTCGACAAACTATCAATTAAGGGCATTCATGCACACTTTCTAAACAATTCACAACATTTCTCCACAAATCAAACACATATATTACTAAACAAACAGAGATATGAATTCATCAATTCATCAATTGAACTGAAGAACAAACGAACAGAAGAGGAGGCTCACAGAGATGAATTCATCAATTCACAGAGTAAGAAAATCGAAGAGTTTAAGAGACTAACCTACCAAACACAACGGAGGATGACGTTTTGGGCTGTCGGTTTAGGTGGAGGAACTGGTGAGGGTGAGGGCGAGAAAGAGAGAGAGAGAGAGAGAGAGAGAGAGAGGCGGTCGGACGGGTTCGCTTAGGTTTAGGTCGGCTGGGGTGGTGGTGTCTAGGAGGCGGTGATGGGTGTAGGAGGCGGTGGAGGAGGCTCAGATTGGGTGGAGGAGGTTCGGATTGGGTGGAGAAGGCTCGGATTGGGTGGAGGAGGTGAGTGTCCTAGTCGGTTGGGGTGGAGGTGGGGGGTCGGACGAGGTGGCGTTGACGGTGGTGGTCGGGTGGAGGATCGGAGCTCGTCAGCAGCGGAGTGGAGGCGAGATCGAACAGAGCAAAGAGAAAAAGCGTCGATGAGATACGGTTTTACAGTTAGTCAATAATAACTTAGGCGACGGAAAGGATTCGTCGGCTAAGAAAATTTCAATTTTCGCGGAAAAAAAAAAGCGCAATAATAAACTGCCAAAATTTTCGTCATCTTAGTCGACAAAAAATAAATAATTCGTCGGTTAAGAAAGTCCTAGTCGACGGAAAAATAATATTCCGTCGGCTAGGGAAAAAATTGCGAAATAAAAAACAGTCGAATTCCAAAACAGCCAAAATCTCTTAGTCGACGGAATATGTTATTCGTCGGCTAAGATGTTCCTAGTCGACAGAAAGTTAAGTTTCCGTCGGATAAGATGTTCCTAGTCGACGGAAAGTTAAGTTTCCGTCGGCTAGGAAAATAAATTCTTGTCAAATTCTTTCTTATTTGCTATGACTTTCCGATCTATAATTCCTAACAATGCGTTCATGACCAAATCTGCAACAAGAATACTAATAATAATAAAGGCCGTGAACATTTGACGCAAAGTGTTCCGATCGATATATATATATATATGAAAATAGAATTGTTAATACATCGATCTCCGAAGTTATGCAAATTCATAATAAACCGATGAAAGAATATAATACATCCCCAAATTAATTTAATCATACTCATCTTCATAATCTTGGTCTTTGGGATCATCATCCTCCTCGAATTCCTCTTAATCCTCATCTTCTTCGTCCTCGTATTCGTCATCTTCTTCGGGTTCGGGCATAGTAACTTCAATGTAACCTGTAATGGCCGGAACGTGTTGGTCGTTGACGCGAATGTCCACGTCATTGGGAATTACAGGTGGAGTTTCCTCTTGATATGGTTCGTTCGGTATAGAGCTTGGTTCCGTACCCTCATCCACTCCCAATGTAGCTGCATTTCATATATTCCTATGTGACATTACCTGCACCACTTTCCAACCCTCACCCATAGCCGGATCATCAAGATAAAAGACTTGTTGTGCCATGGCGGCAATAACAAACGGCTCATTCTCATACCATGAAGTGTTTGTGTTCACTGATAACAAACCATGGTCTGTAACCGTACTCCTGCAAACATTTGGGTCAGTATTGAACCATTTGCACTTAAACAACACAACCGGCATACGGTTCCCGTAGATTAGTTCGATAACGCTGATAAGCACCCCGTAGTAGTTGTGAGACTTGCCCTCAACCATAACTCCATTGTTTTGAGTGATGCGACCATCATCTCGTTCTGATGTCACAAACTTAACCCCGTTAACAAAACATCCCGCATGTGCTCTGTGCTTTAGCGGTCCGCCAGCCAAACAGTGCAGCTCGGGGTCGTAAAATTCACGTTGGTTCTGTTGAATATGCATCATCTGCAAAATAACGCAATTTAGTCAAACAAAATGATGAGAAATACATTAAATTTATAAGTAACTTGAGAAGAACGTACCCAAATCGGGAAGTAGTCAGGAAAATCTCTCTTGTGAATAGCTTCATTCCCATTTTGCCTGCTCAAATGTTTCTCCAGATAATCCTCCAATTCATCGCAATGTTGAAGGACGCACCAATGAGCCTCCTTCAATTCTTTGCGACTCAATCTGTATTCCCTACCTAGCCTGCCATACGGTTGTACTTCGTCGGAAACAACTGATAAATGGAATTGATTTCCCCCTCTTGAATATTCCCCTCCCGTGTGTTCATCATTAAGATATGTGTTGTAGAAGGTTACACACTCACTAGAAATGTAAGCCGCCGTGATCGAACCTTCAAGGAAACGTTTGTTCCTGTTCGTCTTCTTGTAATCTCCAAGTTGCCTACAAAATAAAGAGTTATTGCAAAAATTCATGTTATGTGAGACTTTATTGACAAAAGTATAGACTGCATACATACCTCTCGTTTGGATAACACCAGGTATATTGTACCGGACCTGTAAGCAACACTTGTTCAGGAAGGTGGAGCATGAGGTGGACCATGATGCTAAAGAAAGTGGGGGGGGGGGAAGATCCTCTCCAGCTTGCACATGATGTACGCAATATCGTTTGCAATGACCGGACCTCTGACTTTTTTAGCTCTTTAGCACATAACCTCTGAAAGAAGTTGGACAAAGCCACCAACGTGTCAACCACATCACTCTGCAAATACGGGCGAATGACCACAGGAAGAAGACGTTGCAGGAGAACATGACAGTCATGGGTTTTCAACCCGATAATCTTATTTTCCCCCATCTTAATACATCGAGCTATATTTCCGGCATACCCACTAGGATACTTAACCTCACGAAGCCACTTAAATATCTCCGACCTCTTATTAGGAACCACCGTGTAGCCTGCTTGAGGCATTATATGTTTGCCGGTCTTTTTGTTTAGCTTTATCCATAGCTTTCGACGTATACCCATCTTTTGAAGGTCAGCACGAGCTTTGGCGGTGTCTTTGGTCTTGTCTTTGATGTTTAGAATTGTTCCAAGGATGCTGTCACAAACATTCTTCTCTATGTGCATGACGTCTAAGTTGTGTCTGATCTTCAACGTCGACCAGTAAGGCAACTCAAAGAATGAACTCTTGTGCGTCCAATACTTAAACTCTTCAGGGGTGGGAGGATTCTGGTCGTTTACATACCTAGCGCTGCTCAAAATTCCAAACCAGTGCTGGTTCAGCATATCCAAAATCCATTGACCAGACCTCCCTTCGGGTTTCGGGCCATGCTCAACAGACCCATCAAATGCTTGTGCATCGTACCGCCACGGGTGATCCGGTGGAAGCCATCTACGGGATCCTAAGTAAACAATTTTGTGGGCATGATGACTGGAATTGACCTCGTCTATACATACAGGGCACGCCTTGTATCCATGGGTAGTTTACCAGACATCATCCCGTAAGCAGGAAAATCATTGACGGTAAAAAGAACCGCTACTCTCATGAAGAAGTAAGTCTTACTATACCTGTCAAAAGTATGGATTCCATTTTCATATAACTGTAGGAGCTCGTCGATTAATGGCCTCATGTACACGTCCAAGCACTTTCCTGGAGAATACTTGCCCGGAACTAACATAGTAAGAAAATTATACTCCGTCCTCATACACATGTTTGGAGGCAAGTTGAGCGGAAATGCTATCACAGGCCATATACTGTAAGAGTTATTCATGTCTCCAGTAGGATTGAATCCGTCTGTTGCTAGTCCAAGTTGACATTTCGACATTCAGAGGCAAAATCAGGAAATGAACGGTCAAAGTGATTCCAAGCCTCCCCATCTGCGGGGTGTGTGAGATTATCCGGATCTACTCTAGGCCTATCCGGCTCCTGCTGGTGCTTTTCGTGGTGGTGCCATCTCATATGCTTGGACGTATGTGAAGACATGTAGAGACGTTGTAGACGAGGACCCAATGGGAAATAGCGAAGAACCTTCTTAGGAATGGGGTTTGTCTGTCTAGAACGAGCGTGTGGTTCATACCTCGGCTCATAGCAGTGTGGGCACTCGAATGCGTCCTTATAACCTTTGTAGTATAGGATGCAGTTATTGACGCATGCATCTATCTTGATGTACTCAAGACCGAACTCACTCAAGATGCTTTTGACCTTGTCATAATTTTCCGGACAGTTGTTGTCAGCAGGAAGCAACTCCTTCAGAAGTGCAATGTCATCGTTAAAACAAGCAACGGTCTTGTTCCTCTTCTTTTTAATACTCATCTACTTCATGACAGTTTCCAATACAGTATGCTCACTTCCAGGGTACAGTGGTGTCTGTGCTTGCCGCATAAGCTTGTTGTAACTATCATAGTCACTACTGCCGACCTGGGAGACATCAGGGAAGGTTGTATTGTTGTTGTCCTGTGGAACACTTCCATCGTATGCTGAGGCGGACGGAAATGCATCGTTTAAGAAATTCATCACACCAGGGTCCCTAAAATTGACACTAGAGGAAGACTCGCCCTGGTTACGTTGTGCTTGAATATCTACAAGTGTGGGCATATGTTCACTTGCTTCGCCGTGCCATGTCCAAGTGGTATAACTGAGACAAATACCGTATTGTGATAGGTGAACATACATGTCCTCAAAAGTTACAGAATTGGCAGATCTGTTGCGACATTTTCCGCATGGACAAATGTGGAAAAGTTGTCCAGGAGAAGTCTTGCCACGGACAAACTCGATAAATTTAAAAATTCCTCTCATGTATCGCGGATGCCCTCTATGTAACTGCATCTAGCTCCTGTCGGCCATGTTGTAACCTGTAATAAAAGGGGAAATGAAAAATCTAACTATAAAAATACTGCTCACGTAAACGACGGTACTTATTCACTACAAAAATATAATGTGACGAAAATAACTGATTTAAACAAAAACATCATCAAATCAAATATTTGATTTAAGACCATATATATATATATGCATGAAAATATCGATATCATCACGAAAATAAATGATTAAATATATCTAAGCACAAATTGAAAATAAAAAATTTAATGTAAGCATAAACAAAATGAAATATATATATGATCTCAAACACAAATTTAATATAATCGATCATAAACGAAAATATTATCATGAAAATAAATATTGTTTTAATATATCACCACGAAAATATCATCATCAAAATATCGATCATTTAATACACATCATGATTTACATAAAAAAAGATAATGAATACATTAATCACATACATAATATATATATGTATATATACCTATATACATACATTGATTTAATAAACATCATCATTTTCTACAACATATATAATATAATCTATATATACATATATGATTTGCATAAACAAAATTAATATATACAATCAACAAATTAAAAATTCACACACATATATATACATCCATATATATATATATACACACAATATACGTATACATGCCTATATATATAATCAATAATCCACACACAATTAATATATATAGAATATATTAATCAAACCATATATAATTAATCGTATATATGTATATATACACACACACAAACACACAATTAAACGAATATAGCCGGAGAGTCGCCGGAAAATATGACCGGTGAACTGAATTTTGTCGAAAATGTAAAGGTTGAAGAATATGTACCAATGATCAAAATGCTAGCTAGATTAGTTGCCTGAACTTCAATTCATGGCGAGAGGTGTTTCGGCGACGTCGAGAGGTGTTTTATTTAGAGCAGGTGATAGAGAAGGAGGTTTTTGTAGGAATGATACATTCTGTGACTGAGCTGGGTTGAAAATTGAGCGGAAGATTCCTTCTGCGCGTTGCCAGAGAATAATTCAGCTTTATCTTCTTAACCGACAGAATTTTCCGTCGACTTAGTCTTACTTAGTCGACGGATTATTTTTCTTAGTCGACGGAAAATTTTTCCGTCGACTGAAAACATCTTAACCGACGAATACTTACTGACATGAATTATCCGTCAACTAAGATCCACTTAACCAACGGAAATTTCCGTCCAAATTTTTCCGTCGGATAAGAAAATCATAGCCGACGGATCGGTTCACCCTTCCTACGAAGCTAGGTTCGTTGGCTATGAAAATCTTAGCCGATGGAATTTAATTTTTCTTAGTCGACGGAAAAGTTTTCCGTCGACTGAAAACATCTTAACCGACGAATACTTA
Source organism: Fragaria nilgerrensis (assembly GCA_010134655.1). NCBI lineage: Eukaryota > Viridiplantae > Streptophyta > Magnoliopsida > Rosales > Rosaceae > Fragaria > Fragaria nilgerrensis. The sequence continues at coordinate 19,202,730 of CM020980.1, forward strand.
CCGACATGAATTATCCGTCGACTAAAATCCACTTAACCGACGGAAATTCCCGTCCAAATTTTTCCGTCGGATAAGAAAATCATAGCCGACGGATCGGTTCACCCTTCCTACGAAACTAGGTTCGTTGGCTATGAAAATCTTAGCCGACGGAATTTAATTTTTCCGTCGGCTAAGATCTATAATCCACTAGTGAGAGGAATGGATCAGTAGTACGTAGTCCTTGCCTGTTTCCTAAAAGCTTCCGAAGCCTAATCATTAGATCGACTTCATCATCTTCAAAGTTTCCTCTCTTGATGGTTGGCTTGAGATAATTTAACCACCTCAGTCTACAGCTCTTTCTGCATCTGTTTAAGCCTGCAAGTGTGTATATATAAGGCAAAACGTACAACTTGAACCGTATACTTCACAATAATAAGCAACATATCATGCATCTTTCTAAATCTGGGTTAATACAAAAGTACGTACGATATGTATATAATGAACTAATAAGCTGGAGAAGGCAACTCGATCTCAGATAGATGGCATGCATATATATTTATATATTACGACTAACCTGCTTGGAGAGGAATCTTGTGCCATCTTCCTTCTCCATGGATTTCCATGGATTTCAAATGCAGTTCCTGAGAAGACGATCTTCCTCTTTGGTCCATGCACCTCTTCTCACCTCCATATCAGAACCATCCACAACTTAAGCCCCTCCGGCCTGGACGTTTGAATATATATAGTTGATCTCAAGCGAAACGTCCTCAGACGGTAGGCAAATATTATAGCCACTGCATCCATTAACAAGATCATCTATTCATCTTGCTACGTGTATTTCTGGTGTCCACGGATACTAGTTTTTAGGGGACATATATACAGTTCTTTTGAACAGAACATGGAGATTAATAAGAAAGAAACTTACTATATGTTTAAGAAAATTATATTAGAATTGGTTAATACACATAGGATTGGTTAATCCGGTTTTGTTATTAGAATAGATTACAATTGATAGAACTTCTAGATCCTTCGGGAGACTCTATGTAATGCCTATAAATAGGCTTTTCTATCAATGAATGAGTAGACCGTTATTCTTGTTATTTTTTCTCCTTCAACACGTTATCAGACTCTTTGCTCTGACCCTGAGTTCATAGCTGAAAACCTTAAAAAACCCTTAAATTTTCTGCTGCCGTACCCAATGGATATTGATCTGGGCACCCATCTTCACTGATCTGGCAGCCCCTTGCCTTGCGCCACCCTGGCAACGAGTGCACCAGGCCTCCCCGGCCTTGGACCCACATCCTTCCCTCCACCAGACCAGCGCCAACACACGAAGCCCTGATCTGGCGACCCTTGACGGAGCCGAGTCGAACCCAAGCCGATCTCTAGTCCGGCGTCGCCTTTGCTCCTTTGCAGCATAGCGCCGATCCGACAGCACCTTGACGACCCTCAGCCCAGCGCGCGCACGTCCGTCGCTCCACCATCACCGGGCAACCCAGCGCCTCTTCTCGGCCACGTCAGATCTGCGACCAGCCTTGTGCCCTCCACACGATCGGCGTCGCATCAAACCCAGCCGGCTCTGCGTCTACCGTCGCACGACGCCCGCGCCTCCATTGCTGCAGTGCTGCTCTAGTCAATCCGGCGGATTACTGGTACGAGGGGCAAAACGGTAAATTTGCCCCTCCGGGTAATAAGTTTTTACCCCATGAGTAAAATCAGTTTATTTACTTAAGTAATTCTTTAATTAGTTTTACTGTTTATATTATATGGTGAATATGACTAACCATATGTTTATATTTTTCATGAAATTTTTCGCGCGACGGATCACGATGGAATTACGAGAGCAACTTCTCTGCACGCACGTGAAAGTACGCATGAAAATTACAAGAGCAATTTCTCTTGCATGACAAACTAGCAAGTAAGCTTTTATAAAAGTTGACGCTTTTGAATTTTAATTTCATAACCGGGCTTCATAGCCATCTTCTACCCCCACCTTTCTTTGATGTGAGGAATTGGGACCCCTCATATCAAAGTTAAAATTTGTGATGGTTTGACAAGTCAAGGTATTACGACGAAATATTGTCGTGGTTAATAAAGGGACAAACATCGATTTGCGACGGAAATTGTCGCGGTTAACATCAATTAGTATCAAAAATTGTCATGGTTAATATCGATTTGTGACGGAATTTGTCACGGTTCACATCGAATTAAGTTACCATAAACCTTGGTCTTGACCTAATTCAATAATTGGAATTAATTATCATATACCGATAATAGTTACTCTTCCATCTTGTTGTTTTGACATAATTGACCGAAACATGTGTCCTGAATTTGACAAAAAAAAAGTGACGAATTTCATGTCACAAATTCTAAAAAGAGGGAGAGGCAACGCCTTGAACCCCACATGTCATATAAAGATTGGGCTAGTAAAAGAAAAATCTTGTTACTGATGTGGTTCTACATCTGTTCATTAATTGCAAAGAAAGCAATAATATGGTCAATGTACATGAAATATATGGAGTTCTTAAAACAAGAAACTCACTATATGGAAGAAGATGAGAATATTATTCTCATGGTTACGGATTTTAAAAGCAAAAGTTACATTGCAGAAGATATGAAGCACATGACTTCGGTTTAATAGTCTAAGTGCCTACAAAATCAGTTTATTTTTCCAAGTTTTGTGAAGGCATACACCTTACATATTTTACTAGAGTTACTTAGTCGTTATATTTTGAATTCAATTCATGGTTAAGACCTCGATGCAAGGTTGGTATATATATTCGAATTTTGTCTTGCACATATGGTTCGATCTACATAAGCTATATGATAATGCAATATATCGCATTATAACTACATGACACTACATTGGACTACAAAAGACCACCAGTTACTATAAGATGACGTTTATAAAAGCTGAAATCGCACCAAGTATGGCGCAATGCATACTTGGGCATCATAATTAAACCAAGTGTGACGCAATGCACACTTGGTATATCGTGATGTTGCCCAATACACATCAGTTTTGGATAAAAAGAGGATTTGTAATGTTAAGTGTGCCAAAATACACACTTATACAATTGCAAAGACATTACAAACAAGAGTAGTCTTTTACAGTCTTGAGCGGATTCATAATTGCAACAAGAAAATTATGTTACGCTAAATGTCATCCAAAATTTGATGTTGAAAAATCCTCTTCTTTCTCTACAAGATCTAACAGTGGGCCGTGGGTGCTGACGACCAATTTTGCCAAGTTTTGACATGTTCTAAGCTTTGTTTCGTCTATCTATGTAGAATTACACGTCATCTAATGCACTCTAAATGATTCTAATACCTTTTTTCAATCTCCATCGAAATTGTTAACATATTTCGGTTTCTATGTCTTGACATAAGACTGTTGTCCCTACATTCTTGTATATGAATGTGTTGTAGAGAGATTAAGTGCTTAGCTTATTGTAAGGAATAGATAACTATTCATGGATTTGGTGTTTTATAAATCCGTTGTGACTACGATGACTAGATCATCACAAATAATCAGAGCAGATTAATGCTCAAGTTTCAATGCCTAATGGCATTATGATTCAAGTCACATATGCTATTTATGCATAAGAAAGCAATCGAACTGTGCTATGACTTAATGATATTCACGCCAACGTTTATCACCTGTAAACACATTATGAGAATTGATGAGAATTTCTTATGTATCACTATAATGAATGCGCAACATTTATGAGTCACTAAGATTCGGTTAATTGAATCGGTTATTCTCACCAATGATGAGAATGGAGACATCGACTCATATAGACTTTAACACAAATCGTCCGGAACAATTTTGGACGTGTTTTGATGATCTGTATATTAAAGAGTAAAGACTCTCCCGGACATCCTTTCTTTTGAGCAAAACAAGGTAACTATTGAGATCAAAGATCACCAAAATACATTGGTGGAGCTATGAGCAATGCTCATGGCCTATGGATGGCATTAAAGCCATTCGTGTCATCCTCCTATACAATGGAGGCACTACTCATGCTTTCATAAGCAAATATGACGCAAAAGAACCCCATATGATCTCACATTGGTCATGCTCATTACTTGTTTTGTAAAGCCTATTCTTTAACAAAGATTAGGAGCGACACCCTCCTACGCCGAAGACAATGAAATGTAGAGACTAGCATATAAACAAGATGCTAAGTCGTTGTTAACTGAGTAAGACATTAATTACAATGTTTATGAGTGATTCTACAAGAATGATACATAAGATGTTGGCCTAGATGGCTTCTCATTGTTCACTTTGAGGCATAATGATGCTATGGTGATGTTCACACTGGTTTAACTCAAGCCATAACAATTGGATGTTATGGGAAACCTTAACAATGATAGAAAAGTTGAAAAAAACCTAGAATTTCTAGTTTTTCAGCTTGCGGACCAGTCATTGTGAGAACAAGTTCACCAACATTTAAACTGGTTCTTGAGGTTCTGTTTTCGGCCACGGATTCCTAACATTTAAGTCTACCCATTCACAAAATTTCGTGGCATTTGGAGACGTGAAAGGTGGTGAACTGCTCAATATAAGTGTTCACGGATGTCCGGCGACTCCGACGGCCGGTTTGGCACTTTATCGGCCGGTTCTGTCGTCGAGGCTGGTGGTTTCTGAATTCGAACTCCCATGTCTACCTTCTTACAAAATTTGGTAGCGTTCGGAGCTTTGGAGAATAGTGAACCATTAAACGAAGTGTAAAACAAAGGTCCGGTGATGCCGGCGGTCGGTTCAACTGGTTTCTTTTTGACTGGTCCCGGCGGTGAGGCTAGCAGTTTGTTTTTGGACATGTAAGACCAACGACTATGGATTGTAGCAGGGTCATAGTTTTACTTATTCATCTTTACCCACCATCATTCAAATCTTTATGTTACGATTGTAAGGATATGCATATTTGTTAACAGATTGAGTTAACATTCTGCAATCTATATCGTCCACATGTTGTATGTGCCAAATTGCGTCTCCACAAACGCACAATGATGGGTTATTTGATGAATATTGTCTTTGAATAAGACATGAGCTTCCGACTGTTGTCCACTTATATAAGGACCTTGACAAGCAATCTCTTTTATGTCACTCTGATGAGCCAGTCTTCCCAACGTTAGGGGGAGATAAGAATAAGAATGTTCAAGTAGAACGACTTGAAATTGTCGTGGTTTGTCTCTACTGTGTCTCATCAAGTTCCCTAAAGTGACGAGATCACATATACATGCTGCAAACATGCCTGCAAAGATTGATGTCTGGATAAGGACATGTTGATGTCCAGATAAGAGGACATGTCGTCACCCATAGATGGTGGCATGGTGACACCACAAATGTGGTAGATGGTGTCGCTAGGCCGTGGCTCCCACGGTTTAGGGGGAGGCCACTTGGTTCAATACATACTCGCCAAGGAAGAATGCAAGTTTGGCACAACTTGATCATCTGATCAATGATAGTCATTCGTCAGTTATTTCTGGATTATGGTTATTATAAGGGGACGCCTCAATGTCAATACCAATCCCTATAAAGATCTCTACACTTAGAAATTACACCAGTGTACATGATGACTTGGTTTAATGAGTTTGATATCAAACCATACTTCGTTGAGAAAATACCAACGGTGTAGATCGGCCTAAATGAAAAGATGTGATCCAGTTTAAACAAAGAGATAGTGCTTTGGTTAGGTGACGCCGACGCCCCAAGTGTAAACTCTATCAGTTATGTCTTTGTTAGAAAGCGTAGTGAGAAAAAGAGTTTAGACTCACCTTCTGGCGCAAGGTCTCTAACAAACGCCTTGGAATCAACTACGATAAGATATACTCTCGTAATAGATGTCATTGCACTTCACTACCTTGTCAGTTTGGTAGTTTCTAAAAAACTGAACAAAAACTGAACAAGCAGCTTGTGGTCACAACTTATCTCTGTTGGGAACTAAGAGATGTACATAAAGATCTTGAATAGATCGGTTTTCACCCAAATCAAGTGGCTCCTGACCACAGAGCGCATTTACAAGATATTTGCTAAGTATCTACTTGATTAGGGAAGGGATATGAAGAATTATGCCTATTTGCGTGTAAAGTATGGATGAATCGTGATGAACTCTTGTTAAACAAAGAGATGTCACTGATCCAAAATTAAGAATGAAAGGATCTTGGGAATACTTGATCTCGAAAGTGAGAACCGTTATTGATGATGCTTACTCATCTGTCGGCTTCAGGAAATCTAAAGGACGATGAAGTTATTCCTATATGTATTCCTTGATCGGTCGAAGTGTTGAGAAGACCTGTTTCGTCCATATGACGAAGAAGTCTTAGGAGAAATCCTACATCTAAGTATGGTAACACATTCATGTACTTGTTACAATATGCTCAACTCGACATCTCATTCACAATAAACTTGTAAGGCCAAATTCTCCTTAGTCTTTCAACTCTCTTCCTAGCGGTCGAGCAGCTTCACTCCCTCTTAAATGAGTGTCGAAATTTTAATGGGAAACAGGGAAGCAGACAGGAAAAATGGGGACATAAGATTTTCTCCCATAAACTAGTACGTTAATTTAGGATCAAGAATTACTGCAAATTGAACAAAAGTTATTGCTTTTACATCATTTGTTGTAGGTTGTGGTAAAATGTGTAGTTATAATAGTAATTATTTCATTAATGATAAATACATAAAAATTTACCACTCATGACAACAAACTTGTTGTCATACTTGGTTAAAATCGTCCATAATTAGTACGTTTTTTTATTTTTTTAATCAAATGGTCATTCAATTTAAATCTGGGCAAGCAGTACAAAAACGACATACCCCGTAGGGTCGTCAGTAAGCATCATTTTGCATAATTACAAATCCTATACTAGATAAAGCATAAGGCAACACCGATGACTAGAGGATCAGCAGCCAGAACTGATCAATTCTCGACTGGTTTACTTTTGTTCAAGCAGTGGAGTAGCCACAATAGGACCAGAGGGTTCAACTGACTTCTCTCAACTTTTTACCATCTTTTTGATTGATTGAAACTTTTTTACTTTTCAATACATGTAGTATCATTACACACAGAATTGACCCCTATGACAACATAGAAAAATAAAATCCCAACCAATTTACCTACATTTCTCTAAATCCTCGACTCATAGAAAACTATATATTTTTTGACCATACCAATTTTTTATTTTTCTTTTATTTTCTTCTTCTTTTGTTCAACCTTTAGTATATTATTTTCTTTTTTGTTAGTACTGGAAGACTACTGCTTGCCACATATCAGCCTTAACCACTGATTCAAATTCTCATAATGTCTTGTAATTAAGATATTCTTCTTAGTATGCATTGTTAGTCCAATTAGGCTTTAATTTCAGATTTTAGTTACCATGCATCATAAACATTTAGGGATTGTGTTATATAGTATCATACACTCTATTTACACCTACTTCAATAAAATTACAATTTTATAAATCAAATTATAACAAATATCGAGAAAAAAATTTGACCCTCGTGTCAAAACAAATTTGCTATGCCACTGTGTTCAAGCTTGGGCCATTGGGATGAGATATGAAAATTGCACCACAATTGAGTTTGAACATTCATTAGATTCAACCTGAATGAGCGGTAAATGTGTCATATTCTGAGAGCATATATAGAAAATTGATGTATGTGTCAATGTGTCATATTATGACGTACTATCATGTTTAAAGAGTTGCAGATTATGCAAAATGTGACTAAATTCTCAAGGACCCCTATATATGTACGAGGCGACGTCTGCTGTGTATACAGTACTTCATGTACTGCCCATGTCTGGTTGACGACATTATAGCACAGTGACACAGTTGAATTAGGACTTTTAACCTTTGATAAGAAGCACGTGCGCTTAGCGCGTCTCGCGTGGCAATCTTCGTCTCACCAAATCCACCTTAGGAGGACATCATATCGAGGGAAAGCAAAGAGAGAGAGTTTTGGGTCAGAGGTCTCGCTGCTCGTTTTTGTTTCCTAGGGTTCGATACAGCGACGACGACGTTTTCAGATCGGCTCTTGAACTTGATGGGTTTCAGGTGGTCGCTGCCTTTCGTAGATCGCAAACGGGGGGCCCTCAAATTCGATGCTATCTACTTTCAAATCAAAAACGATGATGAATGAGCTCCTTCCAACACCTCTTTGTTAGACTGAGGTGTCTCATTCCCATCATTCATGTTGCTTTGTAATCTCCTCAAACCTTTGCTGAGGGCGAGGCCGGTGCGGGACAAATCCCAAGTCTACCCCTTCGCTGGAGTCGTCGGAAGGAATTTTGGGGAATTTCATCGATGGTTTACGGGTTTGGGTGAGACTGTGAGAGACGATCGGGTATTAACCAATGCGAAGCTTCATCAACACACCTCTCACGTTACCCACCTCCATATCATCGATCGCAGAGGGAGAGTTACCGAAAGTCAGGCGCATCACGCGCTAACTAGGATAACAGAGCCTCACGGAGAAGTGATCCACACGCACCAATCTCTGCTTGACACGTACTCCAGACAACCAAAGTACTCGATGTCCCGAGTACATTCCAGAATACACCAATGTACGAACACTGAGATGGACATTTTAGCTTACAAGTAGGTTTATATAATTAGCTATACACTACCAGAACAAGCACTTTAGCCGACGAAATTTTTCGTCGGCCTGTTATCTTAATTCGTTGGCTAAGATCTTAGCCGACGAAGTGTCGTCGGGAAAAGGTCCTCGGTGGTGACTTTAGCCGACGAAATTTTTTTTTCGTCGGCTATAGTCCCACAGTTAGCCGACGAAAAACATGTCGTCGGTTTTTTTCCCAGACTTTAGCCGACGAAAAAATTAAGATATTCGTCGGCTAAAGTGTGTAATAAATAATTAAAAATAACTATAGCCGACGAAATTTAGTATATTTCGTCGGCTAAACCTTATAAAAAAAATTAAAAAATACTATAGCCGACGAATATAGTGTTTAAATATCGTCGGCTAAAGTTGCTGGGTTTTGAAAAAAAAAACTGCAGAAACTTTCGGCCACCTCCAATCACGACCAAAATTTGACAGAATCTTCTTCTCAACATTTCGAACAACTTTGTAGAAGAAGTCGAAGCTCGATTCTAAGCCTAAACAGGTCAATCGACTGAAAATATAAAAATCCCCAATTTTAAACCCTAAAAACTTCAAATCTTCGATTCTCTTCACACACACCGAATCGAGCTACCAAATTCTAGGGGAATGTAGTACTAATCAAACTCAACTTATCCATATATAGAACTCACCAAATGGTGACCTAAGGAAGGAGAAATTCGATCGACACCGAATCCGAACCGACAGAGTTTTGGAGCTCGATTTATCTCTCACGATGCACCACCTATCCAGCAATGAAGTAGAGACGACAGCGAAGCTTTTGGGACAAGTGTGGCGGTCTCCGGTGGCTTGACGGCGGAGCTAGGCCGAAAAAAAAAATCTGGCAGATAATAGACTTCTTACCATCCATCTTCGGCTATATAAAGAACTTTAGCCGACGAAATTCTTTATTTTCGTCGGCTAAACTCTTTTGAAAATTTTGGTTGACCGCCAAAAATTTCGGTTGAAAATTTTGAAAATTTTTCGACTTTAGCCGACGACTTTTCATATATTTCGTCGGCTAAAGTCCTTTGAAAATTTTCCTCCAACTTTGGTTTACCGCCAAAAAAATTTTGAAAGTTTTTGACCTTAGCTGACGACTTTTTTAATATCTCGTTGGCTAAAGTCTATAAATTCACGAAAACGCTCATATCTCCCCCTATATTACGTAGTTTGGTCAAACCTTCCACACGAAAAACTCTCACGTAGATGAGACGCAACCGCCTATATAAAAAATTTGAGACATTTACCTTCCGACGATAGGGCTCCCCATAGGGAATAATAACGGTAAATAGGGTTGACCGCTACTATCGGCACCGAGACTTTACCCGATTTACATGATTTTTGAACCATAGCCGTATTTCACCATTCTGAACACATCTTATTTCATGAGATTTTTGATAATTTTGCTTCCTATGTAGAGTTGGTTTACAAAGTTGTATAACCTATTAAACAAGTTATACAACATTAGTAGACACGTTGTAATTTTGATGACTAAAATTCACAAATCAAAATTCGACCGTCAGATATGATCATTATGACGAAAGATGTTTGTGGTAAAAAATTCAACTGGATCCGATAATGTTAAGGGCTCGATCGAAACGATCAACCCTAATCCATCGTTACTTATCACACGAAAACGCTCATATCTCCCTCTATATTACGTAGTTTGGTCAAACCTTTCACACAAAAAACTCTCACGTAGATGAGACGCAACTGCCCATATAAAATTTTTGAGACATTTACCTTCTGACGATAGGGCTCCCCATAAACCCGAATAACGGTAAATAGTAGATACGTTGTGATTCCGATGACTAAAATTCACAAACCAAAATTCGACCATCAGATATGATCATTATGACGAAAGATGTCTATGGTAAAAAATTCAACTGGATCCGACAACGTTAAGGGCTCGATCAAAACGGTCAACTCTAATCGAAAATAAGAAAACTGCATTTTGAAGCCCTAAACGGACTCAGATGGCCAAAAAAGCCTATACATCATGGCTTTAGCGATGAGTTTGACTCGTAGCGCCGTTACGCTTCCGGAAAGGTATCACAATAGTCAATCAGACACCAAATGCCAAATCTGCAGCATAGTGAATAATAAGGGTAAGTCAACTATCGGTACCGAGACTTTACCGGAATACCGTAATTTTTCAACCATAGACGTATTTCACCATTCTGGTCATATCTTATTTCACAACTTTTTTGCGTTTGAAGGATCTACGTATAGTTTTTTTTTTCCAGATGAGTTGTTGTCCAAATCTGCAAATATAAGGCACTTTAGCCGACGAAAAATATAATTTCGTCGGCTAAACTTTTGAAAAATTCGTTGGCTAAACTCTTAAAAATTTCGTCGGCTAAAATTTTGAAAATTTCGTCGGCTAAACTTTTGAAAATTTCGTCGGCTAAAGTTCACAGACTATAGCCGACGAAAAAAATTATTTAGCCAACGAAATAAAAATTTCGTCGGCTAAAGTTGACCATAGCCGACGAAGATTGTAAATTAGCCGACGAAGGAAAATTTCGTCTGCTAAAGTCCACTTTAGCCGACGAAAAAAAAATTCGTCGACTTGGTTTTTTTATTTTCGTCGGCTTAAGCCTTTCTTCTGGTAGTGTATACTGTACGACGTACATTGGTAGGTAGATACGGACCTTCGTATTTATTCAAAAGGTACGGATTTCCTTAATTGACATACTTTTCCATTATATTTTCTCATCTCAACCATTCATCTTTTAGGTATATATGAGTAGATCATCTCTACAAAATTTTAGCCAAATTGATAATCATTAAGGTATTCAAAACTGTGAATTACACGAACGGTTCATGTTGAACAGATTTGGTTCGTTCATTGTAATTATATAGTTTCGATACCTTAATGATTATCAATTTGGCTGAAAATTTGTAGAGATGATCTACTCATATATACTTACAATGTGAATGGTTAAGATGAGAAAATATGATCTAAAAGTGGGTCAATTAAGAAAATCCGTACCTTTTGAATAAATACGGATATTTGGACATAATAATATCTATATATATATAGTCCGGATCTAGAGAGAACCTCTTTAAACTCTTAAAGTAAGGATGTTTTTAGTTCTACCATGTATTTTGACAATGAAAGCCACTCATTCCCTAGTTACTTACCTACATATGAATCCTACAAAAAAAATTGCTAAAATGAAAAACGTTTAACCATTTGATTAGCACAATATTCGTTTTAATTTTATCTAACGGTCTACAATTGTTTACATCAATTTAAATGACCAAATGATTATGGAATTAGTTGAAGTGAACTAATAAAATGGATACTACTATGTGGATTTAATTAGGACAAAGACCTCATCGATCTGATCGAGTATGATATGGCCGGCTTCTCGAACTTCTCAGCTTTGCTGACTCTGCGGTTAAGTATTAATTTGGTCTAACCAAAATTAGGTTCAAACAATCGCTGTTTGAAAGCTGCAGGTGCTCTCTTAATTCTTCTCTTAATTCTTAAATTTCTATTTTTTTTTCTTCCAGAAAATAGTACGTAATGGACCAGGAGAAGGGGAACGATAAAACAGTTAGATGGTCGCCTGGTCCATCTTTCAAATTGAGATCCAGGTAGCTGCTAGCTAGGTCATCCCGGCGGCCCTTTCTTCCATCAGTCGATGAGTCATAAATGCTCCACATCGATCTCATGCTTGTTCGCGACAGTTCGAACAAATATGGTTAAAAATACCAGTATTCGGATCAATCTATATTTGATTAATTCATTATTGCCTCCATTATGCTGTTGCTAACAAATTGTACAGAAACAATGAGGAGAAACTTTCACCAAAGCGTCCTTTGCACTTGAATGTATGACCCAGGGAAAGAGGGGGCCTTCTATTTTTACCTAACAGTAATTAAGTTTCATCATTTTCCGATTTTGTTCAGTCATATATGGACCTGGCTCTGCAACATTCAACAATTCTGATTGAAGTTCTGCTGTACGTAGGTGAATATATGTAAAAAGAAAACAAAGTTTCGTATTCAAGATACTCAGTTCCTATCCAGAACGAAGCTTCACTTTAAAATTAAAGTGTGAAGTTCCTTATTTGACTCACTTTTCGGTCATATCTTTACCGTTCAGTTTGTAGAACCTAATGCATAGATCACTCTTGTCAAGTTTCATCCAAATTAGTAATCGTTAAGGTACCGAATTAGATTAAATCAACGAATGGGCCATAAATCTGTCTATTCAGAACTGTTTGTGTAAATAACGATTATGAAAACCCAAACGATTATCAAATTCAATGAAACTTGGCAGAAGTGATCTATGCATTAGGTTATACAAACTGAATGGTGGAGATGTGAAAATATGACCGAAAAGTGAGTCAAATAATGAACTTCACACTTTAATTTCAAAGTGAAGCTTCGTTTTGGATACTACCAACCGGCAACCACCAAGAGAGGTAGACATTCTTTTCATCGAAAAAGAGAGGTGTGCGCGCAAATGCTTGTCTTGTAATTTTCATCTGTTTTGCTTTTATTTAATTCATAAAATTAATTACAGCACAAAGTCTCTAAGGGCTAGTTAATTAGTAAAACGAACATTTTTTCCGGAAAGTTCATTAACTCATCTTGAATAAATTTTAAAAATTTCAGAAACACAATGAATGTTAAAAAGAATGTGTTGCTTCCATTTAGCTTTATTATAAAGAAAAAACATTTTAATAGTATAAATATTAACTCCATTCTATTAATGTAGATAGATATTTAAGACTAATTAAGTTAATTTTTCAAAGTCAACGTTCAATTCATATTTCAATACTTCCATTCATATTCGATGGAATCAAGGCTAATTAATCTCTTTAAAAATTTGAGAGATTTAAGTGTTGTAGATTTATGATGTAATTAATGTTTTAATATAAAAAAAGTTATAACATTTCCTACTTAGGCGACGTGAACTATCAATTTCATCGCATAGGTCCAATTATTTAGGCGGTCAAACCTCTTCCACCAAAATTTAGGAAATTTTCAAACCAAATATTTTGAAAAATTTCAAAGCCTCATTTTATCTTTTTATAAACTCTCTCTCCCACTTCATGTTCTTCTTCCTCGTTCTCTCCTCTTCTTCTTCCTCAAAACCCAGCCACTCTCCACCAGATCCGGCCTACTCCCTCTCCCTCTTCTTTTCCCTCACCATCACCCAGCCCTCACTCTCTTCCTCTCCACCAAATCAGGCCTCCTCTCTCTCTGAATCGTACCCTAACCCAACCTCTTGCTCTCTCCCACTTCATGTTCTTCTTCCTTGTTCTCTCCCCTTCTTCTTCTTCCTCAGAACCCAGCCCCTCTCCACCAGATCCGGCCTCCTCCCTCTCCCTCTTCTTTTCCCTCACCATCACCTAGCCCTCACTCTCTTCCTCTCCACCAGGTCCGGCCTCCTCCCTCTCCGAATCGTACCCTAACCCAACCCCTTGCTCTATCCAACTCCTTCACCTTGATGCCGCCGCCTCCTAGAGTCGAACCAAATTTCTCTCTACACCCTCGACGTCATCGACGAGCGAGGTAATATACGAATCTGCGCTTGTTTCTTCACATTGACTCTATGTATTTAGTGTAAATTTATATGGGTGTATGTGGTTTTGCAGTGGGTCGGTTTCGGTTTTGGTTTTGACAAGGGAAGTCATCTCTTGTCGGGTTCACAATGTGGTGGTACGTGACGGCGTAGGAGGGAGGAGGTGGGGCTGAATTAGAATTGTGTGAGGGGTGTATGAAATTGTGAATGAAATTAGGGAGTTGTGGAGGGAATTGTGAATGTAATTGTTGGTTTATTTTGTGACGGAGGGGCGCCGGTAGTGGTTATTTTGGTGGGAGAGCTCGGTGGTGGATTTTGTGGGTAGAGGTCGGTGGCGGCGGTGCGTGGTGGTGTTTGGTATGGGAATAAAAGAATAGAAAAAGAAAAAAGAAACTAAAAGAAAAATAAACTCAAAAAAGAAAATAAAAAATAAACTAAAATGTTTTTGATTAATTTAATTTCATTTATGTTTAAGGAAATTATATTTTCATCCTTCTGTTATGTCTCTTGCCCTAATACACGTAGGATTAGTTAATCAAGTTTCCTTATTAGAATAAATTACAGTTGATAGATATTCTAGATCATTCGGGAGACTCTATGTAATGCCTATAAATAGACATTTCTATCAATGAAGGAGTGACTACAAATCCGTTTATTTTTTCAAGTTTTGTGAAGGCTTACACCTTACATATTTGACTAAAGTTACTTAGTCGTTATATTTTAAATTAAACTCATGGTCAAGACTTCGTTATCATTGTTGGCATATATATTCAGATTTTGTCTGGCACATATGGTTCGATCTACATAAGCTATATGTTAATGCAATATATCGCATTACAACATGACACTACATTGGACTACAAAAGACCACCAGTTACTATAAGGTGGCGTTTATAAAGGCGGACATCGCACCAAGTATGGCGCAATACATACTTGGGCGTCATAATTAAACCAAGTGTGGCGTAATGCACACTTGGCATATCATGATGTTGCACAATGCACATCGGTTTTGGATCAAAAGAGGATTTGTAATGTCAAGTGTGGCACAATGCACACTTATACAATTGCAAAGACATTATAAACAAGAGTAGTCTTCTACATTCTTGAGCGGATTCATAATTGCAAAAGAAAATTTGCGTTACGCTATATGTCATCCAAAATTGGATGTTGAAAAATCCTCCCCTTTCTCTACAAGATCCAATAGTGAGCCGTTGGCGGTAGCGCCGCCCTATGTATAGTGCTCACGATCAATTTTGCCAAGTTTTGGTATGTTTTAAGCCTTGTTTCATCCATCTTTGTAGTATTACATGTCATGGGTTCCAATACCAATCTCCAACGAAATTGTTGACATATTTCGGTTTCTATGTCTTGACATAAGACTATTGTCTCTACATTCTGGTATATAAATGTGTTGTAGCGAGATTGAGTTCTTAGCTTATTGCAAGAAATAGACAACTATTCATAGATTTGGTTCTTTATAAATCCGTTGTGACTACGATGACTAGATCATCAAAAATAATCAAAGAGCGGATTAATGCTCAAGTTTCAATGCCTAATGACTTTATGATTTAAGTCACATATGCTCTTTATGTATAAAGAAGCATCGAACCATGCTATGGCTTAATGGTATTCATGCCAATGTTTATCACCTAGAAACACATTGTGAGAATTGATGAGAATTTCTTATGTATCACTATAATGAATGCACAACATTCATGAGTCACTAAGATTCGGTTAATGAATCGGTTATAGTCACCAATGATGAGAATTGAAACATCGACTCATGTAGGCTTTAACATAAATCGTCTAGGATAATTTTGGACGTGTTTTGATGATCCATATACTAAAGAGTAAAGACTCTCACGGACATCCTTTCTTTTGAGCTAAGTAACCATTGAGATCAAAAATCACCAAAATACAACTTAGTGGAGCCATGAGCAATGCTCACGGTCTATAGATGACATTAAAGCTATTCGTGTCATCCTCCTATATAATGGAGGCACTACTTATGCTTTCATAAGCAAATATGACGCAAAAGAAAGGTCCGGTGATGCCGGCGGTCGGTTCAACGACTACGGATTGTAGCAGGGTCATAGTTTTACTTATTCATCTTTGCTCACCATCATTCAAATCTTTATGTTACGGTTGTAACGGTATGCATATTTATTAACAGATTAAGTTAACGTTTTGCAATATATACCATCCACATGTTGTATGTGCCAAATTGCGCCTCCACAAGCGCTCAACGATGGGTTATTTGATGAATATTGTCTTTGAATAAGACATGAGCTTCCAACTATAGTCCGCTTATATAAGGACCTTGACAGAAAATCTCTTTTATGTCACTTTGATGAGCCAATGTTTCCGTCGTTAAGGGGAGATAAGAACATGAATGTTCAAGTAGAATGACTTGGAATTGTCGTGGTTTGTCCCTACTGTGTCTCATCAAGTTTCCTAAAGTGACGAGATCACATATACATGCTAGCTGCAAGCATGCCTACAAGGATTGATGTCCGGATAAGGACATATTGATGTTCGGATAAGAGGACATGTTGATGTCCGGATAAGAGGACATGTTAATGTCCGGATAAGAGGACATGTTAATGTCCGGATAAGAGGACATGTAATGTCCGGATAAGAAGACATGTCGTCACCTATAGATGGTGGCATGATGACGCCACAAAGGTGGTAGATGGTGTCACTAGGCCGTGGCTCCTATGATTTAGGGGGAGGCCACTTGGTTCGATACATACTCAGCAAGGAAGAATGCGAGTTTGGCACAACTTGATCATTTAATCAATGACACTCATTTGTCTGTTATTTCTGGATTACGGTCATCATTGGGGGACGCCTCAATGTCAATACCAATCTGTATAGAGATCTCTACACTTAGAAATTACACCGGTGTACATGATGACGTGGTTTAATGAGTTTGATATCGAATATCGAACTATACTTCGTTGAGAAAATACCAACGTTGTAGATCGGCCTAAATGGAAAGATACGATCTAGTTTAAACAAAGAGATAGTGCTTTGGTTAGGTGATGCCGACACCCCAAGTTTAAACGCTATGAGTTATGTCTTTGTTAGAAAGCGTAGTGAGAAAAAAAATTTAGACTCACCTTCTGGCGCAAGGTCTCTCACAAACGCCCTGGAATAACTACGATAAGATATTCTCTCATAATGGATGTCATTGCACTCCACTACCTTGTCAGTTTGGTAGTTTTCAAAAAACTGAACAAGCAGCTTGTGGTCACAACTTATCTCTGTTGAGAACTAAGAGATGTACATAAAGATCTTGAATTGATTGATTTTCACCCAAATCAAGTGGCTCCTGACCACGGAGCGCGTTTGCATAATATTTGCTAAGTATTTACTTGATTAGGGAAGAGATATGAGGAATTATGCCTATTTGCGTGTAAATTATGGATGAATCGTGATGAACTCTTGTTAAACTAAGAGATGCCACTGATCCAAAATTATGAGTGAAAGGATCTTGGGAATACTTGGTCTCGAAAGTGAGGACCGTTGTTGATGATGATTATTCATCTGTCGGCTTAAGGAAATATAAAGGACGATGAAGTTATGCCTATATGTATCCCTTGATCGGTCGAAGTGTTGAGAAGACCTGTTTTGTCCATATGACGAAGAAGTCTTAGGAGAAATCCTACATCTAAGTACGGTAGCACATTCATATACTTGTTATAATATGCTCAACTCGACATCTCATTCACTATAAACTTGTAAGGCCAAGTTCTCCTTAGTCTTTCAACTCTCTTTCTAGCGGTCGAGCAGCTTCGCTCCCTCTTAGATGATTGTGAAGGAACATCAAGGTAGTGGACGGATGCGCCCACGCAACACCAATGTAATGGCAGTGATTCCTTCTATGAAAGTTTCAGGCTTATTCATCCCTACAGAAAGACACATCAAATACGAAATCAGAATCTGTCTAGTTTCGTAGGTTAAATTCCACGGAACTTATAGGATATGCCACTTGTTGGAAAATGGTAAAATTGATACCATTGGAAAGGTCTATATGTCTATTTCCAGGGATACTAACCATTTGAATACACCTATTATATTGAGTGAGTTATGGCTATTTTTGTAAAATAGGACGGATCTGTCCGCGAATCTGCTTTCGCAGAACAGTCAACTTTGACAGAGCTTTGTGATCAGCTCAAGATGAACTAGGTTATGAATCTTATATGGTTGGAAAGCTACATGTACCTAGTTTCCAGAACTTTATACAGTTCTTCCATACCTATTGTATCGAAGACGTTATGATTGTTTAAGTACACGAAGGACATGCCATGCGTGAATATGATTTTCAACGTGAACTTATGTTTTGAGTTGTTAGGCAACCTTCTCTTTAAATATCAAAGTAATGCTAAGCATAGTAAGTCTGATCTAAGGATGTTGTGGCTGGATTTAATGACTAAATCGTTGCCCAACTCTACTTTTGAAGTATGTGAAGTGCATTGGCTTGCGCCGTTTATCTGTACTCCGAGATTGAGTTACCAATCAAGGGGAGTCGTTGTGTAGACATCAGGAGGAGTCTACATGCATCACATGTGATCTTTAATTGTAGTTGGTGCGTTGTGCTTTTTTTCCCTTCATCCAAGTCTTTTGTTTTACTTACGAGGTTTTTGTTTTACTTGGCAAGGTTTTTACCGAGGCAACACCATAAGCACCATATCGTATTAGGGACGCAACACAAGGGGAGTGTTTAAGGAAATTATATTTTCGTCCTTCTGTTATGTGTCTTGCCCTAATACACGTAGGATTGGTTAATCCAGTTTCCTTATTAGAATAGATTACAGTTGATAGATGTTCTAGATTCTTCGGGAGACTCTATATAATGCCTATAAATAGGCCTTTCTATCAATGAATAAGTAGACCGTTATTCTCGTTATCTTTTCTCCTTCAAAATTTTAATGTTTATTTAAATGAAATTAAATTAATTAAAATATTTCTTTTTTAAATATTGTAAACACCATACCGACGAGATGTTTTGTCGCCCTAGAGAACTATGTTTGTTGCTTAAGTATTTAAGCGACAACATGGCTTTTGTCGCCTAGGTGGGCACTTATGCGACAAAATATAAATTGTTGTCGCTTAAGAACCTATGAGACGCGTCATATGCGACAAATTTTTCGTTGCTTAAGCGTTTAGGTGACAAATTTTTGGGTTTAAGCGACGAAATTCATCCGTCGTTTAAGCCTTTTTTTCCACTAGTGTTTGGTATTGCTGTGAGTTTAAAAACAAACTGATGCTGCTGTACTACGGAAATAATCAGTTGTGAATTAAAACAGTTTTGTGTTTGGTAAATATTAGTTTTAAAAGTGCTGCAAAGATAAAATTTATTAATTTCTAGTGTTTTTAGTGACAGTTGCTTTTAAAAGTAATATTCAGGTTGCTTCTAAAACCTGCTGCTAGTGACTTGTAATTTTAAAAAAAAAACTTTTTTTTTTTTCATTTACCAAACATTAAAAAATCTAAAAGTTCAGATAAAAGCTGATTTTTTTTAAAGACGTAGCTGTACCAAACTAGGCTTAAGAGCATCTTGAATAGTATTAACGAGACTCTTCTCATCTCATATTCAAAAACACTGATCGGTGTTTTCTTTGGTGATTAAGTACTTGTATAAGGAACTCCTTCTATATATAAGCTCTGTATGCGGTAAATGATGTAGTTTTTTTTTTTACTCTTGTATTTGATATTTCAAATTCACATTCACACAAGCTCTGTATGCGGTAAATGATTCATTCTGAGCAAGTTTTCTTTTTTTTGGAAATTATTTATATTTCCTTCTTTCAAGAGAAAAGCCTGAACCTCTTATATATTGTCAATTTTTAGGATAAATAGGAGCTCGAACAGTATATTTGGTCTCGTTTGGTTCGTGGAAAGTAACCATCAAGAAAGGAAAGTTGTCCTTAATTTCCTACGTTTGAGAATGCTGAAGGAAAAGAAATATTTTCTTGAAGGTTGGGAAAACGTGAGGGAAAATTGTTTCTTCCAAAATCCATAGGAACCACTTTCCCACACTAGTACACACATAGATCCACGGCGTTTGAAAAACGCCATGGAATGTATTTCATGGCGTTTTTCAACGTCATCTCGTAACGCTGTCTAAAGTGGCGCCGTCCTTTGGAACTGATTTTACGGCGTTTCAAAAACGCCATGAAATATATTTCATGACATTATTAAGTCTATAACATGACACTTCCTAAACGCCATCTATCATTTTAGATTTTTTTTATAAAACCATAGATGACGTTTTCCAAACATGGTAAAAACAATCTACAATGACATTTTGTAATCGTCATCTTATGTTCTGTAAATAAAAAAAAATCTTATTTGACCAGGGCAATAACCATTAGTTGATGCATTGATAAATTTGAACCAACAAACATAAACATCATATAAAATAATCTATTCACAAACTTGAATCCTACACATTGAATAATCATTCTAATAACTTATAAATCTAGAGTTTATAAGATCCTTGCATATCAAAAACTAAATGAGTTGACAAACACAAAAAGAGCTGGAGTTGCATGCTCCTAATCAACACTTCACCAAATCTTCATGTCAAAACCCTCTTGCTATATTACAACAAACCCAGCCTTCAAACCCACCAAGCTGTCCACCATACACAAACTGTAAAAAAGGAAGCACTTTTAGCAAAATGAAACAATCTCCAGCTCCAACATACATACAACACTAAATATGAGACTACTGCATGCATAGCGAAGTACAATAATCACATAAGACAGGAGAAATAAATATTTATTCTAGATAGTACAACTTGGGCAATGGTGAAATTAAGATTTATTTACCTCATATTCAATAATCAAAGACAATGTACTTGGTTGGCCAAGCAATTGTGGTGCCACGTGCATCCTCAAGGTTTGCAAATTCAAGCTCAGAGTGATAAAATTATGCTTTTTCCACAAATACATCTTCAATAGAAACACTATAACAATCAGGTCTAAGTGTGTACCCATGCACTGTTGATTTTGGATCTATTGCTGAGAGGGAACCTCTTGCCACTACTTCACCATTACCATTCCAATTTAGCAACTTGCACTTGTCATGAATTAAAGGCTGATGAGTGCTTCCTTGTCCCGACTACGAAATATAAAACATAAAAGTCATTACCTTGTATTGGTTGAATATATATATATATATATATATATATATATGAACACAATATTTACACAAACACAATTACTCATAACTTTTGGGGTTGCAGTACCCTCTAGATTTGCACTTGCATTACATTGGACTTTAATCTATGTAATCAAGAAAATCTAGATAAGCATCTCGATATGACACTAAAACATATGAAATGAAACGAAACAGGAACATGAATATATACCTTGGAAATTATAAGTGCAACTTTCCCACTTTCATCATCATCCTCCAAGTTTGGAAGCTAATGCAGCTTCTATTTTTTGATATTTTGTAGTCATTACCTACAGTTTGGCCTCTAAACACGCAACAATCATTGATGCATGAATCAATCTTCTCATACCCCAAATCAAATCCTTTCAAGAATTTTTTTTATTGTGTGCAGAGATTCAGGAAAAGTATTAACTTCTTGAAGCATGTCTTTAATTACTTCGAGCAGTTCATCAAATGACGAGTCAGCAAGGCCATTATCAGCTTTGAATTTGTAGAATATGAGGGTGGCTGATAGTTTTGTGTGCTTCTTCTTACACCCAGCATATAGAGGAACTTCAGCCTCCTCCACTTTCTTTTTGTAATCTTTCTCTGTGCTTACAGTCCTTGAATTTCCAGCTCCATCAAGAAAGGGGAAGTGTGCGTCTTTGTACATTTGATACACTTTTGGAAGTTCATAGTCCACATCAATATGATTTGAACTTTCACCATCTACAACTTGTACAGATGGGCCTGCCTTTTCACTATGTGCACACCAAATATCGTAATCAGGATCAACGCCGTCGTGCATCAAATGTATCTCTAAGTCATCGTCAGTTTGTGGGCTAAGGTTGCAACAAATTGCGCAAGGACAAATAATCATTTCAGGATTCCTTGCATGATGCTTGAAATTTAAGACAAATTGTTTAACACCTTCTCGGTACTCATCACTATTTTTATCTAAGGTTATCCAGCGTTTATCCATGCTAAATGAGAATCAAATCTCAGATCTCCTTACCTAATAAAATATGAAAATTCAACTATCAAACTGTTAACATCTAATCCTATACTATATTGTCCCCTCTATGAGTATAAAGACATAGAGTATTAACAGATATATTAATATAGAGTAATCAATAAAAACTAGAACTAAAGACAAAGAACATGTCTACATCTGCACAAACACAAATCAAACGAGTTGAGAAATATACGCCCACCAACCTTATATCTTAGTGAACATGAATAAGCAAATTCACTGCATCCATCCAAGTATAAACAGAAGAGCTAGGAACACCAAAGCAATTCAAAATCCCATTTCAAAACTACACAAAACCAGCCATGCATTCACAAAGAGCTAGAAAACCAAAATTTAAAACATGAGTATAAGATACAAGCTATGCTCAACCAATAGTCTGAATATAGATAGCATTTTCCCAGATATAAAAAACGGTCACAATGAACACAGAAGCACTACCATAACAACAAAGAATCATCCAAGTAAAATTCAACAGAGATTGCATTTAGAAAGTACAAAACTTTTGGGATGATAACTTACCAGTTATCTTCTTTTCCAGAATTACTCCTCAAACAAACAAGCAACAATATCAGGCCAAGATGCCAAATTCAAAGATAGAGTGCTCTTCAATAACAAGCGTTCACGTGATAATCATCCAACTGTAATCTAAAACCAACAACAAAAACCCATTAAAGCCAGAACAACTGCAGTCAAAAACCCATACACCCATCACTATCATGACAACGACAAACACCCAAAAGTCATATTTGAATAACGAGCTTGCTTAGGAGTAAACTCAAACACCCAAAAGTCAAGAATCTTATGTGAAATAGAGTATTAACACAAACCTAGAACACCAATACCCAACCAATATCAACAAATCAATCACAAACCTTGAAATCCTTCAATTACCCAACATGCAACAACCCTTCAATTACCTAAAAAAAGAAAAAAAGAAAACTAGCTGAATGTGAGAGAAGAGCGATGAAACCCAGAACACCAATACCCAACCAATATCACCAAATCAACCACAAATCTTGAAATCCTTCAATTACCCAACATGTAACAATCCTTCAATTACCCAAAAACAAAAAACAAAACTAGCTGAATGGGAGAGAAGAGCGATGAAATACCTTAAGAAAGGTCAAATAGAGAGAGAGACGAGAGAGCGAAGCTTGGTGATTCGGCGTGGTCTGAGAGGAAATATTTTTTATTTATTTTTATGTCTCAGAGAGAGGAAATTGTGTTCGGTTTGAGAGAGAGAGAGAGAGAGAGAGAGAGAGAGAGGATGTTGTTTTTGGTCTAAAGCCCCTCTTTTGGGCTTCAGGCGCCAAAGTGAAAAAAAAAGACCGCCTGATCTCAAAATGAAAAAAAAAAAAAACCGCTAGATTGAAAATAATTGGGCATGACAGCCTATTACGATGTCTACAAACGCCATGGTCCTAAAATTATTTTACGGCATTTTCAAACGTCATGAATGAAACTTACTACGGCGTTATACAAATGTCATAAATTTTAATGTCATTTTTTAAACGCCATTGATACTTTGGATGTTTAACGGCGTTTAAGAAACGCCACAAAAAGAACATACATCTACAGGGTCAAGTTATCAATGACGTTTTGTTTTTTCAAAAACATCATTAAAGATACTTTCAATGACATTTGACTATAAAATCCCATCTTTGAAATGTCATCAATAACCATATTTGTAGTAGTGTCATCTTCTTTCCTTACATTTATTACTCACAATATATTATTTTATTATTTTTATTAACAACTTTCTGGATGATTTTCCTTGTGTTACCAAACATCGGAACAGAAAGTCATCAGAAAATTTCATTTCCTTTCTCTTTCCCTTCCTGTGGGAAAGACAGAGGATCTACTTTCCTTTCCACGAACCAAACGAGGCCAAGGGTTGCTAAATTTAATGATTGCTAAACAAAATAGATAAATTTGTCAACCGAGTCATGTATTGCTAAAGGAAAACTTATATTTTCCCTATTTTTTTTATCCATGTGGCAGTTTATGATTCGTTAAAAATCTCACATAACTTACACATATCAATAACTGCTGGAGCCAGTTTATTTTAATTTTTTTTACGAAAAGGGTAGCCAAATTCTTATATCAATAGTTAAATTAGTACTGACATTATTGCCTCACCTTATTCATAATCCTTTAGAGCTTAATGACTTATAGGTGACAGCTGTGCAAGAACATCACGCTAGGTTTTATTATAGATGCTAAGTTAAGTTGAAAACATCATTCTCTTAACATACCAAGTAAGAATGATTGATAGGTTAAGTTCAATACATCATTCGCTTAGCTTGAGTAGTAAGGATATCTGAATGAATTGAACATGTTAGTAAACACATCAAAGGTGTAATCATTGTCTAGTGGTGAGAAAGCAGTTCCTATCCAATTTTGATTTCATAACTCACAAAAAGGGCTAAAATAGTCTTATAACAACATAAATAGTTTTTTAATGTTGTAAATATTATAATATATGTGGATGTCCTTGTAAATACTCATTAGTTATGTCCTTAAGATGTAAATCATACTCTTATATAAAGGAGCCTAATGAGAATGAAAGTGACACTTCTTCCTCCTCCTACATTATGTTCTTCTCTTTTCTCTCTACATATTCTTTAGTTTATAACACGTTATCAGCTCGATTTCGCTCATTTCGTTACATAAACTCCATGATGATCTATGAGATATTGGTGCAACATTTGTTGCTTATTATTCATACTCACGATCTATGAGTTCACTTCTATTTTGATTCTATCTAATCCCTCATGATCTGTCTACATATATGTTTTATTTATATTGCTCAATTCTATATTTACAATTGCTTATATTAGTGAGTTAGAAGTTTCATTAATAATATTCGAACCTGAAATTTTCGAGATTATGAACCTGAAGTTCAAATATTATATTAGACTTGGAGATCTAATTGTGTAAGCATAAACCTGAAGTTTTGTGCCTATATATGTGATCCATTGTTCACAAGATTCGAACCTAAAGTTTCGATATTGATATTTCTTTCTTATGAACATGAAATTCTAAACAGCATAATTGGATCATGATGATCGATGTGGTCTATGATGCAAGTTTATTGCTTAAAGCCATGAACCATGATCTATGAGATTATATGTGGTTTGTATATTGTTGATTTACATAAATAATCTATGGTTTTTATTCCCATTTGTTTGGATGAGTTTTGCAATATCATGGTGCGATTCTATACATTTCTGTGGATAATTTTATGGAACTTTTGAACATATGTTCAATATGCGACATTGTGAATCATTGTTCTACCAAGAACCATGAATAGATGCATTTGCGTCTTCTGATATGTAACCTGATATGGCTATAGTAACCACACTATATAAAATTTGGATTCTCATGTATCTGTCATCCATTGTTTCACATGATATATATTATGTTATGTTTAATAACATAACAAGATTATGTACAATTGATACATATGCATTTTTCTTTTTGTATAATGTTGACCAACCGTTTGTTTAGAATTCTATAATAAATACAATTAAGTATATTTAATATGCTTAATATGTGACACACATTTCTATATAATTAATATGTTTATTATTGCAATTAGTACATATTGAACTAATTATGCAACCGTTTCAAATTCTTTGACAGTTAACATGACTAATTTTGAGGTCATTATTATGAGTGATTATGGTTAGTTGATTACTTTACCTTCCAAATACTGTTAAAGTCATAAATTTGACAATTAAAAGTTATTTTTGACCACTCTGCGCACCACTTAATAAGCATTTAAGTCATAAATATATCTACAAATTATATATATACAAACAGTTATATATATCTTTTCTGTGCCTATTCATTGATGATAGTTATTGTATTATTACGTTTAATTTCATTTGCTGCGATAATATATTCATTGTTGCTTATCTATTTTCATTTTATGATGAAGGTATGAAAAAGGATCATGAACACGCTCAACTTATAAATGGATAAGATATTTGTCTTGCGGACAATGCCACCACACATACAATCCTCCGTGATCGAAAATATTTCTCCATCTTAGTGCCTTCTTAAACTAATGTGATCACCATATTTGGAACTGCCAAATTTGGTTGAAGGCTCTGGAAGAGCCCACATTACTTCTAAATGGAACACGATTGTTCATTAAATAGTTCTTGTAATCTCCTAGACCAAGAAGGAATTTCATAAGCTTCAAGAATATTTGTTTGAATGAATTTCATGGAAAGGCCACAAATGACACGAATGTGGAATATCTTTACATTAATTTCAATGTATGCAGCCAAAGCCACATATTGGAAAGTCTGTTTGACCTATCATCTGATTTATATTTCACCGACATTTAAGTTTTTTCAGACGTAACATATCATGAACCAAAAGTTCAAAAACAACAATACATTTATGTTTTGGCATGACTATTTATGTCACACCATATCTACAATGATGTGTAGAATACTTGCAAATTCCAATGGTCATCCATTATTGACAAAAAAAAATATAATTTTGCCAAGCGACAACCCTTGTCAATATTGTTCTCAATGAAAGCTGATAATTACACTCTCTTATGCAATATCATTATCTATTTATGAATTTTATGTTCATAGATCGAGACATGATGTCTCTTGATTGAACTATAGAGGCCTGAAGTTTCTCAAGAGTGATCTAATAAAAATTGTGATAGGAAGTTTCCTAAAGCTTATGCAAACGAGGGCCAAAAATTCCTCATAGTTATAAATGATCATCAAAACCACATCTTGTGATCCCTAATTATATGAGAGCCTGAAGCTCCTCTTTATTTTGATGCAATGTTATTGTGAAATTAGAGAAGAGAAACAAGATTATCATATTCGTGAAGGTAACTAGACCAGAAGTTCTTGCACTTCTTATAGAACAAGAAGTTTCCATTGTCATATTTTATTTATACTTGTTCCTTACCATTTTAGAGTTTTTTTTCCTCTTCAAAATTTTATTGTTACTCATACGGGCCAGCAACTTTATAGCACGAACACATGAATTAATTTCAAATGTCATGTTTTTGAACCAGAAGTTCAAATTACTGAATTATAGAACATAAGTTCTAATGGTAAAAGCTCAAATCCGAAGCTGAGTATGTAAATTAAATTAGTGAACTTGAAGTTTCCGGCACCAAATTTATTAGAGCTAGAAGTTCAACATATGAAATCTGAGAACTTGACGTAGTTCTAACATTATAAATTTGAACTTGAAGATTCGATTACACATATGATTGATGGCTCCGGAAAAGCACATAATATCATATCTTTACAAGAAGTGGCTTCAATATGGTTCCAGAAAATGTATTTGGATCCCACATCGCCCGAAGGAGGGGAGGAGATGTGTTGCAAACATTGTCACACCCCAGTCCTTAAGTTATTTTACGGTTATTTACTTTGGAATTATTTGTCTTTTACCGTATTAAGTAACCGTTTACTGTTAAGGACCTTAAAGTTGATTTTTTCTTCCATTTGGAATTTGGGAAAACTTTCTTCATGAAAGTTGTAGAGGACGTGATTACGAGTTTGTAGACATGTCACGCGTTAAAATCGGAATTAGCATGGAAAAGTTACCAATTAAATGGTAAAAATTTTGAGTTGGTAAAAAGGGGTAAAAATTTTAGTGGGTATATTTTTTTGGGTTTAAATGATGGACAGGGTGGAGGGGAGCAGCCCGGCCCGAGCCCAATCTTTCTTCTCTTTTTCTTTCTCTTCCTTCTTCCTTTCCCCGAGCTCCCCGAGCTCTCTCTCTCGCCGGAAACTTCAGCCACCAGCCGCCGTCGTCCGGCCAAGCCAGGCCGCCGGACTGGTCCCGTTCGGACCCTCGCCGTTCCCTCTCTCTTTCTGGGCCGGTGACTGGCCGGTTGCGCCGCCGAACGGGGAGGAAACTCCCCTAGCAGCCGATTGCCATTTTCGCCGGAGCTCCCTCCTCCGGCCACCAATCCGGGCAAGCTTGGTACGGTTTTGAAGCTCTCCTCCCGTGCTTCAATCCCTCCAAAAGGCTCGATCCCTCTTGAGCTCGGTAAGGAGAAATTCGAAGTTGAAATTCTAGGGCTTTTAGGATGTTTTCGTTCGATTGACCTAGTTAGACTTGAAATTGGACTTAGTGATAGTTATGAAAGTTGTTTGGGATGATGAGAGGAAGATTCTGTTGAAATTTGGTAGAAATTGGACGTCGCCGGAATCGACCTCCGGCCGCCGCTGCTGGCGAAGCCACCGCCGTCGCCGCCGCCGTTTTGGAGTTTTGTATAATTTTAAATGTGTAATAATTAGAGGAGTTTGATGAAGTGAATTGTGGAATTTTCGGACGAGTTTTGAATAGGTTTGTGAATTTCCGAAGTTTGGTATTTAAGCGGTTAAATAATGTAAAATCCGACCGTAGGATTTAAATCAATTTCTGGGAAAGGTTGTTTATACGACTGCCGAGTATGATATAAAAGTTTGGATCGTTTTGATTTACGAATATCGAACTTAGGCAATGATGAGCGTATTTATGGCTCTCGATTAATTTTGCCTATTTTATCAATATTGGATTTTTAGTGGGAAATTAATTATACATTTGGAACAGGACGTGAGGAGACTCAAATTGGAGAGACCTCGGATCGATGTCAGGCTTAGGCCTAAAGTTGTGAGTAGACCTTTGTTTTAAATAAAAAGCATGCGATGAATGATTTTATTAATCATTTGTTTATTCTGATGAGATTTATTGATTTCTCGCCTATTTGATAATTTTTCCTCCTTTGGAGAGATCCCAAAAATGAGATTTTCGGTGGATATATATGTTTTGGATTTTATGAGAATAGTATGTATATAAATGCTAGCTAGCCATACGTGCTTGGTCCGTCATAATGAGGTAAATACCATTATGGCGTGTCGTGCGTGTTAGACACAAGCGTCATAGCCCTATATGAAAACTTCTTTCTTTTTCAGTTTATTTAGGTTTTCATATAGGGAGTCCACACGTATATGTACACCGTCCTTTTTCGATCATAATGAGGAAAAATACCATTATGGCGCAACGTGAGCGTTAGACGCCAACGTTGTAGCCTTGTATGAATTTCTATTTTTCTGAATTGTTTCTATGATTCATACAAGGAGTCTGACGAGTGTAGATACATACGAATATATGCATATATATGGTTTAGCCTGAGAGGCTCCATTTTATTTGAGTTTGTGACTAGCCAGTGCTAGTCGTGAAATTATCAGTTTATGAGTTGAGCGCTTTTGAGCTGCCGCATGCAGTATATTTTCTTTGAAATTAAAATGGGAATACATAAATATTTTGTTATTAAATTATTTATGTCCACTCACTCTAACGTTATTAAATGTCTTCCCCTGAGCCCTTCGTTTTAAAATGCCCAGTCTGCAGGATTGTATAGTTGAGATCGGGCGTACATGAAGAAGAAGCATAATCAATAGTATAGCTTCCGCTCTTTTCTATTTATTTCTAATTCATTTCCTCTCAAATAGAGTTGCTCTGAATATGTTGGTTATAGGATCTTTGTTAAATCTATATTGGGAGAGGTTGTGATTTGTGGGGAGCACGAAGGCTCCAGGAGTCTATAAGGTTGGATTTGGAACCTTTAGACGTGTTTGCAGGTTTCTATTAGAAGGGTTGTCCATTTTTAAGGGAGGTTGTACCGAAGTTAGCGGTAAATCTTTCCTTGGAGGTGGTCCCCGCACGATTTACTCCGGGTTTAGGGTGAAATTCGGGGTGGGTCGTGTCAAACATACCTCCCCATAGTGAGACTAAGCGGACAGTATTTTGGATTGGCAACTCAAGCACAAAATTGTAGAGCGAGCGAGATCCAAATCGGACAGTATGTTGTTATGTCGCCTATTACATGTGATAATTCTATAATATAGTGAGGCACATAATGTCGTGAACCAGAAGTTCATTGAACCAAATTAATTATTGTGGCATGACTAGTTACATCATATTTTACCTACAATGTTGCTTGAAATCAGTAACAACTTTTGATGCCTGCTAGCTAACGCTACTCGTAGCAAATTGTTTATTTGCTGCATATTTTTTTTGGTTTGTCACTTTAATGAGACACTTCTCTTGTTATGAAATGGAGAAAGAATATTGTTCCTGAAGAACAACATGAATTGTTGTGGAATATTTACCTATTGTCTCATTTTGAGCTTGAAGAATATCACAGCTAGTGACGTAATAAACACTCGGGTAAAATTATATACTAGCGGAAGAAAATTTACTTGGGTAAAATCTCTGAGACCAACCATATTAACAAAAATAACCCTGCCCCCGTTTGATTTGTGGAAAGAATGAGTATCTAAGTGACATGGTTCTCCTAACGAGAATGTCATTAAAAATGTCTGAATTCCTAATATGGCGGATACAATATTACACATACAAAGGTTAAAAGTACACTGTCAGAGGATGATATCTTGGTGATACAATTATACATCAATATGGTTGATACTCATGAATTTAGTATTTTTGACCTTAAACTTGGTTTGGGTTCGCCACCAGCCAATGGACATCTTCACTCAAAAGGAAGTGATATATATTTAAACGCATTTTTATGCATGGTCATAATAAGACAGTGTTCCTGCCGTTAGGGGGAGAGAAAAGACTACTGTCATTTGAATAACAGCGTGAATTTAGAGTGAAATGTATCCACCAGGTCTAAAGTTTTAAGCTCTTGAAAATGGAAGATTATACATGTCCTATAATGTTTTATAGTATTATGAATATAGATCCACATTCGCTAAATATAATTCATCTATGAGAGATGTTTGTCGTAGAAGTGACAATATTGGCCCCAGAAGTGGCATGGGTACCCGATATTAATAAGCTCATAGTAGCTAATGCATGCATATAAGAATGTGTGGGATCTATGAATGATGTACATATGGTAGCTACCAAAGACCGTTAAGGACTGTATGATGCAATACCACGTTTCATTATAAATGTCGGCAAAGCATATTATTGGCCAAATTGGATAGAGGCAATTCCAATAAACTGAATATTTAAAATGTGATGAGATACTTAGACCTTTAACCCTACATGATACAAAATGGTATTAATCACAGTGAAAATAAATCACTATATATGACACAATGTCTACAAGACACATGGGGATTACAAATATCTTTCCTTATACGTGACAATTTTCTGTAAGTACAGTGTTACATATAGTTATTGACGAGAGACTTACGACAGTTGTCATCGTATATTATAAGGATCTTAAAAAACTTTGCTAAAAGTAAAACCCCAAAAAGTACAGCGTCATTATAAGTGTATCGCTTATCCAATCCTTAAAAGATCTAAGTACATGAATGATTCGAACGTAAATCGATCCATGAATACTTGAGAGAGTCTGAATATGAGATTCCTTATCGCCTAAGGGAAATGACGTAATGTGTCTTATACATGCAAACACAACACCCATTAGTGAGACGTGTCTTGGGTTGGAACCCAAGAAGAAAATCATGAAGGGGAGGCCCAAAGGCGAGCATATTTAGTTATGCTGGGCTGTTAAACTAAAGTTAACTCATGCAATCGATAGTCTAAAGCTAGCTCATATATATTCATTCTGTTATAGTTAACTTGATCAAAATTGCCTCAATGAGTATTATAATTGGACTACAAAACCGAATTCGGATTATGTTGCTACATATTCTAACTTACGCGAAGTTATGAATTGCTTAAAGCTCTTGAAGAGCATATACGATATGTATCAATAAACGAAGATATTGATTTGAGTGGCTAGATATGTCATGCTGATCTTCCAATGGTTTTGAACCATACATAGTAATGTGTTAATTAGCTTCTACTGCTTAGTTATTACATAATGTATGAATTTGAACATGTGAGGTTGTTTCTAACATTATTACATGAGGTAAGACCTATTAAATTGTATAGCTCAGTTGGTATTGCTTTCACTTTGTAGGTATGAAAATCTTGTGATGAGCCCCTGTATGCAAAACGAACAAGATCTCACTTCAGTGATAGACAAATCAAACCGCTATTTACTGTACACGAAGCTTGCAACAATCAGGGGGAGAATCTCATCAGGGGGAGCATCCAGAAGTATGCTACCTAGGACATATGCGCGTTGCACTCTTTTTCTCTTTCGACCAGGGTTGTTTTTTCCCGCAGGGTTTTTATTACCTGGCAAGGTTTTAACGAGACAAGACTAAGCGCGTCTAACATCAGATTATTAATGGACATCCAAGGGGGAGTGTTGTAAATATTATAATATATGTTTATGTCCTTGTAAATACTCATTAGTTATGTCCTTAAGATGTAAATCGTACTCCTATATAAAGGAGCCTAATGAGAATGAAAGTGACACTTCTTCCTCCTCCTACATTATGTTCTTCTCTTTTCTCTCTACGTATTCTTTAGTTTATAACATTTAGGACTTTTTTTCTAAGATTTAATGCTACAATTTAACCTCCAAATTGGACGGAATTTTAACAATTGTGTATGATTTATGAAAATTAGAGACTTTAGGGGGTAAATTTCAAAATTAAAATTATTGGGAGTGAAAAAATATTAACCCAAATCTCAGGGGGTAAACTGAAATTAATCATTTTTGTTATTTGATTTCCAAAACCAAAATCCCCAAATTTAGTTCACTACCAGGACAAACACTTTTTTCGTCGGCCTGTTAGCTTAATTCGTCGGCTATAGTTTCGTTGGGAAAGGGTCGTCGGCAATGACTTTAGCCGACAAAACTATAGCCCGTCGTCGGCTATTGTCCCATAGCTAGCCGACAACAAAAGACGTCGTCGGCTAGCCTCTCAGACTTTAGCCAACGAGTCTCTCAGACTTTAGCCGACGAAACGCTTAATATATTCGTCGGCTATAGTATGAAATTAAAAAATAAAAAATAACTAAAGCCGACGAAACAGACCGTATTTCGTCGGCTTTAGAGGGTTTAGCCAACGACACATTCCATAATTCGTCGGCTAAACATTATTATATTCCATAATTTGTCAATCGCAAATCGATGCATATCGCTGCGACACTGACATTTCGTGCACGGACAATAAAAAATTGTATTCCCGTTAGCATTAGCCAACGCATATTCCAGAAAACTCATAACTCCTGCATCATATCTTTTGTCCCATTTTGAAAGCGAAATCCAACTCTTACCCATATCCTAAAAATATAACAAAATATATATGTATAACGCTAGCTAATTATTAATTAAATTCCATGTCATATATAAAATCTCAATTCATTTGGTACGCGTATATATTCTACGTACTAGAACTAATCAACAACAAATTAATTAACACACACACAGATATATATATATATATATATACTTAATAATTACATAACAATATTATATATATCTACATCATCACAAAATCATCATCAACAACTTCATACCATCAACACAACATTATAAATTAATTAACATATATATATATATATATCTACTACTTATGAACAACTTCATATATATTATATCAAATCATCAACCAAATCGATCAACACACACACATATATATATATATATACACACATCCAACGTACTCAAAATCAATCAACTCATAACAATATTATATATCAACATCATCACAAAATCATCATCAACTCATATATATCATCAACAACTTCATACCATATCAACACAATATTATAAATTAATTAACATATATATATATATATATATCTACTATTTATTAACAACAACTTAATTCATATATATTATCAAATCATCAACCAAATCGATCAACACATATATATATATACATCCAACGTACTCAAAATCAATCAACTCAATCACACTCAAAATCGATCAACTCAAATAACACTCAATTAATCAACATATATATACATATACGTACCTATATATAGCTCCACAAACTAATTATGGACAGATTTCGACAACACCCAAACTTTTTCTCCCGTTTTTTCTTCTCCCGTTTTTTTTCCCAGATGAGCTGCTGCTGTCCAGATCTATAAATATAAAACACTTTAGCCGACGACAATTTAATTTCATCGGATAAGCTTTTAAAAATTTCGTCGGCTATAGTCTGTGAACTTTAGCCGACGAAATAAATTCTTTAGTCGACGAAATTAAAATGTCGTCGGCTAAAGTTGACAATAGCCGACGAAAATTTAAATTAGCCGACGAAGGAAAATTTCGTCGGCTAACGTGGACTTTAGCCGATGAAAAATTCATTCGTCGGCCTGGTTTTTTTATTTTCGTCAGCTAAAGCCTTTCTTCTGGTAATGGTTGTCGGTTTTTGTCATTTTTTCTGATTTTTCTTAGCATAGCAAAACAACTCATTATTCCCCCAAATTTTGTGTGTGTCTTCATCCTTGTGTCTAGTGATTTAATTTCGTAATTTTTTGTTGAGTCTAGCTATAGTTTTTAATTTTGCCTTTGTCTAGTGTCTGTTATGTTTTTCTGTAGTATCCCGGAAAATCGTGATTAATTTCTAATATTATTTTGAAAATTATCTAAGTAGGAGTTATATGGATTTTTGGTTTAGTGAGTAGACCGGAAGTGTTCAAACGAATAATTTCTCGAATATGCTATATTTTAGAGAGTCAAAGAGTTGACTTTTTAATCTATTATGTTTCTCGAGAAACTTCCTTCACGAAAGTTATGAAGCACAACGATACGAGTTCGAAGACACGTGGCACGCGTAAAACGGATTTCGTATGAAGAAGTAATGGTCAGTGAAATTTTATGGCTTTGCGGGAACTTTGGGTATAAATAGAAAATAAATAGAAAAGTTTCTAGGGTTTCCTTTTATTTTGCACAACACACTCTCTCTCTCTCTCTCTCTCTCGCCCGACCCCGAGAGAATTCAAAATTCTTCAGCCGACGTCACCCAATCACGCCACCGGCCCAAATCGATTTGCCTCCTCCTCGACGTCGTCCCTAGCTAGCTTGTTGGGTCACGCCAATTCATGCTCGAAGTGACAAATCAGAACGAGTAGACCTATAGCTGGTCATAGTTCGTCTTTTTTGGCGATAATTGGACTCAAGACCGGTCAAGTTAGGACGCTTTCGGTTTCCTCATCGATTGTTTCTAGGCAAAGAGTTGCTGAGTTGATGCTCATCCTTCACGGCGGTGTTTGAAGTGTTTTCCAACAGAATTGAGTTTGGCCACAAGTATGAAAAATTGTCACATCCCGACCCGTAAAATTTTATCTTATTTACTAGCTTGATTATAATAAGAATTTTTACCGTCTTCGACATTGAGTTATAGTTTAATTAGTCCCTAGAGGGGTTTTGAGGTACGATTATTTTGGAGAGTTATTCGTAGGAGAAAAATGTAACGACGGTAAAAATGGTAAATTTTAGCCAGTAAAAGGTAATTTTTATTAAGGTATTATTTTTTGGGGGTGTTAAATTTTGGATTTGGGTTGTATATAGAAGAGTTGGGCCGGATGGGTGAGGCCCAAAACTTTTTTCTCTCTCTCTCTTCTCTCTCTCTCTCTCTCTCGATTTTCCCTCCCGCTGTCCGATTTTCCGGCCGCCCGTCCGCCGCCGTCCGGCCACCGTTCGCCGCCAAACCGGTCCCAAAAGGCCATCAACCCAGCTTCCATTCTAGACCGGTGCCAGCCGCCCTAGCTTCGCCGTGAACGAGCAGTGCCGCCCGAAAGGCGCAGCTGCCTAAAGCTTTCCGTCGCCGGAACTCCCTCCTCCGGCCACCAATCTGGGCAAGCTTGGTATGGTTTTGTAGCTCTCCTCCCGTGCAACAACTCCTCCAAAAGGCTCACTCCCTCTTGAGCTCGGTAAGGAGAAATTCAAAGTTGAAATTCTAGGGCTTTTATGATGTTTTCATTCGATTGACCTAGTTAGGCTTGAAATTGGATTTAGTGATAGTTATGAAATTTGTTTGGGATGTTGAGAGAAAGCTATTGTTAAAATTTGGTAGAATTTGGACGTCGCCAGAATCGGCCTCCGGCCACCGCTGCCGGCGGAGCCGCCGCCGGCGCCGTTTTGGGGTTTTGGGGTTTTGTATAATTTTAATTGTGTAATAATTAGAAGAATTTAATGGAGTGAATTGTGGAATTTTCGGACGAGTTTTGAATAGGTTTGTGAATTTCCAAAGTTTGGTATTTTGACGGTTAAATAATGTAAAATCCGACCGTAGGATTTAAATCAATTTCTGGAAAAGGTTGTATTTATGGCTCCCGAGTTTGATATTAAAGTTTGGATCGTTTCGACTTAAGAATATCGAAGTTAGGCAATGGTGAGCGTATTTATGGCTCACGATTAATTTTGCCTATTTTATCAAATACTGGAATTTAGTTGGTAAATTAATTATATATTTGGAACAGGACGTGAGGAGGCCCGTGCAGAAGAAGCCTCGGAGCGTTATCAGGCTTAGGCCTAATTTGTGAGTGGATCTTTGTTTTAAATAAAAATCATGCGATGAATGATTTTATTAATAATTTATTTCTTCTGATGAGATTTATTGATTTCTCGGCTGTTTGATAATTTTTCCTCCTTTGGAGAGATCCCGAAAATAAGATTTTCGGTGGATATATATGTTTTGGATTTTATGAGAATAGTATGTATATAAATGCTAGCTAGCCATACGTGCTTGATCCGTCATAATGAGGTAAAATATCATTATGGCATGTCGTGAGTGTTAGACACAAGCGTCATAGCCCTATATGAAAACTACTTTATTTGTCTGTTTATTATATGGAGTCCACACGTATATATACACCGTCCTTTTCGGTCATAATGAGGAAAAATACCATTATGGCGTAACGTGAGCGTTAGACGCCAGCGTTGTAGCCTTGTATGAATTTCTATTTTTCTAAATTGTTTCTAGGATTCATACAAGGAGTCTGACGAGTGTAGATACATACGAATATAGTTCAGCCGGAGAGGCTCCATTTTATTTGAGTTTGTGACTAGCCAGTGCTAGTCGTGAAATTGCCAGTTTATGAGTTGAGCACTTTTAAGCTGCCGCATGCAGTATATTTTTCTATGAAATTAAAATGGGAATGCATAAATAATTTGTTATTAAATTATTTTTGTCCACTCACTCTAACGTTATTAAATGTCTTCCCCTGGGCCCTTCGTTTTAAAATGCCCAGTCTGCAGAGTTCGGATTGGATCTAGTAGGAGACGAGACATAGTCACCCATATTTCCACCACC
Source organism: Fragaria nilgerrensis (assembly GCA_010134655.1). NCBI lineage: Eukaryota > Viridiplantae > Streptophyta > Magnoliopsida > Rosales > Rosaceae > Fragaria > Fragaria nilgerrensis. The sequence continues at coordinate 19,240,223 of CM020980.1, forward strand.
TTTCACCAGTAGGTTACCTGTTTAGCCTACCTGTGTTAGTGTCTAGTAGCTCTGAATACTTGAGTTTAATGTATATATTTTTGATTGTGGGTGAAGGCTTGTTGATATTTTAGAATATTTTCGGATGATGTATATTATCTTAGATAATGTTTATTATCCTGTTGGTGGTGATTGTTTTTGGGGAGCACAAAGGCTCCAGAAGTTAAGGTTGGATTTGGAACCTTTAGACGTGTTTGCAGCTTTCTATTGGAAGGGTTGTCCATTTTCAAGGGAGGTTGTACCGAATTTTGCGGTAAATCTTTCCTTGGAGGTGGTCCCCGCACGATGTACTCCGGGTTCAGGGTGAAATTCAGGGCGGGTCGTGTCAGTTGGTATCAGTGCTTTAGGTTTCCTTTTCCTGCTTCCTTGTCACTATCAGATTTGCCTAAGTACCACGTAGTGTCTATAGAGTGATGATCCGTCTGCGGCGGATTCATTGGCATTTTATGCTTTTGGTGCTATGTGTTATTGGGTATGTGTGATAGTTGAGTTAGTCTTGTTTATGGACTGCTAAATATTTTCTTCCTCAGGTACTATGCCTCCTAGGCGCCCACGGCAAACCCGTGTGGCTACTTCGACCAATGCCAATGAGGGCCATGAGGTCAGGGGATTGGTTGATGATATTGGAAATTTGCTGAGGGATATCATGGATCGAGCTCCATAACCTCATGTGGTGAAAAGAAGAGAAGTTTATGAGGCTGGAGCTAAAGAGTTCAAGAGTGCCAAGGGACCCCTTGATGCTCACAATTGGGTGGATAAGATAGAAAATGCTTATACGATCACTGAGTTACCAAAAGAAAGAAAGGTGAAGATGGCAGTGACTTTTCTGGACGATTCAGCACATCACTGGTGGTCGCTTGCCAGTAGGAATGTTGAAGATGCTCTGAGTATGTCGTGGGACCAGTTTAAAACTCTCTTCTTGGGGCAGTATTTCAATCATGCCCACCGCAGCAGAATTCAGTCGGATTTCCTGCATATGACAAAGAGGGATAATGAGGGGATCATAGAGTTCCAGGAAAGATTCACTTCCCTGAGCTACCATGTGTCATATCTGGTTCCTGATGAGAAGACCAGGATTGAGATGTTCATTGGAGCACTTGGTGGAGTGTATGCAGACAAGATGACGGGGGTAATTTACCCGACTTTTATGGATGCAGTTGGTGCAGCCATGGCCATTGAGTCCAGGGGGACATATGGTGTTCGGCCTCGTGATTACAGTGGCCCCAGTCAGGGTCCATCCAAGAAGGCTGCTTCATCATCCGCTTCTGGGTCTTCTGCTGGTAGTGGCAGTAGTGGGGGATCGAGCTCTGGTGCTCGGAACAGAAATAGAGGACGTTTCAAGACACCTTCTCGGAGTTATTTGGGTAGGCAGCAGTTTAGGCAGTATGGTTCTAGTGGCAGTTTCCAGGGTGGATCATCCGGTAGCCAGACTTATTCTTATGGGCAGCAACAGTTTTCTAGGTGCTATGAGTGTGGTAGTCTAGATCACTTCAGGAGAGATTGCCCATTGTTGGCTCAGAGGACCACCCCTACCCTTACTCAGTCAGTTGGTCAGTCTTCAGCTAGAGGTTCTAGTAGTAGTGCCCAGGGCAGTGCTACGGTCAGAGGTGGCTCTTAGCGGGGCAGTGGTCAGCGTGGACGTCCCATGACTCGTGCTAGATTGCATACTATGACCCAGCAGGAAGGACGTACTTCTCCAGATGTCATCATTGGTACGTTATTAATTTTTGGTCAGCCTGCATGTACTTTAATTGATCCTGGAGCCACGCATTCATTCATGTCTAGTAGATTTGCTCTCCATGACAATGTGCCATCATCGTCTCTTCCAGGCGAGTGGCATGTGTCTCTACCCTCTGGTGAGGTGATGAGAATTAATTGGGTATTTAGTGGATGTGAAGTTTTAGTAGAGGGATTTAATTTCAAAGCCGATTTAATTCCTTTAGAGATAGTGGAGTTTGATGTGATCTTGGGGATAGACTTTTTGGAAGCATATAGAGCTTGATAGATTGTTTTTAGAAAGTAGTGGTGCTTCGAAGTCCCAGTGGATTTGAGGTTGCTTTTCAAGGGGAAAGAGATGTTATTTCGAGTTGCCTAATTTCCACTGTTGCTGCAAGGAAATTATTAAATAAAGGCTGTCAGGCGTATTTAGCTCATGTGGTGGATACAAGTATGAGAGTTTTGGGAGTAGAAGATATTCCTATAGTAAGGGAGTTTCCGGATGTTTTTCCTGAAGAGTTGCCTGGTTTGCCTCTTGTAAGGGAGATAGACTTCTCTATAGAATTACTTCCCGGAACTATATCTATCTCTAAGGCACCTTACAGAATGGCTCCAGCGGAGTTGAAAGAGTTGAAGACTCAATTGCAGGAGTTGGTAGACAAGGGTTTTGTTCGGCCTAGCATGTCTCCATGGGGTGCTCCGGTATTGTTTGTTAAGAAGAAAGATGGCACCATGAGACTATGCATTGACAATAGGAAGTTGAATCAGATCACAGTGAAGAATAAATATTCGTTGCCTCGGATCGATGATTTATTTGATCAGTTGAGGGGTGCTTCTGTTTTCTCCAAGATTGACTTGAGATCTGGGTATCATCAATTACGGATCAAGGAGAGTGACATAGTCAAGACCGCCTTTCGATCACGTTATGGTCATTATGAATTTATGGTGATGCCATTTGGACTTACTAACGCATCTGCTGCTTTTATGGATCTCATGAATAGGGTGTTTAGTCCATATCTTGATCGTTTCGTGATCGTATTCATAGATGATATTTTGGTTTACTCAAAAAGTGAGAAGGAGCATGCTAAACATCTAAGAATAATATTGCAAACTTTGAGGAATTCCCAGTTATATGCTAAGTTAAGCAAGTGTGAGTTTTGGCTAGATAAAGTGGGATTCTTGGGCCATGTAGTTTCGGCAGAAGGAGTTAGTGCAGATTCCCAAAAGGTGGAAGCGGTGTCAAATTGGAGAAGACCCACCACTGTGACGGAGATTCGTAGTTTCTTGGGATTAGCAGGTTATTATCGGCGCTTTGTGCAAGATTTTTCAAGGATTGCTGCTCCTCTTACAAGGTTGACTAAAAAGAGTGTTAAATTTGAATGGTCTGATGAGTGTGAGCAAAGTTTTCAAGAATTGAAGAATCGTTTGATTAGTGCTCCTATTTTGGCACTTCTGGATGATAGTGGGGAGTATGTGGTATTTTGTGATGCTTCTGGACGTGGTCTAGGTGGGGTATTGATGCAGCATGAGCGAGTTATTGCCTATGCTTCCAGGCAATTAAAGCCGCACGAGGGGAATTATTCTACTCATGATTTGGAGCTTGCAGCGGTAGTTTTTGCTCTCAAGTTGTGGAGACATTATCTTTATGGAGCCAAGTGTCAGATTTTTACCGATCACAAGAGTCTTCGGTACGTATTCACTCAAAGAGAGCTAAACTTGAGACAGAGAAGGTGGATGGAGTTGATTAGTGATTATGATTGCACTATCGAGTATCATCATGGAAAAGCTAATGTGGTAGCTGATGCTCTTAGTCGAAATCCCTCCATATCCTTGTCTCACTTGAGGACGGTTCATGTTCCACTTCTTAGTGAGTTGCGAGCTACAGGAGTAGATTTAGCAGTAGATGAGGTTGGTGCCTTGGTAGCTAGTTTTCATGTGAGGTCAGTTTTGGTTGATAGAGTACGGGAAGCACAGAATAATGATCCTTCCATAGTTCGATTGATAGAAAGAGCTTTGAGCGGAGCCGCAGCCGATCATTTCTCAGTTAGAAGGGATGGGACTTTATTGTTTAAGAATTAGCTTTGTGTTCCAAAAAGAAATGAAGAGTTGAAGAGTGAGATATTAGAGGAAGCTCATAGTTCCGCTTATGCAGCTCATCCGGGTAGCACAAAAATGTATCGGATTTTGAAGGATTATTATTGTTGGCCAAACATGAAGAGGGAAATTGCAGCTTATGTGAGTAGATGTCTGATTTGCCAGCAAGTAAAAGCTGAAAGGCAGAAGCCTTCTGGATTGCTTGAGCCGTTGCCTGTTCCAGTGTGGAAGTGGGACCACATCACCATGGATTTTGTTTTCAGTTTACCTCGTACCCGTGAAGGGCATGATGGTATTTGGGTGATTGTGGATAGACTCACCAAGTCTGCACATTTCTTGCCAGTGGGAAAGAAGTATAAATTGGATAAATTGGCGGAACTTTATGTGAATGAAATTGTGAGGCTTCATGGTGTGCCTGAATCAATAGTGTCAGATTGGGATCCTAGATTTGCTTCTAAATTCTGGGGAGCTCTTCAAGCAGCTTTAGGTACCTGATTACATTTCAGCACTGCTTTTCATCCTCAGACTGATGGACAGTCCGAGAGGACTATTCAGACTTTGGAGGATATGTTGAGAGCTTGTGCCTTGCAGTTCAGAGGGAATTGGGATAAAAATCTATCCTTGATGGAATTTGCTTATAATAATAGCTATCATTCTAGCATTGGTATGGCTCCCTTTGAGGCGCTTTATGGGAAACAGTGTCGTACGCCTTTATGTTGGAATGAAGTGGGGGAAAAAGAGCTTTGTGGCCCAGAGTTAATCCATGAGACAAATGAGAAGATTAAAGTGGTTAGAGATAGACTCAAGGCCGCTCAAAGTAGGCAGAAAAGTTATGCAGATGTCCGTAGGAAAGATCTTGAGTTTCAAGTGGGTGATTGGGTGTTCTTGAAATTATCTTCTTGGAAAGGGGTTGTACGTTTCGGTAAGCGTGGGAAGCTTTGTCCGAGGTATATCGGCCCTTATGAGATTATAGAGCGAGTTGGCTCACTTGCTTACCGGTTAGCTTTGCCTCCAGAATTAGCCAGGATACATAATGTGTTTCATGTATCCATGCTTCGTAAGTATATTGCCGATCCTTCTCATGTGCTGCAAGAGCAACCGATCAGTTTGACGAGAGATTTGTCCTATGAAGAGGAACCGGTTCAGATTCTCGACCGAAAGGAGCAAGTGCTTAGGAACAAGACAATCCCACTTGTCAAGGTGCTTTGGAGAAGTCATCAAGTAGAAGAAGCTACTTGGGAATTAGAAGAGCAAATGATGCAGCAGTATCCCTACCTCTTCGAATGACAGGTATGAAATTTCGAGGACTAAATTTTTATAAGGAGGGGAGAATTGTCACATCCCGACCCGTAAAATTTTATCTTATTTACTAGCTTGATTATAATAACAATTTTTACCGTCTTCGACATTGAGTTATAGTTTAATTGGTCCCTAGAGGGGTTTTGAGGGACGATTATTTCGGAGAGTTATTCGTAGGAGAAAAATGTGACGGTAAAAGTGGTAAATTTTAGCTAGTAAAAGGTAATTTTTATTAGGGTATTATTCTTTGGGGGTGTTAAATTTTGGATTTGGGTTGTATATAGAAGAGTTGGGCCGGATGGGTGAGGCCCAAAACTTTTTTCTCTCTGTCTCTTCTCTCTCTCTCTCTCCTGATTTTCCCTCCCGCTGCCCGATTTTCCGGCCGCCCGTCCGCCGCTGTCCGGCCACCGTTCGCCGCCAAACCGGTCCCAAAAGGTCGGCCATCAACCCAGCTTCCATTCTAGACCAGTGGCAGCCGCCCTAGCTCCGCCGTGAAGGAGAAGTGCCGCCCAAAAGGCGCGGCTGCCTAGAGCTTTCCTTCCCCGGAACTCCCTCCTCCGGCCACCAATCCGGGTAAGCTTGGTACAGTTTTGTAGCTCTCCTCCCGTGCAACAGCCCCTCCAAAAGGCTCACTCCCTCTTGAGCTCGGTAAGGAGAAATTCGAAGTTGAAATTCTAGGGCTTTTAGGATGTTTTCGTTCGATTGACCTAGTTAGGCTTGAAATTGGACTTAGTGATAGTTATGAAAGTTGTTTGGGATGTTGAGAGGAAGTTACTGTTAAAATTTGGTAGAATTTGGACGTCGCCAGAATCTGCCTCCGGCCGCCGCCGTTTTGGGGTTTTGTATAATTTTAATTGTGTAATAATTAGAGGAATTTAATGGAGTGAATTGTGGAATTTTCGGATGAGTTTTGAATAGGTTTGTGAATTTCCGAAGTTTGGTATTTTGGCGGTTAAATAATGTAAAATCCGACCGTAGGATTTAAATCAATTTCTGGAAAAGGTTGTATTTACGGCTCCCGAGTTTGATATTAAAGTTTGGATCGTTTCGATTTAAGAATATCGAAGTTAGGCAATGATGAGCGTATTTATGGCTCACGATTAATTTTTCCTATTTTATCAAATACTGGAATTTAGTTGGTAAATTAATTATATATTTGGAACAGGATGTGAGGAGGCCCGTGAAGAAGAAGCCTCGGAGCGTCATCAGGCTTAGGCCTAATTTGTGAGTGGACCTTTGTTTTAAATAAAAAGAATGCGATGAATGATTTTGTTAATCATTTATTTCTTCTGATGAGATTTATTGATTTCTCGGCTATTTGATAATTTTTCCTCCTTTGGAGAGATCCCGAAAATGAGATTTTCGGTGGATATATATGTTTTGGATTTTATGAGAATAGTATGTATATAAATGCTAGCTAGCCATACGTGCTTGGTCCGTCATAATGAGGTAAAATACCATTATGGCGTGTCGTGAGTGTTAGACACAAGCGTCATAGCCCTATATGAAAACTACTTTATTTTTCGGTTTATTTAGGTTTTCATATAGGGAGTCCACACGTAAATATACACCGTCCTTTGCTGTCATAATGAGAGAAAATACCATCGTGGCGCAACGTGAGCGTTAGACGCCAGCGTTGTAGCCTTGTATGAATTTCTATTTTTCTAAATTGTTTTTAGGATTCATACAAGGAGTTTGACGAGTGTAGATACATACGAATATATGTTTATATATAGTTCAGCCGGAGAGGCTCCATTTTATTTGAGTTTGTGACTAGCCAGTGCTAGTCGTGACTCTCAAGGAGAGTTCATGTGTTTTCCGGTTCAAGTCTTTTACCTATAGCGTATTTTCCATCATCAATTGTTCAATTAGGCTCATCCAAGTTAGTATGATGTCTTAGAATTATTCGAAATTAAGGAGCTAGTGGTTTAAGTATGCCTTGCATTAGCGATCCTCCACGGACATGCCTGGTCATACTTAATTTGGAGTTACCAAAAGTTTTTGATTTTGGATTCCCATTACGCTATTACCCCAATTGCCGTCTTGAAATGCCGTTAAAGACTTGGCAAAACCAGATCAACATCGAATCCTCTAGGTTCTCTAGAGTTGGATTTGATCATCAACATGTCTTTGTGGCTGAGCATACGCCTCCATGCCACCAGCAAGCTTCAAAAGCTTTGCTAATGCCAAATCTGCGAATAACAGTAATCTGTCCTCCCTGGACAGTCACTTCGTTTGAGATTTGTGAACAGCTTCGGACGAACTAGACAGTAAGCTTTATATCATTGGAAAGCTCTACGAGTCTAGTTTTCAGAACATTTTACGTTTTGTCCATATCTGTCACATCCCGACCCGTAAAATTTTTATCTTATTTACCAGCTTGATTATAATAAGAATTTTACCGTCTCCGACATTGAGATATAGTTTAATTGGTCCCTAGAGGGGTTTTGAGGGACGATTATTTCGGAGAGTTATTCGTAGGAGAAAAATGTAACGACGGTAAAAATGGTAAATTTTAGCTAATAAAAGGTAATTTTTAATAGGGTATTTTATTTTGGGGTGTTAAATTGGTGAAGTTGGGTATTTTTATAGTGTTGGGCCGGGTTGGTGTGAGGCCCAAACCCATCTTTTCTTTTCTTTTCTCTTCTCTCTTTCTCTCTCTTTTCTCTCTTTCTCTCCCGCGCGCTCTCTCTTCCTCTTCCCGCTGACGGAAATCCTTCTCTGCCGTCCGCAGCCGTCCGGCCAAGCTAGGCCGCCGCACCACTCCCATTCGGACCCCCGCCGTCCCCTCTCTCTTTCTGGGCCGGTGACCGGCCGTGTAACGCCGCCGTTCGAAGGAAAACCCGTCGGAGACGTCGGGAAGTTTTTCGCCGGAACTCCCTCCTCCGGCCACCAATCCGGACAAGCTTGGTACGGTTTTGTAGCTCTCCTCCCGTGCAACAACCCCTCCAAAAGGCTCGATCCCTCTTGAGCTCGGTAAGGAGAAATTCGAAGTTGAAATTCTAGGGCTTTTAGGATGTTTTCGTTCGATTGACCTAGTTAGACTTGAAATTGGACTTAGTGATAGTTATGAAAGTTGTTTGGGATGATGAGAGGAAGATTCTGTTGAAATTTGGTAGAAATTGGACGTCGCCGAAATCGACCTCCGGCCGCCGCTGCTGGCGGAGCCGCCGCCGTCGCCGCCGCCGTTTTGGAGTTTTGTATAATTTTAAATGTGTAATAATTAGAGGAGTTTGATGAAGTGAATTGTGGAATTTTCGGACGAGTTTTGAATAGGTTTGTGAATTTCCGAAGTTTGGTATTTTGGCGGTTAAATAATGTAAAATCCGACCGTAGGATTTAAATCAATTTCTGGGGAAGGTTGTATTTACGACTGCCGAGTATGATATAAAAGTTTGGATTGTTTCGATTTAAGAATATCGAAGTTAGGCAATGATGAGCGTATTTATGGCTCTCGATCAATTTTGCCTATTTTATCAAATACTGGATTTTAGTTGGGAAATTAATTATATATTTGGAAGAGGATGTGAGGAGACTCAAATTGGAGAGACCTTGGATCGACGTCAGGCTTAGGCCTAAAGTTGTGAGTGGACCTTTGTTTTAAATAAAAAGCATGCGATGAATGATTTTATTAATCATTTATTTCTTTTGATGAGATTATTGATTTCTCGCCCATTTGGCAATTTTTCATCCTTTGGAGAGATCCCGAAAATAAGATTTTTGGTGGATATATATATGTTTTGGATTTTATGAGAATAGTATGTATATAAATGCTAGCTAGCCATACATGCTTGGTCCGTCATGATGAGGTAAAATACCATTATGGCGTGTCGTGCGTGTTAGACACAAGCGTCATAGCCCTATATGAAAACTTCTTTCTTTTTCGGTTTATTTAGGTTTTCATATAGGGAGTCCACACGTATATATACACCGTCCTTTTCGGTCATAATGAGGAAAAATACCATTATGGCGCAACGTGAGCGTTAGACGCCAACGTTGTAGCCTTGTATGAATTTCTATTTTTCTAAATTGTTTCTAGGATTCATACAAGGAGTCTGACGAGTGTAGATACATACGAATATATGTTTATATATAGTTCAGCCAGAGAGGCTCTATTTTATTTGAGTTTGTGACTAGCCAGTGCTAGTCGTGAAATTGTCAGATTATGAATTGAGCGCTTTTAAGCTGTCGCATGCAGTATATTAAATGTCTATGAAATTAAAATTGGAATGCATAAATATTTCGTTATTAAATTATTTATGTCCACTCACTCTAACGTAATTAAATGTCTTCCCCTAGGCCCTTCGTTTTAAAATGCCCAGTCTGCAGGATTGCATAGTTGAGATCGGGCGTATATGGAGAAGAGGCATAATCAATAGTATAGCTTCCGCTCTTTTCTATTATTTATAGTTCATTTCCTCTCAAATAGAGTTGCTCTGAATATATGGTTGTTTATTATAGGATCTTTGTTAGATTAGTAAATCTATATTGGGAGAGGTTGTGATTTGTGGGGAGCACGAAGGCTCCAGGAGTCTATAAGGTTGGATTTGGAACCTTTAGACGTGTTTGCAGGTTTCTATTAGAAGGGTTGTCCATTTAAGGGAGGTTGTACCGAATTTTGCGGTAAATCTTTCCTTGGAGGTGGTCCCCGCACGATTTACTCCGGGTTTTAGGGTGAAATTCAGGGTGGGTCGTGTCAATATCTATTTTAACGAAGGAGTTATGACTGTTTTAGTGCAGAAAGGTCATTTCTGCGCAAGAAATTTTCAGCACTCTCAGGATTGTTGCTACTTTTAGTTTTTTCAATCTTTCTAAATGGCTCGATATCGACCTATTTACTCATATATCTACTCTCTTTTGTAGGTATGTCTCTTGGAGAGATCGAGTGCCTCTCATATAGTGGATCAACCCACACAATTATAAGGATTCGGCAACTATTTCTTGAGTTAGTGCCTTATAAATCATCTGTGACGACAATGATTGGATCTTCTCCTGTGATCCTCGGGTGTGGAACCGCTCGCTTTTTTCTGCCTCATGGCACTATGATCTACGTCACGGATGCTCTTTATGCCCTAAAAGGGCACCGAACCCTGGACATTCGCGCTAATGGCTTTCACTTGGAAACTCATTGTCAAGATGGAACTGAGTTCTTATGTATAATTCTCATGAATTCGGACGTAAACGTATATTGGAGAAACTCATGAGTCAATCTAGTAGTCTTTACCTTACTACGATTCGGATTATTGAATCCCATGTAGTCGTCAAACAGGATCTTTGGGACTCTGACTCATACAAGCTTTGGCATGATCAACTTGGTCATCCTGGAAGGGACATGATGATCCGAATTCTGCGTAATTCTCATGGACATCCCTTCTTCAGATCAAAACGAAAACATTTGGGAAATGATATCACTATGAATCATGGTGGTGACGCCATAATTGGTCACCACGGCCCAATGGGGACCTTGACGTCTCTTGGGCTAGGCACCAACTTCCTGGCTGCCGCCCGGCCGATCACTCAAGCAATTGAGGCGCGCCATTCTTTCCTTGATATGTGATTGACTCTTTCAAACGCTCATCGTTCGTTTTGCAAAGCTTGCTCTTTAGCGAAAGTAGTATCGAGACCGTCTTACGCTAAAGATAACACCGAGAACATTACCTCATATCTAAGGTGATATTTGTGGACCCATCCATCCTGAATGTTGACCATTTTGATACTTTATGGTTCTGGTGGATGCTTCAACGCGTTGGACTCATGTCGCGCTCCTGTCCACTGATAAGACGTATTTGCACACGCATCAATTAACCCTGTCAACAAATCAATCGTAGTATAAAGCAAGCAGGGATCGTTCTAAACCGGGGATCCAACTACAGGGTAGATCCATCTAATCTATTAAAAATGTCGAAATAAGCATATAGGGTTTAAAGGTTTTATGATTTTGAAATAGACAAGAATAATAAATCCTAAATTACTTATATACATATATACATGTGATCAACCAACAATCATGCAAACTCAACCAAACAACCATGTAAGAATGAAGAAGACGATTTCTAATCTCATTTAAGTCTACACCGTGAGCAAATATACAACCTAAATTTGATATGCACATAAGTTCCTACGTGGTTCCTATGACATAGACCAACTTAGAATTAGACTACGGGTTTCATTCAACATCGCGACACAACAAGCTCGGCTACGTGCTCTACTTATCGGTCACACACATAAACTAATCATGCAATTACGTATCACATAAAGAATCGATGTGTTTAAGCACTAGTCCAAATCAAACATAGGTAGAAAATCGGTGAAAAACAAAGACAATGCAACTTATCAACTACGTATATCAAAGTCGAACTTTGGATGATTAACACATGCAATATCAACTACTTGTATCAACTACACATGATAATGTAAGAATGCACCGAAAATCTTAAAGTATTTAGACATAAAACTCACGGCATAAAACCTAAAATCATTGATTAAAAATTGAAAACTTTAATTCAAAATATGGTTCAAAAGTACTTCTATCTCATAGACAAGAATCAAAGTATACTTAAGCAAAAACCTAAAACAAACAAAAACAAGAACAAACACATAGCAATCCGAAAATAGAAGATGGAATTCACTCTCAAAATATCCCTACGTGTTCTATTCTTCGAGTGAGCGGAATCCTAGGCTCCGTGCTTTGGACAAATGCTGAAGGTGGGATCGGATTGTAGTGTTTGGAGGTTGATGGAGTTTCGGCAAAGGCTTTGGTGTTATTTGCACGGGTTGATGATCATCTTCTGTCCTTGAAGTCGTGCTTTATATAGAGGAAAAACCCTAGAGAAGTCAGCCACAAAGCCTAAACCAAGTTGGTTTAGGATTCCTAGTTCTTCTCAATTTCGGCAGAATGACCTCCTTCTGATGATTACGTCATAACTTCCTCTAGAAAATAGATATTGAGGTGATTCCAATTGATTTGGAAACTAGACTCCCGTAGCTTTCTATCCATATCTGGCACGTTTTCTGATTCATTGTGAGCTGTCCTGGAGAGTCTGTTGAAGTTGGCAGACGTGCACAGGAATTCTCCCGATTTGATCCGGATTTTCAAGGCTTGGATATTCTTGAAATTCTGCCGAATTTAGATCTTCTCCTCCATATTGGACTTGGTTTAGACTTCTCCTTCATGGACTCGGCTTCGAGGAAAGATGGAATCCTGATCAAGACATGAATCCTGAGTAAACAAGGATTTCCAATACTTAGCACAATTTCAACACCAAATTATTCAAATCCGAAAATACTATGTATTCTAACACTAAAACTTACATATTTCTGTATTAAACAATTATTCTATACTAAACACAAATATAAAGCTAAAACAACTAAATAGGAGTTAACAAAGGGTAAATAAAGGGTATAAACATATTAAGAACGTCACACTTTGTGCTCCTATTAACAACCCCACACTTAACCTTTGCTAGTCCCTTAGCAACTAATAAAACGAAAACAACAAAACTAATATTGCAAATACTATAATGACTCAATCTAATGCCTTCAACGAAATTGTCTTAGAGATCTTCAAAATCATAGCATCAAGAATAGCACAAGAATCGAAATTTAAAGGTGAATTCAATGGTTAATAAACATGAGATTTCGATATAACAAGTAAGATATGGCAGAAACAAAGGTGAAATTAAGCTCGACATGTTCTAAACAAGTTCAAATTCAACTCACAAAGGATATGCACTCTGAATTTTTTTCTCTCAAGAATCATGGCATATGCTTAAAAGCTTTTTCACACACAAGAGTTATAAAGAACATAGTGAATTCGAAAACCTCATGAAAGATATCAATCATATGCACAAATGAACCACAACCATATGCTTACTCATGAAACAGACTCCAGATCAAAGTATACTTATCTTAAGAATCATGCGGATCTTTTAGAAAATAGGTTGGCTAGGCTCGGCATGGAAAATTTTTCAAAGTAAAGGAATCACAAAGGTCATCCTCAAGACTTAGCAGAGCAAGAACATCCACCTTATGTCACCAAACACCATCAAGGGCCAAATATCATCATGTTGGACCCATCCTTCACTTTAAACATTGTGAAAACAAACAAAGGCTAAAAGTATAACATATTGAGCCTTCAACAAACAAATCACAACTCCAATTTCACAAAAATTTCATCTAGGCCGAGATCAATTTCATCAATTCGAAACTTCTTTTTTTTTTTTTCTTTGTTCTCTCGGATCATGCTTTTCTTTTCTATTTTCTACGAGAGCAATTTTTTTTTATCATGTGTATCTCGGCAACAACCTCCTTAGAACAACCCCACACTTGTATTGAATCATCACCTCAAATCACCACAAAAAGATAGCTCTGCCAAGCTCGAGACAAGGTAGAGGAATTCTATACTAGGCAAGGGATAATTTAGGTGAACAAGAAAGGCATAACGTAGGCTCTAGTGGGTTCAGACTAAGGGGTCCCAAACAGGGCTCAAAATAGGGATACATGGCTATTTAGATAAAGTGGTGATAGTCCTAAGAAAGATCCACAATCATATTCAAAATCAAAGCAAGTTATGATAAAAAGTTTTGAAAGTTTCATAAGTAAGTTCTAGCAATCTCTAGTTCATTCAATATCTATGGCATATAAATCGATCAAGTAATGTATAATGAGGTCATATATATCAAAGAATAGATAGAGTAAACTCTCTAAAGAATAGGCACATATATATGGCTCGAAAATCTCACAAAGGTAACATGAAGTTAAACAAGTAAGGAACATGCTCATTCTGTACCTAAGTTTCAATGGTCCTCATCTACAACAAGTTTGTACAATTTCAACATATCTATTAACCATCAAATAACATATAAGCTCAAATATTTGAAATCATGCTCATCTTAATAACTAATCAATCAAAGATCAAATATTCATCCTAGACACGTTAGAAGGCACCTAAGACTCAACAAAATAAAAATAAAACACAAAATAAAGAAACAAAGTTGTAATCCGAAAATTCAAAATTTAATCCAAAAAAATTAAAAATAACTCAAATCATATTAAAACATAGCAAATCAACGAGTAATGACATCCCACCCCACACTTAAAATCAACATTGTCCTCAATGTAAGAAAACTAAGAGTAATTCGAAAATAAAAGAGGAGGGAGAAAGAAATTTGCAAACTCTCGTTGATGGCTCCTTCTATGGGTTGCCTCCCATGCAGCACTTAAGTGTTTATAGTCTTTTAGCCTAGACTATCATCTCCTCTTGCTCATGCCGTAGCCTCTAGGAGAGAAACTTCCTCCATCGTTTGGTCCACCATGTTCTCCATGTAAGGCTTTAATCGATGACCATTAACCTGAAATTCGGCTCCTTTGACCATGCTTTTAATCATGACTGCACCAGAAGGAAAGACATTAGTGATAACAAAAGGTCCTATCCACCTAGAACGTAGCTTGCCTGGAAACAACCTAAGTCTAGAATTAAATAAGAGAACTTTCTGGCCAATAACAAAGTCTTTCTTTCGAATCATCCGGTCGTGGAATGCCTTGGTTTTCTCCTTATAGATCACGGTAGAATCATAAGCCTCATTCCTGATTTCTTCAAGTTCACACAACTGCAACTTTCTATGTAGTCCGGCCTCATCAATATCCATATTAAAAGTCTGAACCGCCCACCAAGCTCGATGTTCCAACTCCACAGGCAAGTGACAAGCTTTGCCGTACACCATTCGAAACGGTGACATCCCCAAGGGATTTTTAAATGCAGTCCGATATGCCCATAGTGCATCATCAAGGCGTTGGCTCCAATCCTTGCGTGACGGCTTCACACTCTTCTCCAATATCCGCTTGATCTCTCGATTACTAAGCTCCACTTGTCCACTTGTTTGGGGGTGATAAGGTGTAGCAACCTTATGCTTGATTCCATACTTCTTCATTAGAGCTTCAATTGTCCGATTGCAAAAGTGAGAACCTCCATCACTTATTACAAATTTCGGCATTCCAAACCTGGAGAAAATATTAGAGCGTAGGAAATCTGCAACAACTCGAGAATCATTAGTCCGGGTGGCTTTTGCTTCCACCCATTTAAAAACATAATCCACACATACGAGAATGTATAAATTTCCCTGAGAATTCGGAAAAGGCCCCATGAAATCAATACCCCAACAATCAAATATTTCAACATGTATAATAGGTTGCATAGGCATCTCATCCCTAGGTCCTAAATTTCCTGTCCTTTGACATCTATCACATGAAGCACAATACATATATGCATCTCGAAAAATAGTAGGCCAAAAGAATCCACATTCTAAAAGTTTCAAAGCAGTCCTACGAGAACCAAAGTGGCCTCCACAAATTTGATCATGGCAAAAACTAAGAATAGACCTATGCTCATTCTCCGGGACACACCTCCTAATAACTTGATCAACACAATGTTTCCACAAATAAGGTTCATCCCACACATAATGTCTAGCTAATGCCTTAAGTCTATTTCTAGCATGGTAGGACATAGAATTCGGAAATTGCTTTGTAACAAGGTAATTCACAATATCTGCATACCAAGGCTCACTTACCTCACTTACCTCACTTACCTTGCTAACCTTGAAGAGTTGCTCGTCCGGGAAGCATTCTTGGATGGCCACGGGGTCCGAGTCACGCACCAATCGGCTAAGGTGGTCGGCAACAACGTTGTCCGACCCCTTTTTGTCTTTGATTTCCAAATCGAACTCTTGGAGAAGCAATATCCACCTTATCAATCTCGGCTTGGCATCCTTCTTTGTCAACAAATACTTCAAAGCCGCATGGTCAGTGTAAACAATAACTTTAGATTGAAGTAAGTAAGAACGAAACTTATCCAAAACAAAGATTACGGCAAGAAGTTCTTTCTCGGTGGTGGTGTAGTTCTGTTGCGCATCATTGAGCGTCCGAGAGGCATAATATATGGCATACGGCTGCTTGTCTTTTCTCTGTCCGAGCACAGCCCCCACGGCATAGTCTGAGGCGTCACACATCAATTCGAAAGGCAAGGACCAATCTGGTGGCGCCATGATTGGTGCCAATGTCAACAAGGTCTTTAATCGCTCAAAAGCTTCCTTACATTCGACATCAAAGTGGAAGGGCACATCTTTTTGCAACAAAGAACTCAAGGGCCGAGCTATCTTGGAGAAATCTTTGATAAATCGACGATAAAAACCTGCATGTCCAAGAAAGCTTCGAACATCCCTCACACTTGTGGGGATGGGTAAGTGACGCACAATATCTATCTTAGATTTATCAACTTCAATACCCCTAGAACTAACAATGTGACCAAGCACTATACCCTGATTAACCATGAAGTGACATTTTTCCCAATTAAGCACAAGATTAGTTTCCTCACATCTCCTAAGCACAAATTCTACATTTTCTAAACATGCATCGAAATCTTCACCATAAACAGAAAAATCATCCATAAAGACTTCAATTTTAGAACCTATGAACTCAGAAAATATATGATACATGCATCTTTGAAACGTACCTGGAGCATTGCATAAGCCAAAAGGCATGCGGCGGTAGGCAAAAGTGCCAAAGGGACTTGTGAACGTTGTCTTCTCTTGATCCTCTTCCGCAACACTTATTTGATTGTAACCACTATAACCGTCAAGAAAACAATAGAAGGAATGACCAGCTAACCTCTCAAGCATTTGATCAATGAATGGCAATGGCATGTGATCCTTCCTTGTTGTTGCATTGAGCCTCCTATAATCGATACACACTCGGTGGCCGGTTACAGTCCTTTGCGGCACAAGCTCGTTTTCATCATTCTTCACCACCGTGATTCCGCTCTTCTTTGGCACAACTTGAACCGGTGAAATCCACCTTGAATCTGAAATTGGGTAGATGACTCCACAATCGAGCAATTTTGTCACCTCATCCTTCACAACTTGCATCATAGGTGGATGAAGACTTCGTTGACCTTCCTTGGTCGGCTTTGCTCCATCTTCAAGCAAAATTCGGTGAACACACATTGTAGGACTAATTCCCTTGATGTCGGCTAAGGTCCACCCTATGGCCGTCTTGTGTCTCTTCAAAACTTCGATCAGTCTCTCCTCTTGCGCCTTCTCTAATGATGATGATATGATAACCGGCAACGTTTCATTCTCTCCCAAGTACACATACTTCAAATGTTCCGGAAGAACCTTGAGATCTAATTTTGGAGCTTGGACAATGGAAGGAAGAAACTTGTTAGATGAAAAGAGAATTGGACTAGGGGAGGAGTAGCATACCTCGGCAGCCACCTCTAGTGACTGCACGGTTTCAAACAAGGGAATAGGCACGGCATCTTGAGTTAATGTGATTTTGTTCCCCATGGCATCAAATCCGATTCCTTTTGCCAAGGTGAGTGCCAATGTGTCTTGAGCTATTGTCTCCACATATTCATCTGCAAGAGCATCCACAACATCAATAGAAAAAGAATCTCGAAACAGTTCAGGAAGTGGATACCTCATTGCGTCAAAAATATTGTAACTGATGATGTCTCCATCTATTTCGAAAGTTAGTTCCCCTAAGTAGACATCAATTTTGGTCCTGGCGGTTCTCATGAATGGTCTTCCCAACAGAATGGGAATTTCTTTGTCATCTGCATCCGCCGGTTCCATGTCAATGACATAGAAATCTGCAGGAAATGTTAAACTTGCAACCTGCACTAAAACATCCTCAACATATCCCAGAGGGATCTTGTTGGAGCGGTCAACTAATCTAATGATAATATTATCCTTTTTCAACTCACCTAGACCTAAGTCTGCATAAAGATAAGAGGGCATAACATTAATCGAAGCACCTAGATCTAACATGATCTTATCAAAACTATGAGTACCAATGGTGCATGGAATCGAAAAACTCCCTGGATCCTTGAGCTTAGGTGGTAGTTTCCTTTGAAAAACCGCAGAGATGGTTTCATTCATTACCGCTACATCCTTCTCTCGTGGTAGCCTCTTGTTGGTGCACAACTCTTTCAAGAATTTCGCATACTTTGGATTTTGTTGAATGCACTCAAGCAATGGCATGTTTACTTCCACCTTCTTGAATAACTCAATCATTGCATGATCAGCTTCATCGTGCTTTGATTTAGTAAACCTGTTAGGGAAAGGGGCATGAGCATGGACATTAGTAGAAACTAAACCATTAGAGCTAGAAGACTTACCTTTCTCAAGCACGGCTTGAGTGGATTTCGGATCAGCAGGGACTGCAAGAGGCACGGCCTCTTGCACCTTCTTCTTCTCGGCAGGAACTGCCGTACTCTCTCTCTTGGACTGAGGCACGGCCTCTTTGTCCGGCTGCTTCTCGGCATAAACCTCTTCAATATCTTCGTCATCATGCAGCAATATGCTCTTGTATAAAACGAAATCAAAAGCAATAAACTAGACTAAGCTAAGAACCAAGGGTTCTTATAAATAAGAGAAAGGAATCAAGGGTTCCAAAAATCAATCAAAGGAAAACAAAACAAAGGAAAAACAAAAGAAATTCAAAAATCAAGAGATAAATTTTGAAACAAATGAAATACAAAATCATACATGGCACCAATCTTTAAGA
This sequence comes from Fragaria nilgerrensis, assembly GCA_010134655.1. Taxonomy (NCBI): domain Eukaryota; kingdom Viridiplantae; phylum Streptophyta; class Magnoliopsida; order Rosales; family Rosaceae; genus Fragaria; species Fragaria nilgerrensis. Next base: position 19,258,931 of record CM020980.1, read on the forward strand.
TTACAAAGTCATACAAGTTTATTTTCGAGTTGCTACTAAAACACTTAAATAAATAATGATTCTTGATGGTAAGACACTGTGGACGTGCGGCCTGGATATTGATGTTTCGATCACAAGCTTGAAGCGTTGTTTCTAAAGGTCAATAGCTCAATCCAGAGATAGTGAACATGATAGGACTCGTTTAGTGAGCAATAAAAACTCCATCACCGAGATGTATATTTTCAAGGCTCTTGAGATCCAATTTTGGTCCCATGCACCAGAGCGATAGAAGGAGCGTACCAATGTACTCAGCTAGCAACAAACTTATGAACCAAACATGACTCCAAGTGTTAATAAAAGCCGCCCACAACCTCATGCAAACCCGAGAGTAAACAAGAAGGGTTAAGGCTAGAATTAACAAAAGGGATCTTACCTATTCCTGCGCATTACAACCTACAACATTATTCATACAAGTATTAAAGTAGAAAGACAAAAATAAAACATAATTACATCATATACAAATTTATGGTTTTAACTTTACAAATATAAACATATAGACATATATACAATGCAAATTTCAACAATTAAAAAGATCGAGGATCCCGAAGGATCCCCGGCAACGGCACCATTTGATAAGACGTATTTGCACACGCATCAATTAACCCTGTCAACAAATCAATAGTAGTATAAAGCAAGCAGGGATCGTTCTAAACCGGGGATCCAACTACATGGTAGATCCATCTAATCTATTAAAAATGTCGAAATAAGCATATAGGGTTTAAAGGTTTTATGATTTTGAAATAGACAAGAATAATAAATCCTAAATTACTTATATACATATATACATGTGATCAACCAACAATCATGCAAACTCAACCAAACAACCATGTAAGAATGAAGAAGACGATTTCTAATCTCATTTAAGTCTACACCGTGAGCAAATATACAACCTAAATTTGATATGCACATAAGTTCCTACATGGTTCCTATGACATAGACCAACTTAGAATTAGACTACGGGTTTCATTCAACATCGCGACACAACAAGCTCGGCTACGTGCTCTACTTATCGGTCACACACATAAACTAATCATGCAATTACGTATCACATAAAGAATCGATGTGTTTAAGCACTAGTCCAAATTAAACATAGGTAGAAAATCGGTGAAAAACAAAGACAATGCAACTTATCAACTACGTATATCAAAGTCGAACTTTGGATGATTAACACATGCAATATCAACTACTTGTATCAACTACACATGATAATGTAAGAATGCACCGAAAATCTTAAAGTATTTAGACATAAAACTCACGGCATAAAACCTAAAATCATTGATTAAAAATTGAAAACTTTAATTCAAAACATGGTTCAAAAGTACTTCTATCTCATAGACAAGAATCGAAGTATACTTAAGCAAAAACCTAAAACAAACAAAAACAAGAACAAACACATAGCAATCCGAAAATAGAAGATGGAATTCACTCTCAAAATATCCCTACGTGTTCTATTCTTCGAGTGAGCGGAATCCTAGGCTCCGTGCTTTGGACAAATGCTGAAGGTGGGATCGGATTGTAGTGTTTGGAGGTTGATGGAGTTTCGGCAAAGGCTTTGGTGTTATTTGCACGGGTTGATGATCATCTTCTGTCCTTGAAGTCGTGCTTTATATAGAGGAAAAACCCTAGAGAAGTCAGCCACAAAGCCTAAACCAAGTTGGTTTAGGATTCCTAGTTCTTCTCAATTTCGGCAGAATGACCTCCTTCTGATGATTATGTCATAACTTCCTCTAGAAAATAGATATTGAGGTGATTCCAATTGATTTGGAAACTAGACTCCCGTAGCTTTCTATCCATATCTGGCACGTTTTCTGATTCATTGTGAGCTGTCCTGGAGAGTCCGTTGAAGTTGGCAGACGTGCACAGGAATTCTCCCTATTTGATCCGGATTTTCAAGGCTTGGATATTCTTGAAATTCTGCCGAATTTAGATCTTCTTCTCCTCCATATTGGACTTGGTTTAGACTTCTCCTTCATGGACTCGGCTTCGAGAAAAGATGGAATCCTGATCAAGACATGAATCCTGAGTAAACAAGGATTTCCAATACTTAGCACAATTTCAACACCAAATTATTCAAATCCGAAAATACTATGTATTCTAACACTAAAACTTACATATTTCTATATTAAACAATTATTCTATACTAAACACAAATATAAAGCTAAAACAACTAAATAGGAGTTAACAAAGGGTAAATAAAGGGTATAAACATATTAAGAACGTCACACTTTGTGCTCCTATCATCCACACGTAATGTTGTATTTTCAAAACTCCTAGCACAAATTATTAAACTTCGGGCTCACCACCCAGATTATCCAATTAAGTCAATTCGACTGGATAACGCTGGAGAATTTACATCAAAGACTTTTGATGACTATTGCATGTCTATCGGGATTGAAGTTGAACATCCCATACCCCATGTTCACACGCAAAACGGTCTCGCTAAAGCTATAATTAAGCGGCTTCAGCTTATTTCTCGAGCGTTGGTAATGCGCACCAACCTCCTAATTGCGTCATGGGGCTATGCAATATTGCATGCAGCCTTGCTTACTCGTTTCAGACCCACTGCCAGACAACCATTCAGTGCGTACCAGTTGGTCACTGGATATGAGCCTGACATTTCGCATCTACGCATTTTCGGTTGTTCGGTTTAGATGCCAATTATGCCTCCACTGCGTTCTAAAATGGGTCCTCAAAGACGATTAGGTATCTACGTTGGTTATGAATCTCCAACGATTATCATATACTTCGAGCCATTAACAAGTGATTTTTTTACCGCAAGGTTTGCGGATTGTCACTTTGATGAGACATTCTTCCCGTTGTTAGGGGGAGATACGAACAAACGTGTTCATGTGGAACGACAGGAATTGTCGTGGTTTGTCCGCACTCTATCTCATTATGATCCCCGCACTTCACAGACTGAAAGTGAAGTGAAACGTATTCTCGAACTTCAGAAAGTAGTAGATATGATGCCTGACTCTTTCTCCGAGATTGCGAAAGTGACAAGATCAGATATACCAGCTGCAAATGTTCCTGCTAGGCTCGAAGTCCCTAGAAAGGGCACGGCCATCCCCGGGCTAGGTACTGCAGCCGTCGTCACCGCCCACAGTGGAGGGATGGAGGCCGTGGCTCCCCAAAAGAAAAGGGAGAGGCCACCTGGTTCGGTTGACACGCGTCCGAGAAAGAAACGGACCGACAAGGCACGGGTCAATCCTTTGATCATCGATGTTGAGAATCCTTCTCACGAGATCATCTCTGATTACAGTTATGTCCACGAATTGATGTTAGAATCCATGGGGGACGCCTCAGGGTCAATGTCAACATCAAAGAACATAGAGATCTCCATGTGTTATGATAACACTTATGAATTAATGAACCGGTCATCAACCCATGTCGATGATATATTTGCTTATTCCGTGGCTCATGAAATCATTGAGCACGATGACATCAAACCACGCTCTGTTGCAGAATGCCAAAACAGAGAAGATTGGCCTAAATGAAAAGTTGCAATCCATGCAGAATTAGACTATCTGACAAAGAGACAGGTCTTCGGCCCAGTAGTGCTAACTCCGTCGAGTGTAAAGCCTGTTGGACATAAATGGGTCTTTGTTAGGAAGCGTAATGAGAAGAATGAGGTACTTCGGTATAAGGCCTGCCTTGTGGCGCAAGGTTTCTCACAACGCCCTGGGATTGATTATGAGGAGACTTACTCTCCAGTCATGGACGTCATAACTTTCCGCTACTTAGTCAGTTTGGTAGTGTCCGAAAAACTTGACATGCAGCTCATGGATGTGGTTACGGCATATCTCTATGGGGATCTAGATTCAGAGATATATATGAAAGTGCCCGATGGCATTACGTTACCTAGGTCAAGTGACTCTAAACCACGGAGTGCGTATGCTATAAGGTTGCAACGCTCACTTTATGGATTAAAGCAATCCGGGCTAATGTGGTATATTCGTCTAAGTGACTACTTGATTAGAGAGGGATATAAGAACGATGAACTATGCCCGTGCGTTTGACAAGTTCCGGATTTGCAATAGTGGCCGTTTATGTCGATGACATGAACATTATCGGTACTCTCGATAAAATCAAAAGGACCGCGGCTTATCTGAAATCCGAGTTTGAGATGAAAGATCTTGGGAAGACTCGTTTTTGCCTAGGTCTTGAACTAGAGCACCGAGTCTGTGGAATCCTTATCCATCAGTCTGCATATGTCCAAAAGATGCTCAGGAGATTTAATATGGACAAGATGCATCCTGTCAGCACTCCCATGATTGGTCGAAGTCTAGATATAACTAAAGATCCATTCCGTCCGAAAGAGGACGACGAACAGGTCTTGGGCGCAGAGGTTCCATACCTTAGTGCAATAGGCGCATTATTGTACTTAGCTCAATGCACTCGACCAGACATTGCATTCTCAGTCAACTTGTTAGCTCGATTTAGCTCAGCGCCAACCCAACGTCATTGAACCGGAGTTAAGAATATCTTTTGATATCTTAAGGGTACCATTGACTTGGGACTGTTCTTTCCCTATATTGATTCAAGAAGGACATAAGATTGTCCTATGGCTCATGGAAGACACGGCACCGATACCCCAAGGGACCGGACCGCCGCCATGAACGCCGCCAGCACGGCTGCTGAACACGGGTCTAATGCCGAGCACGCCACCGCCGCCTTGTCCTATGCCAAGACACCCAACAATACGTTGGTGGGTTTCGCCGACGCCGGATATTTAAGTGTGAAGCTGTTGATAGGAGCATAAAATGCGACATTCTTAATGTGTTATTACCTCCATTTGTACTTTGATTATCTCTTATTGTCTTAAAATAGAGTCATAATGTAGAGTCGAAAGTTTTTGGTAGAGTTGTGTGTAAAACGTGTTAAACATAAAGGAATGATGTAGAAAATTGTCACAAATTGATTTAACTTCTCTGATACTTAGGTGACATGTAGAAGACTGCCGAGAGAAGTGTTCCTGATGGATCTAGGGAAGCAAAGCAGCTGATCTACGAAGCCTAGTCCATGAAAGGAGAGGTCCAAACCAAGTCCAATATGGAGATGAAGATCTAAATTCGGCAGAATATCAAGAATATCCAAGCCTTGAAAATCCTGATTTAATCGGGAGAATTTCTATGCACGTCTCTTAACTTCAACGGACTCTCCAGGACAGCTCACAATGAATCAGAAAACGTGCTAGATATGGATAGAGAGCTACGGGAGTCTAGTTTCGAAATCAATTAGAATCACCTCAATATCTATTTTCTAAAGGTAGTTATGATGTAATCATCAGACGGAGGTCATTCTGCCGAAATTGAGAAGAACTAGGAAACCTAAACCGACTTGGTTTAGGCTTTGTGGCCGACTTCTCTAGGGTTTTTCCTCTATATAAAGCACGACTTCAAGTACAGAAGATCATCATCACTACCCTTGCAATTGCATAGCCGAAACTCTACCAAACCCTATACAGAAAATTACTTAGCCGATTCATCCACCACAAACCATAAGAATCATTCCATCCTTCCACCGATTTTCCCCACACTTGCCGAATCTTTCAAGGTTGTAAAAGTGTGATTTTCTCATGGCTTCTTGTATTATTTTCTGTATAGTTTCGAACTCTATTGTAATATACTTTTCGATTTTGGTTTTATTTATCAAACATGGTTTTCGGATTTCTTTGTGATCTTTGATTGTTCTGTGTTTTGATTTGTAACTTCTTGAATATATGATGATTTCGTGATTTAGGTTTTGGGGCAGTAGCATGTTCTTATGTGTTTTTAGATTTGTAATTAATTAATTGTCATGAATTTGTGCATCTAAATCAATCCTTAAAGCTACCTCGGCCATGGTTGTCCTTAAGGTACGGTTTCATCTACCATAATAATTTTAGATCGATTCATACGCAAAGTTGTCTTGGTCTTTGTTATTAACTTAGGGCGGATATAATTCTGATAATTTGCATGCTAATAGGATGAGTGACGCCATGCCTTAGATCATGTTTCCGATTGACTCGTGTGCTAAAGTGTTTTCTTGTTTAATCTCTATGCAACATGTTTTTAAATGAGTTAGCATTCATGTTTACGATCAAGCGCAAAGATGGTTCTAAATACTTGAGGAGTGTTAACAATTAGATAACCGCAAAGGCTCTAATTAGAATGGGAATTGGTTAGAGTCTAGGACAATTTGAACGTTGCTGCCCGGCCTTGCATGAAGTTGTTATGTGTTCTTGATAGTTTTTCGTGTTAGGTGTTGCATGAGTATGTTGATCACTTGTATATATTAATCTTAGGTTTAATTTTCAGAAGGTTATTTGTTAGAATTAATCAATCTTAAACCCCCAATATTTCGATGTATATATGTGAATACTTGTTTATAAGTTGTTTTGTTTCTCTTCTTTCGATCGCCCTTTGGTTTCCCCGACTAGAACGATCCCTACTTGTCCATATTACTACGATTGCAGGGTAATTAAATTGAAGTTGTTTGACCCCGGTTACGCGACACGTCAATTTTTGGAGCCGTTGCCTGGGATGCCAAGAAGAATCGAAGAAGATGTTATATAATTTTTATTTATTGGTTTTCGGCTTGTAATTAATTTTGGCCGATTTGTATTTTTAATTTTTGGAAGCTTCGGTTTTGATTTGTGTGCTTGAATGCATGTTGTAATAACTTAGTTGAATTTCTAGGAAGTTTATAGTTTTATGTATGCTTGAGTTTATTGTAGTTTCTAAAGTGAAACATGTACTTTTGTTAATCTTAGCCTTAACCCTTCATGTTATCTTATGATCTCATGAGGTTGAGGGCGGCTTTGATTAACGCTTGTAGATCGGTCTAGTGACCCGAGTTTGATCTCAACTGAGTAAGGGGCGAGTTATTTTCATAGATATGGTTCTCAGGTTTGTTTAACTGGATCTCAAGGTCATAGACCGATATCTCTTCTCAATGAAGGGGTCGATAGGGAGTTTGCTCTCCGTGACCACTAAACGAGTCCTGCCTGGTTCCTGTAGGGGTTTCGCCCTCCGTGAATCTTAACGACACTGCCTTCTGAAAACACGGAACACGCTCGAACTAGCCAAGAGCTTGGGCCGAAGTATCACCTCACTTTAGACGCTAGAAAATAACTTGGCATATGTAATCTATTTTCTTCAAACCAATTTGAATAAAATCAACTAGAAAGAACTAGGTTGTGACGCCATGTATTTGAACATAATGTTGATTTCGATGCTTGGAAGTTGTTCACATACTTGTAGTAATTTTCGATGCTTTGTACGAATGACGATTTGTGTGAAGCTTTGAAGATTTTGTTTGTGTATATTGTCTTGAAAACTTCGAGTCTCTATTGTATAAAAAATCTGAAGATTTCGTGTCTAACTCTTGTATAACCGATTGTATGATTTTGTAAAGCTTGAAATATTTTTTTTATTTTTTTATTTTTTATTTTTTTTGTTTGTTTGTTTTCATTTACGATGATGCTAACTTGATCTTGTTCAAATGTGCCATATTGGTTTTGCAGGTTGCCATGAATGACCAGTTCTGATACATTGACAAGAGATAGTAAAAACCGATTGAAGCGTGTTGGAGAAGAGTACGATCTTGAGGTTCCATCAACATCTCATCCGAGCTTACAATCAGTTTCATTACCAAGTTCACCAAGTTTTTCACCACAAAGTTCACCTTCGTTAATTACTTCTTCTTGTGAATCTTCGCCTTTGGTTCACGAGAATCCTGAGTTTGCAACTTTAGATTTTGATAATATCACTTCACCAACTCAAGAAGTAAGGATGCCTTCACTTAGAGAAGAGAATGGACAAGTCAATGGAACACAAGGGGCACCAAGGCCGACCAACATCACCTATCCGGCTGCTGTGGAGGGTAAGTCGGCTGATTTTGAGATGAGAGGTGGTATCTTCCACCAATTGCCAAAGTTTCATGGACTTAGTGGGGAGGATCCGAACCGACATTTACAGCAATTTGAGTTTTGTTGCGACACCATGTGTCCTAGAGGAGTGGATTTACAACTTGTGAAGATGAAGGCATTTCCGTTTTCACTTGAGGATCGAGCTAGGGGATGGTTCTTTGCGGTTCCGGCCGGTCGTATCACATCATGGGAAACAATGATGAGCGAGTTTCTCCTAAAGTACTTTCCATCGTCGAGGGTGACGCAAATAAGGAAGGAGATAACATCGATCAAGCAAGATGTTGATGAGCCTTTTGATGTTTACTATGAAAGGTATAAGGCTTTAGTTGGTTCATGTCCAAATCATGGGATATGTGAGGGGCTTCTGCTTCAATACTTTTATGAAGGACTTCGTCCTATGGAGAGGCAATTCTTGGATTCGGCGGCTGGAGGATCTTTGATGGAGAAGAGCCGAGAGGATGCTAGCAACTTGTTGGAGATGAGAGCTACAAACAATCAACAATTTGGGTCATCTTCAACTAGGCGTGTTAATGAGACAATTATCCTTGGAGAGTCGAGTGTTATTTCGGAACTTAAGGAAGATCTAGGAAAGTTGACTCTTATGGTGTCAAACCTGGCAAAGGGCAGAGGAGCTCAAGTTTGTGGAGTGTGTAGCATGGAAGGGCACCCCACCAATCAATGCAACCAAGTGATCGGTGGCGGCTTTGAGGAAGTTAATGCCGTCGGTTTTGGTGGACAGCAAGGTGGATTTCAAGGACAAGGAGGGCAGCAACGTTTTCAAAACTTCAATCCAAGGTTCAACGATCCAAACTTTCGTTGGAGCAACAATAATGTGCTTAACCCTCAACAAAGTACACAACAAGGGCAGCAGCCGAGTGGAGGACAGTATGCAGCTCGGCCACAAGGGCAATTTGTACCAAGGCCGTATGTACCCTACAATCAACAAGGAGGGCAGCCGAGTGGACCTAGCAATTATGATGAGATTTTTAAGAACATTGCCACTTCGACTCAATCTTTGTTGGCCACAACTCAAACCAACACGAAGGATATTGCTTTGATGTCAAAGGACATTACCGAGTTAAAGACTCAAATGGGGCAAGTTGTGGACTTCATGGGAAAGTTCAACGAGCAAGGGAAGTTGCCGAGTGGAGTTATAAGGAATCCAAGGAACGAACAAGTTCAAGCTATCGTTACAAGGAGTGGGAAGACACTTGTGCCACTGGCAGCCCCTAAAGGAAAGAAGACAAAGGGCCTTGGAGTTCTTGACTTGGAGGACAATGATGTGTACTTTGGTGACGTCGGAAGCAAGGCAACCGAGCCTAGGGCTGCTACCAAGAGTCATGTTGATGCCGAGCATAATGTTGATCAAGATGGAGCGGAGCACGTTTCTAAGGAAAACAAAGGAACCGAGCCAAACAAGGGAGACTTGGAGGCAATGATAAAGAGAAACTTAGAAAAAGATCCCGCTACTTCAAAGAAGGAGAGTGTGCCGATCTCTGAAGCACACAAAGGTAAAAATTCTAACTCTAATGAATTAATTACAACTAATCATTCTTTGTGTTTACCTTTTCCTTCAAGGTTCGCCAAGAGTAAGAAAGAGAAATCCGACGAGGAAGTGTTGGAGATTTTCAGAAAGGTAAACGTGAACTTACTCTTGTTGGAGTGCATTTGACAAATTCCAAAGTATGCTAAGTTCTTGAAAGAGCTTTGCACGACAAGGAGGCATACAAGGGAGACTCAAGTTGTTAAGATGAGTGAGATGGTTTCAGCTGTACTCCAAAGGAAGATGCCGCCAAAGATGAAGGATCCGGGAAGCTTCAACATCCCATGTGTTATTGGTTCTACACGGTTTGAGAAAGTTATGCTAGATTTAGGGGCTTCTATTAATGTTATGCCTTACAATGTTTATCAATCCCTTGGTTTAGGACCTCTTAAAACTGACAATGTTGTGATCCAATTGACGGATCATTCTAACAAGTATCCTAAGGGATATGTAGAAGATGTTCTTGTGCAGGTAAATCAACTAATATTTCCTGCAGATTTCTATGTGCTAGAGATGGAGGAGTCAAGCGGAAATTCAACACAATTATTGTTAGGACGACCCTTCATGAGGACAGCAAGAACACGGATCGATGTTACCGAGGGTAACTTGACAATGGAGTTCGATGGTGAGGTGATTAAGTTCAACGTTTTTGATGCCATGAGATACCCCATTGCCAATCTCAAGGAGGGAGAATTTGAGGACGATGTGGAGGTCATTGCGCAATGTGTGACGTCTCCACATCAAGCATAGCAATTAGCTATCGAGCAAGGGGCCGGATTTGACAAAAATGGAGAATGGGATGAGGAGGCTCGGCGTAATCTTGAGCCAAGAATACATGAGGTTGTTGCTGAGCTAGAGGCACAACCTTACACCAAGAGGTACGATTCTCCTTTGTCAATTCCCATTACCACTAACAAAATTTTACCATCTGTGGAGCAGGCCCCAAAGTTAGAGCTAAAAGCTCTTCCTAAGCACTTGAAGTATGTATTTCTAGGAAACGAGGACACTTTACCCGTTATTGTGTCTTCATCGTTGAGTGAGCAACAAGAGATCAAGCTAGTTGACGTTTCGAAGAGAAACACGGCTGTCATAGGTTGGACTTTGGCAGACATCAAGGGAATAAGCCCTACTAAGTGTGTTCATAGAATACTATTAGAGGAAGGTGTGAAACTAACAAGAGAGGGACAACGACGACTATATCCTCCGATGATGAAAGTTGTGAAGGACGAGGTGATCAAGTTATTAGATTGTGGAGTGATATATCCGATCTTGGATAGTCAATGGATTTCACCCATCCAAGTGGTACCAAAGAAGAGTGGAGTCACCGTCGTAGAGAATGAGAAGAACGAGCTTGTACCACAAAGGTTAGTGACTGGGTTTCGGATGTGCATCGACTATCGAAGACTTAATGCAACAACTAGGAAAGATCACATGCCGTTACCATTCATGGACCAAATGCTCGAGAGGTTAGCCGGCCACGCATTCTATTGCTTTCTTGATGGTTATAGCGGCTACAATCAGATCATGATACACCTGGACGATCAAGAGAAGACAATGTTCACGTGCCCTTTGGGCACGTTTGCATATAGACGTATGCCATTCGGTTTGTGCAATGCACCAGGTACGTTTCAACGTTGTATGTATTCTATTTTCTCTGATTATATTGAGAATATCATTGAGGTTTTTATGGATGACTTTAGTGTCTATGGTAAAGACTTTGATGCATGTTTAAGGAATTTAGAATTGATTTTAGAACGGTGTGTAGAAACTGCCCTTGTACTTAATTGGGAGAAGTGTCATTTCATGGTTAATCAAGGGATAGTTTTGGGACATATTGTTTCGGAAAAGGGAATAGAAGTTGATAGAGCTAAGATTGATATTATGCATCACTTACCCTCACCTTCAACGGTGAGAGAGGTTCGTTCGTTTCTTGGCCATGCAGGATTCTATAGGAGGTTCATCAAGGATTTTTCGTTGGTGGCAAAACCACTTACTTCCCTTCTACAAAAGGATGTGCCGTTCGAGTGGACGAAGGAGTGTGAGGATGCGTTTGTGCAACTTAAGGACTTGTTGACATCGGCACCGATCATGATTCTGCCGGATTGGAGCTTGCCATTCGAGCTCATGTGTGACGCCTCGGACTATGCGGTCGGAGCAGTGCTCGGCCAAAGGAAGGAGAAGAAACCATGCGCCATTTACTATGCTTCGCGGACATTGAATGATGCTCAATTGAATTACTCGACAACGGAAAAAGAACTCTTAGCGGTTATTTTTGCTTTAGAAAAATTTCGATCTTATCTTTTGAATTCTAAAGTTGTTGTGTATAGTGATCATGCAGCATTAAGGTACTTGATGACGAAGAAAGATGCGAAGCCGAGGCTCATTCGATGGATTCTCTTACTTCAAGAGTTTGATATCAAGATCAAGGATAAGAAGGGAACCGAAAACGTGGTGGCGGATCATGATAAGACGTATTTGCACACGCATCAATTAACCCTGTCAACAAATCAATCGTAGTATAAAGCAAGCAGGGATCGTTCTAAACCGGGGATCCAACTACAGGGTAGATCCATCTAATCTAATAAAAATGTCGAAATAAGCATATAGGGTTTAAGGGTTTTATAATTTCGGAACAAACATTAATAATAAATCCTAAATTACTTCTATACATATTTACATGTGATCAACCAACAATCATGCAAACTTAACCAAACAACCATGCAAGAATAAAGAAGACGATTTCTAATCTCATTTAAGTCTACACCGTGAGCAAATACACAACCTAAATTTGATATGCACATAAGTTCCTACGTGGTTCCTATGACATAGACATACTTTGAATTAGACTACGGGTTTCATTCAACATCGCGACACAAACAAGCTCGGCTACGTGCTCTACTTATAGGTCACACACATAAACTAATCATGCAATTACGTATCACATAAAGAATCGATATGTTTAAGCACAAGTCCAAATCAAACATAGGTAGAAAATCGGTGAAATAACAAAAACAATGCAACTTATCAACTACTTGTATCAAAGTCGAACTTTGGATGATTAACACATGCCACATCAACTACTTGTATCAATTACACATGATAATGGAAGAATGCACCGAAAATCTTAAAGTATAAAAACATAAAAACTCACTGCATAGAAAACCTAAAATCATTGATTAAAAATTGAAAACTTTAATTCAAAACATGGTTCAAAAGTACTTCTATCTCATAGACAAGAATCGAAACATGCTTAAGCAAAAACCTAAAACAAACATAAACAAGAACAAACACATAGCAATCCGAAAATAGAAGATGAAATACACTCTCAGAATATCCCTACTTGTTCTATTTTTCGAGTGAGCGGAATCCTAGGCTACTTGCTTTGGACAAATGCTGAAGGTGGGATCGGATTGTGGTGTTTGGAAGCTGATGGAGTTTCGGCAAAGGCTTTGGTGTTATTTGCACGGGTTGATGATCCTTATTGCTGCCATGTCATGCCCTATTTATAGAGTAACAAGTCTTGATCTCCAAGAATTCTCCTAGCACAAGGAATCCTATTGAATCGGCAAAACCAAGTCCAAGTTGGATTTAATTTCTTCTCTTGTTCTTCAAGGAATCCTCATGCATTAAGGAATGACAAAACCATCTTGAACTTGGAAAACCTTCTCTCTTTATGCCGCACGGTTTCACTCTCCTTGCAGACTTGGGAAATCTTCACGGCATCTCCATACATATCTCGGATTGTACTTCTCCTAGCTCAAGCAGGAACTCCTAGCTGCCGGCCACCTTTCCCTCATGAGTACAGGAAAACATTTTCTAGTCAACACGGGTTTAGACTTTCTTGAAATAGAAATAAGAAAATTAGAAACTAGGAAAGAGGAAAGATGGAATCTTGAATTCTGAGTAAACAAGGATTTCCAACACTTAGCACAATTTCAACACCAAATTCTTCAATTCTGAAATTACCATGTATTCTAACACTAAAACCTACATATTTCTAAATTAAGCAATTATTTTATACTAAACACAAATATAAAGCTAAAACAACTAAATAGGAGTTAACAAAGGGTAAATAAAGGGTATAAACATATTAAGAACGTCACACTTTGTGCTCCTATCAACAACCCCACACTTAACCTTTGCTAGTCCCTTAGCAACTACTAAACGAAAACAACAAAACTAATATTGAAAATACTACAATGACTCAATCTAATGCCTTCAACGAAATTGTCTCAGAGACCTTCAAAATCATAGCATCAAGAATAGCACAAGAATCGAAATTGAAAGATGAATTCAATGGTTAATAAACATGAGATTTCGATGTAACAAGTAAGACATGGCAAAAACAAAGGTAAAATTAAGCTCGACATGTTCCAAACAAGTTCAAATTCAACTCACAAAAGATATGCACTCCGAATTTTTTTCTCTCAAGAACATGGCATATGCTTAAAAGCTTTTCACACACAAGAGTTAAAAAGAACCTAATAAATTCGAAAGCCTCATGAAAGATACCAATCATATGCACAAATGAACCACAACCATACGCTTACTCATAAAACAGACTCCATAGATCAAAGGTTACTTATCTTAAGAATCATGCGGATCTTTTAGAAAATAGGTTGGTTAGGCTTGGCATGGAAAAATTTTCAAAGTAAAGGAATCACAAAGGTCATCCTCAAGACTTAGCAGAGCAAGAACATCCACCTTATGTCACCAAACACCATCAAGGGCCAAATATCATCATGTTGGACCCATCATTCACTGTAAACATTGTGAAAACAAACAAAGGCTAAAAGTATAACATATTGAGCCTTCAACAAACAAATCACAACTCCAAATTCACAAAAACTTCATCTAGGCCGAGATATCTTCATCTCAATTCGAACTTTTTTTTTTTTTTAATTCTCTCGGATCATTGCTTTTTTTTTTTTTTTTAAATTCGGATCATGCTTTTTTTTTATTTATTTATCTGAGAGCAATTTTTTATGTGTATCTCGGCAACAACCTCCTTAGAACAACCCCACACTTGTATTGAATCATCACCTCAAATCACCACAAAAAGATAGCTCTGCCAAGCTCGAGACAAGGTAGAGAAATTCTATACTAGGCAAGGGATAATTTAGGTGAACAAGAAAGGCATAACGTAGGCTCTAGGGGTTTAGACTAATGGGTCCCAAACAGGACTCAAAATAGGGATATATGGCTATTTGGATAAAGTGGTGATAGTCCTAAGAAAAATCCACAATCCTATTCAAAATCAAAGCAAGTTATGATAAAAGTTTTGAAAGTTTCACAAGTAAGTTCTAGCAATCTCTAGTTCATTAAATCTATGGCATATAAATCGATCAAGCAAGTAATGTATAATGAGGTCATATATATCAAAGAATAGATAGAGTAAACTCTCCAAAGAATAGGCACAAATATGTGGCTCGAAAATCACACAAAGGTAACATGAAATCAAACAAGTAAGGAACATGCTCATCTGTACCTAAGTTTCAATGGTCCTCATCTACTACAAGTTTGTACAATTTCAACATATCTATTAACCATCAAATAACATATAAGCTCAAATATTCGAAATCATGCTCATCTCAATAACTAATTAATCAAAGATCAAATATTCATCCTAGACACGTTAGAAGGCACCTAAGACTTAACAAAATAAAAGCAAAACAAAAAATAAATAAACAAAGTTCATCTAAAAATCGGAAAACATAAACAAAAAATTTAAAATTAATCCTAAAAATTAAAAACAATTCAAATCATATCAAAGCATAGCAAATCAACGAGTAATGGCATCCACCCCACACTTAAAATCAACATTGTCCTCAATGTAAGAAAACTAAGAGCAATCCGAAAAGAAAAGAGGAGGGATAAAGAAATATGCAAACTCTTGTTGATGGCTCCTTCTATGGGTTGCCTCCCATGCAGCGCTTAAGTGTTTATAGTCCTTTAGCCTAGACTATCATCTCCTCATTCTCATGCCGTAACATCTAGGAGAGAGACTTCCTCCACCGTGTGGTTCACCATGTTCTCCATGTAAGGCTTTAATCGATGACCATTAACCTGAAATTCAGCTCCTTTGACCATGCTTTTAATCATGACTGCACCAGAAGGAAAAACATTAGTGATAACAAAAGGTCATATCCACCTAGAACGTAGCTTGCCTGGAAACAACCTAAGTCTAGAATTAAATAAGAGAACTTTCTGGCCAATAACAAAGTCTTTCTTTCGAATCATCATGTAGTGGAATGCCTTGGTTTTCTCCTTATAGATCATGGCAGAATCATAAGCCTCATTCCTGATTTCTTCAAGTTCGCACAACTGCAACTTTCTGTGTAGTCCGGCCTCATCAATATCCATATTAAAAGTCTGAACCGCCCACCAAGCCCGATGTTCCAACTCCACAGGCAAACAAGCTTTGCCGTACACCATACGAAACGGTGACATCCCCAAGGGATTTTTGAATGCTGTCTGATATGCCCATAGTGCATCATCAAGTCGTTGGCTCCAATCCTTGCGTGACGACTTCACACTCTTCTCCAATATCCGCTTGATTTCTCGGTTACTAAGCTCCACTTGCCCACTTGTTTGGGGATGATAAGGTGTAGCAACCTTATGCTTGATTCCATACTTCTTCATTAGAGGTTCAATTGTCCGATTGCAAAAGTGGGAACCTCCATCACTTATTACAAATTTCGGCATTCTAAACCTGGAGAAAATATTAGAGCGTAGGAAATCTGCAACAACTCGAGAATCATTAGTCCGGGTGGCTTTTGCTTCCACCCATTTAGAAACATAATCCACACATACGAGAATGTATAAATTTCCCTGAGAATTCGGAAAAGGCCCCATGAAATCAATACCCCAACAATCAAATATTTCAACATGTATAATAGGTTACATACACTACCAGGAGAAGTACTTTAGCCGACGAATTATTTTCGTCGGCCTGTTATCCTAACTCGTCGGCTAAAGTCTTAGCCGACGAGGCTTCGTCGGCTATAGTGTCGTCGGAAAAGGGTCCTCGGCGATGACTTTACCCGACGAACCTATAGACCGTCGTCGGCTATTGTCCAGACTTTAGCCGACGAACTATTTTGTCGTCGGCTTTTGTTCATGAATTTAAGCCGACGAAACAGACTCTATCTTTCGTCGGCTATACTCCCAGACTTTAGCCGACGACGTCCTCTTTCGTCGGCTATACTCCAAGCCTTTAGCCGACGGAGCTAATATATTGTCGGCTAAAGTATATAATTAAAAATTAAAAAATAATTATAGCCGACGAAATAGAGCCTCTTTCGTCGGCTATAGTGAGTTTAGCCGACGAAACATGCCATAATTCGTCGGCTAAACTATAAAAAAAATAAAAATAAAAATACTATAGCCGACGAATTGTGGCGTATTTCGTCGGCTATAACTCCATTTCAATATAAAAAAAAATACACAAAATTCTTAAATTACCATTCCAAGCAAGCTGCAAAATACACCAAAACAATTCCATATATATAACCAACAAGAAGCACATAAAACTATATAAGGTATCAACTACACAAAATCTAAATGATCTAAATCAATATCCGGATCTGGGGCCTGCTGGTGAGGAGATTCCGGCAGCTGAGGTATGTCTATAGGCGCAGGCATGGGCGGAGGTGGAAGTCCCTGAAGCTGGGCAGCTGCCAAATCCTGAAAGTACTGGTACATCTGCTGCTGCTGGGCATGCTGGGCGGCATGTAGGGCTCTAGTATAGGATCTATATTCGGCGAACTGGGCGGCATGAGCGGCAGCCTGAGCGGCTCGCTCTCTCCGTAGTCTCTCAACTTCCGACTCTAGCTGAGTCGTCCTGCTGCTGGTCGAGGCTGCCTTTCGTTGAAATCCTGGAGTGGTCTTCAAGACCCCCTGGCCCTTCTTTCCTAGACCCCGGCAGTAGAAGTTGTTTTCTCGCGGTGGGAAGGCTATGCCCATGATCCTCGCCCCATCCCTCGGATCTGAAGTGTCGATCAGGGAAATGGCTTCGGACATCTCTTCCTCCTGCGTGTCCGGCCATGTCTCCCTCACTATAGCACTCATCACCTCGTCACTAGCCTCCCTCACCCTTGCCTAATTGGATAGGAAAAAATTATTAATTAACATTTTAACATATATATTAGTAAAATTAAAAATTCCGTAAAAATGAAAGATTATTTACTATATCCTTCTGGGAGTCAGGATATGCCTTCTCGTACGTATAGACGTACTGGTTAACCTCTGGATGTTCCCTGGCCGCCTCGTCCATGAAGACAGCGAACGGTCTAGAACCGGCATGATGGTTCCTTGTGTTGCGTTCGCCCGGGAAACCGCCTTCAAAGAAAAAAGTAAACTATTAGTAAAATATTTTAAAACGCACGTACTTAATGATAAATTAATTAATTAATTTATTTAAATACCTGTTTACGAGGGTTGTTGAATTCTGATGTCAGAAGCCAACGCCACTCGTACTCTCTGTACTGAAACTCAGCAGGGGTAGCAGAACGTGCGTTCCCGTGCGTAGTCCAATGGGTCCGCAACTCGTTCTTCCACTCCTTGTACCTACAGATACAACAAAAATATTAGAAATATTATTAATATGACATACAGTTTTGTTTTTTCATTAATTTCCCAACGTACCTTCCCCCATGCACAAAGTCCGCCCAGCTGCACTTCAAGGGTTCGGGAACCTCAAACCACACCTGCATTTAACCGTTTATTAGTTTAGTTTTTCCAGAAATCTATAATGTAATACATAATATTATTCAGGCATTTTGTAAACTCACCGACATCGCGTTATGGACCATGTCTTTAACCTCCTGCGGGACCTCGCCCCAGTCTGACCACAACATAGGGACTCTATCCCTAATGAGCGCTCCCACGCGGCCAGAGTACGTCCTCGACTTTCCGCCCGATACTACGTCGCCATCCCCGTCAGTACCGACGACAATCCTCCCTGAGGTACCGACAATCTTCTCCAGAGCCTTCCCTGTGACGGGGCCTCTCTTCTTCTTTGCCGGCTTCGCTCCGACGGTGCCTATGACATGATAAACCAAATTGATTATTAAAATCGGAATCGGAGAATTATAAGAAAACAAATCATTCATCTTTCATTACCTGAGAGCGAGGACACGGACGCGACGGATTCCGCCTCCGATGATGATACCCTCGCGGAAATAAGAGGCGTGTACGCCGCTGATGGAGCCACTGGTGGGGGCAGTGGATAAATCGGCGTCCCTGAGTCATCGACTACAGGTATGGCCGGTATCATCCGCGGAAGGAATAGGTGAGGCGGCAGCATCTGTACCTCAGATAACCCACTATCCGAAGAAGTAGGAGCTGGAGTGGGCGCCCGGTGTATCTCAGGCATACGGGGTGCAGACACCTCCGTCTGAGGCAGAGCAAACAACTGCCTCGCGGAATAAAGGAAGCCCCGCTGCCTCGATGAAGGGGGCACCTCCGGCTGCCTCTGCGCCGTCTGCAGAAGGCTCGCATGTCTAGCTGTCATAGAGCCCTGAAACGACGTCTGAGGGTTGCTAGAGGTTCCCTCAGACGATACGGACCTTTGGCCCTTCGAACCCTTCGTCGATCTAATATTACCGCTCATCCTATTTAAAATATTAATTTGAATCAAGGCCACAAAATCAAAAAATGCAAACTCATTTTAAAAATGTAAAAAATATATACACTTCCTAAATACAAATTTTCACTTCCTAAATACTATTTTTCACTTCCTAAATACTAATTTTCACTTCCTAAATACTAATTTTTCACTTCCTAAATATACACTTCAAAAATAAAAATATACACTTCCTAACAACACCACAACATTGGAATTGACCGGAAAATCAAAACAAACACAAAATACAAAACAAATATAAACATTTCCTAAATACTAAATACAAATATACACTTATTAAATAACAATATACACTTCCTAAATACAAATATACACAACAACACCACAACATTATATACACAACAACACCACAACATTACACTTATTAAAAATAACCGAAGCTCAAAAAACGTACTCGAGGAGGAGGAGGGAGGACCGGAGCAGCAGCAGAATTCGGCCGGAGCAGCAGGAGGAGGAGGCCGGAGGAGGAGGAGGAGGAGGAGGCCGGAGGAGGAGGAGGAGGCCGGCCGGAGAGGGAGAGGGAGCGGAGGCCGGCCAGAGAGGGAGAGGGAGAGGGAGCGGAGGCCGGCCGGAGAGGGAGAGGGAGAGGGACGGGAGAGGGAGAGGGAGAGGGCGAGGGAGAGGGAGAGGGCGGCGACCGGGAGAGGGAGCGGAGGCAGAGGGAGCGGAGGCAGAGGAGGCGAATTTCAGAGAGGGAGAGGAAAAGGATGGAGGCTAGGGCATACAACCAGTCGAGCTGGGTTATACCCGAAGACTTTAGCCGACGAAATAATAACTTCGTCGTCTAAAGGTAATAATTTCGTCGGCTAACCGAACACTTTAGCCGACGAAATAATGAATTCGTCGGCTAAACATTTGAAATTCGTCGACTAAACACAAACTGTTTATACATTCATCAAACTATGACTGCTGCTCGTGATGATCAAACTTGAGAACGGAAATCCGACCGTCAGATCTGACCATCATGATAAAATACATGTATGGGAAAAAATTCAACTTGATCAAACAAGGTTAAGGGCTCGATCCGGACGGTCAATCCGTTAAGTCAAACCCCTAAACGCACGGAAAAGGTCATTGGACTGTCTAAATTACGTATTTTGGCCGGACCTTCAACTGAAAATAGTTTCAAATCGATGAGACACAACAAGTCGTATAAAAATTTCACGCAAAATAACCACCGAAGATAGGGCTACCCATAGGGAGAAAGAATTGAAAATTGGATTGACCGCAACTATCGGCACTGAGACATGACCGGAATACCTTGATTTTTCAACCGTAGACGTATTTCACCATTCTGGTCATGTCTTATTTCATGACTTTTTCACGTTTGAAGGTTCTACGTATAGTTTGTTTTTGAAACGGAACATTTACCTAACACTTAGTAAACAAGTTATACAACATTAGCAGGCATGTTCTGACTGTGATGATCAAACTTGAGAAAATAAAATCCGACGGTCAGCTCTGACCATCATGATAAAATACATGTATGGGAAAAAATTCAACTTGATCTGACCAGGTTAAGTGCTCGATCCGGACGATCAATCCCGTAAGTCAAACCCCTAAATGCACGGAAAAGGTCGTTGGACCGTCTAAATTTCGTATTTTGGCCGGACCTTCAACTGAAAATATTTTCAAATTGATGAGACACAACAAGTCGTATAAAAATTTTACGTAAAATAACCACCGAAGATAGGGCTATAGTATGTAACAGTAAAAGTTTAGGGTTTAGCCGACGAATACCCTAAATCATCGTCGGCTATACTATGTAATAAAAAAATATAAAAATTAATAAAACCGACGAAATATTAGGGTATTCGTCGGCTAGGATGGTTTTAGCCGACGACTTCTACTATACTTCGTCGGCTAAGATGGTTTTAGCCGACGACTTCCTTTTCAATTCGTCGGCTATAAGTTATTTTAGCCGACGACTTCCTTTCCAATTCGTCGGTTATAAGTTATTTTAACCGACGACTTCTTTTTCAATTCGTCGGCTTTAATTTATTTTAGCCGACGACTTCTAGTAGTTTTCGTCGGCTTAGACGGTTTTAGCCGACGACTTTTAATATAATTCGTCGGCTAAGAGGGTTTAGGCCGACGACTTATGTTGTATTTCGTCGGCTTAAGTAAAAAAATACAACTCCTAAAACAGAAGGTTTAAACCATACAAATTTCCTGTTCATATATCACCAAAATTCATATAAAATAACAAAAATATGAATTTAACATATGTAAACTAGAAATGAAGGTAATACAATCTTTTTTATTACAAATTAATGTATTACATCCGAAGAAATTAAAACTAAGGCTCGTAATCGGAATTATCCGATGAGTCTTCTTCGGTGTCAGAATTAATTTCTGGTAATTATGTCTTTCCTCATCGCCAGAGTCTTCGTCTGTTTCTTGATTTGGATCAACATCAATAAGCCTTGGCTCTTCATCACGAATTCGCACCGAACGACCCGCTTTAAAATTATTAAGGCGAACGGTAGAGGAGTTAGGAATACCTATTGCGTTGGGCTCTTGATACGCAACATCTTCTTCCTGGTCTTCGGCCTCTCCAAGTGTAGCCGCCCGGTAAATGTTTCGAGGGTGCACAAGGTTGACTACTTTCCACGCGTCACCCTTAGCAAGGTCATCAAGATAAAACACTTGTTTTACCGATGTGGCAAAAACGAACGGGTCATCTTCGTAAGAACTTGTAGCAGTGTTCACCGATAATATTTCGTACTGATCGGTCTTCATGCTCTGCGGGCTAGTATCAAACCATCTACACTTGAAGAGGTGCACTGTCATGCCTTCACCGTAAACGAGTTCCACCACTGAATCAAGAACACCGTAATAGTCAACTCCATTCCGCCCACCATGCGCCATCACCCCAGAATTCTGTGTTCTCCGTCTGCTGTCTCTCTGTTCACATATAAATTGCACGCCATTCACCTTGCACATCGGATAAACTCTTGACATTATCGGCTTCATCGCTAGAAGTCTTAGTTCGTGCGACCAATTTGGGTGACCATCAAATTGAATATGGTTCATCTGCAACCAACAATTTAACATTGTAAATATAGATAATTATGCAATAAACATAAATACGTACATAAATATTGAATTACGTACCCAGCCGCCAAAATAATTTGCGAACTCCCTGTTGTGGTACTCGAGATCACCTTGAATGTCTGGACAATATAGATGGATGTCTTTCCAGTATTCAACTTCTGGACAGTTAATCAATACCCACCAGTGGGCAATGACTAGCTCATGTGGTTGCAACTTGTAGGAGTCTGGCAAAATTCCATAAACTTCAACATCACTGGAGAGTATGGAAAGAGTGAACTTCGGTACATCTACCGGCATGGCTTCGTCTGTTTCCTTCAACGCTCCTAAATACAACTTCATGTAGGTGACGCACTCGTGCGCAATATATGCTTCAGCTATACATCCTTCAGGCGCGGATTTATTAGCCACATAATCTTTGTAGTCTCCAAGTTGCCTATAAATCAAGTTGCAAAGTGTTATGATTATTGAACATGTATATATATTGAGGAATTCAGGTGTAAAAAACGTACCTTTCCATGGGATACATCCAAGTGTAGTGTACTGGACCGGTAAGCAACAATTGCTCGGGAAGATGGATCATCAGTGAGGCATGATGTCAAAAAAATTTGGAGGAAATATCCTCTCAAATTTACACATGATATAAATGATGTCCTCTTGCATTTCCCGGAGGTTAGATTTTGTCACTTCCCGTGTGCATAACTTCTGGAAGAATCTTGCCAACGCTACTAACGGCTCCACCACCTGACGGGGAAGGAACGGTCGAATGAAAACAGGGAAGAGACGTTGTAGCAGGATATGACAGTCATGACTCTTCAACCCGTACATCTTATTGTCCCGGAAGTTCACACACCGGGCTATATTTCCTGCATAGCCTGAAGGATACTTCACACAACTCATCCACCTGAAAATTACGTTCTTCTGGTCAGGCTTCACGGTGTAAGGAGCTTGAGGCATTTTTTTCTTCCCTTCTTTCAACCACAGATGTCTTCTTAACTGCATTTTTTTTAGATCAATGCGTGCCTTAGGACCGTCTTTCGTCTTCCCCTCCAAGTTCAGCACTGTGCCCACCACACTGTCGCAAACATTCTTTTCTATGTGCATCACATCTAGGTAGTGCCTGATCAACAACTTACTCCAGTATGGGAGTTCCCAGAATATGCTCTTATGTGTCCAGAATTTGTACATGTCGGGTCTTTCAGGTATTACCGCAACAATATTGGGATGATTGCTGAGCTGCCCAAAATCGTACTCATTAAGCACTGCTAAAATCTCTTCTCCCGTCCATCTTCTGGGAGGCACACCGTGTTCTACGGTCCCATCAAATGCCTTGTCATCGAACCGCCAATCGTGATTATATGGAAGGAAAGCACGGTGACCCAATCTGCATATCTTGTTGCAATGACTGCTGCTCCCCTCATCGCTAAGGCACTCTGGACAAGCCTTGTATCCCCTAACAACGTTGCCCGACAACATCCCACGGGCAGGAAAATCACTGATGGTACCAACAACCATGACATGCATCTGGAACATCTCGTGCATGTACTTGTCATAAGTGGGATGACCAACTTCCCACAAAAACTGAAGCTCTTCAATCAAAGGTCTCAAATACACATCGAGACACTTCCCTGGATAACCGGGCCCCGGAATCAACAAACTCAACATATTGTATTCCTTCTTCATGCACATCCATGGAGGAAGGTTGTACGGTACCAAAATCACCGGCCATACACTGTATTGAAGACTCATGTTGCCAAAAGGGTTGAACCCGTCGGATGAGAGCCCGAGCCTCACATTTCGGACCTCTGATGACAAAATGAGGAAACTCCCTGTCTATATGCTTCCAAGCCTCCCCGTCAGCAGGGTGTATAAGGGTATCTTCGTCATGCAATTCCCTATCAACGTGCCATCTCATAGCTTTGGCCGTGTGTGAAGACATGTACAACCGCTCAAGCCTATCCCTCAACGGGAAATACCGAAGTACCTTCACAGGTTTCCTATTGCCTGCAGGAGTCAGCTTATACCTGTCAGTGTGACATACCGGACATGCGTCAAGCCCACCAAGGTCATTCCCTTCTGGATCTTTACCCCAGAAGAGAACGCAGTCATATCTGCATGCATGGATCTTGATGTAGGAAAGCCCAAGATCTTTCAGGATACATCGGACCTTACGATGAGTGGTAGGAAGACGATAACCGTGGGGCAGCATCGAAGCAGTGTACTGTAGATAATCATCAACAGCCTTCACGGTCGATTTTGTCTCAACTTTAATCTTCATTACGTCCATCACACTTTCAAGAACGGTCTTCTGACAACCGGGGTACACAGGAGTCTGTTGGAAAGCAAGCAGTTTGTTGTACTTTTCAATACCAGCAGTGTTGACAGCTCTAGGGAAGGGCTGCACCGGGTCAGGCATATACTGTCCTTGAGCGCATACACCGCTCTCATAAGGAAACATGTCGTTGATGAATGTCGTTGTTGGATCGTTGGATGTACTGCCCGTCTCAGAAAATTGGCCATGATCATGCGGACCCCCTGATGATGTTTCACCGTGATATAACCAACATGTGTACTTCTCCCAAAACCCGTTACTCCTCAGGTGCTGTCATACTTTGTCAATGGGAAATCGATGCATATCGCTGCGACACTGACATTTCGTGCACGGCAATAGAAAATTGTATTCCCGTTAGCATTAGCCAGCGCATATTCTATAAAACTCATAACTCCTGCACCGTATCTTTTGTCCCATTTTGGAAGCGAAATCCAACTCTTATCCATATCCTGAAAATATAACAAAATATATATTTATAACGCTGCTAGCTAATTATTAATGAAATTTCATGCCATATATAAAATCTCAATTCATTTAGTATATATTCTACGTACTACGTACAACTAATTAATAACTAATTAATTAACACACACACATAGCATAGGAACACAAGAATATATATATTAACACAAAGGAATTAACAACAATATATACACAATTAATACAATTAATAGATATTAACACAATAATATAGATTAATATATATAATTAACACAATTAATATATACGAACACAAATTAATTAACAACAACTTCATACCGTACCATATCAACACAATAATATATTATAAATTAATTAATAACATATATATATCTACTAATATTTATTAACAACAAATTAATTCATATATATTATCAATTCAAATCATCAACCAAATCGATCAACACACACATATATATATATATACATCCAACGTACTCAAAATTAATCAATTCAATCATAATCAAAATCAATAAACTCAATCATAATCAAAATCGATAAACTCAAATAAAACTCAATTAATCAACATATATATACATATACGTACCTATATATGGCTCCACAAACTAATTATGGACAGATTTCGACAACACCCAAACTTTTTCTCCCGTTTTTTCTTCTCCCGTTTTTTTTCCCAGATGAGCTGCTGCTGTCCAGATCCGCAAATATAAAGCACTTTAGCCGACGACATATTAATTTCGTCGGCTAAACTTTTAAATATTTCGTCGGCCATAGTCTGTGAACTTTAGCCGACAAATAAATTCTTTAGCCGACGACATTTTAATTTCGTCGGCTAAAGTTTACCATAGCCGACGAAAATTTCAGTTAGCCGACGAAGGAAAATGTCGTCGGCTAAAGTCCACTTTAGCCACGAAAAAATGCTTCGTCGGCCTGGTTTTTTTTTTTCGTCGGCTAAAGCCTTTCTTCTGGTAGTGATAGGCATCTCATCCCTAGGTCCTAAATTCCCTGTCCTTTGACATCTATCACATGAAGCACAATACTTATAGGCATCTCGAAAAATAGTAGGCCAAAAGAATCCACATTCTAAAACTTTCAAAGCAGTCCTACGAGAACCAAAGTGACCTCCACAAATTTGATCATGACAAAAACTAAGAATAGACCTATGCTCATTCTCCGGGACACACCTCCTAATAACTTGATCAACACAATGTTTCCATAAATAAGGTTCATCCCACACATAATGTCTAGCTAATGCCTTAAGTCTATTTCTAGCATGGTAGGACATAGAATTCGGAAATTGCTTTGTAACAAGGTAATTCACAATATCGGCATACCAAGGCTCACTTACCTCACTTACCTTGCTGACCTTGAAGAGTTGCTCGTCCGGGAAGCATTCTTGGATGGCCACGGGGTCCGAGTCACGCACCAATCGGCTAAGGTGGTCGGCAACAACGTTGTCCGACCCCTTCTTGTCTTTGATTTCCAAATCGAACTCTTGGAGAAGCAATATCCATCTTATCAATCTCGGCTTGGCATCCTTCTTTGTCAACAAATACTTCAAAGCCGCATGGTCAGTGTAAACAATAACTTTAGATTGAAGTAAGTAAGAACGAAACTTATCCAAAGCAAAGATTACGGCAAGAAGTTCTTTCTCGGTGGTGGTGTAGTTCTGTTGCGCATCATTGAGCGTCCGAGAGGCATAATATATGGCATACGGCTGCTTGTCTTTTCTCTGGCCGAGCACAGCCCCCACTGTATAGTCTGAGGCGTCACACATCAACTCGAAAGGCAAGGACCAATCCGGTGGCGCCATGATCGGTGCCAATGTCAAATTCTACATTTTCTAAGCATGTATCGAAATCTCCACCATAAACAGAAAAATCATCCATAAAGACTTCAATCTTAGAACCTATGAACTCAGAAAATATGTGGTACATGCATCTTTGAAACGTACCTGGAGCATTGCACAAACCAAAAAGCATGCGGCGGTAGGCAAAAGTGCCAAAGGGACATGTAAACGTTGTCTTCTCTTGATCCTCTTCCGCAACACTTATTTGATTGTAACCACTATAACCGTCAAGAAAACAGTAGAATGCATGACCGGCTAACCTCTCAAGCATTTGATCAATGAATGGTAACGGCATGTGATCCTTCCTTGTTGTTGCATTGAGCCTCCTATAATCGATACACACTCGGTGGCCGGTTACGGTCCTTTGCGGCACAAGCTCGTTTTCATCATTCTTCACCACCGTGATTCCGCTCTTCTTTGGCACAACTTGAACCGGTGAAATCCACCTTGAATCCGATATTGGGTAGATGACTCCACAATCGAGCAACTTTGTCACCTCATCCTTCACAACTTGCATCATAGGTGGATGAAGACGTCGTTGACCCTCCTTGGTCGGTTTTGCTCCATCTTCAAGCAAAATTCGGTGAACACACATTGTAGGACTAATTCCCTTGATGTCGGCTAAGGTCCACCCTATGGCCGTCTTGTGTCTCTTTAAAACTTCGATCAATCTCGCCTCTTGCTCCTTCTCTAGTGATGATGATATGATAACCGGCAACGTTTCGTTCTCTCCCAAATACACATACTTCAAATGTTCCGGAAGAACCTTGAGATTTAATTTTGGAGCTTGGACAATGGAAGGAAGAAACTTGTTAGATGGAAAGAGAATTGGACTAGGGGAGGAGTAGCATACCTCGGCAGCCACCTCTAGTGACTGCACGGTTTCAAGCAAGGGAATAGGCACGGCATCTTGAGTTAATGTGATTTTGTTCCCCATAGCATCAAATCCGATTCCTTTTGCCAAGATGAGTGCCAATGTGTCTTGAGCTATTATCTCCACATATTCATCTGCAAGAGCATCCACAACATCAATAGAAAAAGAATCTCAAAAAATTTCAAGAAGTGGATACCTCATTGCGTCAAAAATATTGTAACTAATGATGTCTCCATCTATTTCGAAAGTTAGTTCCCCTGAGTAGACATCAATTTTGGTCCTTGCGGTTCTCATGAATGGTCTTCCCAACAGAATGGGAATTTCTTTGTCATCTGCATCCGCCGGTTCCATGTCAATGACATAGAAATCTGCAGGAAATGTTAAACTTGCAACCTGCACTAAAACATCCTCAACATAACCCAGAGGGATCTTGTTGGAGCGGTCAGCTAATCTAATGATAATGTTATCCTTTTTCAACTCACCTAGACCTAAGTCTGCATAAAGATAAGAGGGCATAACATTAATCGAAGCACCTAGATCTAACATGATCTTATCAAAACTATGAGTACCAATGGTGCATGGAATCGAAAAACTCCCTGGATCCTTGAGCTTAGGTGGTAGTTTCCTTGAAAAACCACAGAGATGGTTTCATTCATTACCGCTACATCCTTCTCTCGTGGTAGCTTCTTGTTGGTGCACAACTCTTTCAAGAATTTCGCATACTTTGGATTTTGTTGAATGCACTCAAGCAATGGCATGTTTACTTCCACCTTCTTGAATAACTCAATCATTGCATGATCAACTTCATCGTGCTTTGATTTAGCAAACCTGTTGGGGAAAGGGGCACAAGCATGGACATTAGTAGAAACTAAACCATTAGAGCTAGAAGACTTACCTTTCTCAAGCGCGGCTTGAGTGGATTTCGGATCAGCAGGGACTGCAAGAGGCTCGGCCTCTTGCATCTTCTTCTTGGCAGGAACCGCCGCACTCTCTCTCTTGGACTAAGGCACGGCCTCTTTGTCAGGCTGCTTGTCGGCATAAACCTCTTCAATATCTTCGTCATCTTGCAGCAATATGTTCTCGGCCTCACCTTCCTTAGAAGGCTCCGACTTCTTCAACAAAGGCTCCTCAAAAACTCAACCACTCCTAGTTGTAACGATCTTGAATTGTCCGGCATTCGGGTTTGGCAAGGTTTGGCCCGGCAACTTACCACTTTCATGAATTTTACCCATGAAATCGATAACCTGTCCCATCTGTTTCTTGAGCTCCGTGATCTCTTTAGAATTAGCCTGTTGACCTGTCACTAAAGCTTGAGTTGCAGATGTTAAGTTCTGTTGCCCTTGAGCAAGGGACTTCAAGATTTCATCATAATTAGGAGTAGAAGAACTAGCATTATTATTTGAACCTTGAACATTGGCATTATTAGGCACGAAATTAGAAGAGTTAGGAACAAAACCTTGAGATACCTGAGGCCTCATAAACAAACCTGAAGGACGAGGTCCTTGACCTTGAGTATTGGCCGGTGGAGCATTGTTGTTACTCCACTGAAAATTTAGATGATCTCTAGTTCCAGGATTGTAAGTGTTCGAATATGGGTCATAACGTTGCCTCTGTTGTCCCATAAAGTTCAACTCCGCCTCAGTCATAGCACCATTTGGACATGAATCTGTAAGACGTATTTGTAGAGTGATCCGAAAGTGAGCAGATTCCACAAGCTTGGTTGCCAAGATTCAAACCATTGAAAGCCTTGACCAAGACATCAAGCTTCCTATCCAACGTGATCATTTGATTTCGAGCTTCAATGTCATAGACACCACCATGGCCTCCTGCCGACTTCCTTGAGTTCTTGGTGTTGAATTGACGATTGTTATCCGCCAAGTCCTCAATCAAGTTATATGCTTGCCGTCCGGTCTTGTTCATAAATGTGCATCCACATGCAGAGTCCACCATACCCTTGTTGGTGTTGTCAAGTCCCTCATAAAAAGCTTGAACTAACTCGTCCAAAGGAATTCCATGATGAGGGCACTTCCTTTGAAGTTCCTGAAATTCTTCCCATGCCTCATAGAGGGTGTCACCATTCTTTTGAGTGAAGTTCTGAATCTCCCTCCTTAGCTTCTTCGTGAGTTGCGCAGGGAAGAATTGTTTCAAGAACTTCGAGGTCATCTCATTCCAATTGGTGATGATTCCTGCAGGCAAAGAATACAACCAACGCTTAGTATCATCTTTAAGAGTAAAAGGAAATAAAAGCAACTTTAGGCCTTCTGGATTAAGATGATTGATTGATTGCAATCTGCAGATATCGAGAAATTCTCTAAGGTGAACATTAGGATACTCCATTGGAGAACCCGAGTACTTAGGCAATTGCCCAAGTAACTGAACCGGTATGGAAAAGTTGGCTTCATTAGGCACAATGAAAGCAATGCATGAAGGTGATTCCGGGGCTGTGGGGATGAAAGCAGATTTGAGTGGTGAGTCGGCCATGTCGATGTCAGACTTGTCTTCTTCACAATCAATTTCGGAGTTAGATGAAGATGAAGATTCGGACTGGATCCGAAATGGAGAAGGAGGATCTTGCTCTTCAAATTCCAAAGGTCCAACTGTGCTACTTGATACTTCTTTTTACTTCTTTCTTTGTTCTTTGCAAGCACGGTCAATCTCCGGATTCAATGGAACAAGAGATCCTTGTGAAGACGAACGAGTGTGTCGAGGTTGCATGCACGTCTAGCACCTGAAAAACCATTTGGCCAAGATCAAGTTAGAATGCATGAGTATAAAATGAAATCAAAAGCAATAAACTAGATTAAACAACGGAAAACAAAAGAATTTCAAAAATCAAAAGATAAATTTCGAAACAAATGAAATACAAAATCATACATGGCACCAATCTTTAAGATTACAAAGTCATACAAGTTTATGTTCGAGTTGCTACTAAAACACTTAAATAAATAATGATTCTAGATGGTAAGACACGGTGGACGTGCGGCCTGGATATTGATGTTTCGATCACAAGCTTGAAGCGTTGTTTCTAAAGGTCAATAGCTCAATCCAGAGATAGTGAACATGGTAGGACTCATTTAGTGAGCAATGAGAACTCCATCACCGAGATGTATGTTTTCAAGGCTCTTGAGATCCAATTTTGGTCCCATGCACCAGAGTAATAGAAGGAGTGTACCAATGTACTCAGCTAGCAACAAACTTATGAACCAAACATGACTCCAAGTGTTAATAAAAGCCGCCCACAACCTCATGCAAACCCGAGAGTAAACAAGAAGGGTTAAGGCTAGAATTAACAAAAGGGATCCTACCTATTCCTGTGCATTACAACCTACAACATTATTCATACAAGTATTAAAGTAGAAAGACAAAAATAAAACACAATTACATCATATACAAATTCATGGTTTTAACTTTACAAATATAAACATATAGACATATATACAATGCAAATTTTGACAATTAAAAAGATATCCCCGGCAACGGCGCCATTTGATAAGACGTATTTGCACACGCATCAATTAACCCTGTCAACAAATCAATCGTAGTATAAAGCAAGCAGGGATCGTTCTAAAACGGGGATCCAACTACAGGGTAGATCCATCTAATCTAATAAAAATGTCGAAATAAGCATATAGGGTTTAAGGGTTTTATAATTTCGGAACAAACATTAATAATAAATCCTAAATTACTTCTATACATACTTACATGTGATCAACCAACAATCATGCAAACTTAACCAAACAACCATGCAAGAATAAAGAAGACGATTTCTAATCTCATTTAAGTCTACACCTGAGCAAATACACAACCTAAATTTGATATACACATAAGTTCCTACGTGGTTCCTATGACATAGACATACTTTGAATTAGACTACGGGTTTCATTCAACATCGCGACACAAACAAGCTCGGCTACGTGCTCTACTTATAGGTCACACACATAAACTAATCATGCAATTACGTATCACATAAAGAATCGATATGTTTAAGCACAAGTCCAAATCAAACATAGGTAGAAAATCGGTGAAATAACAAAGACAATGCAACTTATCAACTACTTGTATCAAAGTCGAACTTTGGATGATTAACACATGCAACATCAACTACTTGTATCAATTACACATGATAATGGAAGAATGCACCGAAAATCTTAAAGTATAAAAACATAAAAACTCACGGCATAGAAAACCTAAAATCATTGATTAAAAATTGAAAACTTCAATTCAAAACATGGTTCAAAAGTACTTCTATCTCATAGACAAGAATCGAAACATAAGCAAAAACCTAAAACAAACATAAACAAGAACAAACACATAGCAATCCGAAAATAGAAGATGAAATACACTCTCAGAATATCCCTACTCGTTCTATTCTTCGAGTGAGCGGAATCCTAGCCTACTTGCTTTGGACAAATGCTGAAGGTGGGATCGGATTGTGGTGTTTGGAAGTTGATGGAGTTTCGGCAAAGGCTTTGGTGTTATTTGCACGGGTTGATGATCCTTATTGCTGCCATGCCATGCCCTATTTATAGAGTAACAAGTCTTGATCTCCTGATAGGAGCACAAAGTGTGACGTTCTTAATATGTTTATACCCTTTATTTACCCTTTGTTAACTCCTATTTAGTTGTTTTAGCTTTATATTTGTGTTTAGTATAGAATAATTGCTTAATTTAGAAATATGTAGGTTTTAGTGTTAGAATACATGGTAATTTCGGAATTGAAGAATTTGGTGTTGAAATTGTGCTAAGTGTTGGAAATCCTTGTTTACTCAGGATTCCTGTCTTGATCAAGATTCCATCTTTCCTCTTTCCTAGTTTCTAATTTTCTTATTTCTATTCCAGGAAAGTCTAAACCTGTGTTGACTAGGAAATGTTTTCCTGTACTCATGAGGGAAAGGTGGCCGGCAGCTAGGAGTTCCTGCTTGAGCTAGGAGAAGTACAATCCGAGATATGTATGGAGATGCCGTGAAGATTTCCCAAGTCTGCAAGGAGAGAGAAACCGTGCGGCATAAAGAGAGAAGGTTTTCCAAGTTCAAGATGGTTTTGTCATTCCTTTATGCATGAGGATTCCTTGAAGAACAAGAGAAGAAATTAAATCCAACTTGGACTAGGTTTTGTCAATTCAAAAGGATTCCTTGTGCTAGAAGAATTCTTGGAGATCAAGACTTGTTACTCTATAAATAGGGCATGGCATGGAAGCAATAATGATCATCAACCCGTGCAAATAACACTAAAGCCTTTGCCGAAACTCCATCAACCTCCAAACACTATAATCCGAACCCACCTTCAGCAATTATCCAAAGCAAGTAGCCTAGGATTCCGCTCACTCAAAGAATAGAACAAGTAGGGATATTCTGAGAGTGTATTTCATCTTCTATTTTCGGATTGCTATGTGTTCGTTCTTGTTTATGTTTGTTTTAGGTTTTTGCTTAAGTATGTTTCGATTCTTGTCTATGAGATAGAAGTACTTTTGAACCATGTTTTGAATCAAAGTTTTCAATTTTTAATCAATGATTTTAGGTTTTATGCCGTGAGTTTTATGTCTAAATACTTTAAGATTTTCGGTGCTATATTCCATTATCATGTGTAGTTGATACAAGTAGTTGATATTGCATGTGTTAATCATCCAAAGTTTGATTTTGATACACGTAGTTGATAAGTTGCATTGTCTTTGTTTTTCACCGATTTTCTATCTATGTTTGATTTGGACTTGTGCTTAAACACATCGATTCTTTATGTGATACGTAATTGCATGATTAGTTTATGTGTGTGACCTATAAGTAGAGCACGTAGCCGAGCTTGTTGTGTCGCGATGTTGAATGAAACCCGTAGTCTAATTCTAAGTTGGTCTATGTCATAGGAACCACGTAGGAACTTATGTGCATATCAAATTTAGGTTGTATAATTGCTCACGGTGTAGACTTAAATGAGATTAGAGATTGTCTTCTTTATTTTTACATGGTTGTTTGGTTGAGTTTGCATGATTGTTGGTTGATCACATGTAAATATGTATAGAAGTAATTTAGGATTTATTTTCATTGTTTATTCCAAAATCATCAAACCTTTAAACCTATGTGCTTATTTTGACATTTACATTAGATTAGATGGATCTACCCTGTAGTTGGATCCCCGGTTTAGAACGATCCCTGCTTGCTTTATACTACGATTGATTTGTTGACAGGGTTAATTGATGCGTGTGCAAATACGTCTTATCATCTCCAAGAATTCTCCTAGCACAAGGAATCCTATTGAATCGGCAAAACCAAGTCCAAGTTGGATTTAATTTCTTCTCTTGTTCTTCAAGGAATCCTCATGCATTAAGGAATGACAAAACCATCTTGAACTTGGAAAACCTTCTCTCTTTATGCCGCACGGTTTCTCTCTCCTTGCAGACTTGGGAAATCTTCACGGCATCTCCATACATATCTCGGATTGTACTTCTCCTAGCTCAAGCAGGAACTCCTAGCTGCCGGCCACCTTTCCCTCATGAGTACAGGAAAACATTTCCTAGTCAACACGGGTTTAGACTTTCCTGAAATAGAAATAAGAAAATTAGAAACTAGGAAAGAGGAAAGATGGAATCTTGATCAAGACAGGAATCCTGAGTAAACAAGGATTTCCAACACTTAGCACAATTTCAACACCAAATTCTTCAAATCCGAAAATACTATGTATTCTAACACTAAAACCTACATATTTCTAATTTAAGCAATTATTCTACACTAAACACAAATATAAAGCTAAAACAACTAAATAGGAGTTTAACAAAGGGTAAATAAAGGGTATAAACATATTAAGAACGTCACACTTTGTGCTCCTATCAGATCACTTGAGCCGAATTGTGCAAGAGAAGGAGCCGATTCCATTGTTGGAGACGTTTTCGGATGAGCAACTGTTTCGGTTGGATGTGAAGGAGCCTTGGTATGCCGATGTAGTGAATTATCTTGTGTCTAGGAAGCTTCCTAGCACCATGCCGTATGCAACCAAGGTTCGACTCAAGAAGGAGGCTTGACATTACATATGGGACGCACCATACTTGTGGAGACAATGTGGGGACCAAGTCATTCGATGGTGTGTTCCTGAAGACGAGCATAAGTCCATCCTTGATTTTTGTCACAAGGAGGCGTGTGGAGGACATTTTGGACCAAAGAGGACAGCCATGAAGGTACTTGAGGCTGGTTTGTTTTGGCCAACGATTTTCAAAGATGCATATATGACTTGCTTGACGTGTGATCGTTGCCAACGAACAGGTAATTTAGGTAAGCGAGATCAAATGCCCCTAAACCCTATCATTGTTGTTGAAATTTTTGATGTTTGGGGAATTGATTTCATGGGACCTTTTCCTTCTTCTAAGGGATTCCTTTACATTTTATTGGCTGTTGATTATGTTTCTAAGTGGGTGGAGGCAAAAGCCACCAAGACTAATGATTCTAAAGTTGTTGCAGAAGAGAACTAACATATATTCTAGGTTTGGAGTTCCAAGAGTTTTGATAAGTGATGGAGGTTCTCACTTTTGCAACCGCACCATAGAGGCTTTGCTTAAGAAGTATGGAGTCACTCAGAAGATATCAACGCCATATCATCCTCAGACTAGTGGAATGGCCGAAGTATCAAATCGAGAGATCAAGCAGATTGTGGAGAAAACTGTAGGTCCAACAAGGAAGGATTGGAGCGATCGTTTAGACGACGCATTGTGGGCCTATAGGACAGCATACAAGACGCCTATTGGGATGTCCCCTTTTCGGCTCATCTATGGGAAAACATGTCATTTGCCGGTTGAGCTTGAACATAGAGCATGGTGGGCGGTGAAGCAATTCAACATGGACCTAGATTCGGCCGGTTTGCATAGGAAGCTACAACTTTGTGAGCTTGAGGAGATTAGGAACGAAGCTTACGATTCGGCTATGATTTATAAGGAGAAAACAAAGGCTTATCATGACAAGATGATAAGGGGAAAGAGTTTCGAAATAGGGCAGGAAGTCCTTTTATTTAACACGAGACTTAAACTTTTTCCTGGTAAGCTTCGTTCACGTTGGTAAGGTCCATTTGTTATTACTAATGTGTTTGCTCATGGTGCCGTTGAGATTCAAAGTAGTTCATCAGGAAATACGTTCAAGGTGAATGATCATCGACTTAAGCCTTATTACGGGGCATTCAAGGAGTACAACGTTGAGGAGCAAAACGTTAAAGACCCACGGCATGGAGAGTGACGCAACTATGGAGATGAAGAGTCTAGGCTAAAGGACTTTAAACATTAAGCGCTGCATGAGAGGCAACTCATTTCAACCGTAGCGGTGGAGGAGCCATCATCGAGAGTTTGCATTATTTTTATCCCTTCATTTTCTTATGGTTGAATTGTATATGTGTTTGTTATGTGACCTAGACGCATGCTTAGGAAATTATGACATGATTTCGGGTGTTACATTGAGGACAATGTAATTTTCTAAGTGTGGGGTAGGGGTTTACATAGTAACATGTTTGTTTGAGTCATTTAATTATAGTTTTTGAGTCATAAAAAGAAAACCAAAGATAAAATTCGGAAAAACATAAAATCAGATCCAACAAAAAGATGAGTGTTTTGTTTTATTTTGAGTCTTAGAATGCCCTTAAAGTCAATGATGATTATGTCTTTGAATGCATAGATGATGGTTTGACATTTACTTAAAGAAACTGTGAGTTTCATAGATATTGTGGACTGGTATGAACATTTGAGATTTGATTGATTGTGAAGCATACATGTTTGGTTAATTTGTTTCCATAACAACCCATGTGAGCTATTGAGCCTAAATACTTTCTTCTTGAGTGATAATATGCAAAATTTTTCGAAATTCACTATCATAAACCTCATCATTCTTTGCATATTCAATGACTATGTGCTATAGCTTTTTAATGGACTCTAGAATGTACTAGAACTCACTCATGTGATTATCAAAACTCTATAATCATAACATGTCTTGATTTTGAAAAGGATTGAATTGATCTCTTTAGGATTACCACCATTGTCAAATAAAGCTTGTGCCTATTTGTGCCCGTAGTGGGACTCCTTAGTTTTAACCCCTTTGAGCCTACATTGAGTCTTTTCTTTCATCACCTTCATAAAATTCCCTTGCTTAGAATAGTTATATCCTTTACCTTGTTATCAAGACTTGGCAAAGCTTACATTCAATGTGGAGTTATGTTTGTGTGATGTTAAGGAACAAGTGTGGGGTGAACTGATGTAAACAATTGTGTGTGCCGAAACCTATCAAAAAAAAAAAAACAAGAATAAAAAAATATTCTTTGATCCGAAAACAAAAGAAAAAATAATAATATGAAAGTCGGATCAAAACAAAATAAAAGAAAGGGACGGCACACTACAAAAGAAAGTGTTTTAAATTTGGAGTTTGTGTGTATTTGAAGGTCTAAAATTGTAATATGTGACATTTGTTCATGTTCATAATGCTTTGAGGAGTTAAGAATGACGTATGGGTCCAACAAGATGAAATTCGGGCCTTGGAGTGAAGACATAAGGAGGATCGAGCCTTGCTAAAGTCTTGGTGATGCCTTAAAGCACCACTTATCCTAAAAATTCCTACCCTATGCAGCCGAGCCCCATTACAACCATTATTGAGATTGATTCATGATTCTTAAGATGACTAACTTTGATTTGTGGAGATTTTCTCATGAGTTGAGCATATGGTTTTGGTCCATTCTTGCACTTAGTTGTTAAATAAGGTTTTTCCATAAAATTTTATTCACAAAGTGCTTTTATTTGATGAAATATGCAAGCTATTTCTTGTCTTACAATCTGTTCTCTTGCATATACTTATGAGTGAATACCATGATCGAGTGAAAAGAAGAAAGTATGCCATTGTGAGGAGGATCGGTTGACCTTGTGTGTTCATGCTATTTGTTCTCACTTCTTACTTATTCATGCCATGATACATGTTTTATGAAACTTGGAATTTACGTATTTACACTCGAATGTTCAAATTTGAAAGCTATGCATGATAAAGATTCTGAGACAGTTGTTTAAGGGCATTAATAGTGTTTGTAGTAGAGTCTTGTATTTAGTTTGCTAAGGGACTAGCAAAGGATAAGTGTGGGGTAGTTGATAGGAGCATAAAATGCGACATTCTTAATGTGTTATTACCTCCATTTGTACTTTGATTATCTCTTATTGTCGTAAAATAGAGTCATAATGTAGAGTCGAAAGTTTTTGGTAGAGTTGTGTGTAAAACGTGTTAAATATAAAGGAATGATGTAGAAAATTATCACAAATTGATTTAACTTCTCTGATACTTAGGTGACATGTAGAAAACTGCCGAGAGAAGTGTTCCTGATGGATCTAGGGAAGCAAAGCAGCTGATCTACGAAGCCTAGTCCATGAAAGGAGAGGTCCAAACCAAGTCCAATATGGAGATGAAGATCTAAATTCGGCAGAATATCAAGAATATCCAAGCCTTGAAAATCCTGATTTAATCAGGAGAATTCCTGTGCACGTCTCTCAACTTCAACGGACTCTCCAGAACAGCTCACAATGAATCAGAAAACGTGCTAGATATGGATATAGAGCTACGGGAGTCTAGTTTCCAAATCAATTGGAATCACCTCAATATCTATTTTCTAAAGGGAGTTATGATGGAATCATCAGACGGAGGTCATTCTGCCGAAATTGAGAAGAACTAGGAAACCTAAACCGACTTGGTTTAGGCTTTGTGGCCGACTTCTCTAGGGTTTTTCCTCTATATAAAGCACGACTTCAAGTATAGAAGATCATCATCACTACCCTTGCAATTGCATAGCCGAAACTCTACCAAACCCTATACAGAAAATTACTTAGCCGATTCATCCACCACAAACCATAAGAATCATTCCATCCTTCCACCGATTTTCCCCACACTTGCCGAATCTTTCAAGGTTGTAAAAGTGTGATTTTCTCATGGCTTCTTGTATTATTTTCTGTATAGTTTCGAACTCTATTGTAATATACTTTTCGATTTTGGTTTTATTTATCAAACATGGTTTTCGGATTTCTTTGTGATCTTTGATTGTTCTATGTTTTGATTTGTAACTTCTTGAATATATGATGATTTCGTGATTTAGGTTTTGGGGCAGTAGCATGTTCTTATGTGTTTTTAGATTTGTAATTAATTAATTGTCATGAATTTGTGCATCTAAATCAATCCTTAAAGCTGCCTCGGCCATGGTTGTCCTTAAGGTGCGGTTTCATCTACCGTAATAATTTTAGATCGATTCATACGCAAAGTTGTCTTGGTCCTTGTTATTAACTTAGGGCGGATATAATTCTGATAATTTGCATGCTAATAGGATGAGTGACGCCATGCCTTAGATCATGTTTCCGATTGACTCGTGTGCTAAAGTGTTTTCTTGTTTAATCTCTACGCAACGTGTTTTTAAATGAGTTAGCATTCATGTTTAGGATCAAGCGCAAAGATGGTTCTAAATACTTGAGGAGTCTTAACAATTAGATAACCGCAAAGGCTCTAATTAGAATCGGAATTGGTTAGAGTCTAGGACAATTTGAACGTTGCTGCCCGGCCTTGCATGAAGTTGTTATGTGTTCTTGATAGTTTTTCGTGTTAGGTGTTGCATGAGTATGTTGATCATTTGTATATATTAATCTTAGGTTTAATTTTCAGAAGGTTATTTGTTAGAATTAATCAATCTTAAACCCCCAATATTTCGATGTATATATGTGAATACTTGTTTATAAGTTGTTTTGTTTCTCTTCTTTCGATCGCCCTTTGGTTTCCCCGGCTAGAACGATCCCTACTTGTCCATATTACTACGATTGCAGGGTAATTAAATTGAAGTTGTTTAACCCCGATTACGCGACACGTCAGCTGTTTGGGAATGTGTTTGGTTGAGATCAATCATTAAGCACATTAGAGGGACTAGTGGATTAAGTTCTACAACTGATAGACCTACATGCATTTATGAGGACAATGCAGCTTGTATTGAGCAAATGAAGTTAGGTTACATCAAGGGTGATAATACAAAGCACATTTCACCCAAGTTCTTCTACAACCAACAGCAACAGGCGTTTCTCAACATTCAAGTGAACCAAGTTAGTTCCGAAGGAAACGCAGCATACTTATTTACTAAGTCCTTACCTAAGTCTACTTTTGAGAAACATGTGAAAAATATAGGCATGCATCGGCTATCAAGTCTCTCTGAATAATGTTCATATCAGGGGGAGTATCATCTCAATGAAGTAGGCTGGTGCGTTGTACTCTTTTTCTCCTACCGGGTTTTT
Organism: Fragaria nilgerrensis; assembly: GCA_010134655.1. Classification (NCBI taxonomy): domain Eukaryota; kingdom Viridiplantae; phylum Streptophyta; class Magnoliopsida; order Rosales; family Rosaceae; genus Fragaria; species Fragaria nilgerrensis. The sequence goes on from CM020980.1 coordinate 19,298,877, forward strand.
GTGACTTGACGAGGCAACAGATCAGCACCATCGGCATATCAGCGCGCGGCAAAAGGGGGAGTGTTCTAGGATATTCTTTATGTGTGCCTTGGCCTTATGCTAATAGGATATGTAGTTTGACTAGATCTATGTAATCATATCTTTACCATATTAGGTATTGTGTAATTCCCTATATAAATAGCTCCTATCAATGAATAAGATACACATCTTTCACGATTCTCTATTCTCAAATTACTTCCACTTCATCAAATACCATTTTATTTTGAAATTTTAACATTTTCGACAATTTTCGATATTTTCGTCGAAATATCCAATTTTCGGACGGTCGAAATATCCTCGATTGTTGATATTTTAGTCCTTGGTAGTGGGAACGACGACGCTAGGCTGAAGCGAAGATAAGGCTTGCATAGTCGGATGATTTTGGTGCGTCCTTTTGCAAGAATAATGTGTCGAGGCTGTTTTCAGGACTCTCGATGCTCATTCAATCAAATTCTGGGTATGGTTAAACACATGTTAGCTTCTGTTTTACTATAGAATCTTGTCTGATCTCGTCCGAACTTGTGTAACAAACACGCCCTTATTAATAAAATTAATGCACACTCAACTCTCGTGGCATCTTAAAACTATTATTCATGACATCAAACAACTGGTAGTGAATATCCATTCCATTTCCTTCACACATATCAAGCACGACACGAATCTTCTTATCACAAGTTCACAATGCAAGATCTTGTCACTACCAAAAGAAAGACTTTAGCCGACGAAAATAAAAAAACCAGGTCAACGAACTATTTTTTTGTCGGCTAAAGTCCACGTTTCGTCGGCTAATTTAAATTTTCGTCGGCCAAAAAAATCTTTAGCCGACGACATTTTAATTTCGTCGGCTAAAGAATTTATTTCGTCGGCTAAAGTTCACAGACTATAGCCGACGAAATTAAAATGTCGTCAACTAAAGTGCTTTATATTTGCAGATCTGGACAACAGCAGCTCATCTGGGAAAAAAAAATAGGAGAAGAAAAAACGGGAGAAAAAGTTTTGGTGTTGTCGAAATCTGTCCATAATTAGTTTGTGGAGCTATATATAGGTACGTATATGTATATATGTTAATTAATTGAGTTTTATTTGAGTTGTTCGATTTTGAGTGTGATTGAGTTGATCGATTTTGAGTACGTTGGATGTATATATATGTGTTGATCGATTTGGTTGATGATTTATAATATATATGAAGTTGTTGTTAATAAGTAGTAGATATATATATATATATATATATGTTAATTAATTTATAATATTGTGTTGATATGGTATGAAGTTGTTGATGATATATATGAGTTGATGATGATTTTGTGATGATGTTGATATATAATGTTGTTATGAGTTGATTGATTTTGAGTACGTTGGATGTATATATATATCTGTTGATCGATTTGGTTGATGATTTGATATAATATATATGAAGTTGTTCATAAGTAGTAGATATATATATATATATATGTTAATTAATTTATAATATTGTGTTGATGGTATGAAGTTGTTGATGATGATTTTGTGATGATGTAGATATATATATATATATATATATAATATTGTTATGTAATTATTAAGTATATATATATGTGTGTGTGTTAATTAATTTGTTATCAATTAGTTGTAGTATGTACAACATTGATAAGACGTATTTGCACACGCATCAATTAACCCTGTCAACAAATCAATCGTAGTATAAAGCAAGTAAGGATCGTTCTAAACCGGGGATCCAACTACAGGGTAGATCCATCTAATCTAATAAAAATATCGAAATAAGCATATAGGGTTTAAAAGTTTGATAATTTCGGAATAAACATTGAAAATAAATCCTAAATTACTTCTATACATATATACATGTGATCAACCAACAATCATGCAAACTCAACCAAACAACCATGTAAGAATAAAGAAGACAATCTCTAATCTCATTTAAGTCTACACCGTGAGCAAATATACAACCTAAATTTGATATGCACATAAGTTCCTACGTGGTTCCTATGACATAGACCAACTTAGAATTAGACTACGGGTTTCATTCAACATCGCGACACAAACAAGCTCGGCTATGTGCTCTACTTATCGATCACACACATAAACTAATCATGCAATTACGTATCACATAAAGAATCGATGTGTTTAAGCACTAGTCCAAATCAAACATAGGTAGAAAATCAGTGAAAAACAAAGACAATGCAACTTATCAACTACGTGTATCAAAGTCGAACTTTGGATGATTAACATATGCAATATCAACTACTTGTATCAACTACACATGATAATATAAGAAAGCACCGAAAATCTTAAAGTATTTAGATAATAAAACTCACGGCATAAAACCTAAAATCATTGATTAAAAATTGAAAACTTTAATCTAAAACATGGTTCAAAAGTACTTGTATCTCATAGACAAGAATCGAAGTTTACTTAAGCAAAAACCTAAAACAAACAAAAACGAGAACAAACAAATAGCAATCCGAAAATAGAAGATGGAATTCACTCTCAAAATATCCCTACGTGTTCTATTCTTCGAGAGAGCGGAATCCTAGGCTCCGTGCTTTGGACAAATGCTGAAGGTGGGATCAGATTGTAGTGTTTGGAGGTTGATGGAGTTTCGGCAAAGGCTTTGGTGTTATTTGCACGGGTTGATGATGATCTTCTGTCCTTGAAGTCGTGCTTTATATAGAGGAAAAACCCTAGAGAAGTCAGCCACAAAGCCTAAACCAAGTTGGTTTAGGATTCCTAGTTCTTCTCAATTTCGGCAGAATGACCTCCTTCTGATGATTACGTCATAACTTCCTCTAGAAAAAAGATATTGAGGTGATTCCAATTGATTTGGAAACTAGACTCCCGTAGCTTTCTATCCATATCTGGCACGTTTTCTGATTCATTGTGAGCTGTCCTGGAGAGTCCGTTGAAGTTGGCAGACGTGCATAGGAATTCTCCCGATTTGATCCGGATTTTCAAGGCTTGGATATTCTTGAAATTTGCCGAATTTAGATATTCTTCTCCATATTGGACTTGGCTTCGAGGAAAGATGGAATCCTGATCAAGACATGAATCCTGAGTAAACAAGGATTTCCAATACTTACCACAATTCAACACCAAATTCTTCAATTCCGAAATTACTATGTATTTTAACACTAAAACCTACATATTTCTAAATTAAGCAATTATTCTATACTAAACACAAATATAAAGCTAAAACAACTAAATAGGAGTTAACAAAGGGTAAATAAAGGGTATAAACATATTAAGAACGTCACACTTTGTGCTCCTATCAAACATATACTAAATGAATTGAAATTTTATATATGGCATGTAATTTAAATAATAATTAGCTAGCGTTATACAAATATATTTTGTTATATTTTCAGGATATGGATAAGAGTTTGATTTCGTTTCCAAAATGGGACAAAAGATATGGTAAAAGAGTTATGAGTTTTCTGGAATATGCGCTGGCTAATGCTAACGGGAATACAATTTTCTATTGCTCGTGCACGAAATGTTAGTGTCGCAGCGATATGCATCGATTTGCGATTGACAAAGTATGGCAGCACCTGAAGAGTAACGGGTTTTGGGAGAAGTACACATGTTGGTTATATCACGGTGAAACATCATCAGAGGGTCCACATGATCATGGCCAATTTTCTGAGACGGGCAATACATCCAACGATCCAACAACGGCTTTCATCAACGACATGTTTCCTTATGAGAGCGGTGTATGTGCTCAAGGACAATATATGCCTGACCCGGTGCAGCCTTTCCCTAGAGCTGTCAACACTGCTGGTATTGAAAAGTACAACAAACTGCTTGCTTTCCAACAGACTCCTGTGTACCCCAGTTGTCAGAAGACCGTTCTTGAAAGTGTGATGGACGTAATGAAGATTAAAGTTGAGACAAAATCGACCGTGAAGGCTGTTGATGATTATCTACAGTACACTGCTTCGATGCTGCCCCGCGGTCATCATCTTCCTACCACTCATCGTAAGGTCCGATGTATCCTGAAAGATCTTGAGCTTTCCTACATCAAGATCCATGCATGCAGATATGACTGCGTTCTCTTCTAGGGTAAAGATCCAGAAGGGAATGACCTTGGTGGCCTTGACGCATGTCCGGTATGTCACACTGACAAGTATAAGCTAACTCCTGCAGGCAATAGGAAACCTGTGAAGGTACTTCAGTATTTCCCGTTGAGGGATAGGCTGGAGCGGTTGTACATGTCTTCACATAGGGCCAAAACTATGAGATGGCATGCTGATAGGGAATTGCATGACGAAGATACCCTTATACACCCTGCTGACGGGGAGGCTTGGAAGCATATAGACAGGGAGTTTCCTCATTTTGCGTCAGAGGTCTGAAATGTGAGGCTCGGGCTCTCATCCGACAGGTTCAACCCTTTTGGCAACATGAGTCTTCAATATAGTGTATGGCCGGTGATTTTGATACTGTACAACCTTCCTCCATGGATGTGCATGAAGAAGGAATACAATATGTTGAATTTGTTGATTCTGGGGCCCGGTTATCCAGTGAAGTGTCTCAATGTGTATTTGAAACCTTTGATTGAAGAGCTTAAGTTTTTGTGGGACATTGGTCATCCCACTTATGACAAGTACATGTACGAGATGTTCCAGATGCATGTCATGGTTGTTGGTACCATCAGTGATTTTCCTGCCCGTGGGATGTTGTCGGGCAACGTTGTTAGGGGATACAAGGCTTGTCCAGAGTGCCTTAGCGATGAGGGGAGCAGCAGTCATTGTAACAAGATATGCAGATTGGGTCACCGTACTTTCCTTCCATATAATCACGAATGGCGGTTCGATGACAAGGCATTTGATGGGACCGTAGAACACGGTGTGCCTCCCAGATGATGGACGGGGGAAGAAATTTTAGCAGTGCTTAATGAGTACTATTTTGGGCAGCTCAGCAATCATCCCAATATTGTAGCTGCAATACCTGAAAGACCCGACATGTACAAATTCTGGGAACTCCCATACTAGAGTAAGTTGTTGATCAGACACTACCTAGATGTGATGCACATAGAAAAGAATGTTTGTGATAGTGTGGTGGGCACAGTGCTGAACTTGGAGGGAAAGACGAAAGACGATCCTAAGGCACGCATTGATCTAAAAAAAATACAATTAAGAAGACATTTGTGGTTGAAAGAAGGGAAGAAAAAAAATGCCTCAAACTCCTTACACCGTGAAGCCTAACCAGAAGACTGTCATATCCTGCTACAATGTCTCTTCCCTGTTTTCATTCGACCGTTCCTTCCCCGTCAGGTGGGGGAGCCGTTAGTAGCGTTGGCAAGATTCTTCCAGAAGTTATGCATACGGGAAGTGAAAAAATCTAACCTCCGGGAAATGCAAGAGGACATCATTTATATCATGTGTAAATTTGAGAGGATATTTCCTCCAAATTTTTTTGACATCATGCCTCACCTGATGATCCATCTTCCCGAGCAATTGTTGCTTACCGGTCCAATACACTACACTTTCTTCAAAGATACGCTGACGAATTTCAAAGGTTTAGCCAACGAAATTCAAAGTTAAACCGACGAATTTCAAAGGTTAGCCGACGAATTACAAAGGTTAGCCGACGAATTTCAAAGGTTTAGCCGACAAATTTCAAAGTTTAGCCGACGAAGAAAAAATTTCGTCGGCTAAAGTTACACGGTATACAAACGAAGACTCGGCGCTCGACAGCCTCCACAGCGCGTTTCAAAACCCTAGCCTCCTCCCTCCGCCTCCCTCTCCTGGTCTCCCGGTCGCCCTCTCCCTCTCCCGGTAGCCCTCTCCCTCTCCCGGTCTCCTGGTCTGCCTCCTCCGCCTCCTCTCCCTCTCCCGGTCTCTCGGCTGCCTCCTCCGCCTCCTCCGCCTCCTCTCCCTCTCCCGGTCTCCCTCTCCCTCTCCCAAATTCTCCAGCTCCCAGTGTGCCTCCACGGTTAGCGTTTTTCTTCTTTTTTACTTTTGATTTCGAATTGATTTTCACCTCTGTTTTTTGTTACCATAATCTCCCATTTTACTGTTATGATCATGAATTTTGATGGCTAAAGACGTTACATTTTTGTGGTTAATTTATGTTTAGGAGATTAATTGAATTCATATTTTTGAACAAGTATAATTTCAAAAATATATATATTTCACATTATATTAAGTGTTTAAATTTAAGCATGAACATAATGAAAAAAAAATGGTTTCAACAATATTTTTTATAGAATAAAGACAAAATAATATAGAGCCTTAGATTTGAGAAGGATAATATGGAACTCTTTACTTTTTCAATGTTGTCTCAACCTTGAATTAACGAGCAACATTGAATGAGTGTATCTGCTCATGCCTCAGCCTTGATTCAAATTAATATTTAAACAAGATGAGCGGTAATTTTAGATCGACGAAGGGTTCGAAGGGCCAAAGATCCGAATCGTCTGAGGGAACCTCTAGCAACCCTCAAACGTCATTTCGGGGCCTCATGACAGCCAGACGTGTGGCCCTTCTGGAGACGGCACAGAGGCAGCCGGAGGTGCCTCCTTCATCGAGGCAGCTGGGCATCCCTCGTTCCTCGAGGCAGCTGTGGGCTCAGACCCAGACTCCAGAGTCTGCACCCCGTATGCCTGAGATACACCGGGCGCCCACTCCTAGTCCTACTGCTTCGGATGGTGGGTCATCTGGGGTACAGATGCCGCCGCCTCATCTGTTCCTTCCGCGGATGATACCGGCCTTACCTGCAGTCGATGACTCAGGGACGCCGATTTATCCACTGCCCCCGTCAGTGGCTCCATCAGCGGCATACCGGTTCGTGTCTTTTGATACTTCTCTTATTATCATCGGCGAGGGTATAAGAGGGTATCATCATCGCGAGGGTATGATTTTGATTATCAGTGGCTCCATCGCGAGGGTATCATCATCGGCGACAGAGACGGAATCCGTCGCGTCCACCGCATCGCCCTCAGGTAATGAAAGATGAATGATTTGTTTTCTTATAATTAATAATAAAGGGTCTCCGATTTTAATAATCAATTTGATTTACCATGTGATAGGCACCGTCGGAGCGAAGCCGACAAAGAAGAAGAGAGACCCCATCACAGGAAAGGCTCTCGAGAAGACCGTCAGTATCTCAGGGAGGATCGTCATCGATACTGATGGGGATGGCCAACATAGTATCGGGCGGGAAGTCCAGGACGTACTCCGGCCGCGTGGAAGCACTTATTAGGGATAGAGTCCCTATGTTGTGGTCAGACTTGGGCAAGGTCCCGCAGGAGGTTAAGGACATGGTCCACAACTCAATGTCGATGAGTTTACAAAATGCCTCAATAATATTATGTATTACATTGTTGATTTCTCAAAAAACTAAACTAATAAACAGTTAAATGCAGGTGTGGTTTGACGTTCCCGAGCACCTGAAGAACAGCTGGGCGGACGTTGTACATAGGGGAAGGTACGTTGGGAAGTTAATGAAAAAACAAAATTGTATGTGATATTAATAATATTTCTAATATTTTTGTTGTATCTGTAGGTACAAGGAGTGGAAGAACGAGTTGCGGACCCAGTGGACTACGCACGGGAACGCACGTTCTGGTACCCCTGCTGAGTTCCAGTACATGGAGTACGAGTGGCGTTGGCTTTTGACATCAGAATTCAACAACCTTCGTAAACAGGTATTAAAAATATTAATTAGTTAATTTGTCATTAAGTACGTGCGTTTTTAAATATTTTACTAATAGTTTATTTTTTTTCTTTCAAGGCCGTTTCTCGGGCGAACGCTCAGAACCGGCAACGCAACACAAGGAACCATCATTCCGGTTCTAGACCGTTCGCTGTCTTCATGGACGAGGCAGTCAGGGAATATCCAGAAGTCAACCGGTACGTCTATACGTACGAGAAGGCATATCCTGACGCCCAGGAGGATATTGTAAGTCATCTTACGTTTTTAAATTTTTAATTTTACTTATATATATGTTAATTAATAATTTTTTTCCTATCCAATTAGGCGAAGGTGAGGGAGGCTAGTGACGAGGTGATGAGTGCTATAGTGAGGGAGACATGGCCGGACACGCAGGAGGAAGAGATGTCTGAAGCCATGTCCCGGATCTACACTTCGAATCCGACGGTTGGGGCGAGGATCATGGGCACAGCCTTCCCATCGCGAGCAAACAACTTCTACTGCCGGGGTCTAGGAAAGAAGGGCGAGGGGGTCCTGAAGACCACTCCATGATTTCAACGAAATGCAGCCTCGACCAGCAGCAGGACCACGACCATCAGGACGACTCAGCTAGAGTCGGAAGTTCAGTGACTACGGGAACAACAAGCTGCTCAGGTTGCCTATAATGCCGCGCAGGCAGCATATAATGCCGCACAGGCAGCTTATGCTGCCGAGATATATGTCATCCAGCAAGCCTAGCAGCGGCAGATGTTCCAATACATGCAGGACTTTACAGCTGCCCAGCTTCATGGACTTCAGGCTCCGCCCATGCCTCCGGCTATACCGCTACCCCAGTCACCGCAACCTCCGCAGCAGCCCCCAGAAGCGGATATTAATTTAGACGATCTAGATTTTGTGTAGTTGATGAGTTATATAGTTTTATGTGCTTGTTGTTGGTTATATGGAATTGTTTTGGTGTATTTTGCAGCTTACTTGGAATGGTAATTTAGAAATTTCGGGTTTTTTTTATACTGGAATGGACTTATAGCCGACGAAATACACCATAATTCGTCGGCTATAAAATTTTTAATTTTTTTAATAAGGTTTAGCCGATGAAATACGCCATGTTTCGTCGGCTAAACCCTTCTACAGCTGACGAAACAAACTATATTTCGTCGGCTTTAGTTATTTTTTTATTTTTTATTACATACTATAGCCGACGAATATATTAAAATGTTTCGTCGGCTAAAGTCTCAGACTATGGCCGACGAAACATTTTAATATATTTGTCGGCTAAAGGCTGAGACAATAGCCGACGACAGAAGAGGTCGTCGGCTAAAGTCTGAGAGACTAGCTGACGACGTCTTCTGTCGTCGGTTAGCGCTGGGACAATAGCTGACGACGTCTTCTAGTTTTGTCGGCTAAAGTCATCGCCGACGAAAGTAAAGCCGACGAAAGCTCGTCGGTTAAGATCTTAACCGACGAATTAAGCTAACAGGCCGACGAAACTTATCCTGGTAGTGTGTTTTCATTATCTTCCACTGTAATCAGCTGAACTGCTCAAACCTTCCATTTTCGACTGCCTTAGTTTAGGGTGTAGTAGAAGTTTTCCTCTCTTAAAAGAAAAAACGATAGGTTCAAAAACCCGTTGGTGAAATTACTATTGAGAAGGGTATTTCAGTGAATCACCATACTGGTACTCTTCTATAACAATCACTGACGCCATCCTCGGAAGACCGTTGGGGATTCGAATTTTAAAAACCCAATCCTTTCCCCTTCTCCCTAGAAATGACCATGTCAAGCAACATACAGTCCATCTCTCCTAAACCTCAAATAACCCAATTCCCAGCCATGAAGAAAACCCTTGTTGTACCTTCCACCACGGCGTCGTCGTCGTCGGCATCTTCATCATCCTCAGTGAAGTCAAGCACCACCGGTACTCCGGTGGAGGAAGACCGAACTGAAAGCTGCTACTACCCGGGTTGCAGAAAAGACGCCAATTGCAACTGTGATATATGCTTGGACAGCATCAATGCCACTCTTGATTTGATGCCCTTTAGCGTCCAGAAGAGCTCTCTAACCAAGTTCTCGTCTTCCAGGTCCGATCGGCCCAAAAATAGTGTTGAACACACTCCCATTTCTTTCGACGCTTCGGTTTTGTCCACCCCCATATCCACCTCTCCTCGGTTTCAAGCTTCTCCGGATCTCAAGCGTAATGCGAGATTGGATTTTGGGGAGAGTGTGGTGGAGAAAGATGAGGGGAGGAAATGGGGTTTTGGGTCGTGGGATTGTTGGAAACTGATTGTGGGTTTGAGTTTGGTTTATGTGGTGTTTTATGGGGTTTATTCTAATTTGGGTTCTGGGGTATTGAAACCTGTGTTGTCAGCTGAGATTGTGAGAAGTGTTGGTGAGAAATCTTGGGTTGTGCCAGATTTGAATGGGAGGCTGAGGTTCTTGCAGAAAGAGATGCAGGGTCTTGTTCCTGGAAAGGTTTCTAATTGCAGCTATCCTAATTCGCTTTGGGAAATTACTAAGGTTCTTGTTCAGTTAAAGATTTTGAATTTTTCATTCGTTAATTTTTTCCGAAACCCAGTTTGGTTATAGTCTAAACTTGTGATCTGATATCAATTAGGATGGTTTGCTTCTGAGTTCACATTGTAAACTGTTCAAATCTGCAATTGAGGAGGTGAGCATATGGGGATGGCCTTTGCAGACTGCAGGGTTGCTCACAACTGGGTTTTCGTCTCGGTCTTTCACAATCTTATCAGGCAGAGTCACAGAGGTAAAGCTCAAAACTTTCACTGTATGATCACTATGATGTTTATTTTGAAAGTGTGTCAATGTAATCTTAACATAAGCATAAACCTATTCCACTTTTCTTTAACCCCTTTTTCTACTTTGGTTGAATAGTGGTCGGATGGAAAGGTTGGATATATGATTCGAAAGGAAAATTCGTCCTGGGTGCAAAGAAATTGGGGTGCCTCGGCAGTGCAGTTAGATCCCAATACATGGATTATTGAGTATCGCCGGAGCTCAATGTCTGACAACCAAAGATTGGTTTCAGCAGTACTTTCTTTCTTGAAGTATAAACTTTCAAGAGCATTTGGAAAGATTATGCAGAAGTTTTGGCTCCCCTCTGCTTTTGGAAACAACCAGTACTATGACGTTACTGCTGAATACAACATCAAAATCCCAACCTGATAAGTCAGTGGATTATATCAGAGGCTCCATGTCTTCTCCCAGCAGATACCATGATCTCATATCTTGTGAGAAGCCTAAAAATGTGATTCCAATGTTTCGTTTGGTATGTGGAACCTGTTGAGCTTAATCATTAACTCGTTTTTCTTATGGATAGTGATCAAAATGTATATTTTGCAAGAGACCAATTTCTACACAGCCTCATGAATCCAGATAGATATAATTAATTTAATATTTTGGTTATTCATATAGATCTGTTGTGGTACCCCGGTCCTGTTACTCAAATTATTGGTCTTAGTTTCTAAATTCAATCAAATCTGTAGTCACATGTGAAATTCATTGACATGATCGTATGAAAAATACAATTTACCAGTAGTCTTTACAAGAACAGTAACCATGTTTGTAATGGTGAAACCTAGTTCTATCTCTGACAATAATCTCTCTACCATACACCTTTGAAGCCAACTTCATGAAACTATGGCAATCTTCACAAATCCTGAGATTCTTAACAATGCGAATGCAAGTACCTTTTTTTGCACTTAGCAAACCAAAAGAAAGAGCCAACTTCTCACTGTGCCAGAGAATTGCTTCCTTCTTTTCCTCCTCTTCTATATCAACCAAAACGTTACATGTATTGGGAGTATAGCCAACTCGCTTCACCTCACTAACTACCTCATTCAACTTCTCATAGATCTGATCTGCTTGTTTATGATTTCTATCTGCCATTAAAAACTCATGTACATCATTCTGTAATTCTATCCTGCTGCATCCCCTCTGCTTTGAGATGCCTCTATTTTTCATTATTTTCCTCACCATACCAACATCCTCCCATCTTCTTTCTTTTGCATAAATGTTGGATAAGAATACAAGGGCTCCATCATGATCTGGTTCTAGCTCAAGAACCTGTTTTGCAGCAAATTCTCCTAATTCAATCTCACCATGAATCTGACAGGCTGCCATCAAAGATCCCCAAATGATAACATTTGGTGCCAGGGGCATTGTCTCAATAACCTCAAGAGCTTCTCTCAAGAGATTTGCACGGCCATAGAGGTCAACCATGCAACCATAGTGTTTGAGTTTAGGAGTGATATTGTACTCATTCACCATTGATGCAAAGATCTTTCGACCCTCCTCAACAAACCCTGCATGACTACACGCATAAAGCACTCCCACAAATGTAACCGCGTTGGGCTCTACATTGGCAAGTTTCATTTGACTGAAGAAACTGAGTGCGTTACTAGCATCCCCATGCATGGCAAAGGCACTAATGATAGTTGTCCAAGATATCACATTTCTTCTTGGCATTTTCTCAAAAACCTGTCTTGCTCTTTCCAAGCTTCCACATTTTGCATACATATCAATTAGGGCATTGTTGACAGACAAAGCTCCACCAAATCCATTCTTATCAACATACAAATGTATCCATTTAGCTTGATCCAGTGCACCAAGATGAGCACAGGCTGAAATGACACTCAACATGGTGACTGGCTCAGGTCTTAATCCTGAAACTTCCATTTCAGAAAACAATCTAAGTGCCTTTTGAGGTTGATCACTTTCAGCATAACCAGATATCATAGCACTCCAACAGACCAAGTCCTTCTGAACAATTTCGTCAAAAATCTTGCGTGCATCTACAACCCGTCCGACTTTTGAATACCCAGAGACCATGGCAGTTGCCACTACGAAATTTCTCACTGATGTCTTGTCAAACAATTTCTGAGCCAAATCCATAGAACCACTACCGGCATACATGGCAATAAGAGCACTCAGTATATGAGAGTCGACCACAATATTATTCTCCTCAATGAAGTCATGGATTGCCTTCCCATAACTCAACTTCCCAGCACGTCCGCAGGCAGAAAGCATTGCCGAAAGAATCATCTGATCAGGCTTCACATCCGAATTCTTCATCTCCTCAAAGAGGTGGAATGCAATATCATAATGCCCACTCTGACAGTACCTGTTTGTACATTTCACAACTCAAATACATTTCAAGCTTCACAAACATAATAACAACAATTTCCATTTCCAATCTTATAAAAAAAAAAAAACAACAATTTCCATTTCCAAGTACAATACATCGAAATTTGAGAATTTTGAACCATACCCATCAATCATAATACTCCAGGCAACAACATCATGGCTAGGCATTTTATCAAACACTTGGCGTGCATCCATAACCCTCCCACAAACAGCATACATTCTGACCAAAACCGTCTGCACAAACGGGTCGGTATCATAGCCCAACTTGCAAGCAAGCCCATGAATCTCCAAACCCTCAGCCAGAGCCGCAGCTCTCGACACGGCCTTCAACAATGGCGGGAAGCTGAACTGGTCGAGAGAGACACCCTCCCTCCGCATGGTCTCATAGACCAAGAGGGCCTTTTCGGGATCGCGGCAGCGCGAAAGCTCACGGAGAAGCTTGTTGCAGAGGTGGGTTTGGGGTTTGGGGATTTGGTGGAAGAGGGAGAGGGGGTAGTGGAGGGAAGGGGAGAGAGGGAAGGAGGAGAGGAGGAGTTTGGAGAGGAGAGAGTGGGAGCGGTCGGGGTTGGTTTTGAGGATTTGGGCGTGGAGTTGTTTGAGGTGGGTCAGGTTGGTGGAGGAGGAGAGGGATTTGAAGAGGGTTGTGGGTGTGGTGTTTAGGTTTGTTGGGTTTCGGGGTGTGTTTGGGTTTGGGGGGTGAGGGAGAGATAGAGTGGTGCAGGGTAGCGTTGACATTGTGTGTCCGAAGTGAGGAAGCAAGCAAAGTGATTGTCACGAGTGGGTTTCTCAGGGCGGTTGCGCCGGCGGCATTTGTTCGGAAATCAAAAGTTTTGAATTTGCAGTGTGTTAGAAATGGAGGGAAGCATGATGGGTGTTGTATACAGTTTTATGAACCTTATCCGCGAAGGAGAAATCTACAATACATGTACCAAGGATTTTTTTTATTTTTTATATTTTTTTTTATACCAGGAAACGCCGTGTAGCTGCCGTCAAGTTGAATTCGTGAAGCTGACTTGGCCCTGCTGTGGTGGATCATCGACTGCTTCCCGCTAATAGTACATTCCTGTGTTATCGTGTTTTAAAAAGCGGTGCCTAGACGCTAAGCGGCAACAAAACGCCTCGCCTTTCCCCAATGCCTTTGTATTAGGCAATTGTTGAGATTGGTGTTCATTCTCATGCAACTAGAAACCATGCAAAAGGTGATGCAGCAAATATTGACTTGGTGAATAGATAGCTATGTATACAAAGCTTTAAATGATGTTTGTAGAAATTGAAGGTGAAGAGGTAGTCTTCAACGGTGTGCTCCTGCTTTTGTAATAGGAGGGAATCGAAGAAAAAGCCTTGGCTTTTTCACATGGTACGATTGTTGCCTATAAATTGGCTGCATGGAAACTATTTGAAGCATGCAAGCAAGTTTGCATCTAGTAAGCATCTGACAAGCATAGAAGTATACTAGATCTGACAAGCATAGAAGTAAGCTTGTGGGTTGTGCATGAGAGTGTGAGAAAAAAAAGTGCTAAGAGAGAAATTCTCTTAGGTGAGATATAGGGTTCTTGGGTATTCTATGAGTGAGAATTTAGGTTATGAGATTTAACTCATGTATCTTGTACTAGTTTTACTCTCATAATAAAATAGCAATATCTCGAGGTGAACGTAAGCAGGAAATTTACCGAACCACGTTAAATCTCGTGTCAACTATTTTTTTCATCCTTATTTGTTATTCTGTTTTATTATGGTGTTGTCGGGTATGTTTATTTCTGAATCTTAGTTCGTTCGTGGGGTTAAAATCCCAACAGCAATGGACTATTAGCGGCCCAGCCCGCCTAGGAGGCTATGCACTCTCGCCTTCTTTGTCATTCAATCCAGTTTGCATGCCAGCTCCAATTGAATATAGATTTTGACTAAACTGGAACGTTGCATATGCATGCAGCATGCTGATAAGCATTTGTGCTTGTATTGGAAGTCTAGTAAAGAAGTTGAAATCAAACAGACACACACAGCACATAATAAGTGACATAACATGTAAAGAACTTGAAATCAAACAGACACAAACAGACAGGGATATCATGGATATGACTGATCTAATTAATATATTCCTGTCGACTCCTCTTCTCATGCAGGTATCAATTCCAATGTCCAGAAAATGCAGAAGTTTCTCATATTTGCTGAAGATTCCTCACCGCAAATGGAGAAGTTTGAAGACTTCCCGTGGATAAGTTGAGGGCCCTAAAAAAATATGACTCGAACTCATCACATCTCTACCACCAGGAATGAGAAATGCACACCACGCCATTAGGGGAGTGAATTCAGCCTGCTGCTATCAACCTGGAACAGGAACCGAGAGGCGATCACCCTTTCCTACACGCACAAGTAAGTCCATAAGTCGGTGTAGGATGAGTAAAAACTAATTTTGTAGGTCTGCTTATCTTTTCTTTCTTGATCTTGATTATGCTAGTACCTTTTGACTAAACCAATATGATCCAATAAAGCAAAATTTGATATATTAATTATAAAATGGTTTAACTAGTGTGTGTACATATCCCTAAAAATAACAAAAATAAGAATCCCTCATTGGAAGGGCTATATATATATACAGTCGGGATCCAGAGAGGACGTCCGCACTGGGCTTAAAGTGCGGACGTCCCTCCGTTCTCCACCGGACGGCTCCGGCGACGGCGCGCCTCCACCCTAGCAGACTCCAGCAGCGTCCCCGATCACTTTCCCTTCCCGGCGAGTCCGCCGAATTCCAGTTTTCTGGCGAGATCACCCATAACTTCAAATTGTAATATTCTCGCCGGGGAGGGAAAGTGATCGGGGACGCTGCTGGAGTCCGCTAGGGTAGAGGCGGGCCATCGTTAGAGCCGGACGGTGGAGAACGGAGTCCGCACTTTAAAGGCGTGCGGACGTCCTCTTTAGATCCTCTCCGTATATATATATATATATATATATATATATACACAATTCCTATCCAGAACGAAGCTTCACTTTGAAATTAAAGTGTGAAGTTTCTTATTTGACTCACTTTTCAGTTATATTTCTGCATCTTCACCATTCAGTTTGTAAAACCTAATGCATAGATCACTCTTGTCATGTTTCATCCAAATTGGTAATCATTAAGGTACCGAATTAGATTAAATCAACGAACGGACCATAAATCTGTCTATTCAGAACTGTTTGTGTAAATAACGATTATGAAAACCCAAAC
The DNA here is from genome assembly GCA_010134655.1 of Fragaria nilgerrensis. Classification (NCBI taxonomy): domain Eukaryota; kingdom Viridiplantae; phylum Streptophyta; class Magnoliopsida; order Rosales; family Rosaceae; genus Fragaria; species Fragaria nilgerrensis. The sequence continues at coordinate 19,314,925 of CM020980.1, forward strand.
GATCATCAAATTCAATAAAACTTGGCAGAAATGATCTATGCATTATGTTCTACAAACTGAACGGTAGAGATGTGAAAATATGACCGAAAAGTGAGTCAAATAAGGAACTTCACACTTTAATTTCAAAGTGAAGCTTCGCTCTGGATAGGAACTATATATATATATATATATATATATATATATATAGCATTCTAGGAACATATGCCTGCTATCGATCCTATTATCATACGAGATTGTATGCTCTTTCTGTAGAACCAAATTCGCGCTCTCGAAAATAGGAAAGGGGCGCTGCTCCAAGAACGGGAGGGGCTCCTTGTGGAGGTTGTCATCCTCCGTGACCCACCCACTGGGGATGAGGAGACTGGAATATATATATATATATACATACATACATACGGAGCCGTTCCAAAGAGGACATCCGCATAACCGTTAAAGTGTGGACGTCCCTCCGTTCTCCACTGGACGGCTTTGACGACGGCGCGCCTCCACCCTAGCGGCCTCCAGCAACGTCCCTGATCACTTTTTCTCCCCGGCGAGTTCGTCGAAATCCAGTTTTCCGGCGAGATCACCTAAAACTTCAAACAAAATCGATCTCACCGGAAAACTAGAATTCGACGGACTCGCCGAGGAGGAAAAGTGATCGGGGACGCTGCTGGAGGCCGCTAGGGTGGAGGCACGCCGTTTTCGGAGCCGTCCGGTGGAGAACAGAGGGACGTCCGTACTTTAAGGGCATACAGACTTCTGCCTCTGATTCCGACTATATATATATATATATACAATCGGGATCCAAAGAGGATGTCTGCACTGGGCTTAAAGTGCGGACGTTCCTCTGTTTTCCACCGGACGGCTCCGACGACGGCGTACCTCCACCCTAACAGACTCCAACAGCGTCCCCGATCACTTTCCCTCCCCGGCGAGTTCGCCGAATTCCAGTTTTCGGGCGAGATCACCCAAAACTTCAAATTGTGATATTCTCGTCGGAAAACAGGAATTCGGCGAACTCGCCGGGGAGGGAAAGTGATTGGGGACGCTGCTGTAGTCCTCTAGGGTGGAGGCGAGCCGGACGGTGGAGAACGGAGGGACGTCCGCACTTTAAGGGCGTGGAGACGTCCTCTTTAGATCCTCTCCGTATATATATATGTACATGATCGATCAGAGACGGGCGTCCGAGAATTAACAAAGTTGCGGACGTGTCAGGTGTGCAATTAACTTCACTTTAGTGTGGGTCCCACACTCACATTTCTTCTCTGCTTTGTTTTAATAAACCACCCACAATGATTCTCAAGACTCATGCCGGTCAGGGTTTTCACGAAAATCTGCATGGTTGCGATTGAATCAAGAAAAGATGAAGAAATTCAAAGAGACCTAGAGAATAGAGATGCGTTTTTGTGATGAAGACAAGAGGGGCTCTATATATATAGAGTTGATATGGCCAACTACATGTCGACCTCGTATTCAAATTTAAAGACCTTAAACTATGTGGTCGAGTTGGTAAAAGTCTAGGTGTGGAACCCTTATACCTAAGTTCGAATCCTAGCCAACGTTAATTAGAGTTAAATCCTAATTTATTCTTGGTAGCCAAGGGGGAAGAAGCGTTCTAACATGATTCTTCAGCGCAAATTAGCCTTTGGACCTGGAAAGCTTTTGAGGATACCGTCGTTGATACTCTAAAAAAAAAAAAATTGAAGATCTTAAGGGAGGAGGAGTCTCAAGAAGCCAAAAGATCAATGTATTTAGAGTCCTAGGAGGATCCGAAATATTGATTGAACCACGTCATGTCTGAATTTGAGTTTAAATAGTCAAATGTTTTAATAGTCCAACTACATGTAGACCTCCTATTCAAATTTGAAGACCTTAAACCACCACATGTGGTCGAGTTGGTAAGAGTCTAGGTGTGGAACTCATATACCTAAGTTCGAATCCTAGCTAGCCGACGCTAATTGGAGTTAAATCCTAATTTATTCTTGGTGGCCAAGGGGGAAAAAGCGTTCTGACATGTTCTTTCGGCGCGGATTAGCCTCTGGACCTGGAAAGCCTTTAAGGATACCGTCGTTAATACTCTAAAAATAAATAAATTAGAAGACCTTAAGGGAGGAGGAGTCTTAAGAAGCCAAAAGCTCAATGTATTTAGAGTCCTAAGAGGATCCGAAATATTGACTGAACCACGTCATGTCCGAATTTGAGTTTTAATAGTCAAATGTTACATGGAGAAGGATAATCGTTTTTTCACGTTAGTTTGAGTTTTGCTAGCTTTTTTTTTTCCGAAACCCAAACAAAGAAGGAGAAGAACTGCATGCGCCTAACATTTAGTGTACTAATAACATGTTTTACTTACTTGGAATGAAATAAAATGCTTATGGAGTTAATCAAATTCCTGTTTTCTAACACAACGATATTGGAATGATTCTTGATAAAAGTATTCATGTGTTTACTAAAACGTAAAGAAATCAAAATTGTCATATGTCCTACCTTATTTGAATCGATTCTTGACCATTCTACTTGTGCCCTATTTTATGAATTTCATGATTATTTTCCATTTCAAGTAAGTAAAAGTATCGTTATCTTTCAATTGTATGATTTGATAATCACATCCTAACAATATTCTGGATTACTGTTGGGCCGAGGGCTTCATCAAAAATTATTTGGGCCGTATCTTCCAATGCACACGTCGTCACTCGTCACACCAGAGTGACCAGACTCGTTGGTAGCAGTTACGAATTCTGAGACGATCGAAAAGGAAGCAGACTCTACTGCAAATTTGAAAACAAAACTATCAGTACAAGCATACTGAATCTGAAAGCTCCAAATAGAAGAAATGGCTGACGCTTTGTTTGAGCTGGAGAACAATTTCAGGTCCAAACAGGTAGAACCCTCAACTCATATTTCAACAAAGTTTTGATCTTTCACCAAAATCCCGTAAACCCAATTCACATTTTGCCCAATTGGTGTCAGAAATCTCATGTTTTTGTGGGTTTGTGATATTCACAGGCGAAGTTGACGCCTGATGAAACAAGGGTTCTTTCAGCTTGCAAGTCCAAGGCTACGAGAGAGTTCACATTCGGATGTCTTGCCGCTGGTCTTGTAGCCTGGACAGGTCTTTGTCTTTTGTCTTTTTTACTGTGAATTTGTTGATATGAACACTTTTGGTATGAACATTTTCAATTACAAGCTTGCAAACCCCAATTTTGATTGTCAAAGGAAAACAGAAGTTAGAAACTCTCTTTAGTTTGGGTCATGTTCAAGTACTTTCAACAATATGCTTCTGTTTTTCATAGAGAAAGATTGGTTCTAAAGTATTTGACTTGTGGTCTTCTCTCGGTTTAAAGCAGTTATAAGGAAATGTTTATAGCTAACAACAATAGACAGAAGCATATCATGCACCCGATCTATCGAATCATGTACTACGATAGTTGATGTACAAATCACTCGACTAATGTTAATACACATTCTTTTTCTGTTTTGGGCTTTACTGTGACAAGTTTAAGTAGAATACTGGTAGTTCTGCATTTCAATTTACATGGTTTTAATTGCTTGCACATTTCCTGGTTTAAAAGAACTCAACTACTTTCTGGATATTAGTTTCGTAGAGATTCCTTTTTCACTCCATTAAGCAAGCGAGCTGCTTAATCATATGCTAGAATATGTTTGCGCGAAAGTTTCTGGTACTCATTTTTGTATCCATTCCTTTCTCTAAATCTTAATTCCATTGTGGCAGCATCATCAAAGCTGAGTAAGATGATCCGACTTAACATTTCAGGAGGTAAAGTAAACTCTCATCATGCCCCACCCCGTAATTCTATCAAGCTACAATTTTTGTGTGTTCAGATCAATTGTGTTGTGCATATCTGCGCCCCATCCTTATATTGTTCTATTGTATGGGATTTTATCCCGGGTCTCTAATAGGATAGGGAAAGCACTGCTTCTTTCTTTGTCTTGATCTTAGCTATTTCCACATTTGCATGAAGTTTGACCTATATGTAGGAGCTGCTGCTATTTTTGGACTGTGGAGATTTTCTAGAGCCTTAGATTCATGTGTTGAACATATTCTTGCACTGCATGGGAGTCGGATGCAGGCAGAGTTGGCAACTATGTATGTCATTTACTTCTTTCTATAATCTGTGACGAATCTTCACTTTGAGCATTATTGTGAAATAAACTGATTATTCTCTAGAAACTATGAATAGTCATTCTGCTGACGTTAGCCAAGGATCCAATAGTTGTAATTGGGAGGAGATATTAATTTAGATAATGTAAACTTTCAATTGTTTCAATTACTTATTACATCAAAGTAAATATCAGGCCTATGTCTAAAAGGAAGTAACACTTGAGTTGGAGTTGCAACAAGCTAAAGTGTTAAAAAAGAAGAAGATGTTGATAGTCGATGAGTGTAAAGAGGGAAGTGAATTAGAAATAGCCTGTTAGCATGGTTGGTAGGAGTAGTTGCTTGTACTAGAATAAAAATCACCCTAGCTCACAACCGATTATAATCTAGCAGTTGCAATTCAGTTTGTTAAGTAGTGTAAATGGGAATTGTAATCTTAGATTCTAAATAATTATCTTCTGTCTACTTTGAGACGTCGAACTACATTGTTACTAACCAGCGCTCTGCCCTCAGTTATGAAATTAGTAAGTACCAGAAAAATGCCTGATACAGTGCACTAAATTTTCTATACAACATTGCTTCTATTACCTGACAACATCACCTTTTCCCATATATTCCTTAAGTTGTAAAGTAATACAGTTTAACACTTGAAAATTTCTACTCCTTCAATAGTTTGGTCATCGTTTTTATATCTCTCCAAGCATGAAGAAGTGTATTTCTTTTAAATAACCAATGTCTGCTCCTACACATCAATCCCCTTGCTCCATTTAAATTATTTGACTGATTGTGATTCAAATCACAGAATGGTGACAAAATATCAGAATGATCATCAGAGGATGCTGCTTGTCTCTAAGCAGTTCTATTGTGAGGAGGTTTTTGATGATTCAACATCAGAACGCCCGAAAATAAGGTGGCGTTATCGTAATTACTTTAGTGATAATATTGCCCTTGCTCAAAGAACACATGATAGGGACTCCTACAGCAACTCTCCGGATGATTCAGACAGCGTCTCCCATGGTGACTATCAAGATTCCTTTGATGGTGATTCCAGAGACACCCAAAGTGGCATCCAGACCGACTCTAACAAAAGACGCATCAATTTTGACCCTAGACGAGTTCCTGTAAGTCTTCTTCTCTGTCATGTATGTTCTTAATGGATTTGCTCGACTTCTATATCCTGAATCAGAGTACATTGAGCTTAAACTACTTTTGATGAAATCAACTATTATAGATTTCGTAATAGGAGCAAAGAAGAAGGATTCTAATTTTGCAGAAAGTTGTGTTTCATTTCATGTCATTATCAAGAAATTAAGTTTACTTAAAAAACAGTCGTAATAGGAGCAAAGAAGAAGGCTTCTAATTTTGCAGAAATTTGTGTTTCATTTCATGTCATTATCAAGAAATTACGTTTACTTAAAAAACAGTATGTGCAGATTAGTATTCACATGGTAGAACATTTGGTTTACTAAACAATTTGAAATTCCATAAATAATGAGCTGAAATCAGCTGTCAACAGTATTATAACAGGGGGGGTCATTTTACTTGCACATTTGGAAAGACTTCTTTGTATAGATATCTGAATAATAATGAGGAAGTGGCTTCTACTTTTTATAGCTTATGATGATAAAGTCCTCACTCTGCTTGTTCTTATTATAGATGAACTCCAATGTTGGTGCACCCGCAGACCCTTTTGAAGATATATTTGGTTATCAATCACCAAAGGAGGAGATCCAGCTTCCAGACACCTCTAGTGTTTCCCCAAAAGCACAGGCTCGTAACCGTAGACGATCTCACCGCAAGCGTCGTGCTCATCATCAGGAAGACTTATCAAACCTACAATATGTGTAGCTGTGAGTTGAATTTGATAGACCTTTGGAGAATTCTGATTTACTTTATCCAATGTTTTATGAGCTTGAAAGCCTTTAATGAAGGGTATCTGCTTGAAATACAATAGTATGAGGCAAGCCATTGTCAGTTTTATGTTGCTGTGAAATTATTGATGTATCATTGGTTGATTTACATTCACCTCTTCAGACACTTATGACAAGTGCTTTAATAAGATTACTGGAAAGCTAGTATTGTGATTATGTTGCAGCTATCTATCTCATGGTCACCAAAGTCCCCATGGGACACTAAGCCTTTAATTTCTGTGTTAAAATCATCTCTTCTTCTTTTTATTTGAAGGAAACAAAAAGGAACAAATCTAAACATGTTCAGTGGTGTGTAATTGTGTTGGTTTGTCTTGTCACACACCACCAAGCATTTGCAATGAAAGGAGCAGCAACCAGTGTCTGGCATCAGGACCTCACACGCGTTTGGCCACAATCTAAAACCAGACAAAAGTTTTAAGCCAAACTTGGTATAGATAACCTCATAATCAAATATGATAGTTGCTTTGGTAGTTAACGATGCAACTCTCCCCCCTTCCCAGAAGAGTCACGGAACCTTCATCTTCTGTCTTCTTATGTAGCTGTATAGAAGATATACGTCCCTAACAAAAGTATACAATATCCATACGAAATTGGACACAGCCGGTTAAAATCTAGAGGGCAGGGGTGTTGTTAGTGAAATTATAACAGTAATATGATCTCGAACCTAAAGTTAGAGTGGGTAAACTGAAAATAATCAAATACTCCTAACAAAAGTATGCAATATCAATACGTTCTAATAAAGACCACTAAGTTGAGGACTTATTCGTTTCACCCATTTTTCAATCTCATATTCACATCTCGACCGTCTAGTTTGTAGATATATATGAGTTGATCATCTCTGCAAATTTTCATCTAAATTAAAAATCGTTAAGTCATTCATAAATGTGATTTACCAATTATAAACTTGAACGGCTCTTGTTTGACAGATTTGGATATTGATTTGATTTAGTTCGATCTCTTAACGATCATCAATTTGGCTGAAAATGTGTAAAAATGATCTACTAATACAGACCTAAAATCTGAACGATTGAGATGGAAAAATTTAATTGAAAAGTATGTGTAATTAAACGATTAATGAGAAAGTCTTCAACTAATCAGCAACTAGTCCTTGGATATTATATCTATGTTGCATTGTTTTTTAAATTGATACTTATGTCTTTTCCTTTCGTTAAATGTAAACATCCGTAGCGCAAGAGGGAAGAGGGAACCCTTTGGACATTTTTTTGGCCAATTCGAGCTATAGATATAGCTTATTTCACAATATAGGCTTTAGATGTCCACAACTTTCTTACTTAAGAACATCTCCAACCGACTAGTTAATTGGTAGCTCAAATCTTAAATCGAAAGCTTTGGTTTCGAAGTTGGTAATACCTATAACCAATTCAAACCGATCAAGTGACAGCCCTACTTTTGACGGAAAAGACAATAATTGGGCTGCAGTTAGGCCTAGGCCGATTTCCTTTAGGATTTTAGACTACTGCTAATTTAGTTGTTTTATTTCTAGTGAATCCCTACAATTTCATAGAGATATGCGCTTTTGTGCCACTTTTATGTGCTTTTATTATTTGCGTGGCCGTTTTTAGTTTTAATGAGCATCAATGAGTTTTAGAAGTTAAAAGTGTGGTGTAATTCTATATATTATTTTTTTTTTCTTATTTGTCTATAGGACAATTAAACGTATGCAACTCCCAAAGCCTAAAGACCATGGTCTAAACATCACCCGTTCGGTAGCATTCTCTAGACAACGCAAGGTTTACATTGATTGTATAGAATTGTTAACAAGTGATAGAATTGTATAGAAAATTCTCATCTACCTTATGAAGTGAAAAAGAGTACAACGCACCAACCTACTTCATTGAGATGATACTCCCCCTGATGTGAACATTATTCAGAGATACTTGATAGCCGACACATGCCTATACTTTTCACATGTTTCTCAAAAGTAGACTTAGGTAAGGACTTAGCAAATAAGTCTGCTGCGTTTCCTTCGGAACTAACTTGATTCATTTGAATGTTGAGAAACGCATGTTGCTGTTGGTGTTGGTTGTAGAAGAACTTAGGTGAAATGTGCTTTGTATTATCACCCTTGATGTAACCTAACTTCATTTGCTCAATACAAGCTGCATTGTTCTCATAAATGCATGTAGGTCTATCAGTTGTAGAACTTAATCCACTAGTCCCTCTAATGTGCTTAATAATTGATCTCAACCAAACACATTCCCGAACAGTTTTATGCAAAGCTATAATCTCTGCATGATTTGAAGATGTCGCCACTAGAGTCTGCTTAGTAGACCTCCAAGATATCACCGTATTCCTAATGGTGAACACATAACCAGTTTGAGAACGTCCTTTATGAGGATCAGATAAATATCCGGCGTCGGCGAAACCCACCAACGTATTGTTGGGTGTCTCGACATATGACAAGGCGGCGGTGGTGTGCTCAGCATTGGACCCGTGTCCAGCAGCTGTGCCGGCGGTGTTCATGGCGGCGGTCCGGTCCCTTGGTGGATCGGTGCCGTGTCTTCCATGAGCCATAGGACCATCTTCTGTCCTTCTAGAATCAGTGTAGGGAAAGAACAGTCCCAAGTCAATGGTACCCTTAAGATATCGAAAGACGTTCTTAACTCCGGTCCAATGACGTTGGGTTGGCGCTGAGCTAAATCGAGCTAACAAGTTGACTGAGAATGCAATGTCTGGTCGAGTGCATTGAGCTAAGTACAATAATGCGCCTATTGCACTAAGGTATGGAATCTCTGCGCCTAAGACCTCTTCGTCGTCCTCTTTCAGACGGAATGGATCTTTAGTTATATCCAGACTTCGACCAATCATGGGAGTGCTGACAGGATGCAACTTGTCCATATTAAAACGCTTGAGCATCTTTTGGACATATGCAGACTGATGGATAAGGATTCCACAGACTCGGTGCTCTAGTTCAAGACCTAGGCAAAAACGAGTCTTCCCAAGATCTTTCATCTCAAACTCGGATTTCAGATAAGCCGCGGCCTCTTTGATTTCATCAAGAGTACCGATAATGGTCATGTCATCGACATAAACGGCCACTATTGCAAATCTGGAACTTGTCTTCTTTATGAACACGCACGGGCATAGTTCATCGTTCTTATATCCCTCCCTAATCAAGTAGTCACTTAGACAAGTATACCACATTCGCCTGGATTGCTTTAATCCGTAAAGTGAGCGTTGCAACCTTATAACATATGCACTCCGTGGTTTAGAGTCACTTGACCTAGGTAACGTAATGTCATCGGGCACTTTCATATATATCTTTGAATCTAGATCCCCATAGAGATATGCCGTAACCACATTCATGAGCTGCATGTCAAGTTTTTCGGACACTACCAAACCGACTAAGTAGCGGAAAGTAATGACGTCCATAACTGGAGAGTAAGTCTCCTCATAATCAATCCCAGGGCGTTGTGAGAAACCTTGCGCCACAAGGCGAGTCTTATACCGAAGTACCTTATTCTTCTCATTCTTCTTTACACTCGACGAAGTTAGCACTATTGGGCCGAAGACCTGTCTCTTTGTCACAGAGTCTAATTCTGCCTAGATTGCAACTTTCCATTTAGGCCAATCTGCTCTGTTTTGGCATTCTGCAACAGAGCGTGGTTCGATATCATCGTGCTCAATGATTTCATGAGCCACGGAATAAGCAAATATATCATCGACATGGGTTGATGACCGGTTCATCAATTCATATGTGTTATCATAACACATGGAGATCTCTATATTCTCTGATGTTGACATTGACCCTGAGGCGTCCCCCATGGATTCTAACATCAATTCGTGGACATAACTGTAATTAGAGATGATCTCGTGAGAAGGATTCTCAACATCGATGATCAAAGGATTGACCCGTGCCTTGTCGGTCCGTTTCTTTCTCGGACGCATGTCAACCGAACCAGGTGGCCTCCCCTTTTTCCTTTGGGGAGCCACGGCCTCCATCCCTCCACCGTGGGCGGTGTCGGCGCTGGCGGCAGTACCGAGCCCGGGGATGGCCGTGCCCTTTCTAGGGACTTCGAGCCTAGCAGGAACATTTGCAGCTGGTATATCTGATCTTGTCACTTTCGCAATCTCGGAGAAAGAGTCAGACATCGTATCTGCTACTTTCTGAAGTTCGAGAATACATTTCACTTCACTTTCAGTCTGTGAAGTGCGGGGATCATAATGAGACAGAGTGGGGACAAACCACGACAATTCCTGTCGTTCCACATGAACACGTTTGTTCGTATCTCCCTTTAACGACGGGAAGAATGTCTTATCAAAGTGACAATCCGCAAACCTTGCGGTAAAAAGATCACTTGTTAATGGTTCGAGGTATCTGATAATCGTTGGAGATTCATAACCAACGTAGATACCTAATCGTCTCTGAGGACCCATTTTAAAACGCAGTGGAGGCGTAATTGGCACATAAACCGAAAAACAAAAATGCGTAGATACGAAATGTCAGGCTCATATCCAGGGACCAACTAACAAAATAAGAATCTAAAATTCTCATCAACCCTAAGACCTTTTAGACAACTTTCCCACTAACAAATTTTTTATCTTTTTATGTTTTTTTCAGACCATATTACCTTTCATATTATCCTCTCTTCTATTTCTCTCCTCCATACCTTATCTTTCTCTCCTCCATACCTCTTCTCTCTCGTCTGTTCCATGCCTCTCTCTCTCTCTCTAGATACGCAGCAAAATATAGAGAGAGAAAGCTTTACCAATCAATCAACCATGGTGTCCTCCTCTCAGAACACCAATAAAAGCCTCTATTTCCACCTCGCTGCAAAGCTCACCAACCTCACAATTCCACCTTCCTCCTCCTCCTCATCTCCGCCTCAAGACTTCAACTTCAATGACGTCTTCGGCTCCCCAACCGCCTCCAGCGATGCCGCGCTTTCTTGTCATCGATCCACAACCGCTCCCACTCCTTCGTCGGCCCCTCCCCGCACTTCACCCCCACCTCCTTCCTCCGCCCCTTCACCGCTGACTTTGACTCCGATGAAGACGAAAACGATGCCGATTTAGATCTGGCCTGTATGAAGCGGCGCACTTGTGCTTGCTTTGCTCGAAGCTATTTGGCCGGGGATGGCTGCCCCGGTAGATCTCAGAAGATGAAGCTCATAGATCTTTTCGGAGATGAACCGGAGCTACTCGATAGTGGTAATGTGGTTCGAGATTCGGAGGTAATTCACTATACCAGAGTAGAGATTTGATTTAGCTTATCGGATTAGAAATTTGGCGATCAATTCTGGAATTGAGTTTTGGATGAAACGATTGTGTATAGCACTGTTGTGCTTTTTGTTGTTTCCTTCTGTTTATAAAAGGACTTTGATGGTCAGGACTATATATGGTTACTGTTGAAGCACTTGATCGAACTTGTGGCCAAAATGTAGTAGTTATTGTTTAAAAGAAACTATTTGGATGTAGTATGCGAAGGAAAACTATGTAACTTTGTTATGATGATAATGGTGAGATAAGGTGATATTAGGTTCCAATCACTCGAGTCTCCTGTCTCCAGTAGACCCTCCTATTGTCCCCAGTAGACCCTCCTACTGTCCATAGCAAACCCTCCTACTGACCCCAGTAGACCCTCCTACTGCCCCTAATAGACCTCTGGACAGACCTCCTACTGCCCCTAGTAGATCCCTAGACAGACCTCATACTGCCCCCAGTAGACCCCCTACTGCCCTTAGTAAACCCTCCTACTGCCCTAGTAGATCCCTAGACAGACCTCATACTGCCCCCAGTAGACCCTCATACTACTCCTAGTAGATCCCCTAGCTTTCGTCAGAGCCGGTCAACAGTCGTCGGAGACCGGTCAACCTTCGTTGGAGACCGGTCAACTGTCGTCGGAGACCGGTCAACTGTCGTCGGAGTCTGGTCAATGGCCTCCAGAGCCCGGTCAACATCATTGATCGTGGGAATCCGATCATAGAAACTTTATTTTATAATAGACCTATTATAATGGTTTATTGTAGTTTATTTAATTTATTAAGGGTATAATTGTCTTTCTGCTGTTTAAGTTGGCTCTTAGGAATTTTAAAATCTGATTTTGTTAGTAGGAATAAAATTCTTAAAATTAGGACCAGTGAGCATTGTCCATTTTTATGATTAGGCTACGTATTGTGAGTTAATTAATTAAGAAAAATATGCACTTGTTATGAACATATCATTTAGCCTAACTCTGTATGATGCGGTACAATTCTCTTTGCAAAGCCATTTTCAGAATTTGCCAGTTTGGTAATATTATACATCGATTGTCATATCTACCGATCCCATAAACAAAGCACCGACACGTATTCTTTTCTCTTTTTGCTGCTTCGTTGGGAAAAGCCGGAAGATCATCTAATCTCCTAGTCATGCATTTGTTTCAGTAGGAAAATGTTTAGAAGTAGTTAAATCATAGTTCCTGATTAAGGATGTGGGAGCTCGATCGTATTTACATATCGGCTGGTTGAATATTAGAGACAATGATGGTAGATTGGTATTCTATTCATCTATGGTATATTTTGACTTGTTTCAAATCTAAAGACCATCATGACCATAATGAATCATTTGTGTTTCAAGGTGAATATATGCATTTTGCAGAATAATGTGAGGTACGCAGTGATAATAAACAAGTGAGCTCGCACTTTTCTTTCCGAGAAACCTCCGCCGCCATCACAACATCCAACCTCGATTACAACCCCAGATCATACACCCGAGCCGAAACAAATCCACTGCCTACCACCGCCTCCACGCAAACCGGAAGTCCTCCGCCAGACAAAGCAAGAATACGTACCATATGAAAAATGAAGAATGAAGGAAGAAATGAGGTGCCTCCACCGGCTAAAAGTGCCGAGCTGCCGCCAAAAGAATCTAGAGCGACTCGCATCCTCATAAAAAGTTTGGATAGTTGAAATATAACTACCATGTGTTTGTTTTTGCATATGGTTGATTTATTACATTTCAGACCATAATAACATGCCACAATCTAATAAAACTTACATAAGAAAATCCGAGAAAACAAGATAACCAATCTAAACCACAACCAAGATCATAGTACACTAAATGAAGAGATATATATTACATACTGGAGCCAATATCCACCATTTATAGAATTAAGAATTGTAATTTGTTTAGTCTTTATGGTTTAAAGTCGATTTTTGTTCAGTCTTGTGGTTTTATTTTAATCTGAATACAATGTCTTTACCGGCCACGTCAGCATTCTAACAGGAAAAAATTGATAGAATGACTATTTGGATGAAAAATCGTAACTTTAAGGACCATTTTGATGAAAAATCGTAACTTTAAGGACCATTCAGATTAAAATAAAACCACAAGGACTGAACAAATATCGACTTCAAACCACAAAGACTATACAATATTTTACTCTAGAATTAAATAACAAAGCATTTGAAACTTCACTTGGAAATAGAGGTGGCAAACGGGCTGCTAAGCAAAGACACGGTACGAGCACGGCACGTTTAAAAGCGGCCCGGAATGGCCCAAGCCCGTTAATGGCCCGGCCCGGCCCAAACACGTTATTCTAATGGGTCGGGTTGGGCCTAGAAAAATGAGCCCATGGGCCCGGCCCGGCCCGGCCCGAGCACGATAATTTGAGGCCCATAGCCCGGCTCGCTATAAAATATATATTTTTTTTTCATTTATAATATGAAGATAACATATTTATAAATAATAAACTTAGTTTTGAGTGTGAATAATATACTTTTATACTAATAATTATTTATTTGAGTATGAATTTAGAAGTTTTTGCCTAAAAATTTATTAATTGTGAACAATAAACATTTATCACTTATTTCTTTAGTTTGTTAACAAAGAAAAAAATGATCGATAGATTGTATAAATTAGTTTTGGTTTGTAATCGTATCATGTATAATTAAAAGTTGAGATTATGAGAGTAGAAGCGGTGGTATAAGACATTCACCTCGACCATTTTCAATTTTCGGCACGAAATGGGCCCTGTCCGGCCCGGCCGGCCCACCACGTTATGGGCTTGGGTTATGGGTCGGGCTGGGCTTTACATTTGAGTAAATGGGCTGGCCCAAGCCCGAGCCCATTAAGAAGTGGCCCGTCGTAGGCCGGCCCAAGCACGGCCTGAAACCCGATTAGGTGGGCCGGGCTGGGCTGGGCTGTCCCGTTTGCCACCTCTACTTGGAAACCTATTTTCCCATGAGCGTCCACACTGGCCTTGTTTGGTTCGTGGAAAGTAATTATTAGGAAAAAAAAGCTGTTCCTTTTCTGCGTCCTGCATTTGGGAACACTGAAATAAAAGAAATACTTTCCTGAAGGTTGGAAAAATGCAAGGAAAGTTGGTTCCTTTCAAAATCCATATGAACCATTTTCCCATCTCATTTCCTTGCATTTATTACTCATAATATATTATTTTATTATTTTAAGTAAGAACTTTCTAGATGATTGTCCTTGTGTTAACGGAAAGTCATCGAGAAATTCATTTCTCTTTTCTGTCCCTTCCCATGAGAAAGACAAAAGAATTACTTTCATTTCCGCGAACCAAACAATGCCTCAAAAAAGTGCCATAAATTTGTCTATCGGTCATAAAATTAGCTTCTCTAAAGACATATTTGAAAGAGACAAACTGAAAGCAGCTCATGTCCAACCGGTTAAGAAACAATCCATGACAAGAAGAACAGCGGGAGAAGTCAGAAACAAGCCCTCCATGCTCAAGAAACGCCCATGATCAAACAAAATACTGATACGTAGCCGAAGGACCCTAAAATCATCGGTGACAATCCTAACTCTACACAACCTTGAGTCCTTGACACACTAAGCCTTAGTTTGGTATTGTAGTTTAAAAACTCAATTTTTAAAAAACTCAATTTTAAGTAAGTAACCTCCAACTTGTTTTATAAAATCGTGGTTATTTAAACTAAAAAGTTCTAGATAAACATAGTTTTGTTTAAGGAAATTATATTTTTGTCCTTCTGTTATGTGTCTTGCCATAATACACGTAGGATTAATTACTCAAGTTTTCTTATTAGAATAGATTCAGTTGATAGAACTTCTAGATTCTTTGAGAGACTTTATGTAATGCCTATAAATAGGTCTTTCTATTAATGAATAAGTAAATTGTTATTCTCGTTATCTTTTCTTCTTTAACACGTTATCAGCACGATATCAAACTGGGCATAAGAAAAATGCATAAATGAAAATGAGAAAACAATAAATGGCTCAAAATCATAAAATGGCTAGAATTGCAATATTTGGATAAAACAAGGGTGCATTCTTATAATATATATGTGCAGTTACATATGGGCTTCTGTAGCCACTGAAATTACCAGAAAAGGAGATTTCATAAAAACCAGCTCTGCCTTCCTCTCTCACCAACGTCAATCTCCCCCAAATCTCTAACATTAAAAACAAATTCTTTTCCTTTCTCTGCGGATCAATTCCTCTCAGCAAGCAAGAAAGAATTCCCCCTTCAATTTTCTAGGTTTCCCAATCCAAACCAAACCCAAAAACCCCCCAATCTTCTTTCCCACCACCACCACCAATCCTTTATGATTCTCCCTTCCAATAAAAACAACAACCCAATCACGATTTTGATTCCCACCCAACTTTTCACAGCAACTTTGCTATTACCATTAATCTTGACCCTATCTATTTCTCTTTCTCTCTCCCCCATCTTCTCCATTGAAGCCAAAGACATGAAGGTCCATCCCATCCCCAAGAGACGCAACATCTCCATCCAATACCATTCGAGAAACCCACTTTCCGAAGCTCAGGCCCTTCTGGGTCTCACCCACAACCACAAGAAGCTCCGCCGTCTCCCCCACGTCTTCAGCCGCGTCCTCGAGCTCCCCTTCCGCTCCGACGCCGACGTCCTCATCGAGGAGAATCCTGACTGCTTCCGCTTCGTCGCCGAAACGGAGAGTGTCTTGGGCGACGATGTGAGGGCCCACACGGTGGAGATTCACCCGGGTGTGACTAAGATTGTGGTCAGGGAAAGTGGGGATGCGGCGGAGCTGACGTTGGATGAGCTGGAGCTTGATATGTGGAGGTTCCGGCTGCCGGAGTCGACTCGGCCGGAGCTGGCCAGGGCGGTTTTTGTGGACGGTGAGCTGATCGTGACGGTGCCGAAGATCGAAGGGGTTGAGAATGAAGGGGGAGAGGGTTTCAGAGGAGGTATGGGAAATCGGCTTGTGCTTGTACAGTGATAATAAGTTTAATTTATGCTGTTTTTTTTTTAATTTTAATTTTCGGGTTATAAGTGTTAGTTGTTCTGATGGAGCTGGATCTAGTACTCGATTTAGATTTCGAGGGCTCTTTGGAACTAGTTGTTGTATGCTGCTTTTGTTCAATGAAGGAATGTTGGCTTTTAATCATGGTGCAATGGCCTTGTTTCGATGTAGCTGATTGTGTGCTGCTTTTTTGCATGTGGTGATAATGTTCATACTCGGTTTTAGGATGGCTTTGAGTTTCGATAGCAAGGTTAGCTCAATATTAAGGCGTGAGATCAGATGAGTGTAGTTTGTTTGCATCTTGTTTTAGGCAATGTAGTGCTTTGTGGTTGGGAATTATTTGCTCCTTATGTGAATGCTGTGTGCAATATGGCTCAAAAGACAACCTTTAGAGGTTATTCATTCACCTACTTGTAGACCTTACAGGTTCCTTCATAATTCATCATATACTCGGTTCTTTTCAGTCTAAATATATAGTCGAGAACTTTACTATTTATCACCATATTCCAAGTAATCATTCTGGCATTGGCTGAGTTCTTAATATGTAGTCTTTTTGCAGCAGTTTAGTTATTTTATCCAGTGATTGAGATTCTGCTCTTCAGTTGACTCTATGTCGTGCCTTCAACCCCTAATCAAAACCAAGTTCAGTATGTTTGGTGGAAGTAAATATCTTCTGAGCTTGTTCCAACACCAAGAATCAATTCCTTTAAGTGGTTACGGAAATAAGATATTTGATGGCTAAGTTCCACACGGGCGTATGGATGATACAATTAGTGGGTCTCGATATGGTTTTCTTTTCAACCTTGTTATCCATATACGTACAATTTCATAGGGCAGTGGCTCTTTTTTCCTGTCAATTTCAGCAAGAAAATGGCCAGCTCTTAGCACTTCAAAATCTAGGAATATGTAACAATACGGCTCTACACTCTATCCTGTGTGATCAATCTTGTGTTAGGATCTCTCTTTATCCTTCCCTCTTATGTATATGTAGGAGACTGGTACTGTAAATTTCCTTGCTGATCATTCTTGTTGCATCTGATTTCCTGCTTTAGTTTACTTCCCTTTCTTCCTCGGCATATTTTTGCATCCTTCTTGAACATTTCACTTGCTCAGAAGAAAATCGTTAAGATGTGCTACTCTCTGCAATACATATCTGCACATTCATAAGTTTCCATAGAGGGACAGATTGCTGCCAGACTAACTGGGGCATAGGAGTTCGAAACTGAATTTGAGATAAAAAGCTCAGATCATCCTGAAAATTGGTTTATGCAGGTTTACATGTCTATCAAAAGGATTTTGATCTTTCCTCGGTCTTACCAAATTTTCTGTTTTCTGTAGTAAATGCACAACTGGTTAGGCCCCGATAGTAGAAATAATTCCTCATTCACTCATCACTTCCCAAGTTCCCATCTCAGACAAGAATGACTACACTGGTGCAGCTGAAAATCAAATTAGAGCCGAAGCGAATTCCATCCATCCAATCTTGCATGCCTTTTAAGACAGACTAGTTGTATATCACAAATATGGGAAGCCATTTTTTGGAAAGATATTATTTTGAAACCTCAACAGAAAAGGCTGAAAGAGACTTGGGTTCGTTGCCTATGTGCATCGGACTATACCGAGGGCAGACATGAAGACCCTCAGGAAACTGAGATTCAAATAGTTAGACTTCCTTTCCCTCCCTGATTGTCAATTACCAGCTTTGTTCCTTATAAATTCTGGTAACTTAGAGATGATTGACTTGTCTATGTATTGTGCATCCTGATGGCAGCAAATTTATTGGTGAAGACATTCACCATCTTGTTCAGCAGTTCCAAGCTGTCTTGAAACATGTTTGGCGAAAAGCGAATTTCTTAGCTCATTGTTTTGCGAATTTCTTTAGGTCATTCAATTCCTGATTTAGCGGTTTGGAGGAGGGTGTTCTAAAGGGTTTTCTTTGTAATTTTTTTTTTCTTAATCAAAAAAAAAAAAATATAATCCTGATGGCAGCAATGCAACTATGTAAGGTCTAAAACAACATTTTGACAAGTTATCATCACGTTTATAACAATTTGCAAGTTATGTTAAACGAACAAAATAAATAAACAGTAAAATTACTGGAGAAGCTAAAAACTAATGCATTTCTATCTCAAGGAACTGTTCCTGAATTTTTGTATATATGTACAGGAAACATACTTGTATCTACCTTCTAATCAAATTAAGGAACCAACTAATTCCGCAAGTCCAGCCAGATACAATTGGAGAGTACAACTTCCAGTTCCAGACTTCACTATAATTGACAAAATTTCTAACTTCCCAGTCGGGCAGCAACTCACCTAGATCGACAAAACAGACAAGAAACAAAGAACAAAGAACAAAGAAAGCACACTTTTCTTTCAATTACACTACTGCTCAACAAACTGGGAAGTTGCATACAAGAACACAGCTGCCAGACGCTTTCAACAGAGAAGCATTTACGAGATGATGTTTGATGCATACTTTCCTTGGAAACCCAATGATGGCTGATGCAAGAAACCACAAAATTCTAACACACTCCTTGAATGCATTCAGTTAGTCTTCTCAATCCCTCAGTCTATTCTCTCGCAGTTCTTGAGTTGACAACTAAGGATACAAACCACTAAGGAGCTCACAATCTACAAACCATTTCTTCAACAGGAACCTCATTCTTTCTCATGCCTGCTGGGCATGAAATTCCATCACCACGCAGCAGCTCATTCTACCAAACACGGTTACGCATACAAACCTCGGATAAGAATGCCAGTACAATTGCAAGAAAATTATAAAGGGCTGAAAATAGAAGTTTCATAACCGGGACAAGCATTCACTTCATTCCTCAACTTCAAAATTGAAGTGCTTTTTCAGTGTAGCTCTGGAAGTCTTTCCAAATCCAGAGGCTATCTGCTCCATCTCCTTGAGATTTGTGATTTCCCTTTTAATCTGCTTCACCCTGCTCAATACAATATCGAGTAAAGCATCAGGGTCGGTTGATGTCCGACGTGCCAGATCAGACTTCTCTTTCTCAAGCTGCTGATACAGATTACAAATATAGTTCTTCTGTGCAAGAAGTTTTTCCTCAACCACCTTATATTCAGACTCTTGCGAGTTCTTTAGTGCATGCAGAACCTGATCAACGTCTTCTGCGAGTTTTTGAGATTCAGAGCGATAATCAAAAGATGCAGACAGCAAATCTGAGCTTGGTTTACCATTCAAGGGCTCCTGGTTTGTTGTTACTTCCATAGCAGTACTTTCATGATGAGAGCCATCTGTATTATAAATGAAAGCAGTCAATGAAGAGGGGAATAAAATGGTCACAGAGAGAGAGAGAGAGAGAGAGAGAGAGTATACTGTACGATTAAAATAGATCCTTAGTGCCAATTCCTAACAGTACTAGTTCTCATCAAAACATATAATTATTTCATTTTATGGGGTGGAGTGGTGGTTACCAGTGGAAATAGCCGAGAAATTACCTTCCTGCTTCCAAATATCTTCAAGAGAAGTCCCATATTTGAGCTGGTAAATGTAGGAAATGGTTATACTACTGGTCGGTAACTACAAATGTGGACAATGATAAACTTAAAAAGTATTTATTTTACCTTTGCAATAGCCACTTCAATACGTTTGAGCAACTCCTTAGCAATGGTTTTCCCGGAACTGCGCAAGATGCAGATACCAATATTTAAGATCTTCTCAATGTTGTCCCGAGAATCAAGGGATTCACATGTGTGTAAAAGCCTCATCACATGTGGAACCAGATCTGTCCTTGCATCACAGCGCCGGCAATAGTACTCAGAATCCAATGCAATGCTTCCTCCTACAGTGCCAGCCATGTAGCATCGGAGAGCACAATCAATGTGGGCAGCATGCCCACATATAACAGCCTCGCCCGTCAGTGCTTCACATCTGATGTAATCATAGCCTCCATAGGAGAAATTTATAGTCTTCGAACAAAGAATGCAGCAGCAATCTCGACAGAACTTAGCCTCAGTGCAGCAAATATCACACTCCATGAATGCTAAGGGTGGGTTTTCTGCTTTTTCCAACAAACTGATGCACAACTTATTTCGGGCCTTACAGCATAAGCCATCAGACTGAGAATCAGACTCTTCAATTTCCACACAAGGTGGAATAGGTGGAACAGCTGGAACATGCTTCAGCTTTACAGCACCTGTATATACCCCGCAGAAACAAAGGACACAGTTAGATGACTATAACCATTTCCAATGCCAAACCATTATGTGAGGCTGTTTTAGATATCAAGTTGGTGGTTGATTCTTAAAAGAACTGAGAAATATTATAATCATCATGACACATAGAACCATCTATCAGTAAACTTATTTTTAAAAAGAAAAAAGAGCATTTCAGATTAACATTTCATTATGACAGTTGAAAATTGCAGCTCATAAGCATCATATGAGATTCTATGCATAAAAATACCAAGGATCACCTTTTTGGAATAAGGAAGAACCTGAGTACCTATACATAGACCATTAGTTTTTCCAAAACTGACAACAACAGATAAAACCACATACTACAGGAATGTAACACACTTAATAAAACAAAAATAGTCACACACACACGTGTCTTGTATATATAATGTAACAAGTAACAGCATTGTGCTTCATCTTGTTAAGAACATAGGATAAGTGTCTTGGTTCAAGAAGCCACCAGCAAAAAAAACAAAAAGAAAGAAAAGGAGAGCAACGGTAACAATTAATAATCATTTCAAAGAAAAACAAGGAGGTGTGACTGCTTATCTATACAAAAATGCCAAAGAAATATGAATAAGAACTAAAGATGTAAAAACACAAAACATGAGAAAGAAAAGACATGGCTGACCATTTGCTAACAGTGACATTTCCGCTGGAATCTTCCACGAGAATGATGCAAAAAATTCTTTGAGGTCTGTACCAGGAAATGATGCTTGGATATATCGTTCAACTGCAAGCTTGCTTGCAAAACTATTTCTCCTACCCGTAGTATTCCCGGCCCCATCATGGCAAAGTCTCTTTGGAAGATAAAGGTACCTATCCAGAAAGTGTCCAGATCCAGAAACTCGCTTTCCCACTTTCCACCGCCAAGTATCACCGGGATGAGGCCAATTAACAGGAGCATAAGGCAAACCTTCACCAGACTCATCAGGTGCAACTCGCCTATTAGACAGGTCATTTTCATTTGCCCTAGGTGTGCTTCCATCGCTTTCCTCATGAATGTCAATCTCCATCATTGATTTTTCAGCAAATGATTGGATGCGGGTAGTTCAAATTGTACCTACAACAAAATGATTCATTCTGATTTCAACGTAACTTTACAATGGAAGTACAGTGATATAAGTATACACCAATCATTCTTTCTATTCTGAAAGTTGATCTACTTGATATTGGATAAGTACATAATGGCATCTATCTTGAACCCAATTATTATTGTAGCAACATGGATGAGCCGAAGTTTAGAGCACAGCATGAATATAAGTATACGAGATGATAGCTAGGAAAATCTTTCACTCAATTTATTTTAACAGACGGAGAATAACTCTACGGGGAAACGAAGTTCTGGAATTTACAGTTCAGAGAACTGGAGGAAAAATTATAGGAAAAAATTTGTAAATTGTTTAGTCAAGGCTTCAAATGAACATAAAGACTAACTTCTGACATTTTTGACTGAAAATTGAAAATAGAAAATAAGATTCATGATGCTCCAAATTCCACATCTCTTATGCATTAGGGTGACAAAGGGAATAACGTAAGGCAAAAGAATCAAAAAGCCAACTTCAGCTCGCCTTTGATTGTTAGATATGGTATCTGGGTCCAACCAAAGCCCATATAGTTCAAGAAGCCATGGTATGGTGATCCCTCCATGTCTGTGTGGGAGAGTGCACCGGTCCTGTGCTACAAGGTAAGGTGTATTTGTAGGCAGGTAAATCGGTGCCTCCCGCATCAGTATGTCTCATCCATTGGTATAACATTGATATACATGATTCCTCCCTTGGCGACAACACCAAGGTGCAGCAGAGGGAGATTGTACCAAGCAAAAAAACACACCTCAGTAATGCATTCAGGAAGTTCTAAAGCAGATCACAACAATCATGGTCACAACATTGATAAAAATCTGTTTAAAAATTATATTAAAAAACTCGGAACTCAGTTCAAGTATACAAAACATTTTCCCATCTCATATCAGACCAATTCTAAATTGAAATAATATCTCACATTGTTCAACTGATTCATCAACTAATTTTTACATTAATTTCATTTTTGCTTCTCCAAGCATCCTCATTAATGTGCAATAATCAATAACTCAGCTCAAAGAATACAGGATTATCAATTATATCATAGTAATCTCTGAAAATCATGAATTCTTTACAATGTCAGGTTTCAAATTTTCTCAAGTTTTCAAAATTTTCAGGTTTTATTTACAATCACAATTACAATTAGCTTCAAAAGGATCAATATCCTTTATTAAAGATCATTCATGTCCTCCATTTCAAATTACAATTCGCCCAAAAAAACAAATATATACATATATGAATTATACCTCAGAAGAACATTTGCATTGAAATCTCAGAGAGAGATTAGGGTTTCTGATTCCGGCAAAAGACCTGTGAGAGAGACTCAAATTCATAGAGGATCAGTTTCGTTTTTTTGGGAAAGAAAAGATTAAAATTCAGAACCAGACAATGTGTTTCACTAAAACAAAAACTCAACAAAGAAAAAAAAAATTAAGAAAAATAGCAAAACCCTAAGGAAAACCCTCGGAAGAGAGAAAGAGGATGACTGTGGGAGTACTGGATCGGAAGTCGTTACCGTTAAAAGGCGACGGGGGTCAACGGTGAGTGGCGGAGAGAAGAAGGGAAACGGCAATATCAGGAAGTTTGGGGGTGTTTGGGGTGAATAAAAAAAAAGGTGAGGTGGGCAAGTTGAGGAATATCTCAAAAAGCCTTTGGGTGGTTCAAGGACATGTCAAATGAGTTTGGGGTAACAAAAGTTCGGGGGTAACAATGCTTTTATACACTTGTATAATGGGCCGGGCCAGGTCGAACCGACACGAGTAAAGTAGGGTCTGATGCCCAGATGCGGGTCGTCACAAACGACACGAGAGCCTGTTTAAGATGGATCATAATGTACAGTTAAGGTAAAAGGCTTGGAGTTTTTATGACTGATAATTGTTTGTTCTTAACTGTACGATGTTTGTTCTGAAGTTCTTTTCCACAAAATTCGTTTGATTGTGAAAGGATGTGACTGGTTAACGAGATATGACAAACCACAGAGGCAATCTTGTAAGGAACTTCGAACACCATAAGTGTCTTCGCTTAACCCATGCACGGTTACTTGACGTGCGTATCAAGCACTGTTTGGAGGGGAAAAAATCTATACTGGAGATTATCTTTTACACTTTTGGTAATAATATGCATAGCGCCGGAAATCTATGCACGGTTGTGCGGCAACGTAACGAATTTAACGAACTGTGTTTCTCATTTATAGTAACATGCATTAATAAAGATACAGACTATTGACATGTAACATAACGGTAAAATCGGATGCCACCAAGCCACCTCTATTTGTAATAAATTTAACATTTAAATTGTTTCCTTGAATATTTATATTTTCTTTAAACTCTCTTCGACTATTCTAATTGAAGACCAATACTTAGAATCTCGCATTTTATAAGTTAGTATATTAGGATTTCTAAATTCAATAAAAATATATTTAGGGAGAGAAGTGCATGCCACGCTCCTACCATTCTACATCCTAAAATAATCAATTTTAAACAATATTTTCAAGATGAATTCTAAAATTTGCAACAAAATATTGTTTTTGTTAAAGAAGAAATTTACATTCATATCCTTGATGATGTGTCTTGACCAAATCTTCTCCTTATTAAACTAGAATATCTCTTAGATATCTATCCCTGATTTACAAGGATTCTCTATCTAATGCTTATATATAAAGGTCAATCTATCAATGAATGAGTAGACATTTTTCTCTCTCGTATTCTCATACTCTATAACACGTTATCAGAATTGGTGCCCTAACCAAGAGATAATAGGCCAACCATCCTGAAAAACCCTAAAACCTTCGAAACCCCAAACTTTTTCCCGAAACCCTAATCTGCCCGTTTCGTTTTTCCCGATTTCCAACCGGATTTTCTTCTGTCCACGGTCGGAATTACATATCCACAGAAAACCCTCGACATCCCGGTTCCACCCCACCGGTCTCACCCCGAGAACCGCTGGAAAGTTCCTGAACCGGCCGTCGGAAGTTTCCAGACCGCCACCGCCATCGACCACCGGTTCACCGCCTTCCCTTGCTCCAATCGACCTGATTTTTAGACAGCAGCTTCCTCTTCCAGTGGTGCTCCTCCTGTTTAAATTTCAGCTCCAACCTCGAAGCATAAGTAGGTGAAAAGTTGTTTTCTCCTCTCAGCAACCTTTAGAAACCAAAGATTTCAAGATTGCTCGTCTTTCAAGGAAAGCCAGAAAGGTTCCCAACCCTTGGTCGAAGCCTGCAATCGACTCAAACTCATCAGAGGTAAATTTTTAATTAAGGTTACTGCTTTCCGAATTTCAATTCATAGTTCGGGCTTAGTAGCTTTTCCATCTATCCCCTCTCTATGACGGGATTGGGTTTTGGGGGGGAATAGGGTTTTGGAGTTTTGTTGGGGCTCCCATCCTCTATTAAACTTTGTGACTTCGACATACGCGTCACCATATATTTGCGACTGCGATTATGCATCGCTGCGACAGCTGTGAGCGTCGCCTACAAGGGAAGAATCGATTGTGACTGCGATTACGCGTCACCTACTTTTACTTGCATCGATTTTATGACCACGTCTTTGGTTTATTAACTAATTCCAATCCCCTTGTCTTTTGTAGATGACTGAGCCATCCAGGCCCGAGTTTGAGATCCTCGATAACCGAGGTAAGGAAAGGAATATCACCAATTGGTGTTCGATGTGACGAATACGTACATCGGCAAGCGGTTGACAACCACCATCTTTCTGCCGCCGAATGGCCCTCTAGCAAGTGACGAGGCCAAGGCACAAGCCCTCATGTTTCTGAGGTGCCACATTCATCCAACTCTGAAGAAACAATACTTGAAAAGGGAAGACCCCAAAGATCTATGGGATGTCTTGAAGCAACGCTTCAACAACGTACATGATGTACTCATTCCAGAGTTGACTGCTCGTTGGGAATCCATTAGGCTAATGGACTTTGCTAAAGTTGAGGATTACAACCAAGCTATGTTGAACCTCCAAGCAGAACTAAGCTTTTGTGGCGTCGACAAGACTAACAAAGATATGATTGAGAAGACTTTGTACACTTTTCCGACATTGATGAGCTTACTTAGCTATCAATATCGCCTTGAGTATGAGAAGAACCGTGTTACGTCTTTCAGTGACCTCATATGCGTGCTAGCAAAGAAAGAGCGGCACCAGGAGATTATCCTCAATAACAATGCAAGGCTAGTTGGGACTAAGAAGATTCATGTGTCCAACCAAACTAGTGGAGGTAAAGCTCTAAGGAAAAGAAGAAACAGAAAACCTGCACCATATGAACGTGAGCAGAATTAGCCACGTGGTCACGGTAATGGCAATAATCGGCGTGGAAACAACCGCAGCAACACTTGGAGGCGTGATGACAGAAATTCTGCCCCTCCTAGGAACAATAACCGCGGCCGTGGCCGCCAAGGTGAGAAATCCGGCCAAGGCTGAAATCCTCCCTCTAACTCGAACCAGAGGAGGCGATCTCCATGCTATATTTATGGATCTATCGCTCACTTGCATCATGATTGTCGTGCTAGCAAAGAAGCTATTGATACCTACAGAAGACACAAGCAGTACTTGGCTGAAAAAGCTAACTTTACTGGGGGAGATGACATTGGTGCTGAGCCTTCCACCAATCTCACCATAGCAGATTTCGAAGCTAAGAAGCAAGCTAGTTATGCACACATGGATGCTGCGGATTTTGATTAAACTCTTTTGATTAGATGTTTTTTTTTTCTCTCTGCTATTTCTGTTTGGCACTTGTTTAGCCACAGTCATTTTCGACCCTTCAGTCAGTTTTTATGGAATTAGACATCTTTTGATGTATTTTTGAGTTGACATTAATAAAATCTCTCCTTTACGTTTCAGAATGTTCAGTTGATTGAGAATTTATTCCCTTATGAATGGTTCAAATTGCACAAAGCTATAAGCTTCATTACATGACAAATATACTAAATCCACATGTTTTCGTGGTCTTACAATTGGTTATGGCATAAAGAATGGCAAAACATATGCAAAAATTACGAAAAAACACTAAGGCAACAAACTGTCGTGTTTCGACACTATCACAACGCCCCTGAGCGTCTCTGTTGTGCGCTGGGCGACTGCTTGCGCCCCTAGAGGGCCCTTGTCGCAACATGCCATGTGTTGATGCCGGCAGAACGCCCCTAAGGCGTTCTTGCCGAAATCTGCCGCACACAAGTGGGCACAGTGCGCCCCTGTCGAGCCCATGCCGGCAGCAAGCCCATGCTGCGCCTCGGCTGAGCCCCTGCGCGTTGTTGGGTTCTGCTGCGCGTCGCTGAGCCCTGGCTGCGCTACAGCGCACCTACCGCGCCCCTGCCCGTTGCCTTACATTCCCGCACCCCTGACCGCACCCCTGCGCGTCTCCACGCGCGGACAGGCTTTCGGCCGCGCCCCTACGAGTGCCTCGCGCGCTGCCAAGCCTCTATGAGCCCCTAGATGGCTTCTGCCTTCTGCTAGCGCTGTAAGCACACTCCCAACGCCTTTCTGGTGCTACTGCCGTGCATCTTGGCCGGCCAAATTGCTGTAACTTCATGAAATGAATTTTCATGCCGTGTAATTGCACTCATTCAGGATTCTAACTTGGTTCAATTCCAGATTACCCCCTCTATGTTTCATTAGAGTGTTCGTTTTGTCTTAATCAAAGACTAATTACTTTCACACATTTATGTAGATGTCTCATGGCGAAATTGAGTGTCTAGCTGACAGTGGGACTACCCACACTATTCTACATAATAGGGTATTATTTACGGACTTTGTGCCTCACAAATCCTCAGTGACAACCATGATTGGTTCCTCGCCTGTAAATCAAGGCAGAGGCAATGCGTAGTTCTTGTTGCCAAATGGCACAATGATACATGTCACTGACGCGCTTTACGCGCCTAAGGCTAATCGAACCTTGCTATCATTTAGGGACATTCGTGCCAACGAATTTTACCTGGAAACGTTCAATGAGAATGGACAAGAGTTTTTGTTTATCACCTCTAATGATTGCGGCCGTAAACGCATCTTAGAGAAGCTGATGAGTCAAACTAGCAGTTTGTATCTTACAACTATGCAGTTTCTCGCAACTTTTGTGACTCTGAGTCATACAAGCTTTGGCATGATCGTTTGGGACATCCCGGATGTGACATGATGATCCGAATTCTCTAGAATTCACATGGACATCCATTTTTTTGAGCACTGAAACGTGTTAGAGCTCTTCCTTCCACCGAAATAGGTGATGCGGCCATGCATGATGCACCTGCCACAGGCTCGGCATCCAAGGCCATTGCCGAGACTCCAAATGCCTCTATGGCTATCTCTAATGCTCACCGCTCGTTTTGCAAAGCTTGTTCACTAGCCAAATTGAATGCAACACCATCTTTTGTTAGTGATTCTAAACAACACATTTCATTCCTACAAAGAATCCAAGGTGATATTTGTGGACCTATCAAACTTGAGTACAAACCATTTTGATATTTTATGGTTCTGGTTGAAGCATCAACACGTTGGTCACACGTTGCTTTGCTATCCACAAGAAACGCTGCATTTGCTAAACTCCCCACTCAAATTATTAAGCTCTGGGCTCACCAACCTGATCATCCAATCAAGTCTATTCGCTTGGACAATGTTGGAGAGTTTACGTTTAAGTCTTTTGACGACTATTGCATGTCTATCGGGATTGAAGTAGAACATCTCGTACCCCATGTGCATTCACAAAACGGTCTTGCAGAAGCTACAATTAAGCGCTTACAATTGATTGCACGGGCCTTGGTGATGCACACCAACTTGCCTGTTTCTGCCTGGGGTTATGCAATTTTGCATGCAGCTGCACTTATTCGTTTTAGGCCCACTGCAACCCAACCATTTACTGTGTACCAGTTGGTAACTGGATATGAGCCTGATATTTCACACTTACACATATTTGGTTGCGCGGTTTATGTGACTACTACACCTCCACTGCGTACTAAGATGGGTCCTCACAGACGATTAGGTATTTATGTTGGCTATCAACATCCTACGATTGTCGGCTATTTAGAACCTTTGACAGGAAATCTCTTTACGGCGAGATTCGCAAATTGTCGATTTGATGAGACATTCTTCCCGTCGTTAGGGGGAAACATGACTGTTTCTGTTCCAATTGAACATCGAGAATTAACATGGTCTGACCCCACTATGTCTCATTATGATCCCCGAACTTCTGACAGTGATTTAGACGTATTCTCGATCTTGGAAGAGTTGCAGATTCGATGCCTGACTCTTTTACTGATATCACGAAAATGACTAGATCAATTATACATGCTGCAAATGTTCTTGCAAGGTTAGATGTCCAAAGGGACATTACCGGCCACACCCGGGCTCAGCAATGCCGGCATTGACGCACCAGATGCCCACGGTGGAGGTGTGGCCGTGGCCTCTACTCCCACCAGGAAGAGGGGGAGACCTGTTGGTTCAACAGATACTGTGCGTAGAAAAAGGTGTGACAGTAAGACACTAAATGATCCACTCATCATCAACACTGTGAATCCTTCACATGAGATTGTCTCTGACTATAGTTATGTCCAAGAATCAAGTTAGCGAATCTAGGGGACGCCTCGGATCCAATGTTGATGTTGGAGAATAAAGAAATCTCACTAAAGTATATTGATACGCATGGTATGATGGAAAGAACTTCCACGACTATTGATGATGTTTTTTCTTATTCCGTCGCTCAAAATATTATCGACAATGATGAGGTTGAACCGCGCTCCGTTGCAGAATGCCAACGTCGAGCAGATTGGCCGAAATGGAAGGATGCAATTCAGGCTGAACTAGACTCTCTAGCAAAAAGGCAAGTTTTCGGTCCGGTAGTGCCATACCCACTGAATGTTAAGCTTGTTGGACATAAATAGGTCTTTGTTTGAAAGCGAATCATTCTGCAAGCATTTTCTCAACGCCCTGGAATTGACTACGAGGAGACATATTCTCCCGTTATGGATGTCATTACCTTTCGCTACTTAGTCAGTTTAGTAGTGTCCGAAAAACTGAGCATACAACTTATGAATATGGTTACTGCATATCTCTATGGGGATCTTGATTCAGAGATATATGTGAAAGTGTCTGATGGACTTTCACTACCCAAGTCAAGTGACTACTTGATTGGGAAAAGATATAAGAATGACAATCTTTGCCCATGTGTGTTCATTAAAAGAACAAGTACCAGATTTGCTATAGTAGCTGTCTATGTTGATGACATGAACATCATCGGTAATCTCAAAGAAATTGATGATACCGTGACCTACTTGAAATCCAAGTTTAAGATGAAAGATCTTAGGAAAACTTAATTTTACCTAGGCCTAGAGCTAGAGCATCAAGAGACTGGAATATTAATTCATCAGTCAGCTTATGTCCAAAAGATGCTCAGGTGATTTAATATGGACAAAGCTTACCCTCTTGGTACTCCCATGGTCACGCGAAGTCTGGATATCAAAAAGGACATATTCCGTCCTAAAGAGGACGATAAGGAAGTCCTTGGAGCTGAAATTCCGTACCTAAGTGCTATCGGAGCTCTATTATACTTGGCTCAATGCACAAGACCAGACATTGCATTCTCAGTAAACTTGTTAGCAAGGTTTAGCTCTGCGCCTACGCAACGTCATTGAACCGGTGTTAAACACATCTTTAGGTACTTGAAGGGTTCAATTGATTTGGGCTTGTTTTTCCCTTACAAAACTGAAGTGGAAGACATGAATGTCGATATCCCTATTGATGGCAACAGTGCCGGCACATTGGTTGAGCTCCTAAGGGCCCCTGCCGTGACCAACAGTGCCTCGGTAGCACTAGGCAGCGCACAACGTGCCCCCAATGCGCCCTTGCCGCAATCTTCCTCGGCCGACAGCGCGCAGCATGCCTCTGCCACGCCCTGTTGTGCCCCTACACACGCAGCGCTGCAGCCGAGCCCCTACCACGCCCCTACGCGTCCTTGAGGGCTTCCAATGCCGCAACCGAGCAGATTTTGTTCCCCAACCAAAATCAAGCTTCCGAAGCTCCTTCTAGCTCAAAATTGACGCAATGTGGTATTGTCCCCTATTCCGAAACACCGAATAATGTGTTGGTCGGATTTGTTGATGCTGGGTATCTCTCTGACCCACACAAAAGACGTTCCCAAACTGGTTATGTGTTCACCATTGGGACTACGGCGATTTCTTGGAGATCTACCAAGCAAACCCTTGTTGCTACTTCCTCGAATCATGAAGCAGTCAAAAAATGTGTTTAGCTTCGCTCTGTGGTAGCTCATATTCGAGAGTCTAGTGGGTTGACATCTACCACTGATGCACCAACTTGTATCTATGAAGACAATGCGGCATGCATTGAACAAATGAAGTTGGGATTCATCAAGGGTGATAATACTAAGCATATCTCGCCTAAGTTCTTCTACAATGAGCAACAGCAACAGCAACAGCAACAACTTTTGAATATCCAGGTGAATCAAGTGAGTTTCGAGGATAATGTAGCAGATTTGTTCACCAAGTCTCTACCCAAATCTACTCTTGAGAAGCATATGCGAAGTATTGGTATGCATCGCTTATCTGAACTCCATAATTGATTTAATTATCAGGGGGAGTTGATTGTGTATACATCAGGGGGAGTCTACGTCACATGTTTTACATTCAAGTTGTAGTTGGCGCGTTATGCTCTTTTTCCCTTCGACCAAGTCTTTTGTTTTTACCCAAGAGGTTTTTGTTTTACTTGGCAAGGTTTTTACTGAGGCAACGTTTATGCACCATGTGATTCTGGTACACGACACAAGGAGGAGTGTTGAAGGAATTTACATTCCTATCCTTGATGATGTGTCTTGACCGAATCTTCTTCTTATTAGACTAGAATATCTCTTAAATATTTATCCCTGATTTACAGGGATTCTCTATGTAATGCCCATATAAAGTCCAATCTATCAATGAATGAGTAGACATTTTTCTCTCGTATTCTCATACTCTATAACAGTTTTTTCTTTCATTTTATTCCTTTTCAAGTTTTCATTCTCTTATGTAGAACGCATGTTTTGGTAATTAATAAAAATGTATATGTATGAAAAACGAGAAGCGTTTAATGCAATGCAACTAGATATTAATTAATTTACAGGTGTTACTTTAATACTTTAAATAGGTAGAAGACTACTTTACGATGAATCCAAATCCAATGAAATGGATGGACTAATTCATGTCATGCGCCATCTATCTCCATTAGTAAGTTTAAAATTGAATTAAATTCAGTTTACCCCCTCAAACTTTATGACTAAAATCAGTTCAGTCCCTAATCTTCTTTTTTTTAATCAGTTCAGTCCCTGAACTTTGAACTTTTAGTTTTCATTAGTTGTGTCTAAATTTCAAAATTGACTTCAATGATTACGACACAAGCTGAGTTGGCCCAAACATGTTATCCCACTTTTACAGACTATGAACCCCTTAGAAGGGTATAATTGACATTTTCACATTTCACCCTAAAATTATAAACATAAATGCTCTAGCAGTACTACAATAGTGCAAAACCACAACTCTTCCTATTTCCTTGTCCTCTTCCACCAAAAATCCACAGAATCCTCCACGAAGTACCACTAGCTGTGTTGAACCCACCATCCATCTCAATGTGCACCACCAGAAGCTGACGCTCGGCCACTATAATCTCATCCATCTCAGTTGGTATGTGTCCTTCAGTCTGATTCGATTGAGGATCGGCGACATATAGCTCATCAAAAACTCATTAGAAATCTGCCTTAAAATTGCAAAACTCGGAGCGGCATGACCGTTGATTTCGCTTCAAGACTATGACGTCACGACTTTAAGTTTCTGGGTTTCTGGGCTTTGAGTTTCGATGATGCCACACCATCGTTATCGTCTTCATCTTGTTGTCGTCTTCATCCAACATATGGATTGACACCAGAAACGACGTCGAATTGGTCAACATGCTCTTCTCATTCTTTACCCTACCAGTCACCTCTTTCGCTCAATCTCTACTGTCAATCGCCTCTCATTCGTCAATTTCAAGGTTTTCACACCAGGGGTAGTTTAATTTTTGACTGTATCTGTAGAGAAAAGCACGACGGAGCTCGCATCGTCATCTCTATGGATATAGGGACGACTAGACCTGTAAATGGACCGGATCTTGATCCGGACCCGCTCCGGATCCGTGGTTTTTAAATGGGTTTGGATCGAAAATTAGACCCGTTGATCCGTTAAGGATCCGGATCCGTTAACTCGTTTATTAAACGGATCGGATATGGATCGAGGTTGATCCGATCCGTTAAGGACCCGGATCCGTTTTAAATTAATTAAATAATATTTTTATAAATATAATATTATTGATAAATATTAAATAATATAATAATTATTTGGATAACTTAAACGTCTAAATTGCGTCTAAAGTATGATCATTTGATGAAGTTGAAGGTTACGATGTCTATGTTCTTTTTATGCTCTGTGCTAAATACATTGGAGGTTTAGTATTTTGAATATATTAATTTATTGTTAAGGAGTATTTTGGCCATGTAATTCAACTTTTGATGTAAACCTTTATTTTATTATAATATTTCATTAGTGTTTTATGAAAATTTATGATAAAATTAAGAAATTATTATTTAAAATTTGAAAATATTTATAATCATAAATGGATCGGGTATCCGTTAACCTGCCAGATCTGGATTTGGATCTAGCTATCAAAGATCCGACAGGTAACGGGTCGGATCCGGATCCGGATCTAGGTAGATCCGCTCCAGATCTGGTCCATTTACATGTATAGGGACGACTGTATTTTAATTTTTGAGTAACCAGGGGTAGTTTAGATATTTTTCTCAAATGAATGGTGAAAGGCTGAAAAGTAGGCCACTGTGTCGGCTCCAACTCACCAGATGACATCACTTTTCGAGCTAAATTCAAATTTTAGACTAGGGTGATGCATTTTGAAAGTTTAGGGACTAAACTGATTAAAAAAAAAATCAGAAACTGAACTGATTTTAGCCCTAAAATTTAAGGGGGTAAACTGAATTTAATCCTTTAAAATTTGTTAGTTTAAAGTTCAAATTTTAAACCGCAAGTTTCAAAACCCATATATCTTTTAATGGGAGATTGGGTCTATTAACAAAATCAGTTTTAAGGGTTCAATATGAGCAAGTTAACTGGTTCTATGGAAACTTGTTTCCACTTAAAATAGATATAACAATGGGTTAATTACATGGATTAGATCATCATATGGGCTAAAAACATCATCCACCAGCATAAAATTGGTCTGAGTTAGAGCTGGGTAGGATTAACCCACGTCTTAGTCCGGACTGATTTTGCTACAGGGTCCACAATCATCTTCATTAATTATAGAAAACTACTTATACATGGGTCCCGAATGAGTATTTATTAAAATATTTCAACAGACCTTTAATATGGGCCGTTCAGATCAAGATCTGACGAACCGTATTTATAAAAAACAATTCTAGTTCAATTTATTTAATTTGTATTACATAAGCATTTTTCGTATGAATAAATAATTATTGAATTCAATAATGAAGTGAAAGACAATAATTATTTATCATTTATAAAAAGCATGTTTTATAAATTATGAATAGTAATTGGTCCTCGATTTAATCTCGTTATATTGTTAAACCAATGACAAATTGTTGATTTTAATAAATAATGTATTAACCCGAGTTAAAAATTGGTCCAACCCATCTAAAATGGGTGCATTTTCTCTTAGGATGGGTTAACACCTTAGCGACCAAGTCCACAATATAGGTTCCACCCGTTTTGAAAAGGCCAGTATTTTGCTACAATGCTACAACCGATTTATGGGCTGTTTATTTAATTAAATATTTGGATGTTAATATTTACACCAAACAAATTAATAAAAAGATTAATTTCAGTTTATACTCCTGAAGTTTACTGTTAACACCATTTCACCCCCCATACTTTTAATTTTGAAAATTTACCCCCTAAAGTTTACAATTTTAATAAATCATGTCCAATTGCTGAAATTTCGTCTAATTCGAGCGTTAGTTTTGACTTCATAACTCACTAAAATGGCTAAAATAGTTTTATAACAACATAAATCGTATTTTAAGATTTTTTTCTAAGATTTCATGCTATCATTTGACATCCAAATCGGACA
This sequence comes from Fragaria nilgerrensis, assembly GCA_010134655.1. NCBI lineage: Eukaryota > Viridiplantae > Streptophyta > Magnoliopsida > Rosales > Rosaceae > Fragaria > Fragaria nilgerrensis. Next base: position 19,349,565 of record CM020980.1, read on the forward strand.
GAATTTTAGCTATTATGTCTGGTTACTGAAAATTAGAGACTTTAGGGGGTAAATTTTTAAAATTAAAAGTATGAGGAATGAAAGGATGTTAACCCTAAACATTCAAGAGGGTAAACTAATCCTTAATAAAATATTCACTGGGCAATGTCTTGACTCAGTGACCTATTGAATGAAGAATGTCTTGACCCAATAACTCAAACTAAAGACGGGGTAAGCAGATGTTAGTGGCAAAGAATAGTGTTTTGACCCAATGACCCACCAGGTGAACTTATTTTTTGGATTGAGATCACACGATTTGCTTAAAGGATTTCTAAACCTAGAGACTAATTTGTGTCGGGAGATCATATCAAAACGCTTCATCTTCTCTCGCTACAAAAAATAAATTGAGATTTAACTCCAATCAGCGTCTGCAGGTTTCAAACCTGGGTTCCACACCTAGGCTCTTACCAACTTGACCACCTGTGGTGGTTCCCACCAGGTGAACTTATTTTAAAAACATCTCCAACCAATTTCAAAACCCAAACCCGTTTTGAATTTAAAAATTTATATAATTTTTTTTAGGATAGAAATACTGGAGCCATCATTAACTGGAATTAAAGATACATTTCTTCATAAAAATGTCTTGAATGAAGGTTGGTGAGATAGATCGAGTCTTATTTGCCATCAATTGGTGTCTCATATGCAAAGCTATAGCTAGTAAGCCTATGTGCTTTAGGGTTACACTACCAGGACAAGCACTTTAGCCGATAAAAAAGTTTCGTCGGCCTGTTAGCTTAATTCGTCAGCTAAGATCTTAGCCGACAAGCCTTCATCGGCTATGCTTTCGTCAGGAAAGGGTCGTCGGTGATGACTTTAGCCGACGACACTAGAAGACGTCGTCGGCTATCGTCCCAGAATTTAGCCGACGAAAAAGACGTCGTCGGCTGTTGTCCCAGAATTTAGCCGACGAATATCTTAAATGTTTTGTCGACCGTAGTCTGAGACTTTAGCCGACAAAACAGACGTCGTCGGCTTTTGTCCCAAAATTAATCCGACGAATATCTTAAATGTTTCGTCGATCGTAGTCTGAGACTTTAGCCGACGAAACATTTAATATATTCGTCGGCTATAGTATGTAATAAAATATTAAAAAATAACTATAGCCGACGAAATATAGTCTGTTTCATCGGCTTTATGAGGGTTTAGCCGACGAAACATGCCATAATTCATTGGCTAAACCTTGAAAAAAAAATTAAAAATACTATAGCTGACGAATATCTTACATGTTTCGTCGGCTATAAGTCCATTCCAGTATAAAAAACAAACCCGAAATTTCTAAATTACCATTCCAAGCAAGCTGCAAAATACACCAAAACAGTTCCATATAACCAACAACAAGCACATAAAACTATATAATTGATCAACTACACAAAATCTAGATCGTCTAAATCAATATCTGATTCTAGGGGCTGTTGCGGAGGAGGTTGCGGCGGCTCAGGTAGCGGTATAGGCGTAGGCATGGGCGAAGCCGGAAGTCCCTAAAGCTGGGCAGCTGTAAACTCCTGCAAGTACTGGAACATCTGCTGCTGCTGGGCCTGGTGGGTGGCATATACCGCAGCAGTATAGGCAGCCTGAGCAGCTTGCTGTTCCCGTAGTCTCTGAACTTCTGACTCTAGCTGAGTCGTCCTGCTGCTGGTCGAGGCTGCCTTTCGTTGAAATCCTGGAGTGGTCTTCAGGACCCCCTCACCCTTCTTTCCTAGACCCCGGCAGTAGAAGTTGTTTCCTCACGGTGGGATGGCTGTGCCTATGATCCTCGCCCCAACCCTCGAATCCGAAGTGTCGATCCGGGACATGGCTTCGGACATCTCTTCCTCCTGCGTGTCTGGCCATGTCTCCGTCACTATAGCACTCATCACCTCGTCACTAGCCTCCCTCACCTTCACCTCGGGGAACGTCAAACCACACATGTATTTAACCGTTTATTACTTTAGTTTTTCGAGAAATCAACAATGTAATACATAATATTATTGAGGCATTTTGTAAACTCACCGACATCGCGTTGTCGACTATATCCTTAACCTCCTGCGGGACCTCGCCCCAGTCTGACCACAACATAGGGACTCTATCCCTAATGAGCGCTCCCACGCGGCCGGAGTATGTCCTCGACTTCCCGCCCGATACTATGTGGCCATCCCGGTTAGTATCGATAACGATCCTCCCTGAGGTATTGACGGTCTTCTCGAGAGCCTTCCATGTAACGGGGCCTCTCTTCTTCTTTGTCGGCTTCGCTCCAACGGTTCCTATCACATGATAAACCAAATTGATTATTAAAATTGGAGACCCTTTATTATTAATTATAAGAAAACAAATCATTCATCTTTCATTACCTGAGGGCGATGCGGCGGACGTGACGGATTCCGTCTCTGTCGTCGATGATGATACCCTCGCGGAAATAAGAGGAGTATCAAAAGGCACGAACCGGTACACCGCTGATGGAGCCACTGGCGGGGGCAGTGGATAAATCGGCGTCCCTGAGCCATCGACTGCAGGTAAGGCCCGTATCATCCGCGGAAGGAACAGATGAGGCGGCGGCATCTGTACCCCAGATGACCCACCATCCGAAGTACTAGGACCCGGAGTGGGCGCCCAGTGTATCTCAGGCATACGGGGTGCAGACACCTCCGTCTGGGTCTGAGGCCACAGCTGCCTTGAGGAATGAGGGACGCCCCGCTGCCTCGATGAAGGGGGCACCTCTGGCAGCCTCGAGGAATGGGAAACGCTCGGCGGCTGCCTCTGCACCGTCTCCAAAAGGGTCGCACGTCTGGCTGTGATGAGGCCTCGAAACGACATTTGAGGGTTGCTAGAGGTTCCCTCAGACGATTCAGACCTTTGGCCCTTCGAACCTTTCGTCGATCTAAAATTACCGCTCATCCTGTTTAAAATATTAATTAGTTGCATTCAGATGCCAAAAAAAATACCTAAACGTTTTCGTGTCGTTCCTTCTCCTTCTCTTCGATATACACACCATTCACACACTGCAATTACTATCCAACGTCTTTTTGCTCTATATCCAAAGAAAATTTTTTTTTTCCTATAAAGTTGAGGTTCCAATGGTTTCTCTCTACTATCCAATTCATTCTCAATTTCTCAAAGTCTACTCTAATCCTCTATATCCTCTTGTTAGTTTTACTGTCATCAGACGTATTTTATGACAGTCAAGTATCATATATAATAGGTAACAGGTATTCTCTCCTAAAGAATAAAAATAAAAATAAAAGAAATAGGTAACATATATTCATCAATTTTGATTTATCGCATGTCAATTCCATAGGGCAATTCGGAAAAATTTTGCCCTCGGTATCTAGAAACCCAAGACCAGCCATGTTCATCTTGCTCTGGAATTAGCTAGCTAGGTTAAAAAAAAAATTGAAATCCGTTATTGATGTGCGTACCTCAAATCAACGGCGACCGGCGGCTTGGACGGTGCGGCTTGGACGAGCGATGGGCGAGCGCTGGCGAGGGGCGAGCGACGGCGATGGACTAGCGACGGCGATGGGCGAACGACGGCGATGGCCGAGCAGACTTCTGTGGACGAGCGACGGCGGGCGAGCGCTGACTTTTTTAGGGTTTTTCGAGCCAGCGCTGTGGAGGCTGTCGAGCGCTGGGTTTAATTATATACCCTATACCTTTAGCCGACGAAATAAAAATTTCATCGGCTAAACCTATGAAAGTCGTCGGCTAAATCTATAAAATTCGTCGCCTAAACCTATGAAATTCGTCGGCAAACCTGTTAATCTCATCAAGAGAAAGAATGGAAAATTGCATTGACCGCAACTATCGGCATCGAGACTTTACCGGAATACCGTGATTTTTCAACCGTAGACGTGTTTCACCATTCTGGTCATATCTTATTTCACGACTTTTTTGTGTTTGAAGGATCTACGTATAGTTTGTTTTTGAAACGGAACATTTACTTAACACTTGGTAAACAAGTTATACAACATTAGTAGGCATGTTGTGATTATGATGATTAAACTTGAGAAACGAAAATCCGACCGTCAGATCTGACCACCATGATAAAATACATGTATGAGAAAAAATTCAACTTGATCCGACAAGGTTAAGGGCTCGATCCGGACGGTCAATCTCGTAAGTTAAACCCCTAAACGCACGGTTTGGACCGTCTAAATTACGTATTTTGGCCGGACCTTCAACTGAAAATAGTTTCAAATCAATGAGATGCAACAAGTCGTATAAAAAGTTTACGGAAAATAACCACTGAAGATAGGCTACCTATAGGGAGAAAGAATGGAAAATTGCATTAACCGCAACTATCGGCACCGAGACTTTATTGGAATACCGTGATTTTTCAACCGTAGACGTATTTCACCATTCTGGTCATATCTTATTTCACAACTTTTTTGCGTTTGAAGGTCTTTCCAGTATAGTTTGTTTTTGAAATAGAACATTTACTTAACACTTGGTAAACAAGTTATACAACATTAGTAGGCATGTTGTGATTGTGATGATCAAACATGAGAAACGAATATCCGACCGTCAGATCTGACCATCATGATAAAATAAATGTATGAGAAAAAATTCAACTTGATTCGACAAGGTTAAGGGCTCGATCCGGACTGTCAATCCCGTAAGTCAAACCTCTAAACGCACGAAAAAGGTCATTGGACCATCTAAATTATGTATTTTGGCCGGACCTTCAACTGAAAATAGTTTCAAATCGATGAGACGCAACAAGTTGTATATTAGGGTATTCGTCGGCTAAGGTTTAGGGTTTAGGGTTAAGCCGACGAAATATTAGGGTATTCGTCGGCTAACCACATCTTAGCCGACGAATTATGACTTATTTAAGATGTTTTTAGCCGACGAAATATAGTATAATTCGTCGGCTAAGATGCTTTAAGCAGACGAATTATGGTATATTTCGTCGGCTAAAAACATCTTAAAAAAATAAATTAAAAAAACAAAAGGTTTAATGTAAACCATACTAACTTCCTGTTCATATATCACCAAAATTCATATAAAATAACAGAAATATGAATTCAACATATGTAAACTATAAAGGTAATTTTATTACAGATTAATGGATTACATCTTCTAAATTAAAACTAAGACTCGTAATCGGAATCATCCGATGAGTCTTCTTCGGTGTCAGAATTAATTTCTGGTAATCTATGCTTTTCCTCATCGCCAGAGTCTTCGTTTGTTTCTTGATTTGGATCAACATCAATAAGCCTTGGCTCTTTATCACGAATTCGCACCGAACGACCCGCTTTAAAATTATTAAGGCGAACGGTAGAGGAGTTAGGAATACATATTGCGTTAGGCTCTTGATACGCAACATCTTCTTCCTCGTCTTCGGCCTCTCCAAGTGTAGCCGCCCAATAAATGTTTCGAGGGTGCACAAGGTTGACTACTTTCCACGCGTCACACTTAGCAAGGTCATCAAGATAAAACACTTGTTTTACCGATGTGGCAAAAACGAACGGGTCATCTTCGTAACAACTTGTAGTAGTGTTCACCGATAATATTCCGTACTGATCGGTCTTCATGCTCTGCGGCCTAATATCAAACCATCTACACTTGAAGAGGTGCACTGTCATGCCTTGCCCATAAACGAGTTCCACCACTGAATAGAGAACACCGTAATAGTCAACTCCATTCCGCCCACCATGTGCCATCACCCCAGAATTCTGTGTTCTCCGTTTGCTGTCTCTCTGTTCACATATAAATTGCACGCCATTCACCTTGCACATCGGATAAACTCTTGACATTATCGACTTCATCGCTAGAAGTCTTAGTTCATGCGACCAATTTAGGTGACCGTCAAATTGAATATGATTCATCTGCAACCAACCATTCAACTGTAAATATGGATAATTATGTAATAAACATAAATACGTACAGAAATATTGAATTACTTACCCAGCCGCCAAAATAGATTGCGAACTCTATGTCACATCCCGACCCGTAAATTTTTTCTTATTTACTAGCTTGGTTATAATAAGAATTTTTACCGTCTCCGAAATTGAGATATAGTTTAATTGGTCCCTAGAGGGGTTTTGAGGGACGATTATTTCGGAGAGTTATTCGTAGGAGAAAAATGTAACGACGGTAAAATAGTAAATTTTAGCTAGTAAAAGGTAATTTTTATTAGGGTATTTTATTTTGGGGTGTTAAATTGGTGAAGTTGGGTATTTTTTTTATGTTGGGCCGGGTTGGTGTGAAGCCCAAACCCATTTTTTTTCTCTCTTTTCTCTTCTCCCTTTCTCTCTCTTCTCTCTCTTTTCTCTCCCGCGCTCTCCCTCTCTTCTTCCCGCTGCCGGATTCTCTCTCCGCTATCCGGCGCCGTCCGGCCAAGCCAGGCTGCCGGACTGGTTCCGTTCGGACCCCCGCCGTTCCCTCTCTCTTTCTGGGCCGGTGACCGGCCGGTTGCGCCGCCGAACGGGGAGGAAACTCCCCTAGCAGCCGATTGCCCTTTTCACCGGAACTCCCTCCTCCGACCACCAATCCGGGCAAGTTTGGTACGGTTTTGAAGCTCTCCTCCCGTGCAACAACCCCTCTAAAAGGCTCGATCCCTCTTGAGCTCGGTAAGGAGAAATTCGAAGTTGAAATTCTAGGGCTTTTAAGGTGTTTTCGTTCGATTGACCTAGTTAGGCTTGAAATTGGACCTAGTGATAGTTATGAAAGTTGTTTGGGATGATGAGAGGAAGATTCTGTTAAAATTTGGTAGAATTTGGACGTCGCCGGAATCGACCTCCGGCAGCCGCTGCCGGCGGAGCCGCCGCCGCCGTTTTGGGGTTTTGTATAATTTTAAATGTGTAATAATTAGAGGAGTTTAATGAAGTGAATTGTGGAATTTTCAGACGAGTTTTGAATAGGTTTGTGAATTTCCGAAGTTTGGTATTTAAGCGGTTAAATAATGTAAAATCCGATCGTAGGATTTAAATCAATTTCTAGGGAAGGTTGTATTTACGACTGCCGAGTATGATATAAAAGTTTGGATCATTTCGATTTAAGAATATCGAACTTAGGCAATGATGAGCGTATTTATGGCTCTCGATTAATTTTGCCTATTTTATCAATATTGGATTTTTAGTGAAAAATTAATTATATATTTGGAACAGGACGTGAGGAGACTCAAATTAGAGAGACCTCGGATCGACGTCAGGCTTAGGCCTAAAGTTGTGAGTAGACCTTTGTTTTAAATAAAAAGCATGCGATGAATGATTTTATTAATCATTTGTTTATTCTGATGAGATTTATTGATTGCTCGCCTATTTGATAATTTTTAGAGAGATCCCGAAAATGAGATTTTCAGTGGATATATATGTTTTGGATTTTATGAGAATAGTATGTATATAAATGCTAGCTAGCCATACGTACTTGGTCCGTCATAATGAGGTAAAATACCATTATGGCGTGTCGTGCGTGTTAGACACAAGCGTCATAGCCCTATATGAAAACTTCTTTCTTTTTCGGTTTATTTAGGTTTTCATATAGGGAGTCCACACGTATATGTACACCGTCCCTTTTTGGTCATAATGAGGAAAAATACCATTATGGCGCAACGTGAGCGTTAGACGCCAGCGTTGTAGCCTTGTATGAATTTCTATTTTTCTAAATTGTTTCTAGGATTCATACAAGGAGTCTGACGAGTGTAGATACATACGAATATATGATTATATATAGTTAGCCTGAGAGACTCCATTTTATTTGAGTTTGTGACTAGCCAGTGCTAGTAGTGAAATTGTCAGATTATGAATAGAGCGCTTTTGAGCTGCCGCATGCAATATATTTTCTATGAAATTAAATTGGGAATGCATAAATAGTTTATTATTAAATTATTTATGTCCACTCACTCTAACGTTATTAAATGTCTTCCCCTGGGCCCTTCGTTTTAAAATGCCCAGTCTGCAGGATTGCATAGTTGAGATCGGGCGTACATGGAGAAGAGGCATAATCAATAGTATAGCTTCCGCTCTTTTCTATTTATTTCTAGTTCATTTCCTCTCAAATAGAGTTGCTCTGAATATGTTGGTTATAGGATCTTTGTTAGATTAGTAAATCTATATTGGGAGAGGTTGTAATTTGTGGGGAGCACGAAGGCTCCAGGAGTCTATAAGGTTGGATTTGGGAGTCCACGTAAATACACCGTCCTCTTCGGTCATAATGAGGAAAAATATAATTATGGCGCAACGTGAGTGTTAGACGCCAGCGTTGTAGCCTTGTATGAATTTCTATTTTTCGAAATTGTTTCTAGGATTCATACAAGGAGTCTGACGAGTGTAAATACATACGAATATATGTTTATATATAGTTTAGCCTGAGATGCTCCATTTTATTTGAGTTTGTGACTAGCCAGTGCTAGTCGTGAAATTGTCAGTTTATGAGTTGAGCACTTTTGAGCTGCCGGATGCAGTATATTTTTCTATGAAATTCAAATGGGAATGCATAAATATTTTGTTATTAAATTATTTTTGTCCACTCACTCTAACGTTATTAAATGTCGTCCCTTGGGCCCTTCGTTTTAAAATGCCCAGTCTGCAGAGTTCGGATTGGATCTAGTAGGAGACGAGGCATAGTCACCCGTATTTCCACCACCTTTCACCAGTAGGTTACCTGTTTAACCTACCTGCGTTTTCTTACTTCCGCTAGTGTCTAGTAGCTCTGAATACTTGGGTTTAATGTATATATTTTTGGTTGTGGGTCAAGGCTTTTTGATATTTTAGAATATTTGACGGAAGATGTATATTATCTTAGATAATGTTTATTATCTTGTTGGTGGTGATTGTATTTGGGGAGCACGAAGGCTCCAGAAGTTAAAGGTGGATTGGGAATTTTAGGAGTGTTTGCAGGTTTTTGATTTGGAAGGGTTGTCCATTTCCAAGGGAGGTTGTACCGAATTTTACGGTAAATCTTTCCTTTGAGGTGGTCCCGCACGATTTACTCCGGGTTTATGGTGAAATTCGGGGTGGGTCGTGTCAGTTGGTATCAGAGGTTTAGGTTTCCTTTTCCTGCTTCCTTGTCACTATCATATTTGCCTAAGCAGCACGTAGTGTCTATAGAGTGATGATCCGTCCGTGGTGGATTCATTGACATTTTATGTTTATGATGCTATATGTTATTGGGTATGTGTGATAGTTGAGTTAGTCTTGTTTATGGACTGCTAAATATTTTCTTCCTCAGGTACTATGCCTCCTAGGCGCCCATGGCAAACCCGTGTGACTACTTCGACCAATGCCGATGAGGGCCATGAGGTCAGGGGATTGGTTGATGATATTGGAAATTTGCTGAGGGATGTCATGGATCGAGCTCCACACCCTCATGCGGTAAAAAGGAGAGAAGTTTATGAGGCTGGAGCCAGAGAGTTCAAGGGTGCCAAGGGACTCCTTCATGCTCACAATTGGGTGGACAAGATAGAAAATGCTTTTGCGATCACTGAGTTACCAGAAGAAAGGTGAAGATGGCAGTGACTTTTCTGGATGATTCAGCACATCACTGGTGGTCGCTTGCCAGCAGGAATGTTGAGGATGCTCTGAGTATGTCGTGGGAGTAGTTTAAGACTATCTTCTTGGGGCAGTATTTCAATCATGCCCACCGCAGCAGAATTCAGTCGGATTTCCTGCATATGACGAAGAGGGATAATGAGGGTATCATAGAATTCAAGGAAAGATTCACTTCCTTAAGCTACCATGTGTCATATCTGGTTCCTGATGAGAAGACCAGGATTGAGATGTTCATTGGAGCACTTGGTGGAGTGTATGTAGACAAGATAATGGGGGTAATTTACCTGACTTTTATGGATGCAGTTGGTGCAGCCATGACCATTGAGTCCAGGGGGACATATGGTGTTCGGCCCCGTGATTACAGTGGTCCTAGTCAGGGTCCATCCAAGAAGGCTGCTTCATCATCCGCTTCTGGGTCTTCTGCTGGTAGTGGCAGTAGTGGGGGATCGAGCTCTGGTGCTCGGAACAGGAACATAGGACATTTCAGGACACCTTCTCAAAGTTATTTGGGTAGGCACCAGTCTAGGCAGTATGGTTCTAGTGGCAGTTTCCAGGGTGGGTCATCTAGTAGCCAGACTTAATATTATGGGCAGCAGCAGTTTTCTAGGTGCTATGAGTGTGGTAGTCTGGATCACTTCAGGAGAGATTGCCCATTGTTGGCTCAGAGGACCACCCCTACCCCTACTCAATCAGTTGGTCAGTCTTCAGCTAGAGGTTCTAGTAGTAGTGCCCAGGGCAGTGCTTCGGTCAGAGGTGGCTCTCAGCAAGGCAGTGATCAGTGTGGACGTCCCATGACTCGCGCTAGATTGCATGCTATGACCCAGCAGGAAGGACGTACTTCTCCAGATGTCATCATTGGTACGTTATTAATTTTTGGTCAGCCTGCATGTACTTTAATTGATCCTGGAGCCACGCATTCATTCATGTCTAGTAGGTTTGGCCTCCATGCCAATGTGCCATCATCGTCTCTTCCAGGTGAGTGGCATGTATCTCTACCCTCCGGTGAGGTGATGAGAATTAATTGGGTGTTTAGTGGATGTGAAGTTTTAGTAGAGGGATTTAATTTCAAGGCCGATTTAATTCCTTTAGAGATAGTGGAGTTTGATGTGATCTTGGGGATGGACTTTTTGGAACCATATAGAGCTTTGATAGATTGTTTTTAGGAAGTAGTGGTGCTTCGAAGTCCAAGTGGATTTGAGGTTGCTTTTCAAGGGGAAAGAGATGTTATTTCGAGTTGCCTAATTTCCGCTGTTGCTACAAGGAAATTATTAAATACAAGCTGTCAGGCGTATTTAGCTCATGTGGTGGATACAAGTATGAGAGTTTTGGGAGTAGAATATATTCCTATAGTAAGAGAGTTTCTAGATGTTTTTCCTGAAGAGTTGCCTGGTTTGCCTCCTGCAAGGGAGATAGACTTCTCTATAGAATTACTTTCCGGAACTATGTCTATCTCTCAGGCACCTTACAGAATGGCTCCAGCGGAGTTGAAAGAGTTGAAGACTCAATTGCAAGAGTTGGTAGACAAGGGTTTTGTTCGGCCTAGCATGTCTCCATGGGATGCTCCGGTATTGTTTGTTAAGAAGAAAGATGGCACCATGAGACTATCCATTGATTATAGGAAGTTGAATCAGATCACAGTGAAGAATAAATATCCGTTGCCTCGGATCGATGATTTATTTGATCAGTTGAGAGGTGCTTCTGTTTTCTCCAAGATTGACTTGAGATCTGGGTATCATCAATTACGGATCAGGGAGAGTGACATAGTCAAGACCGCCTTTCGATCACGTTATGGTCATTATGAATTTATGGTGATACCATTTGGATTTACTAACGCACCTGCTGCTTTTATGGATCTCATGAATAGGGTGTTTAGTCTATATCTTGATCGTTTCGTGATCGTATTCATAGATGATATTTTAGTTTACTCAAAAAGTGAGAAGGAGCATGCCAAACATCTAAGAATAATATTGCGGACTTTGAGGAATTCCCAGTTATATGCTAAGTTAAGCAAGTGTGGGTTTTGGCTAGATAAAGTGGGGTCCTTGGGCCATGTGGTTTCGGCAAAAGGAGTTAGTGTAGATTCCCAAAAGGTGGAAGCAGTGTCAAATTGGAGAAGACCCACCACTGTGACGGAGATCCATAGTTTCTTGGGATTAGCAGGTTATTATCGGCGCTTTGTGCAAGATTTTTCAAGGATTGCTACTCCTCTTACAAGGTTGACCAAGAAAAGTGTTAAATTTGAATGGTCAGATGAGTGTGAGCAAAGTTTTCAAGAATTAAAGAATCGTTTAATTAGTGCCCCTGTTTTGGCACTTCCGGATGATAGTGGGGAGTATGTGGTCTTTTGTGATGCTTCTGGACATGGTCTAGGTGGGGTATTGATGCAGCATGAGCGAGTTATTGCCTATGCTTCCAGGCAATTAAAGCCGCACGAGGGGAATTATCCTACTCATGATTTGGAGCTTGCAGCGGTAGTTTTTGCTCTCAAGTTGTGGAGACATTATCTTTATGGAGCCAAGTGTCAAATTTTTACCGATCACAAAAGTCTTCGGTATGTGTTCACTCAAAGAGAGCTAAACTTGAGACAGAGATGGTGGATGGAGTTGATTAGTGATTATGATTGTACTATCGAGTATCATCTTGGAAAAGCTAATGTGGTAGTTGATGCTCTTAGTCGAAATCCCTCTATATCCTTGTCTCACTTGAGGACGGTTCGAGTTCCACTTCTTAGTGAGTTGTGAGCTACAAGAGTGGATTTAGCAGTAGATGAGGTTAGTGCCTTGGTAGCTAGTTTTCATGTGAGGCCAGTTTTGGTTGATAGAGTACGGGAAGCACAGAATAATGATCCTTCCATAGTTCGATTGATAGAAAGAGCTTTGAGCGGAGCCGCAGCCGATCATTTTTCAGTTAGAAGGGATAGGACTTTATTGTTTAAGAATCGGCTTTGTATTCCAAAAAGAAATGAAGAGTTGAAGAGTGAGATATTAGAGGAAGCTCATAGTTCTGCTTATGCAGCTCATCCGGGTAGGATAGAAATGTATCGGATTTTGAAGGATTATTATTGGTGGCCAAACATGAAGAGGGAAATTGCAGCTTTTACGAGTAGATGTCTGATTTGCCAGCAAGTAAAAGCTGAAAGGCAGAAGCCTTCTGGATTGCTTGAGCCGTTGCTTATTCCAGTGTGGAAGTGGGACCACATCACCATGGATTTTGTTTTCAGTTTACCTCGTACATGTGAAGGGCATGACGGTATTTGGGTGATTGTGGATAGACTCACCAAGTCTGCACATTTCTTGCCAGTGGGAAAGAAGTATAAATTAGATAAATTGGCAGAACTTTATATGAATGAAATTGTGAGGCTTCATGGTGTGCCTGAATCAATAGTGTCAGATCGGGATCCTAGATTTGCTTATAAATTCTGGGGAGCTCTTCAAGCAGCTTTAGGTACTCGATTACACTTCAGCACTGCTTTTCATCCTCAGACTGATGGGCAGTCTGAGAGGACTATTCAGACTTTGGAGGATATGTTGAGAGCTTGTGCCTTGCAGTTTAGAGGGAGTTGGGATAAAAACCTATCTTTGATGGAATTTGCTTATAATAATAGTTATCATTCTAGCATTGGTATGGCTCCCTTTGAGGCGCTTTATGGGAAGCAGTGTCGTACACCTTTATGTTGGAATGAAGTGGGGGAAAAAGAGCTTTGTGGCCCAGAGTTAATCCATGAGACAAATGAGAAGATTAAAGTGGTTAGAGATAGACTCAAGACCGCTCAAAGTAGGCAGAAGAGTTATGCAGATGTCCATAGGAAAGATCTTGAATTTCAAGTGGGTGATTGGGTGTTTTTGAAATTATCTCCTTGGAAAGGGGTTGTACGTTTCGATAAGCGTGGGAAGCTTAGTCCGAGGTATATTGGCCCTTATGAGATTATAGAGCGAGTTGGCTCACTTGCTTATCGGTTAGCTTTGCCTCCAGAATTAACCAGGATACATAATGTGTTTCATGTATCCATGCTTCGCAAGTATATTGTCGATCCTTCTCATGTGCTGCAAGAGCAGCCGATCAGTTTGACGAGAGATTTGTCCTATGAAGAGGAACCGGTTCAGATTCTCGACCGAAAGGAGCAAGTGCTTAGGAATAAGACAATCTCACTTGTCAAGGTGCTTTGGAGAAGTCATCAAGTAGAAGAAGCTACTTGGGAATCAGAGGAGCAAATGATGCAGCAATATCCTTATCTCTTCGAATGACAGGTATGTAAATTTCGAGGACGAAATTTTTATAAGGAGGGGAGAATTGTCATATCCCGACCCTTAAATTTTTACCTTATTTACCAGCTTGAGTAGAATAAGAATTTTACCGTCTCCGTCATTGAATTTATAGTTTAATTGGTCTCCAGAAGGGTTTGAAGGACGGTTAATTTCAGAGGATTATTTGTCGGAGAAAAATGTAACGACGGTAAAAATGGTAAATTTTAGCTAGTAAAAGGTAATTTTTATTAGGGTATTATTTTTGGGGGTGTTAATTTTTAGAATTGGGTTGTATATAGAGGAGTTGGGCTGGATGGGTGAGGCCCAAAACCCATTTCTCTTCTCTTTTTTCATCCCGGTTCTCTCTCTCCCCGAGTCTCTCCCGCTGCCTGATTTTCCGGCCGCCCGTCCGCCGCCGTCCGGCCACCGTTCGCCGCCGCTCCGGTCCCAAAAGGTCGGCTTGAGGGAGAGCTGCCATTCTAGCCTGACGAGAGCTTCCCTAGCGCCGCTGTGAGGGAGAGCTGTAGCCCGAAAGATTCGGCTGCCTAAAGCCCTCCGTCGCCGGAACTCCCTCCTTCGGCCACCAATCCGGGCAAGCTTGGTACGGTTTTGTAGCTCTCCTCCCGTGCAGCAACCCCTCCAAAAGGCTCACTCCCTCTTGAGCTCGGTAAGGAGAAATTCGAAGTTGAAATTCTAGGGCTTTTAGGATGTTTTCATTCGATTGACCTACTTAGGCTTGGAATTGGTGATTGTGCTAGTTAGGAAAGTTGTAGAGCATGATGAGAGGATTATGCTGTTAAAATTTGGTAGAATTTGGACGTCGCCGGAATCAGTCTCCGGCCGCCGCTGCCGGCGCCGCCGCCGTTTTGGAGTTTTGTATAATTTTAAATCCGGCCGTAGGATTTAAGTCAATTTCTGGGAAAGGTTCTATTTACGGCTGCCGAGTATGATATTAATGTTTGGGTCATTCCGATTTAAGAATATCGAAGTTGGGCAATGATGAGCGTGGTTATGGCTCTCGGTTAATTTTGCCTATTTTGTATAAATATTGGATTTTTAGTGGGAAATTAATTATATATTTGGAATAGGACGTGAGGAGACCCGAGCAGAAGAAGCCTCGGAGCGTCATCAGGCTTAGGCCTAATTTGTGAGTGGACCTTTGTTTTTAATTGAAAAGCATGCGATGAATGATTTTATTGATCATTTATTTCTTCTTATGAGACTTATTAATTTCTCGGCTATTTGACAATTTTTTCTCTTTTGGAGAGATCCCGAAAATGAGATTTTCGATGGATATATATATTTTGGATATTATGAGTATAGTATGTATATAAATGCTAGCTAGCCATACGTGCTTGGTCCGTCATAATGAGGTAAAATATCATTATGGCGTGGCGTGAGTGTTAGACACAAACGTCATAGCCCTATATGAAAACTACTTTCTTTTTCGGTTTATTTAGGTTTTCATATAGGGAGTCCACACGTAAATACACCGTCCTCTTCGGTCATAATGAGGAAAAATACCATTATGGCGCAACGTGAGCGTTAGATGCCAGCGTTGTAGCCTTGTATAAATTTCTATTTTTCGAAATTGTTTCTAGGATTCATACAAGGAGTCTGACGAGTGTAAATATATACGAATATATGTTTATATATAGTTTAGCCTGAGAGGCTCCATTTTATTTGAGTTTGTGACTAGCCAGTGCTAGTCGTGAAATTGTCAGTTTATGAGTTGAGCACTTTTGAGCTGCCGGATGCAGTGTATTTTTCTATGAAATTAAAATGGGAATGCATAAATATTTTGTTATTAAATTATTTTTGTCCACTCACTCTAACGTTATTAAATGTCTTCCCCTGGGCCCTTCGTTTTAAAATGCCCAGTCTGCAAAGTTCGGATTGGATCTAGTAGGAAACGAGGCATAGTCACCCGTATTTCCTCCACCTTTCACCAGTAGGTTACCTGTTTAACCTACCTGTGTTTTCTTACTTCCGCTAGTGTCTAGTAGCTCTGAATACTTGGGTTTAATGTATATATTTTTGGCTGTGGGTTAAGGCTTGTTGATATTTTAGAATATTTGACGGAGGATGTATATTATCTTAGATAATGTTTATTATCTTGTTGGTGGTGATTGTATTTAGGGAGCACGAAGGCTCCAGAAGTTAAAGGTGGATTGGGAATTTTAGGAGTGTTTGCAGGTTTTTGATTTGGAAGGGTTGTCCATTTCCAAGGGAGGTTGTACCGAATTTTGCGGTAAATCTTTCCTTTGAGGTGGTCCCCGCACGATTTACTCCGGATTTAGGGTGAAATTCGGGGTGGGTCGTGTCAGTTGTACGGTACCAAAATCACCGGTCATACACTATATTGAAGACTCATGTTGCCAAAAGGGTTGAACCCGTCGGATGAAAGCCCGAGCCTCACATTTTGGACCTCTGACGCAAAATGAGGAAACTCCTTGTCTATATGCTTCCAAGCCTCCCCGTCAGCAGGGTGTATAAAGGTATCTTTGTCATGCAATTCCCTATCAGCGTGCCATCTCATAGCTTTGGCCATGTGTGAAGACATGTACAACCGCTCCAGCCTATCCCTCAACGGGAAATACCAAAGTACCTTCACAGATTTCCTATTGCCTGCAGCAGTCAGTTTATACCTGTCAGTGTGACATACCGGACATGCGTTAAGGCCACCAAAGTCATTCCCTTCTAGATCTTTACCCCAGAAGAGAACGCAGTCATATCTGCATGCATGGATCTTGATGTAGGAAAGCCCAAAATCTTTCAGGATACATCGGACCTTATGATGAGTGGTAGGAAAACGATGATCGTGGGGCAACATCGAAGCAGTGTACTGTAGATAATCATCAACAGCCTTCACGGTCAATTTTGTCTCAACTTTAATCTTCATTACGTCCATCACACTTTCAAGAACGGTCTTCTGACAACCGGGGTATACAGGGGTCTGTTGGAAAGTAAGCAGTTTGTTGTACTTGTCAATACCAGCAGTGTTGACAACTCTAGGGAAGGGCTGCACCGGCTCAGGCATATACTGTCCTTGAGCGCATACACCGCTCTCATAAGGCAACATGTCGTTGATGAAATCTGTTGTTGGATCGTTGGATGTACTACCCGTCTCAAAAAATTGCCCATGATCATGTGGACCCCGTGATAATGTTTCACCATGATATGACCAACATGTGTACTTCTCCCAAAACCCGTTACTCTTCAGGTGCTGTCATACTTTGTCAATCGCAAATTGATGCATATCGCTGCGACACTGACATTTCGTGCACGGGAAATAGAAAATTGTATTCCCGTTAGCATTAGCCAACACATATTCCAGAAAACTCATAACTCTTTTACCATATTTTTTGTCTCATTTTGGAAGCGAAATTCAACTCTTATCCATATCTTGAAAATATAACAAAATATATATGTATAATTCTAATTAATTAAATTCCATATATAAAATCTCAATTCATTTAGTATCCTACGTACTACAACTAATTAATAACAAATTAATTTTTTTTTTAAACTTTTTATTAATAACTCACACACCCTACATATTTCAATGAGGTTTGAACCCATGACCTCAAAGTTGTTAGTTAAACACATTAACCACATATATATATATATATATACTTAATAATTATATAACAATATTATATATCAACATCATTACAAAATCATCATCAACTCATATATATCATCAACAACTTCATATCATCAACACAATATTATAAATTAATTAACATATATATATATATATATATCTACTACTTATTAACAACAACTTCATATATATTATCAAATCATCAACCAAATTGATCAACACATATATATACATCCAATGTACTCAAAATCGATCAACTCAATCACACTCAAAATCGATCAACTCAAATAAAACTCAAAATTAACATATATACACATATACGTACCTATATATAGCTCATCAAACTAATTATGGACAGATTTCGACAGCACCCAAACTTTTTCTCCCGTTTTTTTTTTCCCAGATGAGCTGCTGTCCAGATCTGCAAATATAAGGCACTTAAGCCGACGAAATTTTAATTTCGTCGGCTAAAGTTCACAGACTATAGGCGACGAAAAAATTCTTTAGCCAACGAAATTTTAATTTTGTCGGCTAAAGTTGACCATAGCCGACGAAGGAAAAAATAGTTCGTCGGCTTAGTTTTTTTATTTTCGTCGGCTAAAATAAGCCTATGTGCTATGTTGTTACAAATTTTAGAAGCAAAAGATAAATTAATATCTGACTGAACACGCCACGTTGCTCTAATGTCATGGACCAAGTTAATCATTTTTTTGTAATTATTTAACACCAATATCAATTTATAAATTGTAAGTGATAATCTTATATAACATATGTCATCTAATTTGAAAGTAAATAAAATCTTTTTTTTGTTTTGAAAAAAAAAACAGTAAAATGCTCTCTTGAAAAACGAAAATGACCTCGAAAGGCCAAAAAACCTTCCCATGCCATGTCGTGACTCGTGACAAAGTGATGACTTTGATTTGAATAGTCATTTCCAAGTTAAAAATATGTAATATCTATGACTAACACCAAAATTTTGTATGACGTGTCATTGCCATGTGTCAAATGGTCATAGGATGATGAGATTGCAACTTACATTTCTATCCACCACGTGTCATTACATGTCTTCACAATAATTATATATCATATAAGATTTCCTAGCTCAACTTTATGAAAGACTTTAGCATCATGTGTCGTTGCGTTAGAAGCTAATTAAATAATGTTTTATATTTTTATCTACCACGTGTGATATCCTATCTTCGGTTTTGTTTCATAGGTTCGTCCATAAATATGGAGTCCTTCACTCTATCATACCTCATAATTCACAATCAATTCTCTCTCATATCAGAATCCTAAAAGTTCTAAACTTCATTTTTGGTTGACTACTTAATTTTGTTCATTGTTGCAATGAATAGGTTGTATAAAATGTTGAAGAAAGTGGGAGAAGATTTCAAAAATAGTGAAAGAGCCTTGGTTATGCAGGTAGCTTCTGAATAAAGCCAAATGATCTAAGAGGAAGAATCGAAACGAGGTGGTTCACAAGAAAACCAACTATACACCCAAGAGATCGATAAGTTATGGATCGACAACAAAAAACTCTATACTTCACTTCACTGGTAGGTTCAAAGGCGATGCATTTTTTAGAAGGTATAGAACCTTACGTGTTTGACCAAATGATGCATGACAACGCCGACCACGACCCTTACTTCGTATGACAGATTCAACAGAGTTAGCTTTACCATTGAATGCTGACTTGCGTAGTAACTAAGGATGTTTGGATACATGAATATGTCTAACCTTTGTGATGAGTTCATTGACATAGCAAAGTCTACAACTTTGTAGATTCTAAAACACTATAGTAGAGCCATTTAAAATGCGTACCACAAAAATTAGCTTCATCGACCATCAAAGGAGGATTCGCAACGGTTGCTCAATGTTGCTAAAAAAGAAGGTTTCCTGGAATGTTGGAAGTCTCGACTGTATGCACTAGTAGTGGAAAAACTGCCCTACTAAGAAAATCAATTTTTATAAAGGAATACCGATTCTGAAGGCGGTTACATCATACAGTGTCTGGATTTGGCACCCATATTTGGACTTCTAGGTTATCTCAAAGATGTAGATGTCCCTTGAACAGAAAGGATGTAGAGCGGACGTCCGCACTCGGCTTAAAGTGCGGACGTCCGTCCGTTCTCCATCCTCCGGTGCCGGCGACGGCGCGTCTCTACCCTAGAAGACTCCAGCAGCGTCCCCGACCACTTCCCCTCCCCGGCGAGTCCGTTTTTTTTCAGTTTCCGGCGAGATCGACTTTGTTTGAAGTTTTGGGTGATCTCGCCGGAAAACCGGAAAAGAATGGACTCGCCGGAGAGGGAAAGTGATCGAGGACACTGCTGGAGTCTTCTGGGGTGGAGGCGCGTCGTCACCGGCGCCGGAGGGTGGAGAACGGACGGATGTCCGCACTTTAAGCCGAGTGCGGACGTCCGCTTCATATCCTTCCTGGTCCCTTGAATATCTCTGCTATTTAACTTAGTCTGCAAAAGGGAGTCTCTCAAGTCCAATACCATTTAGTTGATCGAAAATGTGGCCAATACAACTACCTAGTTGATGGGATCAACCTTAAATATGAACTTTTGTGGAACTAATTATAAATCTGTTTACACCACAGAAAACTCCTTTTACAAAGACCAGAGAGTTTGGAATTATTCAAGCTCATTTTACAGTTGCCAGACGACTCACTAGTGGATGGGATAGAGAGTATTTGCACTAAATCATGATGTCCTGCATTATTTTACACAATATGATTGTTAATGATGAGGGAAGAAAACAAACAGTTGTTGTTTAACCCCGATGATACCTCAACAAGACCATGAAGGGCATTAATATGTGAAGGTATGAAGAGCGTAACCCTCCTTCATTTGAGGAATTCATGTGACGCTACCAGAAAGTTAGATGCCTAGTTGTGCATAGAACCCTCCAGGAGGATTTGGTTATTCACCTTTTGAATGTAAAGCTGCAGGTCATGGTTATTCATGCTTCTAATAACTGGCAGTGTGGTCATTGTGTGATATGCTTGTTTGTGTGTTTCTGCTTTGTTATGTTGTGTTGTTTTATTTTTTATTGTTTATATGTTTAAAGTTTTGTAATGAAGTATGGTATATCGTGATGAGTAAAAGTGAGATTAAATGTAATGAAAGCGAAAATTTTATTTTATTAATGAAAATTGAAGGCCCAATACCATTTGGTCTAATGTCATCAATTTCTCCTATGTAATTAGGAAGTCGTGAGTTCGACTTACAATAGACTCGTTGTAACATTTCAATTGTTTTTTGATAAAAAAAAGAAAAAAAAGAAGTTAAAATTGAAGTGATAAAGTACAATTAATAGTAACTTCAACCATCTCAGACCAGTTCGTATTGCTTCCAACTCTGCTTGCTTAGCTGAAATGATGCCACTGATGTTGTGAGTAACAGCAGCCACAGCTAGGCCTTGTTCATTTCGAAGAATACCACCCACTCCTCCTTCTGTTTCATTTGGCATAAACGCACCATCAGCATTGAGTTTCAGCTGACCACTTCCAGGATATATCCACTTACTGTTTTTAGGAGTCTTGGACTGCTACTGCTGGGGGTAATAAAAAGTGATGAACTCATTTTACCAAGACATTGTTAGAACTTTGTTGAGGCCTAAAAATCTAGCTAACAGGCCCAATTAATTCGTCAAGCCTGATTCATGCTTTAAGCCGAATTCTACTCGCAAACATCATGTCATGCACGTGGACCAAGCCACATTCATGCACTTGGGGCCTTCAAGAATAGGTGTGGCGTGGAAGGTAACGGAAAATCATGAGGTCCGCTATTAATTTTAAAATCGTTGGTAATTTTGGACTTGAGACCGAAATTCATGTCCAACAATCTCTCACCTTAACAGCCAGTTCAAGAAGAGACTTTGACACAGCAGAAGAGAGAGCAACTGCACGTAAAGCATTAGCAGAGAATTTCTTGCTCTCAGGAGGAGTGGAAAGTAATAAACTGACTGCAGCTTCTAAGTTCCCAACCGACACAAGCCTAGATTATCAAAAACATAAATAAGTTGACTTCATAAAGCCATATCACCACAAAGTACATTAAGAAGTTTTGATTTTTCTTAACAAGCCCAAATTTGACTAGTACAAGTAACTAGATGAGTCATTGAGATTATTAAGATTGAAAATTCGATCGGGATATTCATCTACAGTCTACCCTACGCAAGCCTGGGACTGAATCTTTAAAGAAGAAAAGAGAGCTCAGCCAAAATTGAGCTACCTGTACTCAGTCTTGCATATTTATCTGAAGTAAATATATGCAGTTTACCAAGAATATATGTTCAAATTATATTAAGTAAACTGGTACAACTAAGGAAAAAAAAAATCAATTGAAATGAGAATGATACGAAGCACTCACTCGTGTACGCGATTCTGAATAGAATCTTCTCCCTCTAGCTTCTCATGCCATGGAATGCGTTCACTTGCATTTGCCCAGAGTTCTTCTTGTTCAAACGCCATCAACCTGAGCTGCCCTTGGCTCTGGTAAACACAAAGACCAATTTATTTAATGTGGGATTCAACTTCTATCAATGGAAGATCACTAGCTGAGAAGGTGTTTTTCCCAAAAACTTGATAAAGAATATTCAAGAACTTATGACTTACTGTTGCATCTTTCTTTTCTCTTCCAGACGCTGATTTTCCTTTTGATGTTATCCTAGTCACCATAGAGGCATTATCAAGCTCTGGAACTGATGCTGATACAGTGGCTTTCTGTGGAGACTTATTTATGGACTTGTTCATCAAATAGTTAAGGGCATGCGGCAGTTGCAGCCAGAAAAGAGCTTCAGAGGATTCACCAAAAATTGCAGCAGCAAAGGCAAATCTCACAGAGCAGCCTTTGTTTACCACCTTTGCATATAATTTTGCCCTCTCATCATCCAGTATGCAGCCTTTGGCAAATGTATCATTAAGAACATATTAGAGCAAAACATACCAACAATACCCACATGTGAGCTGCAACATGAGTAGAAATGTTCCCTAGATAGAGAGAAGACCTACCCTCTTTTCGATAAGGTTCTAATACTTTAAGCAGCAACTCTGGTACCACAGGGTCACCAACAGTTTGTACATCCATCATGTAACTGCGAAGATCCTCACTGGACTTTGGAGTTCCCGGAATGAGATGAGGCCTCTTATCTAAAGATGTACTGCAAGTATTAAACCAGGAGGGCTTTACGCCCAATTGTAAGATCATCCGTAGTGCCTGCAATTAATGACGAACAAAATTATAGTGGGTCAGTACTGAACTTCAACTAAATTCTCGATAAAGAAATGAAACCAAATGTGGTGATTGATTTGGTCCAACTTAACTTTTCTCAGTAAATTCTATTGGTTTTAAGTAAAAAAATTAATTCAAGCACCGATTTTCCTTTGTTCCATTAAAGATCACCGAGTCAAGTTAAATGGATTTATTGCCATCATGATACAAGCATAAATATCCCATGGTAAAAGGCATGATAAACAAATACTCAATACAACTGGAACTTAACTCGTCTTGGAGAAAAAACAACAACAACAACCAGAACATAACAAAGTGCTTTAGTACAATTTAATAAGGAAAACAGAAATATAGAATAGTAATTACCAGGGCATGTGGTGTGGGAAGCAATATGGGAGAACATAAAGGCATGGGACGGAACCTTTCTTTTATAGATCTGGGCTGGTGAGCAAAACCAAGTTTTTTATCAGCTCTGCACAAGAGCAAAATTATAAATGCACAGAAAGGGACAACTCCCATACAGATCATAAACATGTCCCAAACCCATTATGACTAAATAGGCTGACATAATATAATTACTCATGAAGACAACAATTCTTACATATTGATCTCAACAAGGCGAAAGCTACTATCAGCTCCAGCTATGCACAATAACAGTGGATCGTTCTTGTCAGTTTGCAAAGGCAACCAATCAAGTTCCAAAACAAGGGTTCCAGGAAATTGAGGGTGTAAGAGAGAATTAGCCAAAGGGTCTGGAGAGTCCTGCAAATTAAGTTATGGACAAATGATAAGAAACATGTCGAACAATTTAGGGCATAACGAAAAGCATCTAAAACTTAACACCAGATAATCAGTTCATTTTGACAAAGATTGTACCAAGAAAATAGCACTTATATTTATGGATTAAGGGGCAGTGGGTTATGTTAATACCAAAAGCTTAGTCATATCATATAAAAATAGATCCTTAAAAAGCAACTATAAGACCAAATGTATAGTTACAATATAAAATAAGAAACTTTACATTTTAATTTTAAAGTAAGCTTCGTTCTGAATAGGAATTATATCTATATATATATATATATATATATATATATATATATATATATATATATATATATAGAGAGAGATTATGCTTATAAATTTTAAGAAAACTTTAGGAAGTCAACAAGAGTCTGCATGAGTATTGAACTCAATAAAGCACCTATGATACCATATGGTATCTGGTAACAAAAATAATTAATCAGTATATGAGTGATGAAATCAATAAGAGTCAGCTAGTACACTCTACCCACAAAACCAAAAAGAAAAGAATAAAGGATATCCTCAAATATGTCAGCTGCTTCCTAATTTACCCTTCAAGAAAAAAAAAACCACATCTTTTACCCTGAAGTCCAGCAATACTGAAACCAAAAGTGGCATATAATTGCATTTATGTAGATTGAATATGACAAGGAATAGTTATATAGTTTATTCACACTTACAAGATCAAATACGGAAAATGTATTGTCATAAAATAGTACAGCAACACGCCTTTCAAGAACAACAGATGAGAACTTAATTCTGCGGATACCTTCTTTATGAGTGTTAAACGAAGAAAAATGCCCGGTTATTACATCCCACCAGCGAATATTTCCTGACCTGTCCCCCATAACCTAAAAATTGATTCACAGAATGGATATCAAGGGACAATTGAGATTTGATACAAATAAAAATTCGTATAAAATCTGTGATGCATCCCACATGAGGCAAACGGTATGCCATTGCTGTAATTAGTCCATCAGATGAGACAAATGAAGAAGAAGGCCATTTTGGTCTAGGAAACAAAAGATGAATACATCGATTATGAGAATAAAATGATAGTATATTAAAGTTTGTGATAAAATTATACTAAAATATTCAACACGTGACACTTTCTCCAATTGTTGTCATTTCCATTCAGAAGAGATCCAAAACCTCATTGAAAGACCGAAAGACCAAGTTTATTAGTCAAGAAGCACCTTTACAAGATATTATTCTTGTATAAACTATTAAAAGGCATATTAGATATTATATATTATTTTAATCTTCTTCATCTGAGATAAACTATTATGCCCGAGCAATTAGGACCAAACAGGGTGGAACAGGAAGTCAGAGTGTAGCTGCAATAGTATACAGGACTCAAAATGCAGTAGTCATATTGACAAAGATAAATACCTGAAGTCACGAATCCTACGCCCATGAACTTCAAAAACACCAAGAGCACCATTTGCTAGTGCAAAAGCAAAGCTTTCGGAAGTGTCATCTTGGGATCCATCTGAGCCCTCTGCATTCCGGTATAAACAGAAAACCATTACTTTTGTTTCTTGAACAGTATCTGTCAATACAAGCAACTAGAAAACTTAAAGCTTATCAAGTAAATGAGCTCACTAGAATCAGATGATGGCCTATCTGATGCCCCTGATGTCTGATCTTTGGGGGGCAATGATGATTGCTTAGCAGGTGCATTTTGAGGAGGGCGTGGAACTGTTGGGAGAGTCCATTCCAAAACCGTAAAGGGAAGTGCTAGTGATCTAAGCTACATGAGATATGGAGAATAATTAATACCAAGATGAGGGATTAGGAATCTTAGACTCCAATCCCACCTTAAAAATTAAAAAAATTATACAGTTGGGAGAAGCTGAAAAATGCATGCGGGCAAGAAAAGGCGAGTTCTTTCAAAAATGGCCTAAAACTTGTAAATTTCTGTTTAGATCATGTAATGGATAATAAGAATCAAAATTGTTAACAAATTTACCATTATAGGAGTCTTTGTCATAGCCCAAACCTCTACTGGTGCATCACGGAGCAAAATAAGAAGATACCTGGAACAAAGCAAAAACTTTACAGTAAGTAGCTCTGGAGTTGAAATGTATAGACCCACACAAATGAAAGTACAGGGAAAGAAAGGTAAAATACATTAGATTGAAGAAGGCAGCCATTCATAATAGACCAAAAGTTAACAGAACATTATTGAATTATGTTTTAAAATAGATTTTATAGTAATTTCATAATCCACAGGTACAACCTTCCAGAGGAAGAAGTCATTAAAGAGTTAAAGCTCTTATGGGTGCACGTTCAGGCTTTTGCAAAACCCGAAATGGTTTATTTAGGCCACTTCGAAGACAGGTCACAATTAGCCTGTTGATAAAACCTCCAGTTTTTTCACTTACCTAAATCAACAAAAGTTTATGTTACCTACACCGGAAAGTATAATGACTTCTCATTGGAACTAGAGATTATCAAGGTTGCCGTAGTCTTTTCTTTAAAGAAAAATGGCATAGAAAAACGTCATTAATCAAGGATAATTCCAATAATCAAATCAGATCAGCTAGGAATCTACTACAATGCACCTCAAACAGTTGATGACATTTTAATTCTCATGCAAGATACCTGAGTGTATGAAAATGAAACCAATCTAGAGTTTCCAAGCCACCGTAATCCCCTAACAGTCCCGTTATGAACAGAAAAACTTGCAGCGACAGCATTGGCAGAAACATCAACAATATCCACTATCCCACTCTGAGTTCCCAAGGCAACCAATGGAACAGCTACAATAGGAAAGTTTCCCCCACCTTTACAAAAAATTAACTTAAAGGGTATCAAAATGTATCCCATCTGCTAGCTCATAAATAAATAAATATGTTTCAGAATAATGAGAGGTTGAACTCACGGCCCAAAGTAGCTGTTGAAGAAGGTGAAGGTACAGCTAGCATAGTCACTGCTGAAGAAAGAAGCTGAAGCTGTCCTACTAAGCTAATATGCATCAGTAATTTGGCTTTGTAAGCATACATAAATCTGAAATCTAAATGTTTCACTAGATTAATTGGCAGCATGACACTTGACTTTTAATGACTATGACAACAAGTAATAGAAAAACAGAAAAATAATCTTCAACTTCTTAAATCTAAAGTTTTAGCTCTTCATTTCCCAAAAAACAAAATCTGATGTTAGGAATTTGTAACCATCTAACTTCTAATACGGATAAATGAAGAAGAGAGACCCAAAAGCCAAGCTCAAATCCTTTAAAATTTACTTTAGCATAGGATTCTTAATCTCAATCACATAATAAAACATTTTTTCCAGCCACACATTCTCTAACCAAAAACCACGCAAAAGGCAAAACAGCAGCAGATTTTCTTGCACCAAATCTGTCAAATTAAAGCATATCCCACAATCACACATTTCAAAGCCAACTTTAGACACAACCTAACAGACCAAAATACTTTACAATATCTAATACACATATTTAACCAAGTGGGTATTTTAAAGGTTCATCCAAGATTTCCTCTAGCTACTATAAATAGCTGTCGTTATTAGGCAAATGGGGGA
This sequence comes from Fragaria nilgerrensis, assembly GCA_010134655.1. Classification (NCBI taxonomy): domain Eukaryota; kingdom Viridiplantae; phylum Streptophyta; class Magnoliopsida; order Rosales; family Rosaceae; genus Fragaria; species Fragaria nilgerrensis. Next base: position 19,376,506 of record CM020980.1, read on the forward strand.
ACCAGAAGGGGAGGAGGCTAGCAAGCTCTCTAGTACTCATCTTCTGCCATCTCTCCCACCATGCTTCTCTCTCAAGCCCTTATCCAATCTCATATCCATACCATTCCTAGATCCAAATATAACCCCAAAAGCACATAAGCAAACCAAGCAGCAAGCCCAAGCAATCCACCAATATCTATCCCAAATCTCTTATCTCATATACCTCAATCATTACCTTAGAAACACAACTGGGTTCTCTTCTTCTAAAACTCGTGTTTTTCTAGCTCCCACGCCATGCACATCTTGCTAAGCTCTTTATTAAAAAACAGAGATTCAGTCCACCACCGTTAATATGCAAGGAGCTGCCAGAAAGACACAACAGCAAGCTTCCTTGGATTCTCAGTCCTTCGAAGCTTTATGGGCCTAGTTTCCGCCAACTCAGACAAAGGGGGTTGATCTTGGGCTCGGTCATGCTTGTCTCACTACCGTATAAGTCTTAATCAAAAGTGCCCTCCACAAACTTCTGCAAATTATCTACTGATATCTCAAAACAATCACTCCAACACAATCAAATAAACACAAATACAAATAAGAGAAAGGGTTAGAGAATCTGGCCTATGAGAATCCAAAGAAGAATTGAAGTATGGCCTGTGAGAACCCAAAGGAGGCACGATGTCGCTGTCTTAAAGCGATAGACGCCTCCCCTCGTGTAGGTATTGGCGATCGTCTAAGCACTCTAAGATACAACCCTTACACCTCACAGAAAGTCTAATCTGCTTCACACACTCACGGTAGACGGGGATGATGTCAAGCTTTTGTCAATTGCTCAGATGAAAGAGTATGAATTGGTGTGTAAGAACGAGAGTCAAGAAGAAGAAGAACAGAGAAAGAAGAGTTTTCTGCGTCTATACTTCACTAAGGAAGAGTTCTATATATATATATATATGTATCAGTTCCTATCCAGAGCGAAGCTTCATTTTGAAATTAAAGTGTGAAGTTTCTTATTTGACTCACTTTTCGGTCATATTTCCACATCTCCATTGTTCAGTTTGTAGAACCTAATGCATAGATCACTTCTGCTAAGTTTCATTAAATTTGATGATCGTTTGGGTTTTCATAATCGTTATTTACACATACAGTTCTGAATAGACATATTTATGGTTCGTTCGTTGATTTAATCTAATTCGGTACCTTAATGATTACCAATTTGGATGAAACTTAACAAGAGTGATCTATGCATTAGGTTCTACAAAATGAACGGTGAAGATCTGGAAATATGACCGAAAAGTGAGTCAAATAAAGAAATTTACATGTTAATTTCAAAGCGAAGCTTCGCTCTGAATATGAACTGTATATATATATAGAAATTCACACGTTAATTTCAAAGCGAAGCTTCGCTCTGGATAGGAACTGTATATATATATATATATACAGTTCCTATCCAGAACGAAGCTTCGCTTTGAAATTAACGTGTGAATTTCTTTATTTGACTCACTTTTCGGTCATATTTCCACATCTTCACCGTTCATTTTGTAGAACCTAATGCATAGATTACTTTTGTCAAGTTTCATTGAATTTGATGATCGGTAGGGTTTTCATAATCGTTATTTACACAAATAGTTCTTAATAGACAGATTTATAGTCCGTTCGTTGATTTAATCTAATTCGGTACCTTAACAATTATCAATTTGGATGAAACTTGGCAGAAGTGATCTACACATTAGGTTCTACAAACTAAAAGATGGAGATGTGGAAATATGACTGAAAAGTGAGTCAAATAAAGAACTTCACACATTAATTTCAAAACGAAGCTTCGCTATATATATATATATATATTAGAGCCCTTCTAATGAGGGATCTGATAAAACGTATTTGCACACGGATCAATTAACCCTGTCAACAAATCAATCATAGTATAAAGCAAGCAGGGATCGTTCTAAACCGGGGATCCAACTACAGGGTGGATCCACCTAACCTAATATAAATGTCGAAATATGCATATAGGGTTTAAGAGTTTGATGATTTCGGAATAGACATTGGAAATAAATCCTAAATTACCTCTATACATATTTACATGTGATCAACCAACAATCATGCAAACACAACCAAACAACCATGCAAGAACAAAGAAGACAATCTCTAATCTCATTTAAGTCCACACCGTGAGCAAATACACAACCTAAATTCGATATGCACATAAGTTCCTACGTGGTTCCTATGACATAGACATACTTTGAATTAGACTACGAGTTTCATTCAACATCGTGACACAAACAAGCTCGGCTATGTGCTCTACTTATAGGTCACACACATAAACTAATCATGCAATTACGTATCACATAAAGAATCGATGTGTTTAAGCACAAGTCCAAATCAAACATAGGTAGAAAATCGATGAAATAACAAAGACAATGCAACTTATCAACTACTTGTATCAAAGTCGAACCTTGGATGATTAACACATGCAACATCAACTACTTGTATCAATTACACATGAAAATAGAAGAAAACACCGAAAATCTTAAAGTAGATGGACATAAAACTCACGGCATAAAACCTAAAATCATCGATCATAAATCGTAAACTTCAATTCAATACATGGCTCAAAAGTACTTCTATCTCATAGACAAGAATCGAAACATACTTAAGCAAAAACCTAAAACAAACATCAACAAGAACAAACACATTCTAATCCGAAAGTAAAAGATGGAAAATACTCTGAAAATATCCCTACTTGTTCTATTCTTCGAGTGAGCAGAACCCTAGGCTACTTGCTTCGGATCAAAGATGATGGTGAGTTCGGATTATGGTGTTTGGAGAATGATGAAGTTTCGGCAAAGCTTTGGTGTAATTTTGCACGGGTTGATGATGATCTTCTGTACTTGAAGTCGTGTTTTATATAGAGGAAAAAACCCTAGAGAAGCCGGCCACAAAGTTGAAACCAAGTTGGTTTAGGTTTCCTAGTTCTTCTCAATTTCGGCAGAATGACCTCCGTCTGATGATTACATCATAACTCTCTCTAGAAAATAGATATTGAGGTGATTCCAATTGATTTGGAAACTAGACTCCCCTAGCTCTCTATCCATATCTAGTACGTTTTCTGATTCATTGTGAGCTGTCCTAGAGAGTCCGTTGAAGTTGAGAGACGTGCACAAGAATTTTCCCGATTCAATCAAGGATTTCAAGACTTGGATATTCCTTGATATTCTGCCGAATTTAGATCTTCTTCTCCATATTGGACTTGGTTTGGACCTCTCCTTCATGGACTAGGCTTCCTGGATCAGCTGCTTTGCTTCCCTAGGTCTATCAGGAACACTTCTTTTGGCAGTCTTCTATATGTCACCTAAGTATCAGAGAAGTTAAATCAATTTGTGACAATTTTCTACATCATTCCTTTATGTTTAACACGTTTTATACACAACTCTACCAAAAACTTTCGATTCTACATTATGACTCTATTTTACGACAATAAGAGATAATCAAAGTACAAATGGAGGTAATAACACATTAAGAATGTCGCATTTTATGCTCCTATCAGGATCCCTATTTTTTGTCACTTTTAGGGATAAGCTCATACTGTTAGATCTGTTTTTTAATGAGCTTAGATGACTGAGATTAAAATAAAAAATTTAACATTTATGTCAAACCTACACCGTTCAAGATCATTAAAAATAAATCAAGCATCTGGATGACTTAACTATCACCAAATTATTTAAAAATTTGTAGAAATGATCTACTCACATAGCCTAACAAACTGAACGGTGGAGATTTGATTTTGTGATCAAAAAGTTTGTTAAATGACCTATCCCTAAAAATGTACAAAAAAAAAGGATTCCTGATTGGAAGGACCATGTATATGTGTGTGTATGTGTGTGTATATCCCAGAGAGGACGTCCGTGAAACTATAATTGTGCGGATAGAAGAACGACAACCGTTGGATGATACAAAGAACATCTAATGGTAAATGTTGGACAACACGTGCATGCAGTCAAGTTCCCTGTTTTGTTCTTCTATTAAATATATCATCCACTACTCACCAAAAAAATCAACTCCCAAATGATCTTGGCTCTCTCTTTCGTTCTTCTGTTAATATTATAGAAAGCATCTCCAGCAATAGAGTTAAATTTATTGCTAAATTTGTCAACATTTAGATTTAAAATAGCAATTTTTAAACTTTTTCTCCAGCAATATTGCTAAATTGTATACAGTAGTTAAGTTTTAGTTAATTATCTCCCCAAGATTGATAAATTTATCAATTTTCTCTATCAATTTCTAAATTTATCAACTTCTTAAGTATACTACTGGAGTAAAGATTCATTTAAAAATTGATAAATCTCTAATTTTTTTCAATTTATCAATACTGCTGAAGATGCTCTAACCAGGAGAAGAACACCACCGACTGGTGAAAAGAAATCCCAATTCCTCATCTTGGAGCAAACTATGAAGAACCCATCAATAATCGATAACAGCTCTGTTTTTCCTTTGCTGTTCCCGCTTTCCTTTTTTTCTTCTTTCTTCCTCGTTCACTCAGATAAATAATTTGAAATTAACATTAATCACAAACTCATCTTCTCTTATGGTTCAGTTTCCTATCTTGAGATGCTAATATTTCTACCAAATTTCGGTTTGTGAACTAGAATCCTCAAATTTGAAATCTGAATTTCCTGACAATCAAGAACAGTCTATGAATCTCAAAAAACCAAATGAGTCCGAGCCCATGATCGATAGCACATGGGAGATCTTGCCGACTCTGACTTCCTTCATTTGTTGGATCTCTTTCCTTGAATCAAATACTTCCGTTTGAGATTACTGTAGAATATTTGTAAATATTTACTTTGTATGTGTAGGTTAAATATTATGTATAGGTGTAGAAAATATTTTCCTATTAGCACTATAATTGTATCTCTATATAAACCTCCTATATGGAGAAGAATATACATTGAAGCATACCAAACCATATTGAATTATTATTTTCTACTTGGCATCAGAGCTTGCCAGGTTCGATCCTTTGAATTTACACTCAAAACACCACAAATCGCTGCATACCAAAACCCCACAAATCACACACAAATTCCCAAATTCCAAAACCAAACCTGAATCTCAAATCACACCACAAACAAATCGTTGCATACATCAAAATCATAATTCCCGAATCCTTGAATCTTAAAAACCAAACATCCAAAAATGGCACACCAAATCAACTACCATACCATCGTACCATGCCGGTCTCCATGCAAACCAAATTCATATGCGAACTCAAAATGTCCACTATGTGGAGTATTAGGTCATAGCAAGCAATGTTGTTTTGAAACAATTAGGTGCTCGGATTGGTGGGATTTCACCCTAAAACCCCGGAATAATCAAGCAAAAGTTGTCATAACCACTACAGAGGAAGACCAACCATCCAATACCTCCAATGTCGCACAGTCAGGTATGAGTGGTAAGGTATCTATGAATAGATCCTGGATTATTGATACAGGAGCATCAGATCACATGTGTAATGATCCTAGCCTCTTGAAAAAATTAAAACCCTCCTCTCAAAATATTGTTTCTACCGCTGATGGTACTCCAACTCCTGTTACCGGAGAAGACTCTATTGTCCTATCAAACACATTAACCCTTGATTCTGTATTAGTCGTCCCTTCATTATCATACAATCTTCTCTCAGTTGGCCAAATCATTCAAGAATTATCATGTATTGTCACCTTTTATCCGTCTTTTTGTGTATTTCAGGACATTCTAACGCGGCGGATGTTGGGTTATGAAGTGAGAAAAGGGAAATTGTACTACCTAGATCTAACAGAGACAAGGGAGAAACGTATGCAGTCTTTGGGTCAAGCTAATAAGGTCAATAGAGCTGAGAGTGCTAAGAAAGATGTGTGGCTTTAGCACCGTAGGTTAGGTCATCTAAACTTCGGTTATCTTAAAAAGCTGCAACCGCAATTATTTTTCGGTGTCGACTATTTAGATTTTCATTGCGACATATGTGAACTGGCCAAGAGCCACCATATTTCATATTCACCAAGCCTAAATAAAAGTCTTGTTCCATTTATGAAGATTCACTCTAACGTGTGGGGTCCTGCAAAAATTCATTCTCTCTCTGGCGCCCGGTATTTCGTGACGTTTATTGATGACTGTATCCGTATGACTTGGGTGTCTCTATTGAAGAATAAGAGTGATGTTTATTCTAGATTCAAAGAATTTCACAAGATGGTGTCCACACAGTATCAACAGGTTGTTCTAGTTTTCCAATCTGACAATGATGGAGAATATATTAATGGTCCTATGCAAGAGTTTATGAAGTTGCATGGAATTCGACATCAGACTTCAAATACTTATACTCCTCAGCAAAATGGATTGGCAGAGAGGAAAAATCGGCAGTTGCTTGAAGTTGTCCGTGCCTCTTTGTTTGGCATGAATGTACCTGTAGAATATTGGGGAGAAGCTGTGACATATGCTGCATACCTCATTAATCGTACCCCTTCTCGGGTTATTGAATGTCAAAACCCTCTACAACAGCTTCAGAAACTTCTCTCGATTCCTTCGTTGCCTCACTTGGAGCCTCGTGTATTTGGATGTATAGTGCATGTTCATATTCCAAAACAACAACGAAGTAAGCTTGATCCCCGTGCAAGAAAGTGTATCTTTTTGGGTTATGCAGATTTTCAGAAGGGATATAGATGTTATGATTCTCTTACAGACACCATGCATGTATCCCTTGATGTTTCTTTTCGTGAATCTGAGCCTTACTACTCAGAGGGAGTATTCGAGTCTTCCCTTCAGGGGGAGAGTAGTCGTAAAGGGAATTCTCGAAATTTATTTGAATTCGAAGAGTTTGACAAATTAGAGGCCTTGGAATCAAGATTTGGAGTTGGAATAATTGAAGATGGTGTAGAAAACATTTAACGACGTGCAACAACAAAAGAGACAGATTTGGACCCAAGCCATCACGTCGTGGACTCAAGCACTGTCGAGCCGCCAAGCCGTGTTGACACAGGCGCACAGCCGCTGAGCTGCACTGACGCAGGCACACAGAGGAGCATGCCGAACTGCAAGACGGTTGGAGCTGGAGCCGAGCCACGGCCTTGGCTTGAGTCACGTGTCAGTTTAGAGGCAGATACTGTCACACAAAGCGCGCCACGTATCTCTCAAGAAATTGTTGACCCAGCTGACAAAGCAGATGTGGACGCAGACAATGTTGCGGCTGAAGGGACATCTTTTATGCGTCAGGGACCACACGACAAACCCATCAATTTATATGCTGAGTCTTTAGACATGGTCCCTGTAATTCCGAATTCTTTTGGATCAAAAAATTTCTCTCTCTACACCATCAACCCAAAAATCTGCTGCGAATGTCCCTCCTCAGGTACCTTTAAATTCGAACCAATTATATAAGGTAGATAATTTTGTAACTAGGAAATCATAGAGAGTCACCAAGGGTATTCCAAAGAAACAATATGAACCAGACATCAAAGCCAAAGCTAAATATCCTATAGCTAATTACATGTCTAACCATAGGTTGGCTGGGTCATATGCTCTTGTCATTAATCAATTATCCAGTATTTCTATTCCTAGTACTGTACAAGATGCAATGACGGATCCCAAGTGGACTCAGGCGATGAATGAAGAATTAGAGGCATTACAGAAAAACTCGACTTGGGATATTGTGCCAAAACCAGCTGGAAAGAAGACAGTTGGATATCGTTGGGTATTCACCGTAAAGTTGAAAGTAGATGGGAGCATTGACAGGTATAAAGCACGGTTGGTTGCCAAAGGGATACACCCAGCGATATGGCATTGATTATGAAGAAACGTTTGCGCCTGTAGCAAAAATCAACACTGTTCGAATCTTGATTTCACTTGCAGCAACTAAAGATTGGCCTCTACGACAGTTTGATGTGAAGAATGTTTTCCTCAATGGAAACTTGGAAGAAGAGGTGTATATGGACATGCCCCCAGGAGTCAAATGTAGACCTTGTGATGTCGGAAAGGTTTGTAAGTTGAAGAAGTCTCTGTATGGTTTAAAGTAGCCTCCTAGAGCTTGGTTTGGAAGATTCTCCAAATCAATGAAGACATTTGGTTATAGACAAAGCAACTCGGATCACACTTTGTTAATCAAGTGTAATCATGGTAAGATCACCGCTCTGATTGTGTATGTTGATGATATGATTGTAACAGGAGATGACCTAAAGGAGATGGAGGCTCTATAAAAGTATCTTTCAAAGGAGTTTGAGATGAAGGACCTTGGACAGTTGAAGTATTTTCTCGGAATTGAAGTTGCAAGGTCAAAGAATGAAATTTCTTTATCCCAACAAAAGTATGTACTTGACTTGTTAGCTGAAACCGGCATGCTTGACTGCAAGCCTGTTGAGACATCAATTGAAATGAATCACAATCTTGCCATCTATCCAAATCAAGTTCCAACTGATAAACGAAGATACCAACGTCTAGTAGGGAGACTTATTTATTTTTCTCATACTAGACCTGATATTGCTTATGCTGTGAGTGTGGTTAGTCAATTTATGCATTGTCTTAGCGAAGAGCATATGGATGCAGTGTATCGTCAGTATGCCATTTCTTGCATCAGGCGACACAACAGTTGTGTCGCCTGATAAAAATCGTAAGAGTCGCCTCCTAGCATGTCGTTGATGAGGTTTTCCGACGACACAAATGTTGTGTCGCCTATAAGAACCTCAGGCGACAGAAGACTTTTTTCATTTTGTGTTGCCTGAATTAAGATAAGACGACATGGTATATATATATATGTCGCCTGATAGTTTAAACAACGACATGCTAGAAGGCGACGTATCTTTTTTTTTCCGTGAGGCAACACAGCTCTTTGTGTCGCCTTATAACTACTAGTGTGAGAGAAATACGCCTTACAACTTCATATAGGTGTAGGTTAATTTGTTTAAAGATGACATTTAAACGTCATGTGAAAATGTTACAGACGACATATACTTGATGAATTAGAATGTAAAATTTTCCACGCTATATTTATGTGTCGCTGGATGAACCCACACGACATACTATTGATATTGTTTCTGGTCTAGACGTAGTATGACGACACATATACATTGGGTGGATGATCTTCAAACAACGTATATTTTTTCTTTTTTTATTTGGTCTCTATAAGACAATAGGTATATGTCATCTGATATGCTTTAAGCTTTCACTACGTGATATCTTTTAGGCTTTCGACATTTTCATGCGACATTTATCTATTGTATGAATGAGCTTGAGCTACATATAAATAATGTCTTCTTTTGATTTAAACTCACCACTTACGTTGCCGGTTGTTCTTTATGGCCTCACATTTCTGGTATCTTAACTTAATAAAGACAATAGATATTGTTATGTTTGTGTTGCCGGTTGTTGCTTAATGGCCACACATTTCTGGTATCTTAACTTTGTAAAAAAAATTACACTGAATGATTATCTGATCAAATGCAGAAAATGAAATATCTTATTGGCAGGAAATGTTAAGCATCACAACGTAAAACCACCATTACTTTGTACCCAATAGACAATACATCAATCAATATAATTTTTATAGCTCTTTTTGCAGAATTGTATTGTATGTGTCTAGCTACCTACACTGATGAAACTTAGCAATTACACTTTTCTCTTTCTGATATAGTTCTGAAAGGGACAATGCAATAGCATGATCTATGTCTTCTTCCTGCAATGCAAAAACAGAGTTATCACAAAACAAAAATACAGAACTACTAATGTAATCTGTCTGCATGAGTTTACCATGATAGTGAAAGCTACCATGATAGCTAGAGTATCAACAATCCTCTGAGTTGAATCCCAGATACATTAAAAATTGAGATAAAAAGTTACCAAAGAATGATTGAATCCCAGATACATGCACCTCACCAGTGTACCAATACACTGCAAACAGACCTAGCTAGACATAGATCAGGAATAGATTCAAATACAGCCATGTAAAGCTTCCTCAGAAATTACAAAGTCCTACTACAGAACAAGGTAGACATAGATCAGACTTTGAGTAAAACACCATCGTTAATGTACCAACTTCGAAGGAATCATGACTGCAACTTTACTTGAGAAGAAGGGATTTAAACAAACTGAAAGGACAAGGTATAATCAATGTGTACACTTCACAATGATTTCAGTAAGGTACTCAAAGGCTAGTTTATATCAAGATTAAAGCATCCAAAACAAAGGATATTTTTTTTTTTACAATGAACAAGTTGATAACTCAACATGCATTTGGATAGTGAAAGACAGTAGATATACTTTTCAATACTTATGGATTGCGAAAGAGACTACTTAGAGGCAAAAGGAATGGAACCAGAGTAACAATGAACCAGCAATTGGAGCTTTTAAAACTCTAGGATAGTATCCACAAATATAAAGTTGAAGATGGAAGGTCGCTGCTGCACTTTGGTAAGAAACCACAGACCCAAAAGTAATATAAATGACTAGGAAAAGGAGACAACCTCAAAGATAACATTGGAGTTGTAGACATCAAGTCTTTATCAAATATAACAAGTATCAACGGTATTCATGTATGAGGTGAAGATCAAAGCAATAGGTACACGAGTTTAGAACTAATGACAATGAGGTAGAGAAACTTGAGTTCACAAACTCATAGATGGCAAGAGGAAATTATCAAAGAATGGAACCTTGTCTCTAAATAAATTCAAACAGACATATCAGAAGAATCAACTGAGCAATTAACCATGTATAACATGATTGCAGCAACCCACACTGTGAAGGAGAGAACCAGACTAACAACATGATTACTTGTACACATTTAACACTTTCAAGCAATTATCATTCAAAGGTTATTCTCAGATTGTAGGGATATTTGTGAACATTAATAGACAATGACCCATGGAGAAAACTTGACCATCACTGAACCAGCAGTAGCAGCATTCACAAGATCATGAAATGCATTGAGGTTTACTAAAATCAGGAAACAACGATTAAGTAAAAAAAAGCTCAAGCACAACTCTATAAAGTCTGAATTGAAATCATAAAGCCAATACTTCAAGGCACTATTATGGAATATAAAGATAAGGATTAGATTTCAGAACCCTTTAGATGACATAACAACTAAAGAGTAGTTGTTGTAGTTAAACTCACTGAGATGGGGATTAAGAAAGGGACATATATGATCACCAATGTATATTTGAAGGACTTACTGATAAACTGGTCAACAAGGGATTTAACAAGGAAACATCACAAGGGATCAACTTTATCAATAAGACTTGATTAGATACGATTCCAAATAAGGCTAAGAGAACACAACAATAACCATTAGAATCATGGCAGTCATATAGTATACACCAAATTACAGAAAGGAAAGAAAGAAAGAACAAAGATAGATAAGATTGCACACAGAGAAAGCATATCACAGCAATCACACCCAATACACACCAAATTAGAATCTAAGCTATAAGGAAGGTTTTGTTTTCCCTACCTCAAATCATAGCAACTAGTAGCCAAATATATCCAAGAGCAATCACGCTATTCCAAAGCAATCCAAGAGGAATCGTGCAAAAACCTCAAAATACAAACACCCAATCTACCATAGCTATCCAGCCACCTATCAAAGGAATTTCAGATACGAATCAAACCCACAATAATATGAAAGTAGTTTAATCAAGGATGATAGTAATGGAAAATCAGAAAACTCACTTGCCGCCATAAGGCTGTGTCTATTTCAATGGAGAAATTCAGAGACTCCATCTTAGAGGATTACACAACGTGTTTCACAGAAATCTCTCGGAAGATCGTTTGGGTAAGTGAAGGGATGCTAGCTTTTCAGAAACGGTAAGAAGACAACTGAAGAGAGGAAGAGAAGAGGGAAGAGGAAGAAAGACCGATGAGTTAGTTCTAGAGGATTCGATAAGGAACACGTGAATGGCTGAGAGAACAGGAACCCAGAAATATGCAGAAAAATAGAGAAATAGGATTAGGGCTCTAATCTGGAAGTTGAAGCTCAAGAAAGAGTGAAAACGAGAGGGAAGTGATGGGGTTTACCTTCCGAAGCACGGGCTCGCCGGAGAGAAAGAGATTCAGCCAGAAATCAGATTTGGGGGTTAGGGTTTGGACTTCAATTTGAAAAGTTTATGGTTCTGAGTCGAATTGGTGGGTAGGGAAAGGTGGAGAAGAGGAAGACGAACATTTTGGTGGTGGTCTTGCGGCATGATTGGCTACGCCACGCCGGAGATGGCGGAGGCAAGCGGAGAGGGAGAGTGAGCAGTTTGGGCTCGTGTGAGTTTGGATTTTGACCAAAATCAACCCGTCTCTTCCTTTCTATACCTGATGGGATCTTTATTAATTTTCTTTCACTAAAAAAAAGTAACGTCGCGCGATGAAAGAATGTCGTAAATATATACCTCTTCATTTACGGCGTGCTTTTATTGTACGCCGTAAATAACTTGACATATAATTTCATTTACGGTGTACTTTCGAAACATGCTGTAAATAACTCTACATAACATTAATTATTTGTCTACCTATAAAATCAAATATTAAGGGGAACCAAACTTAATTGTTGAGGGTATTCCCTCCAAAGGTATTTCAGAAACTAAAAAGTAACTATCAGACAACACATAAATATTGTCCTGTTAACAAAAAAATTTGTTTGCAAAATGAAATGGTTTGGAGGGAATCCACCTAAGTTAAAATTAAGGCTAGGGTTTCGTTTACCTCCAAAGTCAGAAATTACACTATTCCAGTATCAGCCAACACATAAATGTTGTCTTATTAATAAAAAAATTTGTTTGCAAAATCAAATGGTTTGGAGGGAATCCACCTAAGTTAAAATTAAGACAATGGTTTCGTTTACCTCCAAAGTCAGAAATTACACTATTCCAGTATCAACCAACACATAAATGTTGTCTTATTAATAAAAAAAATTTGTCTGCAAAATCAAATGGTTTGGAGGGAATCGATCCACCTAAGTTAAAAGGCTAGGGTTTACCTCCAAAGTCAAAAATTACTAAATTACAGTATCAATCAACATATAAATGTTGTCTTATTAACATAATTAAGTACAATTTTCACACAAGTTGTCAATTCATAAAAATTCAATATCAGACAACACATAAATGTTGTCAGATTAACATAATTAAGTAAAATTTTCACACAAGTTGTCAATTCAATAAAATTCAATATCAGCCAACACATAAATGTTGTCTTATTAACATAATTAAGTAAAATTTTCACACAAGTTGTCAATTCAATAAAATTCAATATCAGACAACACATAAATGTTGTCAGATTAACATGCGTAAAATTTTCACACAAGTATTGGTCAATTTGGAAATCCCTCCAAAAGTTGAGAAAAGATAACCTTCATAGCTAGACGACCTATAAGTGTTGTCCGAATGTAACTTTCATTTTGACAATTGAGACTAAAACAGACCTTTTTCTTCACCAACATATATGTATTGTCCCAAAAACATACCTTTTTTTCAAAGAAAATTAGTGTTGTCTAAGTGCATATTCCGCCGACACAAAGAAAAAAATGTGTTGCCCCAAAGCCCCGAACAATACTTAATTTTGTTTGTGTCGCCTGATGGGTGTTGCCTGATGCAAGAAATGACATAGTGCGTATTCTGAAGTATCTTAAGATGACACCTGGAAAAGGCTTGTTGTTTGAAAAGAATGGTGAATTAGAAGTTGTAGGGTACACAGATGTTGATTGGGCTGGTGATAATACTGACAGACGGTCTACATCTGGGTATTTTACATATGTTGCAGGAAACCTTGTGACTTGGCGTAGTAAGAAACAAAAAGTCGTTGCAAGATCAAGTGCTGAAGCAGAGTTTCAAGGTATGACACATGGAGTTTGTGAGATGCTATGGATTCGTAATGTATTGAAAGAATTGGGTTTCAAACTCAAGAAACCCATGGACTTGCATTGTGATAGCAATTGAAATTGCTTATAATCCTGTTCAACATGAACGGACCAAGCATGTGGAGGTTGATTGACATTTTATCAAAGAAAACTTGGATAGGAAAATAATCTGTTTCCCTTTCGTGTATACAGAAGACCAATTAGCAGATGTTCTTACGAAATGAGTGTCAAGGAAAGTGTTTGACAACTCAGTTGGCAAGTTGGGCATGATTGATCTCTATGCACCAACTTGAGGGGGAGTGTAGAATATTTGTAAATATTTACTTTCCTTGTATGTATAGGTTAAATATTATGTATAGGTGTAAGAAATATTTTCCTATTAGCACTATAATTGTATCTCTATATAAATCTCTTATATGAAGAAGAATATACATTGAAGCATACCAAACTATATTGAATCATTTTCTACTATTACATCGGGGTTTTCAGGGTGAGAGACGGAAAGAGCGAAGAAGATGTGTGTGGGACCCACAGAGGAATGAAGGTTAATTGCATGGCTGAAGCGTGTCTCGTCCGCACTATTTTGATTTCACAGATGTCCTCTTTGGATCTTTGTTGTGTGTGTATATATATATATATCATGTTTTAAAAAACATGACTTTTGAAAAAATAAAAGACATAACTTTTTGACACTATCAAAATAATAATAATAATAATAATAATAGTTTTGAATCTTTAAAATTATAATAAAAAACCAACAGACATTGTACCACAAATAATTTCCTATGTATGTAGTTTGTCAGACCAAAGACTGTTGTTTCTGTTGCGTCATAGTCCCCAAATGACCATCAGCAGTTTCTGAAATTTGTCATCAGATAAAGAAGTAGTTTGTTCTAGCATCCACTCTTTGCAGTCAAAAATAGCAGACATCACAACTGGTATATTTAGATGAGCACCTAATAGAATACATTTTGCATTCGGGCAGGCACAGAAGAGATGTGCAGCAGTTTCCTAAAGGTGTGGACAGAAGACACATTGGAGGGTACCTTCATAGCCTTTTGTGGCTAGTTTTGCTCTAGTTTGCAGCAAATCACACGCTATCCATGCACAAAGAATGACTTTTCCTGGTACTCTCGTCTTCCAAAGTCTTTTCTTCAGGTAGAAAAGCATTACCTGAAGAAGCTGAGGCTAATGCATTTGGCATAACACTAGCTCGTGCAATCCAGTAGGCTGACTTCACAAAATAAAAGCCTATTTTCTCTGGTTTCCAAGTCAATCTATCTGCAATCACACGCTGACTGAGAGTGATATTGCATATCGATCTTTAGAGTAATATCTGGTGGAAGAGGCTAGAATCGATACAGCTTGTGCATTCCAAGTGCGCAAGTCATGATGCATGAGTTCATGGACAAGCTGAAGCTGACAGTGTGGAGGCTTATGAATACGATATTTAGGGCCAGTCATCTTCCCAAATATATGTTCACCATTGCCAACTTCTCAATGAACACCAGTTGCAAGTACTGGTCGACTTTGTAATTAATATACTACTCTGCCCTAAACACACCAGATGCATGGATTATATATTAAAAATGTAGTAGCCCGTAAAATGTTAGTTCCTACTTCCTTCTAAATAATTCTTCTTTGATTCTTCCTATCGCAGCTCCCCAATTTCTGCTTCTCTGCATCATAAAGCTAATGAGGTGATAAAGTGGCATCCCCTCCTCAAGTCAAATTAAGTTCAATTATACTTTAATAGGTCTCTGGTCAACAGCAAATTTACTTCAACTGTATGTTTTGAGAGATCAATCAGCAGGGTGTAAGGGTGTTCTCCTTATTGTTAGTTCCAGATCATAGGTTGGCCGGGTGGCTCCTCTGTCCCAGTTGCCGAATGTAGTGCCCTCCGTGACGTTTCCATTCTTAATGGGCATCTACAGATTTGCATTGAAGAAGACTCCAAACTTGTTGGCGACTGTATTCCAAGAGAGCACAGTGCCTTGGATGCTCAAAACCTTGATCCATGATGCCTTTCTCTTTGCAAATCAATTCGAAGATATAAGTTTCAAGTATGTCCTCGAAGAAGCCTTTGTGGCTGAATGTTGTTACAAGCCTTGGGCATCATAGTCATTCTCCAATGACTTGGAACGAAAGGTTTCCCTTTCCTGCTCTTAATGCTTCCAATTTTGATAAGATTATTGTCGTAGAAAATGTTAGGCAATTCTAGTTGTAATTTATTTCTCTCTTAAAAAAAAAATTAAAAAAAAGAAGAAGATATCGAGTAGACTATTTTTTTTTTCTCTAGAAACGCTCCTCATGCACTTGATCGTTTCATGGTACGAGTTCATGCCTGATCCGGTGAAAAGCTCTCGCAACGTCGTTGTCAGACGAGCTAAAGGGATCTAGTGTCCCCATATATAAGGATTTTATATGGTGTAAGCTAAGTCGGAGAAAGGATGCGGTGATGGCGGCGCTTTCTATATCGTTTGTAGAAAGCCAAACGATCTGGGTGTAGAAGGCTTGGGCTGCCGTCCTTTCATGGAAGTCTCGGGGAGCGAATTCTAAGCACCAAGGTGCACTTGCACCAATTAATATGTAAGTCCTCAAATCGTTGTATGCGAAGATCCAATGAAAACTAGATACCCTAAATTCCTTCCTTTCATTTTCATTTTTAATCCGATCAAATTTAGCACCCATAATAAGAGTACATTTTATTCGACTTCAACTCCTCACCTCCTGTGTTGGAATAACTTAGGACTATTTTTTTGGGTTTCAATTTTGTTAACGGTATTACAATACATGCATGATAATGCAACGTGGATGACCGGATCAAAATATTTCATATTAGTTGGTCGACTCTATAAGCTTTTCGTGCACAGTCCGATTTGGTTTGCAAGGTGAAGATGGGGTGCATCTGGTGTAGGGAGGATGCTAATTTGTGTGCTCTTCCCTAAATCGGATCGCAAAAGGCTTGTGATCAGTCAATGTAGAATGGGTGGAGCTAGAGATGCGGGCGGCGGTGGGATGGAACGGGTGCTACAGGAACGTAGATGGTGGTTGTTGCAATCTTCAACTTGGGCTTGGGTCTTTGATCTATGTTCTTTTTATCTTTTTTATTTCTCATTTTTTTGCTTTTAGTTAATGTCAGTTTTATGCCGATAATAGGCCTTACCAGCTTTTGGTATGACAATATAGGTTTTGTTCTGATATGCACACTCAGTGTGTCTTGATTGTTCTAGCGAGACCGTGACATGTTTGTTTAATTAAATATACGCGACCTCCTAATCATCACATGAAACGAATAGTCGCATAATTTATTTATTTGTAACCATGTAACGAGAAAACTGTGTTATTTGTTAGAGTTTGTTTTTCGATAAGTTACCGATATGTCAAAGTAGTGGAGTAGCAACTTGTGCACTCTTTAATAATTGAGTAATTGGTGTCTTTTAAAATAGAACCTTGCAGAAAAAACCCTTTTGGTTCGAATCAAAAAGCAAATATCTGGGCGACGTCGTTTCCATGAGGCCCCAAGCAATATAAACCAGGTCCCAGCCCCCAAATAGCGTACGAAATAGAAGAAGAAATGGCTGCAGCAGTAGCACAAGGAGTCTGTCTGAACCACATTTCCCGAGAATCCTCGGACATCAGGCGCCTCGCAGAGTTCTACAAAGAGGTTCGGTTCTTTCAAGCTTCAAATTTCTTGTTTCATTTTACTTATAATTCCATCAAATGAATTTGACCTGAAATCATGGGATCGTGAACTGATAGATATTTGGGTTCGAGGTGATAGAGAGCCCAAAGTTTGGGGAATTCAAGGTGATATGGCTGAACTTACCCTCCGCTTTTTCTATGCACCTAATCGAGAGGAACCCAACTTACCAGCTTCCTGAAGGACCCTGGAGCGCCACGTCACCTGTTGCCGACCCCAGCCACCTTCCCAGAGGCCACCATATCTGCTTCTCTGTCTCCAATTTCGACTCTTTTGTGCAAACACTCAAGGTTTGCATCCTTTTTCAGATTACCCTTTTGGATTTTGTATGGTTTGGAGTGGGTTTGATATTTTGTTACTGGTTGTTCTGATTAAGGAGCTGCTATTTGTGTAGTGTGGTTGTTGAAATTTCAATTCTGGTGAAAATGTTGATGTGCTGGCGTGTTGATATCTGAACTGCAATTATAGATGACTAAGATGAGGTGATTGAGGCCTATGCTATGTTTGAAACAAGTAAACCTCAGTTGTTTGCTCATCATTTCCCACCTTCTCTCCTCGAATGCTTCGCTCTTCTTATTTTGCCTATGATCTGATAGTAATATGAACTCAAGTCTATATGACATACCTGTAGATCCATATACCTGAAGATTTTCAAAATTGACATTAATATAATTTTTAGAAGACAGAAGCAAAACTAAAAGTAGAAGTTGTGAACCATTCTTAACCAAATGAGAAAGTGGTAGATTGCTGGTCCTCCTAAATAATGACCTCATCCAAAACCTATTAAAAAATCAACGCCTTTTTCTCCCCATCTTGCCTTCTTTGCTTAAATAGGGACTGTGGAAAAGCGCACTCCGTTTTTTCCTTCTTTTGTCTATAAGAAGAGCATTACATGTCTCATCATTAAAAAAAAATGGTCTTGGAAAGAAATTAGATTCGAAAGGAGTCTTAAACAGGTTGGGGTCCTTGTCACAGCGGGCAAAGACCTTACTCGCCTCTCGTGTAGGTCAACTGTGGCCATTCGATGGTTTATCTAATATTTCTTCCTCTCTTCAATGGGAGTTGTCTGAGTCAGAGTATTCTTGTGCAGGAAAAGGGAATCCAAACTTTTCAGAGGTCACTACCTAATGGCAAGGTTAGGCAGGTCTTTTTCTTTGATCCAGATGGTAAGCTTCTCTAATCCCAATTATTCTATTATGTGTTGGTTTGAATTTTGACACTTGTATGACATAGACATAATTTAAAGTTTACTCTTTATTCTAGGCATTTTAGGATCTGTACGTGTGCTGTGATTGCAATCTGTACGTATAATGCCAACATGATCTGTTGCGAAAGTAATTGAGAAGTAGACACATTGCTGGGTTCCATATCTGATTCTTAAGAAGAATAGTCGTTCAATAAATTAATTTGGAATGTAAACTCATTAGCTTGAAGGTGTATTGTAGGAAGAACAAGCTAACTTCCTACACATTCATAATTGAAGGAAGTAGATGGATATAAGGAGTTGCATAAAAGTTGTCGGCATTGAAAATGATAAGTTTATCATTAAAGAAGTAGTCCTCCTTTCGTTTACTTGCACCAAAGTTGGAAGTCAGCCTCCATTTCTTCCTTCATTCTTTGAGTTGCATATCCAATCCAATTTGTGCATCAAACTTGCCGTTACGATCTTCAGATAATGGACTTTGTTAGTGTCTCCCTCATAACACATCCATACTATTATTAAGGGAATTCCTTGTCTATTTGCATATGGGGGAAGAGAACAAATTCTTTGTTATTGAAAATATTTTAATATGCAGGCAACGGTTTGGAGGTTGCAGGACAGTAAGCTCCATGGCAGCTCAGAGGGTTGCTTGAAATGGTAAAGGAGATTATAAGCCGGTCCATCGACAATAAGTTTCAATCCTTGCTCTATGAAGTTGTAGTGATTCATATGTCATTGGAACTATGATGTATATGTATGCTTTTCTCATCAGTTGATAGTCATCAACTCAACATAGACATAAATTATAGAAGAGATAACTGTGTTTCACTAGTGTGTTGTATTAAAACTTAATTGGTCGAATGCATTCTTATGCCATCTGCTTACTTGATTAACTTAACTTTGAGCTTCACATGATTAATCAATAAGAGGTAAACTGATCTAACTGTATTGGCTATAAATCTAGTAACTTTCTACCCAGCAGGTTGTCAACTCTTGAGAATTTGAGGTTGGAACTTGTTACCAGTAGAGAGCCCTGGTATACAAGTATGACTGTATGAGGCTATGAGCCTAATTCACTTACTAAGGACCACGTTTCTCTATTCGATTTTCACTTTCTCATGTAAGTAGCACTTACAGGGCTAGTCACAGGTATCAAAGCACTTGCACAAAGCTTTTGATTCTGAAACACTGATACAAAAATGAGTCGAGAACAGCCAAGGAGGCCTTGGGAGGACCATGACCCCCTCAACTCAAGTACCTGGCATCCAAGACGGTGGCACTACAAAATGGCGTAGATCATGTTAATGGTGCCAGTGTATTTGTTCTTCTCTCCGTCATTCTTCCACTTCTTTCTGAATTGTTATAGTGTTTTTGTTATTCATTTTTTCGAATCTTTGTTGTTCAATGATTTATTGACTCTTCACCCTTATGTTGATTGTCAAAGCATATAATCCACACCAAGATTGGAGATTAAAAAAGGATTGAAATTTGCCTTCTTTTTTTTTATAATCCACACCTCTTTTTTCCTCTTATAGTAACTTTAATTTTATCTTTACTCACATGTATTTTGTCTTTTTTTTTAAAAACAAAAAAATGAAAGATGGAGTGTAAATTGTAAAATAGAGAGTGCAAATTTCACTATCTTAAAAAAACAAGGGTAAAATAGTATAGTCTTTGTGGTTTGAAGTCGACATCTGTTTAGTCTTTATGGTTTTATTTTAATCTGTATAGTCCTTGTGGTTTGAAGTCGACATCTGTTTAGTCATTCTGGTTTTATTTTAATCTGAATAGTCCTTAAAGTCACGATTTTTCATCCAAATGGTCATTCTGTCAATTTTCTCAGTTTAACGGTCACGTCAGCAATTTAACTGAGAAAATTGACGGAATGACTATTTGGATGAAAAATTGTGACTTTAAGGACCATTCAGATTAAAATAAAATCATAAAGAATAAACAGATGTCGACTTCAAACAATAAGGACTAAACAAATTTTAATTCAAAAAACAAATTAGAAGTTGGAAAATTGGATTAAGAAAGAGTGTGGAAGGAAAGGAAAATTTAGAATAAGTGGGGGTTTAATCAATCTCTCAATGATTAAACAAAGGGAAAATGCCCATTTGCACAAAAACAAAATAATATATATGATGCGGCACATTTTCATAATTAAACCATCGGATTCATCAACTAAACAGCTAATCTCTTCACATGCAATCTGCGTGCCATTTAATTTTCTTGATTTCTCTTAACAGTCTTTTTAAATTTTAATATAGAAATTCTCCTTTTGTGCTCAAAGTAATTAAGTAGCGAGAAATTTTATATATACACCCCAGATAACTTAATACACATCCATTTCTTAATACACCACTTATTTAATTTTTCATTCATATATTTTACTAAATACACAACCCAAAGTACCTAAAATACCCTTAATCTAAAAATCCATGAAATATCATATTATGTGACTATATTAACACTATTATTATTGTATAATTAGTATATATTTATATAAATTAACATTTTATAGATATTCATATCTATTACTTGTGTTAGTTATTGAGAAATCCTTACAGATTCATTGTTCATTTCAAATTCTTAAACATGAAAATGATAAATAAGATGAATAATACATATCTGAATAATGTGTTTGGGTGAAAAAGAAAATATGTGAAATATAACGAAATAGGTGTTTATATGCATAACAATTACATCGTTTGACACTTAGACACTCTAAACTTGGAAATTATGAATTTTTAAGGACAAAAAAGAAATTAATTGATTATCCAAATTTCCTTGCAAATTTTTTGTTTACTTTAATAGTTTCCCTAAATAAGTTCTCGATCTTAAAAATTTAATTTTTTTTAATTCACTTTATAAGTTTCCAAAAATAAGTTTTCGTTTTTAATATTTTAATTTGGTTTATATTTCACATTATCAGTTTCCAAATATGAGTTTGTTTTTAATATTTAAATTGTATTACACTATCTTTTTGTCATTTAACATACCAATCAAATCTGATTTGAAATATCAAATAATAGAGACGTGTATTAAGTTATTTGGGATGTGTATTTAAAAACACTCTTAAGTAGCCTCCTTTCAAAAAAAATATGAAGTAGCCTCAAAGTGAGGTTTGATTTGATTTTGCTGAAATAATTTGAAAGAAATTGTTCCCGTTGAGTGTTAGGTTTTGAACCGATAGCGCTGCCTGGAGACTTGTAAGGTTTCCTAGCATGGAAGAGAGACTGTTAGCTAGCTTTGATTCCCCGAATCACAAAGCAAATTGTTTTTTCATATTTTTTGCTTCCCAGAATATATATAAGCTTTCGCATCACGAATTCAACGGAATATCTGAATATCATATTAAAAAGCCTAGATCAATCCCTCCAAATAGTTTAAGAACTAAGTCGACGCTGCCTCCTTTGGCAAGTAGCAAAGGAAACAGCAGAAATGGCGGCATTAGCACAAGGAGTGATTGTGGATCACATTGCCAGACAATCCAAGGACATTAGGTGCCTCGCCGATTTCTACATTGAGGTTCTTCTTCGAGCTTCAAGCTTCAAAATTCTTATTTCATTGTAAGCTAATGTGTTCATCAAATCAAACTGAACTGAAATTCTATTTGATAGACATTTGGATTCGAGGAGGTAGAGAGTCCAAAGGTCGGGCCACTCAAGGTGATATGGCTGGTTAAACCCTTAGCTTTTACCATGCACCTTATTGAGTTCAACCCAAGTTACCCCCCAAACGAGAGTAATGACACGACAGTGGTAGCTGACCCTGCCGATATTCCCAGAGGGCCACCATATCTGCTTCTCTGTCTCCAACTTCGAATCCTTTGTGCAGAAACTCAAGGTATATATTGATTTGTTTTCAGATTAATTACCCTTTTGGATTCTGTAGGGTTTAATTTGAGTTCATTCTTTAATTATCTTAACCTTTCTTAACCAGATGAGCAAATGGTATATTGTTGGACCTCATGCATCACCTAAACCTAATAGCTAGAAAATCAACTTTTTATGTCTCCCTTTCAAGATGTGTACGCACGGTGGAAACATTCCATTTCCTTTTTCGTCTAGGAAATTAGGAACCTCGCAGCTATATCTCTGAGAATTTTGGTCTCTCCAAATTTCCAATCACTACTAACTAGTTTTGATTATGAAGCTCGATTTCTATATCAGTTCAAGGGAAAAAAGACTATACTTGCCTCTCCTCTATGTTCCTCTTTTGTATGGGGGAGTCATCTGAGTCGGAATATGATTGTGCAGGAAAAGGGAATTAGACGGCTCATAGTCCAGTTGAATATAATCCAACTGGCAGTAAGAAAATCGACCAGGTCTTTTTCTTTGATCAGGATGGTAAGCTTTTCTAGATCTAATCCCGGTTATTCTATCATACGAGGACTGTTGCCCGCGCCTTGCTGCGGGGAACTTCAGCATTTTTCTGTCATTGTCGATATCAACAGAACATATATCTACATTAGTCAATATCTCTTTCGTCTGTACTGATGCAGTGTCTAGTGATGATATCAACAGTATCAGCAGAAAATATTGTTAGCAGCTGTATTGATGCAGTGTTTCAACCAAGTGACAAAGGTAGCTGCATAATTACAAACATACTCTGCCTTGTAAATTTGCTGGTATTATGATAATTATAAATTATAGCAGTATATCAGAATCCACATTGTTTGTCAGGAATAGAGGGTGTGTATCAGCATATATCTACATTGGCCAATATCTCTTCAATTGCATCTCCAAGAGTTGTCGAATCAAGTTCCTTTTTCGTTCTAACTCTTTCTTAGGAATAAAGGATGTGTGTAGAAATTATATTTCCTTGATCAATTCTATTACAATCTGTACATCTATATAAGAGAGCTATCCTTGATTCTCTAGGTATTGAACAAAGATTGAAACAAAAGTAGGCTGTGAAGAGAAGAGATCACAACCACAAGCCGACTTATGACTAAAAGAAGAGAATGGGAATGGGTATGGTGTAAGAGGTAGAAGAAGAACAATGAAGAAGTTGACGGAGGATGAGATCGAAGAAGTAGAATGAAAAAGGAAGAAAGTAGGAACTGGAATCACAGGGAAGGATCAATTTAGGCTGATACCATGTAGAAATTATATTTCCTTGATCAATTCTATTACAATCTGTACATCTATATAAGAGAGCTATCCTTGATTCTCTAGGTATTGAATGCAGTAAATACAGTTGATTACAAGATCAATAGTAATGAACACAGATGATGCTATTGAGTAATTAGGATGGAGAGAGTTTAGGAGAATCATGCTGGATGAGATGAATGTCAGGCTTGATTGTAGGAGCAGAGAGATTTGCGTTAATAATGTGTATCAGCAGAAAATATATCTGCATTGGCCAATATCTCTTCAATTTCATTTCCAACAGTTGATGAATCAAGTTCCCCTCTAGTTATAACTCTTTCGTCTTTTTCCAATACATCTTTAGTTACAACTCTTGCACCAGCCAAGTCTGCCATCAAAGAACAGCAATATCTAGTGATGATTTCTGCAAATTCCGAAAATGATTATGAGTTCTCCTTTTAACAAAAAACATGCAAATCTAGGGACATTAAGAACATTATTAATACATCGTTGATAGTGGGCATGTTAGATTCACACAGAAGACAGCATACAACATGAAAACAGAAGCAACATCTTAGGTCTTATTATGATCATATCATGATGTTAATTAAAAAAAAAAGATCATATCATGACATGCTCTAGTTCTACACCAGAATTTGAAAACTGAACTTACCAAAATGGAAGGCGTCCCAGTTGCCAAGATATCATAGAAAGTCATTGCAGCAGGTCGCGGAACTATTAGGTCTTGAGCTGCATACGCCAAATCCATTATATGCAGCCTTCAATATATCATGTCACCAACAAACAAACACATATATGTTCATTCTTTTATCATCACAGTTTCTGTTTAATCAATACTCATATGCCTTGTTAT
Organism: Fragaria nilgerrensis; assembly: GCA_010134655.1. Taxonomy (NCBI): domain Eukaryota; kingdom Viridiplantae; phylum Streptophyta; class Magnoliopsida; order Rosales; family Rosaceae; genus Fragaria; species Fragaria nilgerrensis. Next base: position 19,401,202 of record CM020980.1, read on the forward strand.
ATTGGGTTTCTTTCTGTTGCATCTTCACCTCTATAGAGACCACAAATGTACTGCCCTGGTACCTAAAATATATAAAAAATTATATTTAAATAATCAAGTGAAAGGTTAGTTGATCCAAGTCCAAAGCAAAGTATTGAGAAGTAAAAACTTACACAAAAGGAAAGAAGTGAATCAAGTTTTGTAAGTCATCAATGGAAAGGCCAATACCGTCAAGCAAAGATTGAAAGTCTCATGTTTTAGTGTGAGAAAAGCAAAAGATTACAATTAATAATAACAGCCATAAGAAACTTGAGCAGGGGAAACAAAAGATTACTATGAAAGTAAACTATTTCAAGACAACCAATTGTCAATCAACAGTTTCCTATATGAATTCACCATCAGTTGCATAAGTAACTAAGAATGACATGTAAAAAAACAATTAATAGTTTAATACCTTGTTGTTGAAGTTCCATCGTCCCCTCATACGGGGCAATCCTCGTCATCACCTACATCAATGCAAAACAACCTCTCCTTATCCTTGAGCAATATGCTTTTGTGTAGATCCCATGAAGGACAGAAGCTACAAAATCACCATGATCATATTTTTGAGATTTAAGAATGAGCTATATAATGAACATTGACTGAAATAGACTAAAACGATATTAAATTTCATATATACAGATCAAATTATAGTAGTAAATATCATTTTCCACATGTGAATGAAATTTTGGGAAAAAAAAGAAGATTTTTTTTTCTTTTTTTGCAAGTCTGCTGTGGTATTTATAAACTGGAAGAAAAGGGAGTTGAAAAAGGAGCTAAATCACAAATTAGTTGGAAGGATTCGCAAGCTTACAAAGAGACTTTGGAAGCAAACAAATGCATATGGAAGCCAATGTAGGCAACAAATTCAGTATGTTAAAATCAGTTCTTTTGGCCAGTGATTCCAAATCTTATATTTATATAAGACATATTTCTGAAGTTGAACACACGATAATCTACTTTTCACACTCCACTACTCAATTTACACCAAGAGAAAGCTATATGTCAGAAATTAGTTATTTCTTTTCACAATGAGCACCTATATTGATCAAAAGCTAAAGCAAGCAATACATTGGGGGTAGTTTTATAGTAGAAAGAGCGAATACATTGGCGCAATGAAGAAATAACAAAAAAAATTATAAAAAATAATCCCAACCTTGGCAAATGATTTGTGCATATATTGGTGAAATGTGGAGAAACATAGATATATGCAGCTGGTAACTGCAATACATATCAAACAGAGCATATGTTATTAATGTTGTATGCCAATAGTAGGAAAGCAGTTCAAGTGCTACGTGGAATCAATGTGAAACTGTGTAGTGCCAAAGACTTATCCTTACTTGATACACTTTCATTCACATCACAAACGTCAATACAATCACGATTGTCCTCGTTAACCCTTTGCTTTTTTTTTACATTGATTCGATCTGCTTGTGCCCTCATTTTCATTACAGTGCAAAGGTGCTGTCGTCTCAAGAGCTGAAAGTTGTTGTTGTAAATTTTTTGGTGTTCGGAAAAACTTTTTCCTCTTGGAAGTTTTGAATTTAGGCGACATACTGAAATTTACGCTATTGTGAACAATGACTCGGAACTTTAACAACTACAGATGGAAAACAACAGAACAATTTGGTAAACAACATAAAAAGTATCCAAAATAAGAGAGTCCTAATAGACTGTAAATCACAAAGTGATTTGTCGTTACATAGTCTGACTGATTTGCTTTCATGTATGAGCAACCAAATTCAAAAAACCTTGTTCGTCTTTTACAGTTATCGAAAACATGAAATCGCAAGCTTTCATCATAAATAGATTTTGTTATATATTTTATGAATTTGCTAGCTTTAATGAAATTGCAGGATGTGTCATTACTGAAAGCACAAAACATAAACTGAAAAGACGACAATACACATATTTTAATTTAATATAAGCAAATGGCAGCAACATGAAAGTCGGAAAAGCAACCGAGCCTAATCATCAACCCTCACCTTTTTTATTTCACAATATGTACCTGAAGCCCAAAATTCAACAACTCCTCTTTTTCTACTGCAGCAACTGGTAGTGGAATAACTGAAATGAAAATTAGTAATCATTAAATCAATTGTCATAGCAGAAATATAGCAATCACATTTCAGTCCTATAAATAATTGTTTCTATGTCTATAAATCGGCAGCACAACTACCCAACTTGAAAATTCATTAAAAAGTAATGGACATTGTCAAAAACTTTAGTTATAAGAATGATCAATTTTTCTATATGAAATAAGATTCATAGTAAAAATAGAACAGTAATAGTCACATCCAATCACACAGAGCACAAACGGATTAGCTACACACTTGGAAAGAACCTCAAATTAGTAAACCTTATGAAAAGATAGCTTTATATCAAAATTAGGTTGAGTACGTGAAATCATACAGTACATACATGAAACAACTTACTTTTTAAAATAGATGAGAAATTATTTAACATGTATCAAAATTAGGCTGAGCATGTAAAATTAAATGGTATAAACAACCCGATGCAAAAGCAAGCAAGAAAGATGAGCAAGTTATAAGCAAATCAAAATTGAATACCATATACCTATACCTAGCAATTGGTGCTGTCGATGTTAAGGGGAAGCTAAATATGAACCAAAACAGACAGTATATTTCCTCCCGAACCCCTTGCTCCAAAGAGGCTAATGTAACCTATAGAATTCACAAATTTGATATAAGCAATTTGTAACCAACTTAGCTCCTACACATTATATAAATTATATCTTCACGTAAAGGTCTAGGAGTGCTATACCAGATCATGCCCAAAATTTTGTCAATTCTCTCATGAAAGTATATTACTTTTTTATACCACAAACTACAGAGCCTTTTACTATAAACAAAAACTACAGTCTTCAAAGCCTTTCTCCTAAAATTAGTATTATCAGGAAATTTATTCGTTAACCAACGCAAAAGAGAAAGAGCTTTGCATCAGTAAATACTCTCCCAATTGTGAGTTATTACTTGTTACTTTGTTAGTGTAAAGATATCACATATTTCCTTTCCAACATCCAAAAGAAAATAAATAAATATATCTTTTGCAGGATAGCAGGAGATTATATCTCCAGTAGGAGAGCAAGAAAATAACACAGCACATATCGAAGAAATTCAAGCGAACCATACAATAGCATTATTCTTCAGGTGTTAAGCCTCCAAGCGTAGACATTTTAAAAAATTCATACATTGTTAGAAACATCTTGTATAATATTCCACACTATGCCAGCCAAAAACATAACAATATTTTGCGCATAACCAAACCTGATCTCACCACCGCATAACCAAATTGAATAACAATATTTCAAAACATATAGTGGTTGGTTATGCGCAAAGGAAACTGAATACATATTGCAGATGCACTATATGTTTTTGGCAGTACGGATCCATGGATCATGTTTTAACGGATAACAGATGTGTTACATGTTCTTACCCTAATGCTTTGGAATTATAGGTAACTCCTGATGTCTGCTAGTCTCAGCATAATAGAATTTGATGAAAATTTGCGATCTCTGATAAGGGTTATAGTCGGGTAGTGTCCTTTGCCTTATGATGAATATGAAACTGCAAATGAAGAGCTGGACTGAACTATATCACCATTTGAGCTCAGCTCTATATTTATATATTTTGCAAGCTGCTACTGATTGTTTTGCTGCTAACAGAGATGATATTATGTTTAGAAGTAAGAACCATGGTATGCCGTTATGGTTCAAGCTACAAACTATTAGTTGTAGATGTGGCCTGGTTATGATAGCAACGATGAGTGGTTGGTAAGTTTACTGCTTAATGGGGAGAGACTTGACATGGATAGGTTGTTATCATACACCTACAAAAACATTAGGTATACACCCTAATTCCACTCGTCACAACAAATCGAATTCTAAACCATCTCCCAAAACACAATCCACCATCAACCCAGACAATAAAACCCATCATATTCAAGCAATCATAATATGTTCCTCTCTAAACACTAAGCTCTCAAATTCATATCATCCACCAAAGCTACAAACTTTAAGTTGAAACATTCAATATGAACCCGAGATAGTTTGAAAGGTTATTAACTTTTCCATAATCTTGACTTGGCATATTATTAACTTTTCCAAAGTTTCATATTGTAGAATTCTTCACATTTGCAAGAAAAAGTTTTATAAATGTATTCATGAGCAACTATCATTCATAAATTTGAAGAAAAATAAGAAAAGACCAATCAAATACCTTCTATTAACCGGTAACAATATGGTTGATCCAATCCAAAAAAACACCCAGAAGGCTTCTTTTCCCAACCAAATTCTGAAACGCAGCAGCCTACACATGCAAAAAAAAAAATCCATAAAACTCGAATATTTACACAACCGAAAACATGAACTGAAAATTTGAGTCTTCAACGACCAAAACAAAGCATCAAATTCCAGACCAACAATCATAAAATGACAATTAATAAGGAAATTAAAGGCAGATAAGAAAAATTCAAACAAGAAAAGCCCAAACTCAATTTCGAAGAAATCAAAAGATGTGGCAGCTGAGAAGTTTGTAGGATTAGGATTCAAATCAATCAGACAGAACCCAGCAAGAATGAATTCAAAATTGTCTCTCCAAAGCTGAAACCCTAAAAACCATAAATCAGATATATTTGATCACTGACCTGCTTGAATCGAAGATTTGAAGAGCCTCAGTTTGGATTTCGATCAAAGCAAGAAGGGCTGAAATAGGAACTCAAATCGAAATATGTTACGCCTCTGCAACCTATTGCAACCTGAAGTACCATGAAAAATCAATAGAAGTTAATTCATCAGTAAAAATTGAACAACTGACACATTAAATTAAATAACTACATTAGCTTAATCACAATATCTTGAATAAAATGTATGAGCATTGCAACCTTGTATAGGTTAGACACACGAAGAGAACATTCTAACATTCAGTAATTGGGTTATATTGCAACTTATTTGTATTATCGCAAATCCCCCTCTCATATACAACAATTGTATAACAACCCCCAGTCACAAAATTTCAGAACTTTTTGAATTCATTAACTTTTTGCATCTGAACTCATGATGCAAAGCTGTGATTTTCATTTCTCAAACATTGAAACAAAGTCACACCAACTGGCACGATCAAAGCACTCCTGGAAACTAATCTTAGACTAAGAAAAAAACTGAGCATTTAAGCACTATTTTGAAGTTGGAGTGCTACCAGTAACAAACATAAAAATTTGAAATGACTCATAACTAAATTTCTATATATCTTTGTGATCATCAAAATGATAACCTCAGCCCCACACTAAATTTCTACAGGTCCCAATTGTCACCTACCGAACTCTAACTCACCCACCAACTCATCAGAAACCAACCACAAATCCATGATCCAAACATAACCCACAAACAGAAAAACATAACTAACCATTTTTGTTGCAAGTAAATAAAGTAATACCGCTATTGGATATCTGCAATCGCTGAACATAATAGCTGAACAATAAATTCCCACAGAAGCAAAACAAACTCAGAGGAATGAGAAACAAAATAAATTTTGTTTGCAATCTTCAAGCACATCAATTTCTTATCCTCCAAATTCTTTCATACCACACTACAAATGTGGTTATACCTATCGTCTATAGAGGTTCGTATTAGTCGCAATTGAAGGAAATGGATGACTTCGATGTAAAAGAGTGAAAAATTTTATAGAATTGTAGATGTAAAACTGACCGGATACGCGAAATAAAAGACGTTGATGCCCACTTCGGAAAACCAATCTGAGTCCTCGGATCGATGAGATCACTTTTCATGTTGATACCAGAAAACAACGACGAAGCGGTGCAGATATGTGAAGAGAGATGAACAATGAAGGAACAGAGGAAGCGGTGCGGGATAGGAGGTTTTGTAGACTTTTCTATAGCGAGCAAATGTCTCACAAAATTTTAATTGAAAACAATTACCCAAAACCCAAATTTTAGAAATTCATAAGCAAAGAACCGGTAAAGGGGGACTTGGAGAGACTGACCTGAATGAACGATAGAAGCTTTCTAGGTGCAAATTGTCTCTGGAAGCAATCACTATTCTTAATCGGTTCTCTTTCACCTTCTCATCTATCTCTATCTCTGTCTGCGTGGCAACAGAAGGAAGACACGCGTGATAGTGCGGATCGTGCGCTGGCAACCCAAAAGCGATTCCTGTCAACAAAAACAGTAGGACAGTGGAAAAGAGGCGGTTGGGGAGAAAATGGCAGAACTGTTAATAACTAAGAAATAGGGATGGAAAGGCAAATTCAGGGGGTCCTTATGAATAGTGTCCCGCCTTGTACCTACTTTAGTATAGAGTATATATGTTGTCATCAGCGCTGAAACGTAGTAGATGCCACAACCATAATTTAATAAAATTTACTCTATTCAAGGGTGTTAGTTATTGCAATCGGGTTTGGCTTATTATATATATATAATACAAATTTATTCCTATATGATACAAATTTTGTAACTGAATTTTAAAATTTCTCAAAATTGATTTTTAAAATTTCTTAAAAAATTATTGTTTTTCTTCTTAGAAATAGAAAGTAGAGGTCGTCATGAGTTCACCGTATTTTTCAGTGAATTTTTCGGACTCCCGTGTTATTTTTAATGATTTTTCAAAGTTTGGTAGAAATTTCATCGAAATTTAATCGGGAGCACACCTAGTGCTGACGTGGCAGCATGTCTTTGGTTGTTAGTTGATTTGGTTGGCAGGTGGGAGGATGGTGTGACTGGCAAATTGGTTAGTCATTTGCTATTTGTTCATTCTTTGACATGTGTTACACAAGATTAGGGTGTTTTATTCTCTCTTTGACAAGTGTCCCTCACTTAATGGTCAAGCCCACTGGGGATAGATGGGCTTAACTCTTGTATATATATAGCTGAACTGATCAGCTTTTGTACATTCTCTCTCTCTACATTTCTTCATCGTCATTTTCTCTCTTTAGGTTTCTCGATCTAGAATTTCGGTAGATCATAACTTTTGATTTGTAATTCTGATTCTGAATCCGCGAAGAGTTACGGGTTCGTATCGATGTCCTCTTCCTATCATAGAAGTTTGAGCTAGATCCAATGGTGATTTCTAAATGGCTCGTTTAGGAGACTCGATTTACGATCGGTACTCATGGTAGGATTTTGATGTTATCAATGTGAGTGGATTTGTGTAATATGTTTCAAATATTCTTATTTGCTATGAAATTAGTCAAAAAAACATGATTTTGATCTATTTATGAAATAGCTCTCTATTTTCATAGTGAAGCATGTCGATTTGCGAAATATGTGGAGTTTATATATATTTATGTGTTGGATCCATTGTTTGACTAGTCATGGAACATGTGAACTTCTTGATTGGTTATGCCGAAGTAAGGATGTGACACACGAAGGTATAGGACATGAAAGTCATTAGGTTCCCGTGGGGATCACTAAATTGAAGGATAACCAATAAGAAGGGATTGTGTGATGTGATGAATTGCTTGAAAGTGATGTGTATACGATATACGTATTTTGTAGCGTGTGTAAAAATGACATGGCTTTGCGGGCATATTACATTGGTCTACTCACTAAGCGCGTGGTTATGCTCACCCACCCATCTCTAATATTTTTGCAGAGAAGTATTTAGATTTGACCGAGCCAAGAAAGGGTAGCCGACGAGGCTAGAAAAAAATACTTTTGTTTATGTTCCGCTTTGTAACACTCGTTCACAACTCGGAAACGGTGTCCAGTGCCTAAAACCCACCGACGTCGGGACCGGGGTGTGACAAATTTGCTCCCCACCTTCGACCCACCTAAATACATGACACATGTCTATTTTTATTAACTCACATAACCATGGTTAACAATATAAATTATTTATTTAATATAAATTTGATATAAATTATTTATTTAATATAAATTTGAGAGATTGGGCATTTAGAGTTTAGGATTTCAGGTTTTAAGGTTTGGGGTTTTAGGGTTTGGGGTTTGGGGTTTTAGGGTTTGGGGTTTGGGGTTTTGCTAATCATGACAAAAGAATAAGCCCTAAACCCCAAACCCTAACCCTAAACCCTAAACCCTAAACCCTAAACCCCAAACCCCAAACCCAAACCACAAACCTTAAAACCCTAAACCCTACACCTTAAAACCCAATACCCAATCTTACAAATTGTTTAAGGAAATTATATTTTCGTCCTTCTGTTATGTGTCTTGCCTTAATACACGTATGATTGGTTAATCCGGTTTCCTTATTAGAATAGATTACAGTTGATAGATCTTCTAGATCCTTCGAGAGACTCTATGTAATGCCTATAAATAGGGTTTTCTATCAATGAATGAGTAGACCGTTATTCTCGTTATCTTTTCTCCTCCAACACGTTATCAGCAATGTGCTCTAACCGAGCTTGATAACGAAACCCTAAAACAAGAAAAACCCTAAAATTTTGCCATACCCAATCGATTTCTGCCATAGGCACCCAGATTTCTTCTCTGGGCACCTATCTTCCCCGACGGCGTCCCCCACCGCTGCCCACTACTGCTGCTCAGCGCCTCCATAGCCCATCTATCCCTAGCGCCGCTTCGCCTCCATCGGCGCTCACCTCAGCCCAAGCCTCCGCACGCGCCACCCTGCCCAGTCTTGTACAGCCAAGCCCAGCCCCGGATCCGTTCGTTTACAACAGATCCGAACCCGACCAAACAGCCCCGCCGTGATCGATTAAACCCAGCGTCGACGCCGTGCTTCCAATCCCAATCCGGCGCCACCATTCTAGCTCTCCGGCCCGTCGACCTGCGCTCGCCAACAACTCGGATCTGCTCGACCCGGATTTCAAGATCCGACCTGCTCAATGTTTCTGGGAGTGAAACCTATTGATTGTACGAGGGGCAAAACAATAAATTTGCCCCTCCGGGTAAAAAAATAAAAGTTTTTACCTCACGAGTAAAAACAGTTTATTTACAGTAGTAACTATTTAATTAGTTTTACTGTTTTCATATATATAGTGAATATGACTAACCATATGTTTTTATTTTTCATGAAATTTTAAAAGCAAAAGGTATATTGCGGAAGATATGAAGCATATGACTTCGGTTTATTAGTCTAAGTGACTACAAATCCGTTTATTTTTCAAGTTTTGTGAAGGCTTACACCTCACATATTTGACTAAAGTTACTTAGTCGTTATATTTTGAATTAAATTCATGGTCAAGACCTTGTTATAATTGTTGGCATATATATTTCGAATTTTGTCTGACACATATGGTTCGATCTACATAAGCTATATGTTAATGCAATATATCGCATTACAACATGACACTACATTGAACTACAAAAGACCACCAGTTACTATAAGGTGGCGTTTACAAAGGCTGAAATAGCACCAAGTACGGCGCAATGCATACTTGGGCATCATATTTAAACCAAGTGTGGCGCAACGCACACTTGGCATATCATGATGTTGTGCGATGCACATCGGTTTTGGATCAAAAGAGGATTTGTAATGTCAAGTGTGCCACAATGCACACTTATACAATTGCAAAGGCCTTACAAACAAGAGTTGTTTTCTACATGCTTTAGCGGATTCATACAATTGCAAAACGAAAATTGCGTTACGCTAAATGTCATTCAAAATTGGATTTGAAAAATCCTCTTCTTTCTCTACAAGATCCAACAGTGGGCCATGGGCGGCGGCGCCGCCGCCTTCCCTATATAGTGCTCACGACCAATTTTGCCAAGTTTTGACATGTTTTAAGCCTTATTTCGTCCATCTATGTAGTATTACACGTCATATAATGCACTCTAAAAGATTCCAATACCTTTTTTCAATCTCCATCGAAATTGTTAATATATTTCGGTTTCTATGTCTTGACATAAGATTGTTGTCTCTACATTCTTGTATATGAATGTGTCATAGAGAGATTGAGTGGTTAACTTATTGCAAGGAATAGACAACTATTCATGGATTTAGTTCTTTATAAATCCGTTGTGACAACGATGACTAGATCATTGCAAATAATCAAAGAGCGGAGTAATGCTCAAGTTCCAATGCCTAATGACGTTATGATTCAAGTCACATATGCTCTTTATGCATGCATAAGGAAGCATTCGAACCGTGTTATGACTTAATGATATTCACGCCAACGTTTATCACCTGTAAACACATTGTGAGAATTGGTGAGAATTTCTTATGTATCACTATAATGAATGCGCAACATTCATGAGTCACTAAGATTCGGTTAATTGAATCGGTTATTGTCACCAATGATGAGAATAGAGACATCGACTTATGTAGACTTTAACATAAATCGTCCGGGACAATTTTGGTCGTGTTTTGATGATCCGTATACTAAAGAGTCAAGACTCTCACGGACATCCTTTCTTTTGAGAAAAGTAACCATTGAGATCAAAGATCACCAAAATACAACTTGGTGGAGCCATGAGCAATGCTCACGGCCTATAGATGACATTAAAGCTATTCGCGTCATTCTCCTATATAATGGAGGCACTACTCATGCTTTCATAAGCAAATATGACGCAAAAGAACCCCCTATAATCTCACATTGGCCATGCTCGTTACTTGTTTTGTAAAGCCTATTCTTTAGCAAAGATTAGGAGCGACACTCTCTTATGCTAAAGACAATGAAATAAAGAGACTAGCATACACAAGATGCTCAGTCGTTCTTCACTAAGTAAGACATTAATTGCAATGTCTGTGAGTGATTATATAAGAATGATACATAAGATGTTGGCCTAGATGGCTTCTTATTGTTCACTTTGAGGCATAATAATGCTATGGTGATGTTCACAGTGGTTTAACTCAAGCCATAACAATTAGATGTTATGGGGAACCTTAACAATGATTGAAAAGTTGAAAAAACATAGAATTTTTGGTTTTTCAGCTTGCGGACCAGTCATTGTGAGGACTGGTTCACCAACTTTTAGACTGGTTCTTGAGGTTCTGTTTACGGCCACGGATTCTTAACATCCAATCCTACCTATTTACAAAATTTGGTGGCATTTGGAGATGTGGCCTAGTTCACCAACTTTTATACTGGTTCTTGAGGTTCTGTTTACGGCCACGGATTCCTAACATCCAATCCTATCTATTTACAAAATTTGGTGGCATTTGGAGATGTGGAAGGTGGTGAACCGCTCAATATAAGTGTTCACAGATGTCCGGTGACTCCGACGGACGGTTTGGTACTTTTCGGCCGGTTCTGTCGTCGAGGCTGGCGGTTTCCGAATTCTAACTCCCATGTCTACCTGCTTACAAAATTTGGTAGCGTTTGGAGCTTTGGAGGATAGTAAACCGTTAAACGAAGTGTAAAACAAAGGTCCGGTGATGCCGGTGGTCGGTTCAACCGGTTTTTTTTTTACCGGTCCCGGCGGTGAGGCCATCATTTTGTTTTTTGGACCTGTAAGACCAACGACTACAGATTGTAGCAGGGTCATTGTTTTACTTATTTATCTTTACCCACTATCATTCAGATCTTTATGTTACGGTTATAATGGTATGCATATTTGTTAACAGATTGAGTTAACGTTCTGCAATCTATATCATCCACATGTTGTATGTGTCAAATTGCATCTCCACAAGCGCACAATGATGAGTTATTTGATGAATATTGTCTTTGAATAAGACATAAGTTTCTGACTATAGTCCGCTTATATAAGGACCTTGACAGGCGATCTCTTTTATGTCACTTTGATGAGCTAGTCTTCCCGTCGTTATGGGGAGATAAGAACAAGAATGTTCAAGTATAACGACTTGGAATTGTCGTGGTTTGTCCCTACTGTATCTCATCAAGTTCCCTAAAGTGACGAGATCACATATACATGCTGCAAACATGCCTGCAAGAATTGATCTCTGGATAAGGACATGTTGATGTCCGGATAAGAGGACATGTCGTCACCCATAGATGGTGGCATGGTGACAACACAAATTTGGTAGATGGTGTCGCTAGGCCGTGACTCCCACGGTTTAGGGGGAGGCCACTTGGTTCGATACATACTCGCCAAGGAAGAATGCGAGTTTGGTACAACTTGATCATTTGATCAATGATACTCATTCGTCAGTTATTTCTGGATTATGATCATCATTGGGGGACGCCTCAATGTCAATATCAATCCATATAGAGATCTCTACAGTTAGAAATTACACCGGTGTACATGTTGATGTGGTTTAATGAGTTTGATATCGAACCATATTTCGTTGAGAAAATACCAACGTTGTAGATTGGCTTAAATGGAAAGATGCGATCCAGTTTAAACAAAGAGATAGTGCTTTGGTTAGGTGATGCCGACACCCCAATTGTAAACTCTATCAATTATGTCTTTGTTAGAAAGCATAGTGAGAAAAAGAGTTTTGACTCATCTTCTAGCGCAAGGTCTCTCACAAACGCACTGGAATCGACTACAATGAGATATACTCTTGTAATGGAAGTCATTGCACTCCATTACCTTGTCAGTTTGGTAGTTTCTGAAAAACTGAACAAGCAGCTTGTGGTCACAATTTATCTCTGCTGGGAACTAAGAGATGTACATAAAGATCTTGAATAGATCGGTTTTCACCCAAATCAAGTGGCTCCTGACCACGGAGCGCGTTTACAAGGTATTTGCTAAGTATATACTTGATTAGGGACGAGATATGAAGAATTATGCCTATTTGCGTGTAAATTATGGATGAATCATGATAAACTCTTGTTAAACTAAGAGATGTCACTGATCCAATATTAAGAATCAAAGGATCTTGGGAATACTTGGTCTCCAAAGTGAGGACCGTTATTGATGATGCTTATTCATTTGTCGACTTAAGGCAAGCTAGAGGACGATGAAGTTATGCCTATATGTATCCCTTAATCGGTCGAAGTGTTGAGAAGACATGTTTCGTCCATATGACGAAGAAGTGTTAGGAGAAATCCTACATCTAAGTACGGTAGCACATTCATGTACTTGTTACAATATGCTCAACTCGACATCTCATTCACTATAAACTTGTAAGGCCAAGTTCTCCTTAGCCTTTCAACTCTCTTCCTAACGGTCGAGCATTTTTGCTCCCTTTTAGATGAGTGTGAAGGAATATCAAGGTAGTGGCCGGATGCGCCCACGCAACGCCAATGTAATGGCAGTGATTCCTTCTATGAAAGGTTCAGGCTTATTCATCCCTACAGAAAGACACATCAAATGCGAAATTAGAATCTGCCCAGTTTCATAGGTCAACTTCCACAGGACCTACATAATAGCCGACTCGTTAGAAAATGGTGAAATTGATACCATTGGAAAGGCCTATGTGTCTAATTTCCAGGGACACCAACCACTTAATCACACCTATCAAATTGAGTGAGTTATGGCTATTTTCGTAAAGTAGGACGGATCTGTCCAAGAATCTGCTTTTGCAGAACAGTCAACTTGGACAGAGCTTTGTTATCAGCTCAAGATGAACTAGGTTATGGACCTTATATGGTTGGAAAGCTACGGGTGTCTAGTTTCCATAACTTTATACGGTTCGTCCATACCTATTGTATCGAAGACGTTATGACTGTTTAAGTACACGAATGTCATGCCACGCGTGAATCTTATTTTCAACGCGAACTTATGTTTTGAGTTGTTAGGCAACCTTCTCCTTCTAGATCAAAGTATTGCTAAGTGTAGTAGGTCTGATCTAAGGAGAATGTGGCTGGATTTAATGACTAAATCGTTGCCCAAGTCTACTTTTGAAGTATGTTAAGTGCATTGGCTTGCGCCGTTTATCTGTACTCCGAGATTGAGTTACCAATCAGGGGGAGTCATTGTGTAGACATTAGGGGGAGTCTACATACATCACATGTTATCTTCAATTGTAGTTGGTGCGTTATGCTCTTTTTCCCTTCGACCAAGTCTTTTGTTTTACCCACGAGATTTTTGTTTTACTTGGTAAGGTTTTTACCGAGGCAACACCATAAGCACCATATCGTATTAGGGACGCAACAAAAGGGGGAGTGTTTAAGGAAATTATATTTCCGTTCTTCTGTTATGTGTCTTGTCCTAATACACGTAGGATTGGTTAATCCGGTTTCCTTCTTAGAATAGATTACAATTGATAGAACTTCTAAAACCTTCGGGAGACTCTATGTAATGTCTATAAATAGGCATTTTTATCAATGAATGAGTAGACCGTTATTCTCGTTATCTTTTCTCCTTCAACACAAATTTAAATTTATATTGTTAACCATGGTTAGATGAGTTAAAAATAAATAGGACATATGTCATGCATTTAGATGGGTGGGGATGAAGGTGGGGAAATAAGGTGGGGAGCAAATAAATATACACACACACACACATCTATACAGCGCTTCTCAGTTGCGGACGTCCGCATTTATTCTTACAGTGCGGATTTCCACTTTACACTCATTTTTCAATCGAATTTTCACATCTCCACAATCTAGTATTTAGATATTAATGTATAGATCATCTCTACAAAATTTCAGCCAATTTGGTTATCATTAAGGCACTCAAAACTACATTTTTCTGTTATAAACATGAACTGTTCAAGTTCGACAGAACTATGTTCATCCACAAAAAAGCGCAGTTTGAGTGTCTTAATGATAACCAAATTGGCTGGAATTTTGCAGAGATGATCTATTCATTAGTATCTAAATACTAGACGGTGGAGATGTGAAAATTCGATTGAAAAATGAGTGTAAAATGGAAATCTGCACCGTAAGAATAAATGCGGACATCCACGCATGAGAAAATTTGTGTGTGTGTGTGTGTGTGTGTGTATACATGACCTTTCTAATGAGAGATCCCTTTTTTTGTTCATTTCTAGGGATAGGGTATTTGACAAACTTCTCGATCACTAAATTACATCTCTACCGTTCAGTTTGTAGGTATATATGAGTAGATCACTTCTGCAAATTTTCAGAAAATTTATTGATCGTTAACTCATCCAAATGTTAATTTGATTTATTTTTAATGATCTTGAACGGTATAGGTTTGACATAAGTGTTAAGTTTTTTGTTTTAATCTCAGCCATCTAAACCCATTAAAAAACAGATCTAATAGTGTGAGTTTATCCCTAAAAGTGACAAAAAAAGGGATCCCTCATTAGAAGGGCCATGTGTGTGTGTGTATATATATATATAGATAATGTATCAAGCCGTGAATCGTCCGATCGGTTAGTAATTCAAAATTCAAGACGATCGGACAATTCACGGCTTGATGTATATGTTATACATATATGTATAATAGAAAAGTCCATTGCAATCTAGATATTAAAGTTGTGAATCATATGGATATATAGATAATGTGTTGGGAAAAATAATATAATGGAAGTAACAATTCAAACCACACAAAAGATAAATATGCAAAGATGTAAAAGAGTAGAGGAATGGAAACACTAGATATAACGTGGTTTAGCGATGTGCCTACGTCCACGGGGCAGCAACAACAAGAACTTCCACTATAAGAATAATGGGTACATAAGAGATACATAACTTCAAGAAGAACAACACTTGAAGGAAACCTTCTCTCACACTTGTTTTGCTACCAACTACTCTACACTCACAACTTGGAGTGGACACTCTTCTGTACTTGGAAGATGGATGTTTCTCTCTTAGAAGAGATGCTTGAGATGGATGAGATGTCTGGAATGAGCAAATGACCTCTCCTTTTATAGGCTAAGGAGAACCATCTAGACATCTCATTAGTGCTCTCTTAATAAATGGTGTTTCATGAATCTTCCTATAACTCATGTCTTAACTCATGTCTTGACCATAATTTCAAAACCCTTCACCTTCTTTGTGTAACTCAAATGTCAGTAACTCCAACCTTGTCTAACTCATGAAACTTGTGTAACTCATGAAACCTTTCATATTATTTTCATTACTATTTTATTTATTTTGGTCTAGATATTATAACATAATGGACTTTATTGTTAGTGTTTCCGTCGTCACACAGCAAACCTATTATTAATAAGAGAAAGTCTTTGTTTTTTGTGTTTTGTTTTTTTATGAAATGGAGACAGTCTGATCTGTTTTTACATGGGGAATTAATAAGAGTCTTATTAGCTAGTTTCTTACAAATACTTCATATTGTTCAGGCAACGGTTTGGAGGTTTCGGATTCCACCGCAGCAAAGTGGGTTGCTCCAAATCGTAATGCAGATTGACGTGAAGCAGACAGTCAGTACATTTTCATAACAATAAGCTGCATATATATATATATATATATAGTTTATGCAATTGTAGGATCGGATATCGTTTTATGTATGCATGTACATTTGTGTCTGCTTTGGTATTCATTAATTACAGACATAAGATGTAATTTAATTAGTTCTTTTATTGAACTCCGTTACTCATGTGTCTCTCGTTTAAAATTATGGCTACGACATTGTTTCTAATTAACCCTAGCTAATAATACTTATGGTAGAGAAGAGACTAAAGTCTTTCTCTACTGTGTTGTACTACAAAGTTTTAATGCTTGAATGTATTAGGTTATGCTAAATGTTTGGTCTGTGGCCTGAATGCCTGATCTACTTTATTTTGAGTATCACCAACAGCGCCATCCCTAGGCTTCTTAATTGATTAGCACCAAAATCATTTGCATTGAGGAAACAAGGGCTCATTAGTTATTTTGACATATTGTATACAGGAGTACTATACTTCTAAAAAAAACGAAGGAGTACGTACCTCTTTGATTCTTGATTAAATGAGCCTCATTGGAACTTTGCTTTGATTCGAGTAGAAGATTCTGAGATGTAATCCTTCATGTTCTTCATTCTTCTGTAAGATGAGTACGTGTTACAGCAAATAAGTATTGGATAAACTGGATAAGGTTTACTTTGATTTTCATTTCTTCGCTCGACCTTGAATTAAGAATTATCCCTTTGTTTTCGATTACTTGAATTATCCTTTTAAACAATAGCATTGGTGAAAGCTAGCTAGCTAGTTAATTTATCAATGCATGGCACCTGTTGCCAAGAACGACAAGCTACTTGCTGCCATGTGTCCTGTTTCAATCAAACTGTCCCGGCTTTGCTCTTGCCACGTTTCTTACCGAGCCATGTGTCGATTTGGTTCCATAATTTTCCTTATTATATAATCCAGTCTTCCCTAAATTCCAAGCAGCACGTACTAAGCTAGTCGATCTTAAGTATCAAAGTCATCTCTTTGCCTAAAAAAGTATCATAGTCATCTGCAGAAAGCTTCTGATTTTCAAGCACAGATACAAAAATGAGTCAGGAACAGGCGAGGAGGACTCAGGAGGAACAAGAACCCATCAAGTACGGCGACATTTTCAACGTCTCCGGCGACCTGGCATCCAAGACGGTGGCGCCACAAGATGCTGCGATGATGCAGACTGCTGAAAGCATGGTGTTGGGTCAGACTCAGAAGGGCGGTCCGGCCTCTGTCATGCAAGCGGCCGCTACCCAAAACGAAGGAGCTGGCCTGGTCCGTCACGATGAGGCTACTGATGTAGCTGGAAATGAAGGTGTCACTGTTATAGAGACTGATGTCCCTGGAAGGCGAATAATCACTGAATCAGTTGGTGGACAGGTCTCCTTTAATTTCTCCCTTCTAACTTTCAAAGCTCAATATAGAATAATTACTTTGTTTCCAACCTCTGTGTGAGATGAATTTCACTGGAATTTGTCGATGTTTAGTTGATGGTTTTACACTGGAATTTACGAGTCATGTGGTACATTCTAGTTGCTAAATGCATATATTACATACGTGTACCTAAGTTCAAGCTTTGAAATTGAAGCTATTGTATAAGTTACGTTTTAATATAGGCCAAATAATTCTTGTTTTCGGTGTGGTTAGGTTATTGGCCAGTATGTGCAGCCAGTACCGGTTGCACAGCAAGCAGCCGTAGGAGACTTCATGCAGCAGAATGCAATATGTATAGGGGAGGCACTGGAGGCCTCAGCCCAGACAGCTGGGGATAGGCCAGTGGATCACAGTGATGCCGCGGCAATTCAAGCGGCAGAGGTGAGAGCAACAGGCAGCAATGTCATAGTTCCAGGAGGCCTGGCTGCCACGGCACAATCCGCTGCAGCCCACAATGCTGCTACTGACAGGGAGCAAGACAAGATTAAGGTTTCTGATGTGCTGTCGGGTGCGACGGCCAAGTTACCGGCGGACAAGGTGGCAACTAGGCAGGATGCTGAAGGAGTGGTGGGTGCTGAGATGAGGAACAACCCGGACATGGTGTTACGTCCAGGTGGAGTGGCGGCTTCTGTTACTGCAGCTGCCAGGCTCAACGAAAATATGAACGTGAATACCTAGTAGTTTGTACTGTTCAGGAATGTCTTGTTTTGGTGATGTTTAGTGTATATATGAACTTTTACGGCGGGGATCATGTGAACTGGGAAGGCCAATGTACCATAATCGGGTATCTAGTGTACGTTTTGTTTGAACTTCTACAAACAATGTAGAATATGCTAAAAGCTGGCTTGCTCTTTGTATTTTGTATTGTCCTACCCGAATGTGAATGCAAAATTATTTCGGGTGAGCTTGGGCATTACCTATAAGGTAACTAATCTCCTACAAAAAATCTCCTAGTTTAGTAGGAGATAACAATAGGAAATAGATAACTACAGAATATACATTCCTAATATAATCAATACTCAAGATTACTTTTCTAACACTCCCCCCGAGTGAATGTCTCTAATTCCCAACTTGCGAACCATAGGAATGAAAATTTCTTTTCCCAAAGCCTCAGTGAAGACATCTGCTAACTGGTGCACAGAACTCGCAAATCTTGTAACAACAGAACCATCTTGTATCTTATCTCTTGTATAGTGACAATCCATTTCAATATGTCACGTCCGTTCCTGGAATACAGGATTTGCTGCGATGTGCAGTGCTGCTTTATTATCGCAGTACATGAATGCAGGTTCATGATGCAATACTCCCAAATCTTTAAGAAGATAACGAAGCCATGTGAGTTCACAACAAGTACCTGTCATGGCTCGATATTCAGCTTCAGCTGAAGAGAGAGAGTGTTTTCTGCCGCTTTGATTTCCATGAGATCAGAGAAGGGCCAAGAAAAATACGATAACGTGTGGTAGATCTTCTAGTAACCGGACACCCTGCCCAATCCGTGGTAGATCTTCTAGTAACCGGACACCCTGCCCAATCCGAATCACAAAATGCACGCAACCTGAAATCACTTTTAGAAGAAAAGAACAATCCTTGACCAGGCGCATTCTTGATATATCGCACAACACGCATAGCTGCTTCCATATGTAACTTCTGAGGTTGATGCATAAATCTACTCAGTATGTGAACTGAATATGTAATGTCCGGTCTGGAAACTGTAAGATATATTAGCCTGCCAACTAGTCTTCGGTAACGGGCTGGATTTTTGAGCAACTCACTTTTCTCAGATAATTTTAAACCTCTCTCTATAGGGCTGTCAACAGGGGCTGCCCCTAACAATCCTGCATCCTTGACAATTTCCAATGCATATTTACGTTGACAGATAAAAATCCCATTGTTGGAAGTCGAAACTTCAATACCAAGGAAATATTTCAAGTCTCCTAAATCCTTAATACTAAAGTGAGCATGAAGAAATTTTTTGAGTGCAGCAATACTCACTGGATCATTTCCGGTAATCATAATATCATCAACATAAATTAATAGAGCAGTAAAGGACTTGCCATTTCTCTTTGTAAATAGGGAATAATCGGCTCTGGACTGTGCATAACCTGCTGATAGAATAGCTTCAGAGAACTTTGAGAACCACTGACGAGATGCCTGCTTCAGGCCACACAACGACTTATGGAGTTTGCAGACAAGATTTTCCTCCCCCTGTCTCCGAAGCCCTGGAGGAGGAGACATATAGATGTCCTCTTTGAGATCTTCATACAAGAAGGCGTTGTTAACGTCCAATTGATGAATAGACCAGCCACAAGCTGCTGCCAAAGCCAAAACACATCGGACGGTAATAATTTTGGCTGTGGGAGAAAAAGTGTCTTTGATAATCTACCCCTTCAATTTGAGTGAACCCCTTTGCAACTAATCGAGCTTTGTAACGCTCGATTGAACCGTCTGCCCGATGTTTAATCTTATAGACCCAACGACCGTCAATCGGAGTCTTACCAATTGGGAAAGGAGTGAGAGTCCAAGTCCCATTATCTTCAAGAGCTTGGAGTTCAGAACGCATTGCTGCCCGCCATTCAGGATGTGTAGCAGCCTCAGAATAGGAACGGGGTTCAACCTCTTGGCTAATCTGAGCAATGAAAGATTGGTGGGCAGGCTTATAGCGATGATAAGAGACATAATTGCTCAAGGGATAGCGAGTACCTTTATCCGGACCAGGCAGCAAAGAAGACGTTGGATTGGGAGAAGACAGCGTGATGTGGGAGCAGACATAATCCCGAAATTTAAGAGGCAGAGCAGTAGTGCGACTGGACCGACGAAGCGAAGCCTCGAGTGGTGGTGGAGCAGCCGGAGCGGCCATAACATCAGTGGGTTCGCTGAGATTGGACAACGACGGATTGGACTCGGTGACTGGAATAGAATCGACGAGATTGGAATCGATTTGGGATGGATTGAGATGAGGCTCAACCGGAGGTGGAGTTTCGGCCGGAGATGAGTCGACCGGAGGTTGGAGTACAGTCGGAAGTGCGACTGAACTAGAAGGTTCACGTGGTTCACTTGAGGATGGCGGGTCTGAGGCGAGATGATGAGGGTTGGGTTGTTCTAATGGCGGTGGAGATTTTGGGCGGCGAGGGTAGGTCCGAAGGTTGGTGGGTGGTGGAGGGGAGGAAGGTGGTGGGGCAGAGATGAAGAGGAGGGTGATGCGGCAGTTGGGAGAGACGGAGAAGACGTATTGGGAACAGATGCCGTCGTTGTGGATGAGAGAGGATAAGAAAAGTCAGTTGGGTCATAGACTGGATTCGGAATTGGGCCGGAAGAGTGGCCCAAGTGAGGAGAAACGGAAGTAGATTTGTCAGAAGCATAGGGAAAAATAGTTTCATTAAAAATGACATCTTTACTTGTAAAAATCTTTTTGGTGGAAGAATTTTATAATTTGTATGCCTTTTGGCCGACGGGATAACCAACAAAAATGCCAGCCACAGCACGAGAATCAAATTTATGCAGAGGGTGAACATTAGTAGCATAAGCAAGACAACCAAACACACGAAGATGATGATGATAAGGAGGAGGTTTTGAGTAAAAACGCTCGAATGGGGTTTTAAAGGAAAGAAGAGGGGTAGGTAATCGATTGATGATGTGAACGGCATGAAGTGCACATTCTCCCCAAAATTGGATAGGGAGTTGGGCATGAAATCTTAAAGCTCGGGCGACTTGTAAAATGTGGCGATGTTTTCGTTCCACAACCATATTTTGTTGGGGCGTGTAAACGCAAGAACGTTGAAAGATTACACCATTGTTATTGAAAAAAGATCGAAGTGAAAGGAACTCGCCACCATTATCACTGCGGAAAGCTTTTATACGAGATGTGAATTGAGTGGAAACATAGCTGAAAAAGCGCTTGAGAATAGGTTGTGCTTCATTTTTGTGTTTCATCAAAAAAATCCAAGTGAATCTGGTGTAATCATCAATGATGGTGAGGAAGTAATGGGCACCAGAAAGAGAGGGGTGTTTATAACGACCCCAGATATCACAATGAATTAAATCAAATGGTTTTTCAGATGAAATGGAACTCACACCAAAAGGCAAGCGATGTTGCTTAGCCAAAGGACAAATAGGGCAAGCATCAATGGGTTGAACTGAAAGATTTAAGAAGTTCTTAGCAATGAATTTTAAAGGAGCATGAGAAACATGACCTAAACGGCTATGCCAGAGATCAGTGGATGGGTCGGATGAGGTTGAGAGGTTGCAGACTGATTGGTGGTTTGAGGATGAATGGAAATTGGTTAGGGTTTTCTTCGTCTCTAATGCCGCCAGGTAATATAAGTCATCACGCTGCTTTCCCAAACCAATCATCCTCCTTGTAGCCAGATCCTGCAAAACACACCAATATGGGAAAAAAATCACTGAACAATTCATGCCTCTTGTTAATCTACTCACAGACATGAGATTAACTTTAAATGTAGGGACACACAACACATCATGCAAATAGTACTCAGAATTTAGAGACAAAGAACCCTTGGCAACAATATTGGCCTTTTCTCCACTAGGCAACAACACCGGAGGCAATGAACAATTTTTATCCCCGTGTAGTAGTGAACTTTGAGAAGAAGAGATGTGATATGTTGCGCCGCTATCGATGATCTAACGGCGAGAAGTGATATTAGAAAATTTTGGTTTGGTAACTGCAGCATTGACTTGCGTATCATCAGATCCCTTGTGATTCAAAATGGCCAAAGCATGTTGATATTGTTGTTTGGGAAGAGGAATGCGAACGGAGAAACCGTTTTGCCGAATAGACTGATTTGATCGATTACATTGGTTGAACACTATCATCAAGGACGGACGATCAGGATGATCAATGAAATAATATTTGAAATTTTGATTCGTCATGGAAACGAGAGAATTGTTGTACGAGATATAGAGTATAACAGAATAATTAGAAGGATCACTGCACAAGAGACAAGATGCAGCGGCTATAGAGTCAGGATCTAGTCCTGCTTTGATACCATGAAAAACTGAACGGAAGAAAAGAATTTGCTGGTATATATTATCATTGATACAAGGCGGTATACATATACAAGGTAAAGGCATTACCTATAAGGTAACTAATCTCCTACTAAACTAGAACCACGAATACAATAAGAAATTGATAACTACAGAATATATATACATTCCTTATATAATCAATACTCAACATTACTTTCCTAGCAGGATAGCCATAGACCTTGATTCCTTGAACCCCTGCCATAAAAGTCGACAATTATCATATTCTCAGGTGCTTGGATTGAAAAAAAAAAAAACTTTTCTCCATCATCTCCATGCCATATGGTCCGTAACTTTTCTGGTTGCTCCTAGAAGTAAGGGGGCAACTATAGGCGGGGAGGGGCCAAAACTTTGTATATTTTACATAAACTAAACTCACATCTTTGTACGGATAATCAAGCTTGATCTGCAGTCGACAAATAATATGTACTAATTAATAAAGCTAGGGACTAACCGGTACAATATCAATATATAGTTCCGCCTCAGGCGCCACCGTAATCGTCTGACCAGAATGAACTCCCATTGTCATCATATTCAAACTGGATGGAGAGAATGGCCGATAATATATGATATCACCAACTGCTTCCTGACTGTTAGTGAGCTCCATGATCAAAACTTTCCCCTACGTTTTCTGATCCAAAAGGCCCAAGCTTCAACGGTTTTTTCTCACCATCCAGAATCCAATTCGAACTCTGTGACATGCATGGACTTAATATTAGCCTACATTTATTTAGTACTTACATATCAGCCATATGTAATAGCTTGGAACTGAGGATAATGAATAAACAAATTCATTCATTTATGAACAGAAAGAAAAGAAATCATGAATTACATGCAGTCTATACAACAGACCTAAAAGAAACAAAGACAATTTCCACACATATATGCAGCCCTTTGAATCAATATAAATTATATGTATATGCACTTACCATGTTCGAATCAAATGAGATGGGAGGAAGTGAGGAGAGAGTGAGTTTATGGATGTGGAAAAAAATCGAATCATGCACTTCAATGTTAACATACATGCGGCCAACTTTCTATAGGTTCGAAAGACCACGTGTCATTGGCACATTGTCCTCCGATAGCAGGAAATTTTTTCTCAGAGTACGTGTTGTGTTAATGAATATGAAAATGATGATTAAGTACAAATCTAAACATCAAGGTCATGAACAATATAGGTGTCTGTAGGTATGTTGCATAATATAAACTTGGTTTTTGACACTCAACTTGTGGGAAAAAGTTCAAGGATTTTATTGTAGTTATTAATCAACGAGCGTAATAAAAAGAGAGTTCGATCAAATTCAATTTATACATTATTACATCGCATTATTGAAACTTTCTGAATAATAATAGTGAGAAATATATGTATTTCCAACAGCGAAACCTCCATTCTGGTCACCCTCCTTTCCCATAACTTGGTTACCAGCAAGTACGTATAGTAACTGTTTGTTATATTGATCGTCATCGTGGTTGTTTCTGAGTATTTTCAGAGAAGGATGTCCAGCTTGATGTAGAGGCTTTGACGGATTTCCTAATGCCGGCACGACGACATCGGAAAGTTTAGAGGGTTTACATGACTTTTTATTGATCATGATGATCAAGAGATTTCATTTTCCCTTTTAAGGCAAGATCAATAGGTTTCAGATATGCTCCTATTGCACAGATATCCGGAGCCTCGGAAGCCCTACCATGAAAGCCAACAATCATATTTCCAGGTGCTTCGACTGAAAATACTGTCATGCGCCTATATCTCCAAACGGTCCGTAACTTTTCTTGTTGCTCTTAAATGTAAGGGAGCAAATATGGGTCGGGAAGCACCAAAACTATACATATTCTCCATGAACTGAAATCAAATATTCGTACGGATCATGCAACTTGATCTGCAGTCGATAAAAAGGAAAACATATCAATTTGATTACATATATATTTATAAAGCTGGCTGGGGATTACAACATGCAGGACTAACTTACCTTGTCAACATAGGTATCTTCGACTACTCGAGCACCAAAGAGTCCATGCTCGTCTGACCAAACGGAGCTCCCGTTGTCATCATATTCAACCTGCAGGATGGAGCAAATGCTCGATGATGTATAAGATATCACCAACTCCTTGATTGTAGAGTGAGCTCCATCATCAAAACTGTCCCCAATGTATCCTGATCCAAAGGGCCCAAGCTTGAAGACATTTTTCTCACCAGAATCCTTCAAACTCTGTGACATGTATGCATGGACTATCAACAATAGTATACAATTTATATGTTATAGCTCGGAACTGAGTTATAATGAAAGAACAAAAGAACTTGTTTATAAATGGAGAGAAAGCAAATCGATCATGAACTACATGCAGATCTAAACGACATATGTAAAAGAAACTAATTAAGACAATTTCGACACACGCAGCCCTTGAATCAGTATAATTATATATAGGCACTTACCATGTTCGAAATAAACGAGATAGGAGGAAGCAAGCTAGTGACGAGGAGAGAGTGAGTTTAAGGGTGTCAATGAAATTGAATCACGCACTTGGAGAAATATATATATTTTCTTGGATTTAAAACTTTAATCTGAAATCAGTAATATGTATATCTGTAGTCTTGTTAGTCTAAAGAATCTAAATATTCTTTTCCAATTAATATAAAAAATTGCAATCATTCAAATGGGATCTAATTCAAAATAGAATGACCGAGCCTAATATTTATGGATTAAGTCAATAAGATTTAAGACAGTAATACTTTGATAGTAGCTTGGAAATGTAGATTATTCTGTTTGCCAACATACATGGATTGTGCGAAAGGTTCCGGTTCAAAGAAGAAAAATTCGATATTCTCCGCAAAATTAGTCTTATCGATAGCTAGCTAGCATTAAGTGACAACATATTGTAAAGCAAGTTTCTTGTCTCCACTGATCGAATTCATAGATTCTAAAGATAGCTAGTAATGAGGATTTTGATTCTTCAAGAAAAACAAAATGGTCTCATTTTATATAGTACTGATATAGATTAGGAACTCATCAAGTATGTAGCATTCTTTGAAATATATGAATATATATATATACACACACACATCCCGTATCACTCAATGCAATACATAAGTAAAACGCTAAAGAGAAAAACACTCTATCATTAGAAAGCCTAAGTATGGTTTTGGTGTACCTTTTTTTCAACTACCTAAAAAACTAAGGTAGATATAAAAAATAATAGTTATTATGGGCTTAACCGTAAAACACCACTAAAATTCTAAAGAGAAAAAAAAAGAATGTGATAGTTTCATCCCACTTTAAGTGGAGCAGTTCAAGTGAAACTTCTTCCATTTTTTGATTCTCGTGCATGTGCACGAGTAAAAGCCTAGTAATAATAAAGAGAAAGTGTTGAAGGAGAAAAGATAACGAGAATAACGGTCTACTCATTCATTGATAGAAAGACTTATTTATAGGCATTACATAGAGTCTTCCGAATGATCTAGAAGTTCTATCAACTGTAATCTATTCTAATAAGGAAACTGGATTAACCAATCCTACGTGTATTAGGGCAAGACACATAACAGAAGGACGGAAATTTAATTTCCTTAAACACTTCCCCTTGTGTTGCGTTCCTAATACGTTATAGTGCTTAAGGTGTTGCCTCGGTAAAAACCTTACCAAGTAAAACAAAAACCTCGTGGGTAAAACAAAAGACTTGGATGAAGGAAAAAAGAGCACAACGCATCAACTACAATTGAAGATAACATGTGATGCATGTAGACCCCTCCTGATGTCTACACAATGACTCCCCTTGATTGGTAACTCAATCTCGGAGTACAGATAAACGGCGCAAGCCAATGCACTTCACATACTTCAAAAGTAGACTTCGGCAACGATTTGTCATTAAATCCAGCCACATTATCCTTAGATCAGATCAACTATACTTAGCATTATTTTGATCTTGAAGGAGAAGGTTGCCAAACAACTCAAAACAAAATTTTGCGTTGAAAATCAGATTCACGCGTGGCATGACCTTCGTGTACAGTCATAACTTCTTCGATACAATAGGTATGGACGAACCGTATAAAGTTCTGGAAACTACACACCCGTAGCTTTCCAACCATATAAGGTCCACAACCTAGTTCATCGTGAGCTGATAACAAAGCTCTGTCCAAGTTGACTGTTCTGCAAAAGCAGATTCTTGGACAGATCCGTCCTACTTTACGAAAATAGCCATAACTCACTCAATTTGATAGGTGTGATTAAATGGTTGGTGTCCCTGGAAATTAGACACATAGGCCTTTCCAATGGTATTAATTTCACCATTTTCTAACAAGTGGGCGATTATGTAGGTCCTGTGGAAGTTCACCTACAAAACTGGGCAGATTCTGATTTCGCATTTGATGTGTCTTTCTGTAAGGATGAATAAGCCTGAATCTTTCATAGAAGGAATCACTGCCATTACATTGGCGTTGCGTGGGCGCATCCGGCCACTACCTTGATATTCCTTCACACTCATCTAAAAGGGAGCGAAAATGCTTAACCGTTAGGAAGAGAGTTGAAAGACTAAGGAGAACTTGGCCTTATAAGTTTATAGTGAATGAGATGTCGAGTTGAGC
The DNA here is from genome assembly GCA_010134655.1 of Fragaria nilgerrensis. Taxonomy (NCBI): domain Eukaryota; kingdom Viridiplantae; phylum Streptophyta; class Magnoliopsida; order Rosales; family Rosaceae; genus Fragaria; species Fragaria nilgerrensis. Next base: position 19,428,411 of record CM020980.1, read on the forward strand.
ATATTGTAACAAGTACATGAATGTGCTACCGTACTTAGATGTAGGATTTCTCCTAAGACTTCTTCGTCATATGGACGAAACAGGTCTTCTCAACACTTTGACCAATCAAGGGATACATATAGGCATAACTTCATCGTCCTTTAGCTTGCCTTAAGCCGACAGATGAATAAACATCATCAATAACGGTCCTCACTTTCGAGACCAAGTATTCCCAAGATCCTTTCATTAATAATTTTGGATTAGTGGCATCGCTTAGTTTAACAAGAGTTCATCACGATTCATCCAGAATTTACACGTAAATAGGCATAATTCTTCATATCCCTTCCCAAATCAAGTAGATACTTAGCAAATACCTTACAAACATGCTCTGTGGTCAGGAGCCACTTGATTTGGGTGAAACCGATCTATTTAAGATCTTTATGTACATCTCTTAGTTCCCAACAGAGATAAGTTGTGACCACAAGTTGCATGTTCAGTTTTTCAGAAACTACCTAACTGAAAAGGTAGTGGAGTGCAATGACATCCATTACGAGAGTATATCTCATCGTAGTCGATTCCAGTGCGTTTGTGAAAGACCTTGCGCTAGAAGATGAGTCAAAACTCTTTTTCTCACTACGCTTTCTAACAAAGACATAACTGATAGAGTTTACACTTGGGGTGTTGGCGTCACCTAACCAAAGCACTATCTCTTTATTTACACTAGTTTCCATTTAGGCCAATCTACAACGTCGGTATTTTCTCAACGGAGTATGGTTCGATATTAAACTCATTAAACCACGTCATCATGTACACCAGTGTAATTTCTAAGTGTAGAGATCTCTATATGGATTGGTTTTGGCATTGAGGCGTTCCCCAATGATGACCATAATCCAATATTAACAGACGAATGAGTATCATTGATCAAAAGATCAAGTTGTGTCAAACTCGCATTCTTCCTTGGCGAGTATTTATCGAACCAAGTGGCCTTCCCCAAAACCGTGGGAGTCACAGCCTAGCGACACCATCTACCACTTTTGTGGTGTCATCATGCCACCATCTATAGGTGACGACATGTCCTCTTATTCGGACATCAATCCTTGCAGGCATGTTTGCAGCATGTATATATGATCTCGTCACTTTAGGAAACTTGATGAGACACAGTAGGGACAAACCACGATAATTCCAAGTCGTTCTACTTGAACATTCTTGTTCTTATCTCCCCCTAACGATGGGAAGACTGGCTCATTAAAGTGACATAAAAGAGATCGCATGTCAAGGTCCTTATATAAACGGACTATAGTTGGAAGCTCATGTCTTATTCAAAGACAATATTCATCATAAATAACCCATCATTATGCGCTTGTGGAGACGCAATTTGGTACAGACAACATGTGGACGATATAGATTATAGAACGTTAACTCAATCTGTTAACAAATATGCACACGTTATAACCGTAACATAAAGATTTGAATGATGGTGGGCAAAGATGAATAAGTAAAACTATGACCCTGCTACAACCCGTAGTCGTTGGTCTTATAAGTCCAAAAAACCGCTGGCGCCGGGACCGGTTAAAATGAAACTAGTGGAACCGATCGCCGGCATCAACGGACCTTTGTTTTACACTTCCTTTAACGGTTCACTATCCTCCAAAGCTCCAAACGCTACCAAATTTTGTAAGTAGGTAGACATGGGAGTTAGAATTCGTAAACCGCCAGCCTCGACGACAGAACCGGCCGAAAATTTGTTGAACCGGCCATCGGAGTCGCCGGACATCCGTGAACACTTATATTGAGCGGTTCATCACCTTTCACGTCTCCAAATGCCAATTTTGGAAATATGTAGGTTTGGATGTTAGGAATCCGTGGTCGCAAACAAAACCTCAAGAACCGGTCTAAAGGTTGGTGAACCGATTCTCAGAATGACTGGTCCGCAGGCTGAAAAACCGGAAATTTTAGGTTTTTTCAACTTTTCAATCATTGTTAAGGTTCCCAATAACATCTAATTGTTATGGCTTGAGTTAAACCATTGTGAACATCACCATAGCATCATTATGCGTCAAAGTAAATAATGAGAAGCCATCTAGGCCAACATCTTATGTATCATTCTTGTATAATCACTCACAGACATTGCAATTAATGTCTTACTTAGTGAATAACAACTGAGCATCTTGTGTATGCTAGTCTCTTTATTTCATTGTCTTTAGCGTAGGAGAGTGTCGCTCCTAATCTTTGCTAAAGAATATGCTTTACAAGACAAGTAACGAGCATGGCCAATGTGAGATCATATGAGGTTCTTTTGTGTCATATTTGCTTATGAAAGCATGAGTAGTGCCTCCATTATATATGAGGATGACGCAAATAGCTTTAATGATGCTCATGGCTCCACCAAGTTGTATTTTGGTGATTTTTGATCTCAATGGTTATTTTGCTCAAAAGAAAGGATGTCCGTGAGAGTCTTTACTTTTTAATATACGGATCATCAAAACAAGTCCAAAATTATCCCGGACGATTTATGTTAAAGCCTAGTCGATGTCTTCATTCTCATCATTGGTGACAATAACCGATTCAATTTACTGAATCTTAGTGACTCATGAATGTTGCGCATTCATTATAGTGATACATAAGAAATTCTCATCAATTCTCACAATGTGTTTACAAGTGATAAACGTTGGCGTGAATATCATTAAGTTATAGCACGATTCGATTGCTTCCTTATGCATAAAGAGCATGTGTGACTTGAATCATAACGTCATTAGGCATTGAAACTTGAGCATTAATCCACCCTTTGGTTATTTATGATGATCTAGTCATCGTAATCACAACGGATTTATAAAGAACTAAATCCATGAATAATTGTCTATTCCTTGCAATAAGCTAAGCACTCAATCTCACTATAACACATTCATATACCAGAATGTAGAGGCAACAGTCTTATGTCAATACATAGAAACCAAAATATGTCAACAATTTCGCTGGAGATTGGTATTGGAACCCTTTAGAGTGCATTGTATGACATGTAATACTACAAAGATGGATGAAACAAGGCTTAAAACATGCCAAAACTTGGCAAAATTGATCGTGAGCACTATACATAGGGCGGTGCCACCGCCAACGGCTCACTATTGGATCTTGTAAAGAAAGAAGAGGATTTTTCAACATCCAATTTTAGATGACATATAGTATAATGTAATTTTCTTTTTGCAATTATGAATCCGCTCAAGAGTGTAGAAAACTACTCTTATTTGTAATGTCTTTACAATTGTATAAGTGTGCATTGTGCCACACTTGACATTACAAATCCTCTTTTGATCCAAAACCAATGTGCATTGTGCAACATCATGATATGTCAAGTGTGCATTGCGCCACACTTGGTTTAATAATGACGCCCAAGTATGCATTGCGCCATACTTGGGGCGATGTCATCTTTATAAACGCCACTTTATAGTAACTGGTGGTCTTTTGTAGTCCAATGTAGTGTCATGTTGTAATGCGATATGTTGCATTAACATGTAGGTTATGTAGATCGAACCATATGTGCTAGAAAAAATCTGAATATATATGTCAACAATGATAACGAGGTCTTCACCATGAATTTAATTTAAAACATAACGACTAAGTAACTTTAGTCAAATATGTGAGGTGTATGCCTTCACAAAACTTGGAAAACTAAACGGATTTCTAGTCACTTAGACTATTAAACCGAAGTCACGTGCTTCATATCTTCCGCAATGTACCTTTTGCTTTTAAAATCTATAACTGTGAAAATAATGTTCTCATCTTCTTCCATATATATAATGAGTTTCTTGTTGCAAGAACTCCAAATATTTCTTGTGTATATTGACCATAATATTGTTTTCTTTGCAATTAGTGAACCGATGTAGAACCACATCAATAACATGATTTTTCTTTTACTAGCCCAATCTTTATATGACATGGGGTTCGAGGGGTTGCCTTCTTCTTTTTAGAATTCGTGACATGAAATTTGTCACATTTTTTTATGTCAAATTTAGGGCGCATGTTTCGGTCAATTATATCAAAACAACAAGATGGAAGAGTAACTATTATCGGTATACGATAATTAATTCCAATTATTGAATTAGGTCAAGACCAAGGTTTATGGTAACTCAATTCGATGTGAACCGTGACAAATTCCATCACAAATCGATATTAACCGTGACAATTTTCGTCACTAATCGCTAGTAACCGCGACAATTTCCGTTGCAAATCGATGTTTGTCCCTTTATTAACCACGACAATATTTCGTCGTAATACCGTGACTTGTCAAACCGTCACAAATTTAAACTTTGATATGAGGGGTCCTAATTCCTCACATCAACCCACGTTATAAGAAATGTGGGGGTAGAAGAAGGCTACGAAGCCCAGTAATGAAATTAAAATTCAAAAGAAACAATTTTTATAAAAGCTTACTTGTTAGTTTTTCATGTAAGAGAAGTTGTTCTTGTAATTTTCATGCGTACTTTCACGTGCGTATAGAGAAGTTGCTCTCGTAATTCCATCGTGATCCGTCGCGCGAAAAATTTCATGAAAAATATAAACATATGGTTAATCATATTCACCATATAATATAAACAGTAAAACTAATTAAAGAATTACTTCAGTAAATAAACTGATTTTACTCATGAGGTAAAAACTTATTACCCGGAGGGGCAAATTTACCATTTTGGCCTCGTACCAGTAATCTGCCGAATCGACTGGAGCAGCAATGCAGTAGTGGAGGCGCGGGCGTCGTGCAGCGGCAGGCGCAAAGCCAACTGGGTTTGATGCGGCGCCGATCGTGTGGAGGGCGCAAGGCTGGTAGCAGATCTGACGTGGCCGAGAGGAGGCGCTGGGTTGCTCAGTGATGGTGGAGCGACGAACGTGCTCACGCTGGGCTGAGGGTCGGTACCGGTGGAGCTCCAAGATCGAGGGGGTTGAGGTTGGGTCGTCGAGGTGCTGTCGGATCGGCGCTGTGCTGCAGAGGAGCAAAGGCGACGCCGGACTGGAGATCGGCTTGGGTTCGACTCGGCTCCGTCAAGGGTCGCCAAATCGGGGCTTCGTGCGTTGGCGCTGGTCTGGTGGAGGGAAGGATGTGGGTCCAAGGCCGGGGAGGCCTGGTGCACTTGTTGCCGGGGTGGCGCAAGGCAGGGGGCTACCGGATCAGTACGTGAAGGTGGGTGCCCAGAGCAATTTTGGGTGCCCAGATCAATATCCATTGGGTACGGCAGCAGAAAATTTTAGGGTTTTTTAAGGTTTTCAGCTATGAACTCAAGGTCAGAGCAAAATGTCTGATAACATGTTGAAGGAGAAAAGATAACGAGAATAACGGTATACTCATTCATTGATAGAAAAACCTATTTATAGGCATTACATAGAGTCTCCCGAATGATCTAAAAGTTTTATCAACTGTAATCTATTCTAATAAGGAAACCGGATTAACCAATCCTACGTGTATTAAGGCAAGACACATAACAGAAGGACGGAAATATAATTTCCTTAAACAGAAAGAAAATTACTAAGCGCTGAACAGAAAGAAAATTACTAAGCGCTGCAAGCGTTCTTTTTTCATATACCAAATTCATTAATTTTTCAACAAAAATTCTTCTACGCACTAAGGTGTAAGTGAACCGAACAACTAATATGCAATATTTTGATCCGGCCATCTACGTCGCACTATATGCATATATACTAATACCATTAACAAAATTGAAATCCAAAAAAATAATCTCAAGTGTTTCCAACTAAGGAGGTGAGAACACTAGGTCGAAGAAGACGTACTCTTATTATGGACGTTTAATTTGATCAGATCAAAAATAAAAATGAAATAAAAATGAAATGAAGAAATTTAGGGTCTCTAGTATTCAGTTAATTTTCTCATACGACGATTTGAGCACTTATGCATTAATGGTGCAAGTGCACCTTATTGCGTAAAACCCGCGCTGCAACTCTATCAAGTATAACTAATAGTCTAATTGATCACCCCATGTTTACCAATTAATTGATCCCAATAAAACGCAAAACGTGCACCCAAGCCATCGACTTCTCCTATTTTGTCTATCAATCTTCATTCTTCGTTAAGCAGTTAATGTACGTCGAGGCTCTTGTTAGCAGCAACAGTGATTCACGTCAAATTGGTATTTCATCACGCAACTTGATATCTCTTGGTACAAGTACGTTCGTTCTTAACTATTATCATTTTCAAAGGAAGTTGATCTTTCTTCACATATAAAACGTACGGATCGACTTTGGCTTTTGTGAAGTATCAAAGAAACTTAATTAGGAGGATAAGGTATGGCTTTTGGTCATGCATATGTAGTAGAACTGTAGAAGCAGTATGAAGTATCAAATAAATAAGAGACTTGAACCGAGAATCGTAGCTTCGGTACAACAGTACTCGAACCGATAAATTAAATAGAGCTCCAAACCACATCGAATCTTCTTTCTTCCAGTTCTGTTCACGACCAATTCCTCAGTCCTTCGAGTTGAATCACCCAGTTCCATAATGAATGTGTGTCACTACTCAGTACTCACCAGTGACCCAATAATGTGATTAGTTTCCGATAGAATCGAAGACCGGCTTTAACGAAAACTTGAGGGAAGTGAATGTTTCAATATGCTCCTAATTAAACGTTAACTCCCTAATAATACTATGGTTAGTGACCATTAGTCCCTGCAGTGATTAGTACGTAGTCGATATATAAACATCCATTCCAAGAATCCAAGCAACTGAAGCAAGGACAATGATATACCTGGATGAGGGGACCTATATATGGCGCGGTTATAATTCCATGAGTAAGGAAGAGTCCAAAAGGTGAGTTTGGGACCTGCTGGTTTTCCTGAAGAGGAAGACGATCGATATGCAGCTTACCTAATTCTTGTGAGCCACAAGAACTCAAGGACACGGTTCTTGCATGTCATGAGTTGCAGGCATGCAGCAGGTGATCGATGCTAGCTAGCTAGTTAGCAATAGCAGCTAACCTGAAACGCTCTAGTGCTCAACTGACGGACTAACTAAAATGGGCATGCAGCTTTGTTTGCCAATTCATGTGCAGGAATGACGTGTTGGATGTCAAAGGTAGCTAGAGCTAGATGCCTTGCTAGTTCATTGGCAAATCATTCGAATTATTAAGCGAAATGTTATCAAGCATGTCTGAGATGCGTTTCAATCAATTATTTGGTTTAAACAGTACGTGGTGTTTATATAGTACGTACAAAAAAGAAAAGAAAAGGGAACAAATATAATTATATACTTACTATAAGATGTTAATTAGTCGACATGGGGCACGTACTGCAAGCAGTGTACGGAATAGGTGGTGTTGAAGACTTATGCTGTTCAACCATCGTAAGCCTATTAGCTCCATGTATTTTGTTCTTACATTAACGACATTAAGGACATGCAAGATCCCTATCAGAGAGACGTACAGAACAATATTTGACTAACAAGAATATATATATATATATATATATAGCGCTCAATTTCAGGTCACATTTCCACAACTCCACATTTCAATGTCTAAACAGTGTGTAGATCATTTCTGCAGAGTTTCATCCAATTTGAGCTTCCATAATCGTGATTTACACGAATGGTTTTGTTTGAACAATTTTTGTTCTTTTGATTTGTTTAATCTAATTCGGTATCCAAATGATCTTCAAATTAGATAAAACTGTGCATGAATGATATACACACTATGTTCTAAACATTATACGGTTGAAATGTGGAAAAACGACTTGAAAGTGAGCTAAATAAGGAGGTCTACACTTTAATTTCAAAGCGGGACACCGTTGGCGCTATATATATATATATACAGTCCATATCCAGAGCGAAGCTTCGCTCTGGAATTAACGTGCGAAGGTCCTTATTTGACTCACTTTTCGGTCATATTTTTCGATCATACCCGGTCAGTGTCTAGATACATATCGTATGATCATCCTTACAAAGTTTCATCCAGTTTGGTGATCGTTTGCACACTGAATCAGATAAAATAAATCAATAGAACAAAATCTGTTCAAGTAGAACCGTTGGAGTAAATCATGATTATGGAGGCTTAAACGGTCATCAAATTGGATGAAACTTTATAAGAATGATCATACGATATGTATCTAGATACTGACCGGGTATGATCGAAAAATATGACCGAAAAGTGAGTCAAATAAGGACCTTCGCACTTTAATTCCAGAGCGAAGCTTCGCTCTGAATAGAGACTATATATATATATATATATATATATATATATTCTTGTTAGTCAAATATTGCTCTGTACGTCTCTCTGATAGGGATCTTGCATGTCCTTAATGTCGTTAATGGAAGAACAAAATACATGGAGCTAATAGGCTTACGATGGTTGAACAGCATAAGTCTTCAACACCACCTATTCCGTACACTGCTTGCAGTACGTGCCCCATGTCGACTAATTGACATCTTATAGTAGGTATATAATTATATTTGTTCCCTTCTCTTTTCTTTTTTGTATGTACTAAATAAACTTTAAACCAAATAATTGATTGAAACGCATGTTACACATGCTTGATAACATTTCGCTTAATAATTCGAATGATTTACCAATGAACTAGCAAGGTACCTAGCTCTAGCTACCTTTGACATCCAACACGTCATTCCTGCACATGAATTGGATGTCAAAGGTAGCTAGAGCTAGATGCCTTGCTAGTTCATTGGCAAATCATTCGAATTATCAAGTATGTCTAAGATGCCTTGCTAGTTCATTGGTAAATCATTCGAATTATCAAGTAAGTCTAAGATGCGTTTCAATCAATTATTGGGTTTAAACTTTACGTGGTGTTTATATAGTACATACAAAAAGAAAAGAAAAGGGAACAAATATAATTATATACCTACTATAAGATGTCAATTAGTCGACATGGGGCACGTACTGCAAGCAGTGTACGGAATAGGTGGTGTTGAAGACTTATGATGTTCAACCATCGTAAGCCTATTAGCTCCATGTATTTTGTTCTTCCATTAAGGACATGCAAGATCCCTATCAGAGAGACGTACAGAACAATATTTGACTAACAAGAATATATATATATATATATATAACAATATTTGACTAACAAGAATATATATATATATATATATATATATATATATATATAGCGCCAGCAGTGTCCCGCTTTGAAATTAAAGTGTAGACCTCCTTATTTAGCTCACTTTCAAGTCGTTTTTCCACATTTCATGTGCAGGAATGACGTGTATATATATACTCCTTCTCTACTAAAGATGTCCTTATTTATTCTTATGGTGCAGATTTCCACTTTAGACTCACATTTCAATCAAATTTTCGCATCTCCATCATCTAGTCTTTAGGTACTAACGTGTAAATCATCTCTGCAAATATTCAGCCGATTTAATAATCGTTAAGGCACTCAGACTCGATTAAACCAATGGACAAACTTATAACAAAAAAAATGCAATTTTGAAGTTCTTAACGATTATCAAATTGGCTGAACATTTATAGAGATGATTTACACATTAGTATCTAAAGACTAAACGGTGGAGATGTGAAAATTAGATTAAAAAATGAGTCTAAAGTGGAAATCTGCACCATAAGAATAAATAAGGACATCTTTAGCAGAGAATGACTATATATATATACATGGCCCTTCCACTAAGGGATTATTTTTTTTGACATATATGAGGGATGGGGGAATACACCAACTTTTCGATCAAAAAATCACATCTCCACCGTTCAATATGTAGTTCTATATGAGTAGATCACTTATGCAAATTTTCAGAAATTTTGGTAATCGTTAAGGCATTCAAAACTACGATTTATAATTATAAGCATGAACGGTTCATGTTTGGCAGATTTTGTTCGTTCATTGATTTAATCTTATTCGACACCTTAACGATCAACAATTGGCTGAAAATTTGCATAATTGATCTATATATTACGACCAACAAACTGAACGGTGAAGATTCAAAAATATAATCGAAAAGTTGGTGTAATCCCCCATATATCCCTCATATAAACCAAAATAAGGGATCCCTTAGTGGAAGGGCCCTATATATATATACACAGATTTTCTCAGGTGCGGATGTCCGTATTTATTCTTACGGTGCGGATTTCCACTTTACATTCACTTTTCAATCGAATTTTCACATCTCCACCGTCTAGTATTTAAATACTAATGTATAGATCATCTCTGCATAATTTCAGCCAATTTGGTTATCATTAAGGCACTCAAACTGCGTTTTTCTGTGGATGAATATATTTCTGTCAAACTTGAACCGTTCATGTTTATAACAGAAAAACGCAGTTTTGAGTGTCTTAATGATAACCAAATTGGCTAAAATTTTGCAGAGATGATCTATACATTAGTATCTAAATATTACATAGTGAAGATGTGAAAATTCGATTGAAAAGTGAGTGTAAAGTGGAAATCCGCACCCTATAAGAATAAATGTAGACGTCTGCAGCTGAGAAGCTCTGTATATATATATATATATATATATATATATATATATATATATATATATACAGTAACCACAAGAGGCGGTGGAATCGAAAAACATAAAATTCTTAAAATTAAGAATAGTGGACATTGACCCAACATTATATTTATTTTTCTAGGGCAAAAGAACTAATAATCTTTAAGTTCACTTCAAAATACAATATCACTTCAAAACGCTATAACAATGACCACAAGAGAAAAAAAATCTGACGACGCTTAGTTTCATCTTGCCACTAAGAAATTATGACTATTTGACCAAGTAAAAAACACGCCGCCTACCTACTATCTAGTGCTAATAAGACACAAAAGGTGATAGACAAGCACACAAGGCCCAAAATTAAAATGCAGAAAGCATAAAATAGATTAAAAACGTAAAAGAAAATAAAATAAAAATAGTTTTGGAGTAGAAACCTTGTTCCAAGCTCAGGCCCTAGCTAGCCCAAACCATTCCAGCTCACGCTAAAACCAAAGACTGAAGTCATCTCGCCGCCATCTAGGAAGCTCCGCCCTTGCCACCGCATGCGGCATACTTGCCGATGCAAGCAAACCCACGTCGTCCTTCTCAACCTCCGACATCCCAACCCCACCAGCTAGCACCGCCGCCAATCCCCACCGCCGCTCTACACAAGGATCTACCAAACCCAAAACAGATCGATACTAATCTGGTCTGAGGCCTATAAATCCCGGCCTGACAGACACCCACATGTCACCACCACCATCCTCTCTAGGAAGAACGAATCCAAGCTTACCCGCGCCTTCCTTCCCTAACGGAAACAACAAAATTGACCATCGCAAATCCTCCGCTCCAGCAGGGCTTTCTATACTAGGACTCTCTCTCCTCTGGCCCGTCTGACGCCGCCGCCTCAAAGGCGTGTTGTTGGACCGAACATAAACGCTCTCTGACAAGAGCTAGGGTTTAGGCTTTGCGGCTTTCTCTTAATGTGTCATAAATTTAATTAGTTTTGAAGTTTGTTTCCATATATGTTATTGGTAATTTTTTTATTTTTAAGTTATTATAAATTCACACACCATACATACGTTGGTGAGGTTTGAATCTATGATCTAAACATTAATGGTTAGCTTAACTAAGCAACCAAGCCACAACTTACCGACACATATGTTATTGGTAATTTACTTACCTACACACCTATATAGAATAAAAAAGAAGATACATATATGCAAAAAAAGAAAAAGAAAAAAAAAGAAGATACATATCCAAAAAAAACCAATAAAATAAAAAGTAAAAAAAACGTAACAACTTTTTTGTGCCAAATAAAAGCCTACTTCTCCCCCTTTCTTTCTCTCACTCTCCTACCTCTCACCATAAACAACAACATCCTCCTCCCTCTCCATCCATTTCTTCCAAGCAGTACTCGTACTAAAAGATGTCCAAACTCCCATGGAAGAAGAATCTTCACCTCTGCCTCCCCAATTTCAAATGCCTACCCTTAATCACCCAAAACCCACCTCAACCCTCCGACCATGACCACCCTCACCCAAACCCACCACTCATGATCACCAACAACATCAACAACCTCTATCATCACGACTCCAACTCCTCAGATCAATCCACCTCCAATTCCCTCACCGCCTCCTCCGACTTCTTCTACTCTTCCTCCTCCGACTCCGAAGCCGCCACTGACTCCCCGCCTGACTTTGCCACCGTCTTCGCCTCCCAACGCTTCTTCTTCTCCTCCCCCGGTTGCTCCAACTCCTTCGTCGAGTCCCCGGACACCAAACCCAACTGCAACGATTCCTTCGTCACCAGAGGCGTTACTGTTGCCAAGTACTCCTCGAATCCTTACTTGGATTTCCGAAAATCCATGGAGGAGATGCTCGAAGCTAGAGAAAGAGATCATATAGACAACAAAGATAGAAATCACAATGTGGTGGATGTGTTGAAAAGCGACTTGGATTATCTACACGAGCTGCTCTTGTGCTACCTTCAGTTAAATCCCGGAGACGCCCACAAGGACATTATCAGTGCCTTCACAGACCTTGTCATTTGCATATTGTCAGCTAATCCGGCAGCTTCAACATCATCGTCGGCCGATGACGATCACATAATAGAAGAGAAGGAGGAGATTCAGCGGCAATGTGCGTCGTAACTGTTCTTTTTTTGAGGCAGTTAATTAGGGTAACGGTCGTGATGAGGAAAGGGGAAGAGTGAAGACAAAGAGAGAAACTAATTTGGATTTTTAATATTTTTTGTTAGTTTGTCTTTGGCTTTGATTTGTGGGTTTCATTGGCCTTGGTGAAGAGGGAGAGAAGTTTCATCCATGAAGACAAGGAAAAATGTACTTTGATGCATCACAAAACCAAGGAAAGCATGGGAAATGTTGAGGTCTCGATGCATGTTTATATTGGTTAATAGTTGTGTAATGTAGTGTTTTTTGTTGGTCAAGAAAATGTAATACTTTTTGTACGTTGTTAATTGTGTCTCAAGGTTAATTGGCAACAGTAATTTGTGACAGGCTGATTAGTATATTTGGTTTCAACAATTATTGGACCTATGTGGTCCGGGGAGTATTGCACAATTAACAACGACGAGACTTGGTTAGTATGTTAAAATATCGGATTAGACAATGGTTCCCTAAGATACTTAAAGAGTTATCATACATATACTAATGTTATGAGAATGAATGAAAAAGACATCATATCTTTTTTTTTTTTTTGAATACAAGACCTAAACGGCAACCCTCACGCCATAATCATTAATAAAACCTCAGAATACAAGAGGGGGACGTTGTGTCTAAACCCTATACCGTAAGAACACCCTAAATTAACATCAAGCATGTCTACGAAATCAATGCATTCTAACAAGCATCATTTAGCAAAGAGTGCATCATTAGCTACTCCATTTGCTTTACAATTTTGGTGACATACCGGAAAAATACCGCTCATGCAGAGCCATACGTTATAATATCTATCAGCTTTCCGACTATGATGCCACTGGGAATAACCAGTGACCCCAAGTTTCATCTTGTCACTAGGAGGCTGCGACCATTTGACAAGGCAAGGAACTCACCGCCTCATTATGACAAACATGGCACGCTGCGTGCGCTTACCAGGACATAGCCCACCCATCTCCACCAAAAGTTGGTTAGAGTTTATTATAAACAAGAAACAAATAACTGAAGCGACATAAACGAAATAACTAAAAACAATAAGATAAAAGATAAACTCTACTGGAGCTAGGTAAATTATCAGGCCCATGAATCATCAGGCCCATAGCAGGCCCAAACTGAGATTGAGACCAGGAGGGTCCTAACCTCTGACCCAGCCCACAACGCATGTAACACAGACAGTCCCGCCGCCATGGTCGCTCCGCCAAGATCGCCACATCGTCTCCGTCGTTGGACCCCAAAAGCCATCAGATCAATTTCGCCAGCCAAACACCAGAAGGTCAGAAATCTCCCCTCAAATTACAAGCATCCGAATTGAATATAATATCTAACCCTGGGGCACTCATCGCCGCCTTCTGTTACTGGATTTGGAGAGCCAATCTGGAAAACGAATGCACATGGAATGGCAACCAGGTCTGGGTAGATCCAATCACCTACCACCGATCCTGATCAAGCGCGTATCTCAGCCACACTATCGGTTCCCATCGTCCGCCACAAACCAGTCATTTGGTTTTGCGTCGTCGTCAACTGTAGAGGAGGTAGGAGAACACCTATCAGCCTCAATCTCTGAACACCTACATCAACATCTCGTCCGGCCGCACTTGACAAACGTCGGCGAGGTCAATGACTCACACCGACGTCACAGCGCAGCGGAACGAGCAAAAGCAGGACCCTCGACAAGGATTTGGTTAGGGGCGGCTAGGTTTTTTTAGAGAGAAAAAACCCCATCAAAAAATGGCAAACTTTTGATGGCTTACTGTTTTGGGTAAAATTGGGAAGTTGATTTCATTATAAGTTAGCTAGCAATGCATAAAATATGCATGAGTTATGTGACATGATGAATTGGATCATTGTCGAAGGAGAATTATAACCTGTCAATATTTTTGTTTTGCGTCTGAAAGAATCATTATATAGTGACTAGCCTTAAGCAAGAGTATAGTGTGTGTGTGTATATATATATATATATATATTAAGTATATATGAGAGCTAGCCTTTCTCTCTCTCACCCAACCCTAAGTGACAAATGCTTGGATCTCGTAGTCGACTATATATGGTCGACGACTCCATCTATATATAGATGACGACACCGAGTATGCTTTTGGAGCAAGGTTGAGCTAGCCATCGATGGCTTCTTCCATCGACTGAAAATTCATTACGGATCCTCCAAATGCTTGGATCTACACGGTTTCTTTAGTAGTATCAAGATATATATAAGAATTAAATTCAGTTTACCTCATTATGGTTTAGAGGTAAATTCATGTTAGTCCATAAACTTTTAATTTCATCAGATTACGCTCTTGTTTTTCTGGTAATTTAACTTCTAAACCCCCAAAACATCATCACACGTCATCAAATTTCAATATCCCAATTGGACGGAGCATGAGTGATAGGAGACGGCATATAGAAAAACAAGAGCTCGAGGGGTAATCTGATGAAATTGAAAGTTTATAGACTAACATGAATTCACCTCTAAACCACAGTGGAGTGAATTAAATTTAATTCTATATATAATGACAAAAAACAGATAATAGATAGATATGATGATGACTTTATTCGGTGGTAATTTTGCTCTCCGTGGTGTGTTTATATCAGTCAATGTTATTCTCGTCTCAGTTTTTACACTGTAAATGCCGACAAAAATCAATTGGTGATATTAGATTTCAAGGTGATAGTGATGCATTGATTATAAATGATTTTTTAGGTAATATATGTTATTACATCTCATGACGGCGATGACGTACCTAAAAGAGGAAATTAGTAAACCATTATTGATGACCTAGAACTATGGTTTGAGTAATGCTGAGTGAACGACATTTTAAGGTACTACATTCATCTCAATCAGGAAGTCCTGGAATGGTACTACTCGATCGACTAGAGATTTTTTTGTCTTTGAAGGCTCATTTTGAATAATGAATGTAGGTACTACTCTGAAATGGTACTGTTTTTTTCTGGGCTACTTCTTTAACTGATTTAAAGCACAAATATAAAAACTAATTTGAGTTGAGTATTAATTTCAACATCATCGTCAATAGATAATCAGATTGTTTAACATCGATCCCAACAATTTTTATCTTTCTGCTTGAATGAAAAAGTCTCTAATTTCAGAACTGTCTGCAAGAGTTTCTTGTCCCAGGGGATTCTTTTTGTGATCAAATTAGGGTTTAATTGATCAATCTTTTGTAATTATTAAAAACTAAGTCAAATCCAACTTAATTTGTTATAAGTTTTATAATGTTTGACCTATATTCGACATGAATCTAGTCAGAGGCGGAACCAGGAAATACAAGTGAGGGGGACCGATATAAAAGAGGTTATTGAAAGAAAAAAAAAACATAGTCTATAATATAATAAAGTTTTTAAATAGGGTTATACATTAAAAATGGACTCGTCGCTCTTGCATATCGCGAAAGTCATCAATAATCGAGTCATCAATAATCAATTTTATAGCAGCATATTCGTATAATCGAGATCAATAATCAATAATCAAACTCTATTGTTTCAGTTGCATCGAATATTATTCGTTGCATATCAAGAAGATGTATTTGTAGTCTCTCAACTGATTTTGAACATATTTGTACAAATATGCTGCTATGAGTTTGATTATTTATAGAAGACAATGTTAATTGGTGGGGTAAGGTAGAAGTATAATTGTATTAGGAATAGGTTAATATGAAACTTTTATTATTCTTTATTGAACTAAACACCTAAATTTCTTAGAAAGAGAAGGTTTTTATTATTTTTATTAGTAAACTAAACCCATCTAGATGATTGGGGTGTCAGCATAGCTAAAACTTCTAACCTAGCTAGACTCCAAACACCTTGGTGTCTATGTACCTCTGCCAATGAATCTAGTTCCCACAACACACTCACGATCAATTCGATTGTGACCCATATAACACACACACACACAAAAAAAAAACAAGTCCTCCCACAGTAAACGAGACATATCTTTTGTCTAGTGAAGGATGTGGATATTGCATGCTTTGAAGGGAAATTGGTGCAACTAAGAAGCATCGACCGTGCATGATATGGGGCTCGCTCATATCAACACGAAACAAAACTACACTCCACTCTGTAATTCGTGTACAAATTACACAACAAAATCATTGATAACCCCAAAGTTTCTGCAGGTGATCGATAAACTAAACAAGGTTTTCATCCTGCAATTGAGTATTTGCCCTCTGTATCTTTTCTAAATCGACTAAAATGGGGAGACAACAAAGAGGATCCAAAGAGAGTTTACCAACAACTACAAGAAAAGAAGGAAATGCCATCATATTTTATGCTAAAGTTGGTTTAGGTAAGGTTAATACCAGACCGGTTGTCTCATTTCCTCAGCTTCATATAATTTGGGCTAAAGCTATATATTCAGGGATCTCTACCATATAGAAATTAGGTTGTGGGTGAATGATGGTTGAGTATGGTTCCAAATGCACAAGCTGGAGAGATGGCCATAAACGAGTAAGCCAATTATATAAAAACATGTAGGAGAATCTTTGGCATGCATTGCCTAATGCTCTAATGCCTATGGTGATCTTTTACTTTTCAAAAAAGGCTGTCTATTTTGGACAAAAAACAGAAAGTGGAACAAAGATTCTTGGTGGCAATTTTAAGAGCCATTTATAATTTACAATTGAGGAATATGGACACAAATTGGCCAAAGGAAAAGGGGGAATATATGAGGATTATGGGGTTTGTGTTTGTGTGTTTAATCTGTAAATTAGTACATATGATATTGGTAGATATAGTGTGTTTAGATATGATAAAAACCACATGCTCACACAAAATCAAACTTTAAAACCAAAATGTGCATGTTTTTTTTATACGAAAAATAAACTACAAATTAGAGCTAGCCTCTAGTACAATCTTACCTTTAGCGGTCAAAAACTGTATTTCAAATCTGAGGAGGACAATATATACAATCAAATTAAAATGAATTGGAGTCCTTTAGTAAACAAGTTCTCGAGTTCTTTTAGGCATCTTAATCACAATGAATATAGAGAAAATTAACGTAAACATTAGTACAATATATCCATCTATCATGTCATAGAATCTCCATAACTAGTAAACAAGAGGGTAAAACAGGATGACTAAAGCTAAGAGAAACAACCAAATGTAGATCGAACAAGATATAACATGATCATCTTGAGCCATATAATTGAAAATAATGCAGTACGTTGAAGCATATAATCATGTTGGGAAAATTGTCAGGTTATGCAAACTTCATTTCAATCAACTCCACACTGATGAGTGTCCTGGACCTAGAGATCTTCAGAAAATTTGATCTCCAAAGTCGTATTCCAGACAAGCAATAGTATCTGTCCAGATAAAGATACTTCATCAGTAAAAGCTAAACCCGCCAATACAAGCATACTCTTATTTACCAGAATATATATAGTGGCTGCAATTCATTTACATATTCAGAACAGAAATAGACAGAAACGTCTTGATGATTGATTGATTGAAGCTAAACAAGCATGTCAATTCAAGGTCATTCAAATAGTGCAAAGAATCTGTCGAAGTTTTGCTTCCAAAGAATGCAAATAGTACGTGCTGTCAAAACGTTGCTTCTTTGGATCAAAAAATGGAAACAGTTTTGGCACAGAGTACAAGTAATCTCATCATGTATAACAAATTGGAGAGGTCACAGTTACTCTGTCAAACTATTTGCATCCAGTTACACCCCGCTTTAGAACTAGTTTGATAGCCTCGGGAATTGTAGTCTGCCTAATTGAAATTTTGAACAGCCAATTCTTCTTTAATTTTCTGTATTTCAAGCCCTCTGCTCTTGTTCTTATGCATAAAGACAATTCGTATCGCATGCTGCAATTTTAAATCTTATATGTTGATTGTTTTCATCCATTATCAAATCAAATCGAACAAGAACAAAGGCAGGCTTAAGTGAGGAGACATGGATATGTTTAATGAAAATGGTTCATACAATTTATGAACATGGTTTTGGTATTTCCTGCAAGTACAAGTTTCTCATATCTAGTTGTATGATCTCCTGCTATAGTATGAGTTCACTTATGAAATATGACGTGCTCTAACTGTAAAAGTTTTTACCCCAAAAGTAAACAGTGAAAAAATGCAAGAAACTCCCTCCCAATAAAAGAGGATTTTAAAGAAAACAATCTCATTCTACAACTGTAGAACAAGCACCTCTTCTTCTCCATCTAGCTTAGCGCCTTTCCCACAATTCTTATCTCTACAAAAGGTTAACCAAATTAAAATTCTTGATTACAAAATGAGCTACCTTTCTTCCTCTCTCCAGAAGAAATCCAAGAATTTAATGTTCCATTTTCATCTTCAAAAGTTCGAACGGATGGGTGGGAAGTTTTGGCTATGGAATAGAAGTCTTAATTTTGGGCTCAAAAACAGGCTATGGTAATGTCACCCTTCCCGCCATCTTCAAACTCCGGCAACCTAACTTCCTCCTTCAGACAGCAACCACCACGATTCAGTCACCATTCGCCACGAACCCTGACAAGAGCAAGTGAAAACCACCACTCCGAGCCAAGTCAATTCCGACTAGGAATTTTTTTCTTTTTCGATTGAGGACGTCAATATAGAAAATCTAGATTTTGGGTCATTTGACTCGTTTCTTTATGTTGAATAACAGATTATCTTGGATAAACTCGATACCCGACAGCATTTGCATATCAAAAATTTTGAAGCATGACTCCGAGAACATTGTTCTTGTTTTTTCTTGATCCTTGTTTAAAGAAAGAACCGCATAATTAAAGGTTACAAAAACAAAATCATAATTCAGTGCAAGAGTTGTAATATTCTACTAATCTGATGGACCAAAAACCCAACCGCAAATCCCTAGCACACCTAGTACACTAGAAAGCACACTTCATTTAACAAGTTTGAGAAAATAACACGAGTGTGGTGGAAGAGCCTTATCATTCATTCACTTCCACCGGCAGGGCCTACCAAGACGCCTTGAGCAGTTCCTTCTTTGCGAGCACCATCATCCTTCTCCTCACCCTCGTTCTTTCTTATCCGAATCTTGTACTTGGCCTCAAACTCAGTAATTTCCTTTTTCTTCCTTTCCAAAGCCTCATTCAGTCGAGTTATAACCTCCTCGATCCCTTCTTTGTTACGCTGCACAGCAGGCAGGACCTCCTTGATGGTTCTCTCCACCAGCACACCTCCAATCATTCGAAAGCAACGCCTGGATGGATCAAGAGGCTGGATGGCATTGATCACCAATGAGTGCTCACTCACGTCCATCTCTAGCTCAGTGATTTTAGAGTAAATTTGGTTGAGATCAGACCTCATGGCAGCAAACTTATTTGCAACTGCTTGCTCATTTACAGGTTCTTCAGCTTTACTACCAGACATGGCTCTCTACAAAAGATATAGCAACAACATTCAGGAGCAGGAAGCATCCACATAAACATAATTTCAGTTGTACCAATAGTATCAGATTGTCACAACAACAACAGCAGCAGCAGCAACAGCAACAAAATGTCTACAGTACGTTGCATTTGGTAGAAACACGGAAACTATAGCCAACACTTATCAAATGTAAATCATCTTCTCAAGAGAAAACAAATCTTACAGCCGCATCTAACCTTAGTGGTAATATATTGATAAATCTGCTCCTTATGTATATTAAAGTAAATATACTGGCTTGAATTTCCTTTAAATAAAGCTCAACCTCAGGGATGTTGCAACTACGGAACCTCAAGAATAAGTGTATACAATGAGCTTTATTAGCTTCTCAAAACGAATGCAATCTTTCTTATTGCATAGCAACTACACACATAAGGATGGATCCTTAAACATAAGGGAGTCATTGCAGGGCAGTTCATTTTGCTGACTCATCCATGTATAGCAACTCCATCACAATACCGTTTTCCCCAATTGTTAATCAAGCCATAAGACGAGAGAATAAGTATCTTAAAACGAACATAAATGTCAATCTAGATGAGTACATGTATGATTTATATTAGCTACCTATATTGAATTGGACCCAAATTCTGTGTCTCAAGAACTCGTATAACATTTCTATCAATTTGTTAACTTATGCCAAGGAACATTCTCTGCATGATAAAGCCACATAATAAGTAATAGCTCGCCTGGACCAAATCTTAATATTCAGATTCTCACATACCTATTGTAAATGACAGCAATTAGTAATGTAGTATCTTCTTCATTCAACTTATTCAGGAACCCAAATCCTGAATCGGAGTTCGGATTGGGTAGAGTTAGAAAAAGAAAAGCTTAGACCTATTTCTGCAGATGCCGCATAACCCCCAATTCCATTACTTAGCAAAATCGCAGGTGTAAGAAGAAATTCAAGTAACAAGTATTCAGTGGCAACTCGAACCTTCACCATAAGCAACTTATATTTGGCAGAACTAAAACCGAATGTTCGATTCATATTCACTGAAATAACTAAGAAAGCAAACGGACTAGGAAAAAACCCTTTGATCTTAGACTGAAAGTTAGACATAGAAGATGAGGGAAAGCATCGAGGTAAGGGGAATCATACCTGATTGCTGTTGTTGCGAGACCAGAGTGGGGGAGACGGGTGCGCCTATACTCTATACCGTCGCGGCGGAGTGGGAAGCGAACAAGAGAACTCTCGTTGTATAATGAAGGGGATCTCAGGCTCTCAGCGAAGTCCTCTCACACTCTTTGCAGTTTGCACTATAAGCCGATTTTTTCTTTTGTTTTTTATTTATTATTATTATTTTATCTTGTAACGCATATAATCTTTACATAACATATATCAGTGAAGTTTGAATCAATGATCTCAACGAGATTAATAAAGATAACTAATCAACTAAGTCATGACTCATCGTCATTTGATCAACATAACTAAAATTAATTACACATAATTTGTACTACAGCTATGTGTACTATTAACCACCAATAAATTCATGATCGACCACCATTGGGTAGACCTGTAAATTGACCGGATCTGGACCGGATCTAGGTAGATCCGTATCCGGATCCGTAATATAAATTTTGGATCCGGATCCGACCCGTTACCCGCTGGATCTTTGATAGCTAGATCCAAATCCAGATCTGGCGGGTTAACGGATACCCGACCCGTTAATCCGATCCGTTTATGATTATAAATATTTTTAAATTTTAAATATTAATTTCTTAATTTTATCATAAATTTTCATAAAACACTAATGAAATATTATAACAAAATAAAGGTTTACATCAAAAGTTGAATTACATGGCCAAAATACTCCTTAACAATAAACTAATATATTCAAAATACTAAACCTCCAATG
This sequence comes from Fragaria nilgerrensis, assembly GCA_010134655.1. NCBI lineage: Eukaryota > Viridiplantae > Streptophyta > Magnoliopsida > Rosales > Rosaceae > Fragaria > Fragaria nilgerrensis. The sequence goes on from CM020980.1 coordinate 19,450,249, forward strand.
TATTTAGCAAATAGCATAAAAAGAACATAGGCATCGTAACCTTCAACTTTATCAAATGATCATACTTTAGACGTAATTTAGACGTTTAGGTTATCTAAATAATTATTATATTATTTAATATTTATCAATAATATTATATTTATAAAAATATTATTTAATTATTTTAAAACGGATCCGGGTCTTTAACGGATCAGATCAACCTCGATCCGTATCCGATCCGTTTAATAAACGGGTTAACGGATCCGGGTCCTTAACGGATCAACGGGTCTAGTTTTTGATCCAAACCCGTTTGAAAACCATGGATCCGGAGTGGGTCCGGATCAAGATCCGGTCCATTTACAGGTCTACCATTGGGAGAAATTCTTTTTTTTTTTTTTTTGAAAACGGGTTGGGTCTCCCGTTAGGCTGGAGTATTATCACTCCACCCTATGCTATTATTAATACGAGTCTGAGAATACACTGAGAGGGACATAAGGCCTAAACCTCATTTAATAATACACCCATCCTCAAGAAGCACATCCTGTATAACATCAAGTGTGTCGTTGACCCAAAACTCATCCATAACAGATCTACTAGCTAGGTGAGCTAATCTATGAGCAACACCATTAGCTTCCTGAAAGATATGCCTAACAGAAACAAAATTGAACGTTTGCATATAGAACTTACAGTCATTCACTATCGTTCCCACCTCGGTCAAATCTTCCTCCTCCCTAGCCAGAGCCTGCTGCATAATAGCATTATCACTTTCTACCTCTATGTTCTCCCACTGATGGTAAATGACTATTAGCAAACCTGCCCGAACTGCTTCCGCCTCCACATGCAATGCAGATTGTGCATATGGAATGTGCCGAGATAAAGCAGCAACGCAACGACCTTGATCATCCCTGGCTATAACTCTCACACCTCCAGTTCGCTCCTCTTTCTGGAACGCATCATCCACATTAATCTTGAGCCTCCCACTCGATGGACAGCTCCACTTTGCTCTCGGTCTGGTTCCTCTTTTTTTCTGTCTGACATGAATCTTCTGATACTCCTCAAGTAACTGCAATGCCCAAACCGCCATGTGCGCAAGATTACAATCTCCGCCCTCCCAGACCAACTTGTTTCTCTTGCTCCAAATCGCCTAAAGTGAAACAAGGAATACCTCGAACTCATGATGGTTGAACACTGCCATAACCTCTTCGAACCACTCAAAAACTCTTAAACCTGGGAGGTCGACACACTTCCGATGGAGATAGGATTGATTCCAAAAACACCGAGTCACCTGGCAGTCCCGAAACACATGCATGCACGTCTCAGAATTCCAACCACAAAACACACATGACACATCTGTTAGCTGAACCTTGTGTCTAAGTGCAGTTCTTGTAGGTAAAATCTCCTTCATTAATCTCCATGCAAAGGTTCTCACTTTGGGTGGTACATTTGCACGCCATATTCTCCGCCAAATCCCCTCTGTTGTGCTGCTCCCTCCACTGGGCGTTGACGCATATTCTTGTAGTCGGACATGCTGCTGTGCTAGATGGTAGCCACTTCTGACAGAATATGAACCTCTCTTGTCAAAATGTCATACATATGTATCCTCTTGCTGCCGTAAACTCAAGGGAATGCTTAGAATGGTCTCTACTTCCTCATTTGTAAACAAGCTTTTCAATCATAGTGCTATTCCACTCCTTTGTTTCCCCATCTATTAAGTCACCAACTACCCACTCTTATGTTCCTTCCATTGAAAGAGAAAAAGGCTTGAAAGTATGAGGTTTTGGAATCCATGGATCATGCCATACACCAACTTTACTCCCAACACCAATACGAAACCGTGTGGAGAAATTCTCTTTAAGTACAGCTGTTTTGTTTTCAACTGTTTGATGTAAATCAAAAAACTCTTCGATGTAAATCTAAGAGGTGATTGAGCAAAATTTAATTAGTCATCTATACTATTATTAAGTGATCGAAGACCATTAACAATGTAGTACCCCGAAACTTAGCACAAATTATATAGCACACTAAGGCTCTTAACCTTAGATAGTAATCCAAATATCTTCTAAAATATTCATTTTAGAAGCCAATGACCCCAAGTATCATACTTACAAGATATGTATTTTTATTAAGTATTAGAATGATACTCGTGATTGAATTTAAGATTCGTGTTAGTATTGCTTTTATCATGCATACTATTCTAATCTTAAATATTACTAACACATTTACAAGATCTTAAGAAAGGAAAACATCATATTCCTTTACTTATTAGCTTGAGTAGATATATATCTATATATATATATATAAATATTTATGTATCAATAGATTCATGTCAATACATATATAAGGTATACCTCATATATAGATTTATGCACTAGCTGATTTTTCTTTTACCCCTCTTACTATTTGGTTTTCTTTGTGAACAATCACCCTAACTAGCTAGACTATCACTCAAATTTAATGTTTGGCCTTTTAAGTCAAATAAAATTGCTGAAAATTAATTTACAATGCATGCTTCATGGCCTATTCATACTTGGGAGCTGCAACATCTTTTCTTCACACTCCAAAATCAAACGTAAAGATGATCACAAACTTCCTTAGTTGAATAGAAAAGCTCCCACACCAAAATCCTATCCTTCACTCTTTTTTCTCTTGAGAAGTTCTCTCTTTGTCAAAGAAGTCCAACCTTGAGTCAATACCAAAACCTTCACTTCACTTCTGAAAATTCAAGAGTAAGTACATGGTTACATTCCTATACTCTTTTGTCTTTAAGATTATCAAAATGCATAACTAAGGATAAAATGGAAAAGAATATGTTTTCTACAAACTTATATTTTCATATATAATTTCACTTTGTAAAACTTGATCACAGTATTAGATTCTTCATGAAAAATGCTTCAGTTTAGGCTTTTGAATCACTTAAAAAGGTTTAGAAACGAAAAAGTTATGACTAATCAAACTTCCAAACTGAAAAACTTGCTGAAAATCCCTTACAACTACCACAACTTCAAAATTTCATATCTCACTCATTTCTTAACCTTTTTCTACAAACTTTATAACAAATTGAAGCTTAGGATCTCTACTTTAAATCTGGAAAGTTTCAGAAGCAATGATAAAATATAAAGCACGTAAAGACTTCATCAAAGGTAATATAACGGATATCAGCTTTCTGCACTGCTACTGTTTTTCACCATTTCTGGACTCTATGACTTCGAACTGGATTATATGACTTATCTCATTGAATTCCTTTTGAAAAATCCTTCGACATGGACTCCTCACTTGCCTAATTTGGACATCAATTGAATGAGATATGAAAATGATAAGTTGACGGTTCTTTGGACAAGGATTTCCCTTACTATGGGAAATATGACTACTAATTATTTGACTACTAACTAATATTTCTGTTTATTTAATTTAAAATACATTTACTTTATTGCACATTACTTTCAAGTTTATTAAATTGCTTATCTTGTGCATACCTTAAGTTATTGACAATTTTTAAAGTATATTGATGTACGCTCATATATATACTTTATTGGTCTTGAAGTAATTGTCTTACTTACTAAAGTTTGCTATATTTTATTGACGTAATTATATTTAGAGATGTGAAGTCGGGTGATTAGTACTACCCCGTGCTTAAGTGAATTACTGGTAAAAGTGTTTTGTGATTTGTGGAGTTAGCCTGGGCCCTAGTCCCTACAGATAGTGCACTATTATACTCATAGGAAGAAAGTATCGACCTTGAGTATACATACTCTGGTATTGTCCTTGGTATGTTGCGGCTTATTCGTGCTTTGGTATAGTGAACCTAGCACGTGATCTTTATGATTTATTATCAGTTTCCTAAACATTCACATGGATGAATTCATTCACGCTTGTATATGTGTGACACGACCCACCCCGAATTTCACCCTAAACCCTGAGTAAATCGTGCGGTGACCACCTCCAAGGAAAGATTTACCGCTAACTTTGGTACAACCTCCCTTGAAAATGGACAACCCTTCTAATAGAAACCTGCAAACACGTCTAAAGGTTCCAAATCCATCCTTATAGACTCCGGGAGCCTTCGTGCTCCTCACAAATCACAACCTCTCCCAATATAGATTTAACAAAGATCTTATAACCAACATATTCAGAGCAACTCTATTTGAGAGGAAATGAATTAGAAATAAATAGAAAAGAGCGGAAGCTATACTATTGATTATGCCTATTCTCCATGTACGCTTGATCTCAACTATGCAATCCTGCAGACTGGGCATTTTAAAACGAAGGGCCTAGGGGAAGACATTTAATAACGTTAGAGTGAGTGGACATAAATAATTTAATAACAAAATATTTATGCATTCCCATTTTAATTTCATAGAAAAATATACTGCATGCGGCAGCTTAAATTAAAGTGTTCAACTCATAAACTGGCAATTTCACGACTAGCACTGGCTAGTCACAAACTCAAATAAAATGGAGCCTCTCAGGCTAAACCATATATAATTATATATTCGTATGTATCTACACTCGTCAGACTCCTTGTATGAATCCTAGAAACAATTCAGAAAAATAGAAATTCATACAAGGCGACAACGCTGGCGTCTAACGCTCACGTTGCGCCATAATGGTATTTTTCCTCATTATGACAGAAAAAGGACGGTGTATATATACGTGTGGACTCCCTATATGAAAACCTAGATAAACCGAAAAAGAAAGAAGTTTTCATATAGGGCTATGACGCTTGTGTCTAACACGCACGACACGCCATAATGATATTTTACCTCATTATGACGGACCAAGCACGTATGGCTAGCTAGCATTTATATACATACTATTCTCATAAAATCCAAAATATATATATCTACCGAAAATCTCAATTTCGGGATCTTTCCAAAGGAGGAAAAATTGCCAAATGGGCGAGAAATTAAAAATCTCATCAGAATAAACAAATGATTAATAAAATCATTCATCGCATGCTTTTTATTTAAAACAAAGGTCCACTCACAACTTTAGGCCTAAGCCTGACGTCGATCCGAGGTCTCTCCAATTTGAGTCTCCTCACGTCCGAGCTCAAGAGGGATCGAGCCTTTTGGAGGGGTTGTTGCACGGGAGGAGAGCTTCAAAACGAGCCAAAGATCACCGGTTTGGTGGCCGGAGGAGGAAGCTCCGGTGAAAGAGGCAATCAGCTGCTAGGGGAGTTTCCTCCCCGTTCGGCGGCGCAACCGGCTGGTCACCGGCCCAGAAAGAGAGAGGGAACGGCGGGGGTCCGAACGGAACCAGTCCGGCGACCTGGCTTGGCCGGAAGGCGGCGGATGGCGGAGAGAGACTTCCGGCAGCGGGAGAAGAGAGGGAGAGCGCGGGAGAGAAAAGAGAGAGAAGAGAGAGAAAGGGAGAAGAGAAAAGAGAGAAAAAAATGGGTTTGGGCCTCACACCAACCCGGCCCAACATAAAAAAAAATACCCAACTTCACTAATTTAACACCCCAAAATAAAATACCCTAATAAAAATTACCTTTTACTAGCTAAAATTTACTATTTTACCGTCGTTACATTTTTTTCCTACGAATAACTCTCCGAAATAATCGTCCCTCTAAACCCCTCTAGTGACCAATTAAACTATATCTCAATTTCGGAGACGGTAAAAATTCTTATTATAACCAAGCTAGTAAATAAGATAAAATTTACGGGTCGGGATGTGACAATATGTGTGTGTGTGTGTATGTGCATAAATAAGAATCAGTATGAACAAATCAAAATGATTCTTGGTACATTTTTACTTAGTTGTGTTTATTTCTGGTTTCTTATAAGACACATTATTATAAGAATGTAAGCTGTACTTACTGAGTCTGTGTTACTCATGATGCTACACATTCTTGTTTTCAGGTAACGAATAGATGCTTGGGGAATGGGATGAACCTACTAAATAAAATAATGTTTTCTATTTCTATTTTAAGAATAAATGTAATGTCTTATACACTCTTGCTAAAACTCTCGTATTGTAAAATATTTGGTATTGTAAAATATTAATGTTTTCCCTTTCTAATAAAAGCATTATTCAGACATATATATTTCTTCTTCTAATAAATTATTCGAGAAAATTTTATTTGTTTTAACTCACGCCGCAAATTCGGGCACCATATTTTCATATAATAATGGTCGGACACCATATTTTTATATAATAATGATCTCAGTTTAGGGGCGTGACAAACAAAACAGAGAGAACCCTAGGTTTTGAAAAATAAATAAGGTGTCTTTGTTCTTATTCGGTGGCGTCTCCCCACCGATGGTGGCTTCCATTCTTGTCGATGTGTGGTGAACAATGTCAGACAAATCGATTGGCGGCGGTGACAAAAGGGCTATTCTCTACCTCACTTGGTGTAAGGAGGCAGCTGCTTTAGGGACTGCGTGTGGCCAAAGCGTGGGTTCTTATCGAAAGTGGATCCTTGTAGAGTTAAAGTGGTGTCATGTGACGATCGAAAGGCAGGTTGGATGATTACATGGATGGGATTGACATGGTGTGATGATTAACATAGACAACCTAAACTTAGTAAAATATATTTTCTCCTACGTTTTATGCTGAAGAGGATAGCCCTACGAAGGTTCCCTGAGGCAAGAGAGCTTATACAGGTCCAACGCTGGTGGTGGAGCGAGAGGATGGTGATGGAGTGAAGATGATGTCACTGAAATGGGGCCAAGGAAGTGGGATGGGATCCCTTTTATCATATTCGCCCTGGATGCATGTGGTATGCCTAGGCTTTCGTTTGGCCCACTTTGGCCTAGGTCTGGGTTTTTAATTTCTGTTTTGGTTTTATAAGTTTTCCTTAGTTCTTTTAATTTGGTTTTGGTTGGGATTAGTCGTCCCTTCTTTCTCATCGAGTGTTTGGGGTCTTGATCGGGTTAGTGTCGTTGGTTGGGTTGGTGTCGTTGGTTGGGTCGGTGTGTCGTAATTTTGGTGTCATCTTCCGGGACAATTGATATTAACATGGGTGTTTTCTTGTTGTCAATGTCATGAGAAGTTACCTTAACATATATACTGGTGATTTTGGTATATGATGCCACGAGGGGTTATCTCTTCTTGTGATATAAGGATGTATCGAGACTTCTGACATTAATTTGGGTACAACTAAGCTCTATCGATCGTTTCATGCATTTGCAATCAGTTGTATTTAATTAATCGAAGACTGAAACCGAAGCTAAGGTGAGAACTTAGCATCGACAAGCATATCAACAAAGGTAAGATAGCGACTTAGCAAACCCCTCGTGTTTCCCGTACTTCCCAATAGTTGCACTGTCCAGTCACATGGTTGAATATTGATTAGTTGTACTCAAGATATCACAACCAATCCCAATACTGGTTGTCCAAGATAGAACCGAGAAAAGGAGTTGGTCCATATTCGCTTGAAGAGAAGCTAGGTTACAACGCACACCATTGATTACTTGCACCCCACGGTGCTGGCACGGTTACACATCAACAAAAGAGACTGTTGATTGATCCTAGCGGATTTGAAGCCAAACAGCCTCACTATATTGTGCCTCTTAACCTAGTTTAATCTTGGTACGTGCAATAGAGGAAACATGGTCAGGGTAGAGATCAATGCGTACCAACTGATGACTCTTCAGTATTTTTGTCGTGTGGTAATTTGACAGAATAAGAAGCTGAGAATATACAAACTGATCAACTCACTAAAATGGTGATATAGGGTATTTAGCTTGAGGGTTGGTAAGAAATTGAATCCAAGTAATGTACATGGTAGATATCATAGATTGTCATAGCCCCTGTACAAAAGGAGACTTTTGAAAAAATCAATCGAAATCTAACTTATATTCTAATTAAATTTTTCATCTCTTCAATGTTATTTATTATTTTCAATAAATCATGCCTATTTCTATTAATGCCACCCAAATAATTTTTTTTTTGGAGAAAACTTTATATATTATATAATCCAACATTACAACTATGAGATTTTGTTAGTGGACATTAAGTCCCCACTCTCCTCCTTACCTAAACCAGTGATTATAGTGGACAAGAACCGAAAATAGTTAACTAAACTTAATTCAGAAGTCTCGATACACCCTTACAGACACCATCAAGAAAAACCAACCCTTTTCAAATACTATATGCCAAAATTGTCAGCATATATGCACGTGCAACCTCCCTATTATATTGACAATAACAAATGACCGATGTTAAAATAGTCTCTCGACACGACACCATAACCATGACACACCCAATGACACAACACAATGACACCAACGTTAACCTACCAAAACCCTAAACCCTCACTTAAGGAGGAGGGACAACTAAAAACCAACAAAAAAAAATGAAAAAAATCAGAAAAAAAAAAAAAGAAAACCCAAAATTAGAAAAAAAAACCTAAACCTAGATCTAGGCCCAAAAAGACCCAAGCCCACTCATACCTATTGGATCTCAAGGATCAGGCCACCCATAGACCGACCCAAGACTCTTGCAAAGTGATTGCAGATCCGCCGCCAACGTCGATAACGTCTAAGGAGCACCACCAATCATGACCCACCACGAGAAAACATCGCCGCCACCCTTCAATATCCGTAAGAAAAACCAACCCTTTTCAAATACTGATAGGGTGACCCGTCCCAGATCAGGTAAGCAATCTGAGCAGAGGCCATCACTGTCACATTTCTCCCAACACTACGCACTGGACTGCCGCTCTACCGCTCACCCTTGCGTCAAAGTGGCCTGCCTAGTAGCTCTTGACCGACGCCGCAATCTTCCACCGGAGCACAACGCACTACGACTAAATCTTCCAACAATTCCTCGACTCGCACTCAATTATAACCGCCATCTCTTAAACCACCGCCGCCAACTTGCAAGGCAAAGCCATCGACTGGCTGCCCTAAACTCTTATCGTCTAAGTCTTTGGTAGCATGCATAATTTAAAAACTCACATGTTCTTTTTTCTGTTCAGAAATCCACCAACCTAAAAGCTATTCCTCTTATAAATCAAACTCACGACCTCTAATATACAAACAAATAAAAACTTGTGCCAATAGACTAAACGAGAGCAATGTAGCTTTCCTCGTTCTAAAATTTTGCTCACAAAAAAAAATCACTTTAAAAAGAAAAGAAAAAAGAAAAGAGAGACTCGAAGAAAAGAGTTAAAAAGTGAAAAACTTGAAAAAGCTTTGTTCGTTTAACTCATCGTCGCACCGGAAACCCAACCCCAAAATCTCTTCACCGCCTTCTCCCACTATTTCTTCCCATCACATAAACACCTATCCTCAATTCGTTTATGTCCCAAATTAGGGCAACTCAATTGCATTCGAAATCCGGTTCCGCACTCTTCTTCTTCTTCCTCTTGCTTTCTTCGTTCCCTGAACTATTCGTCAATCTCAAACGAATTCCACTCGTACCTGCATCAATCACAGTCAACCATCGCTTACAGCGACACCGAAAAACCTCTCGTAAGGTATTGCATCACCCTATCAGTTTCTTCTTTGATTCTTCTTTTTGTTCATAGCTGAGTTAGGGTTTCCAATCCTTCAATGTATGTTATATATGATCCTTTTCTAGTTCCTTATCGAGAACTATAAGTAAAAGAAGACGCAATTTGATGATTATCAGCTTGTAAAATTTACTGGAAGTTGCTTTGCAGCTGTGTATGCTGTATAGTTGTTTTGATTTCTTTTACTATGTGGTAATTGCAGGGTTGGAGTTTTGTAGTTTCGAGTGTTCCTAATGGATGTGGAGAGGGAGAGATATGATCGGGACGACTCTCCGGTGAGGGAGCAGCGGGAGGATGGAAATTCTGATGATATGGAGGAGAATGGGAGCAGGCATAGGAGTAAGGACAGGAAGAAGGGTAGCCGAGGGGAGGAGAAGGATGGGAGGAGTAAGGACCGGGATAGGTCGAGGAGAAGCGGTGGTGATGATGTTGCGAAGGAAAGAGAGAAAGAATCGAAAGATTTGGAGAAGGATCGTGTGTCTAAGGAAAGAAGGAAGGATGATAGAGATGAGCGGTATAAGGATAGGAGTAGAGATAGTAAGGTGAGGGATAGGGATTATGATCGAGAGAAAGACAGAAAGGATCGAGGGAAGGATAGAGAGGTAGAGAAGGATGGTGATAAAGGACGAGATAAGGAGAGGGCGAAAGAGAAGACTAGGGATAGGGAAAGAGATAGGGCAAAAGAAAAAGAAAGAGAAAAGGAGAGGGAAAAACATAAAGAGCGGGAGAAGGGGAGGGAAAGCTTGAAGGATACAGATAGGGAGAAGGGGAAAAATAAATATAGGGAAAAGGAGAGGGAGGCAGATCAAGATAAGGATAAATCAAGAGATAGACAGAGCAGGAGAAGTGTGGATGCTTATGAGTCTAACAAGATTGGGGAGAGGGATGAGAGTGCTAAGCTTAATGATGAGGATAACAGGGATAAGGACATTATTAAGCAAGGTAAGATCTCCCGTGATGCTGCTAATGAACAGAATGCAGCGGGTTTGTCAGGTGGGGCACATTTGTCAGCATCTGAGCTTGAAGAACGCATCCTGAAGTAAGTACATTTATGTTATCAAGTTCTATATTGATTACCGTATGTTCTTCTGTAAGACACTAAAGAAACATATATAATATGTATTTTTTGGTCCTGCTAATGTAAAATGTGGGATTTATACCGTGCTCTTTAGACTGAATCCACGTACACCCTGAACTTGTTGTTGAAATTCTATTTTAATAATATGCTTACATGATGTTAGTTAAAAGGTAAATTGTCAAAAACAAATGTGCTCGTTTTGTAACAATTTTCATATAGATATCCATTGTTCTCGAGTTGGTTTATCTCTTTTAAAAGAATTACATAGTCTGGATAGTTTAAGGTTTACGTTAGTTGAAGAGAGAGATAATTGCAGCATTTGAGCATTGTTCTGCTGGGAAGCAACTGGCATTGATTTTGTAAATTTACATGATGTCATCTTTTGATTTTTGATTGAAAATATCATGGTGTTATTCGAGTTGAAAATTTGGCCTGTGGTGGAAGTAAATGCTGGCTGTAACTGTAGTTCATTCTTCCAATCTTTGCCTGGATTAGCGTCTTTTATTTGAACTTTAGCTGCTTACTTTATTTATTGGGTCTGAACACTCAACAAATGCATGTTAAAGGTGGATGTTATTACATAATGTCCTATTGTATACAGCTGTATGGAACATTTCTTTTTCAGGACAATTGATGCATTGCGTGACTATTTCTTACGGTTTTGCTTTTTGTTCAGAACAAAGGAAGAGAGGTTAAAGAAGAAAAGTGAAGACATTCCTGAGGTTTTAGCATGGGTTAATAGGAGTCGTAAGCTTGAGGAGAAAAGGAATGCTGAAAAAGAGAAAGCTTTGCAGCTTTCAAAGATCTTTGAGGAACAGGTTAGTTGGATACTGTTTACTTTACATTATCATGTTTCAACAGTTGTTGATTTTAAGCTTACCATTCATATTGTGAATTTCTCAGGACAATGTTGGTGAAGAAGAAAGTGAAGATGAGAAGGCAGCTCATGATATGACTCGTAAGTTTTATTGTTATTTGAAGATTCTTTAAATTTTCTTAATAACAGCCTGATGGCAGATTGGGCATTGAATTTTCAGTCTTTTAGCGTCTTATTAGGTTTGTGCATACAGGTAGGGCCATATTAAAGACATGATGAACATTCAGATTGTAGTCTTATAGGTGTTGCTTTTTTATTTATTTATTTATTTTTATGCCAAATTACCAACTATATAGAAGGGCTTCATTATAAATACTTGTCCGAATGTCTAGCCGTTATTTTAACTTATGGGACCCAGTATTTGTGGTAGTGTATATGAACGTAAATAATTTAAATAATTAGGGGAAGATATAAAGACAATGCAAGTTTGGGCCATAGAGCAGAATAAATGAAGAAGACAGCACTAGGGGATTTACAAGAAATATTTCATTCTTAACCTAAGGCTACCTCCTCTGAGTTACTTATGGAGGTCAAAACTCACAAAATACCATCGATGCTGAATAACTGTTATGGTCTTCGAGTTCATTTTGGGTTTTTGATTTCTCAAGTTGCTCAATGTGTTTGCAGATAATCTAGCTGGGGTTAAAGTTCTTCATGGCATCGATAAAGTGATAGAAGGTGGTGCAGTTGTTTTAACACTCAAAGATCAGAATATTCTTGCTGATGGTGACATTAATGAAGGTAAAGTAGCATGGGATTACTTGATCTTTTGAGGGCAGGGTCCCATTTAAAAGCATCACATGTTTTTATTTATTAGAGTTTTTTGTTTTAATGTAACAGATGTTGATATGCTTGAGAATGTGGAACTTGGCGAGCAGAAGCAGCGAGATGACGCCTACAAGGCAGCAAAGAAAAAAACAGGAATTTATGCTGATAAGTATGTTGGCCATAGCCTGCTATTCTTACATAAATATGCAGATATTAACTTATTTATTGTGTGACATTGTCTTGTGCTTAGTTAATCTACTACCACATTTGCTTAAATATTTTTTCACCACACTGAGGATTATTGATTGCTTGTATGTATCTTTGTGTATATCAGGTTTAATGATGATCCTACTGTAGAGAAGAAAATGCTTCCGCAATATGATGATCCTGCTGCAGATGAGGTGAGGATTTCTTGTTTGTTTCCCTCACTTTTAGTTTTTGTGCAGCCTAGTTCTAACTCATTCATTTACTTAGGAGATTGAAGTCCCCCTTTTTTCACAGGCCACACCCTCCGCGGGGGGGGGGGGGGGGGGGGGGTTGCCAATTCGACTGCCCCTTATACACACTGTTGAAATGTTGTCCCTTAATATGTAAATTTATGTTTCTTTTCAGGGGTTAACACTTGATGCAAGAGGACGCTTTACTGGTGAAGCAGAGAAGAAACTTGAAGAGGTACCGTCTTATTACTTATACTAATATGTGGTAATAAAATTTAGAGTATGATACGAGCACTTTCTTAAGTGATTTATATGGTATTCTCTCAAGTTTTATTCTCGTCGCCTTTGGTTTCTTTGGTGCATGGATTTGTTTAATTTTATACTCCAATTAGCAGGAGATTATCATGTGATATTATAGCCAAAAGAATAATCATAATGGTATTTATTTTTGCTAGCTACGTAAGAGGCTACAAGGTGGTTCCACGAAAGTTCGCTCCAAAGATCTCAATATGTCTGGGAAGATCATATCTGACTACTATACTAATGAAGAAATGCTGCAATTAAAGAAACCCAAGAAGAAGAAAACCTTCAGGAAGAAGGAGAAGCTAGATCTAGATGCCCTTGAAGCAGAAGCCATCTCTGCAGGGCTGGGTGCTGCGGACCTCGGTTCCAGGAAGGATGCAAACAGGCAGGGCACTAGAGAGGAGCAAGAAAGATTGGAAGCTGAGAAGAGAAATAGTGCATACCAGTTAGCTAAAGATAGAGCAAATGAGGCATCGAAAGCATTGCGACAGGACACTCTTTCTGTCAAGGCAGATGAAGATGAAACTCCTTACTTCGCTGATGATTATGATGAAATTGATAAAGCCTTAGAGAGATCTAGGAAAATAGCTCTAAAAAAGAAACAGGAGGAGATGACTTCCGGTCCAAATGCAATTGCTCGCCTTGCCACTGCAGCCGCAAGCAGCACAACTACAGATGATCAATCCTCGTCAGCTGGACAGTCACAGGAAAACAAGGTTGTGTTCACAGAGATGGAAGAATTTGTCTTGAGCCTACAGCTTGGTGAAGGTATATTCTTTTGATGTTATTGTTTTGTTTTATGAGCTATCTTATACTAATGTGAGTTAGTTACTTAATTGGCTGAGTGTGTGAATGCTCTCTATGAATTTAGGCATGATGCGTCATTATCACCAGTATCTTATTGCCAGCTTGTGGCCGTTTTCCTATTTCACTTGATTGGCTGAGTGTGTGAATGCTCTCTATGAATTTAGGCATGATGCGTCATTATCACCAGTATCTTATTGCCAGCTTGTGGCCGTTTTCCTATTTCACTTGATTCAGTATTAGTACTCACCATTTCCCTTGGAGTGCTGTCATGTTTTTTTTTTTGTCTGGTTTTCACATGCCAACTTGATATTTACTTTTGTGCACTTTCTTTTTCACGGTGTACCAACTTGTGCTTGGATCTTCTGCAAGCTATAAATGTGGTCTTTCAAACCCTTGTAAATTCTAGATATCTTGCTGCTAGATAACAATTGCATGTTTAGTTTGTTAAGGTTTGTCCAGGTCTTTGGTAGCATGCATAGTTTAAAAAATGACATGTTCTCTTTTCTCAGAATCCCACCAGCCTGAAAGTGAAGATGTGTTTATGCAAGAAGATGAAGAACCAAAACCTTCTGCTGACGTAGAAATGGCCGAGCCTAGTGGTTGGACTGAAGTTAATGAAATTGAAGAGAACAAAGCACAATCTGCTACTGATGATAAGGTGGAGATAGTTCCGGATGAAACTATCCATGAAGTTGCGGTCGGGAAAGGCTTATCAGGTGTGCTAAAACTGCTTAAAGAGCGAGGTAATCTCAAAGAAGGTATTGAGTGGGGTGGTAGGAACATGGATAAGAAGAAGAGCAAACTCTTAGGCATTGTAGATGATGACGAAGAGCCAAAGGAGACCCATACATTGCGTCGGAGAAAGGATGAACAAAAGGATACTCGCTCATCAGGCCATCAAAAGGAGATGCGTCCACCTAAAGTCTATCAGGAAAAAGATATTCACATTGAGAGAACTGACGAATTTGGGCGAACTGTAAGTACTCGTGTCTGATTCCTTTTATAGTGCTGCTATGTTTGCATCATATAACATTGTTACACTGAAGTGCATGCGGTCATTAATTTACCCAGTCAGATTGTATATAATCTATGTTCCATGGACTAAATTTTGGGTGGACGTGTGGTTTCTTCAAGAGCCTTGTAGGGGAATGTATAGCATGCGGCCCTGAATTTTGAGTCAGGGTGGGTCTGCAAAGTCGGTTTGGAGTGTTTTCGTTTCTAATATTTTCTTTTGCATTATCAGTGACTTATATTATCCATGGTCAATTAAATTTTCTTGTGCTATTCTGGAGTGAAACTTTAGGTTTGGCATTGTAATTCCTTAAAGTGTGGGGCAGAAAATAATAAACATGCTTTGTAGATGATGACGAGGGCTTTCTGACATATGGTTTAAGTAATGTTCTTGTATTATATCTGCTCCGCTGACTTGTTTGCTTCTTTTCACCAGTTGACACCAAAGGAAGCCTTTCGGGTACTTTCTCATTCATTCCATGGGAAGGGACCTGGAAAAATGAAGCAAGAAAAGCGCATGAAGCAATACCATGAAGAGCTCAAGTTGAAGCAGATGAAGAGCTCAGATACACCATCCCACTCTGTGGAGAGGATGAGGGAAACTCAAGCTCGGTTACAAACACCCTATCTTGTTCTCAGCGGCCATGTCAAACCAGGGTATGTATTTGACAATTTATTTCACTTCACTGTTCCATTTTAAGTTTAGGTACTGTTGTAGACCTTTTTATGATGACTGAAGGTAATAAGGGGTGGGTTGCATAAATAGCATGACAACATATGGAATAGGCTATGGAATCTGACTAGTCTATATTTTTACTTTAGCAATAATTATTGTTAAGGGTTGCATTATACCGAGTTAGGCTATGACATTTCGTTATCTACATCATTGTTTAACTTGATTTTGGATATCATTTGCAGGGTCACTGTTAGCTAGATTGGTTTATATACTGATGTTAATGGAAAAAATTATGATGAAAATTGAATAATAATCAAAATGTTACATATAAAAAAAAAAATTAATACTACTGATAAGAACATCAAATGTAATAAGACTTCCAAATGTGTTGATTTGAATTGGAATAAAGAAATGCTGTAGGCTTTCCTATCTCAACTTTTGTACAATTTATCTGACATATTCTCAACTTGGATATGGTTCCATCATTTATTCTCTTGTTGTCAGGCAAACTAGTGATCCCAGAAGTGGTTTTGCTACTGTGGAGAAGGATCTCCCAGGGGGCTTGACACCCATGCTTGGTGACAGAAAGGTGAGTTGATTGTCATAAATATTTCTTTGCCATAATTTCATGATATGCATAGTCAACCCCCTTGCAACAGTGTTTGGGAATGAATATAGAAACTTCCCTGAGAGCTTGTGCTTATTAGTTCTGTACTTCTGTTGGATGTAGCCTTTTCTTCTAATCATCCTGAAATGTTTTCACACTTCATTAGTTTTATATGCGGTTATGTACTATGTTTTTCTCTCCAAGATATGTTTGCAGGACTTGATATTTTTAATAAATAGAATTAACTTTCTGTTAATTTCGCAGGTCGAACATTTTCTGGGGATCAAGCGCAAAGATGAGTCTGAAAGTTCCGGCACTTCTAAGAAGCCAAAAACTTGAAGTATTTATTGATAATTCGCAAGGTGGCTGATGTTTTGATGGCTTGGGAAATCTCCGCATCTACTCTTCTACTGGCTGTAAATAAGCTTCATTTTCGACAAAGGGCTATGGAGAAAAATTGAAGGTAGGTTTCGAGTGTTTGACAGTACAAGAAAAAATAAATGTTGGTTTCAGTTTCTGATACTCTTAGTCCACAGAAAACTTTGTCTTGAGCAGGGTTATTCTATTTGCTGTCCAAGAATTTCATTTCATCTGTGAGTCATTCAGAAGAATGGGCACTCACAGCCCGAATATTGACGCCCTGAAGTCTGTCTCTGGTTCAGGACTCTACATTGCGGGTGTGAATGAGTAGAATTTGCCATCAATGTACGGTTCTGATGGCTTAATTTGTGTGCCTCACCTGTGATTTCTATATAGTATTGTTGGTAAATTTTTTATATTGCTGGAGCTGAAGGAAAATTCTGTTAGGAAGGTATGTCATGTATGATCATTATACATTGAGCCTAAATTCTCTACTCTAGTTGTCTCATCTTCCCATTATTTTAACTGCAAGTATAGCTCAAAATAATTCTGGAATATATTCTCTCGGCTACGTTTCAACTTGTTATGGGAACTTTTTCCAAAAATACAAAAATAAAAAATTTGGTCATGCAACACGATGGGTGGAACCTCAAAATCTGAACCAAATTATTCTGTTCATGCAAAATATCTTATTTATTAACTTTGAGAGTTGAAATGCTCATCATGGTGAGAAGAAAAGGAAACAGAGCATACAGGAAGTTTAGATCATTTCAGATTCACAATTCACATTACTAGACGAGCCTGGAAAACCAGTTACAACTCGGGGATCAAAAGAAATGTCTCCAGATTTAGAGGACAGTGAGATCTTTAGGCCATTGTAGCACAGGGTCAATTTTTCACTAGTCAAAATTTGTTGCTAGAGCCTAGAGCAGAGGGCGCCTCAGGTCTCAAAGGTCATGCTTTCAGCTTCCTTTCTCACTGACTCAAACAGCACAGAAGAGAGGTATCTCTCCCCAAAGCTTGGGAAAACCACCTACAAAGTATTTATGCAGACACAATTAGCATTTGAACAAAAAACGGCATTGGTGAAAGTGTGCATTTGAGTTCATTCAGAGGAAGAAATGGATGTGAGGATCATGCACGTTTAGTCATATCCTGTTCATACGACAATGATCATTGTAGCTAGGCTTATGACTAAACAAAGGCACGTAGTATTGCTTGGGTTGAAGAAAACTAGAACCTGCTCAATATTGCTCTACAATATGATCGGTAGAACTTAATTGTTAGCCTGCGGCTTGAAGGGAATGGACCATCACGGCCATGATGAAGTATATTATACTTATTGAATGAAAATGCTCAAGGAATCAGCAATGAAAACCCCGGGGAGACGTGTTCAAGGGATTCGATTTTGTAATAGAAACATTATGCAGAGAATCTGTTGAGACGATCTTATCGGATAAAAAAAATTGCTAGGATAAGGTCCCTCCAACTTACAACAATGAGCTTTCCAGCATTCTCTGGTTTCTTTGCAATCTTAATTGCAGCAGCGGCGGCAGCACCAGATGATATTCCCACCTGGAACACATAACCCCACTCGTGTAAGTGCACTCTAAAGTTATAAATATGGCAATGGTGTAAAAGATTACAATTTTTTTAGGTCAGGAACTTACAAGCAAACCTTCTTTTGTTGCAAGAAGCTTTGCAGTTTCAATTGCTTCATCACTTGATATCTGCACCACATATCGGGTTTGGTAAATGAAAAACACTGAAGCAGTTTTGGTGTATAAATAAAGGACAGCCATGCCCTGATCAACTTATTAGATCATGTATATCAAGTTGTAACAACATTAAATTTCATAGTTGTGGAGTCAGAAAACGTATTTCCAACCTGCTATTGATGCATTTTGACATGTACTACCAGCTTTTGTTTTTTGTTTTTTTATAAACATGTATTAATATCACAAGCTGTCTATTTTCCTCTCTTTTTCTTGAAGTAAAAGTTATCCGGAAGGAAAGATGGCATATATTTACCTCATATGTCTATTGGTTACAGGCACATAATTCTTGATTTTTGAATGATTATAAACAAAAATAACAACGGAACAAGTCAATGAGATATGGCATGCACTGAAAAGCATGGAGCTATCAAAACCTTTGAGCCTTACTTGAATGACTTCGTCAATGGTATTGACTTCCAAGACACCTGGGATAAAACCAGCACCTATTCCTTGGATCTTGTGTGGACCTTTACATTAGGACAAGCATGATAAACATCAGCATCATATCAAATTACAAACTGCGTCTGTTCATTTAAGTAAAGCAACATTTAAGTTTTCACATTAGACAAAACCGAAATATGCAAAATAAGAATCCAGATTCAACATTCAATATGATCACAGACTCAGCTAAGAGTTATTCAAGAAGCTACATGAATGTATAAACGCTTTTGGAAAGTCAGGGAAATTGGTTCCCAAGCTTGAATCTAGAAGGACTATTGGTTAGAAATAATTTGTACTACATAAATCACCCGGCCAGCTAAATCAAAAGCTTGAGGCTACAGTCTAAAGACCTATTGTATCACCAACAAAAACAAAGCAGAAGAATGTTTGATCAGAACAGTAATTGCTCATCCATTTGAATAACTCCTAGATATGCTACAAGTCAGCTGAGATCGGTACTATAACTCTTCATGACAACCCTACCTCAATCATAAATAATCACTCAGACCTAAAAGCTTATAGGAACTTCATTTCCATATCATTATGCTTATTCCTTGGTCTGTTAATAAATTCTTATAACCAGAAAGAGTATTTCAAGCCATCCACTGCTAAAAGGGTTGTTTCAAAATGAACCTTGGTGCATCAATGCCAAAGAAACATGTCACAAATCATTGGGAAGTGTGGTAAACAGAATCAAGGTTCCAGATTAGGCAAGGAACACAACAACAGAGACGCAATGAGTATATAGCTCACCAGGCTTTCCTCCAGTTAGGACTGGACTCTCAACTGGTTCCACACCATACAGCTAACATGTAAAGAAGAAAAAACCAATGAGTAGAAGAGCATCAATACGAAAGTAGAAGCTCTTGTTCCGGTTTTCTTCAATAGAAGTTCATTCACAGAATTACTTGCAACTTTTCAACTAAGCTAACCTTTACACTAGGGTTCTTCTCTTTAAGATATTTCCCTGCACCAGTTATAGTTCCACCTGTACCTATCCCAGAAACAAAAGCATCTATTTTTCCTCCTGTGCCTTCCCATATCTCCGGTCCAGTGGTTTCATAGTGTACCTACAAGAACATAAATCACATGAATATTAGCACAGTATCCTGTGCTATATATGCCCTGGAATAGCTATATATGCCCTGGAATTGATTGACTACATACCTTTGGGTTGGCAGGATTCTCAAATTGCTGAAGCATGTAAGCATTAGGTGTCTTGGCCAATATCTCCTCAGCCTTTTGAACAGCCCCTTTCATGCCCTTTGCAGGATCTGTGAGAACCAACTCAGCTCCGAATGCTCGGAGGATGATTCTTCTTTCAAGACTCATTGAAGCAGGCATTGTTATGATAAGCCTGTACTGCTTCGCTGCCGCCATGAAAGCTAGCCCTATGCCAGTATTACCACTTGTTGGCTCAATTAGGACACTCTTGAGCATATCAACAACCGCAAGAAAAAGCAATGAAGATTTGTCAGCTCATAATCTCAATCAAGTATCAATCTTAAATCAGTCTTTAATCTTCATGCTCATAAAGTCATAATGTTGGTGAAACAAACACATCAATACTTGCTCAAGATTCATTAGTGTTTGCAATTTCCAACACTTCATCATGCAACATTTCTACACAAATAAACACAATTAATACATCTCCCACATTTTCAGCCACAATATGACATGATTAATGAACATCATCAGTAATTGATATAGAAGCATGATGGTAGGAGAAACCAGGCAGAGAATACAGAGGATGCTGTTGCTTCATTATTCCAAGAAAATAACACTACCATCCAATAAGTTTATCTATCAAACACTAACCTGTCCAGGTGTTATAAGCCCCTTTGCCTCAGCATCTGCAATCATACTATAACCAATTCTGCATTACACAACGACAGGGTAAGCAATAGTTAGTCAAAGCACCGTATTTTCAGGACACTGCATAGAAAAGAAAAATGACCCAGTAAAAAGACAAACTAATATCAAGCCTATACCTGTCTTTCACACTAGAACAGGGCTCCATCATTTCCAATTTTGCAGCGATACGAGCAACACAACCATCGACAATATGGTTCAGATATACCAATGGGGTTTTCCCAATCAACTAAACACAATTACACAAAACTTATTAGCATCATAACCAAACCACTCAAAAAACATATGCAAGCAGAACAAAACCAGCGGAAACATACTTCAGTAACATCTTTAGCTATACCAGACTTCTCCACAGCCATTTTCCCCTTCCAAATTACTGCAACCAAAAACACACTCATCAATTCATAACCAATACTGAAAGAAACCTCTTTTCTTCAATGATAAAAAAAAAAGATCTCATTCTTTAAAGAAATAGATTTAACCTAAATCAATGCAGCAACCTTACAGATAGGGGAAAAACTAAAAGGACCAAGGCATTAACGAATACTCTTCAGTTTCATTTCTTTTAGTACAGTTTCATTTCATTAGTAATCAGGATCAGCATATTTGAAAAACCCAGAAATAAATATACTTTTGGCGAGACTGAAACCAGGAGAGCTCCACAAATTTAATAAACAATTAAGTAGGACTTAAGAACTGGGAAAAAAAAAAAAACCCTCCTCACACTGACAGTCAATCTCTTTGTTAGAGCTGATAAAACCACGAACCCCGTTAATTGATGATCAACCAACAGAGCCACCAACCCAGCTATATATATATGGGCTCTGAAATCTGACGTCATAATTACACTTCCCTTTTTAAGTTTTTTTGCTTTTATGGTACTGCTGAGCCTGCCCTGTTTTGAGGTTCTGTTGCATTTGATCACAAAGTTCCAATCTATTTTTTCCGAAGGACACAAAGTTCCAATCTTTAGCCCATATCCTCCCTTTCACAATGAAACCCATGTTGTAAATTTGCAATGTAATTTTTTAATTACTGAACTTAATAGTGTAATTTGTAAAAAGAACCCTTCTTTTTTTTTTCTTTGTTTCTTTAATTTTTAACAAAACCTTATCCTATCAGAACACCATAAGCAAAGCAAGCAACACAGTGGCACTACCACAAAAGTTGTCTCTCATTTCCAACCTCAGAAAACTAATGACAACCCTTCACTTCACTCCATCTCCTTGTTTCGCTCTCAACCCAAAACAGTCACACCCGACCATACTGCCCTCTCCTTTTCAGCTCAGTCTCCGGCCAAAACGACACCGTACACGGCGGCAGTTGAATGTGGTCCGGTCGTACAAGGTTGTGGTGGAGCACGAGGGCAAGTCCACTGAACTCGAGGTGGAGGAAGATGAGACCATACTAGACAAGGCATTGGAGTCTGGATTGTCTGTGCCGCACGACTGCAAGCTTGGGGTGTGCATGACTTGCCCGGCTAAGCTTATCGGCGGCGGGGTGGACCAGAGTGAAGGTATGCTGAGTGATGATGTGGTGGAGAGGGGGTATACATTGCTCTGTGTTTCGTACCCCAAATCAGATTGTCATATTCGGACCATTCCGGAAGAGGAGCTGCTCTCACTCCAATTAGCAACAGCTAATGACTAAAAAAATTGGGTTTTGAGAAGTGAGGGGTGTTTGAAATTGAGGCATGTTTGTATCGAGTTATCGATTGTTGAATAGAACTCATATGCGCTTTGTTTTTTTTTTTTTTTAAGTAGGGCCTAACGGCCACCCTTAAGCCATAACCATTACGCTTTGCTTTATCACTTGTGAATTTGTTTTCTGGTGCTATTTGAATCCTATGATTGGTTAAGCCACCAAAGTAAACTGCTTTGCTTGATGGGATACAAAATCAAAAGATTAGGCGAAACAGAGGATAAAAGCAATAATTTGGTAGATTGCATATAAGCATATACAGTGCAGAAACAAAAGCATTGGCTCATTATTCATAAACTACAAAGAAGACAAAGCTTCAAACATCCTGCAACTATCCACAAGAGGCCTGTAAGATGGTCTCAAAGTTGTTAAAGCTAGCAAACTCACATTGGCTGCGGAAATGGAGACGAGCAGACAACCAGAGTACTCTACAGCGTAAGGGTGGTTGCTTCAAGTCCTCGTATTTATCAAAGAAGGCGCACTTACCTCTCCTAGTTTCATGGGAAGTGACTTCAAAGGACTTTGTGCGTTGTATAAAGTATAATTTGGCTGAGCCAGCTTTTATACTTCTCAAAGTAAAATGAATCAACTTCATCAACCTGATAGCTCCCTAAATCCAGCAATGATCAAACAACATACGAACATGGTCATTTCTATAATTGATGCGCTGATGACCTAGATAGACTTGACGACAATAGCAAACAAGTCAGTTTCTATGCTGTAGAAAAGGAAGTCAGTTTCTTCCGTGCTCTTTGTTTGATCTTCACCTTAACATTAACGCCATTATCAATTAGAGACTGAACTACAACTTGAAGCTTGCCCTCCAACTTCTCCCCTTTCCTTGGTGTATAAATCACATCATGGATATCATCCCCCAATGCCCTCTGAGCCAGAACTTCCCCAACAGCAGCACAAGCAGCCGCATTCCTAGTAGAACCAAGGTCGAACTTCATGTCCTTTGATATGGAATGTGCCGCTGCAACAACCTTACTGGTGAACCGGTGAACAATACAAGCACGAACTGAAGCCTTTGATATGTACACGTCAAGGCAAAATGGCTCATAAAAAGGACCAGTGAGCTGATTATAAGTCGTTGTTCTCAGCTTCTTCTTCTCAACACAAGCAGCATCCACTTCACCAACCCGAGAGCTGTCCACAACTCTACATTGTTTCTCACTTCTGGCGGAAAACTTAGGAATTGGGTTGTCTCTTTTGCTTTCCTTTAAACCACTAACCTTCTGCTTACTCTCCTTTTCATCATCCCTCTTCCTTTTACTCTCCTTTGGATCACCCTTCTTCTTTTTACTCTCCTTTGGATCATCCTTCTTCTTGAAAGACTTATTCCTACGATGGAAGTCGAAATTATACTCTTCATACTCTTTGGAATCACGGTCGATTTTATAGAACAGTCTGCCGCGAACTCTCAAGTTGTCAATGTCATCGAAATCCGGGTCACCCTCAACAGGTAGAGAGCAAGTATCAACCTGCTCATCAACCACTTCATCCGATAAGCAACTCTCTTCCAATGCAGCCCCCTTCTTTCCTTGTTCCGCCAGCACCAAACCTGACGAAACCCGCCATGAATCATCGTCAACAAGCTCAATATCATAACTATCCGACAGGGGTTTAGGTTCGGAGGGAAACAATGGAGAGAGGCGAAAGCAACTAGAGTAGTATGCAACTCGTGCCGTGTGATCAAAAATGGGAATTGAGCAAAAAATAGGAGCCTTTGAAATGAAATGTGGAAATACTGCTGAAGCGAATTTGGTTGCTCTCCTCAACAACATTTTTCAAGGTCGGTTGCGACTGCCGCTACAAATTGCGTGGGTCTGTTTGAGCGAAAGAGGGTTCAGTGGAGCATTTTATCGAACAGTTGGTGTGCATCCCTTGATGAGCCTGGTGTGCCGTTCAGAAACTTGACTCAAACCCATTGACTGTTGGCTCTCAGGTGTTTTCGGTTTGTGACTTCGTGGGATGGGCAAACCGGCGATTGGTTGTCATGGCAGTCTGGGACATGTTTCCGTTCTCAAACTGGAAACTAGTGGCGGAAGAAATAGGACACAGCAGTGGTAATTTCCAACAGGTGAGAAGGGCCACAAAGTGTCAGTTATTGCTTAAACCGACCAAAAACATATAATGGAAAGTTGTCATCTAATTTCTCCGATCGATGTCCTAAAGTGCCGATTAATAGAATTATAGCTCAAACTAATTAGCCAAAAACTAAAGAGCCAAAAAAAAGAAAGATAATGTTATTTTAAAACATTAAATACTCTTTAGCACATGTTATATAACGGTTTTTAATTAGTTAGGTGAAGTGTAATATCTTTTTGTCTTCTATTCTACTCTTTTACGGAATTTTATCTCTAACTAGTTTTATTTAGACTTTCTATCTTCTTCTTCAAATGGCCGGGACTTTGAAGGCGAAGCGAAATGGAAATTGGACGACAAAGGAAGATGAAGATCTCACCCTAGCCTACCTAAAAGTAACCGAAAATAAGAAGAATGGTATAGGTCATGTTTGAGGTAAAATTGGGCTCAAATAGGTCAATCCGCGGAGGCTTTTTGGACTCAAGTCTTTAACAAATTCAATCAATATTACGAAGGTGCTATAATAAAGCACTAATCGGTTGAAGATCATGAGTGCTAATTTAGATTAAAGTGCCAAATATAAGTGCTAAAACCGAGCACATGTGTTATTTTTAGCCCTTTAGGTTAGAGATAGCCTAAAAGTCGGAACTTGCGGTATCAAACATCAAGAGGGCTACGGCCCATTTTGTTTCTTTTCCTTTCTCTAAGTTTATTTACAAACCGCCTCAACATACACAATAGTTAGTGCTACTCGGGCATAAGCTCAATGTATTAAGCCCTGATTTTAGATATGTTAAAATGGTAAATCTATTGTATATTCCGATTATGCTCACCCATATGGCCATATTAATATATAGTGATTATTGTGTGCATGTGTACGTATATTTACTAACGCCGCTTTATTGATAGAAAAGCGGTAAAAATTAAAAAAAAATGTGCATGATTTTGTTTTTGTTTTTTTGTTTTTTAGTTAAAATTGAGGGCTTTCATTCATAGAAGTTACATCGTAGCAGTACAATCAGATTTTAGTGCATCAAAGATGCACGCAGGACGCTGAGATAGCCATATTACACTGTTTCTATCCTCATATGCAATTGCAGCCAATCTGTGTGCAACTACATTACATGATCTAGGGACATAGCTAATTTTTTGCACAGGGAAAGATCTCAGCATCAGTTTTATATCATCTATCATTGCAGCTTCAGCCATACCATCATAGTAATAGGAGTTGATCGCATTTACAGCTTCTTGGCAATCTGTTTCGAGCACTACATGTTGCATCTTGAGGGTGCTCGCTACTTTAAGTCCCTCTTTAATGGCTTGCAATTCCACCTGCTTAGCCGATGACATAATTTTAACTGGAATTGAGAATGCAGCAAGAAAAGTACTATTAGAGTCACGAATGACTCCACCAGTGCCTCTGATTTACTCTTATTCTTGATATGTAAAATAAACACGAGTCTTTTACCTATAGATGCCTGTCTTAATTAATTTGTACATGTTTCACAAACAAAAATTACTTGTTTCTTTTTCTCATTCCACTTTCCTTTTTCGTTTTCAGCATCCAATTTTCAATTATTACATGGAAGTGAGATATATTTCCTTATATAGTTATTTACAAATCAAACCAAGATGCAAAGAAACTAGCGCCATAGCATAAGATCCATGCACTACACCTTAATTTCAAAAACATAAAGTAAATTAATTTTAAAACATAAAGTCAATAATTTGTGGTATTCGATCAAATCAGTGATTCAACTTTTCATTTCAAAGTATTCGCGAATCATGAATATTTCTTTGCCCATATATAGAAGACCAAGATGAAGAACTACATGGTGCTGACACTGCAATGCCTTATGTAGGCTTCAATAACATCGAATCAATGATTTACCAGACATATATCAACTTTAAGGTATTGTTTTATAGTGAAACAAGATTATTTATGATTTCAATACAATAATATAGAAAATTGCTCCAATAAGATTAGTAAACGTTCAAATAAGTCGCTTTGCAAAAATCCTTCACTAATTTATCAATCTTCATTAAGATAAGGATAGAAAATGATGACAAAATATACATAATTGATTAGTTTTGTTGATCCTGCTTCGTTACTTTTGATAGGGAAATCCCTGGGGTGAGCACATGTGTCATGAATGTGGAAGAGCATTCCAAAGCGACCCGGCTTTGGGTGGTCACATGAGTCACCACTCAAAGAGAAGAAGACGGGAGCACGAAAGAGCATTCAGAAGACAAATACCCGAGGCAGATACGTAGATCAGTGAAGTTAGGATATGTTGTGAGGGCAATGATTTCAGTTGATCGAACTCTTTGAGTTACAAAATTCTAGTTGTTTCCCATTTAGGTTTCTACTAATTTTCATTTCATAATGCATCTATTCGATTTTGTCTTTGATGGAGAAAGATTCAATCAAGAACTAAAAAAAAATCTGATGATTTGTTTGAATGTGGTGAATTTTTAATAGCTCGTGTCGGAAAGTGTTTGCTGTTGTATATATAATCCCAAAAGACGTTCCGGAGAATTACTCTAAAGGATATATAATATTCAAGAGATAAGATTGAGAAGAAGAAATGTTTTTTTTTTTTTGGTATCATCTAGTAATTTTAGTAATATTCCTGATTCTCTATAAAATCCTAATTAGTTGTACTCGGGCATAAGCTCGATGTATTAAACCCTAATTTTAGATATGTTAAAAAGGTATCTATTATAGAAGAACATAATATTGTGTTTTTTTTATAAAGAGAACCTCTAAGTGTTTTTCGATTATGCTCAAGCATATTAATATTTCGTTATTATTGTGTGCATGTGTACATATATTTACTTACGCCGCTTTATTGGTAGAAAACGTTAAAACTGATGAAGGGTAAAGTGTAGAGAAATATATAACAAGAGAATCATCATCTTATTCATTGATAGGAGCCCTTTATATAGAGAATTATAAAGTACTAATATGGTAATGATAAGGAATACATAGTCTTATATATGTATGTATGTCCTATAGAAAGTATGTGCTAGATTCGTAAAATAGGACGAATCTCCTACGATAAGGAATACATAGTCCTATAAAGTATATATATGTGATAGTGATATGTATGTGCTAGACTCCCTCTGAAGTTCGCACCTCCCCCTGATCTTGACAAGGTTCTTCCTAATTTTTACTAATCACTGAAGTTTCAACAACTTAGCATGTCAATGCTTTTTAACTTGTCTTCAAATGTGGCATTAGATAATGGTTAACTAGATCATGCCGTATTGTTCTCAAACATGATCTTTTACACTTAGATCTTGAGGAGAAAGCCGCTTGTGAACTCAAAACATAAGTTCGTGCAGGAAATCAGATTTCCGCGCAGCATGACCTTCAGTTACTAGAACAGCCGTAACTTCCTCTAGGAAATACGTATGAACGAATCGTAAACGGTTTTGAAAACAAGACACATTTAGCTTTCTAACTGTATATTACACACATTATGGTTCGTCAGGAGCTATTCACAAAGTCCCGTCGAAGTTGATTTTTTTGCCAAAATCAGATTTCTCGGACAGATTCGTCATACTTTACGAAAACGGCCCTAACTCACTCAATATGATATGTATGATCAAATTGTTGGTGTCCCTGAAAAGTAGACACATAGACCTTTCCAATAGTCCCAATTTCACCATTTTCTAGTGAGTGAGATTTCCTAGATCCCGTGGAAGTTGACCTACAAAACTTAGCAAATTTCGCTTTTGATGTGTCTTTCTTATGTAGGGATATAATAAGCCTCAACCTTTCATACCATTAAGTATTGAAAAAAGGAGTTACTGCCATACATTGGCATTGTGTGGGCCCATAGTTACACTTAGCTTTACAAATTTTCATAGCGAATGAGATGTCAAGTCTTTCGTATTATGTTGAGTACATTGATGCGTCTTATTGTACTTAGATGAGAACTTCATCTCTTAACACATATTTGTCATCTTGCTTTAGACAAAACAACAGATCTCTCTTTAGAGCAAAGACTTTAACTAATCATGGGAGCATATGCAAGCCTCACTAGTTATAGAGCGCCTAAGCCGATTGATAAAAAATCATCATCAATACAGTCATCGAGTGACTTATCGAGACCGTGTCTTCCCAAGATCTTTTTCATTCTAACTTCGGATGTTGATACATATTGGCATCTCTTGATCCATCAAGAGTCCATGTAAATCCGGAATGAACACGCAAAGACATAATTCACCATATCTTGTAATGCCCCAAACTGCATCTCCTCAGTTTAGGCACGTCACAGTGCCGCGAGTCTCAAAAAGAGAAACACAAAGCAGTTAATGTAAAAAGAATATCATTTAAGAAAGACATAACAGAAGCGTACAAATATTTTGAGGTGTAAAACTTAATTTTTCCCAAAGTACTTTAATTCACCAAAAAAAACCTGATACAAGGAATGATTATGAAATCATGAACTCAAAGGAATACACATTATCAATTAAAGTATCATAAAGCAATCCCATAATAGGATTGAGCTTTTCCCTTCGCCTAAAATTTGATTTACGGAATAACCAATAATAAATAAACTCAAAGAAATAAAATTATAAAGCAGAACAGAACAAGACCAACAAGATAAAAATTAATACATGAAACTCAAATATAAAAATAAATGGGACAACATAGAAACCAAGTTACCAATCATAAATATGAACACCCAACTCCTCGCCACTATCCCGTCCTAGTGCACAGTACCTGCATCCACAAATTGTTATAGGGTTGAGCTTTCGTTCTCGCTGCTCAAGGAACTCTTGAAAACAGATAAAGAAATAGTTTCATAGGGCCCAGTATAAAAACAAGATTGAATCAAAATATTTAATGAACGACAAACTTTTAAAAACATTTTTATGATCAAATTAATGAGGTGCCATAAAACTGTACCTGATGGCCGGTCCTTTATAGACCCACTACCCAACTTACCTTACTATATATGTGTACAAGAGGTAAGTGTAGCGAGAGTGTCCACAAACGCCCTATCGCCTAGAAGCAGTGCCACTCCACAAGGGATGTATGACACTTTTCCGTCCATAAAGACCCCTCCGGAGGTTTAGGGGATCGAACCCAAGGTAGTCACTATGCTCCTCTCACTCTCAAGCCATCAACATCTTATAACACCGGTTACCATATTTTTATTGGATAACCGGATCATGCAACATCATATATGCACAAACATTTTATAAAACAAATATCGTTAATCAAGGGAGTTCCGGGTCCCCTACTTGGAATCAGTGGCTTTCCTTACGAACTCCGAGAATCTCGAGCCTTCCGCTCCTCGGGTAACTGGAGTCCCTAATGTCCGACATATTATTGTCAATAAGTCATCGAACACGTATATTATAAAGTCATCAAGGCTAAATAAATATCCGACCAACTTTGCCCCGTGTTTGACCAATCAATATCAATAATCATTTTCGACCAATTTCCAACTATAACTCATTTGGTTCCTAACCGAACCTTAACTTGTAATCGAAGTCACAATCAATTTACAAGTCTTTAACGTATCAACCAATTTATGTTATAAACCCATCACATAGTAACTCATTGTAAGATTACTATGGACACCCATAGACATCAATACGGCAAACCAATACTTTCATTTATCACCAAAACCAAAACCATACTCCAGTTAACCGACTCATAAGATATTTCAACTTTGGATTGCTTACTTCCCATACATTGATCAAGTTTACCCATACGGCACTTTCAAAGCCTCATGTAATTAATTATACTACTAGGCAAGTCTAGCTTAATATATAAGCAACCATGACCATATCGTTCAAGGCTTGATCATGGCCTCAAGCTATTCAATTTCACAACCATGTTAACAACTCAATAAAATTTCCAAAACTCAACTTGTACTCGGTCATGCATAACTAATCAATCCCCAACGACACCCAAACAAGATACACAATAGGTACCTAATATAAGTAAAATTGCAGAACTCTTAAACAGTCTGCCAACTAACCTTGTAACCAACTAGATCAATACAAAGCCATCAATTTGCAGCCTACGCCCAACGAATAACAAAGCTGTTGAACCGGTTCTTCCTTTGACATTCTGTTATCCAATTCTTCTCCAAATCAACTGTGTGCATACGAATACAACAAGGTCTCAAAACTAAAGATTGATGAACTATTAGCATCATCACCAAAGTTTCGAATTTACCTTCAGGTTATCTTATCAAAATGATTTGGTTCAAGATTAGTTGTTATTCAACTCCTTGGTGCTCGAACTCGACTACCGTTGTGACGTCTCTCAAAATTGGACTTCTGGACATCCACTTCAATTGAGGTTCACTCCCATCCACAAATGCTGACGGGATAGAGGCCGATTGAAGAAGAGCAAGAGATAAAACCTAGGAATAATAGAAGGTCTCCGCCGACGTCGAAGAACCCGGTGAAGCCGAACAACCCAAACATCAACTCAGTCAAAACTCAACCGAAACCAAAAACTAATTATACTAGAACGTAGGACATGGCGAGAGGTTGAAGCTACATACCACATGCAGATAAATCGGTGGCCGGAAAGTGTAGAAACTTTGCCAGAAAGTTCAAAGCTTTCGACTTTCGGATCATTGTCTGTCACCGATTGAAAGATTTGATGCCAGGAAGACGTCGACGTCACAGAGGAGAATCGAGCTGTGGCAGTCTCTCAATCCCAGGTGATCTGAATCGAAGGTTGTGGCCGGGTCGACTTCGTTCTGTCGGTGGTCTAGAGCTCGACCTAGAAAGCTCTATTTCTTTCTCGACAATGTTGGGTCGGTCACAAGTCGGTGGCTCCATGTACGGCTAGGATAAAAAGATCAAAGAAGTGAATGGCCTAGATCACGCCACGTATTTTCTATTTTCCTAAATACCTTTTAGAACTTCCAAAATGATATAAAACAAACAACTAGAGACTTCGAACAATTCTATGAAAATTCTCACGAACTCATTGTGTCGTGTACTTTAACATCCAATTCTTAAATCAAGGTCTTGACTTTGTAAAAATTTCTGAAATTTTCTTAAGCACATTTTTATACCATCGAGGTCGGAACTATTTACCGAAGAACCTCAAATTAAGCTGGTCAAATTTTCTAGGTGTCACATATCCCTTCCCAATCAAATATTTGCTTAATGTGCATTTGAACCTCTCTTGCAAACGCACGCTCCTATGGTCTGGAGCCACTTGATTTGGGTGAATAAAGTTTATTCAAGACCTTCATGCATATCTCTGATCCCGTAGAGATGTTATTATGATCATATTCATAGGTTGCATGTTCAGTTATTCGGAAACTACCAAACTGAAAAAGTAGTGGAGTTCAATGACATCCATTACGAGAGCATATCTCATCGTAGTCGATCCCAGTGCGTGTTAGTGAGAGACCTTGTGCCAAAATGTGAGTCTAAGCTCTTGTTCTCACTACGCTATCTAACAAAGATATAGTTGATATGGTTTAGCTTGCAGTGTCGGCATCACCTGCCCAATGACATATCCCTTTGTTAATGTTGGATCACATCTTTCCATTAGGCCAATCAACTAAGTTGATATTCATCAATGAAGGGTGGTTCGATAGTAGACTCATTATCCTACGTCCTCATGTACACTAGTGTAATACTTGTAGAGATCTCTATATGGATTGGATTTGACATTGAGGCGTCCCCCAACGATAATCACAATTTAGACTTCATAAGACGAATTTGAGTATCATTGATCAATGGATCAGGTTGTGCCAAGCTCGCTTTCTTCCTAGTGCGAGAAAGTATCAAACCTAAGGGCCTCCCTCCTTTTGGGGAGTCACACGGCCTTGTGACATCAATTTTGCCACTATATGGCATCACCATTTCACCATCTATGGTGATGGCGCCAAGAACAACTTCTTTCGGTCGTGCCATGTCCTCAGACATATTTGCAACATGTGATCTCGTCACTTTAACACTTTAAGCATTTAGGATCAAAATGAGACTTAGTGGGGAAAAACCACGACAATTCACGTCGTTCCACTTGAACACTTGTGTTCTTATCTCCCCCTAACGACGGGAATATTGTCTCATCAAAGTGACAATCCGCAATATAGCGGTGAAAGAGATCACCTGATAAGGTTTCTATATAGGCGGATTAAATAGTTGGAGGTTCATATCCAACCAACCTAAGTACTTATTCATCTCAAATGACCCATCATTGTACGCAGTGGCAATGCGATTTGGCACCTAGAAATAACATTTAGCCGAGCTCAAGGATTGGAGATCAGTTTCAATCCTGCCGAGCTCAAGAATTGCAATTTCATGTCAATCCTCGTACACAGTCACAAGCTGTAGTACAAAAATATTCAATGATGGTGGGTCGTAGATGAATAGTAAAGCTACATGCAAATATTGCACAGCCCCAAGACGCAATAGAAAGATTGGTGCGCATCAATAATGTTCCAGAGACAAGCTAAAGTTGCTTGGTCGTAGCCTTAGTGAAACCGTATTGCGTGTGAACATGAGGTACAAGACACTTCCACTTATATCCCGATAAACTTCTTTAAAGAATGTGTAGTGAGCCCGTAGAAGGATAAACAGTAGATAATAGTATAACACGTGAACGGAGTGTTAACACTGCAACCAACACCATAAAGCATAAAAATATGTCCGCAAGTTGGTTGTCTCTATCTACATAGTTTGATGTAAGAATAGAATGTTCACTTTTGTGCTATTTAGCATAGGAGGGTCTCACTCTTAATTTAGCTAAAAAATAGGCCTTCAAAAGAGCAATGAGCACTATAGGGAGCCAATGAGACATCGAGGGAAGGCCGGTGTACCTCAATTGCTTGAGGAATTGACCGGACGACCTTCTGAAAGTTGGAGCCGTGTTCGGGTGACGTCAATGTCCCCAAGGTGCCGTCATTTACAACCATTGCGTCACCATCATGCTTCATGGAGAAGCTAGATCCCAAATGTCGTCATTTGAGTGGAAGAATGGATGTCCATGATAATTTCTCAAAAATTTGGACCATTATATCTCTTCCAGGATGACTGATTTGGTCAAACCAAAGCCTATATGAGTCGATGTCCCAAATATCATGTTTGGCGACAACATGTGATTTGATATTCAAATCATAATGACATGTAGTCCACTAGATTGACTCATAAACTTCTCTAAGATGTATTTTAGTCCGCATTCATGAGAAGATATATATAAAAGAACTCTTGTTGATTCTCACAATGTGTTTTCAAATGAAAACTATTAGCAGGAATGTCTTTAAAGCTCAACATGGTTCGGTTGCCTCTTAATGCATAAAGGGCATATGTGACATTGATCATGGTGCCATGAGGCATCAAGATTCAAGCTAAACTGCGTCCATGAATGACCTGTATGATTCAATTATTGTAGTCACAGAAGATTTACAAATGCACAAAATCCAAAGATAGTTGCCGGTTCCTTAGAATGTTGTGGATAGTTCCACTATCTACGAAACACTCAATGTCTCTATGAGACAAATCTATAAGAAAGAGTAGATAGGCGAGTAAATAGTTTCACTTGAACCATTTAGAAGGATTGAAAAAAGCTACAAAAAGCTGCAATCCCGAGAGTACATAAAAATTTCCGCGCAGAATGACTTTTGTGAACTTAAACAGCCATAACTTCTTTGTTAAAATAGATATGGATGAATCGCAAAAAGTTCTGAAAACTAGACTCGTAGAGCTTTCCAATGATATAAAGCTTGCTATCTGGTTCATCCGGAGCTATTCACAAAGCTCAAACGAAGTTGACTGTCCAGAAGGGACATATTGCTGTTTTTCGCAGAAGTGGCATGTGCGAAGCTGTGAAGCTTGCATGTGGCGTGTAGACTTTTGCCTTAGCAAAATATGATGTGTGTATGATCAAAATCAAGTCCTTTCAGTCTTTCTAAGGTCGTAAAGTCCATGACTAGTTAGCGAAAGCTTCCTGACATGAACATATACTAACTCAGTGGCGTGTAGGCTTTTGCCTTAGCCAAATGTAACGTGTGTATGATCAAAATCAAGTCCTTTTAGTCTTTCTAAGGTCGTAAACTCCATGACTAGTTAGCGAAAGCTTCCTGACATGAACATATACTAATTCAGAGGACCTAGAGGATTCGATTATGATGATTGTCCGGTTTTGATAAGTCTTCAACGTCTTTCGCAAGAAGACAATTGGTTTAATAGTGTAGGGGGATCTAAAATCAAAATCTTTCGGTAACTCCAAGTTAGCATGACCAGACATGTCCGTGAATGGTCAGTAGTGCAAGGCACACTTAAACCACTATCTCCTTAATTTCAGACAATTCTAAGACATCACACAGAGTTTGGATGAGCCTAGTTGAACAGTTGATGATGGAAAATCCGTTATAAGGTAGAAGACTTAAATGGAAAACACGTGGGCGATCCTCATTGAGGATGCAGTGCCGTGAGTCACCTTCAAAGGAAGGGACCAAAATCGGCACAATATGCCATCTTTCTAAGAACGATGTAAGAATGTACATCTTGTTTGTAAATCAATGCGAACCATAAGAGGAGAATAGTTTCATAACTTCGAAAAAATTCTCAAGGCATTCATTATTATTAATGTGAGTACATCGAGGTCTCAAATAGACGAAGGACGTCGATACGACGCCTTATTACATATAGCTTGGAAAGAAAATCAGAGTCTAGCAGATGACGTCAAAGTCAAGGGGATAGAACTGGATCCGAATCTTTGAAATCCGCGATCATGAGGATGACGTTATTGTCCTCGTATTGATTTTCCGTACCTTTTTGTATGCATTCACGATTTGAGGACGAACTTGACAATCTTGAACCAATAATCCGAAGATCCACAACGGTTGCATTGTCATGAGCTGACATGAGTAGTTTTGACAGATTGGTGTCTAGACCGCGAGTGTCGCCATTAGGGCTGGCGACACCTCCCCCTCTTTTCTAGACATCGGCACGACGTTTTCTAGACATCCCAAATACGTTTTGATGTTGCTGGAAGTCTGGAACCAAGTCCTCACTTTGCAACACAGAAAGGTAACAACATTCTCAATATCAAACAAAACCCTACCAATATTAACATCTGATTACGTAAAACCTTCAGAGACTTGGTTCTTTAATTATGAATCAATACTGATACACCAACCCTCATATCATCTAGGTCACGTCTTTACTACTCAAGAACACCATCCATCTTACGAAACCAACATAATTTTCAACGCAAACCATCATCAATTTTGATTTTTATAACGGGACAAAAGATGATCAAATTTTAACAGAAGCTCTCTAATTTCGTTCGGGATGGCAGTAATATCGTTTCACATCTCTAACTCCGACTTCATTCATAGGTCTATCTCTCACCTTCCAATCAATCATCGCCTTCATGATTCCTTTTTTGACTCTAGTCGCCTTAATTTTTATTATGGGAGGCCTTAAGGGATTGTAGAAGGCATATCTGGGTTGAGATGAGGGAGGAAGACGAGAGAATTTCAGATGAGGGAAAAAGAAGAAAGAGTTCCGGTCGAGGGTGTGGAGAGACGCTTTGGCACAAGAGAAGACATCGGGTAGTGTGTAGTCTATGATGGATTAGGATCCTCTCCTTGGCTGATTTCTATCCTTGGTTGTCCTTGACTTTATATCTCAACCCTCCATTCGAAATCCAATAGTAGAGAACATGTCCAACTTAGCAAATCTCAATAAACGATGCAAAAAATAAATTACATCAACAAAACGACGTTTTTCTCTGTCATCTCCTCTTTATCTTCTCTGTTCTATTATGTTTTGTTCTACTGTTCCACCATCATCAGAGACTATTTCCAGATTTGTTTCACGTTATGATCTCATTTATCAAACAACGAATTGTTCATATCATTATCCAACAAAGGTTGAGTTTTAAAGTTGATCATCGTCGTCATCATCATATTATTATTCTCATTGTTATATTCATTTATCTTTCTAATTTTCATTTTTACACGAGCTTTCTCTGGAGATTTCAAGGTCCATTTTGCTATCTACACTACAAATCGAGCTTTATGGATGCTATATGTTTTCAATTTTGAGATTAGAATTGTGAAGACGTTGAAGGGCTGAAGGGTTTGATTGATGATTAATATGAGAAAGATGGAGGATAAATGATCTTCGTCAGTTCATAATCGCATCCATTCTAATATGGAATTCTTGATCTGGGCTATGGATATTCTGGGCATAACAAAGAGAGATGATTTTAATTGATCAATCTTTTACCCAGAACCAGAATCCGTCCTCGACGTTTCCGAAGAACTTGAAAACAGTGAAATGGGGAAAAGGAGAATAGGTTGGGTTTGAGGACGAGATCGATTCTTTGAGAGATGGAGAGAGGAGGTGTGGAAGGGAAAGAGGGAGTAGGGTGGAGGGAGGTGGTGAACTTGCAGAGAAATCATGGGAGCTCGGATTAGGAAAAGTGGGGATGATAAGAGAGTTTCAAAACGGGAGAGGAGTGGTGGTGGAGGGGGATTCTGATTTGGGTAAAGCTTGGGTCATGAAATTGCCTCTCCATGACTATCAATTTATTCAAGTTCAAGCTTTCCACGATCTGGAAAGTAGTAGTTGCAGACAGCAATAGCAGCTGAAGGTGAGGACTGAGGAAGACGGTGGAGAATGAAAAGTTTTTGACAACGTTAAGCATCGTTAAGCATGTAATATTAAATATTTTGCATTTACAATAGATTTTGCTGACGTGTGGTTTTAATAACCTTTAGATCTGTCATCTATGGCTGAGAGTAAAAGTCAAGGATAACCAAGACCAATTAATAACCAAGGAGAGGATCCTTATCCGTTTATGATTGGGGTTTAGTTTGTTGTGAATTTCATCCGTCAGATCAGCTCATTTAAAATCTTGTGGCTGTTATGAAAATATCCCGTTTTGTCTCGTATCTGCTATTCCGCATGTGAGCGTTCCTGATAGATTCCATTACTAGAAACAAAAATAAAGATATATAGAGGTCAATAATAGTTATTACTAGGTAGTAACAGTTCTATATTTTGAATGTAAACTATTTTTACGGCATATATCATGTAGAGATGTAATGGATCAATAGTTACTTGATTGACTGCGGGAAGGATTTTAGCAGTAGCTAGCAAGGTCTGGATCTTTTTACATGAGAAGTTTCTAACTCCTATTGATGATTTAGTGAGACCTAGCGTCTGGCATTCCTCCATGACTTCCCACACACCCTTTAAGTTGATAGGAAGAAGGTTCTCTTTGTCCCATTGAAAGTCAAAGTTTCCCGGTGGCTTCAGACTCACCAGCCAGTGAATGATTATATAGATCAAGGTACTCCAGTCGTAGGTTTCTGTATATATGAACATATATATATGGGCATAAGGATAGGAACAAGTTAACTTATCAATCATTTCCACAAATTAATGCGTCTTGTTAACTGAACTATATACAGTCTAGCTAGTTGTTACTTGAGTGAAATGCGAACTGCAGGTAAGATGCGGTGGGGGAAGGTATCACCGCACCACAGATTGGAAGTGATGAAGAGGTCTTTCCGGGAACTGACCCAGGCCACGAGAAAGAGCTTCCGAGATGGCTTCCCCTGAGACACTGCTCCGTCAGGTGCATAGCGGCCGTGTCAAAATGTCTGTAGAGTGGCTTCTTTTGCGATTTCTGTGCTAGCAAAAGGGTATGAAGCTGTTCCAAAACCTAGAACAGGATTGACGTTGATGTTTGTTTTGCCAGTTGATGATGAGACCAGTGGCAGCACACTGGAATCTTGATTATACATGATGATAATAAGCGATTTCCGACGACTACTGGCGAGCTTTCCGTTTTGTCTAATACTATTTACACTCTTGGCTTCAATCTCAACTCATGATCGATACAATTCAAGAACGTACGGCTTCAATCTCAACTCATGAGATACAATTCAATCTCAACATATAATATATAGCACCAAACATAAACACCTTACGTACGGCTGCGCTAACCTTGAATTTGGACTATACCCAGGCGGCACTGCGGCACTGCGGCATTATAAATTGACCCTAAATCCAATCTTATTCTACTTTGATTATAGTAAGCATTAGAATATTTCTCTTTTTTTTCGATGAAGATAAGCATTAGAAATTTAGAATCTTGATTTCTAAAACATTCTGTCGCATTGAGAAGGGCTTCATTTTCTCTACTTGATTTCATCAGAGGCAAGAAAAGGATATGCAGCCGTTAAGACCTAACACAGGAGTAGAGGACCTTCGTAATGTGGTGAAAGCTAAAATCTTGTTTTTGTTTAGCTATCAAATATATATTCTATCATGTAGGTCTCTTATGTCCTCACAGTAATATCACGACGAAGGACTGATTGACCTGACCAAAAAGCAAGAGGAAGGGAAAAAAAAAAAAAACTTATGATATGATTCATATTCTCGGTACTTATTAATAAGAGCATTTTCACCATGTTTTACTTGTTTCTATGTGATTCACTCAACCAACACACATCATCCATTTCGTAAGAAACTTCAATCAGTTATCTAAGTCAATCTCTGAATCTCTCACTTTGGCTTCACGCCACTTGCCTCGACTCTGGATCGATATCCTCTAACAGAACTACATTAGCTAGGGCTTCAGACATGCTCTGGGAGTAGGCTTCAAATGATCGAAAATGAAAATGAAAATGAGAATGTAGAATATTGGATTGTGTTATATGCCTATGGTATTCCTCCCACTATATACAGGCTTGATCAATGATCTCACAAAGTAATTGATACATGAGTTTGTGAAGAAGGCAAAGAGCGCAAATCCTCTTTAAAGGGAGATGCTCTCACATATACCAACACCTTCATATTAGTAAATATAAATAACCTGGTTGATGACCGATGAGACTTTACGTTTAATCAAGTCTTATAGTAGCGATCCTTTGTGCCATCCACCACATCTATCTCTGGTTCATACATTACAGCACAGAGTAGAAGATATTGACCATGATGAATGACCAACAGAACCAGTTCAAAGGCTCATCCTTTCAATGTGATTTGTAGTAATTTGTAATGTTGTTGAATTGTTCACCGTACCTATCCTCAGTATGCTTACACATCATTTCATTTTTGTTTTATTGTTGGATGGCCTAATTTGTAAACTAATATGTCATCTAGTTGGATAAGGAAAGTGGAGCATATTTAAGTAAGTAGATTACCTAGTTGGATAAGGAAAGAGGGAATATTTAGTAAGTAGATTATGAATAGGATTAGGATTCCTAAACCACGTTACTTTTGTACTCGATGTTGCAAGTATTTATCTATAAATAGACTCATTTTTCTTTATTAGGTTGTACTCTCTCAACGGCTACCATTTCTATTAACCTAAACGCTTAACTCTCTGCAACTCTTCCAAGATGCCCCCTCTTTCAAAAAGAAGATCGACAAAGCTTCCATGGGAAGTCCTTGACCTTGTTTCTAACCATCTCGACCCTAAAACCCTAGCCACATCCTGTTGCGTCTCCAAGACATGGTTCACTTGCATTTCCTCCGACCACATGTGGCAGCCCATTTGCACCACCCATTTCCCTTCTCTCTCTTATAACCTCAAGCTCATCAACCCCTCCCTTCCCTATTACCGCCTCTACGCCATGGCCTCCGACGCCGCCAAACGCCGCTCACAGACCCCCTCCAAACCCTCCCTCGCCCTCCACGACCTCATCTTCACCGTCAACGTCTTCAGCCACAACAAAGTTCTCTTCAGTCTTGAAAAACCCGGGGACGAGCTAGTCATGGATGGCAATGGTGTTTTCAGGTTCGATATTGACGTCAATAACTACGAACTTGAAGCTGTGGCGTCGGAGTCGGTGAGAATTACGTGGAATGTGGTGTTGAAAGGGTGGAGAGGGGTATTTAATATGATGGAATCATGCAAAGGGAAGAGAGGTGTCGACGACTGGTGGTTCTCGGAGGAGCTGCCTTTGCCGGGGTGTTGCTCGAGCCTCGTCGATAGTGGTGTGGTGGCGGAGTTGATGTTGGTGTTGACTGATGAATCCAAAATGGGTGGAAACAACGTTGATCATGTTGCGCGGATTAACAAAGTCAGCGTGGGGATGTTCAATACAGCAAAGTTGAGATATGTCGGTGTCGATGATGGTTTCAGATACTTGCAACACTTTCTTTGTTATTGAGACAACATGTGTAGGGTTTAGTTTCTCTTAGTTTTCACTCATGTATGCGGCGAATCCGTGGCATATAAGATTATAATTTTGATAATCAGAATATCATCCATTAGATCTAATAATAACTAACGGTTGAGATTAATTATAAAACTAAATATTTTTTTCGTTTATTTTATTTTTCTTTACATCAATTTATGAAATCTATCTAAATGAAAATTGATGATTACTATTCTCTATTTGGAATATAATTAAGAGGAAATAATTTGTTTTCTATTGAAACTCATTTACTAAAGATGAAAGAAAACAAATTAAGTTTCAAATATCACGTTACAAAATTAACTGTAGTCGAAAGTATAGTCATCTAGTGCTTTTTTTTTATCAAAAACTTCTTGTTATTCATAGCATAAGATGATCTGAGTATTTCCATACATAATCTAATCAGAAGTTTCCAATGTATTATGGCAGACATCAAATGATAATGTTTTAATTTTTTTTTTCTTTGAAGGAGAAGAGGTAGATGATGATATTACTCTCTAATAAATAAGTTTCATCTGATATTTATTTATTTTTTTACTTTTTTATCTAGTAAATGAGTTTCAATAGGAAACCATTAACTTCCTCTTAATTATATTCCAAAATGAGAGTAGGTAATCATCAATTTTCATTATGTTTTTAATAGATAGATTTCATTAATTGATTTAAAGAAAAAGAAAAGGAAAAAAAAATCTAGTTTTTATGACTAATCTCAACCATTAGTCGTCATTAGATCTAATAGATGATATTCTGGTTATAATTTTGATTATAATCTTATATGCCACAGATCTGCCCCCCTCATGTATATATGCATGAAACACTATGTATTTGCTACTGTCACTACAAGAAATCTCGTCCTAGGCGACGAAATCAACTCGTCGTCTAAGACGAACTACTCGTCGCCTAAGATCCTATGAGACGAATTATCCGTCATTTAAGTTTCATCGCCTAAGTGTCGTGAGGTAGATAGTTACGCGACAGAACTGAAGTTAGTCGTCGACTAAGAGCGATCAAACCCGACGAACTCTTACATGCCTTGTCGACAAACTGATTCGTCGACAAATGTATCTGTCGACGAAATTTTTTTGTCGGAAATCGTCTTAGCCGATGAATACAAAATTCTTCTTAGCCGACAGAATTACGTCGGTATATATATTTACCGACGAATATTGCGTCGTTCTTAGGCGACTGAAAATTCATCGGTAGAATTGTAATCCGACAAATGCCTAATAGTTCTTAGTCGACGATTGATCTTTGTATTCGTCAGATAAGTTGTTTATCTCACGCGACGAAAGTCACTATTTCCGTCGCCTAGAGATTTTAGCTTGGTAGACAAATGTTACTATTTCTGTCGCTTGGGTTGTTTATCATAGGCGACGAAGGTTTCAATTCCGTCGCCGAAGATAAATATCTTGAGCGACGAATGTTGTTGTTTCCGTCGCCCAAAATATTTACTTTGGGCGACGAAGGTTACTCTTTCCGTCGACTAAGTTATTTTATTTATGGTGAAAAGACTGAATTTTTTTTTTTACCTTATTCACTGTTTCCAAAAATTACAAATCAGTAACAATAATCAAACACATACATACAGATATATTGATCATTATACAGTAACAATATATACCGGAAGCAATGGATTTGGACCATTTTTCATATATTGATCATAGATGGACAAATATTATTCATATATACATACAAAATAATTAATGAATTAACTAGGTAGAAAATTGTTCATACAATTTAGCTAAACTATGAATAATGCCAACAGGCACTGTTGTCCAATCCTACATGTTGTCGCCTCTATCATCACTGTTTTGTGGGGAAACTTGTCGAGAGGAGAAGATTGAGGAGGAGGAAATTGTGGAGGAGGAGGAGGTGGCATACCTAGGTGCGCATATATATATGGCTGCAATTTGGAACTGCACAGCACTATACATAAACTCGGCACGCAGGACATGCTGCTGGACCTCTTGGAATTGTTGTTGGGCACACTGCTGGACCTCTTGGAATTGCTGCTGGATACGCTCCTCTGATTCCTTTAGTCTCTGCTCATAGCGCTCCTGCACCTCTTGGAGTTGCTGCTCATCAACTCTAGGAGGACGACTATGTGAAGTGGAACCATTTGAAGAAAGGCTAAAGTCTCGCTCGCCTCCTCGTCCCATCCCTCTGATCTCCTTTCCTTTCCAAGTTT
Source organism: Fragaria nilgerrensis (assembly GCA_010134655.1). Lineage (NCBI taxonomy): Eukaryota > Viridiplantae > Streptophyta > Magnoliopsida > Rosales > Rosaceae > Fragaria > Fragaria nilgerrensis. The sequence continues at coordinate 19,492,849 of CM020980.1, forward strand.
TGAGCACCTTACCCAACACCTCAATTTGTTGGGACTGAACACTTTCCATAATCTCCTCCTCCGTCGCGTCAAGATGTTGTTCCTTAAATGCATCCTTTCGTTTATTGACCTCATCAACCATGTCATTTTACATTTAGAATACATCAATTAATAAATAAAACATGCAGCTCAACATTTCCATTATAAAGTTTACTGGTTGCATAATAAACAAGGAATAAGCTAATGGGGGTCAGTAAACTCATTAAGCCAAGTAGAAGTTGACTGTCCCCCAGTAAACTTGTACTGCGGGTCAGTAAACTTGCAATTCATTATCTCCCTTTCGATTTCATGGCCACAACACACAACAGATACCCTAATAAACAATTTTACTGCTCCCTAGTAAACCCAGTAGAAGTTTACTGCCCCCAGTAAACTTCTACTCGGGGTAAGTAAACTTGCAATTCATTATCTCCCTTTCAGTTTCACGGCCACAACACACAACAGATACCCTAATAAACAACTTTAGTGCACCCTCGTAAACCAGTAGAAGTTTACTGCCCCCCAGTAAACTTCTACTGGGGGTCAGTAAACTTGCAATTCATTATCTCATTTTCAGTTTCATGGCTACAACACACAACAGATACCCTAATAAACAACTTTATTGCTCCCTAGTAAACCCAGTAGAAGTTTACTGCCCCTAGTAAACTTCTACTAAGGGTCAGTAAACTTGCAATTCATTATCTCTTTTTCAGTTTCATGGCCACAACACACAACAAATACCCTAATAAACAACTTTACTGCTCCCTAGTAAACCTAGTAGAAGTTTACTGCCCCCTAGTAAACTTTTACTAGGGGTCAGTAAACTTGCAATTCATTATCTTCCTTTCAGTTTCATGGCCACAACACACAACAGATACCCTAATAAACAACTTTATTGCTCCCTACTAAACCCTGTAGAAGTTTACTGCCCCCCAGTAAACTTCTACTGGGCAGTAAACTTGCAATTCATTATCTCCCTTTCAGATTTATGGCCACAACAGATACCCTAATAAACAACTTTATTGCTCCCTAGTAAACAACTTTATTGCTCCCTAAAACTATACATCTTAATTAATGACAATGATAATAACATTTTTGTTTTTTTTTTGGAAGAAGCAGGAAAACATGACATTCTAATTGGACAGTGCCTACATTCAATTTAATGGTCTCATATATATACCAATAGCCGGATTTACACATGCTTGAACCATTTGCTAAGCTTACGTTCTAGTAAAAGCAAAGACACTTACATATTTCTTGGTTGTATCTTCATCACCAGCCTTGACATATGTCTTCTCAAAACCTTTGATAATTGGAAGCTGCTCGCCTTGTATTCTGAGTTCCTCCATTGTGTAGATGATAGGAGAAGACCCCGTGTGGTGGTGCATAGTCTTCTGCCCACGGTTCCGCTTGTTTGCCAAGGAGAGTCTCTAATACACGAAAAAATATTAAATAGATTAGTTATAACATCTTGCACATTTCACATTTCAAGTTATAAATACATAACTATACATGAATGAGCTAATAATAAAATACAAGGGAAACAATGAAGGTAATTAAAAAAAATCACCTTGAAAGCATCTGATTCGAAATGCTCGTATAGAAACTCTCACTGGTCCTCTCTCCCAATGAAATCTACTGGCATGCCAGAGGGCCCTTCCTTCAGATAAGCTTTGTGACACTGGTACTTCTAGTCCTTGTACCTCTCATGTGCCCTCTTCAGTATCCAATTGAACATTGGCTCATCATTTTCATCTCACTCGTACTTCGACTAAGTAAGAAATAAAAAAAAATTCCCATGTTAAGCACTGAAAAAAAAAAATAATTAATACACCCAATTACTATCACAAAACACATCTTTGAATTCATATCAACACATAATACTTTACACACATTAAATCATACTCTACACATATCCATAACATTTTCACTTTATAAGAAAACTCAGTCTTATGCAAACATATCCTTAGACATAAAATTTTATCAACATAGAGATGTAAATTCAGTCAGTTCATGCCTTCCAATTATAAGTAATCATATATATGTTATCAAACAAATGTAATTAAGTAAATTTACTTTTCATATACTTTTCAGTTACTTACCGACATTGCATTCCACACCTTCCACTTCTCAGTCTGATCAAGGTCGTAGAACGTGCTTGCCCTCATTCCCACCAGATTCCATATGGCGCTACCGATATCATGTGCCACCAAGCTGTTTATCCCCCTCACGCTAGGGCCTTTTACACAGGGGCAATACTCCAGCTTGATCTTCTGCCCCGTTTGTTGAACGATATCCTCCGTCTTCTTTCCAAAACAAAAACCCCGCTTCTTTTTCGGGGCTGGAGCTACAATTAACATGTGAAAATACATTATGATACTTAATATACAAAAGGATATCTGTTGTGTGAAAATGACATGAAAATGAAAGAGACATATTGTACTGAAAGTTTACTGACCCCCATTATAAGTTTACTGACCCCCAGTAAAAGTTTACTGGGGGGCAGTAAATTAATACACTTACCTGTCGGGCTTCTAACTTTGATTCGAGCGCTGCCGACAATGCGTCTTACAGATTCGGGTGCGGTTACAGACGCCGATTGAGATCCCGTTGAACAACTGTCAACTGTAGGGCGCCGCACAATCAAGGGGGGAGCCCCTGGTGGTACTGTCTCAGCCGACATGGGGTTAGGATGGCTGCTACTGCTAGCTGAGCCGACGCTCTGCCGTATTGACTCCATCAAAGCACTGGCCTAAGTGGCTCGGCCCTTCCTCTTCCCCATGATCACCATATCTTGCACATGAATAACACACAATTATTAGTAAATGAGTGAGTAATAAATAAAGATTATGAAAATAGTCCATAGAAAAAGCATACAGGTTGATCAAACCACTTGTATTTCGTCACTTTTTTTAATTTTTTTTTAGACTTGATGCATTGGTGATACATAAAATACTAACAAAACCTGTGAGCCACTTAAGTAGAAGATACAATGTGATATTAATATTTTTTTTTGGATAATTAAAAAATAATAGAATTAAATTCAGTTTACCCCCCTAATCTTTAGTGTCAAAATCAATTCAGTCCTGCAACTTTTTTTTAAATCAGTTTGCCCCTTCAACTTTCGTAAACACATCAGTTTTGTCCAATTTGTGAATTCATCTCAAAATATGACGTCACCAAACTGACAAGGGGACCCATTTTCATCAAACTGAAGGGTAAAATAGTCAATTTGAGAAGATATTATTAAAGAAAATTAAAAAAATACATTTATTTGGCAAAACAAAATCAACCACAAAATAGGTATGTAACATCAAAAATGATGGAATGAGCATATGTAGCTTTTATTTCCTTTTATTTTAAGTTCTAATTAATCTGGAAAAAAAAATAAAAAATAAGGGCATTTTAGACATTTTGTTAAAAATGTGTCCCGTTGTTAGTTTACTGATGTCATATTTTAAGGGAAATTCAAAAATTGGACAAAACTGATGTGTTTACGAAAGTTGAAGGGGCGAACTGATTTAAAAAAAAGTTACAGGACTGAACTGGTTTTGAGACCGAATATTAGGGGGGTAAACTGAATTTAACTCAAAATAATAATAATAATAATAATGAAACACCATCAACGAATTCGTTTACGATTCAGAAGTAACAAGCAAGATCAATCTGAGAAGAGAGAGAATACGGACCTGTAAAAGGAGCGGCGGTGAGAAGGTGAGAGCAGAGAGATCGGAGCGGCGGGTGGATACGGTGGCGATGAGTGGAGGAGGTGGGTGGATGCGCGCACTTTAATCGGTTGTCGATGCGTGGATGGGGTCTGGTGGCGCAGCTTTGGTGGCGCGACTCTGGTGGGATTTGGGAATTGTTGGTGTGAATTTAGGGATTGTGGATTGCGCGAGGGAGTTAGTATATGTTTTAAATTAGGTTTCGTTGCCTAAGACAAATATTCGTGTCCTAAGTAATACCGAATTTCGGGGAAAAAAAAAGATGAAAAATTCACCTGCCTAATATTTCGGGCTCCTAGACGATAGAAAATACATTTTCCGTCGCATTGGTTTACCAAGCCGACGACTTATACAATTTCCGTCGCCTAAGTAACATAAATTTTTTAAAATGTGACTAATATTTCGAGTATCCTAAGCGACGGAAAGTGGACTTTCCGTCGCCTTAGGAGTATTAAGGCGACGAATTATTCAAATTCCGTCGACTAAGTATATTTTTAAAAATTTCCAGAATTTTATTATATTTGCATCCAAGCATTTTCGTGTAACTTTTCAAACTAAACCCAATTATAACTCCACGTAAGTATTCGTACTTAAAAAAACATATATATATATATATGCATTTTTAAAAATTACAATGGAAATTTGCATGAATATTATATAATTAATGGTTTGACGTACGTACGTACGTGGTTAATTATAAATTTAAATATACATATGATAATTAGAGTCGTCCGAATAATCTTAATATATACTAATCGTACAATAATCGTGATATATACTAATCGTAGCTTGGGATCCATTTATCATGCCAAATATTCACTTGAGAGCCATCTTCTCCATTGCACTCCTGCTTTTAGATTCTCCATGAAAATCTCCGAGAGGTGTCAAGTTCAGCAACCCAAAATGAGCAGTTTGGCTAATAACTAGCCTTCAGCGATCTAGCAATCAATGAGTCTGGATTAAATACATAAATGTTTTTGTAACCCATGACGCCTTCTTGCTTTGTGAGGCAAATTCGCTCCCAACTTCTCCAATACATTCATTTCTTGTCATTCTCCAGAAGAAAGATGCACACAATTGATGAAGGTCATCACTGAGGCCCTTCGGCTACAAGTAACTGTTCATAGCATATAAGTGCACTGTTTGGGCTACAGCCTTGATTAGAATCTCCTTGTCAGCTGCAGTTAAGATCTTTGATTGCCAACCCTTAAGCTTCTTTGTAAGTTTCTCTTTAATGTATGCAAATATTGCGGGTCTTAGATTTGCCAACCCTCATTGATAAACCAAGGTATATGTCATGCTCGAACAGTGGACGAAGCATGTCCCAAGCGATTGAAAACGAGGTAGAACAAATCGAGCTAGAACAAATGAAGAAGGATGACCCAAACGATTGTGCCAAAGAGATGAGTGAACATAGTCGAGTGCATAGTCGAGTGCATGAGGACTGTAGATGTGAAAAGGAAGTAAATTGAATAGAAATCATGTTTACATGAGCTCTGAAACAATAGGTCACCAGTACCTAAGCAATATACTTGATAGTAATTGAAAGCAAGCAAGAAAAAGAGAAGATTACATTTTGTAAAACGAGCAACAAATAGGAGATTTATACGAATTGAAAGAATGTGAAAGACATGATGTAAGGAGAAATTAATTAGAGAACCTAGGGATAAAGGAAGGTTATAACTTATAAGTATGAGATATTGGCATAAAGCTACCATCACCCATATAAATATTATGAGGGCCACCATAAGGTTGGGTGTTAAATAGAAACATGACAGTCATATTGTAAGGTCATCTCCTACCGGAGATGATTATATTGGGGTCATGGCTATAATTTAGCCTTTAAAAATATTATTTTTTTATTTATAGACTACTAAATGATCTCTAGTAAGAGAGGGCTAAATTTTTGCCCAATCAAATATTTTATGATTTTTCAAACTTATAATTTTATTTTTATTATAACGTTTGAATCATCATCCTCTTCAGTTTGGTCAGAATACTCATCATCCTCTATGTATTTGTCATCTATGAAGCTGTCGTCATCATGATTGGGGTTGCGACGTTGTAGCGAGTTCAGTTCAGATGGTGTAATTGGAAGGTAACTGATGATCTAAATAACAGCTGCTTTCATCATGAATGAAGTTTGACCATACCTGTCAAAAGTAGGAAGTCCATTTTCCCATAACTTTTGCAGCTCATCAATTAATGGTCTCATGTACATATTCAAACACTTTCCTGGAGAATACGGCCCATGTACCATAAGCGTAAGAAAATTGTACTCCTTCCTCATATACATGTTGGGAGGTAGATTGTACGGAAATACTATCCCAAGCCAAATGCTGTAAAACAAATTCATGTTTCCAGTAGGATTGAATCTGTCTGTTGCAAGTCCGAGTCTGACATTTCGACAATCTCCAGCAAATTTGAGAAAAGAACGGTCAAAGTGCTTCCAAGCCTCCCTGTCTGCGGGGTGTCTGAGATTATCCGGATCTATCATCTCCTCTCCCTGGTGCCTTGCCTGGTGCCATCTCATATGTTTGGCCATATGTGAAGACATGTACAGACGCTGCAGACGAGGACCTAACGGGAAGTAACGAAGAACCTTCCTAGGAATGGGCCGGTTTTTCTGTTTAGATGAAGTGGAAGCTACATACCTTGGCTCGTAGCAGTGTGGGCACTCAACTTCATTCTTGTTGTCTTTGTAATACAAGATGCATTTATTGACGCAAGCGTCTATCTTCTGGTGATCAAGACCGGGGTCAGCCAACATCCTTTTCACCTGGTCGAAATTTTTCGGACAACTGTTACCTTTGGGAAGCACTTTCTTCATAAGTGCAATATCCTCATCAAAACATATGTTAGTCTTTCCCCGCTTGTTTTTTATCTGCATGTGCTCCATGACGGTACCCAACACAGTATGCTCACTGCCAGAATACAATGGGGTTTGTACTTCCCATACAAGCCTATTGTACTTATTATAATCACTGTTGTAGTCAACGTGAGAGACATTAGGGAAGGTGTCAGGGGCGTTGTCATAAACAACATTTCACTGTTATCCTAAGGTGGCGAACGAGAATGCATCGTTTAAGAGGTTCATCACAGCAGGGTCCCCGTAACTAGCATTGGAAGATCCTGCCTGCTGATTATGTTGTGCTTGAATTTCTGCAAGTGTAGGCATTTGAACTTGATTTTTGCCGTGCCATGTCCATGTGGTATAACTAGGACAAATACCGTTTAGTGCCAAGTGAGAATACATGTCTTCATATGTTACTGATTTCCGATTGAGACATTTGTTGCGCGGATATATGTGAATAACTTTGTCTGAGAACTATGTTGACGCACGAACTCCAGAAAATCAAAAATGCCTCTCATTTAAACTGGGGACCCCCTCCCTAATTATATCCAACTATTGTCCATGTTGTACACTATAATAACAAGAAACAAAAATATATAATCAAAAAATCGTGAATAAAATAAACGGGAAATATATATATATATATATATATATATATAGCAGTAAATAAAACATTTGATTAATGTTGTAATAAAAGAGTTACAAACTTACAAAATTAAAATTGATGCATGAGTGAGAGGCAGAGCTCTCTTGATATTTAGGCTAACTGGTGGAGAGGAAGAGAGAAAAGAAGAAGAGAGGAAAAAATGAAGCCAGATGCGACTATAAATAGAGATTACAAAAGTGATGAATAGTAAAAAGTGAATAGTGTGAATAGTAACTTGTCGGTCACAGGTTTACTGTTGGTGAATAGGAGCTTGTCTGCCACTGAAAAACTGCTGATGCTTTCGGTGGGAATACTGACTGGGGTTTACTGTTGATGAATAGGAGCTTGTCCGCCACTAAAAAAGTGCTGATGCTTTCGGTGGAAATACTGACTGGGGCAGTTTGACTGGAATTACTCATATTCTGCATATGGATCCTGACTATCTTCATAATCGGCCCATCTTTTTGGTGGTTGACTGGGGGAACTTTGATGACTGTGAGTTGATGATGACTCTGAGGAAGAGTGTTCTTCTTCATCATCTGTGGATAGTCTGGCTGTCTGTTGTAGTAATTGTTTGGCTAATTCTTTTAATTCTTCTGCTTTGGAAGATGATGATGGACTGGATGCTTTCTTCTTTTTAGAGGAAGATGGTGACTCAATTTTCTTCGTAGAAGAAGATGGTGACTGAGGAATCTGAGCTGACTGAGGAACTGGCTGAATGGAAGCCGGAGTTTTTGAACTCAAAGGAGTAACTGAAAATTCTTCACTGAATTGGGTAAGGACTCTTTCAGTATTGAATTTGTCCCACCATTTGATTAAGAGTTGTCTTAGAACCATGTGATTTTCAAGTTTATACTGCCATTTGAAAATCCAAGGGATTTTATATTTGGCCATGAACTGGAGAGTAACTGGAAATCTTTTCTCATATTCTGAGAAAGTCATGACTGGATCAAATTTTTTGACTGCATTTTGGAGATCAATAGGGAGAAGGTCATAAGGGCAACCATGGTTTTCCCACCAATCACCAAACCACATAGTGAATTGGCGATTGAATCTCCTATCAAAATTTAGGAACCATGAATGACTGAAATCTTCTGACTGGTGGAGGAGAATTCTACTCCATGCTGCAATGTACTCATGAGTGAATGTGATAGTGTCTAATTTGTGGGGAGTAAAGGGGGAATCACCCCATTGGGATAATGAAATAATACGGATTATGTAGAGGGAATGGTATAATATTTTGGTTGGATCTTTTGGGTCATAGATTGGTTTAATAGATAATGACTCGGATTTGTATAAGATATCTTTATAAAATGCTAAAGTTTTACCTGGAAGGTAATGAGAATTTGGACCGAAGTAATATTTGACTAAGGAAATGAGATTTGTTATATGACTCATGGAAGGTTCGACATGAAATAGGAAATGCTCATCCCTGTCAAAATAAGGGGATGATTTTTTGTAATTGACTGGAGGTTTTGATGATGAGTCTGTTTTGTAAGGGTCATATTGGTTTACTAGGACTGACTGATAATTAGGTTTTATTTGACTGAGGGTGCTTCCGAGGGAAGTATACGGAGCGAGGGGGGTGCTACTAAGAGCACTATAGTGGTTGACTAAATTAATAGGAGAATGAACTGTATAAGGAACTATGTTTGATTTTGACTCGGGTGATTCTGGCTTGACTGGAGAGGATTATGTTTTAATTGATTTTCCGGGATTTCTCCCTTTGGATGAGCTGGGCTTCATGGTTTGGTACCCTGTAGAAATTCACGAGTTAGGAAATCGGGGATATGATTGTCACTGCCTTTAATGAATGCAATTTCGAAATCAAAGATACTTAAAATTGCTTGCCAACGGGCAAAGATTTGTTTACTGGCAATGTTTTGAACATCCTTTTCTAAAACATCTTTAGCACTTTTACAATCGACACAGACTAAAAATTTTTGATTTAATAAATCATCTTGAAATTTACTGATACATAAAACAATTGATAAAATTTCTTTTTTAATAGTACTGTAATTTGACTGAGCGGGGTTCCAAATTCTAGAATGGAAACGAACAATTTGTTCTGGATGATTCGGAGAAAGCTGTTGTTTGAGAATACCTCCATAACCTATGTCAGAGGCATCCGTTTCTACTATTTTATAGGAATCGGGAAGAGGGATTCCTAGACATGGTAATGTTTTGACATGACTCTTAATTTCTTTGACTAAGGATGTATGTACTGATGTCCAAGGGGAGGATTTTTTTGTAATCTATCAAATAAGGGTTTACAGTGTTTTCTGAGGTTTTTGTAAAATTCTGCTACATAGTTTAAAGATCCTAGGAACCTTTGTAATTGATTTTTATCTAAAATGACATCTGGGAATTTGTCAGCGAATTGTATCGCTCTATCAATGGGTTTAATTTGGAGTTGGTGAATGTTAAATCCAAGAAAACGAATATTAGTTTGGAATAATTTGATTTTTGAGGCAGAAACAACCAGACCATTATTCTTTATTATGGAAAAGAATTGGTGAAGATGTTTCCAGTGTTGATCAATTGATTGAGAAAAGATCAAAACATCATCAATGTAGACAATGGAGAAGTGACTATATGGATTGAATATGTCGTTCATTATGTTTTGGAATTCGCTAGGGGCATTTTTTAATCCGAATGGCATAACATTCCATTCATAATGATCGAATGGTGTGACAAATGCAGTTTTGTATTTGTCAGTTTCACTGATTTGAATTTGCCAAAATCCTGACTTCATATCAAATTTACTAAAGATAACAGATTTGTTTAATCTGTTAATAAGGTCTCGTTTGTTGGGAATAGGATGCCTGATCCATTCTAAGACTGTGTTAAGAGGTTTATAATTAATGACTAGGCGGGGAGTCCCTCTTTCGAGTTCAGCATTTTTCTGAGCATAGAAAGCTGGGCAAGACCAAGGGGATTTACTAGGGCGAATAATATCTTTGTGGAGTAAATCATTAATTTCGTTTTTACAAAAATCCATAATCTCATGACTCATTTGGATTGGGCGAGCTTTAGTAGGGATATTTTTTTCATCGAATTCTTTGATATAAGGGAGTGAAACAATATGTTTTTTCCTGTGCCAAAAGGCTGTAGGAATATCAGAACATATTTCTGTGATTATTTTTGCTTCAAAAGTTTTGATTTTTTGTTGAAGGGAAGGGTTTTGAAGTTGATTTTCTATTCTTTTGAAATTAATTTCTTCTTGGAGAAAGATTATCTGTTTATTTTTTGCTTGAATGTAATTGAGAGTTTTTGAAATATTATTTTCTTGAAAAGCTCTTAGGGTATGGATTTCGGGGTTTGAAAGAAAAGTAAATTTTACTGGTTCATCAAAAGGGTAGGTAATAATACCATCATATTCAGTTTTAAAGGGGTAAATTAAAGTAATGAAAGGTAGTCCTAAAATTACTTTATCAGTTAAATTTTTAACCAAGATAAATGAAGTTTTGAAACAGACATTGTTTTGGCAGATATGGGCTTTAGGAATTTCGTATTTAATATCCATTTTTGTTCCATTGGCTGATCGTAAAGATTCTGTGGTTTTTTCAAAGTATTTTGAAGGTATTAAGCCTTCTTGGATGCAGTTAAGGTCTGCTCCGAAATCAATAAGTGCTGTCATTGTTATTTGAAAATCTTTTATTTTGAGTTGGATGGTAGTGTACCATTTTTTAAGTTGGATTTGGCGTATGGTACTAGTAGTATTATTTTCAGAGGTTTCAGTTTCAGTATTTTCGTGAAAAGGATTTGGAAAAGGATTTTCAGGGGGATCCTGTAGTTTAAGAAATTGATTATTTATTTTTAGTAAGTTTAATTCTTGTTTAATTTCTTTATTGTCATTCATAAGTTCTGAATGTGTTTGTTGTAAAACATGTATTTGACTCTTGATTGTTTTTACTTCATGTTGTAGATCTTGGATTGTTATTTCCTTTTTACTAGTAGAAAATTTGTCGAAAGTTGTAGGAGAAGTAGGAGAAGTAGGGGGAGTAACTAGAAAATCAGAAGCAGTAGGAGAAGTTTGGTCTTCATCTGTGGTTGATATATTTTGAGGCTCATTTTCCATGTAATTTGGGTAACTGACTTGGGAAGTAGTTCTGATGTTTTTAATTTTGAGCTTTTGCAATTCTTCTTCTAATTCTCTAATCCTAATATTTTTAATTTCTTTATCTAGATCAGAATCTCATCTAGACATTGTTTCAGCTGTGGTGGAACCAGCAAATGAATGTCTAGCTGTAGCAAAAGAATGCCTAGAGGAGTTTCCTACCTCTTGAATTCTTGGGTTTTGACTTATCCTAGAATTTTGAAAAATTAATTCTTACTGTGCCATCATTAAATTGTTGAATAAAGTCTAAATCAGAAAGACTATGTTGTGCATTAGATGGTTGATTCTCACTAGTGAGAGACCATTCAGAAGGAAGATAGACATCTGACCATCGGATTGTGTGAGGGACACTAATGTTGGCGTTCTGTTGACTACTTTGAATTAGGAGAGTATGGTTTTTGGGACTTTTGCTAATGGCTTGGAAATTCATATTCGTACCAGTGACTTTGTAATGGATTTTATAAATCAAGGCTAAAGGTTGGGTTCCTTCAAGAACATGGTAACCTGAAGTTTTAATATTGAGAGTTAAAGCTTTTAGAATATGAGGGTCACTAAGGCTAATGGTGAAATATGGATAACAATTAAAATGAACTGGACCATTAAAGAGGCTTGACTCAATTAAACCAAGGGTACTGTCATTAAAATCAGTAAATCTTGCATCTCGTAAACATAGGAGAATAGAGGCGTTAAGACCTTTTCTAGTTAAAGGCTTGACACCGATTTGAACTAATCCAATATGGAGGAAATTATGACCATCTTTTTTATGTTTCTTAATTGATTCTGGACTAAAAAGTTGGCAGGTTTCATGTTGTTTACTAAGGGCATAGACTTGTTCTACTGATTTAATATGGTGTTCACTTTTGAATGAAGCTAGACTCCATTTTTTCTTATAAATTTCATGACTAGGAACTCTCGGGATATTCCAGTCATTCATATCTATGTTATCATTTGATTGGTACTCTATCTGTTCTTCATTGACTATGTCTGGGACTCTATTGAGGGAGGACCTAGACGAACTAGAAGTGACTGAGCTTGATCTAAAAAGTCGACTCATTTTGGGAAGAGAAGAGAAAACTAGACCGGAACTAAAAGGATAATAAGATTTAAGATCCTTGGCTTATGATCCTAAAGACCACTATTCACTCGACTCCGCTCATACCGCATCCGCTCATGCCTCACCTGGGACTTATTGTTTGGTTGGAGAAAATAACAGACTTAGCAGAAAATAAGGAAAAGAAGTAAATCTGTAATCCTTAAAATTCAGGGATAGTAAACAATCACTTCATAAAATAAGTAAAGAAAATAGATCAACTCAAGATCCACTCCTAGGCGGTAGTCCGCCACCTGGGGATTGAGGAGTTAATAAGATGTGAACTCCAGAGACACTCCTGGGCGGTAGTCCGCCTCCTGGGGTTGGAGGTTTTAACTATTAACTATATCAGGCTTTTGGCTCTGATACTAAAGTCAATAGATCAACTCAAGATCCACTCCTAGGCGGTAGTCCGCCACCTGGGGATTGAGGAGTTTTTAAGAAGTGAACTCCAGAGCCACTCCTGGGCGGTAGTCCGCCTCCTGGGGTTGGAGGTTTTAACTATTAACTATATCAGGCTTTTGGCTCTGATACCAAAACACGGAAGCAGTATATATATATATATATATACTTTGTTGGGAAAATAAACATTTACTCAAAAACAAGAATTTTAAAGCCCATTTCAATGAAAAAACTGTTGAGTAACCCATATTACTGTTTTAACGCCTCTAACAATTAATATTATACCCTTATTGTATTAATGAATTACACGTTCTCTCTCATGTTCAAAAAAAAAAAATTAACACGTTCTCTCAGCCTCCCACTCTCCACGATCAACCGAACTCTCAGCTCTCCCACTCTCTCTATCTATCTCTAACACTCGATAACGATCTCTAGTTTAGGGTTCACGATCTCCGTGATTCCATCGATCAGGCCACGTCGCTCTCTCGTTAAATATCTGTCGACTCCGTCACTCTCGGCAGATAAATCCCAGTTGAGCAGGAAATTGCTCTATGCCCTAATCTCAGTCGATCGAAGTTGATCTGTGGTTCAATCTTGGCGTCGCTGTCACGTTCAATCGCTAATGCTCGGCGTCACTCTCTGGTTGAATATCGGCGTCGATATCTGCTTCAATAGCTCTCACTCGACCTCGCTCGGGAAAACCATAAAAACAGGTACATTTTAAATTTTATTGAATTTAGGCTTATTTTGGACTTATCTGATGATATTGAAGCTTCATTCTCTGATTTAAAGCGATTAAAGACCATGAATATGAAAACATGAAAATTATAGGGTTTCTCTGGTCATAACTGTTACAGATTGAGATTAATTTTGTTTAAGATTTTTTTTCAAAGATTTACTGTGTATAATTGGCATGACAATGAAAGGGAGATATTGTATTGTTGTTTACTCTTGTCAAGTAGAAGTTTACTAGGGGGCAATAAACTTCCACTGTGTTTACTAGGGGGCAATAAAGTTGTTTATTAGGGTAAGAATATTAGTTGTGTATAATTGGCATGAAATTGAAAGAGAGAAACTGTATTGAAGTTTACTGACTCCCTGACATGACAATGAAAGGGAGATATTGTATTGTTGTTTACTCTTGTCAAGTAGAAGTTTACTAGGGGCAGTAAACTTCCATTGGGTTCACTAGGAGGCAATGAAGTTGTTTATTAGGGTAATAATGGGTATATGTTGTGTATAATTGACATGATTATGAAAGGGAGATACTGTATTGAAGTTTACCGACCCCCAGTAGAAGTTTACTATAGGGCAGTAAACTTCCACTAGGTTCACTAGGGGGCAATAAAGTTGTTTATTATGGTATCTGTTGTGTGTTGTGGCCATGATACTGAAATGAAGAGGTCTAGAAGGGTGCCGCTGCTGAAGAAGAAGAAGAAACAGTATTGGTAGAAGAAGAAGATGATGATTACATTGAAGATGAAGAGGGGGAAACATAAAAGTATCTTTTTCAGAGAAGATCAACAGGCAGAAAAAGAAAACAAGCGGAGACAGATTCAGGGGAGGAGGAGGAGGAGGAGGAAGAAAAGGGAAGAAAGAAGAAGGAAAAATGAGGAGAATGTGACTTGACCAAGATCAAACACATGCAGCAAAAGTGCTCACTGATATCATTTTATATGTTAATGTATAGATACAAGGAGAGCATCGCAGAAGAATCATGGGAGTTGATAAACAACACTTGTTTTCGAAGAATAATTGAAGCATTCAGGTTGGGCAAGATTGATGAGGATCAAGTGAAGAAGCTTGAATATGATTTTGAGATCCTAATGAGGCACTACAATAGTGACAAGAAAAACTTCATATTTGGGAACAGGGAGATTGAAATTACGGAGCATGATATGCATTCAATTTTTGAAATAACCAAAGAAGGCTCGGATGTGGTTATCAAAATAGAACAGAAATACTGCAAGGGCAAGAAGAAAAACGGAGATTCTGCTGTCTTTGGAAAACAAACAAGAAGAACAATCACCAGAAAGGTTATTGATGACACATTAATGGAAGAGCTTAGGAAGATTCAGAAGAAGAAGGGGGATCCAAGGAAGATAGCCTCTTTGGTTATAATGTACCTTATGGTAGCTTTATTTTTCAGCAGAAGCAAGAACCACATTGAATGAAAACTGATACTCAAGTGTGAAGACCTTGAAGGCATCGACAAATACAACTTGTCACATAAGGTATTAGAATTCTTGCACCAAGGACTTCACAAGCACGTAAGGGGAGAGCCAAGAGTTTTGAATGGATGTCTCCTTCTGGTTCTATACTAGTTCCTTGAGAAAACAAAAATAAAGAAGCGGATTATCGGGAAAGAGAAGGAGACTCCCAGATTTATAAGATGGTCAATACAAGAGATCATCAAAGAAAATGAGTATTTGAGAAGACCTAAATTGCTAGAGGTAATGGTATTTTATTTATATAGCCATTTTTTTATAAAAAAAAATATTGCATTGTATTTTTTGTTTTTTGAAAAACTAAATTAAACTGATTTGTGTCTTATAAATGTAAAAACAGGAACTCATAATAGAAGGTCCATGGATGGATAAGGAGGAAACGAGTTCCAGCAATGATGAGCGGCAGCAAGATGACAATGAAACACCAAAGACAATTGATTAGGTAAGTTTGAATGGTTACTAACACCCAGTAAAACTATTGGCAATGAAAATGGAACTTTAATTGCAAGTTTACTAACCCCTAGTAGAAGTTTACTACCCCTCAGTAAACTTCTACTGGGTTTACTAGGGGGCAATAAAGTTGTTTATTAGGGTATATTAAGTGTGTAATTGTCATGAAATTAAAAGGGAGATAATGTATTGTTGTTTACTGACCCTCAGTAGAAGTTTACTAGGGGCAGTAAACTTGGTTATTTGTATATAATTGTTTAACAATAACGATTTCGTTGTTATAACGTGTACAAGAGCTGCCGATGGAAGATATGAAGAAGAAGCTGACAGAACTTGCCAAAGAAAATGAAGAACTTGTGAACAAAAACACTGAATTGCTCGGCAAGTTAAAGAAAGCGGACAACCAAATCATTGAACTAGAGAAAGAAAGGAGGGCGGACAAAAATGAAATCAACGCTCTCAAGAAACAGTTGCACAAAGGGCAAAACATGCTCAGACAAAGCAGATAATATGTGTAACTGAGGAGAAGGAGTTGGAGGAGGATAGGTCAAAGCCGGTTGAAGAGGAAGAATATAACTGCAGAGAGGAGCAACCAGGAACTGAAGAGGTAAGAGTAGAAATTAGTTTACTGACCCCCAATAAATATTGTGTTTTCTTTATTTTTTTTAGGATAACTTGTGTGTTTTCTTTTGTGTAGTTTTTTGAACAAGTAGCAGAACCAGTTCCGTTACGAAAGATATTTTCAGAAGACGATGAACCTGTGACAACCGATGTCAACCTGTCTAAACTAGACAAACTTGTTGCTCAAGCGGTGGAAATGGTCGGAAAAAAAATGAATGAAGAAACCAGCTTGAAGAATAAAGAACAGCAAGCAAGAGAGCTCAAAAAATATGTCAAGCAGAAGGGCTTAAAACAAACTGTGGAGACTGGTTCGATTGAAAGAGACATCAACCTGAAGAAGCGTGGGGCACAAAAGAGGAAAGAAGAAGAATGGGAGTATGACACCCCTGAAGGGCTAAAGCCAGCAAAAAGAACAAAGGAGGTGGAGCATAAAGTCCAAAATCGTATTGTTATTGATGGAGTGAACTACAACACTGATATATGGAAGCTCTTGGATGAAAAGGTGGCTAATCACTATAAGAACTGACTTGATTTGAACAAGGACAAGAATGATGAGTAAGTTTATTCTTCCCTAGTATATATATATAACATTACAATTAGTTCCCTGGTTTGACTTGCTTATGACTTATTTGTGTCTGCACAGTTTCATGTATTGGGAGTGTTGTGATGGTATCATTGACATTACCAAAGATGACTTGAAGAGAATAATTCAAGAATGAGAGATTACATCTAATGTGAGAAAAAATTACTGGTCTTTTTAACCGCAATAAAGTTGATGTTTGAGTAACCTAAGATGTATTCTTTGTTGTAATTATTTGTGACTTATATATGTTGTACATGCAGACCATCAGGGTATACCTAGCAATGTTGAAGGAGGAAATGGAAAAGAAAAAGGTCTCGGTCGGATTCCTAGACATAGAGGCAGCGGTAAGTAGTTTAACCTGAAATAGCAGCGTGCCGCAGCACCGCGGTCTCCTCCGTTACTTTTTTTCAGTTAACACAATCTTACTACTTGCTTTTATAAATACAACGCGCGGCGGTGGTACATGAACAAAAACTGAAAGAGTTCCTAGCTGGAGGAGGAAAACAGGGGGAATTCAAATGTAATGAATTGGATATAGAGCTTTCCATTATTAATCCTATGTGGTCCATCTTTAGTAAGGACCTGGTTTTGATTCAGGTACATCACGGGGTCAGCCACCACTATACCTTGGTCCTAATTGACAACAAAGCTCGATGCTTCTATCACCTGAACTCAATGCTACCGCCAAGGAAAGATTACTCTGCCGACACCAACAACCACTTTCAGAATGCAATGGCAGTGGTGAGTTGTAACTGATTTATTAGGGTAAGAAGTTTACTGGGAGGCAGTAAACTTCTACTGGTTTTTGTTTGTTGCTTGTTCTCTTAGTTTGTTTGAGTTGTAATTTACTTGTGTGTTGGAACCAACAAGTGAAGCATAATATGGTGTTCATCAAACGCGTATATGATTCCACCAAATACCCTCTCAGCCAAGGCTTGGACCTTGAGGAATGGAGGGAAAACTATGACAAGCAGGACAACCAAGGAATAGTGGTTGACGGTTACTCGATGATGAGTGCCGAAGAGAAAAGAACAAGAAGATGGATGCTGGACCAAAACGTTTATCAAGCAAGATACAAGCTGACTGATATCTTATCCTGTCCGCAGCAAAAGAAAACATCGTAAGTACCTTTAAACTTCCTTTAAAGAGTTTTATTGGGGTCAGAAATTACTTGTCTGTTTTATTGGGGTGAAAAATTTAGTAACACTGTTTCTTAATACATTGTAGGTCTGACTGTGGACAATTTTTACTCCACTTTATAAAGAGCCTATGTCATAGGAAAAAACCGACAAAAGATGGTGGTAATGAAATGAGGAAGAAGATCCTGCTACAGTTCATGGAAAGATTAGTGCCACTTTAGATGTAGGATCTTCAAAATGTGAAAATATGTAGTATTTTGGTAGTGTTGCAAGAACATATGAATGATCTTGAATTTCAGTAAAGGAACTTGTTCTTTTAGTAATTCTGGTCTATTCCTTTGATATTTCTATCAGTTTCATTTATCTTTGGTTGTCAGTTTCAGTTTTTTTTTTTACAGGGTGATTATTGGGGGTTAGTAAACTTTGTTGCTCTGTTCAGGAAAACTACTGACCCCAATAATTTTCCATACTTGAGAGTTTACTACCTCATTATGTCATTAGAAGATGGTTGAAAGGAATCTAAGTAATAACAATCATCCAGAAACTTTGGTTGCTCTGGTTAGGAAAATTACTGACCCCCAATAATTTTCCACACTTAACATATGAGCATAACAAAAACTGGAAGTATTCCAGATTAAAGAAAAGACCTGGAAAAGAGTAAAACAAACATCCAAGTATCAAACTGGAAGAAAATCAATAAAGGCAGATGTGTTGTATCAAGAAATACAGAAAATTATTGACCCCCAATAATTTTCCACACTTTACATATATATGAGCATAATTTTCCAATCATTTTTCATACTTGAGAGTTTAATTACTACCCCAATAATATTCTTCACCTTATACCTCCGGTTAGGGCCCTAATCCCGTTTGAGAGCATATGACATTGTTATTTCGTTTATTGTTGGGGCGTTTCGAATTCGTAATATGTGAGAAAATTTCGGCAGCATCTCACTACAGTTGCCCAAGTGCACTAATATCTATACCTAGAATGCACTCGAGGAACAATATAGGAAGATCTTGTCGAAATATATATACCCACAACCGAAAACGAAACGCACCAACAACAAACGGAATCTCAATGTCATATGCTCCGAAACTATCCAAATATGGGACAATTCGAAAACCATTTTGTTAGACACAGTCGTAACATAATGGTTCTCGAATGAGATTTCTAAGGGTAACAATATATATTGATGAATGTATAAGAATATTATAATTCTTAATTACATGATTCATCATTTTATTTTTTATCATATGAATACACAAATCAATTTGAATGAAAACAAAAATTTGATAAACATATTATTCACATAATTATTAATCATACATACAAAAGCTAAAGATATATATATATCTTTATATATATATCTTTAAAAATTATACACACAAAAGTTAGATATATATACAAACATAATATTATATAATTTTCATGCATATATAATATTATACGTACGTACAAACATATTATACACACATATCTAGTAATTATATTAAGCATACAAGTAAGCAACAATCCATCAAAATTGGACCGGCAAGTCGCCGAAAGTTCGCAGGAAAATATGCCTAAAAGAAGAAAATAGATTAATTAATTAAAGTAGTTACATATATACCAATTAGGAGATCGAGATCGAAGCGTGAAGCTCTTAAAGATCGATCAAATTCATGAAGAAAAGCTTCCAAAACTAGATTTGGATCGGATGAATATTCCGATGATGGGGGGGGGGGGGGAGGGAGCTAGACCATGCCTTTCTTCTGCGTTCTCTTCTGGGAAAAAAGTGTATAAATGGATGATGTGTAAACTTAGCGGATGGAATATTCCGTCGCCTAAGACAAAAGGCGTCAGAAAAAATGTTCGTTCTGCTTTGTGTCAGGCAATAATTCAAATTCTTAGTCAACGGAACAGTTTGTCGGCTAAGAAAGGAATATTCGTCACCCAAGTCGTTTTTACCCAACGGAATCATCTTCGTCGCCCAAGAAAATTTCAGACGACGGAACATTATTCATCGTCTAAGACTAGATATACCGACGGAACATTATTCGTCGCCCTAGAAAATCTTAGACGACGGACTATGTCGACAGTCAATTTCCGTCGCCTAAGAAGATCTAAGCCAACGAAATCATACCGACGAAAGATATTCGTCGCCTAGGGTTTACTAAGCCGACGGAACCTGGACGATGAATAGTGTTTCGTCGATTATGAATAGCTTAGTCGACGGAAGACGTCATCAGTTATTTTCCGTCGCCTAAGAAATAAATCTTAGGTGACGGATGTGGTGTCCTATACGACGGTTCTTCTTCCGTCGGTGGAGAGTCACTTAGCCGACGGAATGAATAAAATTTTGTCGGCTAAGTCGATATTTCCTGTAGTGTGTCTTCGTGATTGTTTTGTGGAAATTTAATTTAATTTTTTAAACAATATCAAAATGATATATTAATAATTCTCAAGTAAGATATGGTCATTATATATCCTCCCTCTACCAACTATGGGTAGATAAAAAGTTTATGACAAAATCACAGTGATACATAGAATAGACCTCTCATTCGACAATACTCATGCTCACCTATTTAAGCGAGCCTATTACTAATCACTATGCCAATAACATCATCAGACGACACAAGAGACACGACATATAAAGCAACATTTCAAACAAGTGTCGTCTGATAGTTTTTGTGGTTTTTTAGACGATATATAAAATGTAAAAGTTGTCTCAATGACATCCTACTTCAATACTTTTAGAGGCTACTTCATTTTTTCTAGGTTTGTAAAAATCATACGACATATAGGTGTGGTGTCAACAAACCCAGAAATTCTCACTTTTAGCTGAAAATTGAGACCTCATATATATGTTGTGTGAAGAAGGCTATCCAAATCTAGTTTTCAGCTCTTTTAATGTACTTCTAGAGACGAAAAATATATGTCATCTAAAAGAAACTGAAATTTTCAATTCGAACTTAGAAATTCTCACTTTTTATTGAAAATTGAGACATCATATATATGTTGTCTGAGGAAGGCTGTCCAAATCTGATTTTCAGCTAGCTCTTTTAATGTACTTATGGAGACGACAAATATATGTCGTCTAAAAGAAACTGAAATTTTCAATTCGAACTTAGAAATTCTCACTTTTTGTTGAAAATGGAGAACTCATATATATGTTGTCTAAGGAAGGCTGTCCAAATCCGGTTTTTAGTTCTTTTAATGTACTTATGGAGACGACAAATATATGTCGTCTGAAAGAAACTGAAATTTTCAATTCAAACTTCCCTGTGCAGAGTTTTACTTATGAGACGACATATTTGTGTCGTCCAAAAAGAACCTTAAATTTTCAATTGTGAGCGGCATCCAAAAAGAATCTTAAATTTTCAATTGCATGTGGAAGCAGTTTTCCCAATCTTAGAGAATTCAAAATTTTCCCCCTCTTAACGAATTATGGCGCCACTTCTTTGTGTGACTCAGACGACATAAATATGTGGTTGTAAGGGGTCCAAAATTGGTCAACAAACGATATGTCTATTATCCATACATAAACGCTCTTATCTCCTCCGGCTGAAACTAATGTATGAGAAAATTTAGACATGTTTATAAACCAATTATATAGGTCCCCATAGAAAAATTTAAACGTAAATAAAGTTGACTCGTACGAACGAGACCCAAACTTTATCGAAAATTGGTAAGTTTTCTACCGTATCCATATTTTACTCATGTGATCATATTGTACGGTAAAATTTTACAAATTTTATTTCCTTCATATAGTTGGTTTATAAAGATATACATTTAGATATAACCTAGTAAACATGTTGTAGCACATTAGTAGCACGTTGTGGTTCAAATGACTAATTTTAAGAAAAATCAAAGTTTGAGTTCTAGATACGATCACGGTAGTGAAATACGGCTATGGTACAAAATTCAGATATTTTCGATAATGTTCAGGTCTCGGTCGATGCGGTCAACGTTAGATCGATCATTTTTCAATAAACTCAGACTACATATATATGTTGTCTGATTAATACTTGAAAATGTCAACACAATTATCAAAATGGAAACATCTACTCCGGCCAAAACTTATATTTTTGATTGGTCAAAACTCAAACTCTTATTTAGTATTAACGAAAGTAATCCATGTGACAATTTAGACACTTTTACAAATTGATGGTATAGTTCCCCATAAGGAAGTGTAGGGAAGTTTGTGTGTATATAAAGTTGACTCATACGATCGAAACCCAAACGTTATCAAAAATAGGTAAATTTTCTACCATATCCATATTTAACAATTGTGATCACATCGTACGGTCAAATTTTACAAATTTTATTTCTTTCATATAGTTGCTTTATAAAGATGTACATTTAGATATAACGTAGTAAACATGTTGTAGCACATTAGTAGGTACATTGTGATTCAAATGATTAAAATTCAAAAAATTAAAGTTTGAATATTGGATATGATCACGATAGCGAAACATAGCTTTGTTACAAAATTTAGACATTTTTGATAAATTTTTGGTCTCAGTCGACACGGTAAACGTTAAATCAATTGTTTCTTATAAACTTAGACTACATATATATATTGTCTGATAAGCACTTAAAAAAGTCAAAACGATTGACCTAAAGAAATAATATGTAAGATGAGTTTAGGGGTTAGGGGTTAGGAGTTAGGGTTTAGTTTTCAGAGTGCCGGGCAAAACTGACTTGTTTTACATAAAACTATAAAAACAAAGCTAACCCTAATTTTATGTTCCTTCCCCTTGTTTCTCATTCTGGTTGCACTGCCGCCTCTCTCTCTCTCTCTCTCTGTGACTTCGTAGATTACTCTCTCGCCCACTCCTTCTCGCCGGATCACCCCACCATCGCCGTGTCCTCGCCCTGCTTGACGACCTCGCTGTCAAACCGTTGCACTCGCTCTTCTTCAAGACTCTCCAGTCTCGAGGCTTCGAGCTCGATTTCAAGCTCATGCATCGACAATCCCAAGCTCGTCGACAAACTCTCTCCTCTCCAAAACTTACTCCGGCGACCGTAACTCTCTCAGTTAGAACCCTAATCACTTTTGGGTATTCATTTACATTTCAGTTCGAGAGGGAAAGAGAGACTCTGAGTGCCTCCTTCAGCTGTCTCACCTGCTCTGCCCGTTCCTCACTGCCTCCATGGCCGCCTTCAATTTCTCGCTGATTTCTAGAATCGCCCTCACTAGCTCCAGCAGCTCGTGCTTCTCCTTGGCCTCCTTGGTCGCGGTGCTCATCTGCACCGATCTTGGCCTTGATGGGGTACGTGGTCGGAGAGCAAGGTGAGAAGGGTTTGTTAAAGTACGAGGATTTAGTCATAGTTGGGTTTGTTTATAGTCTTTTTAATCTTAAATGTCAAGGCTATTATATAATTTGTGTTGTTGGGTTTCTGAGTTACGGGCTTTTTACTTTGTTAGTAGCTTTGGACTGTTTGTGGTTTTCATTTTCAGAATTGGGTTTTGGTTTGTGAATTGAAAATTGAGGACTCTGAACTTATTACAGGTCAGTCGGCTAATGGATTTGATAGTGCAGACTCTATAGCCACAAGGAGGTGTTTCTTTAGGGAGCTTGTTAGGTAAGCTGAATATGCATTGACCTTGATAATTAGGGAATATTTAGAATTTGAATAGAATAATATGTGCATTATGGGTTGTGTTTATGTGCTAACTTTGTTTTGTTTTCTTGTAAATATTGGTCTACAAGTTTAAGAGTTTGATACTGATTGCTGTGAACTATTTTCAGTTGAGGTCTAATCTCTAAGACTAAGAGGGTTGATTATGTTCGATGTTTTATGGTTGTCTGTGGTATGCCTGTGGTGTTTTGAGTTGATGAGCATGATAGATGATTTCTATTGATTCTGTTAAGTTGCATAGCTACTGTTTGCTCTTGTTTGTCTATTGCTAGTCTGGTAGTTTATATGGTGATTGATTAGATATAGATGTGTATCAGCTGCAAAATTATATAGAAACCACCCTCTTGTATGTGTTAATCTGTATCAGATAAATATGCATACAACATTCATATGATAAACTTGTTGGATATACATATATTGGAATACTTGCTTGATGGCTGTCATATGCTGTTTTACAAGAATTGACAATGAAGCAAATTGTCTAGTCAGTAACCTATTGGTTTTCTACCTTAATCATTATTCTGATTTTGGATTAAGGTAATTAATGGTATTGAATTGATTGTTTGTAGAGGTCTATTAGATTGATTATTTGATTTCCTGGATTTTGCTTTTACTAGTTTTTTATATGGAATACACATGAAGGCATTGCTTTGTTTGTGTATCTAAGGCATTTGAGAAATTAATAACTGGTTTAGTAGTTTTAATAGAATATACAGAAATAATATTCCAATGCATGAAACAAGAGTTAAAGTGAGAACTACCTAAACTTATATGTTCAATGATTGATTGGTTTTGTTTGATTCATATTTATCCTTGGAACTACCTAACTGATTTTGGTTATGTGCTCATCAGTGCAGCTGCCTACCCAAGTACTCGAGGAAATCCTGATGAGGCTGACCCAAATAACACACCAGTAAGTAATTTTTTCTTTTCCATGCATTGAACAATTTTTTGCGATGATACTAACTCATGAGTTTTCTGAGTACATATATTTGTTGGGGGTACTCTGGATCCCAGTGTTGATGATGAGATGTTGACAAGTATTTGGCATTTTCGGTGAGCTAGTTCATGTCAAGATACGAGTTGGCAAGAGATGTGGTTTTGTTCTATTTGCTAACAAGTAACAGCACTTCTTCCCGCTGTTGTAGAATTCAGTTTCCTTAGTGCTCTCTTTTTCTTCTTATCTCTTTTTATTTATTAAATACATTAAATACATGTTTCGGGAATACTCTAACGGGCTTATATTTGCATGTGACATATTTCAGAGCTTGTGCAGAGCGAGCATTGTCGGTGATTAATGGCGAGTAGTGGGATCATGAGTACTGTAGTTATATGTACATTAGGATCAGTATGTATTGTTATTGTACACATGTATTTTTATCCTTCAAATAATTTTGTAATTGATGTGGATTCTTAAAATTAAATAAAGTAGTACTTTCTTTACTTTATTCTTAGTTTTGGTTATGTATGAAGTCAAATAGACAATTAGACAACACAAGTCCTTATAACAAGCAACAACAATATGAAGTCTAATAGAGAATTAAAGGACATAAGTTATCATACCTTGTAATATAAAAGTGAAGTGAAATGAACTATTAGACGACATAAGTGCCTCATCAAATGACATAAATATGTCGTTGGTTTTCTACTTAGACGACATATAGTCTAATAATTTTCTAAACTTGACAATATCAGACGACATTATATTGTCATTAGAAACCTCATCTAACTACAGTAGGTGAATGTATTTGTCGTTGAAGGTTTTGTGGCTCGACGATTATATGTAGTGTAAGGTTGTATCACACCACATCTATTTCGACAAAACCTTGATTTTTCTTGTTTCAGTCGACATATATATGTTGTATGTCTGTAACTCAGACGACATAAAGTCCAGAAACCTTGCAAACTTGTCAAATTTCAGACGACTTATTATCTGTCGTCTGACTAACATTCACACGGCGGTGGAAAACCGTCGTCTGATAGCTTATCAGACGGCAGACCCTCAAATGACATATAATTTTTGGTCAGACGACGGTGTTTAACTGTCGTCTGATGATGTTTTTGGCATAGTGAATGCATGACACTGACAGGACACCGTAGTAGGCCAAATTAAAATAAACTAAATTTTCTTTTTGCCCTTACTAGTAGGGCTAGGAGATGCAGG
The DNA here is from genome assembly GCA_010134655.1 of Fragaria nilgerrensis. Taxonomy (NCBI): domain Eukaryota; kingdom Viridiplantae; phylum Streptophyta; class Magnoliopsida; order Rosales; family Rosaceae; genus Fragaria; species Fragaria nilgerrensis. Next base: position 19,518,518 of record CM020980.1, read on the forward strand.
CTGATAAACGAAATTGAGTGTTGAAGGCTCCTCAAATTTCTTACAAGTGTGTTGCTTTTTGTTTTTGCTTCCAATAGGACGTCCAATCTTCCTCCTATAAGTCACCGGAACCTCCACAAGACAAGAACTATATAATAAATAGTTATTCTGGTTCTTTACGTCATTTCTTGTATAAATCAAATTTTTGATTTTTGCCTTGAAGATATGAGATATTTCCTTGTATGTTTATTTACAAATCAGCCCAAGGTACAAAGCACCTAGTATTGCTATCATAAGGTCCATGCACTAAAACCAAATTTTAAAAAGAGAATGTAGTTAAATTTTAATTGACTATAACCCTCATTTCTTGTTTTAATTGAATTTCAAAATATTCCCTAGAAAAAATGATATATTTTCTTGTATATTTATTTACAAATCAGCACAAGGTACAAAGCACAAAGCAGTACTACTCTAGCGTAAGGCCCATGCACTAAATCAAAATTCAAAAAGCGAAGGTAAAATAATTTTAAAAGACTAACCCTGTTGTAAAACAAAAAGAATAGATTGAGAAAGGAGAGAAACAACTAAGAGAATGAGAGAATATGTATATCTTATTAAGTAGGGAACCATCTCTTATATAGAGATGAGACCATGATGTAAATTACAATAACAACCCTAGTTGGCTAATTACAAGAATGCCCACTAAGTAATAACTATTTACAACACTCCCCCTTAGGTATTCTCTGTCATTAGCTTCCTTTAATATGTGCTTCGGTGTTGCCTCGTCAAAACCTTTTCAGGTAATAAAAACCCTATGGGACAAAAACAATCTTGGTCGAAGGAGAAAAGAGTACAACGCACAAGTAGCAGTGATAATCAGAACCCTTGATTTCAGAGCGGTTAAGTCTGGATCATAAGATGTGAGTCTGTGGGAGATAGATGCATAATAGTTGCTACACCAAAACCTTGCCCGGTAAACCCAGTGGGACAAACCCGTGGTCGAAGGGAAAAGATGAGCAAATGCATATATTTCAAATAAAGGCATCTTCAAGATGTAGCATAAGCAAGGTGACCAATTACATGTGTGCCTCATTAAAACCTTGCCAGGTAACAAAACCCAGTGGGATAAAATAACCCTAGACGAAGGACAAAAAGAGTACACAATGGTCAAGAGTATGCTTCAGGATACTCCCCCTAATATTGACTCTCCTTGAAAACTACACACTAGGTAAAACTACTACATTGATCATGCTTCTTGAATAACATAATAGTCAGCATGATTTAAAGAGGTTTTTGTTTCATATACCTCTAAGATTATTGTATTTCCTATAGTAAAGACATAACCAGTTGGAAATAAGCCTTGTGTGGGTTTACATAACCCGTGTCAGCATATTTAACAAGGCAAACATCATTCCAAGGATCATAGGCGGTTGATCCATTCCATGATGCCTAGGGATAGAACGAGCCATTTTCTGTCATATATTTAAAGTAACGGAAAATTGTCTTTTATGTCATTTACAGAGGCGGCGTGTTGGCGCAAAGCTATATCTAGCTAACAAATTCACATCAGATGAGATGTTCGGTCAATGCCTTTTAACCAAGTACAATAATGCGCCTATTATACTTAGACATGAGTCTTCTGGCCTCAATATCTCTTCGTTATTATCTGCACGATAATACGGGTGTCTTTAGACCTCGGACGACTATAGGTGTGCTTAAATACTTTGTTTTATCCTCATCAAAGTATCTTAATATCTTCTAGATTTAATTTCATTGATGGACCAAAATTCCATCTGCACTTTGCACGACTTCAGGTCGACAAAATAATATTTAGTCTCCTAAAGACATTCATCTCAAACTCTGATTTCAGGTGTTTTGCAGTTTCCTTAATCTCTTCAAGAGTATCAGTCAAATTCATGTCATTGACATAAATTACCACAAATTACAAACCCAGAATTTGTTTCCTTAAAACACGCATGGACATAGTCCATTTGTTCATATATCCCACCCCAAGCAAATATTCACTTAGACGATTATACCAACTCCGTCTGGATTGTTTGAACCCCTAAAGTGAACTACTCTAGCAAATGGAGAGCATGTTCTGTGGTCTAGAACTATTTGCATTGGGTAACAGAAGTCTTTCAGGAAACTTCATGTATATCTCTATATTCTAATCCCCATAGAGATAAGTTGTTACCACATTCATAGGCTACTTATTCAGTTATTTGGAAACTACCAAACTGATAAAGTAGTGGAAAGTTATGACGTCCATTACGGGAAAATACTTCTCCTCATAATCAATCGCAGGGCGTTGAGAAAATCCTTGCGCCACTAAACGAGACTTATATCACAATCTTGTTTTTCTCATTACGCTTCCTTAAAAATACCCATCTAAACAATATAGGTTTAATATGAGTAGGTGTGGGAACAACAAGCCCATAACACCTTTCTCTTAGTTAAGGAATCTGATTTGACCTGGATTGTTTCTTTCCTTTTTAGTCAGTCGTCTCTTCGTTGAGATCTATCAATGAAGCAAGGTTCGACATCATCGCTTATTATAAATTCGGTGGCCACCGCAAATTCAAACATATCATCGATGAATTCTCATTCTGATTCAATATCTCACAAAATTTACCGAGATTTTCTATTCTCGGGAGTGGGTTTAAATGTTGGAGCGTCCCCCAACTTCGTCTCTTCTAGGACGAACCCATAATCCGGATTTATCTCGTGAGTTGAATTGGTTTGAGATTGCGATGGCAAGAAGATTCATTTGTGCCAAGTTTTCCCTCTTCTAGGGATAAGAATCATTCAAACCTAATGGTCTACCTCGCTTCTAGGCAGGGACTATGACTGGTTAGCCGCCATGGCCGTACCTCATCCAACTAGGACGATACATCCTACGAGGACATTTATCCTTGTAGGTTTGCAGCAGGTATATATGATCTCGTCACTTTAACTAGAAGTAGAATTCTTCGCACTTCAATTTCACATGTGCGGTTTGGGGATAAAGATGAGACATTCTACACGTCGTTCATCAGGAACGCTCGCATTCTTATCTCCCCCTAACGGCGGGAAGATTATCTCATCAAAGTGACGACCGCAAATCTAGCGGTATAGAGATCTCCTGTCAAGGGCTCTAAGGAGCACATAATGGATAGGGTTCATAATCGACATATATGCCCATCTTTTGTTGAGGACCCGATTTTGTACGTTGTGGCGGCACAATTGGCACGGGAACTGCACACCCAAATCTGTATAAGTGCAAAACACCAAGTTCGCTCCCAGTCACCAACTGTAACACAAAGTAAGGTGGGTAGCAGTGGGCCTCAACCGGACCGACATGGTTGCATGCAAGATTGCATAGCCCGACGCAAACACTAGAAGCTTGGTGCGCATTACCAAGGTTCTACGTGCGAGACCATCTTGAGTGTGAACATAGAAATCTATATATATGTTCAACAGATCCCAATGGATATACAATAATCATCGGAAGACATCGATATAAACTCTCCGGCATTATCAAGCTTTATAGACTTTATAAGATAATCTGAGTGGTGTACCCTAAATTTCATGGGTGAGAGTTTAGCAAACGCAGCATTTTCTTGTGGACAATGATGTGACATCTGATCACTTTTGTCGATGCATCAACCAAAACCATTAATATTAACTGGTCCGTATGGTGGTTGGATAGGTCCATGTATTTTCCCTTGCATTCTGTGCATAAATAGATAGTGTATATTCTAGTCTGTGCATATGATGGTCTAGTATTCAACATTCTTAACGAGCAGCTTAAAATAATGTGTCATCAAAGACAAGACCCTTATTATGAAGGGGATGCCCGTGTGATAATTGAGTTGAGGATATGGTACATCATATGTTTTTCCCGGGTGCATCAAACACCAATACTATAGCTAGTATTTGCTCGAATCATTTAGCTTCTAGCTAATAAATTTGAGTGTATTCAATGTTCGCTTCTGGCCGCACATTCAAAGGTTATATATGCAAAGATATTACACCATTTTTCTAGTGGTTTCAATGTTTTAAGCATTGGTGTCAATGAACTTACCTTTCGATAACGTTCTTCTGAAACGTAGAGGTATATTGTCTCGTCAGCCAGACGAGATCGCTCAGTTCCTAAATAGTGATAACACATATCAATTTTGATTTAGATTTTAAGGCATCAAGCCTTTTCATTTCAATATTCTATAATTATGTTTTACTTCAGGCAAGGAAGATGTCTACTTTAAATAGTTTCTTCTGGAGACTACCAATTAACATGGTAAAACCTTCCGACTTATCATCTCTGATGAATTTTGGAATGAAACTTCAAGTTTCTTAAGGGGGTTATTATCGAAACTACAAGTTCGATTTATACATGAACTACAAGTTCACTTCTGAACTACTGGTTCATTAGGTACATGTATTTTCAAATTATAATCATGTAACAATTGATAATATTAATTCATCACTACTAATTTAGCATAGTGAATATGTCACGTAATTATGTGTAAATACTTCTGGCAATTAACCACACATTACATATGGTGAATATATTAACAACAACTATTATGAGAAAATATTTGAAGAGAAAATATTTGAAGTGCCTTATAGACATGCATAATGACTAGGTACGAAAAACCAGTGTCATTAGATTATTTTCCTTTTGTTTGATTCTGCTGGACCAAAAGAATTGACTTTAATTGAAGTGAAAGAAACAAACCTCTTCATACTTTACAAGTCTACGGGGCACAATCTGAGAGGTATGTTGGCCGGGCTCTTAGGTCCCGTAAAGGGAGAGTGGACCTACTGGGCTCAGAATAGTCTGTCAAGAAATACAATGTTATTAATCAACCCTTTCGGTAACTCTAGTTGTATACGACCAGGTAAGCAATGATGAGGTGGTAGAGCGAGGCTCACTTAAGTACACAACCTCAAAAGAACTTGCCTAGACATCGCATCCAACTGGATGAGCCTAGTTTGAGAAGAATTATAATCATTGTATAGACTCATGGCGACACATGACGAGCTTCTGTGCTAGCCTTGTAGCTTGGATCAAGCTTCTGGCTCAATTTCGTGCATATACAGGCTTGATTTAAACTTCTGACTTAACATCATTAATATTCACCAATATAACATAAACCAATGCAATATATGTTATTAAATCGTAACAGACAAACATAATGTGAAAGAAATTATATGAAACCGAAATAAATTAAATTATAACGGAAACAATTTAATTCTCATTGACATAATGTATATGCAATACAATTGGTATTTACTAAACCAATAAATGTCAATAACGTAGTGGTTACTTGCAAAATTAACTCATTTGCATCACCAATTGCTTCTGGCATTAATGTGTCATTACATACTCATAATAATTATCGATATAAACGATAACATAATTGAGAATTGATTAAATAAAACTGACGCAATTTGAATTTGGTAATTAACCGACATTTAATATATGACATAAATTACTAAATAAATATAATTTATGCTGCGGTTAAGTACCAAAGACAATGAGTTCAAATCTCATTAATGCTTCTAGCATTACACATAAATATTAAATTGGATAAATGCTTCTGGCGTAACATTTATGTAATAATCGCGTAATTAAACCCTAATGCTTCAAGCACAATTTATAGGGTTATAAATGTATAACTGCTTCTGGCATTATACCCTCATAAACGTCAAATTGAAATGAATATGATTCTAATTCATAATTGACATTAAATTAGGATCCGACATAAAGTCAATAGTAAATATCATTTATGTAGCGGTTATAGGTTTAAATCTCATTAATGCTTATAACATTATGTATTACTATATTAGTAATAAAAGAGGTAAATGCTACTGGCATAACGTTGATATAATAATTACGTAATTAAACCTAAAATTCATGCTTCTAGCATAATGAATTATAATGGCAATTATTCAAATTGACGTAACCGAATATTAAATTCATAACGTTTCTAACCATTACGGTAAGAATATTCAAACCAACGATTAAAACTATAACGCTTATATATTAATTTGAGTAATAATTCCGCCCATTATGCTTCTAGCATAATTGATTATGATGGACATAATTTCGGCGATTATTGCGTAGATGTAACGTCTAGTATAAACGACCAAATTAATGGTTGCGTGCGTTACTTCTGGAACGCATTCATGTACTCGAATTTACACATAAATAACATAATCAGTGCTACGCGACGTTATACAAATGACGTTACATAATCAGTGTTACGCATTCATGTACGGATTTTACTGAAACCCATTAAGAGCAATATTAATTCATTTGTATCACTAAATGCTTCAGGCATAAATATTCCATATATGTAACCGTTGGTATAAATGACCAAATTAATGTTCCTACATTAGCGGTTACATGCATTATTTTCAGAATGCAATCACGCTCTTGCATGTGTTGGAATGTCAAGAAAATGAGATACCGAATCTGAAGTATGCACTACTAGGCATGTGATGGTCACTAATTTCAACGGCTACCGGCCGTTCGATGATTTTCATGTCATATTTTTCTTTCCAATATCAAAACATGAACACATTTTTATTATATAAACCAAAATAGATGAATAATATAAATTTGGTGGTTCATGCATCAAAGGAGAATATTTTACATGCGACTACAAATCAATAAGCATGCATATACAAATTTCAAAATTATAAACGGAATATGGTTTATGCTTCATGGTGTAGGTTTTCATATAATCATGGCTTGAAGAAATAAATTAGAATTAAGATTTGGAAAACTTTACTCAATGCGGAGCGAGAAGGATCTTCATCTTAATTGATGTGCAAACCTTGCCAGCCAATCTAATTGCTTCTTTATGATGATCCTGAACCAAGTTGAATAATCGTCATTTGCTTGGTTGATCAACAATTTCAGAGTTTTTCATGCAACAACAAATTAAACTCAATGTTAGAACTATTCGTGCTGATAACGTGTTGTAAAACAAAAAGAATAGATTGAGAAAGGAGAGAATATGTATATCTTATTGAGTAGGGAACCATCTCTTATATAGAGATGAGACCATGATGTAAATTACAATAACAACCCTAGTTGGCTAATTACAAGAATGCCCACTAATTAATAACTATTTACAACAAACCCTTGTTAATTTGTTGTATAAATAGAACTAAAATATGTGTCAATAATTTGTGCTACTCGATCAAATTAGTGGTTAGACTTTGAATCTCAATGCATTTGAGAATCATGAATGTTTCTTTGCTCGCAGAAGGCCAAGATGAAAAAGTGCATGATGCTGGCACTGTATTTCCTAATATAGGCTTCAATAACATTGAATCAATGATCTACCAGACCAAGGAAATAATGAGGTAATACTTCATTGAACCACTTCAGAGATAATCAAAATTATGTACGTATTAGATAGTGATGATAAATGAGTAGTGCTGATAATCACTTATAATTATCCACTTCCTTTTATCTTAAAGATTGATGATAAGATTGGTTGGGTTGATGTTGTTGGTAGTGTCATTATGCCATGGTTGTGGTGTCATGTCCAGGGACTATAGGTTTAAAAATCGATGTTTTCTTGTAGTCAATATAATAGGGGGTTGTATGTGCATATATATTGGCGGTTTTGACAAATAATGTTTGAAAGTGTTTTTTTTTCTTGAGGTTGACTGTATGTATGTATTGAGGGTTCCGGACTAGGTTAGGTTACAGTTGAACCCTTCTCAGTTTTTGTCCAATTATATACCAATTAACGAGATCTATGATCTTGTTAGATATTTTCACGTATATGTCTATAAATCTAATCTATTGATCTATACTATTTTGTTTTCTTATGATTGGTAACCGTTGGAGTTTTTTTATTTTTTTATTTGTTCAATATTTATCTTAATGCACTTTAACTCAAAGGTGTATTTTTATTTTCATTCCTTTTGTGATTAAAGAACTTAAATATTTTCGGCTAATTTTTCAAACTATTTAAAGTTTATAATGATCTGAACTTTAGTGTGATATATATATATATATATATATATATATATTTATCGATTGTTAGCCTGCTTAATTTCTTGTTATTTTGATGCAATTTGTGTAGATTTGTTGACTACATTTAGACATAAAAGGAATGGACATGATGTTGTTGAACTCCTCAGGACTAGTGGTCACTCATTCGTCCAACTAGATATCACTCGTTTCATACTCTGAAGGCTACCAGTTAAAGCTTCAAAGCGATTTCGGTGAGCATGCTGAGACATGAGGATACAAATTTGCTCCCCATTTTATTTCTCCATTTTCATCCCCACCTATCTAAATGCATGATACATGTCCTATTTTCTTTAACTCATCTAACCATGGTTGACAATATAAATCTAAAACTATTTATTTAATTTAAATTTGTAAGATTGGGTATTGAGTTTTAAGGTGTAGGGTTTAGGGTTTTAAGGTTTGGGGTTTGGGGTTTAGGGCTTATTCTTTTATCATGATTAGCTAAACCCTAGTTAAGTAAAACCCTAAACCCTAAATCCTAAATCCCAAACCCTAAACCCCAAACCCCAAACCCCAAACCTTAAACCCTAAATGCCCAACCTCTCAAATTTATATTAAATTAATAAATAATTTATATCATATTTATATTAAATAAATAATTTATATTGTTAATCATGGTTATGTGAGTTAATAAAAATGGACATCTGTCATGCATTTAGGTGGGTGGGGATGAAGGTGGGGAATTAAGGATGGGGAGCAAATTTGTATCCCAAGACATGACAAGCATTAATCAACAGCATCAACATAAACAGACGCCGGCTCATGTTCACCCCTAGGCCTCGTTTGATTGATAAAACGGAAATTGGTTCCTTGGTCTTTCCTATGTACATAGGAAATTAAATTTCCCATTAGTTTTCATACAAGATATTTGGGAACATTGGAAAAGTAACTAGGAAATGTATTTTACTTTCATTTTCAATGTTTAGTTTATATATGGATAGAAAAACAATTAACATTAATCTACCAATTATATCCTTAGTATTAAAATATTTTATGGATAATTTGGTAATAACATTCATTAAAATAACATTTGAAAAATGCAATTAATATGCAATTAATGTTGGGAAAGTATGAGGGAGATTAAATCCAGGGCCGGCCCTGAGATTTTGGGGGCTCGAAGCAAAAAAAAAATGGGGCTCTCTGCCAAAAAGTATATTTGCATTTTAGTTCACTTCAAAAGTAAGTGTGCATATAATATAACAGTAAAACTCCCAATAATAATGAAATGCTATAAAGATTGAAAAAAAAATCTAAAACTTACAAATATCAGTTATTGAAAAACTACCCTTCTTGCATTCTTGACAGCAAAAGTGTCAATTAAGCATGAATAGTCAAGCTTTTCCGCCAAATCTTTTTCAATCGATAACATAGCTAAACCATTTAGTCTGTCTTGTGACATAGTTGATCGAAGATAAGATTTGATTAACTTTAACTTTGAAAAGCTTCTCTTTGCACACGCCACAGTAACAGGTATGGTTAACAAAAGTTTGTAAGCAATCCAAGCATTTGGATAACAACCATCCATTTGCTTCAAATAGCCCAACACGTCAACTGCTTTTTTTGCTTCTTTTGGTATAGACCCTTTCAAGTAACCCAACTCATAAAATAGCTCACTCCCAATAATGTCAGAAACATCACCATCCTTGAACAACTCTTCAAGATTCATACAAAATTTCATCAAACTTTCGTCATCTGCAGACCTCAACTTCTCCAACTTAAATAAAAGTCCAAAATCTTCTTCATATTTCTTGAACTGTTCAAATCTATTTTGAAGTGAAGAAAGGGATTGATCAATAATATAAAAGAAGTAACCAACCTTAAATGATTCCAAAGCAGATTGTGTCACCTCTTCATTGTCACTTTCATCAAAATGCTTTTTCTTCTGAATTGTTCTTTTTTCACGAAATTCGGCTTCAATTCCCATCTCATTTGCAATTTCTTTAGCTCTGATCAAAGCCATATCAAATCCATTTTCTCTATAGTTCTGCACAAAAGAAATAAGCTTCTCCAATTCCTGAATAGCTACATCAATATGCATGTCTTCAATTTGAAGAATTTTACTCACAATATTGATAGCATTCAACAATTCATACCAAATAACCATGCCAAACAAGAACTCAAAATTCTCCATTTCATATGTTGCCATGCATTGAGCGTCACCCCTTGTTTTAGAATCAACACCATATTTCCCCAAGTAAGCTAAAGCATCTCTTATTTTGGGAGCTTGGAATCTAAATGCTCTCACACTTCCAACACGACTTTCCCATCGTGTTTCAGATAGTGGTTTAAGAGTAAGCCCCTGCACATGATCCTTAAAAACTTGCCATCGTTCTGTAGAAGATGAGAAGAATGAGTATATTCGTTGCGCCACTCCAAAAAAATAATCAGCTTTGGGAGTACAATTAGCCATATCACAAATAGCAAGATTCAAACTATGACAACCACAAGGTGTATATAATGCTCTAGGATTTACCTCAAGAAGCCGTTTCTGCACACCTCTGTGTTTGCCTCTCATGTTAGAACCATTGTCATATCCTTGTCCTCGTATATCACCAATATTAAGTTTATGAGTGCGCAGTGCATTTGTAAGCTCATTAAACAATCCAAGCCCTGATGTATCATCCACCTTTAGAAACCCTAAAAAGAACTCTCTTACCACAATCGGACTTGATGTAACATCAACACAACAAACAATAAGAGACATTTGTTCCTCATGACTTGCATCTGGAGTGCAATCAAGTATAACCGAAAAGTAGACCGCTTCTTTGACTGTTGCAACAATGGAAGCCTTTACCTCATTTGCTAGTAGCTGAATCATTTCATTTTGGATCTTGTGACTCAAGTAATGGTAATGAGTTTCTTTGTTTGAAATACGTCGGACATGTGCTTGCATCACCGGATCAAATTCAGCAATCATCTCAATCACTTGTAAGAAAATCCCATTTTTCTCCTTGTACAATTTCTCATTCTCCCCACGAAAGGCCAAATTGTTTTCTGCAAGTCTTTTCACAACCAAGAGGATTCTCAACAGTACTTGCCGCCAATGTTCTTTCTCTTTCTTTATTTGCTCTTCTAGAGCTTGATCAATTGTTGCTTTCTTTTTTAATCTTGTTTCCAGTTCAATCCAACTAGTGAAACACTTGATGTGATGACCATTTTTTTCATGACCAGCAAGCCTTTGACCCATATTCCTCCAATCACTCAATCCTTCATTTGCAAGTTTACCCAATATATTCTTGTTATGATCTTGCTTGAACAATTTACAGCAAAAACAAAATACCTTGTCCAAGGAAACCGAGTACACTAGCCACCTCCTATTCCTCTTTTCACCATTAGGAAAGATACGAAAATATTGTGCAGAACTAAAATGTCTCCCCAAGTCATCAGCAGGATATGTGAAATTATTCTCTCTTTTAGGACCCCTTTCAACCAGAAAGTCTCTAAAATTTTGTTTAATGTCATCCCAATTTCCAGGATCATCGATGTCAAATGGAAAATTAAATTCAGCATCTTGTTGATCATCTTCAACAACAATCATGTCATCCTCATTCACCTACATATCTGGTTCTTCTCCTCTGCCACTATCATTAACATGGTGATGAAGGACTGGTTCCTCATTCAAATTTGGTTCCTCATTCAAACCTTGTTCTTCATTCAACTCTGGTTCCTCATTCAAACCTTGTTCTTCATTCAAATCTGGTTCCTCATTCAAACTTGGACTTGCTTCTGCATTCTCATTCTCATTATCATTATCATTCTCATTCTCATTCTCATCTGTAGAAGTTTGTCCTTGTTTAATACTTGACTTTAAATAATTGCAAATAGATCCTGCTTGAAGCTTCTTTAATGCCTCTCTTCTCTGCTTCTCTTTTCTTTTTTTAGCCCCAGAAGGATACTTCCTAATTAGAGCCATTGAGCACCCTGCAAAAGATAATAACAAAGGCATGAAATTAAATATTCAATGATTCAAATACTCAAACCAAAACCTATCTCAATTTCAAAACCCTTCTCATTCTCACTACTCAACCAAAACCTGTCTCAATTTCAAAACCCCTCTCTTCCTAATTGAAATCAAAACCCTTCTCATTCTCAATTTCAAGTTCTCAACTATGAAATTGCAAAAACTATGAGATTGGACTCATTGGAGGAGGACTGGAGGAGGACTGGAGGAGGACAGACTAACTTACCTGACTTTTGTCGGATGTCGGAGAGAACTCAGACTCAGAGAAGAAAAGACGCGTGCGGGGTTGCGGGCGGACGCCGGACGGCCGGATGATGAGGTGGCGCTGTGCGGGCAGCGGGCGTGCAGCAGACGGCAGCCGGCAGGTCAGCAGTCAATGACTTCGATGAGTTCGACTGGTTGATCAAAGAGAATAAGAAAAAGACAGAAGCTAGAGCCCAGAAGGTTGTAGATTTGTAGAAGTAAGAAGCTGCGTAGCAGCGTAGGTTATATACTTATATTTAGTATATATGTTTTATATATATATATATATATATGCCATGATTTTTTTTTTTGGGGGCCTTAAATTTGGGGGCCCAAAGCAAATGCTTGTTGGGCTTTAGCCCAGGGCCGGTACTGATTAAATCTTATGGTATATGGGAGGATCCAATTTCCCATATATTTTTTCATATTACAGTAAAGTCTTTTCTTTCCTTAGGTGTGTCAAACAAAGGAAATGATTAACTTTTCCTTCCCAACATTTCTAATCCTTGAATCAAACGAGGTGCTCTGTTAGCTAACCTTTAAAACTCTCAGTTTCCATTGAGTGTGAAGCCCTAAATAAGGAGGTTAGTGGTAGTGCAATCGATATCAAAGAGGTATGTTGCCCAAACGTTGATTATGATCCTTCAACTGAAGATTATAAAGTCATACTAGGACATAGTGATCTGGTGTAGACTGTGATTGTGATCTTTTCAGTAAAAAGGAACGCATGAAAAATATACATAGACCTCGCGCGCGAGTGTGTAAATATATATATCGGATCAATATCGGAGCGAAGCATCCAGAGAACTTTGTAAATATATATACATTACGTCGATATATATATATTGATCCATAAACATAGTTTGTAATTAACCATCCATTATCACTTAAACCACTACTCTCAACAATCGTTGTCCACCTGGCATCAAACTCATCTCTATTTTTCTGAATTCCATATGCAATCTTGAAATTCATCATAATAACAAGTATATTTTCGTGCGTCTATTTTTTCAGAGAATTTATTTAGAATATGCCAGCTACAATACTTGTGAAATGTTTGTGGGAGTACTTCAGAGATAGCTTTCGTCATTGCTGGATCTTCATCAGTAATTATCATCCTCAGAGCATCGGCTGGCATTGCCTTCAAAAATTCTTTAAAGAACCATGTAAAAGAATCAGTTATCTCATTGTTTAAGAATGCACAAGCCAAAATTATTGTCTACCCATGATTTTTACTCCTACCAAAGGTGCGAAGATCAAAGAATATGTATTGGTGTTGTAAGTTGTGTCAAATATTACATCACCACCAAAAAACTTGTAATATCGTCTAGAAATTGCATCAGTCTAGAAGATATGAGTGATCCTATTTTCGTTGTCAGCCTCTATTTTGAAAATGAATGAAGGATCTTTTTCTTTCTCATGCAGGAAGTACTCATACAACATATCTCTATCATGCCCCTTTACCTCTTTGCGACAATCCCTTTTGTAGTTATAAATCACTACCAGAAGAAAGGGTTTAGCCGACGAAAATAAAAAACCAGGCCGACGAATTATTTTTTCGTCAGCTAACGTGGACTTTAGCAGACGAAATTTTCCTTCGTCGGCTATGGTCATCTGTAGCAGACGAAATTTTAATTTCGTCGGCTAAAGAAATTTTTTCGTCGGCTTTAGTCTGTAAACTTTAGCCGACGTCTATATAAAAGTTTACTGACGAAATATATAATTTCGTCGACTAAAGTTCCTTATATTTGCAGATCTGGACAACAGCTCATCTGGCAAAAAAAAACGGAAGAAAAAGTTTGGGTGTTGTCGAAATCTGTTCATAATTAGTTTGTGGAGCTATATATAGGTACGTATGTGTATATATGTTGATTTTGAGTTTTATTTGAGTTGATCAATTTTGAGTGTGATTGAGTTGATCGATTTTGAGTACGTTGGATGTATATATATATATGTGTTGATCGATTTGGTTGATGATTTGATAATATATATGAAGTTGTTGTTAATAAGTAGTAGATATATATATATATATATGTTAATTAATTTATAATATTGTGTTGATTGTATGAAGTTGTTGATGATATGAGTTGATGATGATTTTGTGATGATGTTGATATATAATATTTTTATGTAATTATTAAGTATATATATATGTGTTAATTAATTTGTTATTAATTAGTTGTAGTCCGTAGAATACTAAATGAATTGAGATTTTATATATGCAATTTAATTAATTAGAGTTATACATATATATTTTGTTATATTTTCAGGATATTGATAAGAGTTGGATTTCTCTTCCAAAATGGGACAAAAGATATGGTAAAGGAGTTATGAGTTTTTTGAAATCTACCCTGGCTAATGCTAACGGAAATACAATTTTCTATTACCCGTGCACGAAATGTCAGTGTCGCAGGGATATGCATCGATTTGCGATTGACAAAGTATGGCAACACCTGAAGAGTAACGGGTTTTGGGAGAAGTACACATGTTGGTTATATCACGGTGAAACATCATCAGGGGGTCCGCATGATCATGACCAATTTTTTGAGACGGGCAATGCATCCAACGATCCAACGATCCAACAACGGCCTTCATCAACGACATGTTTTCTTATGAGAGCGGTGTATGTGCTCAAGGACAGTATATGCCTGAGCCGGTGCAGCCCTTCCCCAAAGTTGTCAACACTGCTGGTATTGACAAGTACAACAAACTGCTTGCTTTCCAACAGACCCCTGTGTATCCCGGTTGTCAAAAGACCATTCTTAAAAGTGTGATGGACGTAATGAAGATTAAAGTTGAGACAAAATCGACCGTAAATGCTGTTGATGAATATTTACAATACACTGCTTTGATGCTGCCCCACGGTCATCGTCTTCCTACCACTCATCATAAGGTCCGATGTATCCTGAAAGATCTTGGGCTTTCCTACATCAAGATCCATGCATGCAGATATGACTGCGTTCTCTTCTGGGGTAAAGATCTAGAAGGGAATGACCTTGGTGGTCTTGACGCATGTCCGGTATGTCACACTGACATGTATAAGCTGACTCCTGCAGGCAATAGGAAACCTGTGAAGGTACTTCGATATTTCCCGTCGAGGGATAGGTTGGAGCAGTTGTACATGTCTTCACACACGGCCAAAGCTATGAGATGGCACGCTGATAGGGAATTGCATGACGAAGATACCCTTATACACCCTGCTGACGGGGAGCATATAGACAGGGAGTTTCCTCATTTTGTGTTAGAGGTCCGAAATGTGAGGCTCGGGCTCTCATCCGACGGGTTCAACCCTTTTAGCAACATGAGTCTTCAACACAATGTATGGCCGATGATTTTGGTACCGTACAACCTTCCTCCATGGATGTGCATGAAGAAGGAATACAATATGTTAAGTTTGTTGATTCCGGGGCCTGGTTATCCAGGGAAGTATCTCGATGTGTATTTGAGACCTTTGATTGAAGAGCTTAAGTTTTTTTGGGACGTTGGTCATCCCACTTATGACAAGTACATGCACGAGATGTTCCAGATGCATGTCATGGTTGTTGGTACCATCAGTGATTTTCCTGCCCGTGGGATGTTGTCGGGCAACGTTGTTAGGGGGATACAAGGCTTGTCCAGAGTGTCTTAGCGATGAGGGGAGCAGCAGTCATTGCAACAAGATATGCAAATTGGGTCACCGTACTTTCCTTCCATATAATCACGAATGGCGGTTCAATGACAAGGCATTTGATGGGACCGTAGAAAACGGTGTGCCTCCCAGAAGATGGACGGGGGAAGAAATTTTAGCAGTGCTTAATGAGTACGATTTTGGGCAGCTCAGCAATCATCCCAATATTGTGGCGGCAATACCTGAAAGATCCTGCAGGTACAAATTCTGGACACATAAGAGCATATTCTGGGAACTCTCATACTGGAGTAAGTTGTTGATCAGGCACTACCTAGATGTGATGCACATAGAAAAGAATGTTTGCGACAGTGTGGTGGGCACAGTGCTGAACTTGGAGGGGAAGACGAAAGACGGTCCTAAGGCACGCATTGATCTAAAAAAAATGCTTATAAGAAGACATTTGTGGTTGAAAAAAAAAACGTATTTATGTTTATTACATAATTATCCATATTTACAGTTGAATGGTTGGTTGCAGATGAATCATATTCAATTTGATGGTCACCCAAATTGGTCGCACGAACTAAGACTTCTAGCGATGAAGCCGATAATGTCAAGAGTTTATCCGATGTGTAAGGTGAATGGCGTGCAATTTATATGTGAATAGAGAGACAGCAGACGGAGAACACAGAATTCTGGGATGATGGCGCATGGTGGGCGGAATGGAGTTGACTATTACGGTGTTCTCCATTCAGTGGTGGAACTCGTTTATGGGCAAGACATGACAGTGCACCTCTTCAAGTGTAGATGGTTTGATACTAGGCCGCAGAGCATGAAGACCGATCAGTACGGAATATTATCGGTGAACACTATTACAAGTTGTTACGAAGATGACCCGTTCGTTTTTGCCACATCGGTAAAACAAGTGTTTTATCTTGATGACCTTGCTAAGGGTGACGCGTGGAAAGTAGTCAACCTTGTGCACCCTCGAAACATTTACCGGGCGGCTACACTTGGAGAGGCCAAAGACGAGGAAGAAGATGTTGCGTATCAAGAGCCCAGCGCAATAGGTATTTCTAACTCCTCTACCGTTCGCCTTAATAATTTTAAAGCTGGTCATTAAGTGCGAATTTGTGATGAAAAGCCAAGGCTTATTGATGTTGATCCAAATCAAGAAACAGACGAAGACTCTAGCGATGAGGAAAGGCATAGATTACCAGAAATTAATTCTGACACCGAAGAAGACTCATCGGATGATTCCGATTACGAGCCTTAGTTTTAATTTAGAGGACGTAATCCATTAATTTGTAATAAAAAAAATGTATTACCTTTATAGTTTACATATGTTGAATTCATATTTATGTTATTTTATATGAATTTTGGTGATATATGAACATGAAGTTAGTATGGTTTATATTAAACCTTCTATTTTTTTAATGTATTTTTTATACTTTAGCCGACGAAATATACCATAATTTATCGGCTTAAACCATTTTAGCCACCAAATTATAATATATTTCGTCGGCTAAAACCATCTTATTTGAACGAAATAAGTCATAATTCGTCGGCTAAGATGCGGTTAGCCGACGAATACCCTAATATTTCGTCAGCTAAACCGTAAACCCTAAACCTTAGTCGACGAATACCCAAATATACGACTTGTTGCGTCTCATCGATTTGAAACTATTTTCAGTTGAAGGTCCAGCCAAAATACGTAATTTAGACGGTCCAATGACCTTTTCTGTGCGTTTAAGGGGTTAGACTTACGAGATTGACCGTCCGGATCGAGCCCTTTACCTTGTCTGATCAAGTTGAATTTTTTCCCATACATGTATTTTATCATGATGGTCAGATCTGACGGTCGGATTTTCATTTCTCAAGTTTGATCATCACAATCACAACATGCCTACTAATGTTGTATAACTTGTTTACCAAATGTTAACTAAATGTTCCGTTTCAAACACAAACTATACGTAGATTCTTCAAACGCAAAAAAGTTGTGAAATAAGATATGACTAGAATGGTGAAATACGTCTACAGTTGAAAAATCACGGTATTCCGGTAAAGTCTCGGTGCCGATAGTTGCGGCCAATGTAATTTTCCATTCTTTCTCCCTATGGGTAGCTCTATCTTCGGTGGTTATTTTTCGTAAAATTTTTATATGACTTGTTGCGTCTCATCGATTTGAAACTATTTTCAGTTGAAGGTCCGGCCAAAATACGTAATTTAGACGGTCCAATGACTTTTTTCGTGCGTTTAGGGGTTTGACTTACGGGATTGACCGTCCGGATCGAGCCGGTAACCTTGTCTGATCAAGTTGAATTTTTCCCCATACACGTATTTTATCATGATGGTCAGATCTGACGGTCGGATTTTTGTTTCTCAAGTTTGATCATCACAATCACAATGTGCCAAACGTATAAAAAGTACTATAGCCGACGACATTATTGAAAATTCGTCGGCTATAGTTAATAAAATAAAATAAAACAAATAAATTGAAAATATTAAATAAAAAGTACTATAGCCGACGAATTTCATTACTTTAGCCGACGAATTCCATTACTTTAGCCGACGAAATACAAATTTCGTCAGCTAAAGGTATAGGGTATATAATTAAATCCAGCGCTCAACAGCCTCCACAGCGCTCCAAAAAACCCTAAAAAACCCACCACCGCCTCCTCGAGCCCTCACCGCGCTCCACAGCCTCCACCGCCTCCTAGGTTTGGCCCAATCTGCCTCCTTCCGCCCTCTCCCTCTCCCTCTCCCTCTTCCACAATACGAACACAGTCGACCACCACCTCGTCAAACCGGATTCCGCCTCGTCTGTCTTCTGCAACTCCAATGTCCAAGCATCCAAGCCGCACCGTCCAAGTCGCACTGTCCAAGCCGCCGGTCGCCGTTGATTTGAGGTACGCACATCAATTCTTGAATTTTATGAATTTTACGAATATTGATTCATTCTGACTCAACTGGAACCTTCTTGACTGTTCAAGTATGAATTGTAAGAAGTGTGGTTTCTTAATTGTACTAGAGTACATAACTACATATGATGTTTTTCAATATATAGATTTGATATTGCAATTGGCATTAATTATAGATTGGAGTCGGTTTACTGAATAAACGAAAAGTTGGTTACTGAATAGATTGGCATTAGCATTTAGCAATGGTGTGTTGCAGGCAGCCAGCCACAATTGTTGATCAACAAGATATGATTTTGAAGCATGAAGTTTATTTCAATGTTATTATCTTTTGATCTTGCAAGACTAGCCAGTGTACTTTGATCTTTCAACTTCAGTCTTTGGATATATTTTATGTTTGGTGATTTGTTTGAATTGCATTGTTTGAGTATTTACTAGGAATGGATGGCAATATATAATGTTATGTTGATTGCAATATATGTTCTATATACAGGATGAATAATGACATGAATACAAGTTTTTTTTCAAAAGGTTTACGCCTTACGCCTCAAGGCAAGCGCCTTGGTGAGGCTCTTGCGCCATTGCCTCGGCTATGTCTTAGCCTTTTAAAACATTGATTCAAATTAATATTTTAAACAGGATGAGCGGTAATTTTAGATCGACGAAGGGTTCGAAGGGCCAAAGGTCTGAATCGTCTGAGGGAACCTCTAGCAACCCTCAAACGTTGTTTCGGGGCCCCATGACAGCCAGACGTGCGACCCTTCTGCAGACGACGCAGAGGCAGCCGAGCGTTTCCCATTCCTCGAGGTAGTCGAAGGTGCCCACTTCATCAAGGTAGCCGAGCGTCACTCATTCCTCGAGGTAGTTGTGGCCTCAGACCCAGACATAAGTGTCTGCACCCCGTATGCCTGAGATACACCGGGCACCCACTCCGGGTCCTACTGCTTCGGATGGTGGGTCATCTGGGGTACAGATGCCGCCGCCTCATCTGTTCCTTTCGCGGATGATACCGGCCTTACCTGTAGTCGATGGCTTAGGGACGCCGATTTATCCACTGCCCCAGCCAGTGGCTCTATCAGCGGCGTACCGGTTCATACCTTTTGATACGCCTCTTATTTTCGCTAGGGTATCATCATCGGCGACAGAGACGGAATCGGTCGCGTCCGCCGCATCGCCCTCAGGTAATGAAAGATGAATGATTTGTTTTCTTATAATTAATAATAAAGGGTCTGCGATTTTAATAATCAATTTGGTTTATCATGTGATAGGCACCGTCGGAGCGAAGCCGACAAAGAAGAAGAGAGGCCCCGTCATAGGGAAGGCTCTCGAGAAGACCGTCAATACCTCAGGGAGGATCATCATCGATACTGATGGGGATGGCCACATAGTATCGGGCGGGAAGTCGAGGATGTCCTCCGGCCGCGTAGGAGCGCCCATTAGGGATAGAGTCCCTATGTTATGGTCTGACTAGGACGAGGTCCCGCAGGAGGTTATTGACATGGTCCACAACGCGATGTCAGTGAGTTTACAAAATGCCTCAATAATATTATGTATTACATTGTTGATTTCTCGAAAAACTAAACTAATAAACGGTTAAATACATGTGTGGTTTGTCATTCCAGAGCACCTAAAAAACACCTGGGCGGACGTTGTGCATGGGGGAAGGTACATTGGGAAGTTAATGAAAAAACAAAATTGTATGTGATATTAATAATATTTCTAATATTTTTGTTGTATCTGTAGGTACAAGGAGTGGAAGAACGAGTTGCGGACCCACTGCACTACACACGGGAACGCACGTTCTGGTACCCCTGCTGAGTTCCAGTACAGAGAGTACGAGTGGCGTTGGCTTCTGACATCAGAATTCAACAACCCTCATAAACAAGTATTTAAAAAAATTAATTAGTTAATTTGTCATTAAGTACGTCCGTTTTTAAATATTTTACTAATAGTTTATTTTTTTCTTTAAAGGCCGTTTCCCGGGCGAACGCTCAGAACCGGCAACGCAACACAAGGAACCATCATGCCGGTTCTAGAGCGTTCGCTGTCTTCATAGACGAGGCGGCCAGGGAACATTCAGAAGTTAACCGGTACGTCTATACGTACGAGAATGCATATCTTGACGTTTTTAAATTTTTAATTTTACTTATATATATGTCAAAATGTTAATTAATCATTTTTTTCCTATCCAATTAGGCGAAGGTGAGGGAGGCTAGTGACGAGGTGATGAGTGCTATAGTGAGGGAGGCATGGCCGGACACGCAGGAGGAAGAGATGTCCGAAGCCATGTCCCGGATCGACACTTCGGATCTGAGGGTTGGGACGAGGATCATGGGTATAGCCTTCCCACCACGAGGAAACAACTTCTACTGCCGGGGTCTAGGAAAGAAGGGCGAGGGGGTCCTGAAGACCACTCTAGCATTTCAACGAAAGGCAGCCTCGACCAGCAGTAAGACGACTCAGCTAAAGTCGGAAGTTGAGAGACTACGGGAACAACAAGCTGCTCAGGCTGCCGCTCATGCCGCCCAGATCGCTGCCCAGACAACCTATACTGCCGCGGTATATGCCACCTAGCAGGCCCAGCAGCAGCATATATTCCAGTACTTGCAGGAGTTTACAGCTGCCCAGCTTCAGGGACTTCCGGCTCCGCCCATGCCTACGCCTATACCGCTACCTCAGCCGCCGCAACCTCCTCCGCAGCAACCCCCATAATCGGATATTGATTTAGAAAATCTAGATTTTGTGTAGTTAATCAATTATATAGTTTTATGTGCTTGTTGTTGGTTATATGGAATTGTTTTGGTGTATTTTGTAGCTTGCTTGGAATGGTAATTTAGAAATTTCGGGTTTTTTTTTTTACTAGAATAGACTTATAGCTGACGAAACATGTAAGATATTTGTCGGCTATAGTATTTTTAATTTTTTTTAATAAGGTTTAGCCGACGAATTATGACATGTTTCGTCGGCTAAACCCTTCTAACGCCAACGAAACAGACTATATTTCGTCGACTTACATTATTTTTTTAATTTTTTATTACATACTTTAGCTGACGAATATCTTAAATGTTTCGTCGGCTAAAGTCTCAGACTATGGTCGACAAAACATTTAAGATATTCCTCGGCTAAATTCTGGAAAGATAGCCGACGACGTCTTCAAGTTTCGTCGGCTAAAGTAATCACTGACAACTCTTTCCCGACGAAACCAAAGCCGACGAAGGCTCGTCGGCTAAGATCTTAGCCGACGAATTAAGCTAACAGGAAAAACTTTTTCGTCAGCTAAAGTACTTGTCCTGGTAGTGAATGTCTTGTTGCAAGCACCCTATGTTTTCTAATCCTCCTGAGTTTACTCCCAGAAAGTCAAACTGTGTACATGTAGGTACATTGACTTCAGTCAGTTGCTTCGATAATGATTTATGAATTGTAGAAACCTCACGGTGAATCTTTGTCAAATATTGTCTTCATGGGCTGGTTAAAGGATGGTTGTGACCCTTAACAAAAATAGTGACAACATATTTACCAATCTTGGCACGTCTTACAACTGCTATTCTTGCCTTGCAATTTTCTCTTGTTTGATTCTGATTTCTTTTCTTTCCTGTTACCTTTGACATTCCTTCTTTAGAGCACGCATACTCCTTCCGTACAATCACACAATTCTTCTTCTCGCTAACAAAATTTGTGACATTAACCCCTGCTTCTTTTGCATAGCTTTTGTAAAACGTCTCAACATCTTGTAGTGTTTGAAATTCTTGGTTCTTTCACTACTAGAAAATCGATCAATAGGCACAGATCAATAGGCACAGACGAGGTTGTCCGTACCCTTATAGACATAAAAGGGACAGATATGAGATGTCCGTCCCTAAATTTCTCCAAAATCTCTTACCACGCACCTATACACAAATTGACCACGGATGTCCGTCCCTAGAGTGACAATATAGCCACAGATTTCATAAACCGTCCCCAAATTTCTCTCCCAAAATATGAGAGAATAGAAAAATCCTGAGTTCCTAACAATCTAGCGACAATTTCACACGGACAATTTACGCATCCGTCCCCTATTTTGCCAGTGAAGAGGTATATGAACCCTATTTTGCCAGATGACGTGGTATATGAAACGGTTAATTTCTCTTTTGTCCCAATATTTGAGAGAAAATGGCACACTCTTATTTTTGTTGTCTTTTTTTTGGCTGCACCTTTTTTTTTTTTGGTAAACAAAATTGATTAAAGGTAAATAAAATTATAATTGAGAGGCAGGAGTTGCACACCCTTATATAGGCTCTAACCCATAACTAAATCCTATTTAGAATAGAACTAGGAAATAACAAAATCTATTGGAACTAGAAATTCTTATTGAATCATAAATCATAATCCTAAGAATAATAGGAAACTTAAACTTGCTTACGACGTTGATGTTCCAGCTGCTCCTCGAACTCTTCTGCAAGTCGTTCTACATCAGTCTCCCCCACTTGAGAAGAACTCGTCCTCGAGTTGAAATCAGGATATGAATTAGCATGGTCATCTGCCCGAAATTCATGGATATCACTTACATTGAAGGTCTTCAAAATTCCCATTGATTCAGGCAAGTCAATGACGTAAGCATTATCATTGATCTTTCGTAGCACTTTGTATGGACCATATTTGCGAGGTTGAAGCTTGTTATAAGTGCCAGCGGGAAACCTTTCTTTGCGCTAGTAGATCATAACATAATCGCCTTCTTTGAACACCTTCTCTCACCATATTAACTGCTTTATATTTTGCATTGCTTGCCTCAAGCTTCAGTTTGACTTGTTCTTGAACTCCATGCACGTCCTTAGCCATAGACTCGGCTGCCACACTAAAGCCTTTGTCTCTTGGTATATTTTTAAGATCAACAACATGCTTCGGTGGGGAGACATACACCACAGAGAACGGAGTCTTTCCAATTGAACGATGTATGGAGTTGTTGTATGCAAACTCAACTTGCGGTAAGACGTAATCCCATTTTTTTGGTTTATCTCCACAAGTACTCCGTATCATATTTCTCAATGTTCGATTCGGAACCTCGGTTTGACCATCAGTTTGCGGATGAGCGGTGCTACTACGATTAAGAGCAATCCCAAATATCTTCCACAATGTAATCCAAAAGTGACTTAGGAACTTAGTATCTCGATCGGAAGTGATGCTACGAGGTACCCCATGCAGACGAACAACTTCTCGAAAGAACAACTTGGCAATATGAGAAGCATCAGAGGTCTTCGGCAAGGAATGAAATGTGTCATTTTAGAAAACCTATCAACCATCACAAAGACGGAGTCGACCCCACATTGTGTTCGAGTAACCCCAAAATGAAATCCATGCTAAGATCTTCCCAAATGCCGTCAGAAACCGGTAGAGGCTTATAAAGACCGGTTTTTGTGATTGTCCTTTCGAAGCTTGACATATATAGCACTTCCGGATAATGTTACCAACATCTTTCTTTAATTGAGGCCAATAGTATCTCTCTTCCAACTTGCAATTGTTTTGTCTCTACCAAGATGACCACTTAACCCACCACCATGCAAATCACATACCAACATCTCTCTTAATGAAGATTGGGGTATGCATAGTTTGTTGCCACGGAAGAGATAACCTTCATTTAAAAAGAAGTCACTGCATGGTTCATGCTTTATGCACTTGCTTCAAATCTCTCTGAAGTCGTCGTCATCCGCATATAGTTCCTTCAAAAATTCGAACCCTATAACTTCTTGTGACAACGTCACTAATAATTGGCTCCTTCGACTTAATGCATCGGCCACTCGATTTAACATTCCGGACTTGTGCTCACTTCCAGGACAAGCACTTTAGCTTAATTCGTCGGCTAAGATCTTAGCCGACGAGCCTTCGTCGGGAAAGAGTCGTCGGCGATTACTTTAGCCGACAAAATTAGAAGACGTCGTCGGCTATTGTCCTAGTATTTAGCCGACGAAACTAGAAGACGTCGTCGACTATTGTCCCAGAATTTAGCCGACGAATATCTTAAATGTTTCGTCGGCCATAGTTTGAGACTTTAGCCCACGAAGCATTTAAGATATTCGTCGGCTAAAGTATGTAATAAAAATTTAAAAAAATAACTATAGCCGACGAAATATAGTCTATTTCGTCGGCGTTAGAAGGGTTTACCCGACGAAACATTCCATAATTCGTCGGCTAAACCATATTAAAAAAATTAAAAATACTATAGCCGACGAATATCTTACATGTTTCGTCGGCTATAAGTCCATTCCAGTAAAAAAAAAACCCGAAATTTCTAAATTACTATTCCAAGCAAGCTGTAAAATACACCAAAACAATTTCATATAACCAACAACAAGCACATAAAACTATATAATTGATTAACTACACAAAATCTAGATTTTCTAAATCAATATCCGATTCTGGGGGCTGCTGCGGAGGAGGTTGCGGCGGCTGAGGTAGCGGTATAGGCGTAGGCATGGGCGGAGCCAGAAGTCCCTGAAGCTGGGCAGCTGTAAACTCCTGCAAGTACTGGAATATATGCTGCTGCTGGGCCTGCTGGGTGGCATATACCGCGGCAATATAGTTTTCTGGGCAGCGATCTGGGCGGCATGAGCGGCAGCCTGAGCATCTTGTTGTTCTTGTAGTCTCTCAACTTCCGACTCTAGCTCAGTCGTCCTACTGCTGGTCGAGGCTGCCTTTCGTTGAAATGCTAGAGTGTCTTCAGGACCCCCTCGCCCTTCTTTCCTAGACCCCGGCAGTAGAAGTTGTTTCCTTGTGGTGGGAAGGCTATGCCTATGATCCTCGCCCTAACCCTCACATCCGAAGTGTCGATCCGGGACATGGCTTCAGACATCTCTTCCTCCTGCGTGTCCGGCCATGCCTCCCTCACTATAGCACTCATCACCTCGTCACTAGCCTCCCTCACGTTCGCCTAATTGGATAGGAAAAAAATGATTAATTAACATTTTGACATATATATAAGTAAAATTAAAAATTTAAAAACGTAAGATGACTTACAATATCCTCCTGGGCTTCAGGATATGCATTCTCGTACGTATAGACGTACCGGTTGACTTCTAAATGTTCCCTGACCGCCTCATCCATGAAGACAGCGAACGCTCTAGAACCGGCATGATGGTTCCTTGTGTTGCGCTGCCGGTTCTAAGCGTTCGCTTGAGAAACGGCCTTCAAAGAAAAAAATAAACTATTAGTAAAATATTTAAAAATAGACGTACTTAATGACAAATTAACTAATTAATTTTTTTAAATACCTGTTTATGAGGGTTGTTGAATTCTGATGTCAGAAGCCAACGCCACTTGTACTCCCTGTACTGGAACTCAGCAGGGGTACCAGAACGTGCGTTCCCGTGCGTAGTCCAATGGGTCCGCAACTCGTTCTTCCACTCCTTATACCTACAGATACAACAAAAATATTAGAAATATTATTAATATCACATACAATTTTATTTTTTCATTAACTTCCCAATGTACCTTCCCCCATGCACAACGTCAGCCCAGCTGTTCTTCAGGTGCTCGGGAACGTCAAACCACACTTGCATTTAACCGTTTATTAGTTTAGTTTTTTGAGAAATCAACAATGTAATACATAATATTATTGAGGCATTTTGTAAACTCACCGACATCCCATTGTGGATCATGTCATTAACCTCCTGTGGGACCTCGCCCCAGTCTGACCACAACATAGGGACTCTATCCCTAATGACTCTCCCACGCGGCCGGAGCACGTCCTCGACTTCCCGCCTGATACTATGTGGCCATCCCCGTCAATATCGATGACGATCCTCCCTAAGGTATTGACGGTCTTCTCGAGAGCCTTCCCTGTGATGGGGCCTCTCTTCTTCTTTGTTGGGTTTGCTCCGACGGTGCCTATCACATGATAAACCAAATTGATTATTAAAATCGGAGACCCTTTATTATTAATTATAAGAAAACAATCATTCATCTTTCATTACCTGAGGGCGATGCGGCGGACGCGACGGATTTCGTCCCTGTCGTCGATGATGATACCCTCGCGGAAATAAGAGGTGTATCAAAAGGCACGAACCGGTACGCCGCTGATGGAGCCACTGGCGGGGGCAGTGGATAAATCGGCATCCCTGAGCCATCGACTGCAGGTAAGGCCGGTATCATCCGCGGAAGGAACAGATGAGGCGGCGGCATCTGTACCCCAGATGACGCACCATCCGAAGCAGTAGGACCCGGAGTGGGCGCCCAGTGTATCTCAGGAATACGGGGTGCAGACACCTCTGTCTGGGTCTGAGGCCACAACTGCCTCGAGGAATGAGGGACGCCCCACTGCCTCGATGAAGGGCACCTCTGGCTGCCACGAGGAATGAGAAACGCTCGGCTGCCTCTGCGCCGTCTCCAGAAGGGTCGCACGTCTGGGTATCATGGGGCCCTGAAACGACGTTTGAGGGTTGCTAGAGGTTCCTCAGACGATTCGGACCTTTGACCCTTCGAACCCGTGGTCGATCTAAAATTATCGTTCGTTCTGTTTAAAATATTAATTTGAATCAAGGCTGAGGCATGGGCGGATACACTCAGTGGGCTGTATAGGCTCCAGCCTAGACAGTTTTTTAGAGAAAAAAAACCCTCAAGTAGAGGTATATTTACTTGTGCAGCCATTACCCATATCAGAAAATAAAAAAATAAAAACTAGTAGGCAGCTTCTACTCTTCACACTATGACACAACCATTCTCCATTTCTCCTATACTCATTTTTCGCTATTGTTAGTTCTTCTATCAACATTAGAGCCCATTTATCATATCTTTAAAACCCATTCAATGTTGCTCGTTAATTCATCTACTATCTATTACTCATTTGTTCCCCGTGTTGTATATATGAGCGAATTGGAAACTCATCAGACAACTGCAAAGCTATGGAGCGCGGTGAAAATAATATTGCATTACACAAGTCAGTCTTTGCAAGAAGAAGCAGCAGACAACTACAAAGCTAGAAAATTTCACTTCTCAAATTCAAACTTTGACAAATTCCTAACCCAAAAAATATGCACATAATTCATAGCCAATAAATTTGCATCATGTAATGTCCCAATTGCTTGAATCAGCACATCCTCATTTTTACTTCTAGAACTTCCAGTTCGGTACCTTATTCATCTTAACGATTAAGTTAGCATTCGGCTAGAAAGATATATAATCACTAGTTACTCAATACAGCAAACACAGCAAGCAACAAACTTGACCAATCACAACAGATAAGCAAAACTCCCCAAACATAAAAAGAGTCTAAATTCAATTGAAAAAACGATCAAACCACAAAATCAAGATGAAGCAAAATACCAGAAAGGACAAACCTTTGATCAGTTCTCAGTGGTCTGCACTCTACAGCCGAGCAGCAGAGCAGCTGAGCAGGTGGGCGAGTAGACTTCAGTAGACGAGCGACGGCATCATGGCGAGGTGGGCGAGCAGACTGCAGACGCGAGACGAAGATGAGGAAGATAGTGAGGATGGTGAAGAGGAGGAGGGATCGGGGCTGGAGCAGAACGGGGATGGCTCGAGGAGGCGGCTCGAGGACGGCTCGAGGAGGCTGTGGAGGGCTCGAGGAGGCGGTGGAGGCTGTGGAGCACGGTGAGGGCTCGAGGAGGTGGGTTAGGGTTTTTTGGAGCGCTATAGAGGTTGTCGAGCGCTGCGTTTAATTATATACCCTATACCTTTAGCCGACGAAATTTTTACTTCGTCGGCTAACACTACCAGGACAAGCACTTTAGCCCACGAAAAAGTTTCGTCGGCCTGTTAGCTTAATTCTTAGCCGACGAGCCATCGTCGGCTAAGATTGCGTCGGGAAAAGGTCGTCGGCGATGACTTTAGCCGACGAAATTTTTTTTTCGTCGGCTATAGTCCCACAGTTAGCCGACGAAAAACATGTCGTCGGTTTTTCTCCCAGACTTTAGCCGACGAAACAATTAAGATATTTGTCGGCTAAAGTGTGTAATACACAATTAAAAAATAACTATAGCCGACGAAATATACTATATTTCGTCGGCTAAACCTTATAAAAAAATTAAAAAAAGAACTGTAGCCGACGAAATATACTATATTTCGTCGGCTAAACCTTATAAAAATTTTAAAAAAAAACTATAGCCGACGAAATATAGTATACTTCGTCGGCTAAACCTTATAAAAAAATTAAAAAAGAACTATAGCCGACGAAATATGCTATAATTCGTCGGCTTAACCTTATAAAAAAAATTAAAAAATACTATAGCCGACGAATATAATATTTAAATATCGTCGGCTAAAGTTGCTGGTTTTTGAAAAAAAAAACTGCAGAAACTTTCGGCCACCTCCAATCACGACCAAAATTTGACAGAATCTTCCTCTGAACATTTCGAACAACTTTCTAGAAGAAGTCGAAGCCTAATTCTAAGCCTAAACAGGTCAATTGAATCAAAATATAAAAATCTCCAATTTTAAACCCTAAAAACTTCAAATCTTCGATTCTCTTCACACACACCGAATCGAGCTACCAAATTCTAGGGAATGTAGTACTAATCAAACTCAACTTATCCATATATAGAACTCACCAAATGGTGACCTAAGGAAGGAGAATTTCGATCGACACCGAATCCGAACCGGCGGAGTTTTGGAGCTCGATTTATCCCTCACGGCGGCGCCACTCGATGCACCACCTATCCAGCAATTAAGTAGAGACGACGGCGAAGCTTTTGGGACAAGTGTGGCGATCTCCGGTGGCTTAACGGCGGAGCTAGGCCGAGAATAAAATCTGGCAGATAATAGACTTCTTATCTTCGGTACAACTCCTATATAAAAAACTTTAGCCGACGAAATTCTTTATTTTCGTCGGCTAAACTCTTTTGAAAATTTTGGTTAACCGCGAAAAAAATTTGGTTGAAAATTTTGAAAATTTTCGACTTTAGCCGACGACTTTTCAAATATTTTCGTCGGCTAAAGTCCTTTGAAAATTTTCCACCAAATTTGGTTTACCGCCCAAAAAATTTTGAAATTTTTTGACCTTAATCGACGACTTTTTTAATATCTCATCGGCTAAAGTCTATAAATTCACAAAAACGCTCATATTTCCCCGTATATTACGTAGTTTGGTCAAACCTTCCACATGAAAAACTCTCACGTAGATGAGACGCAACCGCCTATATAAAAATTTTGAGACATTTACCTTCCGACGATAGGGCTCCCCATAGGGAATAATAACTGTAAATAGGGTTGACCGCTACTATCGGCATCGAGACGTTACCCGATTTACGTGATTTTTGAACCATAGCCGTATTTCACCATTATGAACACATCTTATTTCACAATATTTTTGATAATTTTGCTTCTTATGTAGAGTTGGTTCACAAAGTTGTATAACCTACTAAACAAGTTATACAACATTAGTAGACACGTTGTGATTCCGATGACTAAAATTTACAAACCAAAATTCGACCATCAGATATGATCATTATGACGAAAGATGTCTATGGTAAAAAATTCAACTGGATCCGACAACGTTAAGGGCTCGATCGAAACGGTCAACCCTAATCCATCGTTACTTATCACACGAAAACGCTCATATCTCCCTCTATATCTATATTACATAGTTTGGTCAAACCTTCCACACGAAAAACTCTCACGTAGATGAGACGCAACCGCCCATATAAAAATTTGAGACATTTACCTTCCGACGATAGGGCTCCCCATAGGTAATAATAACGGTAAATAGTAAGACATGTTGTGATTCCGATGACTAAAATTTACAAACCAAAATTCGACCGTCAGATATGATCATTATGAAGAAATATGTCTGTGGTAAAAAATTCAACTGGATTCGACAACGTTAAGGGCTCGATCGAAACGGTCAACTTTAATCGGAAATAAGAAAACTGCATTTTGAAGCCCTAAACGGACTCGGATGGCCAAAAAGACATATATTTCATGGCAATAGCGATGAGTTTGACTCGTAGGGCCGTTACGCTTCCGGAAAGGGTAAATTGCATTGACCCGCAACTATCGGAATACCGAGACTTTACCGGAATACCGTGATTTTTCAACCGCAGATGTATTTCACCATTCTGGTCATATCTTATTTCACGACTTTTTTGCGTTTGAAGGTTCTACGTATAGTTTTTTTTCCTAGATGAGTTGTTGTCCAGATCTGCAAATATAAGACACGAAAGCCGACGAAATTATATTTTTCGTGGGCTAAACTTTTCAAATTTCGTCAGCTAAAGTTTTAAAAATTTCGTCGGCTAAACTTTTAAAACTTTTGTCGGCTAAACTTTTAAAAATTTCGTCGGCTAAAGTTCACAAACTATAGCCGACGAAAAAAATTATTCAGCCGACGAAATTAAAATTTCATCGGCTAAAGTTGACCATAGCCGACGAAAATTTTAAATTAGCAGACGAAGAAAAATTCGTCGGCCTGGTTTTTTTTATTTTTGAGGGTGCACAAGGTTGACTACTTTCCACACGTCACCCTTAGCAAGGTCATCAAGATAAAACACTTGTTTTACCGATACGGCAAAAAAAAACTTGTCATCTTCGTAACAACTTGTAGTAGTGTTCACCGATAATATTCCGTACTGATCGGTCTTCATGCTTTACGGCCTAGTATCAAACCATCTACACTTGAAGAGGTGCACTGTCATACCTTGCCCATAAACGAGTTCCACCACTGAATGGAGAACACCGTAATAGTCAACTCCATTCCGCCTACCATGCGCCATCACCCCAAAATTCTGTGTTCTCCGTCTGCTGTCTCTCTGTTCACATATAAATTGCAAGCCATTCACCTTGCACATCAGATAAACTCTTGACATTATCGGCTTCATTGCTAGAAGTCTTATTTCGTGCGACCAATTTGGGTGACAATCAAATTTAATATGGTTCATCTGCAACCAACCATTCAACTGTAAATATGGATAATTATACAAAAAACATAAATACGTACATAAATATTAAATTACGTACCCAGCCGCCAAAATAGTTTGCGAACTCTCTGTTGTGGTACTCGAGATCACCTTGAATGGCTGGACAATATAGATGGCTGTCTTTCCAGTATTCAACTTCTGGATAGTTAATCTGTCACATCCCGACCCTTAAATTTTTACCTTATTTACTAGCTTGGTTATAATAATAATTTTACCGTCTCCGACATTGACATATAGTTTAATTAGTCCCTAGAGGGGTTTTGAGGGACGATTATTCCGGAGAGTTATTCGTAGGAGAAAAATGTGTCGACGGTAAAAAATGGTAAATTTTAGTTACTAAAAGGTAATTTTTAATAGGCTATTTTATTTTGGGGTGTTAAATTGATGAAGTTGGGTATTTTTTTTATGTTGGGCCGGGTTGGTGTGAGGCCCAAACCCATCTTTTCTTTTTCTTTTCTCTTCTCCCTTTCTCTCTCTTCTCTCTCTTTCTCTCCCGATGCTCTCCCTCTCTTCTCCCGCTACCGGATTTCTTCCATCTCCGACCGACGCCGTCCGGCCAAGCCAGGCCGCCGCACCGGTCCCGTTCGGACTGCCGCCGCCTCCTCTCCTCGCCTGGACTATGACCGGGCCAGTTGCACCGCCGAACGGGGAGGAAACTTCCCTAGCAGCCGGTTGCCCCTTTCGCCGGATCTCCCTCCTCCAGCGACCAAAGCCGGTGATCTTTGGCTCGTTTTGTAGCTCTCCTCCCGTGCAACAACCCCTCCAAAAGGCTCGATCCCTCTTAAGCTCGGTAAGGAGAAATTCGAAGTTGAAATTCTAGGGCTTTTAGGATGTTTTCGTTCGATTGACCTAGTTAGGCTTGAAATTGGACTTAGTGATAGTTATGAAAGTTGTTTGGGATGATGAGAGGAAGATTTTGTTAAAATTTGGTAGAATTTGGACGTCGCCGGAATCGGCCTCCGGCCGCCGCCGCCGCCGGAGCCGCCGCCGCCGCTGTTTTGGGGTTTTGTATAATTTTAAATGTGTAATAATTAGAGGAGTTTAATGAAGTGAATTGTGAAATTTTCGGACGAGTTTTGAATAGGTTTGTGAATTTCCGAAGTTTGGTATTTTGACAGTTAAACAATGTAAAATCCGACCGTAGGATTTAAATCAATTTCTGGGAAAGGTTGTTTTTATGACTGCCGAGTTTGATATTAAAGTTTGGATCGTTTCGATTTAAGAATATCGAAGTTAGGCAATGATGAGCGTATTTATGGCTCTCGATTAATTTTGCCTATTTTATGAATACTAGATTTTAGTTAGTAAATTAATTATATATTTGGAACAGGACGTGAGGAGACTCAAATTGGAGAGACCTCGGATCGACGTCAGGCTTAGGCCTAAAGTTGTGAGTGGACCTTTGTTTTAAATAAAAAGCATGCGATGAATGATTTTATTAATCATTTATTTCTTCTGATGAGATTATTGATTTCTCGGCTATTTGGCAATTTTTCCTCCTTTGGAGAGATCCCGAAAATGAGATTTTCGGTGGATATGTATTTTGGATGTTTATGAGTATAGTATATAAATAAATGCTAGCTAGCTATATGTGTTTTTTCACCATACTGAGGTAAAATTCCATTATGGTGCGACGTGAGCGTTAGACGCAATCGTCGTAGCTCTATATAAATATAATAATTTATATAGGGGATATGCGCGTATATATATATACACCGTTTTTTCGGTCATAATGAGGAAACATACTATTATGACGCAACGTGAGCGTTAGACGCCAGCGTTGTAGCCTTGTATGAATTTCTATTTTTTTTTTTTTCTAAATTGTTTCTAGGATTCATACAAGGAGTCTGATGAGTGTAAATACATACGAATATATGATTATATATAGTTAGCCTGAGAGGCTTCATTTTATTTGAGTTGGTGACTGGCTAGTGCTAGTCGTAAAATTGTCAGATTATGAATTGAGCGTTTTTGAGCTGTCGCATGCATTATATTTTCTATGAAATTAAAATGGGAATGCATAAATAGTTTATTATTAAATTATTTTTGTCCACTCACTCTAACGTTATTAAATGTCTTCCCCTAGGCCCTTCGTTTTAAAATGCCCAGTCTGCAGGATTGCATAGTTGAGATCGGACGTACATGGAGAAGAGGCATAGTCAATAGTATAGCTTCCGCTCTTTTCTATTTATTTCTAGTTGATTTCCTCTCAAATAGAGTTGTTCTGAATATGTTGGTTATAGGATCTTTGTTAAATTTTTTTTGGGAGATGTTGTGATTTGTGGGGAGCACGAAGGCTCCAGGAGTCTATAAGGTTGGATTTGGAACCTTTAGACGTGTTTGCAGGTTTCTATTAGAAGGGTTGTCCATTTCCAAGGGAGGTTGTACCAAATTTAGCGGTAAATCTTTCCTTGGAGGTGGTCCCCGCACGATTTACTCCGGGTTTAGGGTGAAATTCGGTGTCATAATCAATACCCACCAGTGGGCAATGACTAGCTCATGTGGTTGCAACTTGTAGGAGTCTGGCAAAATTCCATAAACTTCAACATCACTAGAGAGTATAGAAAGATTGAACTTGTCATGACATGCATCTGGAACATCACTGGCAGGAAAATCACTGATGGTACCAACAACCATGACATGCATCTGGAACATCTCATGCATGTACTTGTCATAAGTGGGATGACCAACGTCCCAAAAAACTTAAGCTCTTCAATCAAAGGTCTCAAATACATATCGAGACACTTCCCTGGATAACCGGGCCCCAGAATCAACAAACTCAACATATTGTATTCCTTCTTCATGCACATCCATGGAGGAAGGTTGTACGGTACCAAAATCACCGGCCATACACTGTGTTGAAGACTCATGTTGCCAAAAGTGTTGAACTCATAGGATGAGAGCCCGAGCCTCACATTTCGGACCTCTGACGCAAAATGAGGAAACTCCATGTCTATATGCTTCCAAGCTTCCCCGTCAGCAGGGTGTATAAGGGTATCTTCGTCATGCAATTCCCTATCAGCGTGTCATCTCATAGCTTTGGTCATGTGTGAAGACATATACAATCGCTCCAGCCTATCCCTCAACGGGAAATACCGAAGTACCTTCACAGGTTTCCTAATGTCTGCAGAAGTCAGCTTATACCTGTCAGTGTGACATACCGGACATGCGTGAAGGCCACCAAGGTCATTCCCTTCTCGATCTTTACCCCAGAAGAGAACACAGTCATATATGCATGCATGGATCTTGATGTAGGAAAGCCCAAGATCTTTCAGGATACATCAGACCTTATGATGAGTGGTAGGAAGACGATGACCGTGGGGCAGCATCGAATCAGTGTACTGTAGATAATCATCAACAGCCTTCACGGTCGATTTTGTCTCAACTTTAATCTTCATTACGTCCATCACATTTTCAAGAACGGTCTTCTGACAATAGGGGTACACAGGGGTCTGTTAGAAAGCAAGCAGTTTGTTGTACTTGTCAATACCAGTAATGTTGACAACTCTAGGGAAGGGCTGCACCGGCTCAGGCATATACTGTCCTTGAGCGAATACACCGCTCTCATAAGGAAACATGTCGTTGATGAAGGCCGTTGTTGGATCGTTGGATCGTTGGATGTACTGCCCGTCTCAGAAAAGTGCCCATGATCATGCGGACCCCCTGATGATGTTTCACCGTGATATAACCAACATGTGTACTTCTCCCAAAACCCGTTACTCTTCAAGTGCTGTCATACTTTGTCAATCGCAAATCGATGCATATCGCTACCACACTGACATTTCATGCATGGGCAATAGAAAATTGTATTCCCGTTAGCATTAGCCAACGCATATTCCAAAAAAGTCATAACTCCTTTACCATATCTTTTGTCCCATTTTGGAAGCGAAATCCAATTAACTTTTATCCATATCCTGAAAATATAACAAAATATATATGTATAACTCTAATTAATTAAATTTCATATATAAAATCTCAATTCATTTAGTATTCTACGTACTACAACTAATTAATAACAAATTAATTAACACATATATATATACTTAATAATTACATAACAATATTATATATCAACATCATCACAAAATCATCATCAACTCATATATATCATCAACAACTTCATACCATCAACACAATATTATAAATTAATTAACATATATATATATATATATATATATATCTACTACTTATTAACAACAACTTCATATATATTATCAAATCATCAACCAAATCGATCAACACATATATATATATATATATATATATATATATATACATCCAACATACTCAAAATCGATCAACTCAATCACACTCAAAATTGATCAACTCAAATAAAACTCAAAATCAACATATATACACATATACATACCTATATATAGCTCCACAAACTAATTATGGACAAATTTTGACAACACCCAAATCTTTTCTCCCGTTTTTTTTCTCAGATGAGCTACTGTCCAAATCTGCAAATATAAGATTTCGTCGGCTAAACTTTTATATAGTCGTTGGCTAAAGTTCACAGACTATAGCCGATGAAAAATATTATTTAGCCGACGAAGAAAAATTTCGTCGACTAACGTGGGCTTTAGCCAACGGAAAAATAATTCGTCAGTTTGATTTTTTTATTTTCATCGGCTAAAGCCTTTCTTCTGGTAGTGGCTTAATTACAAAAGGAAACTTATGTAAGAACGTAGCCCACGAACATGCATCTTGCTCACATTCTTTTGGCTATTAATATACTTCAAAGCTTGATGATTGGTGTAGAGAACAAATTCACGTTGCACCAAGTAGTGCTCCCATTGTTTTAATGCCCGAACCACGGCATAAAATTCTTGATCATAGGTACTCCACTTTTGTCGAGCTTCGCTAAGCTTTTCACTAAAATATGCAACTGGCTTTCTTTCTTCAGATAAAACTGCACCAACTCCTACGCCACATGCATCACACTCCACCTCAAAAACTTTATCAAAATCTGGTAAGGCTAATACTAGAGCTTTGCATAATTTATGCTTGATCAAGGCAAAACTCTTCTCTTGCTCTTCTCCTCATTGAAATTTTCCTTTCTTGAGGCATTCGGTAAGAGGTGCGGTAATGGCACTGAAATTTGGAACAAACCGCCGATAAAACGTTGCTAAACCATGAAAACTTCGTACTTCGCTAACGGTTTTCGGAGTAGGCCATTCCTTAATTGCCTTCACTTTATCTTCATCCACATGTATTCCTTCAAAGCTCACTACATACCCCAAGAATAACAATTTTTCGGTGAGGAAAGAACACTTCTTCAGGTTGATGTATAACTGATTATATTGAAGAACCTCAAGGACTTGTCTAATATGCTTGAGGTGCTCTTCTTCAGAAATGCTATAGATGAGAATGTCATCGAAGTAGACGACCACAGGCTTTCCAATATATGGGCGCAATACTTGGTTCATGAGATGCATAAAAGTGCTCGGGGCGTTGGAAAGTCCAAACGACGTCACCAACCATTCATATAAGCCATCTTTGCTCTTAAAAGCTGTTTTCCATTCATCTCCGGGTCTAATGAATTTGATGGTATCCACTCCGCAAATCAATTTCAGAGAAGAACTTTGATCCTCCAAGAACATCGAGCATGTCTTCCAAATGTGGAATTGGAAACCTGTACCAAATGGTGATCTTATTGATGGCGCGACTATCAACACACATACGCCAGTTGCTGTCTTTCTTTGGTACCAGTAACACAGGAACTGCACAAGGGCTTATGCTTTCACGAATGAACCCCTTTCGTAATAAGTCTTCGATTTTCTCCCTCAAAATTTCATTCTCCTTCGGACTCATGCGGTAGTGAGGAAGATTAGGGAAGCTAGCTCCTAGAATTAAATCAATTCGATGTTGAATATTTCTCATCGGTGGTAGCTCATCTGGTAAATCTTCTGACATCAACTTCTGGAAATCACTAATTATATGCTTCACCTTTTCCAGAACTTGTGCCTCCATTACTTCTTGTTCAGTGGTGTAGAGACCTTTCATCACAATAGGACAATAAACAAGTGCTTCCTTAATTCCATCTTCAAGCTCTCGTTCAGAACTTGATAAAGTGAGAAAGTTTGTTGTCTTCATCTTTCCATCATAATTAATTTCATGCGGGATACTAGGCTTCAAGACAATCTTGTTTTTTTTTCCACAAAAAGCTGTAGGTATTCTTGTACCCATCAAATGCCACTCTTACGTCATACTGCCACGGCCTTCCAAGCAGAATATGAGAGGCGTTCATGTCTACAACATCACACACCACCTCGTCCTTATATGGTCTTATAGTTATGGAAACTTTGCAAGTTTCTGTCACAGGCTCCATAGGTCCCTTTTTAATCCAACCAACGGAATAAGGTGTCGGATGTTTTGTTGTAGGAAGCTAGAAACAGTCGATCACTCTCTTGCACACGAAGTTCTCACAACTACCAGTGTCAATTATTAGATTGCATGCCATGCCACCAATGATACACTTAGTGCAAAATATGTTATGCCTTTGCGTGTCGGGTCCTTGCTTTGCTAATAGAAGCCGTTGGCAAACTAGGAACTGCGGAATGTCATCAAAATCTTGGCCTTCGATTTCAGTAGTTGCAATCTCATCCTGCTCTTCATCATCTTCATGTTCTTCCACATAATGCAATCCCCTTGGGTTGGGACACTTGTTGGAAGTATGACCAGGCATAAAACATCGATTACACTTTTCTCCCCTTGGTTTGGCATAGTCCCCTAAGCTGCCAGGTTGCTCTTGTTTTCGAAACGGAACAGTAGCTTTTCCTCGGTCTCCACTACTTGTTTCTGTTCTAACTTGTTGCTCTCTTGTAGGCTCTTTAATTTGCAATCCTTTTAAAGTAGATGGTTCAGGCCAATTTTTGCGATAACTCATGGTAGTCTGCTGCTTAACTTTACTACTTGCCAGTAGAGTTTCTGTTTTTAGAGCTAAGTTCATGGCTTCCGCTAGAGTCCATATTGTCTGCAACCCTATCTTTTCTCGAATTTTCGACTTCAAACCATGTAGATACCTTGCAACTTTCTGAGTCTCTCTTTCTTCAAGTCTGTTTCGCTCGCTAAGTCGCATAAACTCATGGTTATAATCAAACACAGACCGATTATTCTAAGTGCAGTCATAACATTTTTCAAACAAAGTCTGCTCATAATCTCGAGGTAGGAAACGTCCCCTAAGAAGGGCTTTCATCTTTCGCCATGTTTTGACAGGTTCTCTTCCTTGTCAAACGTGAGACCCTGCAAATCATCCCATCAACAGCCGGCTGTGCTTTTTAACTTCCAGGCAACCGTCTTCACTTGCTTATTTTCTGGAACATCCATTAAACTGAAAAACCTATCCACTTATGAAAGCCAATCAAGAAACTCTTCAATTTGTAAGTTTCCATAGAAGAAAGATATGTCTGCTTTCATTCAGTAATTTTCTTCATGGCGATTTTGTTGTCGATTGTTTGGTGGGTCCCTTTCTTCTTCTTCCTCAGAATCATAGTTTTGTTCTTGACGACGGCGTTGGCCTCGGGCAAATCCTCCAGCTCGCACCTCCATCGTAAGCTGCTGCACAAGAGTTGTTCAATTTGCCAAAGTATTGTTGGTGTCTTGACGAAATTTCCCAATATCTTGTTTCATAGCAGTAATCTCCAGACCAACGTCGGCGAGTGTTGCGACAGGAACCTCTGCTTCGTCATCTGACATCGATCCAGGCGAGACCAGGCTCTGATGCCACCTAACGTAGTGAAAGCTATAGGTAGAAGGGTGAGCTCGGTAGACAAGTGTC
The DNA here is from genome assembly GCA_010134655.1 of Fragaria nilgerrensis. NCBI lineage: Eukaryota > Viridiplantae > Streptophyta > Magnoliopsida > Rosales > Rosaceae > Fragaria > Fragaria nilgerrensis. The sequence continues at coordinate 19,557,949 of CM020980.1, forward strand.
GAACCGAATTTGAAGGTGATAAGTGAGATAAATCTGTGAGTTTTCTGAAATATTATTGAATTGTTGAATGCCTAATACAACATAAAGGGTGCCTTATATAGGCTCTAACCCATGACTAAATCCTATTTAGAATAGAAATCTATTGGAACTAGAAATTCTTATTGAATCATAAAATCATAATCCTAAGAATAATAGGAAACTTAAACTTGCTTACGACATTGATGTTCCAGCTGCTCCTCGAACTCTTCTGCAAGTCGTTCTACATCATCTTCATTGGCAAAATAGGGGACGATCTGTTTCTCTTCATTTCAGATAGAAGAAAAATCTACAAATCCACGCTGAAAGGCTTATGCCCAACGACATACCACCAAAATTTCTGAAGCAAGTTGTCAAGTAAGCTCTCTACCTAGTGGTAATTTGAGAACTTATATGGCTTCACCTTATGTGAATCAAAGATTGAGGCTGTTGAATAATTGTTTTTTTCAAGTTTGTTGAATGATATATGAGAATACCCATTGGTTGAATCTGTTGGATAGACAATTTTTGGAAGTTGAGCAATCAAAATAATGAGTGAGAACCTGTCTGTGCCCATAATCATCTCACATAGTGGCATTGTGGCTTAATCTCAAACCTTTAAATTAATTTAAATAAGATGCAAGAGCGGCAAAAATGAGGGGGAATGGGTCAAGCCAAGGTCAAGCGGCAAAAAAGAAAAATTGAAATGGTGAAATAATTATTAATTTAATGACCACTATACCATTATGGTAAAAAATAATTGAGAACCACTAATAAGGGAGATAAGTTTTCGATCGGTGAAAGAGATAAGATCTATATCTCTTCTAGTAGATCTCTTCTAGTCGACTACCCCATAATACCCTAAACCGATCCAAAGGCATGGATTCCACTACCCCCTAATCCATTCATAAGATTGACTAACCCCTCAAAAAACCCAAATCGCTATTACCCTATGAAGCAAACCTTTCTGGCTTTCATAGAGTTCAGTTCTCAGTTACCTATGATCATCTGATTACATCTTGGTGGATCTATCTCCAACAGATACACAAAGAGGTAAGAAACTCATATTTTTTATACAATGAATTACACACCACTAGTCATGTCAATCGTTGAACTCCTTCTCAATCTAGATGTGGATATGTGCAAAATCAGATTCTAGTTTTATCCCAACTGCTTGTTATCCCAACTCACCTTGCACCGATTGAGATTTGACGACGGCGACGGCGACGGCGATGGCGAAGACTGAAGTACCGAGTGCGAGAGAGAGAGAGTTCACACTTCGCAAGTTCGCAGAGAGTGAGAGAGACTGAGAGAGATCGAAGAAGTGAAGAGCGGCTATGATAGAATTAGGGTTAAGTGGTTAACAACTTACCACATATCAGACGGTGTAGATTAACTCACACCACATTAATTTTTTTAAACGGGACGAGCCGGGCCTAAACGGGATCCAGCTAACAAGGCCCGATCCCGAACCCGATTTTTTAAAACGGGACGGGATCGGGACGGGCCTTCAATATTTAAAACGAAGTCCCGTCTCGTCCCATGAATTTTAGGGACGGGATCGGGATGGGCCTTCGGGACCGGTTTCGGATGCCCACCTCTAGCTTCTAGCATAATGGATTATAATGACATTATTTAAATTGGTGTAACCATAACGTTTCTATCATAAATTCTGCAATAATTTGGCCCATATTTCTTGTAGCATAATCTATGTGTTATAACTTAGTAAATGCTTCCAGCATTACATGTCCTTAAATGACATTGAATTTGACACAATTCAAATTTATAACTGACAAAACGTATATATTAAGTTACAATTAAGTAACATAATTAACGTTGAAATGCCGTTATACCGACGTAACATGTATTAATGCAGTTTATTCAAACTCATTAAAAGCAATATTAATTCCTTCTTATCACTAAATGCTTCAGGCATAATTAATATGGAATATAGGTAACGTCTGCTATAGTGGTAAACCGTTAACAGTTACAAGCACTACTTCCGGAATGCATGCATGATCCTGAGTTTGGATGTCATGAAAAACTATACTTTTTGCTGATCCATGTGCCTCTTTGTCTGCACTACTAGGCAGTTGTGAAGGCGGATTTCGGTGGCTACTGGCCTCCGTAGTGATTTTCCTTTTGGTGCTATATTTTCCTTTTCCAATTCTCATAACATAAGAAAACTTATATGACATTTCATGTTCATATGTATTAACCAAATAGACTAATAAAATATATTTGGTGCTCATGCATCGTAGAAGGATTTTTCAATATGCAACCAAAGGTAATAAGCATGAAATCACAAGATTGAAACATAAACAACATATGGTTCATGCTTTAGGGTGGTTTTTCATGTAATCAAGGTTTGAAAGAAACATGAATTATAATAGAATTTAGAAAACTTTACTTGATGCAGAGCGAATCAATGAGTGTTCATCTTATATGTCAGAACCAAGAATATTGATGGACTAAACTTCTAATCCAATCGGAGAGCTTGTGTGATTGAAATTCTGAACCATGTTGAATGATTCTTCTATCGATTGATCAACGGTCTCTCTTCCATGCTACATAAAAACTACCTTAGCGTTAAAACTATTCATGTTGATAATGTGTTGTAAAACAAAAGTAAAAGAGATTAAGAAATGAGAGAAACAACTAAGAGAATGAGGGAATATGTTGTCTATCATTGAGTTGAGAACTCTCTCTTATATAGAGATGATGCCATGATGTAAATTACAATAACAACCCTAGCCGGCTTATTACAAGAATGTCCATTAACTAAACTATTTACAACAAAATAACAGATTATTATTAGTTTTCGATATTGAGGGTATTTTAGGCAGTTTGAGATGTGTATTTAGTATAATATTGAAATGAAAAACTAGATGGGTAGTGTATTAAGTAAGGGGTGTGTTAAGAGATTAGATATATGTATTTAAAATTACTCATAGTTTTTTTTTTAAATTTTTTTTTTCTGAAGAAATGGATGCATTCCATTAACGGCTAATGAGTCAACTGGGAGTTAAAACTCTAATACAAGTCCTATGTATGGTCAAGCCGGAGCTAATCTCCTATACAAACTCAAAGATCCCATATTTAAAAAACTAATAAACTTCAGTGTTTATTATACAAGCTCTTCCCGCTTTGGCAGCATAGAAAGTCAAGAGAGTTGTGCCAGAGAAATGGTATATTTACTAATCACGGCCTACTCTCCTTTGTGAGCAAAAGGAACACCTTGGGGCACAAATGGAGTCATGGCATCCGAGACGCTTAAGCAGATTGTAGACGCAAAAGGGAGAACGGTTGCCCAGGTATATATGTTAGGCGTTAGCTATTCCAGTATTGTTTTGGTTATATTGTCAATTAGAAATATACAATTTCTGGTATGAAAGTCTGATGACTATATTTAGTTTGGTTACATGATGTAGGTTTCTCTGAGGTGGGCATACGAGCAAGGGGTGAGTTTGCTGGTGAAAAGCTTTGGTAAGGATAGGATTGCTGAGAATAAAGACATATTTGAGTGGGCTCTTTGTCCAGAGGAGGTGGAGAAGATGAATCAAATTCGACAAAAAAAAAGGATTTTCAGGATTCGAGTTCCTCGCGGATCATGGCCCTTACAAGACTCTTGAGGAGTTGTGGGATGGAGAGATTTAACCATCATAAATCACACTAGACGCATGCATAAGAGTACTCTTGGTGCTTTTTCATAGTTTCATGTGCAAGTAATAATCCCATGGCTAGCTAGCTAGCTGGGAATTTAGTAACCAATTTCATATATATATATATATATATATATATATATATATATATATATATATATATACACACACAGTTCTTATCAAGAGCGAAACTTCACTTTAAAATTAAAGTGTGAAGTTCCTTATTTGACTCATTTTTCGGTCATATTTCCACATCTCCACCGTTCAGTTTGTAGAACTTATGCATAGATCACTCTTGCCAAGCTTCATCCAAATTGGTAATCGTTAAGGTACCGAATTATATTAAATCAACGAACGGACCATAAATCTGTCTATTCAGAACTGTTTGTGTAAATAACGATTATGAAAACCCAAACGATCATCAAATTCAATGAAACTTGGCAGAAGTGATCTATGCATTAGATTCTAGAAACTGAATGATGGAGATGTGGAAATATGACCGAAAAGTGAGTCAAATAAGGAACTTCACACTTTAATTTCAGAACGAAGCTTCGCTCTGGATAGGGACTGTGTATATATATATATATATATATATAAATTGGTTACTAAATTCCCAGCTAGCTAGCTAGCCATGGGATTATTACTTGCACATGAAACTATGAAAAAGTTTCGCTCTAGATAGGGACTATATATATATATATATATATATATATATATATATATATATATATATATATATATATATATATATATATATATATATGAAATTGGTTACTAAATTATATATATATATATATATATATGAAATTGGTTACTAAATTCCCAGCTAGCTAGCTAGCCATGGGATTATTACTTGCACATGAAACTATGAAAAAGCACCAAGAGTACTCTTATGCATGCGTCTAGTGTGATTTATGATGGTTAAATCTCTCCATCCCACAACTCCTCAAGAGTCTTGTAAGGGCCAGGAACTCGAATCCTGAAAATCCTTTTTTTTTGTCGAATTTGATTCATCTTCTCCACCTCCTCTGGACAAAGAGCCCACTCATATATATATATATATATATATATATATATATATATATACATACACAGTCCTTATCCAGAGCGAAGCTTCGCTCTGAAATTAACGTGCGAAGGTCCTTATTTGACTCACTTTTCGATCATATTTTTCGATCATACCCAGTCAGTATCTGGATACATATCATATGATCATCCTTACAAAGTTTCATCCAGTTTGGTGACCGTTTAAGCCTCCATAATCATGATTTACTCCAACGGTTCTACTTGGACAGATTTTGTTCTATTGATTTATTTTATCTGATTCGGTATGCAAACGATCACCAAACTGGATGAAACTTTGTAAGGATGATCATATGATATGTATCCAGATACTGACCGGGTATGATCGAAAAATATGACAGAAAAGTGAGTCAAATAAGGACCTTTGCACGTTAATTTTAGAGCGAAGCTTCGCTCTAGATAGGGACTGTATATATATACATATATATATATATATATCAGAGCCAAAACGGCCTGATATAGTTAATCAATCAAAAACCTCCAACCCCAGGTGGCGGACTACCGTCCAGGAGTGGCTCTGGAGTTTATCTCCCGTCATTTATATTAACTTCTCAATCCCCAGGTGGCGGACTACCGCCTAAGAGTGGATCTTGAGTTGATCTATTTTCTTTACTTATTTTGTGAAGTGTTTTGATTCCTGTCCCTTAATTTTAAAGATTTCATTTTTATTTTCTTTTCCTTATCTTCCTTTAAGCCTGTTATTATCTTCAACCAAACAATAAGTCCAGGTCCAAATACTAAGTCTCAGGTGAGGCATGAGCGGATGCGGCATGAGCGGTGTAGAGTGAGTAATAGTCGTTAGGATCTTAAGCCAAGGATCTTAAATCCTCTTATCCTTTTAGTTTCGGCCTAGTTTTCTCTTCTCTTCCCAAAAATGAGTCGATTATTTAGATCTAACTCAGTCACTTCTAGGTCATCTAGATCCTCCCTCAATAGAATCTCAAATATAGTCAACGAAGAACAAATAGAGTTTCAGTCAAATGATAACATAGATATGAACGACTGGAATATTCCTAGAGTCCCTAGTCATGAAATTTATAAGAAAAAATGGAGTCTTTCTTCATTCAAAAGTGAACACCATATTGAAACCGTAGAACAAGTTTATGCCCTTAGTAAACATCATGAAACTTGCCAACTTTTTAGTCCCGAGTCAATTAAGAAACATAGAAAAGATAGTCATAATTTCCTTCATATTGGATTCGTCTAGATCGGTGTTAAACCTTTAACTAGAAAAAGGTCTTAATGCCTCCATTCTTTTATGTTTAAGAGATGCAAGGTTTACTGATTTTAATGACAGTACCCTTGGATTAATTGAGTCAAGTCTGTTTAATAGTCCAGTTCATTTCAATTGTTTCCCAGATTTTACCATTAGCCTTAGTGACCCTCATATCCTAAAAGCTTTAACCCTAAATGTTAAAACTTCAAGCTATAATATTCTTGAAGGAACCCAACCTTTAGCCTTAATATATAGAATTCATTATAAAGTCACTGGTACAAATATGAATTTCCAAGCTATTAGTAAAAGCCCCAAAAACCAGAGTCTCTTAATTCAAAGCAATCAAGAAAACGCTAATATTAGCGTTCCACACACAATCAAATGGTCAGATGTCCATCTTCCTTCTGAATGGTCTCTCACTAGTGAAAACCAACCATCCAATGCGCAACATAGTCTTTCTGATTTAGATTGCATCCAACAATTTAATGATGGTACAGTAAGAATTAATTTTCAAAATTCTAGGATAAGTCAAAACTCAAGAATCCAAGAAATAGGAAATTCCTCCAGACAATCTTTCGCCACTGCTAGACATTTATTTGCTGGCTCCATTACAGCTGAAACAATGTCTAGACGAGATTATGATTTGGATAAAGAAATTAAAAACATTAGAATCAGAGAACTCGAAGAAGAATTGCAAAAACTCAAAATTAAACACATTAGAACTACTTCCCAAGTTAGTTACCCAAATTATACAGAAAATGAATCTCAAAATATTTCAGCTACAGATGAAGATCAAACTTCTCCAACTGCTTTTGATTTTTTAGTTACTCCCCCACTAAATCCTCAATTAAGCACACTTACCCAACCTTTCGTAATCAACTATTCTAGACTAGACAAACATCTTGAATCAAAAGAAAATATCCTTAGGAGAAACCTCTATAGGATGAAGTTTCCTTTCATAGATCAACGAAAACAATTATTTCGTGATTGGCAAACATTTATGCTTGGAACAAAGTCTGAAATATTCTTTCTTAATTTTATAAATCAACTAAACAACCCAAAAAATATTCAAACATTAACAAAAGCAAGATGGAAAACCTCCACTAGCTCTGTCGTTTCTAGTCATCCTCCGGTTGAAACAATAATAATTGATCATCTTAACAGTCCAATCATAGCCTCATCTTTTAAAATCGCTGTAGAAGATATATATATATAGACTAGAAAATTAACCTAGAAACTAAAAAAATTATTGAACAAAATAATTACACAAATCAAAGCCTAGTGACCATAGGAGCACAGTTAGATAAAATAGAAACATAGGTTGACAACATATCCTCTAAAGTCAATATTCTACCACAACCTAAACCAAAAACTTCTTTAGTTCACTCATCCTGAAGCCTACTTCTTCGATCCAAAAAATCGAACAGATGTTACAAAATTTAAAAGCTGAAACACCTGAATCCAGTAGAATTACAGTAATTCATACCCAACAAACCTCTTCATCCATTTCATTCGATAGTGATTCTAGTAACACTAGCCAAATTACAGAATTAAACCAGATACTTCAAACTTTAAATATAGACATAATAGTTCATCCAAAAAAGCGACATTTTAAAACTTGGACAAAACGTCCTCTCCCTTTAGATATACAATGTAGTAATCATCTTAATAATCAATTCTCAGTTTCTTCTGATAAAACTTATAAATGGACCATTGATAATTTATCAGAACAAGAAATCTTAAATAAATTACATCACATGTCTATGGCAGCCAATAGCTATGTCACTAATCATAATTTCAGCCAGCCTGAAATCATTGACATACTTTCAACAGGATTTACAGGAATGTTTCATTCCTGGTGGGAAAAATATCTCACTCCTGATTCTAGATCATCCATTAAACATGCTATCAAACGTGATGAAGATGGAACTCCCATCTTTGACGATCGTACATGAATGGGCATTTCTGATGCTATTAATACCTTATTTTACACAATCATCCAACATTTCATAGGGACCCCTAGTCATATTACATCCAGAATTCATGATCAACTCAGTAACCTTAGGTGTCCAACCTTAAGTGATTTTAAATGGTACAAATATGTTTTTATTTCTTGAGTTATGCTTAGAGACGATAGTAACCAACCATTTTAGAAAGAAAAATTCATAAATAGTCTTCCAAATTATTTGCTCATAAAATCATGCAAGTCCTTAGTAATGAAACATGTCACATTAACTACGATTCTTTAACTTGTGGAAATATAATTACAGTTATCCAAAAAGAAGGAATAAAAATGTGTATAGATATGAAACTAAATGCTCAAATGAAATCAGATAAGAAAACAGCTAAATATGAATTAGGAAATTTTTGTGAACAATATGGCTTACCTCCCTTACCTCCTTCAAGGAGAAAAAAGGCAAGCAATAAATTTCTCCATATCATCCGAAAAGAAAATTTACACCTTATAAAAGTAAGAATTAAATTCAGTTTACCCCCCTAATCTTTGGTATCAAAATCAGTTTAGTCCTGCAACTTTTTTTTAAATCAGTTCGCCCCTTCAACTTTCGTAAACACATATGTTTTGTCTAATTTTTGAATTCCCCTTAAAATATGATATCAGCAAACTGATAAGGGGACCCATTTTTAACAAAATGTCTAAAATGCCCTTGATTTCTTTTCTTTTTTCAGATTAATTGGAACTTAAAATAAAAGGAAATAAAAGCTACATATGCTCATTCCATCATTTTTGATGTTACAGACCTATTTTGTGGTTGATTTTGTTTTGTTGTTAGGACCAGTTTTTTCTTTGCCAAATAAATGTATTTTTTTTAATTTTCTTTAATAATATCTTCTTAAATTGACTATTTTACCCTTCAGTTTGGTGAAAATTGGTCCCCTTTTCAGTTTGGTGACGTCATATTTTGAGATGAATTCAAAAATTGGACCAAACTGATATGTTTACGAAAGTTGAAGGGGCAAACTGATTTAAAAAAAAAGTTGCAGGACTGAACGGATTTGGACACCAAAAATTAGGGCGGTAAACTGAATTTAATTATAAAAGTAATTTTGAGCCAAACAAATTTTATTCCAAAAACAAATTTCAAAAAAATTGGTCCAAGAAACCAAATCACCAACTAAAAAGTAAATCTTTCGATAAAAGTAAAACTGAATGTTTTAAATGTAATAAGACCGGTCACTTTGCAAATAACTGTCCAGTTTAAAATACTATTAATCAACTAAAAATCAGTCAAGAAGAAAAATAGAAATTTATACAAGCTTTAGAATTACGAAATACTGATTCAGAAAATAAAATGAGCGAAGAAGACATGACATTGATGGAATCCTCTTCCTCTGAATCCAATGAACATTCTTTCTCAGATATTACTTTTGGGTGTAAGGATGCATGTAATTGTAAAACAATAAATGTTCTTTCAAAGCATGAAGAACAAGAAGAACTGTTAATTGATTTAATAAGTAAAATAGATAATCCTGAGCTTAAAGCTGAGTACCTTAAAAAATTAATTACCCAAGAAAATATAGTCAATCCTCCCCCACAAAAAATTAGCCTTACTACAACTTTTGATAAATTTTCTATTAGTGAAAAAGAAATAACAATCCAAGATTTGCAACATGAGGTCAAAACAATCAAGAGTCAAATACATACTTTAAAACAAACGCATTTAGAACTTACAAATGACAATAAAGAAATTAAACAAGAATTAAACTTACTAAAAATAAATAATCAATTTCTTAAATTACAAGATCCCCCTAAAAATCCTTTTCTAGATCATTTTTCTGAAAATAATGAAGCTGAAACTTCTGAAAACAATACTATTAGTACCATACGTCAAATCCTGCTTAAAAAATGGTACACTAATGTCCAACTCAAAATAAAAGATTTCCAAATAACAATAACAGCCCTTATTGATTCCGGTGCAAATCTTAACTGCATCCAGGAAGGATTAATACCTTCAAAATATTATGAAAAAACAAAAGAATCTTTATGGTCAGCCAATGGAACAAAAATGGATATTAAATATGAAATTCCTAAAGCCCATATATGCCAAAATAATATTTGTTTTAAAACTCCACTTGTCTTAGTAAAAAATTTAACCGATAAAGTAATTTTAGGACTCCCTTTCATTACTTTAATTTACACTTTCAAAACCGAATATGATGGTATTATCACCTACCCTTTTGATGAAACAGTTAAATTTACTTTTCTTTCTAACCCTGAAATTCATACCCTAAAGGCATTCCAAGAAAATAATATTTCAAAAACTCTTAATTGCATTCAAGCAAAGAATAAACAAATAACCTTTCTTCAAGAAGAAATTAATTTCAAAAGAATCGAAAATCAACTCCAAAACTCTTTTCTTCAGCAAAAAATCAAAACTTTTGAAGAAAAAATTATCAAAGAAATATGTACGTTCTGATATTCCTACTGCCTTTTGGCATGGAAAAAAAACATATTGTTTCTCTTCCTTACATTAAAGATTTTAATGAGAAAAATATCCCTACTAAAGCTCGTCCAATCCAAATGAGTCATGAGATTATGAACTTTTGTAAAAATGAAATCATTGATTTACTCAACAAAGATATTATTTGTCCTAGTAAATCCCTTTGGTCTTGCCCAGCTTTCTATGTTCAGAAAAATGCTGAACTCGAAAGAGGAACTCCTCGGTTAGTTATTAACTACAAACCTCTTAACACAGTCCTGGAATGGATCAGGTATCCTATTCCCAATAAACGAGATCTCATTAACAGGTTAAACAAATCTGTTATCTTTAGTAAATTTGATATGAAGTCAGGATTTTGGCAGATCCAAATCAATGAAACTGACAAATACAAAACGGCATTTGTCACACCCTTTGGTCATTATGAATGGAATGTTATGCCATTCGGCTTAAAGAATGCTCCTAGTGAATTTCAAAACATAATGAACGATATATTCAATCCTTATAGTCATTTTTCCATCGTCTACATAGATGATGTTTTAATCTTTTCACAATCAATTGATCAACAATGGAAGCATTTACACCAATTCTTTTCCATAATAAAGAATAATGGTTTAGTTGTTTCTGCCTCAAAAATCAAATTATTTCAAACCAATATTCGTTTTCTTGGATTTAATATTCACCCACTCCAAATTAGACCCATTGATAGAGCAATACAATTTGCTGATAAATTCCCATATATCATTTTAGATAAAAATCAATTACAAAGATTCTTAGGATCTTTAAATTATGTGGCTGATTTTTACAAAAACCTTAGGAAACATTGCAAACCTCTATTTGATAGATTACAAAAAAACCCTTCTCCCTGGACATCAGTTCATACATCTTTGGTTAAAGAAATAAAAAGTCATGTTAAAATGTCCCATGCTTAGGTATCCCTCTGTCTGATTCCTATAAAATAGTAGAAACTGATGCCTTTGAAATAGGTTATGGAGGTATCCTCAAACAACAAGTTTTCCTCAATCATCCAGAAAAAATTGTCCGATTTCATTCTGGAATCTGGAACCCAGCTCAATCAAATTATAGTATTATTAAGAAAGAAATTTTATCAATTGTATTATGTATTAGTAAATTTCAAGATGATTTATTAAATCAAAAATTTTAGTCCGAGTTGATTGTAAAAGTGCAAAAGATGTTTTAGAAAAAGATGTTCAAAACATTGCTAGTAAACAAATCTTTGCCCGTTGGCAAACAATCTTGAGTATTTTTGATTTTAAATTGCATTCATTAAAGGAAGCGACAATCATATCCCAGATTTCCTAACTCGTGAATTTCTACAGGGCACCAAAACATGAAGCCTAGTTCATCCAAAAGGAGAAATCCCAGAAAATCAGTAGCTACGTCATCTTCCCTAGTTAAGAAAGAATAACCTGAGTCAAAACCCAGCATAGTTCATTATGCAAGTCATCCTCCTATTTCATTAGTCAATCAGTATAGTGTTCTTGGTAGCACCCTCAGTTTAATGAAACCCAATTACCAGTCCGCTTCAGTAAACCAATATGACCCCTACAAAACAGACTCCTCATCCAACCTTCCAGTCAATTACAAAAAATCATCTCCTTACTTTGACAAGACTGAACATTTCCTGTTTTACATTGAATCTTCTATGAGTCATATAAAAAATCTCATTTTCTGATACGAGCACAAAGTGCTATATTTATAATGTATTTCCTTCCCTATTTAGCTATGATATTTTCATAATAAAGCCATTTCTAACATGTTTTGTTACTGTGAAGGCAAAAGAGCATAAAAGCAGAAAAGGATGCTAAAACCAGCAATTAAAGAGAAATCCTAGTCAAACTAGGAAACAATTCCGACCGAAGGAAGGAATCTCACTAGGTGCAGAAATGGGTAAATCAAAGGATAAGTCATTTAGGAAACTTTCCTATTTCAAAATGGGAAACTTGCCTATTTCATTTTAAGAAACTTTCTTATTTTGATTTAGGAAACTTATTATATGTGAAACTTTCCTATTCGGACTTTCCTTAATCATTTTTGAGAAACCTTCTATTTTGGTGAGACAAGAAATTGAGTAAAAGAAGGAAAGGAAATTAAAGAGTTGATTTGCTGGAGGTGTCAGAGGCAAAGAAGGAAACCAGAAATATCTAGAGATTTCTGGACGAAATTTAGGAGCCCAAACATGGATTTTATGACTGCAGCAAATTGATAGGAATCTCCCTCAAATCATGAAATCCTTAATTGATTGAGAATCAGAAAATAAGGGAGTTATTTGTTATTCCTTTTATTAAGATTCCTGATTGGTACATAATTATGCCCTAATCTGATTTCCATAAATTACAGGACTAATTGTGTGCAGCAGGAAAGGAAAAGATCGAAAATCTTCCTCAAGGATATGATTGACGTAGAAGAAAATAAGGAGGAGATTTTCTTGCTGATTAAGACATGCACCTGGTTGCTATTTAAGCTACATTCATGGAATTATTGCGCCAGACTTTTAATTCAAGATATTAACGCAATTATTCCAGACCATTGGATCAGAAGTTGATCAAGGGCTTGGAGAAGACCTAGGGCTTGGTCTGTTCACTATAAATAGAGACTCTATGTTTCACAATTTTTGGTCGTTCATTCACATAAAAACTAGAGAAAACCCTAGCAGTAGCCGAGCCTCCTCTTCTCCACCTTTGCTGAGTTCATCCTCCCTTGCCAAGCCTTGAAGGACTTCTCCATGAAGGCAGCAACGTTGGTGACTTGAAGCATTGAAGCCGAGCATCCCTTTGGCATCATCAAGCTTTCTTGGAGATCGATCAAAGTGTAAACCTGCCTTTACTTTTGTATAGACTTCTCTAGCAATTTTAATAGCATGTTTCGGATGTTAAGTTTGAGTTTTGGGAGCATGTTTTGTTTGCTTTTGTGTTCTTTGGATTCACAATTTTATAAAGCATGTTAGTATTTCGTTTATGATTTTCCTATGATCTGTTCTTGCAAATTTTTGTTCATTGAAAGTTTGCGTTTTTGTTTAAATTACTAAAGCTAGAATGCATGCTAGCTGATTGCCATGATTTGTGCTAAGCTTCTTCAAGTAAGTATAGATCTAAAGTGGTGGAAACTATGTAATAATGGTTGAAAACGTAAACTACAACGTTTGCATGTTACGACTTCTCGGATATGTGTTTGTTGTTCAATCTCATTCTAATAAATCGTAATGACTCATGTTTAGTGTGGACGGGTACATAGAGTCGACGCTAGGTATCGATCGCAGCCTTTGCATGAAATGTTCTAAGTTCTAGACTTCTCTGTGCTTAGACAATTAAAGTAGAATTAATGGGATACAATGACTTCTTCAAGCTTGTGTTTCGAGATTGTTTCTTTGAATTAGAATTTGCATGATTTCAGATTATTGGGAATGAAACTTGACATTGATGTGTGGTTATAATTTGAATCTATCTCTGTTTGAAATGTTGAATGAACCGATCACTTGTATATATAGTTTAGCTTTTATTTTCTGTTTTAGTAGGAACATAGAACAAACCTTCAAACCCCCCCCCTTTTTATCTACTGTACCATGTGTATATTTGTAATTGAATACTTGTAAATACTTATAGTTACTGATTCTTGAGTGTAACCATGACTGCAGGAGCGCCCTTTAGGTCCCCGGATTGATCGAACCCTATTTGCCAATACTACATTCTGATAAAAAAAGAGTTTTTAAATTACGCGCCCGGAAACGAGCACGTCATTTTCTTAGTAAAAAGCTATTTTGGCCCAAATTCTCATTACCTTCTAAGTAAACCTCTAGCATTCTATAAAGACATTATGTATAAATCCCAGTCATTATCTATTAAACCAATCCATGACCCAAAAGACCCATCTAAAATATTAGACCATTCCCTCTACATAATCCGAATCATTTCATTATCTCAATGGGGTGATTCCCCTTCTACTCCCCATAAATTAGACACACTCATATTCAGTTATCATGATTACATTGAAGCATGGAGTAAAATATTCCTCCACCAAACAGAAGATTTCAGCCATTCATGGTTCCTCAATTTTGATAGAAAATTCAGTCGCCAATTCCCTATGTGGTTCGGTAATTGGTGGAATGATCATGGATGCCCTTATGACCTTCTCCTCCCAAATCTCCAGAATGCAGTCACTAAATTTGCTTCAGTTATGACATTCTCAGAATATCAGAAAAGGTTTCCCCCTACTCTCCAATTCATGGCTAAATATAAAATCTCTTGGATTTTCAAATGGCAATATAAAATTGAATCTGAAGATCACATGGTCTTAAGACAACTCTTAGTCAAATGGTGGGATAAATTCAATACTGAAAGAGTTTTATCTCAATTCAGTGAAGAATTTTCAGTTATTCCATCCAGTTCTGGAGTCCCGGTTTCTATTCAGCCGGATTCTCCGATCCTAGTCAATCCCTCAGTTAAAATCCCAGACCACTCAGTCACCATCCTCTTCCAAGAAAAAAGCCTCCAGTTCACCATCATCCTCCAAAGCAGAAGAATTAAAAGAATTGGCTAAACAATTACTACAACAAGCGGCCAGTTTATCTACAGATGATGAAGGGGAACACTCTCCATCAGAATCATCATCAGCTCCAAGCGATCAAGGTTCTCCCAGTCATCCGACCAGGTGGGCCGATTATGAAGATAGTCAAGATCCATATGCTGAGTTTGTTTAGTCATGTCTAGCCCAAAAGCAAAATCAGGCCTATTAAAGTCCCAGTCAAAATTCCCACCGAAAGTACCAGCAGTGAATTGGCAGACAAGTTACTATTCAACAACAGTAAAATCTGTGACCGACAAGTTACTATTCATCAACAGTGAACAGTCACTTTTTACTTTTTACTATTCATCACTTTGTAATTTCTATTTATAATCGCCTCTGGCTTCATAGTGAGGCAGGCTTCATTTTTCTCCTCTCCTCTCCTCTCCTGTCTCTCTCTCTCTCTCCAGTAAACTTAGGTTAGCATACAAAAGAGCTCTTGCTCTTACACATTCATTGATTTAAACTAGTAAGTTGTACTCCGTTATTCAGTATAGGTTTGTGTGTGTGTATATATATATATATATATATATATAGCGTTTCTCAGCTGCGGACGTTCGCATTTAATCTTACAGTGCAGATTTTCACTTTACACTCACTTTTCAATCAAATTTTCACATCTCTACCGTCTAGTATTTAGATACTAATGTATAGATCATGTTTACAAAATTTCAGCTAATTTGGTTATCATTAAGGCACTCAAAATCAACATGAACGGTTCAAGTTCGACAGAATTATGTTTATCCACAGAAAAACGCAGTTTGAGTGCTTTAATGATAACCAAATTAGCTGAAATTTTGCAGAGATGATCTATACATTAGTATCTAAATACTAGACGGTGGAGATGTGAAAATTCGATTGAAAAGTAAGTGTAAAGTGGAAATCCGTACCGTAAGAATAAATGCGGACATCTATATATATATATATATATATATATATATATATATATATATATATATATATATATATATATATATATATCGATCCTTGACATCTCTTTCTATAATAACTTACCATGTCCTTTTCTATATAAAGTGGAGCGATAAGTGAGTCTCTTAAAGATTCAAAGGCATATCAGATCCAAGGCCGGCCCTGGGTATAGGCCTAGTAGGCCGTTGCCTAGAGCCCCCAATTCACAAGGGCCCCCGAAAAAAAAAAACCCAATATCAATATATATTAAAAAAAAAAGAAGTAATAGTGTTATATATATACAAGAGAACGACAACAGATGGTTGGTTCTTTACAAACTAATCCTAAATCCCCGACTCTTTGCGGCTGCATGCGCGTGGGTGACTGGGTGGGTAAGTGGTCCTCTTCTTCGTCTTCTACAATAACTCTGTTCCTTATTTGATTATTATTATTGTTATCTTCTTTAGTTCTTTGTCTTCATCTATGCCTTGTCCTCAATTGGATTATTGATGAACATCAATTTCTTTTTCTCTGGCAGATTTGGGAATTGGGCAAGATTGAAAGAGCAATTCGATTCAACTATTGAACTTAACTCGTGGGTAATTCTTCTTAGCAATTTACAAACTCTTTCTAATAATCTTTATTGTTTTTTCTTAGTTTGAGTGATCACTGATGTTTTAGCAATTGACATAATGATATGCAACTGTAGGGAGCCCCATTTTTGTCTTACAATTGTAGAGAGAAAGAAAAATTACGATTTTATTAAAAGGTAGGGAGCCAAATTTTTGTTCTTCGCCTAGAGCCCCAAAAACTCAGGGCCAGCCCTGATCAGATCCTATAAGACACAAAATCTGAGTGTCGGTGGTGCATGAAAAGGATGAATGCAATATAAAGTGGGATATATAGCACGCCATTTTCATAGTTGCTGCCCATATTTCTCATCTTTTTCACTCGTATTTCCCGATCAGACCATGAAGTAAGAACATGCATGGCTGAATTACTGGTTCACATTCACGTTGCTAGTTCAATAAAGAAAAAAGACAAAATGTATTTATATTGTAATGTTAATCTATGAGAGGTTTCATTACTTCCACAAATTTCTCATCCTCACAGAAAAAAAAAACATATAATTCATCTCTAACCGTTTGTTAGGGTTTCGAAAACGGCTAAATCTACCTGACTTCTATCATGACAGAAAACCAGTTGCTTCATCCCACAAATGATGGCGCTGTGTCACGACTGTCGGAATCGACCATGGTCTCGCTGGGTGTTGTAGGTCAGGTGGCTTTAATCATTTGCGTTTTGTTTTTCTATCGTCTGATGCTTGTCAGGTACGTTCTGTGTTAGCGGAGTTTGGTTCGGATCAGGATTGGATTTGTTTGAAGTGTGTACAAGTGCTACTAGGGAGAGGGAGGGTAATTCCTTTGTTTTAAAAATTCTGGATAATCCGTGTTCCGGAGACAACGTTTTTGGTCACAGTCTCATAGAGATATGGATTTTAAGCTCGCATATCTCATGGATGGGATGGGTGGTAATGATGCTGATGACATCGTTTGGAAGCCACGAAGGACTGGCGGAGTTCAACGCTTTGATACGGATGCATACGGATGCATATGTTGTGCTAGAAGATGACGGTGGTTTGCTGATGGTTGACATCGGTGAATTGGATCATGACGATATCTGACATGCCGGCCCCTAGATTTCTGTTAACCCAGACCAATCCGTACGTGGACTAAGAATTGCCCCGTATGTTTCTCCACTTATTTGGGTCCCATGTAGAACCCATGGCTAACCTAGATCAATTTCTAATTGTTGCATGTATTTTTGAGTCTTTGCCATACTCCAACCCAGCCTTTCACTCTTTTGCTGCATGTGCTCTTAGGCTTGGTTCTGGACTATGTGCTAGAATTGAGTGAACATGACCTTGTGCTTTCTTAGCTAGGGGAGCAGAGGAGGGTGGTTTGTCATCCTCTACTTCAAATGTAGTATGATTTTACTCGGTCGTAGTGTGCCTATTAGAGCAAATGCATCATTAATCCTTAATCTGCACTAATACACTATTCATTCAAATCAGTCTTTGATCTTTGGTTCGTCAATACAACAATATCAATTAAAGAACCAATTACTATTTATATGTTATAAAAATATATTTTTATTGATAAACAATTACTTTATTATTATTATTGAGATACAAGTGCAGATGAGTGTGCAACAAAAGATATCTGACATGTCGGCCCCTAGATTTCTGTTAACCCAGACCAATCCGTACGTAGACTAAGAATTGCCCCGTATGTTTCCCCACTTATTTGGGTCCCATGTAGAACCCATGGCTAACCTAGATCAATTCCTAATTGCTGCATGCATTTTTTAGTCTTTGCCATACTCCAACCCAGCCTTTCACTCTTCTGCTGCATGTGCTCTTAGGCTTGGTTGTGGACTATGTGCTGGAATTGAGTGAACATGACCTTGTGCTTTCTTAGCTAGGGGAGCAGAGGAGGGTGGTTTGTCATCCTCTACTTCAAATGTATTATGATTTTACTCGGTCGTAGTGTGCCTATTAGAGAAAATGCATCATTAATCCTTAACCTGCACTAATACACTATTCATTCAAATCAGTCTTTGATCTTTGGTTCGTCAATACAACAATATCAATTAAAGAACCAATTACTATTTATATGTTATAAAAATATATTTTTATTGATAAACAATTACTTTATTATTATTATTGAGATACAAGTGCAGATGAGTGTGCAACAAAAGATATCTGACATGTCGGCCCCTAGATTTCTGTTAACCCAGACCAATCCGTACGTAGACTAAGAATTGCCCCGTATGTTTCCCCACTTATTTGGGTCCCATGTAGAACCCAAGGCTAACCTAGATCAATTCCTAATTGCTGCATGCATTTTTTAGTCTTTGCCATACACCAACCCAGCCTTTCACTCTTCTGCTGCATGTGCTCTTAGGCTTGGTTGTGGACTATGTGCTGGAATTGAGTGAACATGACCTTGTGCTTTCTTAGCTAGGGGAGCAGAGGAGGGTGGTTTGTCATCCTCTACTCCAAATGCAGTATGATTTTACTCGGTCGCAGTGTGCCTATTAGAGCAAATGCATCATTAATCCTTAACCTAGACTAATACACTATTCATTCAAATCAGTCTTTGATCTTTGGTTCGTCAATACAACAATATCAATTAAAAAACCAATTACTATTTATATGTTATAAAAATATATTTTATTGATAAACAATTACTTTATTATTATTATTGAGATACAAGTGCAGATGAGTGTGCAACAAAAGATATCACTACAACACACATTGTAATTTCTGACAATGAAAATTGTCGGTAAAAGCCGTTTTCTCGTCGGAAATACTATTTTCAACGAAATAGTTCTCGTCGGAAGGCGTCGCTAATACTCCCCTGAGAAATACTATCTTTCCGACGAATCGTCGGAAATTCTTCCTTATTTTCAACGAAAGTACCCGTCGGATATTGGTCGGAACTTATTATTTGTTTCGTCCAAAACTAAGTTGTCGGTAACTCGTCGGAAATAATTATAATTTCGATTGGTTAGTTTGGACCATAAATTTGTCAGAAAATAAAATTCCAACGACTTAGTTTCGACTAATCTCTTAGTCGAAATAACATTTTTCTAACAAATTGTTCTCAATTGCAATTGTTCTCGGTAACATCAGTGGGCAAAATTTCATAAATATAGAATTTAAATAAATAAATAAAAATTAAAAAAAGATAACCACAACCACTTATTTCTGAATGTACTATACAATTAGTATACAAAATTGTACAATTGTATACAGTTTCAAATAAATTACAACATAAGAAAAGACATAAATCTAATCTCTTCATGTTTCCTCTCCGAGGCTGGATCTGCTGCCATCAATATTGACCAAACAACAAGCCCATTTTTTACAAGGTACCTGATTGATGAACACACCAGTCAACAACACAAGAATAGTTTATATCCTTACTAGTATGCTTTCATAAGTTTCCCAGTGGGTTCATACACTAGTCGTCTAGTCTGTTTGGTATGATAAAGTTTTCTATATATATATATATATATATATATATATATATATATAATCTCTTGATAAAGTTGTATGCAATGACTATCTAATGAATGAGAGTAAACATTCATTTACGCTATCAATCTTTTCCAGCTCTATGTTTTGCATCAGTCATATATGGAGATATATGCTAACCATAACAACCACTAAAGTTATAACTCGATGAACAACATGAGTATTAATCGAGTATAACTAGAGAACAAGAAATAATAGAGAAAGAAAAGAATAGTTACCGTCTTTTGCATATACCCAGACTCCGCAAACAGCAACAAGAGACGGTCACAATATACCAGAATTCCAACTCAATCACCAAGATAATGATAAATGTAAGTAAAGTCATAATACATATATACCATAATAGGACATCATTTTCAGCAAAGCAACATCGTCTTTCTCCTTTGCAGCTTCACGAAACTGTGCATTATTACAAATTTATAATATGTAAGTACAGAACATCAAGTACACCAAGGAATTATGATCGATAACAAAGTTTTAGCAAATATGTAAACATATAAAATGGATGAAAAGAAACTATATGGAGCAACTTTCAGGAACAAAAGAACCAGAGATATGATTAACCTGTCTTGCCCATTCTTGACGTCTAGTCCTATAGAGATAATTTTGAACTACCACCACTCCATTGAAATCTGTATGCATAAAAGGAAGATATCATCCTTGTAAGCAAATAAATGCCACCAAGGAACCTATCCTAATGAAAACTGTAATCCAAATACTGAAAGGAAACGTGAACATATAATTTAATCAAATAATTCAACGCCAGAGCCAGATTCGATTAGAGGATTCCATATGAGTTTTGAACATACACCAATTGTACAATTAAGATATGCATGAACAGAAATCAAATAACTAGATTGCATACCTTTACCAACTTGGCGGGTAGGATTTGCCGGTCGCTGGATCGGGTCCTCCCAATTTATCGACTCCTTGGTCAACCTAACGTGCTTTTCTGGTTCGTTCGGGTCGGGTTTACTCGCTTCGGCCGGTCGCTTTTCAGGATCCATCACCTGGCCGGAGGCTTGTCGGTCAGGTATGATGATACTCATGGTTGGATGATGATTAGATTAGAGAAAGAGACTCAGAAACTGGAAAATTTTGAGATGGGGGCGATGAGATGAAGACCTGTGGTATGTTGATTGGGTTCGAGCTGATCTGGAATGACCGCAGATCTGCAAAGACAAATCGAGACGATGGATTGTTAATTGTATAGAGATCGAGACAGTGATGTGGGTTCGAGTTACCTTGGGCGTTTGGTTGAGGCAGAGCGTTGGGCAGCCATGGATGGGAGATTCAGAGCAGGCAGGGCCGGCGTTTTCTATCTTTCAACGCGAGATCTGAGAGAGATAAAAAGAGAAAAAAGCCGTTTTCTATCATTCAACGCGCGCTTGAGTTGAGGCTTCAGAATTTTTAAGGGCAGGAGGACATTTGAGCCAAAATTGAGAAGAATTTAGCGGCAAACTTGAATTTTCAGCCAAAATTGAGAAACAAGTTTTTTTTTTTTTTTTTTCTTAGTACCTATTTATTCCCTATATTATTTTTATTTTTTTCTTTAAAAAAAATCTTTATAAATAAGAGCTCAATAATCTTTATAATTTTTATTGATGAGATCGAAATCTTTTTAAGAGTAATTTTATTTTCTAAATTTTAGTCATTTTATAGAACTCCAACATGACTATTATTGTGGTATAACTTGTTTAGTAGGTTTTATATAAATGTATATCTTTGTGAAACAACTATATCTTGTTGTGGTATAACTTGTTTAGTAGGTTTTATATAAATGTATATCTTTGTGAAACAACTATATCTTGCAAATAGAGTTTTGAAAAATCGGCCGCATGATGTGAGAGGTACAGTGTAATACGCATATGGTAGAAAAATCACATATTTTCGATAACGTTTGGGCCCTGATCAAGCCGGTCAACCTTATTTATGCTTATTCTCTCTTATGGGGAGCCTTATTGTCGGGAGGTAAACTTCCTCAAATTTTTACATGGGCTGCTACAACTCATCTACGTGAGAGTGTGTGCAAAATAATCAACCAAAATATTTCAAAAAGGGGTAGATGAGAACGTTTTCATATGATAAAGGACTTTAATTTAGGGTTGACCGTGCAGATCAAGACCTAAACGTTATCAAAAATAGGTGAATTTTTTTCAATAGCCATATTTAAGTACACATCAGATCGTCAAAATTTAATTTTATGAATTTTAGTCATAGGAACTTCAACATGCCTACTAGTGTGGTATGACTTGTTTAGTAGGTTTAATGCAAGTGTACATATTTGTGAAACAACTATATTTTCAAATAGAATTTTGAAAAATTGGCTGTAGGATGTGAGAGTTATAATGAAATAAGACTATGACAGAAAAATCACAGATTTTCGATAACG
Organism: Fragaria nilgerrensis; assembly: GCA_010134655.1. Taxonomy (NCBI): domain Eukaryota; kingdom Viridiplantae; phylum Streptophyta; class Magnoliopsida; order Rosales; family Rosaceae; genus Fragaria; species Fragaria nilgerrensis. The sequence continues at coordinate 19,580,366 of CM020980.1, forward strand.
TTTAGGCCCTGATCAAGGCGGTCAACCCTATTTAAACATTCATTCCTATGGGGAGCCTTATCGTCAGAAGGTAAACTTCCTCATATTTTTACATGGGCTGCTACATCTCATCTACGTGAGAGTGTGTGTGCAGAATAATCAACCAAAATATGTCAAAAGGTGGTAGGTGAGAATGTTTTTGTGTGATAATGGACGTTAATTTAGGGTTGACCGTGCAGATCAAGACCTAAACGTTATCAAAAATAGGTGAATTTTTTTCAATAGCCATATTTAATTACACTGATCACATCAGACGATCAAAATTTATTTTATGAATTTTAGTCATAGAAACCCCAACGTGACTACTGTGTGATATAAATTGTTTAGTATGTTTAATACAAGTGTACATCTTTGTGAAACAACTATATCTTGCAAATAGAATTTTGAAAAATTGGCCGTAGGATATGAGAGGTATAGTGAAATGCGGTTGTGGTAGAAAAAATCACATATTTTCGATAACGTTTGGGCCCCGATCAAGACAAATGGTCCTCCCTATTTCGCTTTTAAAAAAAAGTATTATTATATAATAGATGTGTACTCTTCTATTCTTTTTAGCAACGCCTATACTTTGTTGCTTCAAATGATCAAGCACTGTTTTTGAAGTGTAATTTAGTTTTTTTGTCCTTAAATTTGGTTATACTTTAGTAATATTGAATATATATATATATATGTATATTTTTATATATTTCCGACAACTTATTATGTGTGGTCGGAATTAAACCTTTTATTTTTCGACGACTTTACGACAAAAAAAAATCTCGTTGGAAAATGATCATTTATTTTCCGACCACATTAGACCTCGTTGGTAAAATAATTAGCATGAACTTTTACCGCCAAATTATAATTATTTCCGACGACCTTTTCCGACAGATTGATTTTCGTCAGAAATAATTTCATCAAAAAATTGTATTTCCGATCATTTCCGACAACTTGTCGGAAATTGCGTTATTTCCAACCAATAATTTTTTGGTCGGAAAATGTTCGTCGCAAAAAAGGATATGTGTTGTAGTGTATCTGACATGCCGGCCCCTAGATTTCTGTTAACCCAGACCAATCCGTACGTGGACTAAGAATTACTCTGTATGTTTCCCCGCTTATTTGGGTCCCATGTAAAACCCATGGCTAACCTAGATCAATTCCTAATTGCTGCATGCATTTTTTAGTGTTTGCCATACTCCAACCCAGCCTTTCACTCTTCTGCTGCATGTGCTCTTAGGCTTGGTTGTGGACTATGTGCTAGAATTGAGTGAACATGACTTTGTGCTTTCTTAGCTAGGGGAGATCGGTCGCAGTGTGAGATTGGTTTGATTGTTACGGAACATGCTAAACATCATATAGATTCCAGATTAAATTCAAAAAAAAAAAAAATACACAAAAAACAAAAAGAAATTGAACACAAGTACAAAAACAGGTTAACAACTATAATTGTTTAAACACAATCCATATCCTAAACACAGAAGGAACCATACCAAATCAAATCCTTAAGAAATATATGAACAACAACAATAACTCTAATACCAGCAAATCCTAAACACAGAAGTAATATATGAACAACACAACTGCAAAAAAAAAAATGAAAAAAAAAAAAACAAAACACATTTGCTAAATAAGGTCTTTTGGTTCATAACCCATTATCATATATCCATTTACATACACAATGCTAGGAATGTAGCAACCTACACAATATCTATACATCAAAAGCTACATCATTAAGGCTATATCACAGCTTCCATATTCCAAAAGCAAAATTCATTCTAATCCACATTTATTGGATAGAATGAATGTTGGTATATGTTTTAGTTGGCATTCCTATATCAAAACAATTTGGACTTTATTGTTATATATCTCTTTGTTAAAAGAAATATTATTGCAGGTGATACTAGTCCCTTTTGGTGTGTGGGACTCATGAAGACAAAGTCCTAACTTAGTTAGGATTTGTATTCATTGATATATAATTTTCTGATGATTCATCTAATTGGGTATATTTATATTAATTGATTTGGTGATTCTTGAAAGGTAAGAAGTCTAGTACGTTTGGTGTATTAGCTATATATGAAAGGAAAGGATCCTAATATGATTAGGAATCATGTGATTAAGTGTTTGGGTCAATATAAATTGATTATATGATTGATGTCCCGTTTTGATAATTCTTCATTATGCTTGAGTTTTGGGTTGATTATGTGTCTTGATTGAGTCAATATTGCAGATGATATTCTTTGGTGTAGTTGAGTCCTAACTTGGTTAGGATCTCACACGTGATTATTTTGTGGCACTACCAGGAGAAGTACTTTAGCCGACGAATTATTTTCGTCGGCCTGTTATCCTAACTCGTCGGCTAAACTCTTAGCCGACGAGGCTTCGTCGGCTATAGTGTCGTCGGGAAAGGGTCCTCGGCGCTGACTTTAACCGACGAATCTATAGACCGTCGTCGGCTATTGTCCATACTTTAGCCGACGAACCATTTGGTCGTCGGCTTTTGTTCATGAATTTAAGCCGACGAAACAGACTCTATCTTTCGTCGGCTATACTCCCAGACTTTAGCCGACGACGTCCTCTGTCGTCGGCTATACTCCCAGACTTAAACCGACGACACAACACGTCGTCGGCTATACTCCAAGCCTTTAGCCGACGGAGCTAATATATTCGTCGGCTAACGTATATAATTAAAAATTTTAAAAATAATTAAAGCCGACGAAATACTGCCTATTTCGTCGGCTATAGTGAGTTTAGCCGACGAAACATGCCATAATTCGTCGGCTAAACTATAAAAAAATAAAAATAAAAATACTATAGCCGACGAATTGTGGCGTATTTCGTCGGCTATAACTCCATTCCAGTATAAAAAAAATACACAAAATTTTTAAATTATCATTCCAAGCAAGCTGCAAAATACACCAAAACAATTCCATATATATAACCAACAAGAAGCACATAAAACTATATAAGGTATCAACTACACAAAATCTAAATGATCTAAATCAATATCCGGATCTGGGGCCTGCTGGTAAGGAGATTCCGGCAGCTCAGGTATGTCTATAGGCGCAGGCATGGGCGGAGGTGGAAGTCCCTGAAGCTGGGCAGCTGCTAAATCCTGGAAGTACTGGTACATCTGCTTCTGCTGGGCATGCTGGGTGGCATGTAGGGCTCTAGTATAGGATCTATATTCGGCGAACTGGGCGGCATGAGCGGCAGCCTGAGCGTCAGCATGAGCAGCCTGAGCGGCTTGCTCTCTCCGTAGTCTCTCAACTTCCGACTCTAGCTGAGTCGTCCTGCTGCTGGTCGAGGCTGCCTTTCGTTGAAATCCTGGAGTGGTCTTCAAGACCCCCTGGCCCTTCTTTCCTAGACCCCGGCAGTAGAAGTTGTTTTCTCGCGGTGGGAAGGCTGTGCCCATGATCCTCGCCCCAACCCTCGGATCTGAAGTGTCGATCCGGGAAATGGCTTCGGACATCTCTTCCTCCTGCGTGCCCGGCCATGTCTCCCTCACTATAGCACTCATCACCTCGTCACTAGCCTCCCTCACCCTTGCCTAATTGGATAGGAAAAAAATTATTAATTAACATTTTAACATATATATTAGTAAAATTAAAAATTCCGTAAAAATGAAAGATTACTTACTATATCCTCCTAGGAGTCAGGATATGCCTTCTCGTACGTATAGACGTACTGGTTGACCTCTGGATGTTTCCTGGCCGCCTCGTCCATGAAGACAGCGAACGGTCTAGAACCGGCATGATGGTTCCTTGTGTTGCGTTGCCAGTTCTGAGCGTTCGCCCGGGAAACCGCCTTCAAAGAAAAAAGTAAACTATTAGTAAAATATTTTAAAACGCACGTACTTAATGATAAATTAACGAATTAATTTATTTAAATACCTGTTTACGAGGGTTGTTGAATTCTGATGTCAGAAGCCAACGCCACTCGTACTCTCTGTACTGAAACTCAGCAGGGGTAGCAGAACGTGCGTTCCCGTGCGTAGTCCAATGGGTCCGCAACTCGTTCTTCCACTCCTTGTACCTACAGATACAATAAAAATATTAGAAATATTATTAATATGACAGACAGTTTTGTTTTTTCATTAATTTCCCAACGTACCTTCCCCCATGCACAAAGTCCGCCCAGCTGCTCTTCAAGGGTTCGGGAACCTCAAACCACACCTGCATTTAACCGTTTATTAGTTTAGTTTTTCCAGAAATCTACAATGTAATACATAATATTATTCAGGCATTTTGTAAACTCACTGACATCGCGTTATGGACCATGTCTTTAACCTCCTGCGGGACCTCGCCCCAGTCTGACCACAACATAGGGACTCTATCCCTAATGAGCGCTCCCACGCGGCCGGAGTACGTCCTCGACTTTCCGCCCGATACTACGTCGCCATCCCCGTCAGTACCGATGACAATCCTCCCTGAGGTACCGACGATCTTCTCCAGAGCCTTCCCTGTGACGGGGCCTCTCTTCTTCTTTGTCGGCTTCGCTCCGACGGTGCCTATGACATGATAAACCAAATTGATTATTAAAATCGGAATCGGAGAATTATAACAAAACAAATCATTCATCTTTCATTACCTGAGGGATCGGACGCGGACGCGACGGGTTCCGCCTCCGATGATGATACCCTCGCGGAAATAAGAGGCGTATCAAAATGCATGAACCGGTACGCCGCTGATGGAGCCACTGGCGGGGGCAGTGGATAAATCGGCGTCCCTGAGTCATCGACTACAGGTATGGCCGGTATCATCCGCGGAAGGAATAGGTGAGGCGGCGGCATTTGTACCCCAGATGACCCACTATCCGAAGAAGTAGGAGCTGGAGTGGGCGCCCGGTGTATCTCAGGCATACGGGGTGCAGACACCTCCGTCTGAGGCTGAGCAAACAACTGCCTCGCGGAATAAAGGAAGCCCCGCTGCCTCGATGAAGGGGGCACCTCCAGCTGCCTCTGCGCCGTCTGCAGAAGGCTCGCATGTCTAGCTGTCATAGGGCCATGAAACGACGTCTGAGGGTTGCTAGAGGTTCCCTCAGACGATACGGACCTTTGGCCCTTCGAACCCTTCGTCGATCTAATATTACCGCTCATCCTATTTAAAATATTAATTTGAATCAAGGCCACAAAATCAAAAAATGCAAACTCATTTTAAAAATGTAAAAAATATATGCACTTCCTAAATACTAATTTTCACTTCCTAAATACTATTTTTCACTTCCTAAATACTAATTTTTCACTTCCTAAATATACACTTCAAAAATAAAAATATACACTTCCTAACAACACCACAACATTGCAATTGACCGGAAAATCAAAACAAACACAAAATACAAAACAAATATATACATTTCCTAAATATTAAATACAAATATACACTTATTAAATAACAATATACACTTCCTAAATACAAATATACACAACAACACCACAACATTATATACACAACAACACCACAACATTAAAAATAACCGAAGCTCAAAAAAACGTACTCGAGGAGGAGGAGGGAGGACCGGAGCAGCAGCAGAATTTGGCCGGAGCAGCAGGAGGAGGAGGCCGGAGCAGGAGGAGGCCGGCCGGCCGGAGGAGGAGGAGCAGGCCGGCCGGAGAGGGAGAGGGAGCGGAGGCCGGTCGGAGAGGGAGCGGAGGCCGGTCGGAGAGGGAGCGGAGGCCGGTCGGAGAGGGAGAGGGACCAGGAGAGGTCGAGGGCGAGGGCGAGGGAGAGGGAGAGGGAGAGGGAGCGGAGGCCGGCCGGAGAGGGAGAGGGAGAGGGAGCGGAGGCCGGCCGGAGAGGGAGGGCGAGGGCGAGGGAGAGGGAGAGGCAGAGGGAGAGGGCGGCGACCGGGAGAGGGAGCGGAGGCAGAGGAGGCGAATTTCGGAGAGGGAGAGGAAAAGGATGGAGGCTAGGGCATACAACCAGTCGAGCTGGGTTATACCCGAAGACTTTAGCCGACGAAATAATAATTTCGTCGGCTAAAGGTAATAATTTCGTCGGCTAACCGAACACTTTAGCCGACGAAATAATAAATTCGTCGGCTAAACATTTTAAATTCGTCGGCTAAACACAAACTGTTTATACATTCATCAAACTGTGACTGCTGCTCGTGATGATCAAACTTGAGAATGGAAATCCTTCCGTCAGATCTGACCATCATGATAAAATACATGTATGAGAAAAAATTCCACTTGATCTGACCAGGTTAAGTGCTCGATCCGGACGGTCAATCCCGTAAGTCAAACCCCTAAATGCACCGAAAAGGTCGTTGGACCGTCTAAATTTCGTATTTTGGCCGGACCTTCAACTGAAAATATTTTCAAATTGATGAGACACAACAAGTCGTATAAAAATTTTACGCAAAATAACCACCAAAGATAGGGCTACACATAGGGAGAAAGAATTGAAAATTGGATTAACCGCAACTATCGGCACCGAGACATGACCGGAATACCTTGATTTTTCAACCGTAGACGTATTTCACCATTCTGGTCATGTCTTATTTCACGACTTTTTCACGTTTGAAGGTTCTACGTATAGTTTGTTTTTGAAACGGAACATTTACGTAACACTTAGTAAACAAGTTATACAACATTAGTAGGCATGTTCTAACAGTCATTAGTAGGCATGTTCTGACGTTGTAGCAGGATATGACAGTCATGACTCTTCAACCCGTACATCTTATTGTCCCGGAAGTTCACACACCGGGCTATATTTCCTGCATAGCCTGAAGGATACTTCACACAACTCATCCACCTGAAAATTACGTTCTTCTGGTCAGGTTTCACGGTGTAAGGAGCTTGAGGCATTTTTTTCTTCCCTTCTTTCAACCACAGATGTCTTCTTGACTGCATTTTTTTAGATCAATGCGTGCCTTAGGACCGTCTTTCGTCTTCCCCTCCAAGTTCAGCACTGTGCCCACCACACTGTCGCAAACATTCTTTTCTATGTGCATCACATCTAGGTAGTGCCTGATCAACAACTTACTCCAGTATGGGAGTTCCCAGAATATGCTCTTATGTGTCCAGAATTTGTACCTGTCGGGTCTTTCAGGTATTACTGCAACAATATTGGGATGATTGCTGGGCTGCCCAAAATCGTACTCATTAAGCACTGCTAAAATTTCTTCTCCCGTCCATCTTCTGGGAGGCACACCGTGTTCTACGGTCCCATCAAATGTCTTGCCATCGAACCGCCAATCGTGATTATATGGAAGGAAAGCACGGTGACCCAATATGCATATCTTGTTGCAATGACTGCTGCTCCCCTCATCGCTAAGGCACTCTGGACAAGCCTTGTATCCCCTAACAACGTTGCCCGACAACATCCCACGGGCAGGAAAATCACTGATGGTACCAACAACCATGACATACATCTGGAACATCTCGTGCATGTACTTGTCATAAGTGGGATGACCAACTTCCCACAAAAACTGAAGCTCTTCAATCAAAGGTCTCAAATACACATCGAGACACTTCCCTGGATAACCGGGCCCCGGAATCAACAAACTCAACATATTGTATTCCTTCTTCATGCACATCCATGGAGGAAGGTTGTACGGTACCAAAATCACCGGCCATACACTGTATTGAAGACTCATGTTGCCAAAAGGGTTGAACCCGTCGGATGAGAGCCCGAGCCTCACATTTCGGACCTCTGACGCAAAATGAGGAAACTCCCTGTCTATATGCTTCCAAGCCTCCCCGTCAGCAGGGTGTATAAGGGTATCTTCGTCATGCATTTCCCTATCAACATGCCATCTCATAGCTTTGGCCGTGTGTGAAGACATGTACAACCGCTCAAGCCTATCCCTCAACGGGAAATACCGAAGTACCTTCACAGGTTTCCTATTGCCTGCAGGAGTCAGCTTATACCTGTCAGTGTGACATACCGGACATGCGTCAAGCCCACCAAGGTCATTCCCTTCTCGATCTTTACCCCAGAAGAGAACGCAGTCATATCTGCATGCATGGATCTTGATGTAGGAAAGCTCAAGATCTTTCAGGATACATCGGACCTTACGATGAGTGGTAGGAAGACGATGACCGTGGGACAGCATCGAAGCAGTGTACTGTAGATAAGCATCAACAGCCTTCACGGTCGATTTTGTCTCAACTTTAATCTTCATTACGTCCATCACACTTTCAAGAACGGTCTTCTGACAACCGGGGTACACAGGGGTCTGTTGGAAAGCAAGCAGTTTGTTGTACTTTTCAATACCAGCAGTGTTGGCAGCTCTAGGGAAGGGCTGCACCGGGTCAGGCATATACTGTTCTTGAGCGCATACACCGCTCTCATAAGGAAACATGTCGTTATGAATGCCGTTGTTGGATCATTGGATGTACTGCCCGTCTCAGAAAATTGGCCATGATCATGCGGACCCCCTGATGATGTTTCACCGTGATATAACCAACATGTGTACTTCTCCCAAAACCCATTACTCCTCAGGTGCTGCCATACTTTGTCAATGGGAAATCGATGCATATCGCTGCGACACTGACATTTCGTGCACGGGCAATAGAAAATTGTATTCCCGTTAGCATTAGCCAGCGCATATTTTATAAAACTCATAACTCCTGCACCGTATCTTTTGTCCCATTTTGGAAGCGAAATCCAACTCTTATCCATATCCTGAAAATATAACAAAATATATATTTATAACGCTGCTAGCTAAATTATTAATGATGAAAGTTCATGCCATATATAAAATCTCAATTCATTTAGTATATATTCTACGTACTACGTACAACTAATTAATTAACACACACACATATCATATTAACACAATAATATATATTAACACAAATTAATTAACAACAAATATACACAATTAATACAATTAATATATATTAACACAAATTAACACAATTAATATATATTAACACAAATTAACACAATTAATATATATTAACACAAATTAATTAACAACAACTTCATACCGTACCATATCAACACAATAATATATTATAAATTAATTAATAACATATATATATCTACTAATATTTATTAACAAAAAAATTCATATATATTATCAAATCATCAAATCGATCAACAAATATATATATATATATATATATATATATATATATATATACACATCGTACTCAAAATTAATCAACTCAATCATAATCAAAATCAATAAACTCAATCATAATCAAAATCGATAAACTCAAATAAAACTCAATTAATCAACATATATATACATATACGTACCTATATATGGCTCCACAAACTAATTATGGACAGATTTCGACGACACTCAAACGTTTTCTCCCGTTTTTTCTTCTCCCGTTTTTTTTTCCCAGATGAGCTGCTGCTGTCCAGATCGCAAATATAAAGCACTTTAGCCGACGACATATTAATATGTCGTCGGCTAAACTTTTAAATATTTCGTCGGCCATAGTCTGTGAACTTTAACCGACGAAATAAATTCTTTAGCCGATGAAATTTTTTTTTCGTCGGCTAAAGTTTACCATAGCCGACGAAAATTTCACTTAGCCGACGAAGGAAAATGTCGTCGGCTAAAGTCCACTTTAGCCGACGAAAAAATGCTTCGTCGGCCTGGTTTTTTTTTTTTTCGTCGGCTAAAGCCTTTCTTCTGGTAGTGTGGTTAGATAAGAAAGGAAGGTCTATTGTGAATAGGTCTCTTTGATATGTGTATCTAGGTTAATTGATACATGGAGGCTGCGTGAGGAAAGGAATTCTAATTTATTTAGGATATTCTTTTATGATTTAATATATAACATCTTGTGATTTATTGTGTGATTTGATCTTATATTAATTAGCTTTTCTATTTGGACTTCATTAGGTTTTCATGGACAACCAGAAGTTGTGGTGTGCGTAAGGAAACAAAAAGGACGTCATATATAAAAGAAGAGGCGTAGGGTTTCAAGTGTGTGTCTCTGCATGCTTGGCATTTGAGAGAAAATAGTTTTGTTCCGCTGCTCAACTGAATATACAAGTTCAACTGTTCCTTGTTGAGTTGGACTTGTTTATGTGTGATTGTGATTCTCTTGTATGTTGAGAGAACATCATTGAAGAAATTGAAGAAAAAAGAAGAAGACGTTATGCCTAGAGATAGGGATTTGTAATGGTATAGGGTTTACAAAGTGGTTGTAAGACTCTACACAAATTCATCTAGTTGAGTTCGTTTTCTGAGCTTGTGCTCCGCTGTGATTTTTCCTCTATTTTGAGGTTTTTACACAGCATCAAAAATCTGGTGTTCTGTGTTAATTTTCTGTCAGTTCGTCGAGGATTGAAACGACTGTTTCAATCCCTGCTTCACGTTCCAGTACCTTTAAGTGGTACCAGAGCGGGTTCTGGAAGCGTCTAGAAGATCCAAGGGAAGATGGAACGTGACAAGAACAGTTCTGCAATCAACACTCCTCCTTGGTTCGATGGTGAAAACTATTTGGATTGGAAGATTATGATGAAGGCATTTCTTTATGCTCAAGATGATTATTGTTGGTATGTCATTGAGAAGGGGTGGACTCATCCCACAAAAACAAAAGGTAAAGGAGTGGAGGGATCTGAACCGCAAGTGGTGGAGAAGCCGCATGAAGAATGGGATAAAGATGAAATTCGTCGGTATGCAGCTAATGAGAAAGCCAAAAATAGTCTCTATCATGCATTATCTTTGAAGGAGAGGAGACGCATAAGCCACTGTAAAACTGCTAAAGAAGCATGGGATTTGCTGCAAACGGCACATGAAGGCAACAAGAAACTTAAGAGTTTAAAGCTTCAGAGAGTGATCCAAGAATTCTGGACGATGCCCATGGAGGAGGATGAAACAATTGATGAATTCTATGCAAGACTCATGGATGTTGTGAGCCAATGTAAAAGCTTGGAGGCAGATATTGAAGAAGATACAATTGTGAAAAAATTTCTAAGGGCGCTACCTTTGAGATTTCAACCAAAACAGACAGCCATTGAAGAATCTCATGACTTGGACACATATCGTCTTGAGGAACTTGTAAGTAATCTCAAAGCTTATGAATTAAGAATAGGTAAGCCTAATAAAAAAGGTAAGAATATGACTTTATCTTCAGTAAAAAGAGAAAAAAAAGAAGTTTTCATTGATGATAGTGAACCTGTTGATATTGAGTTACTCACCAAAGAATTCAGAAAGTTTTTGAAAAAAAAAATTCATCCTCTGGTACTTTTAGTAATTTTGAAAATCAAAAGAAAATTATTTCTTCTGAAAACAAAAATGAGAGAAGTATGAATCAAACTAAGTTTTCTCAAAATAAAAGTTTTCAAGGAAATTCCATTAAATGTCATGAGTGTGGTGGCATTGGTCATATTGCTATTAATTGTGGAAACATGAAGTCGTTTGCTAACAATAACAGGGCTATGAAGTCTACTTGGAGTGACAGCGATGATGAACCTCAGTCAACTAGGAAACACTTTGCTCTAATATCCTCTTTCCATGAAGATGAACTAGATGTTGATCTTCAAAGTTCTGATGATGAAGACGACCTTGTCTCTTATGAAGCCAATGATATGTACACAAAATTGTACAATGCCACAATGAAGGTGCAAAGGGAGATCACCACATACACTACCCACCTCCTTCAACCCCAACTTCGTCTCAAGCAAGCTTAATATTAAAATGAATTGAAAATCTCATGAATAATGAACAAGATCTATGTATATATAGTATCAAAACATTACCATTCGCTGACTTATTTATTTATTTTTAACTGAAGTAAGAGTGCTCAGAAACCAACACTCCATGATTCAAATCTAACAAATGTGTCCATTCAAAATAAGTTTATTCTCTACATAAACACATGAACAAAGTCTAAAGTAACTCATCAAAGCACTAGCAGCTTAATTCATACCAAAAACTATTCAATGTTTGGTTTGGCTGCATTTTGTTCATACGTGTCCTATTGGATTCATTCATACCCCAAATCAATAGTATTAAGGAACATATATATGCAATATGCTTTTATTCAATCACAATCACAAGACCTGGAATCACATGTATGGAGAAACTCAGTTAGCCAATTTAGTTCAACCCATATTTTCTACTGCCATCTTAGTTATCAGAGAGTAGTGCTGCCAGAGAGAGAAGCTTCGTGTGGTGAGAGGTGGAGCTTTATGGGTTGCCAGAAGAAGAATATCAGTGAAAGAGTTGGTGTTTGTTAGTTTAAGGGGTAAAACAATATTAAAAAATATCCAAATAACAAGAGAAGTGTATTAACAAATAAGATATGTGTGAATAAAATGAACTCTTACGCAATAAGTATGAACATTGAAAAATAATGGTATAATGCACCTGACTTTTTGTTTCATCCCATTTAGTGACCAAACAACGTCATTGGTCAGGATGAACATGTTTATTCCCACATGTAAACCATATTTCCAATCCCTTGAATGGATCATACCATTTCTTTTTCATCTTGGACTTGAAAAACCTCCATCGTTCATGTAATTTCTCCACAATGACAGCTCTGATCTTAGCTTTTAGAGCTAGTGTGGCAGGATCAGACCAATCCAATGCATCCTAGATATAAATTTTACTCAGAGTTAATATCCAAACAAAACACAATACCTACAACCAAAGACAACCGACTAGGTATATTACTTACTTGAATGGTGATCCATGCCTGCTCCACTTTCCTAGCCGTGCAAATCTCACCCCAATTTGCAGCGTTCAACGAAAATTTTTGGCTTTCTCTAACAAGCTGTCTGCAATACCGACCTAATTGCCCTACTTTATCATCTGGGGCAACAGGCTGTCCAATTTGATTGAAAATTACCGTTTCAACTCCTTTTAATCCAAATTTTGGCTTGTTTAGTCCTCAGGATTTACGTATCTTTCGCTTCTTTCTGGCCTACTTTGCTCTCCAGTCTCATTTGAGTTCACTCCCTATTCTGACTCGTCAGTGGAGATAGGTGGAGTTTGTTCAGGGCTTCTTGTATTATCATTGACGTTCACTCCTTGTTCCTGCTCGTCAGTGGAGATAGATGGAGTTTGTTCAGGCCTTCTTGTATCATCATTGACCGCACTACCCATATTCATCATCAACATAAACTCATCATCGTCCGAAACACTACTAACACCATGCACATATGGCTCTTGTTGATCGGATAAGTTCTCGAACAAGTTTCAGGTATGAGGGATCATCTTCCCTTTGCAATAAAGAGTGATTGTCATTATATGCATTACATATGTCATACACAATACGAACATAGACAAGATGGCAATATAAATTCACTGTTGTCGCACATCTCATCAAAACATTTGAATACTATTAGTGGCCCAGTGAATCTCTTCAAATAACATATTGTAAAAACATAAAACTGGAATCTGATTTTGCACATATCCACATCTAGATTGTTATCCCAACTGGAATCTCTTCAAAATCTGCTTGTTATCCCAACTCACCTTGCACCGATTGAGATTTGACGACGGCTCAAGCTCCAGTCTCTCATTAAGGTAAGGTTTTAATGGGAATCAGAGTGTTGTGGACAGTGTTGTTAGTTGTTACCTGTTAGTTCTTTGCTGAAAGTTCAATTTTGCTTACTTGTTCAAGGAATCGATTATGACTTGATTGAGTTGATTCATCTAGTTTCAGCTTTATTTGGTGTGTGTTGAGGTTTTTGACTTGATTCTCTTGTTAGTCATTGCATCGATGATGATTGCGGAAGAGTCCTCACAGAACTTCAAGTTTTACTTGCTTTTTTGTGCTTTAGAGTTTGGTTTATACTTGTTTGGTTGATCAAGTAATTAACCACGAGTACTAGAAAACGTTGGTGACATAAGATGTTTAAACTAGATTGTCTTATTAATCTTGCTACTTATAGTTATAGCAATACAGAAGATTATTGAGAACAATTATAAACTCTTTTAGTTTTTTCTTTATCTGTTTACAATTACATACAATAGAGTTAAGGATGGAAGATGTCCGGTTCCATATGAACATGATGACTTCTTTCAAAGAGTTAGAAACTTCCAATGCTTGTATATTCAGAACAGAGTTAACAATAAACCAACACAAAAGAGAATAGTAAGACAAATAACTAAATCATAAAGTGCTGATTTAGAATGGCTGAATCATGTTTAACAACCTAGTGGAAACATACATTTTCTAATTTTATGTGTGTTTATTTTCTATTTTCGAATTGTGTCTCAGTTTCTCATCATCTGCAATTTTGGTTTTTTGTAACAGGTTGATCAACAGTTTTCCTTTTCAAAATCTTATGGCTAGAGGGAGGAAATTGGTTGCTCGGCAAAATGAAGGTGCTTCCGGGCTTGCTGATTCTTCCACAGCAACATCACCTTCTAAGCCCCTTCTAATTGAAGACGTCGAAACTTCAAGCGAGGCAGGAAGTGAGCAAGCTCCTGGAACACAAGATATAGGACCAGAACAACCTCTTGAAACACAACAAGCTCCTTCAAACCAGCAAGCTCCTATAACAGAAGAATGTTCTTCAAATCCAGGTGAGTCTTCTCTAGGGGATACAAAAGTTAAACGTAGTAAAGTTTGGAAGCACTTTAAGGAATATCAAAAGATTGTGAAGGGTAAAGATGATGAAGGGAACCCGATAGACATTGTGCAAGAGAGAGCTTACTGTATCCATTGTCCTAGAGGGAAAATTAGGGATTTTTCAGTCGCAAGTGGGAAGAATGGGACTTCGGGGATGATTAGGCATATGGATAGGTATTGTAGGTACTTTCCCACTACACAGACTAAGAGTCAGAAGGTTATTGGTGGTGATAGGTCTAAGGGAAACAAGATGGTTGTTGTAGGTTATAATGAAGATGACTATATAGAAGCTGCAATTGAAATGATTGTCATAGATGAGTTGCCCTTTAGCTTTGTTGAGAAAAAAGGGTTCGAGCGGTTTTGTGCTAGAGTGTGTCCTTTATTTACTCCGCTGCCCTCTCGTAGGAAGCTGGTTACACGCTTTCATAAGATGTATGCTGTAGAAAAAAAGGAGTTGAAAAAAACTTTGAAGGGTTATAGGGTATGTCTCACTACGGACACTTGGACTAGTGTGCAAAAATCAACTATATGGTGCTTACTGCCCATTTTATTGATCAAGATTGGAAAATGCACAAGAGAATTATAAACTTCTATGTTATCCAAAATCACCAAGGGGCAACCATAGGCAAGCTTATTGAGTCATGTTTATTGCAGTGGGAGATTGAGAAGGTTTTAACAATTACTATGGACAATGCTTCTGCCAATAAGTCAGCTATAGAGTGGCTTAAATCAAAGATGAATGATTTTGATGCCTACCAATCTATTTTGAAGTGTAAATATATGCATGTGAGATGCACAGCCCACATATGCAATCTGATTGTAGCGCATGGCTTGAAGAGGTTGCAAAAGAGTGTTTTGGCCATTAGGAATGCTGTCAAGTATGTTAGGTCTTCACCTAATCGACTTGATAGTTTTCGGAAAGCTGTGGCAAGTGAAAAACTTGGCAACACTGGTCTGGTTTGTCTTGATGTTCCAACAAGATGGAATTCAACATATCTAATGTTGGAGGCAGCCATAAAGTACAAGAAGGCTTTTATTAGAATGGAGGAAGATGAGGATCAGCTTTTTATGAATTATTTCAAGGAACCGGAGGAGGAGTTAGATGAGGACGGCAATATCATTGTTCCTACAAGTAACAAGAAGGGTAAACTCGGACCTCCTGGAAAATCAGATTGGGAAATGGCTGAGGTGCTTGTTGATTTGCTGCTAGTGTTTTGGGATGTCACACTACGAGTTAGTGCAAGCTTGCATCCAACTGTCCATACAACATTTCATGATGTTGTAACAATGGAGAATAACATCAATAGCCTATTTGTTAAACCTGAAATGGCAACTGGATCTGAAACAGAAAAAATTGTAACAGACATGGCTGTAAATATGAGTTCTAGGTTCTTGAAATACTTTGGCAGCTTTACAGACATGAACCACTTGATTATTGTCGGCCTTGTACTCGATCCAAGATTCAAGCTTTGGAATTACACACATTGTTTGAGGGAAGAGGAATTGCTAGAAGAGGATGTGCAACAACGAACCAAAGATATTAAATCTTTGTTGATGGCACTCTACGATGAGGTACAACTCTTAATACATCCATTCATATTTTTTGCTTGTAGCTTGGCCAATACAAAATTATATATTAGATTGTTAGGTCTACCACTTTTTGATTTCTATTGTATTATGTTTTTCAGTATGCACCAACAGTTGATGGTGGCAGATGTATGCGCAAGCAAGGAGACCCTACAAGTTCCAGCAGCACAATCACTTCTTCAAGCAGCAATTATAAGAGAGGTGTCAGGGGTCGGATGTTGAACAATTGGAAAAATGTGGTCCAAGAGAGTGATGAGGCAGTGGTGGTACATGAAGTGGATCAATATTTGAGTGCCCCTCTTGAATTAATTAATCCGAAGGAAGACGATTTCGACATATTGTGTTGGTGGAAGATAAATGGTCCAAAGTTTCCTGTTTTGGCAGCCATAGCAAGAGATGTACTTGCCATTCAAACATCCACAGTTGCATCGGAGTCTTGTTTTAGCACTGGAGATAGAGTGATTTCTGCATTTAGGAGTTCATTAACTCCTAAATCAGTGGAGGGTTTAATCTGCATGCAAAATTGGTTGTTGGGAGATGAAATTACTGAAGTGGAATATGAGCTTCCTTCCATTGAGAACACATAATTCTATGAAAAAGCTGAATTAGGTATATGTTCAGTTTGCTTCTTTCTTTTTATTTCAGTGTTGTTACTTTTTAGTTCTTATTTTTGACTTGTTTTGGTTTATTCGTTAGAACACGAGAGCACTGCATCTAGTAGGAATACATGCCCAGTATTCTCAAAATCGAAGGGGAAGGCAAAGACAAAGGCTGTGGTGCACCATATCAACTAGTTCTTTGTGAGCTTATGATGCTGATCATTTTGTGATTTCAGCTCTAAGTGCTTTAAGACCTTAAGTATGTATTCATTTTATGTTTAAACTTATGTATATTAGTTTGACTTCATCTTGTTATGTTGTTATTGCTTTGGACTTGTAACTTAAGTATTTCAGAATTTTCAGTATGTAACTTTGATATTTCTCTTTATGTTTATTGACTTGGAGTTGGTTTACTGAGTTGTGAATCTGTGATTGTAAAGTTGTGATTGAAGTGTGGCTTTATTAATTGTTATGCAGCAGTTGATGATGAATTGAGAATGGTTGAATTTAATGAAATGACTTGCAGGTTGGAGCTTGAAGCATACACGCATGAAGCATCTGTGTTATCTGTGTTTAGGTTTTGCTGTGTTTTGGTTTTTAGCTGTTTTTTTTTCTTTTTTTAGCTTTTTGGTTCAAAGGCCCGTTTTGGGCCCGATCCCGGCCCGGTCTCAAATGGGATTCGGGCCTATCGGGATCACTTCTCAAAAACACTAATCCCGTATCGTCCTGTCCCTATTTAAAATTTCGGGTTCGGATTCAGGATCACCCTAATCCCGGCCCATGCCCAAGCCTACTAGAAGCATTAGTTTTGGGTTTTAATTACGTGATTATTACATAAATGTTATGCCACAAACATTTATCTAATTTAATACTTATGTGTAATGCTAGAAGAATTAATGAGATTTGAACTCATTGCCTTTGGTACTTAACCGCTGCATAAATGATATTTATTTGGTAATTTATGTCATATATTAAATGTCGGTTACCAAATTCAAATCGCGTCAGTTTTATTCAATTAGTCCTCAATTATGTTATCGTTTATATTGATAGTTATCATGAGTATGTAATGACACATTAATGCCAAAAGCAATTGGTGATGCAAATGAGTTAGTTTTGCAAGTAACCACTACGTTATTGACATTTATTGGTTCAGTAAATACCAATTTTATTGCATATACATTATGTCAATGAAAATTAAATTGTTTCCGTTATAATTTAATTTATTTCGGTTTCATATAATTTATTTCACATTAAGTTTATCTGTTACAATTTAATAACATATATTGCATTGATTTATGTTATATTGGTGAATATTTATGATGTTAAGTTATAAGCTTAAATCAAGCTTGTATATACACAAAATTGAGCCAGAAACTCGACGCAAGCTACAAGCTAGGCTAGCATAGAAGCTCGCCATGTGTCGCCATGAGTCCATACAATGATTATAATTCTTCTCAAACTAGGCTCATCCAGTTGGATGCGATGTCTAGGCAAGTTCTTTTGAGGCTGTGTACTTAAGTGAGCCTCGTTCCACCACCTCATCATTGCTTACCTCGTCATATACAATTGAAATTACCGAAAGGGTTGACTAATAACATTGCATTTCTTGGTAGACCATTCTAAGCCCAGTAGGCCCACTCTCCTTCTACGGGACCTAGAAGCCCGGCCAGCATATCTCTCAGATTGTGCCCCGTAGGCTTGTAATGTATGTAGAGGTTTATTTCTTTCACTTTAATTAAAATCAATTCCTTTGGTCCAATAGAATCAAACAAAAGGAAAATAATCTAATGACATCGGTTTTCCG
Source organism: Fragaria nilgerrensis (assembly GCA_010134655.1). Taxonomy (NCBI): domain Eukaryota; kingdom Viridiplantae; phylum Streptophyta; class Magnoliopsida; order Rosales; family Rosaceae; genus Fragaria; species Fragaria nilgerrensis. Next base: position 19,598,868 of record CM020980.1, read on the forward strand.
TACCTAGTCATTATGCATGTCTATAAGGCACTCCAAATATTTTCTCATAATAGCTATTGTTAATATATTCATCATATTTAATGTGTAGTTAATTGACAGAAGCATTTACACATAATTACGTGACATATTCACTACGCTAAATTAGTAGCGTGAAATTAATATCATCAATTGTTACATGATTATAATTTGAAAATACATGTACCTAATGAACCAGTAGTTCAGAAATGAACCAGTAGTTCATGTATAAATCGAACTTGTATTTTCGATAATAACCCCCTTAAGAAACTTGAAGTTTCATTTCAAAATTCACCAGACATAATAAAATCGGTAGCTTTTATCATCTTAATCGGTAATCTCCAAAAGAAACTATTTGCCTGAAGCAAATCATAAATCAAAATTGATATGTGTTATCAATATTAAGGAACTGAGCATTCTCGTCTGGCTGACGAGGCAAAATACCTCTACGTTTCAGAAGAACGTTATCGGAAGGTAAGTTCATTGAAACCAATATTTAAAACATTGAAACTACCAGAAAAATGGTGTAATATCTTTGCGTAACCTTCAAATGTGAGGCCAAAGCGTACATTGAAGATATTAAAATTTATTAGCTAGACGCTAAATGATTCGAGCAAATACTAGCTATAGTATTTGTGTTTGATGCACCCGGGAAAAACATATGATGCACCGTATCCTCAACTCAATTATCACACGGGCATCCCCCTCAGAATAAGGGTCTTGTCTTTAATGACACATTATGTCAAGCTGCTCGTTAAGAATGTTGAATACTAGACCATTATATGCAAAGACTAGAATATACACCATCTCTTTATACACATAATGCAAGGAAAAATATGTGGACATATCCAACCACCATACAGACCAGTTAAATATTAATGGTTTTGGTTGATGCATCAACAAAAGTGATCAGATGTAACATCACTGTCCACAAAAAAATGCTGCGTTTGTTAGACTCTCACCCATGAAATTTAGGGTACACCACTCGGATTATCTTATAAAGTCTATAAGGATTGATAATGCCGAAGAGTTTACATCGATGGCTTCCGATGATTATTGCATATCCCTTGGGATTTGTTGAACATATAGTTTCCTATGTTCACACCCAAGATGGTCTCGCAGGTAGAACCTTGGTAATACGCACCAAGCTTCTAGTATTTGCGTTGGGCTATGCAATCTTGCATGCAGCCATGTCGGTCCGGTTGAGGCCCACTACTACCCACCTTACTTTGTGTTACGGTTGGTGACTGGGTGCGAACCTGGTGTTTTACACTTACACAGATTTGGGTGTGCAGTTCCCGTGCCAATTGTACCGCCACAACGTACAAAATCGGGTCCTCAACAAAGGATGGGCATATATGTTGATTATGAACCCTATCTATTATGTGCTCCTTAGAGCCCTTGACAGGAGATCTCTATACCGCTAGATTTGCGACCATCACTTTGATGAGACAATCTTCTCGCCGTTAGGGGAAGATAAGAACGTCAGCGTTCCTGATGAACGACGTGTAGAATGTCTCATCTTGATCCCCAAACCACACTTAATATATTGAAGTGCGAAGAATTCTACTTATAGTTAAAGTGCAAAGAATTCTAGATCTATGTAGTGTAGCCCATAATATGCCAGACACTTCATTAGATCTAGTTAAAGTGACGAGATCATATATACCTGCTGCAAACCTGTAAGGATAAACGTCCCCGTAGGACGTATCATCCTAGTTGGGCACAGTACGGCCATGGCGGCTAACCAGTCATAGTTCCTGCCCAGAAGCAAGGTAGACCATTAGGTTCGAACAATTCTTATCCCTAGAAGACGGTAAACTTGGCACAAATAAATCGTTTTGCCATCGCAATCTCAAACCAATTCAACTCACGAGATAAATCCGGATTATGGGTTCGTCCTAGAAGAGACGAAGTTGAGGGACGCTCTAACATTTAAACCCACTCCCGAGAATAGAAAATCTCGATAAATTTTGTGAGATATTGAATCGGAATGAGAGTTCATCGATGGTATGTTTGTATTTGCGGTGGCCACCGAATTTATAATAAGCGATGATATCGAATCTTGCTTCGTTGATAGATCTCAAAGATGAGACGACTGACTAAAAAGGAAAGAAACAATTCAAGTCATATTAGATTCCTTAACTTAGAGAAAGGTGTTATGGGTCTTTTGTTCCCACACCTCCCCATGTTAAACATATAGAGAGGAAGCGTACTGAGAAAAATGAGATTGTGATATACAAGACTCTTCTAATGGCGCAAGGATTTTCTCAACGCCCTGTGATTGATTATGAGGAGACGTACTTTCTCATAATAAACGTCATAACGTTCCACTACCTTATCAGTTTGGTAGTTTCTGAATAACCAAATAAGCAGCCTAAGAATGTGGTAACAACTTATCTCTATGAGGATCTGAATATAGAGATATACATGAAGGTTCCTGAAGGACTTCTGTTACCCAATGCAAATAGTTCTAGACCACAGATTATGCTCTCCATTTCCTAGAGTAGTTCACTTTAGGGGTTCAAACAATCCAGACGGAGTTGGTATCACCGTCTAAGTGAATATTTGCTTGGGATGGGATATATGAACAATGGACAATGCCCATGCATGTTTATTAAGAAAACAAACTTGGGGTTTGTAATTTTTGGTGATCTACGTCAATAGCATGAATTTGATTGATACTCTTGAAGAGATCAAGAAAACCACAAAACACCTGAAGTCAGAGTTTGAGATAAAAAGATTTTCAGAGACCAAATTATTTTCTCGACCTGGAGTCGTACAAAGTGCAAATGGAATTTTGGTTCATCAATCAAATTACATCTAGAAGATGTTAAGATGCTTTAATGAGTATAAATCAAAGTCTTCAAGCTCACTCATAATCGTTTGAAGTCTAGTGAGACCCGTATCAACGTGTAGATGATAATGAAGAGATATTGGGACCAGAAGACTCAAATCTAAGTACAATAGGCGTATTATTGTACTTGGCTAAATGCCCTAAACTGGACATCTCACTCGATATGAATTTGTTAGCTAGATATAGCTCTGCGCCAACACGCCGCCTCCGTAAATGACATAAAAGATAATTTTCCGTCACTTTAAATGTATGACGAAAAAGAGCTCATTCTATCCCTAAGCATCATGGAATGGATCAACCGCCTATGATCCTTGGAATGATGTTTGCCTTGTTAAATATGCTGACATGGGTTATGTAAACCGACACAAGGCTTATTCCTAACTAGTTATGTCTTTACTATAGGAAATACAATAATTTTAGAGGTATATGAAACAAAAACCTCTTTAAGTCATGTTGACTATTAAGTTATTCAAGAAGCATGATCAATGTAGTAGTTTTATCTAGTGTGTAGTTTTCAGGAGGAGTATCCTGAAGCATACTCTTAACCATTGTGTACTCTATTATCCTTCATCCAGGGTTATTTTGTCCCACTGGGTTTTGTTACCTGGCAAGGTTTTAATGAGAAACACATTAAATTGGTCACTCTACTCATACTTCATCTTGAAGATGTCTTTATTTGAAATATATGCATTTGCTCATCTTTCCCTTCGACCATGGGTTTGTCCCACTGGGTTTACCAGGCAAGGTTTTGGTGTAGCAACTATTATGCTTCCATCTCCCTCGGACTCACATCTTGTGATCTAGACTAAACCGTTTCACCGAAATCAAGGGTTCTGACTACCACCGCTACGTGTGCGTTGTACTCTTTTCTCCTTCGACCAGGATTTTTTTTGTCTCATAGGGTTTTTATTATTTGGCAAGGTTTTGACGAGGCAACACCGAAGCACATATCAGAAGAAGCTCATAACAGAGAATACCCAAGGGGGAGTGTTGTAAATAGTTATTAGTTAGTGAGCATTCTTGTAATTAGCCGGCTAGGGTTGTTATTGTAATTTACATCATGGCCTCATCTCTATATAAGAGAGAGTTCTCAACTCAATGATAGACAACATATTCCCTCATTCTCTTGGTTGTTTCTCTCCTTTCTTAATCTCTTTTACTTTTGTTTTACAACATATTTAATATAATTATTATATATTATATTATAACTCTCATTATGTATTCTCTTTTATTTTCTGTTAGATTTGTTTGATCGGGTGAGAAATTTTTTCTTAATATTTTTCAATTTATAATCAAAATAGTAATATATATTATATTCGAACTCTAAATCTCCAATATGACATCAATTGGCTAGAATTTGAAAAAAAAATATTAAACATACATAATTTTTCAAAGTTAAGAAACTAATAGAAGTACAATAGCAGAAAAACTAATTTTTAGTCTGCAGGATAAAAACTAAAGTTGAGAAAAAAAAACCAAATGAATCGGTAAAATCGGTAAATAGTACATGTGATTACTCACTACCAGGATAAGCACTTCAGCCGACGAAAAAGTTTCGTCGGCTTGTTAGCTTAATTCGTCGGCTAAGATCTTAGCCGACGAGCCTTCGTCGGCTATGGTTTCGTCGAGACAGAGTCATCGGCGATGACTTTAGCCGACGAAACTAGAAGACGTCATCGGCTAACGTCCCAGAATTTAGCCGACGAAAAACACGTCATCGGCTATTCTCCCAGAATTTAGCCGACGAATATCTTAAATGTTTCGTCGACCGTGGTCTGAGACGTTAGCTGACGAAACATTTAAGATATTCGTCGGCTATAGTATGTAATAAAATATTTACAAATAACTATAGCCGACGAAATATAGTCTGTTTCATCGGCTTTATGAGGGTTTAGCCGACGAAACATGTCATAATTCGTCGGCTAAACCTTGTCAAAAAAATTTAAGAATACTATAGCCGACGAATATCTTACATGTTTCGTCGGCTATAAGTCCATTCCAGAATATAAAAAAAACCCGAAATTTCTAAATTACTATTCCAAGCAAGCTGCAAAATACACCAAAACAATTTCATATAACCAACAACAAGCACATAAAACTATATAATTGATCAACGACACAAAATCTAGATCGTCTAAATCAATATCCGATTCTGGGGGCTACTGCGCAGGAGGTTACGGCGGCTGAGGTAGCGATATAGGCGTAGGCATGGGCGGAGCCATAAGTCCCTGAAGCTGGGCAGCTGTAAACTCCTGCAAGTACTGGAACAACTGCTGCTGCTGGGCCTGTTGGCTGGCATATACCACGGCAGTATAGGCAGCCTGAGCAGCTTGCTGCTCCCGTAGTCTCTGAACTTCCGACTCTAGCTGAGTCGTCTTATTGCTGGACGAGGCTGCCTTTCGTTGAAATCCTGGAGTGGTCTTTAGGACCCCCTCGCCCTTCTTTCCTAGACCCGGCAGTAGAAGTTGTTTCCTCACGGTGGGAAGGCTGTGCCCATGATCCTCGCCCCAACCCTCGGATCCGAAGTGTCGATCCGGGACATGACTTCGGACATCTCTTCCTCCTGCGTGTCCGGCCATGTCTCCCTCACTATAGCACTCATCACCACGTCACTAGCCTAATTGGATAGGAAAAAAATGATTAATTAACATTTTGACATATATATAAGTAAAATTAAAAATTTAAAAACGTAAGATGACTTACAATATCCTCCTGGGCGTCAGGATATGCATTCTCCTACGTATAGACGTACCGGTTGACTTCTGAATGTTCCATGGCCGCCTCGTCCATGAAGACAGCGAACGGTCTAGAACCGGCATGATGGTTCCTTGTGTTACATTGCCGGTTCTGAGCGTTCGCCCGGGAAACGGCCTTCAAAGAAAAAAATAAATTATTAGTAAAATATTTAAAAACGGACGTACTTAATGACAAATTAACTAATTAATTTTTTTTAAATACCTGTTTATGAGGGTTGTTGAATTCTGATGTCAGAAGCCAACGCCACTCGTACTCTCTGTACTGGAACTCAGCATGGGTACCAGAACGTGCGTTCCCGTGCGTAGTCCAGTGGGTCCGCAACTCGTTCTTCCACTCCTTGTACCTATAGATACAACAAAAATATTAGAAATATTATTAATATCACATACAATTTTGTTTTTTCATTAACTTCCCAACGTACCTTCCCCCATGCACAACGTCCACCCAGCTGTTCTTCAGGTACTTGGGAACGTCAAACCACACCTACATTTAACCGTTTATTAGTTTAGTTTTTCGAGAAATCAACAATGTAATACACAATATTATTGAGGCATTTTGTAAACTCACCGACATCGCGTTGTGGACCATGTCCTTAACCTCCTGCGGCACCTCGCCCCTGTCTGACCACAACATAGAGACTCTATCCCTAATGAGCGCTCCCACGCGGCCAGAGTACGTCCTCGACTTCCCGCCCGATACTATGTGGCCATCCTCGTCAGTATCGATGACGATCCTCCCTGAGGTATTGACGGTCTTCTCGAGAGCCTTCCCTGTGGCGGGGCCTCTCTTCTTCTTTGTCGGCTTCGCTCCAACGGTGCCTATCACATGATAAACCAAATTGATTATTAAAATCAGAGACCTTTTATTATTAATTATATGAAAACAAATCATTCATCTTTCATTACCTGAGGGCGATACGGCGGACGCGACGAATTCCATCTCTGTCGCCGATGATGATACCCTAGCGGAAATAAAAGGCGTATCAAAAGACATGAACCGGTACGCCGCTGATGGAGCCACTGGCGGGGGCAGTGGATAAATCGGCGTCCCTGAGCCATCGACTGCAGGTAAGGCCGGTATCATCCGCGGAAGGAACAGATGAAGTGGCGGAATCTGTACCCCAGATGACCCACCATCTGAAGCAGTAGGACCCGGAGTGGGCGCCCGGTGTATCTCAGGCATACGGGGTGCAGACACCTCCGTCTAGGTCTGAGGCCACAGCTGCCTCGAGAAATGAAGGACGCCCCGCTGCCTCGATAAAGGGGGCACCTCCGGCTGCCTCGAGGAATGGGAAACGCTCAGCGGCTGCCTCTGCGCCGTCTCCAAAAAGGTCGTACGTCTGGCTGTCATGAGGCCCCAAAACGACGTTTGAGGGTTGCTAGAGGTTCCCTTAGACGATTCGGACCTTTGGCCCTTCGAACCCTTCGTCAATCTAAAATTACCGCTCATCCTATTTAAAATATTAATTTGAATCAATGTTTTAAAAGGCTAAGGCGTAGCCGAGGTAATGGCGCGAGAGCCTCACCAAGGCGCTTGCCTTGAGGCGTAAGGCGTAAGGCGTAAGCCTTTTGAAAAAAAACTTGTATTCATGTCATTATTCATCCTATATATAGAACATATATTGCAATCAACATAACATTATATATTGTTATCCATTCCTAGTAAATACTCAAACAATGCAATTCAAACAAATCACCAAACATAAAACAAATCACCAAACATGTTCATCTTGCTCTGGAATTAGCTAGCTAGGTTAAAAAACAAAAAAATCGAAATCTGTTATTGATGTGCGTACCTCAAATCAACTGCGACTTGCGGCTTGGACGGTGCATCTTCACGAGGCGGAATCCGGTTTGACGAGGTGGTGGTCGACTGGTCGACTGTGTTCGTATTGTGGAAGAGGGACAGGGAGAGGGAGATTAGTGACGGCAATGGGCGAGCGACGGGGAGGGGCGAGCGACGGCGAGGGGCGAGCGACGGCGAGGCGGGCGAGCGACGGCGAGGCGGGCGAGCAGACTTCGGAAGACGAGCGACGGCGATGGGCGAGCGACAGCGAGGAGGGCGAGCAGATTGCGGAAGACGAGCGACAGCGTCACGGTGAGGCGGGCGAGCTGGGTTTTTTAAGGTTTGTGGAGGCTGTCGAGCGCTAGGTTTAATTATATACCCTATACCTTTAGCCGACGAAATTTTTATGTCGTCAGCTAAACCTGTTAATCTCGTCGGCTAAAGTAATGAAATTCGTCGGCTAAACCTATGAAATTCGTCGGCTAAACAATAATGTCGTCAGCTATAATACTTTTTATACATTCGGCACATTGTGATTGTGATGATCAAACTTGAGAAACGCAAATCCGACCGACAGATCTGACCATCATGATAAAATACATGTATGGGAAAAAATTCAACTTGATCCGACAAGGTTAAGGGCTCGATCCGGATGGTCAATCCCGTAAGTCAAACCACTAAACGCATGGAAAAGGTCATTAAACCGTCTAAATTACGTATTTTGGCCGGACCTTCAACTGAAAATAGTTTCAAATCGATGAGCTAGACGCAACAAGTCGTATAAAAATTTTACGGAAAATAACCATTGAAGATGGGGCTACACATAGGGACAAAGAATGGAAAATTGCATTGACCGCAACGATCGGCACTGAGACTTTACCGGAATACCGTGATTTTTCAACCGTAGACGTATTTCACCATTCTGGTCATATTTATTTCACGACTTTTTTGCGTTTGAGCGCTCTACGTATAGTTTGTTTTTGAAATGGAACACTTACTTAACACTTGGTAAACAAGTTATACAACATTAGTAGGCATGTTGTGATTGTGATTATCAAACTTGAGAAATATGAATTCAACATATGTAAACTATAAAGGTAATACATTCTTTTTTATTACAAATTAATGGATTACGTCCTCTAAATTAAAACTAAGGCTCGTAATCGGAATCATCCGATGAGTCTTCTTCGGTGTCAGAATTAATTTCTGGTAATCTATGTCTTTCCTCAACGCCAGAGTCTTCGTCTGTTTCTTGATTTGGATCAACATCAATAAGCCTTGGCTCTTCATCACGAATTCGTACCGAACGACCCGCTTTAAAATTATTAAGGCGAACGGTAGAAGAGTTAGGAATACCTATTGCGCTGGGCTCTTGATATGCAACATCTTCTTCCTCGTCTTCGGCCTCTCCAAGTGTAGCCGCCCGGTAAATGTTTCGAGGGTGCACAACGTTGACTACTTTCCACGCGTCACCCTTAGTAAGGTCATCAAGATAAAACACTTGTTTTACCGATGTGGCAAAAACGAACGGGTCATCTTCGTAACAACTTGTAGTAGCGTTCACCGATAATATTCCGTACTGATCGGTCTTCATGCTCTACGGCCTAGTATCAAACCATCTACACTTGAAGAGGTGCACTGTCATGCCTTACCCATAAACGAGTTCCACCACTGAATGAAGAACACCGTAATAGTCAACTCCATTCCGCCCACCATGCGCCATCACCCCAGAATTATGTGTTCTCCGTCTGCTGTCTCTCTGTTCACATATAAATTGCACGTCATTCACCTTGCACATCGGATAAACTCTTGACATTATCGGCTTCATCGCTAGAAGTCTTAGTTCGTACGACCAATTTGGGTGACCATCAAATTGAATATGGTTCATTTGCAACCAACCTTTCAACTATAAATATGGATAATTATGCAATAAACATAAATACGTACAGAAATATTGAATTACGTACCCAGCCGCCAAAATAGTTTGCGAACTCCCTGTTATGGTACTCGAGATCACCTTGAATGTCTGGACAATATAGATGGATGTCTTTCCAGTATTCAACTTCTGGACAGTTAATCAATACCCACCAATGGGCAATGATTAACTCATGTGGTTGCAACTTGTAGGAGTCTGGCAAAATTCCATAAACTTCAACATCACTAGAGAGTATGGAAATATTGAACTTTGATACATCTACCAGTATGGTTTGCGGAGTTTCCTTCAACGCTCCTAAATAAAACTTCATGTAGGTGACGCACTCGTGCGCAATATATTCTTCAGCTATACATCCTTCAGGCGCGGATTTATTAGCCACATAATCTTTGTAGTCTCCAAGTTGCCTATAAATCAAGTTGCAAAGTGTTATGATTATTGAACATGTATATTGAGGAATTCAGGTGTAAAAAATGTACATTTCCATGGGATACATCCAAGTGTAGTGTACTAGACCGGTAAGCAACAATTGCTCGGGAAGATGGATCATCAGGTGAGGCATGATGTCAAAAAAATTTGGAGGAAATATCCTCTCAAATTTACACATGATATAAATGATGTCCTCTTGCATTTCTCAGAGATTAGATTTTTTCACTTCCCGTATGCATAACTTCTGGAAGAATCTTGCCAACGCTACTAATGGCTCCACCACTTGACGGGGAAGGAACGGTCGAATGAAAACAGGAAAGAGACGTTGTAGCAGGATATGAAAGTCATGACTCTTCAACCCGTACATCTTATTGTCCCGGAAGTTCACACACCGGGCTATATTTCCTGCATAGCCTGAAGGATACTTCACACAACTCATCCACCAGAAAATTACGTTCTTTTGGTCAGGCTTCACGGTGTAAGGAGCTTAAGGTATTTTTTTCTTCCCTTCTTTCAACCACAAATGTCTTCTTATAAGCATTTTTTTTTAGATCAATGCGTGCCTTAGGACTGTCTTTCATCTTTCCCTCCAAGTTCAGCACTGTGCCCACCACACTGTCGAAAACATTCTTTTTTATGAGCATCACATCTAGGTAGTGCCTGATCAACAACTTACTCCAGTATGGGAGTTCCCAGAATATGCTTTTATGTGTCCAGAATTTGTACCTGTCGGGTCTTTCAGGTATTGCCGCCACAATATTGGGATGATTGCTAAGCTGCCCAAAATTGTACTCATTAAGCACTGCTAAAATTTCTTCCCCCGTCCATCTTCTGGGAGGCACACCATTTTCTACGGTCCCATCAAATGTCTTGTCATCGAACCGCCATTCGTGATTATATGGAAGGAAAGTACGGTGACCCAATTTGCATATCTTGTTGCAATGACTGCTGCTCCCCTCATTGCTAAGGCACTCTAGACAAGCCTTGTATCCCCTAACAACGTTGCCCGACAACATCCCACGGGCAGGAAAATCACTGATGGTACCAACAAACATGACATGCATCTAGAACATCTCGCGCATGTACTTGTCATAAGTGGGATGACCAACGTCCCATAAAAACTTAAGCTCTTCAATCAAAGGTCTTAAATACACATCAAGACACTTCCCTGGATAACCGGGCCCCGGAATCAACAAACTCAACATATTGTATTCCTTCTTCATGCACATCAATGGAGGAAGGTTGTACGGTACCAAAATCATCGGCCATACACTGTATTGAAGACTTATGTTGCCAAAAGTATTGAACCCATCGGATGAGAGCCCGAGCCCCACATTTCGGACCTCTGACGCAAAATAAGGAAACTCCCTGTCTATATGCTTCCAAGCCTCCCCGTCAGCAAGGTGTATAAGGCTATCTTCGTCATGCAATTCCCTATCAACGTGCTATCTCATAGCTTTGGCCGTGTGTGAAGACATGTACAACCGCTCCAGCCTATCCCTCAACGGGAAATACCAAAGTACCTTCACAGGTTTCCTATTGCCTGCAGGAGTCAGCTTATACCTGTCAGTGTGACATACCGGACATGCATCAAGGCCACCAAGGTCATTCCCTTCTGGATCTTTACCCTAGAAGAGAACGCAGTCATATCTGCATGCATGGATCTTGATGTAGGAAAGCCCAAGATCTTTCAGGATACATCGGACCTTATGATGAGTGGTAGGAAGACGATGACCGTGGGGCAGCATTGAAGCAGTGTACTGTAGATAATCATCAACAGCCTTCACGGTTGATTTTGGCTCAACTTCAATCTTCATTACGTCCATCACACTTTCAAGAATGGTCTTCTGACAACCGGGGTACACAGGGGTCTGTTGGAAAGCAAGCAGTTTGTTGTACTTGTCAATACCAGCAGTGTTGACAACTTTAGGGAAGGGCTGCACCGGCTCAGACATATACTGTCCTTGAGCGCATACACCGCTCTCATAAGGAAACATGTCGTGAAGGCTGTTGTTGGATCGTTGGATGTACTTCCCGTCTCAGAAAATTTCCCATGATCATGCGGACACCCTGATGATGTTTCACCGTGATATAACCAACATGTGTACTTCTCCCAAAACCCGTTACTCTTCAGGTGCTACCATACTTTGTCAATCGCAAATCGATGCATATCGCTGCGACACTGACATTTCGTGCACGGGTAATAGAAAATTGTATTCCCGTTAGCATTAGCCAGCGCATATTCCAGAAAATTCATAACTCATTTACCATATCTTTTGTCCTATTTTGGAAGCGAAATCCAACTCTTATCCATATCCTGAAAATATAACAAAATATATATGTATAACTCTAGCTAATTATTAATTAAATTTCATATATAAAATCTCAATTCATTTAGTATTCTACGTACTACAACTAATTAATAACAAATTAATTAACACAATATATATATATACTTAATAATTACATAACAATATTAGATAAAACATCATCACAAAATCATCATCAACTCATATTATCAACAACTTCATACCATCAACATAATATTATAAATTAATTAACATATATATATATATATATATATATATATATATATATATATATCTACTACTTATTAACAACAACTTCATATATATTATCAAATCATCAACTAAATCGATCAACACATATATATATACATCCAACATACTCAAAATCGATCAACTCAATCACACTCAAAATCAATCAACTCAAATAAAACTCAAAATCAACATATATACACATATACATACCTATATATAGCTCCACAAACCAATTATGGACAGATTTAGACAACACCCAAACTTTTTCTCCCGTTTTTTTTTTTCTCAGATGAGCTGCTTTCCAGATCTGCAAATATAAGACACTTTAGTCGACGACATTTTAATTTTGTCGGCTAAAGAATTTTTAAAGTCGTCAGCTAAAGTTCACAGACTATAGCCGAAGAAAAAATTCTTTAGCCGATGAAATTAAAATTTCGTCGGCTAAAGTTAACCATAGCCGACGAAGGAAAATTTCGTCGGCTAACATGGACTTTAGCCGATGAAAAAATAGTTTGTCGGCCTGGTTTTTTTATTTTCGTCGGCTAAAGCTTTTCTTCTGGTAGTGACTACAATAGTCGAAATTCAGGCGATGAATTTTAGAGAAGTGGTTTTTATTTATTTTCTTTTGATGCGTAGTAATAGTGGAGAAGAGTTAGGAATATGAAGTTTTTTTTTTTTCTTAATAATTGATGGATGTTTTTGTAATTAAACATACCTATAAAATCTGATGTGAAATATAAAATAATAAGGGTGTGTATTAAGAGATTAAAGGTGTGTATTTAAAATTTCTCAAAAACTATAGATATTTAACTATATACATTTGTTGGTCGACTGTTCATAAGCATGTAAACAGTGTAAAAACACTGTTCATTAACAACAGTAAACCTTTTTTTTTTGTTGTGAAACATGTAATTTAGATTTTTCTAGATAGGCTCTCTCTCGGCAAAGTTTTTTTCCCTCCATTTTTGACTTTTCTTCTACCTCCTGAATCTTCCGGATCGATCTTGCCTCTTCAGACCTCCTTTATTTTTATTTCTCTCGTCTCTCTGTCTTTGCCTCTCAGAGAATATCGCCGTTAAGTTTCATCTCTTTCACTATTGTTCCGTTTTGTGCCCATATATTATTGTTTGGTTAACTGTTCATAAGCACTGTGAACAGTGTGCGGACCTTACCCTGCTGATGGGCTGTGTAATTCCGTATTTACCCTTCGTTTCAACTCTAGGTATAATTTTTTATTTTTTTTCCGCCGCTTCTCGCTCTCTCTCTCTCTCTCACCCAACATTTCTCCATCCTTCTCACACTCTTTAGACTCTTCTCGAAATAGCTCTAACATTTCTCACAAAGCAGAAGAGTCTAGAGATATTAATATATTACTGTGATAATTTATTACCCTGTTGTTTCACAAACTATTTATGTCATTTTCTCTTCTGCTTTGTATACGTACAAATCAAAACAATTAGAGCATTTATATTTTGGGTAGAACATAAGACTATATATTTTGTTGTATAAAAGTTGTTTTTGTGATATATAGCTCTTATACATATGTGGAATATACATAATGTAGATATTACACCGCGCCAAGGCGTGGGTATCAACTCTAGTATATATATATATAGAGGTCATTGATAGTTACTAGTAACAGTTCTATATTTTGAATGTAAACTATTTTTACAACTATATTGTGCAGAGAACAGAGATGTAACAGATCAATAGTTACTTGATTGACTGCAGGAGGAATTTTAGCAGTAGCTAGCAAGGTCTGGATCTTTTTACTTGAGAAGTTGCTAACTCCTATAGATTTAGTGAGACCTAGCGTCTGGCATTCCTTCATGACTTCCCACACACCCTTGAAGTCGATAGGAAGAAGGTTCTGTTTGTCCCATGGAAAGTCGAAGTTTCCCGGCGGGTTCAGACTCACCGGCCAGTGAATGAGATATAGATCAAGATACTCCAGTCCTAGGTTTCTGTATATAGGTTTCTGTATATATACGTGCATAAGGATATGAACAAGTTAACTAATCAATCATTTCCACAAATTATTGTGTCTTATTAACTGAACTATATATAGTTACTTTACTTGAGTGAACTGCGAATTGCAGGCAAGACACGGTGGGGGAAGGTATCACCGCACCACAGCTTGGAAGTGATGAAGAGGTCTTGCCGGGATTCGATAAGGCCAAGAGAAAGAGCTTCCGAGATGGCTTCACCGAGACTCTGCTCCGTCAGGTACATAGCGGCCGTGTCAAAATGTCTGTAGCCAACTCTGATCGCATGGAGAATGGCTTCGTTTGCGATTTCTGAGCTAGCAAAAGGGTACGTAGCTGTTCCGAAACCTAGAACAGGAATGTTGTTGCTTGTTTTGCCAGTTGATGATGAGACCAGTGGCAACACTGGGATCTTGATGGTACATGATGATAAGCCATTTTCGACTACTACTGGCGAGCTTTCCATTTTCTCTACACTATTTACTCTCTTGGCTTCAATCTCATCTCATACAATATTCTAGGACGTACTTCAGCATATAATATAACACCAGAAATATATAAACACCTTACGTACGGCTGCGCTAGCTAACCTTGAATACTATACCCGGCCGGCAATGCAAATTGACCCTAAATCTTATTTTACTTTAAGAATCTTTTCTATTTCTCGATGAAGAGAATCATTAGAAATTTAGAATCTTGATTTTTTAAACACTCTGTCGCATTGAAAAGGGCTTCATTTTCTCTACTTGATTTTTATCAGAGGCAAGAAATTCAAGCATATACATGTAGCTATTCCTAGACCTAGCACAGGAATATAGTAATAATTAAATACTTGGGGAGGCTAGTAGTACGTAGCAACTCGCCAATTGACTCTCGAAATGCTCGTATGTTTTCCATTGATGATATTGATCCTTTCAACAATCCACACATGCAGTAAGTAGTAACGTAAGTAATTACTAATCTTTCATCTAAAAGGTTACAAGACACGTATAAACTTTTTACCCATATTGATGGAATAGTTGAAACATACATTGCACCAAAGCTTGCAAATCAGTTGGAATAATTTAAGACAATCGTTATCTACCCTTCAATAATAGCTTTATATATCTTGATTTCTTCAAAAGAGCCCGAAACAATAGTCATAATTTTTTGTCAAAGTGAGAGAGGACGATTTCAAATTACATATAGAGTACGTGTCTGAGCAAGAATAATTGTTTCCCCCATTTCATTATTCAATCTTTAATAGCTTCGAGATTGCGGGTGATGTTCGACACTTCATCACTTCTTTCTTAACCCCAACCATGCACCAGTTTTAGCTCATGTTCGACCTTGTGAAGGGGCGACGTATAGCCATCTAAGACTACATTAGCTAGGGCTTCAGACATGCTCTGGGAGTAGGCTTGAAACGATCGAAAATGAAAATGAGAATGTATAATATTGGATTGTGTTATATATATGCACTGTATTGTTCCTCCCACTCTATATACAGGCTTGATCGATGATCTCACAAAATGATTGATAAATGACTTTGTGAGGAAGGCAAAGAGCGCAAATCCTTTGTAAAGGAGATGCTCTCACATGCCAACACCTTCATAGTAGTAAATATAAATAGGCTGATGACTGATGAGACTTTACGTTTAATCAAGTCTTAGTAGCGATATATCCTTTGTGCCATGCCATCCACCTCTCTGGTTCTCTATTATACGTAGAAGATTGACCATGAATGCCCAACAGAACAAGTTCATCTTTTCAATGTGATTTGTAGTAATTTGTAATCTTGTTCAATTGTTCACCGTACCTCTCCTCAGTATACATACACATTATTTCATTGTTATTTATTTTATATTGATATGGATATAACAGTCTCTATCCAGAGCGAAGCTTCGCTCTGTAATTAACGTGCGAAAGTACTTATTTGACTCACTTTTCGGTCATATTTTTCGATCATACCCGGTCAGTATCTAGATACATATCGTATGATCATTCTTACAAAGTTTCATCCAATTTGGTGACCGTTTAAACCTCCATAATCATAATTTACTCCAACGGTTCTACTTGGACAGATTTTGTTCTATTGATTTATTTTATCTGATTCGGTGTGCAAACGATCTCCAACGGTAGTCAACATAAACTGATATGTAATCTAGTTGGATAAGGAAAGAGGAGCATATCTAGTAAATAGATTATGAATGGGATTAGGATTCCTAATCTACGTTACATTACTCTGTAAATCATCTATAAATAGACTCCTCATTTTTCTTACATTAAGTTGTACTTTTCTAAACCGGCTACCATTTCCATTAACGTAAGCCCTTAACGCTCTCGATGTCGATGATGCCTCCTCTTTCAAAAAGAAGCTCGACGTAGAAGCTTCCATGGCAAGTCCTTGACCTTGTTTCTAACCATCTCGACCCTAAAACCCTAGCCACAGCCTGTTGCGTCTCCAAGACATGGTTCACTTGCATTTCCTCCGACCATATTTGGCAGCCCATTTGCACCACCCATTTCCCTTCTCTCTCTTATAACCTCAAGCTCGTCAACCCCGCCCTTCCCTACTACCGCCTCTACGCCATGGCCTCAGCGCCGCCAAACGCCGCCTCCGGACCCCCTCCAAGCCCTCCCTCGCCCTCCACGACCTCATCTTCACCGTCAACGTCTTCAGCCACAACAAAGTTCTCTTCAGTCTTCAAAAACCCGGGGACGAGCTAGTCATGGATAATAATGGTGTTTTCAAGTTCGATATTGATGTCGATAACAACGAGCTTGAAGCTGTGGCGTCGGAGTCGGTGAGTGTTACGTGGAATGTGGTGTTGAAAGGGTGGAGAGGGGTATTTAATATGATGGAATCATGCAAAGGGAAGAGAGGGGTCGACGACTGTTGGTTCTCGGAGGAGCTGCCTTTGCCGGGGTGTTGCTCGAGCCTCGTCGATAGTGGTGTGGTGGCGGAGTTGAGGTTGGTGTTTACTGATGAATCCAAAACGGGTGGAAAAAATCTTGATCATGTTGGGCGGATTAACAAAGTCAGCGTGGGGATGTTCAGCACAGCAAAGTTGAGATATGTTGGTGTCGACGATGGTTTCAGATATTTGCAACACTTTCTTTGTTAGGGTTTAGTTATTGAGACAACGTGTAGGGTTTTGTTTTTTTTTAGTTTTTACTCATGTATATATGCAACACTATTTATTCGCTACTGCCTTCTTTGTTTTGTGGGAATTTTTTATTTTTTTTATTAAAAAGTCAATCCATTTAAACCAAGCAATACAAAGATGACGCAACCCTGTTGGCTCGTCAGAAAGCATGTCTTGCGATACTGAACTCTCAACGATCTGAGATCGATGGTGGCAATATATACAAAATGAACATTCCTATTAGATGCCATATTATATTGACTGCAAAAGAATTATCGACTGCAAGCATCCAATTAGATTACAAACTGCGTGCATTTGCCGGACACATTCAAGACCATGCAAGGATGGCTTGAAAAGAAACTATGCAGCTAGGAACTTGTTTGTATATATTGAGCCAAAAGGAAGAACAACACATGAAACAACGTAGACCAAAGTCACCAAACAAACAAGAAGGAATGATCACTGCAGGATAGCTTTCGGATTATCAATCCTTGCCTACTTTGAATTTGTTATATTCTAAATGCATGACTCACTCAGAATCTAAATACAAAACAAATTCTGCACAGTTTATAAAAATCACGCCCGTCTGCAAAAATCAAACAAGTTAGTAACAGATCGATGCCTTTTAAGTTTTCTCTGAGATTCAAGAACTTGTCTACTCTCACTCTATTAACCAAGTGGTACGATATTTGTCTCGATCTCCTTGATAAAGTAGTTTGGGGTTCACATCCAAAATCAATTGACAATGGATAGAGTGGCACAAACCTTTATAAACTAACATGCAAGGTTTCATATATATTACCGATGCGGGATTTATATTTCAACACGCCTCTACACGTATGACGAATTTTCAAGCCTAACACGTGAACAACATTTGGAGTGACATGGAGTTCATGTGACCGTTACGCATTCACACATGGATGTGAGTAACCCACTTTGATACCATGATAAAATAGTCTAGGGTTCACATCCAAAATCAATTGGCATTAGATAAACGCGCTTCATTTATATGTACTGTGTCGATGTTCGAGCCATTTTTGTGAGATTTTACTTCTTCTCTAGGTAATGGTAGACAGAATATATATAGGGTGCGGCTATTGCCACCCCACTAAATACTTTGTTCACCCCACATTTCAATTTTAAACTAAATATTCCAATACTAACCTCACAATCAAAAATTTTTGTGAAAATATAATATTAAACTAAAATCTAAACAACAACAATTCTCTACATATTTACATTGAAAAAAAAAAAAAACAATTCTCTATATCTTTCAAATCAGAATTGAGAATCACTTCAATTTTCAACAGGGTGGTTATACTGTGTGGTGAGAACGTTCTTATTTTTATTTTATTAATGACTTCAAATGTAGTCTTTCATATATATATATATATATATATATATTCATAATCGTAAAGAATGAACTCAAGAAAGAGATCGAGGAGAACAAATATAAGATGTGGTTTGAGAAGAATGGATGTGTGCATCAAATATATTAATGAGATATTTGTATATATTTTTAGATTTTATCAGATTAAGAAAAATAAAAATAAAAACGTAGATTTTTTTTAAAATTTTAAGAACAGAATTAAAACGTTAAAAGTAAAAAAATAAGACGTAGAGTGTTTAGTATAATGCTGCACCCTATATATATTATATATAAATGGTCAAACTTGTGTTCTTTGGATGGTCCATGATTCAGCACTAATTACAACTCATGATCATGCATTCATGCTATCAACTTCTGAGAAAACCGAGTGAGCTGCACCAGAAAATATGCTTCCAAGAACATCGAGCATGATATGTTCAGAACTAGGCAGCAGAGGAAAGGAGCTCAAAAAGAATCAAATACCATCAGATTCTGGTTGTCCATGACTCGATACAATCAAACTTGAACAATCAGAGATGCAGCACCAATGGTATTTGGTTCTCATTTGAACAAAAAATTGTGAAAGAAACAGACGAGCGAGAACCATATAGAAGTCTTCTACAACTAAACTGAACAACAGCAGTGGTACCTTGATTTGATGTTTTCAAGTCATCCTACAACTTTTCACATTCATCTAGTACTAAAGGTTTGATCAACATTAGAAATACAACTTCCCACCACGTGAAAAGCAAGAAGCATGAGAAATTTCATGATTAACACACAGACATCACTACCATTTAAACGGTTAGAGATTACAAACAAGCCATTATAAAAGTAGATGAGATTCAGGAGTCATCATATCAGTGGTTACCATCTTCAAAGAGTTGTCATATCTATCTGTAGTAAGCCTGCTGATAAGCTGGTGCCATGCCGTTGCCATAAGCACCATATACAGGATAGTTCATGGGAGCTCCTGGGTAAGGTCCAGCAAGTTGTGGAGGGGCAGCTTCAGGTGAGTATGCATAAGGGCTGGCTGCTTCCGGTGAGTATGCATAAGGGTTGGCTGGTGGGCTTGCATACGGGTTGGTTTGTGGGCTTCCATAAGGGTTGGTCTGTGGGCTTCCATAAGGGTTGGTCTGTGGGCTTCCATAAGGGTTGGTCTGTGGGCTTCCATAAGGGTTGGTCTGTGGGCTTCTGCTGCCAAACATTGTCGGTGGGGAATGGTATGGTGAGAACCCAGCTGGATACTGAGCGTGGGATGGAGACCGGACAAATGTAGGAGAAGGGAAAGAAGAAACATATGCATTTGCCAAGCGCCCGGCCTTGGCCGGAGGCATGGGACCTCCATGGTTGGCTCGTGTACGTTTGTTGGCAGGGGCTGCAACGGGCTTTTTCTTCTCAGGTTTCACCTTTTGGTCTAGCTGCTCCAAGCGCTTCTTGAGGTTTTCTGGAGGAAACTCTGCTTCAAGGTTGTAATCCTCAATACACTTGATGACAGCTCGGAGTGCTGACTGCTCTTTGCGCCCAGCTAAGTTCTGCAAGACAATAACATAGGAGCGGTGATCAATTATGCTAAATTTGATACTTACTGAACTTTATTGGCACATATATTTAAAGAAACCAGACAGACCACGAAAAACGAAGAGCAACTCACCACAAACACATTTATAACAATATGCATCATGCCCAACTTAAACAACCAATGGCTGACATGCAAGAAACTACAAATAAATTTGGATTTATTGCTCTGAATTACCAAGTACTACTACTCCATCATGACCACAAAATTGAGGAACAAAGCAGACATCATCTTCGAACCAAAAAGCAAAGTTTATTCATCCCAGAAAATGTCAAATTAGAAACGTATAGGGACCATAATACTATCAAGATTTGGGCTATCACAATTGTACATTAGGCTGGACTGACTAAAGGCTTTCCTAAACTTATTTTGGAGAAAAGTAAGGAAAACCAAATATGGATGTTCACTTGAAGAACATGAAAATAGATAGCACTAACTTTGCCCTTGGGATAATTTATTAGACACCAATATTTAGTTCGCAGTATAAACTCAATGAAGGGGAAGTTGTTCTTATAATGTATTTCTTGTGGATTACTGCATTCTCTCCATAAGCGGAAAGAACGCTTTGGGGAGATGGGAGGAATCACCCGGCTCCACTTTGTTATCCCTCATGCTCTAATAGTGAACAAATCCCTTTGGTCCCTTTTATTTCCTCTCCCTTCCCTTTCCTGCCTGCATTTGGGTGAGGGGAACAGGGAAAGGAAGGATGGAAGGAAAGACAATAGCATGTGTAAAATGTGGCCATATAGCAAAAGTACACAAAATTATAGATGGCAAACAAAATATGATGCATTGATGCAATGATTGAAGCAATACCACAGCTTTCCCAGGACTATTGGCATCTTCCAAAATAGAAGCTGCGGCCTTCCGTGCATCTCTCAGGAAAGCTTTCAGCAAAGGAACAGGATGAAACTTGTGGACAAGGCCAACTTCATAAATGAAATGCACTGCATCAAGCTGCTGTCCCCTGCTGATCAATTCTTCAATCATATCTGCCAACAACAGATTTCAAACATTAAAAACCAGAGAATGGCCCTTCTTACCATCAATATAATTCTAAGCAATGGAAAGGAAACTGATGGAGAACTTCCCCATGTGCAGAAAATAACTTGTAAAACTACTAAAGATCAATTAACAACAGAGTGAAAAGCATTAAAATGAGCATTGAAGTCAACTTGAGCATTGACCTCTAGATTATCAGATTCAACCAAATACAATATCAATCGGATCCAACCATCAGAAGTATGCATCAAAAAAATTTCTGGGGTATATGCAGATCCAACATATAGTCATGTCTGATGTAGTTGCAAGTACACAATTATATTGGGAACGCCAAAAGAGTAATTGAACCAATAGTGCATGATTTTACGAACTATAATAGGCCAAAACTTGCAGAAATCTAACAAAAGGAGGACTATGAAAATCAGTTTACAGTTGCAAATCACATTTAACATTCTCAGTGAAGAGTTTTCGGTTTTCATTTTCCAAATCGACAACCAAAAGGCCATGTCTAAGATCCTAGGTTCTGTTCGAACATATTCAATATTTGCTCCTGGACTGATATGGAAACATGAATTTGTAGAAGGTATAAACAAGCCATGCCATTGTCGGAAGAAAACCCAACCTAGTCAAATGAATCCACTTTCTCATTAAGAACATAGATTTTCAGAAACTATAACCAAAACCAAAAATGGCTAACTATTTGAGTTCAAAAACTAGCTACTAAACACATAAGAAAACAAGTCATCATACTCATGCAAGAATATATACTAATAAGTGAAAGATAATCCAAACCAATCAATACGACAAATGAAATGAGAAGGAAGAAAGTAGCAATAGCAACATACCGGGCATTTTCTTGGTCAGTCCAAGCGAAACAGCGAGCTTAGGCATCTGCTTGCGCCAGGCCGAATTAACCACAAGCTTCCTGTACAAATCCACATCCTCCTCCTTCACAATCCCAAAAGTCACCAAATGCTGCAGGAATGTATGAACATCAGGAGTCTTCACATTCTCAATCCCACCTCTCTCCTCCAAGCTCTTCTTCCAAGTCTCCGCAATCTCCTTGGCGCGTTTCTTCACGCTCGGCGTCACCAACAGCCTGGACTTCCCAATTTTGGGGTCAACCACCACCGGAATCAGCGATTCCAGCACCAGAACACAAGCCCAGCCCAAATCATTCCCCTTATCACTCTTCTCCGACCTCTTGTCCACCGGAAACACCTCCGAGATCGCCTCCAGCACAAACCTCGCCGGATCCACGCACTCCGCCAAGGCCAAAGACATCTGCGCCCTCAGAGACTCCAGCTCCTTCTTCCTCCCGGTCACAAACCTCCAGAACCTTCCAGAATCCATCTTCAAGCACAGCGACTTCATCTCCATCAGCAAGCCCTCGCTGTTGTCCACCTCGCCGTACTCGTCGTCAGAGCGGGCCCGCTTCAGGACCTTGAGCGCGACCTTCTTGGTCTCCTCGACCTTGACTAGCGCGATCTCGACGCTCTGGTTGATGGTGATCTCTCTCTGCTCCAGCTCGTCAAGACTCCCCTTGGTCTCGTGCTCTAGGGCCTGGATTTTGCGCTTGATCGCCTCCGATTTCTGGAGCAGGTTCTGCTCTAAGGACAGGAAGTGGTCCGAGAGCTCCTTCCAGAGAAGAGTACAGCTCGTCATCAGTGACGTCTGCCTCTGGAACTCGTCGAAGCTCGCCGGCGGAGGAGCAGTCAGCTCGGTCAACTCGCCGGGATCGGGGATCGACCCCATCTTCTTCGCCGTCGGTTGGTTGTCCGTACGGGAATACAGATAGCAAACAAAAGAAACTAACAAACCCTAGCGAAAGTGAGCAAATGTGGTAAACCTACCAAGCTGAGCGCTAAGCCACTAAGCTGACCGCGGAGGGGAGAAGGTGGGAGGGAACTGTGGTGTCGTGGAAAGAGGTTAGGCCGACACGTGGGAGTAGTTAGTGTAGGGGGTAGGGAATGTTTGGAATGTTGTGGATCCTAGAAACGGGACGGGGTGCGTAGGATAAGGGACGGAAGGATGACGTAAAGGAGGTAAGGGCGTGTTTGGATGAGGGAGAGGGGGAGAAGCGCTTTCACGGAAATCGAAGTTGGATCAGGAAAAGCGGGAGGGGGTGGTGGGCTTAAAAGATGGAAAAGTTAGGTGGGGCCCGGGGGTGGCAGTAGCTACCACATGGATGGAGTCAGATAAAGTAAAGGAGGGCGTAGTTGGAATTCTGTAGGAGAGAGAGTGAGAGAGAAGAATGACAGTGCATGCGCGACTGTGTCCATCACTGACCTCACTATCTACGGTCTGCCTTGGACAACGCACGTACCCCGGCTTTCCTTGTGTTCTGTATTCTTGAATTTCCCATTTTGCCACCAAGGTTTAGTTATCGATATAAGGGTGGTTTGGACTTTTAAGGAATCCATTATTTCAGTGTCACTACTCTCATGAACATCTTTATCGTACTCTATTTTAGCATTTTAGTTATTTTAGACAGCGTGTTTAGCTTTTTAGTTATTTTAAGAGTTCTAACAGACTAGTTAGCGTTTAGCTATTTTAACTTTTAGTTATCTTGCTAAATAAATATATCTAGCGTAGCTAGTGAGATGTGACTCTCTATAATTTAATACATTCCTTTTAAGTTATTTAATGTGATATACAAATACATATAATTTTCATTTATAGAATAATATTAATTTAATACTACATAAAGTAGAGAGCATTGATGCAGACGTATCTTAAAAGTCGCTAGCCAAATGACATTTTTTACTAATTTGATTAAAATTTAACTCAAAAATGACTAACATTAGTAAAGATGCTCTTAGTGGTGGCCGTTATTTGTGTCTGAGGGAGTAAGTGCTGTCATGTTTTTCGGCACGTGTTTTGTATCCCAAATAATAACATGAGCTTTTTTTAAACCACAACTCATATAAACTATATTAACTAATAAGGTGCGTTAATCACTTAATCTATTAGCAACCTCATTTACTTCACGATATATGTGCCGATATTGAAAGAAAATAAACGACCGAGCGTACCTTCTACAATCCTCTACAATGCGGCCCAACATTAAAAGGTCATCCTCATCTCTATGAAGAGCATCGACTAACATAGAACAATCGCTCTCGATCTCAACCATCTCCCAGCCTTGGTGGATAGCTATTAATATTCCGGCCCGAAGAGCCTCCGCCTCCACCTGCAAAGTTGTGTGAGCATACTCCAATGGCTAAGTAACAGCTTCCATGCATACCCCATGTTCATTCTAGACCACTACACCAATTCCACCACACTTGTGAGTCTCCTGAAAGCTTCCATCCACATTAATCTTCAGACACCCCTGAGGTGGACAGACCTATTTTGTAACCTTGCACAAGTGTTTAAACGGACAGGGTAGGAATCAAGGACTAAAATATTGGACTTCAAAGAGATATCGACGGTCGGAAAATTAGATATTTCGACAGAAATATCGTGGATATATTGATAATATGAAAAATTAAAGGTGTGCCTATTTCCATCCTACCATCTTCTTTCTTCACCCTACATACTCATTTCACACTACATTTTAATTTTCTAGACTAAATTTACTTTATCCACCCATTTTATTTTTTAATAATATCCATATATGACATATCAAATTAAAAAGTAAATTTTAACAAAAATCTCTCATAATCTATAGCAATAAAAAAAATTTCTAGTAAAATATTAACGTATTTCAATTCTATTTCAGTTCTAAATCATTTTTTATGTTCTTCCATTCTGGTTCATGTCAAAAAATTCATACAGTTGTGAGCAATGAATTGAGAAAAAAAATGATCATATATATACACTACCAGAAGAAAGGCTTTAGCCCACGAAAATAAAAAAACCAAGCCGACGAATTTTTTTTTCGTCGGCTAATTTAAAATTTTCGTCGGCTATGGTCAACTTTAGCCGACGAAATTAATATTTCATCGACTGAATAATTTTTTTCGTCGGCTATAGTCTGCGAACTTTAGCCGACGAAATTTTTAAAAATTTAGCCGACTAAATTTTTAAACCTTTAGGCGACGAAATTGTTAAAAGTTTAGCCGACGAAATTTTTAAAAGTTTAGCCGACGAAAAATATAATTTCGTCGGCTAAAGTGCCTTATATTTGCAGATCTGAACAACAACTCATCTGGAAAAAAAAATATACGTAGAACCTTCAAACGTAAAAAATTCGTGAAATAAGATATGACCAGAATGGTGAAATACGTCTACGGTTGAAAAATCACGATATTCCGGTAAAGTCTCGGTGCCGATAGTTGACTTACCCTTATTATTCACTATGCTGCAGATTTGGCGTTTGATGTCTGATTGACTATTGTGATACCTTTCCGGAAGCGTAACGGCGCTACGAGTCAGACTCATCGCTAATGCCATGATGTATAGGCTTTTTTGGCCATCTGAGTCCTTTTAGGGCTTCAAAATGCAGTTTTCTTATTTTCTATTAGAGTTGACCGTTTCGATCGAGCCCTTAACGTTGTCGGATCCAGTTGAATTTTTTACCATAGACATCTTTCGTCATAATGATTATATCTGATGGTCGAATTTTAGTTTGTGAATTTTAGTCATCGGAATCACAACGTGTCTACTATTTACCGTTATTCGGGTTTATGGGGAGCCCTATCGTCGGAAGGTAAATGTCTCAAAATTTTTATATGGGCAATTGCGTCTCATCTACGTGAGAGTTTTTTGTGTGAAAGGTTTGACCAAACTACGTAATATAGAGGGAGATATGAGCGTTTTCGTGTGATAAGTAACGATCGATTAGGGTTGACCGTTTCAATCGAGCCCTTAACGTTGTCAGATCCAGTTGAATTTTTTACCACAAACATCTTTCGTCATAATGATCATATCTGACGGTCAAATTTTGGTTTGTGAATTTTTGTCATCAAAATCACAACGTGTCTACTAATGTTGTATAACTTGTTTAATAGGTTATACAACTTTGTAAACCAACTCTACATAGGAAGCAAAATTATCAAAAATCTCGTGAAATAAGATGTGTTCAGAATAGTGAAATACGGCTATGGTTCAAAAATCATGTAAATCGGGTAAAGTCTCGGTGCCAATAGTAGCGGTCAACCCTATTTACCGTTATTATTCCCTATGGGGAGCCCTATCGTCGGAAGGTAAATGTCTCAAATTTTTTATATAGACGGTTGCGTCTCATCTACGTGAGAGTTTTTCGTGTGGAAGGTTTGACCAAACTACGTAATATAGGGGGAGATATGAGCGTTTTCGTGAATTTATAGACTTTAGCCGACGAGATATTAAAAAAGTCGTCGGCTAAGGTCAAAAAATTTCAAAATTTTTTGGGCGGTAAGACAAAGTTGGAGGAAAATTTTCAAAATTTTAAACCAAAATTTTTTGGCGGTCAACCAAAATTTTCAAAAGAGTTTAGCCGACGAAAATAAAGAATTTCGTCGGCTAAAGTTCTTTATATAGCCGAAGATGGATGGTAAGAAGTCTATTATCTGCCAGATTTTCTTCTCGGCCTAACTCCGCCGTCAAGCCACCGGAGACCGCCACACTTGTCCCAAAAGCTTCGTCGTCGTCTCTACTTCATTGCTGGATAGGTGGTGCATCGAGTGGCGCCGCCGTGAGGGATAAATCGAGCTCCAAAACTCCGCCGGTTCGGATTCGGTGTCGATCGAATTTCTCCTTCCTTAGGTCACCATTTGGTGAGTTCTATATAAGGATAAGTTGAGTTTGATTAGTACTACATTCTCCTAGAATTTGGTAGCTCGATTCGGTGTGTGTGAAGATAATCGAATATTTGAAGTTTTTAGGGTTTAAAATTAGGGATTTTTATATTTTCAGTCGATTGACTTGTTTATGCTTAGAATTGAGCTTCGACTTCTTCTAGAAAGTTGTTTGAAATGTTGAGAGGAAGATTCTGTCAAATTTTGGTCGTGATTGGAGGTGGCCGAAAGTTTCTGCAGTTTTTTTTTTCAAAACCCAACAACTTTAGCCGACGATATTTAAACACTATATTCGTCAGCTATAGTATTTTTTAATTTTTTTATAAGGTTTAGCCGACGAATTATGCCATAATTCGTCGGCTATAGTTATTTTTTAATTATTTATTACACACTTTAGCCGACGAATATCTTAATTGTTTCGTCGGCTAAAGTCTGGGAAAAAAACCGGCGACATATTTTTCGTCGGCTAACTGTGGGACTATAGCCGACGAAAAAAAATTTCGTCGGCTAAAGTCATCACCGACGACCCTTTCCCGACGACACTATAGCCGACGAAGGCTCGTCGGCTAAGATCTTAGCCGACGAATTAAGATAACAGGCCGACGAAAATTTTTCGTATTTTCGTCGGCTAAAGTGTTTGTCCTGGTAGTGATACACACATATATTTATATATATATACTTATATTTTTACTTTCTATCGTTTAAAACACTATTGTAATGATTTTTATCAACTTAACACTAATGAGTTTATTAATGATGATGAGAAAGCAAAAATATTGTAATTGATTTATAATATTTAATTTGTTTGTTATGTATTTAATCTTTTTTTAGATTTGGATATTACAAAATTAGTGTACTTATTAGTCATTTTACATTAAGTATTTTACACTAGGTAAAATAGTCTTTTAATAATTCAAATGTTCGTATGGTAAACAAAGAAAATGATAGGGTGGCAATAACCACGCCCAAATTTAAATATCAAAAATGGTATTCAGGTTGGTAGTATGAAGAATATGTATTAGATAAGTTGCAAATAGTTGATCAAATGAAGTGCCAGCACGGGTGGTCTTGTACAATTTGTGCATCTTGGCCACTAGGGATCGATTCCTCATGATCCCCATCCCTACGCTACGTGGAGACTAAAGAGACCTTGGTAGGAATACATTGTAATTTTAGTCGGTTTTTTTTTAGGTAAGTGGAAAAATTTCGTTTAGCGGTTATCATGGGCTGGGCTAGGGCCGGCCCTACCCTAAATTTTAAGACTTAGGGTAGGGCTCATTAAAGTCAACAAAATTTATGGCCGATGATTGAATATGTAAGCCCTTACCCGCCCTAGCGGCCCATTTCGTTAGGGTTAAATAGGAACGAAATAGGTTTTTTTCCCTCACAATTTAGCTCAATTATTATATTACTTATTTTATAGTCATCTTTAACATACATGTCTATACATTATACTCATATATCTCACGAACTATCTCTTTAAATCAATAAAATATAATCGTTATTCAACAAAGCAAAAAGAATTCAAAGAAATAAAGCTAGCAAAATCAATTTCAAAAAAAGAGATTAGTTGTATTGTATCTAAAACATAAGAGACATATTAAAACAATAAAAAAAATAAGAATTTATTAGGACCAAAATGGCGGGCTTTTAGGACCGGGCCGGGTTTGGCCATAAAAGGCTCAATAGGGTAGGGCCGAGTTTTATTTGCTTGACCCTTGCTCTACCCTATTTGAGAAGGGCTAGGGTCGGGTAGGGCTTCGGCCCTAGAAGGTAGGGCAGATTTTAGGGCGAGTTAGGGCCGAAAGGCCAAATGATGAGGCCTAATTTCAGTAATCAAAGATCATGACGACCAAAACGGTTAAACATGAATAGTGGATAGAAACTAAAACAAGATTAAAATGACCATACAAGCACATAGCTAGAAACTAAAACAAGACTACTTGTAAGAATTAAAAGACAACATCAAAACTACATCCAAAAACATGATATGAAACACTAAAAAGCAATTGAACCTTCAAAACCCAAACACCAACTCAGCTCTCAACGATTAAAGCCTAAGACCTCAATACAGTGTACCTTTTATCGATGTAAAGAAAGAGAGAAGTTTTAGGGTTTAAAAGAGATCTTTCCTAGCATCTTTAGGACACTATGCCACCTCAGCCTCGGACTCAAGGCTTCCCTCCTCTACTACCACAGTACTAGATGAACCAAGGGCCATGGAATCCGACGCCTTAGGAGCTTCTCCAATCATCTTCTTCTTATTGCGACTTTCACAGGGACGACCTCTTTTCTTTGGGGATTTCCCAGACCTCCAAATCCCTAACACACCAGAATCATTAATAATGAAACCAATCTCCTCTGGGTTCAGAGGAAGAGGAACCATAGATAATGCATACTTAAGGCGTTTGCCATCACCAGAATCATCTGCTTCTCTTCCTTTTCGCACCCCTGTAATTCAAGAACTTTTATGATGTTCACCACCATTTTCTCTATTGGAAAAGAGAAAGAGGGGACCGAGAGTATGGTCGACATAGAGGCAGAGGCTCGAAACACCATTGTTGGTGGCTCTACAGGGGAGGAGCTTGAGTGTTAGCTTCCAGTTCTCTAAGGCATTGAAGACCACCATGATGTATCATCATGCACTCTCTGCATTGCCCCATGAGACTTTCATAACAAAACTTGATTTGCAAGAGATCCATAGGAGAAACCCTAATTCTCCTATCCAAACACACAGGGTTATTTGGAGGAAGAGTTACAAGGACGAGCACCACTCCTCGATTGACACTCGGCTGATCGACTAACAGGACATGTTCAATTGTTTGGCCGACAACTCTAGTTGTTGCAGTTGTCGTGAGTGTTATCAGGGGCCCTGAAATCTCAACCAAAATCCACACAAAATCCAAAGGAACCGACATGATATCAAATAACCAATCGTAATCATTTAATAGGATCATTGCTCTATGGAAACCCCAAGGACCACCTCTTTTGACCCGGGTCATATCCCTCTCACTGGTAAAAGTAAAATGGTAAGTGATCAACTTTGGCTTGGACATCCACCGGAATAGGCATCATCTACACAGTGCACACGACGCTTTTAAAAGAATCAAATACCACTGCCCTTGCGGTGTTGAGACGACCGACGAGGTAAAACCCTCGGTGCCGCGAATTCTTTTGTAAGAAAATGGAGATTGCCGAGATCCATCAGTTCTTCTTGCTTGCCGAGAGAAAGTTTGAAAGCTAGACTAGCAATCATTGTAGCAACTGATGCCGCCACAGAGAACGAAGGTCGCACAACTGAATTGCGCAAAAAAAAAAAATCCTAACCCTAGCCACGGTAGAGAGAGAGTTTTATTTCAGGAGAATCGCGGTACATTGTTTATGACGTAATTTTAGTCATTTATAAGGTGAACCAGTTCCAGCACGTCACTTCGGGGATGTTTTGAATATTAAAGATCGTCATATATGTGATGATAAGCGTCGACTTGAAAAGTTAGTATTAGAAACTACAATGATTGCGTTCAAACTTCACGCGAACAACAACTATCAATTAAACTGATGCCGATTAAATAAGTGACATGACATGATCCTTACACAACATTATTTTACACAAAATAAGACTAAATATCATGGAACCCGTGACACGAATAAGCATGTCAATTTTGAATTCAGTCAAACCAAACACAACCCTATTATTAGAGCCCCTCCAACAGTTTTACCATTATAGATAGCAAAAGTCAAAGCTGTAAGCATTTTTTTCTTCTTCAATTGCAGCATATTTCTATTTTTCAGATTTCATAATCATTCCGTAATATATATATACAGTCCCTATCTAAAGCGAAGCTTCGCTCTGAAATTAACGTGCGAAGGTCCTTATTGGACTCACTTTTCGGTCATATTTTTCGATCATACCCGGTCAGTATCTGGATACATATCATATGATCATTCTTACAAAGTTTCATCTAGTTTGGTGACCATTTAAGCCTCCATAATCATGATTTACTCTAACGGTTCTACTTGGACAGATTTTGTTCTATTGATTTATTTTATCTGATTCGGTGTGCAAACGATCACCAAACTGGATGAAACTTTGTAAGGATGATCATACGATATGTATCTAGACACTGACCGGGTATGATCGAAAAATATAACCGAAAAGTGAGTCAAATAAGGACCTTCGCACGTTAATTCCAGAGCGAAGCTTCGCTCTGGATAGAGACATTATATATATATATATATATATACAGGGCTCTTCCGTTGAGGGATCCCTATTTTTGGCCACTTTAGGGATAGACCCATGCCATTGGATCTGTCATTTAATGAGGTTGGATAGCTGAGATTAAAACAAAAGGTTACACATTTTATATCAAACATGGACCGTTCAAGATCATTAAAAATAAATCGAAGTTTTGAATGGGTTAACAATCCCTAAACTATCTGAAAATTTGTAGAAATGATCTACTCATATAACCTAATGAATTGAACGGTGTAGATGTAAAAATTTGATCGGGAAGTTGGTGTAATGCCCTATCCCTAGAAATAGTCGAAAATAAGGATCCCTCAATGAAAAAGCCCTATATATATACACACACACACGGAAGGGCCCTATATATATATATATATATATATATATATATATATATATATATATATATATAGTTTAGTTTTGGTATCAGAGCCAAAAGCCTGATATAGTTAATAGTTAAAACCTCCAACCCCAGGAGGCGGACTACCGCCCAAGAGTGGCTCTGGAGTTGTATCTCTTATTAACTTCTTAATCCCCAGGTGGCGGACTACCGCCTAGGAGTGGATCTTGAGTTGATCTATTTGCTTTACTTATTTTATGAAGTGATTGTTTAATATCCCTGAATTTTAAGGATTACAGATTTGTTTTCTTTTCCTTATTTTCTGTTAAGTCTATTGTTTTCTCCAACCAAACAATAAGTCCAGGTCCAAACAATAAGTCCCAGGTGAGGCATGAGCGGCGGCAGTCGAGTGAATAGTGGTCTTTAGGATCATAAGCCAAGGATCTTAAATCCTATTATCCTTTTAGTTCCGGTCTAGTTTTCTCTTCTCTTCCCAAAATGAGTCGACTATTTAGATCAAGCTCAGTCACTTCTAGTTCGTCTAGGTCCTCCCTCAATAGAGTACCAGACATAGTCAAGGAAGAACAGATAGAGTATCAATCAAATGATAACATAGATATAAATGACTGGAATATTCCCAGAGTTCCTAGTCATGAAATTTATAAGAAAAAATAGAGTCTAGCTTCATTCAAAAGTGAACACCATATTAAATCAGTAGAACAAGTCTATGCCCTTAGTAAACAACATGAAACCTGTCAACTTTTTAGTCCAGAATCAATTAAGAAACATAAAAAAGATGGTCATAATTTCCTCTATATTGGATTAGTTCAAATCGGTGTCAAGCCTTTAACTAGAAAAGGTCTTAACGCCTCTATTCTTCTATGTTTACGAGATGCAAGATTTACTGATTTTAATGACAGTACCCTTGGTTTAATTGAGTCAAGCGTCTTTAATGGTCCAGTTCATTTTAATTGTTACCCAGATTTCACCATTAGCCTTAGTGACCCTCATATCCTAAAAGCTTTAACTCTCAATATTAAAACTTCAGGTTACCATGTTCTTGAAGGAACCCAACCTTTAGCTTTGATTTATAGAATCCATTACAAAGTCACTGGTACGAATATGAATTTCCAAGCCATTAGCAAAAGTCCCAAAAACCATACTCTCTTAATTCAAAGTAGTCAACAGAACGCCAACATTAGTGTCCCTCACATAATCCGATGGTCAGGTGTCCATCTTCCTTCTGAATGGTCTCTCACTAGTGAGAATCAACCATCTAATGCACAACATAGTCTTTCTGATTTAGACTGTATTCAACAATTTAATGATGACACAGTAAGAATTAATTTTCAAAATTCTAGGATAAGTCAAAACCCAAGAATTCAAGAGGTAGGAAACTCCTCTAGGCATTCTTTTGCTACAGCTAGACATTCATTTGCTGGTTCCACCACAGCTGAAACAATGTCTAGACGAGATTCTGATCTAGATAAAGAAATTAAAAATATTAGGATTAGAGAATT
This sequence comes from Fragaria nilgerrensis, assembly GCA_010134655.1. NCBI lineage: Eukaryota > Viridiplantae > Streptophyta > Magnoliopsida > Rosales > Rosaceae > Fragaria > Fragaria nilgerrensis. The sequence continues at coordinate 19,632,097 of CM020980.1, forward strand.
AGAAGAAGAATTGCAAAAGCTCAAAATTAAAAACATCAGAACTACTTCCCAAGTCAGTTACCCAAATTACATGGAAAATGAGCCTCAAAATATATCAACCACAGATGAAGACCAAACTTCTCCTACTGCTTTTGATTTTCTAGTTACTCCCCCACTAAATCCTCAATTAAGTACACTTACTCAACCTTTTGTAATCAACTATTCTAAATTAGATAAACACCTTGAATTAGAAGAAAACATCCTTAAAACAAATCCTTATAGAATGAAGTTCCCTTTCATAGATCAAAGAAAGCAATTATTTCGTGATTGACAAGCGTTTATGCTTGAAACAAAATCTGAAATATTCTTTATTGATTTTATAGATCAATTAAACAACCAAAAAATACAAATTTTAACAAAAGCAAGATGGAAAACCTCCAATAATTCAGTCATTTCCAGTCATCCTCCTGTTGAAACAATAATAATTGATCATCTTAACAGTCCAATTATAGCCTCACCCTTCAAAATTGCTATAGAAGATCCAGAATCTAGGAAAATTAACCTAGAAACAAAAAAAATTATTGAACAGAATAATTACACAAACCAAAGTCTAGTAACCACAGGAGCCCAATTAGATAAAATAGAAACAAAAGTTGACAACATATCTTCCAAAGTTAACATTCTACCACAACCTAAAACAGAAACTCCTTTAGTTCATTTTAGTGAATTAAACAAACCTTCCCTAAAGCCTACTTCATCAATTCAAAAGATAGAACAAATGTTAAAAAATTTAAAAACTGAAACAGCAGAACCTAGTAGAATTGCAGTAATCCATACCCAACAACACTCTTCATCCATTTCTTCTGATAGCGATTCTAGTAATACTAGCCAAATTCCAGAATTAGACCAAATGTTTCAAACTTTAAAACTAGACAGAATAATTCATCCAAAGAAAAGACATTTTAAAACTTGGACAGAACGTCCTCTCCCCTTAGATACACAACCTACCAATCATCTTAACAATCAATTTTCCGTTTCTTCAGACAAAACTTATGAATGGAACATTGATAATCTATCAGAACAAGAAATCCTATATAAATTACATCACATGTCTATGGCAGCCAATAGTTATGTCACTAATCATAATTTCAGCCAGCTTGAAATTATTGACATACTCTCCACAAGATTTACAGGAATGCTTCATTCCTGGTGGGAAAAACATCTCATTTCTGACTCTAGATCATCTATTAAACATGCAATCAAACGTGATGAAGATGGAATACCCATCTTTGACGATAGCACAGGAATGAGAATTTCTAATGCCGTTAATACCTTATTCTACACAATCATCCAACATTTCATAGGAACTCCTAGTCATATTACATCCAGAATTCATGACCAACTCAGTAACCTTAGGTGTCCTACCTTAAGTGATTTCAAATGGTACAAAAATGTTTTTATTTCCCGAGTTATGCTTAGAGACGATAGTAACAACCTTTTTGGAAAGAAAAATTCATAAATGGTCTTCCAAAATTATTTGCTCATAAAATTAGACAAGTTCTTAGTAACGAAATAGGTCATATTAACTACGATTTCTTAACCTATGGAAATATAATTACAGTTATTCAAAAAGAAAGATTAAAAATGTGTATAGATATGAAACTAAATGCCCAAATGAAATCAGATAAGAAAACAGCTAAATATGAATTAGGAAATTTTTGTGAACAATATGGCTTACCTCCTTTACCTCCTTCAAGGAGAAAAAAGGCAAGTAATAAATTTATTCCTTACCATTCAAAAAGAAAATTTACACCGCATAAAAATAACTTTGAACCAAACAAATTTTATTCAAAAAATAAATTTAGAAAAAATTGGTCCAAAAAACCAAATCACCAACAAAAGAGTAAACCTTTTGATAAAAGTAAAACTAAATGTTTTAAATGTCATAAAACTGGTCATTTTGCAAATAACTGTCCAGTTAAAAGTACTATTAATCAACTAAAAATCAGTGAGGAAGAAAAAGAAAAACTCATACAAACTTTAGAATTACGCAATACTGATTCAGAAGATGAAGTAAGTAAAGATGACATCTCATTGATGGAATCCTCTTCCTCTGAATCCAATGAACATTCTTCCCCAGACATTACTTTTGGGTGTAAGGATGCATGTAATTCTAAAACAATAAATGTCCTTTCCAAACAAGAAGAACAAGAAGAGCTATTAATTGATTTAATAAGTAAAATAGACAACCCTGAACTTAAAACAGAATACCTCAAAAAATTAAAAAAACTAATTACCCAAAAAATATCATTAATCCTCCCTCACAAAAAATTAGCCTTACTACAACTTTCGACAAATTTTCTACTAGTAAAAAGGAAATAACAATCCAAGATCTACAACATGAAGTAAAAACAATCAAGAGTCAAATACATGCTTTACAACAAACACATTCAGAACTTATGAATGACAATAAAGAAATTAAACAAGAATTAAACTTACTAAAAATAAATAATCAATTTCTTAAATTACAGGATCCCCTTGAAAATCCTTTTCCAAATCCTTTTCAGGAAAATACTGAAGATGAAACCTCTGAAAACAATACTATTAGTACCATACGCCAAATCCAACTTAAAAAATGGTACACTACCATTCAACTCAAAATAAAAGATTTCCAAATAACAATAACAGCACTTATTGATTCCGGAGCAGACCTTAACAGCATCCAAGAAGGCTTAATACCTTCAAAATACTTTAAAAAAACAAAAAAATCTTTACGATCAGCCAACGAAACAAAAATTGATATTAAATACGAAATCCCTAAAGCCCATATCTGTCAAAACAATGTCTGTTTCAAAATTTCATTTGTCTTGGTTAAAAATTTAACTGATAAAGTAATTTTAGGACTACCTTTCATTACTTTAATTTACCCCTTTAAAACTGAATATGATGGTATTATTACTTACCCTTTTGATGAACCAGTAAAATTTACTTTTCTTTCAAACCCCGAAATCCATACCCTAAAAGCTTTTCAAGAAAATAATATTTCAAAAACTCTCAGTTGCATTCAAGCAAAACATAAGCAGATAATCTTTCTCCAAGAAGAAATTAATTTCAAAAGAATAGAAAATCAACTTCAAAACCATTCCCTTCAACAAAAAATCAAAACTTTTGAAACAAAAATAATCACAGAAATATGTTCTGATATTCCTACAGCCTTTTGGCACAGGAAAAAACATATTGTTTCACTCCCTTACATCAAAGAATTCGATGAGAAAAATATCCCTACTAAAGCTCGCCCTATCCAAATGAGTCATGAGATTATGGATTTTTGTAAAAACGAAATTAATGATTTACTCCACAAAGATATTATTCGCCCTAGTAAATCCCTTTGGTCTTGCCCAGCTTTCTATGTTCAGAAAAATGCTGAACTCGAAAGAGGGACTCCCCGCCTAGTCATTAATTATAAACCTCTTAACACAGTCTTAGAATGGATCAGGTATCCTATTCCAAACAAACGAGACCTTATTAACAGATTAAACAAATCTGCTATCTTTAGTAAATTTGATATGAAGTCAGGATTTTGGCAAATTCAAATAAGTGAAACTGACAAATACAAAACTGCATTTGTCACACCATTCGGTCATTATGAATGGAATGTTATGCCATTCGGATTAAAAAATGCCCCTAGCGAATTCCAAAACATAATGAACGACATATTCAATCCATATAGTCACTTCTCCATTGTCTACATTGATGATGTATTGATCTTTTCTCAATCAATTGATCAACACTGGAAACATCTTCACCAATTCTTTTCATAATAAAGAATAATGGTCTAGTTGTTTTTGCCTCAAAAATCAAATTATTCCAAACTAATATTCGTTTTCTTGGATTTAACATTCACCAACTCCAAATTAAACCCATTGATAGAGCGATACAATTCGCTGACAAATTCCCGGATGTCATTTTAGACAAAAATCAATTACAAAGGTTCCTAGGATCTTTAAACTATGTAGCAGAATTTTACAAAAACCTCAGAAAACACTGTAAACCCTTATTTGATAGATTACAAAAAAATCCTCCCCCTTGGACATCAGTACATACATCCCTAGTCAAAGAAATTAAGAGTCATGTCAAAACATTACCATGTCTAGGAATCCCTCTTCCCGATTCCTATAAAATAGTAGAAACTGATGCCTCTGACATAGGTTATGGAGGTATTCTCAAACAACAGCTTTCTCCCAATCATCCAGAACAAATTGTTCGTTTCCATTCTGGAATTTGGAACCCCGCTCAGTCAAATTACAGTACTATTAAAAAAGAAATTTTATCAATTGTTTTATGTATCAGTAAATTTCAAGATGATTTATTAAATCAAAAATTTTTAGTACGTGTCGACTGTAAAAGTGCTAAAGATGTTTTAGAAAAGGATGTTCAAAACATTGCCAGTAAACAAATCTTTGCCCGTTGGCAAACAATTTTAAGTATGTTTGATTTCGAAATTGCATTCATTAAAGGTAGTGACAATCATATCCCCGATTTCCTAACTCGTGAATTTCTACAGGGTACCAAACCATGAAGCCCAGCTCATCCAAAGGGAGAAATCCCGGAAAATCAATTAAAACATCATCCTCTCCAGTTAAGCCAGAATCACCCGAGTCAAAATCAAACATAGTTCCTTATACAGGTCATTCTCATATTGATTTAGTTAACCACTATAGTGCTCTTGGTAGCACCCCCCTCGCTCCGTATACTTCCCTCGGAAGCACCCTCATTCAAATAAAACCCAATTATCAGTCAGCCCTAGTAAACCAATATGACCCTTACAAAACAGACCCATCATCAAAACCTCTAGTCAATTATAAAAAATCATCCCCTTATTTTGACAGGGATGAGCATTTCCTATTTCATGTAGAACCTTCCATGAGTCATATAAAAAATCCAATTTCCTTAGTCAGATATTACTTCGGTCCAAATTCTCATTACCTTCCAGGAAAAACTTTAGCATTCTATAAAGATATCTTATTCAAATCCGAGTCATTATCTATTAAACCAATCTATGACCCAAAAGATCCAACCAAAATATTATACCATTCCCTCTATATAATCCGTATTATTTCATTATCCCAATGGGGTGATTCCCCCTTTACTCCCCACAAATTAGACACCATCACATTCACTTATCACGATTATATTGCAGCATGGAGTAGAATTCTCCTCCACCAGTCAGAAGATTTCAGTCATTCATGGTTCTTAAATTTTGATAGGAGATTCAATCGCCAATTTCCTTTGTGGTTTGGTGATTGGTGGGAAAACCATGGTTGCCCTTATGACCTTCTCTCTATTGATCTCCAAAATGCAGTCAAAAAATTTGATTCAGTCATGACTTTCTCAGAATATGAGAAACGATTTCCAGTTACTCTCCAATTCATGGCCAAATATAAAATCCCTTGGATTTTCAAATGGCAGTATAAACTTGAAAATCACATGGTTCTCAGACAACTCTTAGTCAAATGGTGGGACAAATTCAATACTGAAAGAGTCCTTACCCAATTCAGTGAAGAATTTTCAGTTACTCCTTTGAGTTCAAAAACTCCGGCTTCTATTCAGCCAGTTCCTCAGTCACCCCCGATTCCTCAATCACCATCTTCTTCTACGAAGAAAATTGAGTCACCATCTTCTTCTAAAAAGAAAAAAGCCCTCCAGTCCATCATCATCTTCCAAAGCAGAAGAATTAAAAGAATTAGCCAAACAATTACTACAACAGGCAGCCAGACTATCCACAGATGATGAAGAAGAACACTCTTCCTCAGAATCATCATCAACTCACAGTCATCAAAGTTCCCCCAGTCAACCACCAAAAAGATGGACCGATTATGAAGATAGTCAGGATCCATATGCAGAATATGAGTAATTCCAGTCAAACTCCTCCAGTCAGTATTTCCACCGAAAGCATCAGCAGTTTTCAGTGGCAGACAAGCTCCTATTCACCAACAGTAAAACCCAGTCAGTATTTCCACCGAAAGCATCAGCAGTGTTTCAGTGGCAGACAAGCTCCTATTCACCAACAGTAAATATGTGGCCGACATCTGTGGCCGACAAGTTACTATTCACACTATTCACTTTTTACTATTCATCACTTTGTAACTTCTATTTATAGTCGCCTCTGGCTTCAGAAGCAGCAGACTTCATTTTTTCCCCTCTCTTCTTCTTTTCTCTCTTCCTCTCCACCAGTTAGCCTAAATATCAAGAGAGCTCTGCCTCTCACTCATTGCAGTAACTCTTCATCCATTTCTTCTGATAGCGATTCTAGTAATACTAGCCAAATTCCAGAATTAGACCAAATGTTTCAAACTTTAAAACTAGACATATATATATATATATATATATATATATATATATATATACGGAAACGATGTGGAGCGCACGTGCGCAACTGCGCACGGAGCTCCGCTCGCTACCGTCCGGCGTCGGTACTGGCGCGCCTCCCCCCCAAGGGACTCCAGCAGCGTCCCTAATCACTTTCCCTCCCTGGCGAGTCCGCCGAATTCCAGTTTTCCGACGAGATCACACAAAACTTCAAATAAAGTCGATCTCGCCAGAAACTGGAATTCGGCGGACTCGCCGGGGAGGGAAAGTGATTGGGAACACTACTAGAGTCTCCTAGGGTGGAGGCGCGCCGTCGTCGGCGCCGGACGGTGGCGAACGGAGCTCCATGCGCACTTGTGCACGTGCGCTCCATATTCGACCTCTACATATATATATATATATATATATATATATATTTAATTGGGTGTGTGACAACAAGTCACCATAATTACGTTAGCAAGTTAGTAACGCACTCAATCACTTAGTATTCGACCGAGGTCCACGAGACTACCTTTTCTTAGAACGCACCTCAAGCGCTTATGCTTGACCTAGAATTTCCCTTTATATATGTTTTATGTTATTCCGGGCTCCAGTTTATGGGCCCATATCACCCATGTGGTGCATTTTCTTTATATGGATTATACTAGCTTGGTCTAGAATGGGAGGACTCGGTTCCTCGTACCGATGTCAAGCAATCTCAACTCTTTCCAAATTTGTGGTTACTCAACACCAAAACAACTTGTCAATTACCATTGGATACTATCATGAGAGCTTGTGTGGCTGCATGCTTAAAGTGCATTTTAGCACTTACCTATTAGATTATGGGTGCTCACACGTGGGTTCATCACCCCGTATTTTCTTTGGTTTTGGTTCTGGTTCTGGTTACAGTTTTCGATACTCTCTCATCAGTCTCGGCTTCTTCATGGTTTGAGTCTAGATGGTAGTTTGTATGATGTTGTTTTGAGGGAGCTTTTCCTCTGGGTTGTGGGCTTCCATATTATCTATACATTAGGATTTGTTTGGCATCAGGTACTCGGGCATCAACGTTCCGATTTAGCACTCCTCACTTACTCATAGCAGCTGGCGACAATGGCGACGACAATGTTGGCATGCATGAGTGGTGTGTGTGGTAGATTTGTTAGTATTGTTACATTTATATTTTCGGTTGTAGTGTTTTCGGTCCATAGTTTAACGAGTAGTTGGTTTTCTTTCATTCTTTCTAATTTGATTGAGTTGAAGACTCGTGCTCTTTGTTATTTGTAGTTATTCGGCCTTGCGTTTGCAGGTTTTGTAATTTGGGCTTCGTCCCTCGATTAATGAATTATTCATTTCTCATAAAAAAAAAATAATATCTCGAAGTAGATGCACAAACCTGGAGGCCTCTCAAACTTACTGGTCGTAAACTGGTGGAAGTTGGGACTCAAACTCTTGACGTAAAAGTTCTATACGAAGCAGGTCGACCAACTTTACTACACCAGGTGGTTAGGAATCTTTATATTTTGTTTATTTGTTGTCACTAATATTATTAAAATTGATTTTCTTTAGTTAAGTTTTAATCGGGGTTGATTGCTTTCCTTCTCTTAAATAATAACATTTTTGGCACTCTCCCTTTGGGTTAATAGTGTTATCTCAAAGAAGTTCTGAGGACTATTTTCTCTCGGTTTCTCTGCTAGGCTTTCTCCCTAGTAGAAAATTGTCGAGCAAGGTAAGATGTCAACACTTTCTCAGGGTGCAGAGGAGGAGGTGGTGACTCTGGAGGAGGGACTAGATCTCATCCGAGACTCTGGTTTCTTTTTGTGTGGCCTACTTTTGTCAGGTAAAGAGGTGACGACGTTGACGTTGTTGACGGTTATGGTAGCAGTTTGATTGTAGGGTGAAGGAGAAGGTTGAAGTTCATGAGGAAGACAACATAATCTTTGTGTTTCGTTTCAAGGAACAGGAGAAGAATCATACCCTCTACGGTAGACCTTGGTTCTACAAAAATTCCACCCTACTTCTGGTTGATTACGACAGCGTAGGTGACTTGAAGGGGTGCTCCTTGGATCTCAGTGTGAGGCCTTCGAGTTACTATGGGAACAAGAGGGTTCTAACTCGGCTTGGAATGTTTTAGGCTCTTTCATAAGGGTTTAACCGATGACTTTGAAGAGGAATGAGGCCGTGCAGAAGATCTGGCTCGTTCACAACATGCGACGGCGGTTCTTGGAGAGCAATATTCTCTCCTTCTCGCGCGGAGGTTTTAGTGGAATTTGATTTTAAGATGGATGCAGAGGTTTGTGTCGGTCATCCGAGCTATTTTCCCACGCTGTCGTCGGTTGTGATGGGGCCCTGGGGGAGGCTGCGACTTCGCAGGTTTTGCCAGAGGTTGAGCAGGAGCCAGAGGCGACACTGGTGATAGAGCCAGTTGTAGACGAAGGGGGTTCCGCAAAACGCGGGAAACCTTAGTTTGAACTCTGGGTTGATTGGGCCCGACTGGCTAACTGTTAGGCTCTTCAATGTTGGTTGGCTAGGCCGACTGGGCATGTTCGGCCTGATGCTGGGATTCTCAATGTTGGGTTTGCGCGAACTGGGCCTGACCCTAGGCCTGATCTGATTTGCCTACAAGGTAAGGTGCTCGTCGGTGGCACATGGAGGCGCGTGCGACTAGGAAGCGCAAGAGGCCGCAGTAGGAGGCTGTGGTGGTGCCTGGTTCTGCGAGGAAGGCCAAGAGAGGTTAGCCTTCGGGTAGGCGGAACAAGGTTACTGTGGAGCCACGTTTAGGGAGCTTCAGGAGTGAGGTTGGAGTGATGGCAATTATTCCCTCCGAGGAAGTGATTGGTGTCACTTCAGGAGGAGCCTTCGTATAGAGGTTTTCAGTTTGTTAAATAAGTTGGGGAAGTACTTGGTTTTGTTTGATTTCTTCTTTGACATCATCAGGAAATCACCATTTGGGTTTTTATTTGGGATTATTCATTTTTAATTGTATGTTAGGTTGCCTTTTTGCATCATTTATGTTGATTTTTAGAATATTCAGGGCATTTTGCGGATGACTCAATCTTGTTGTAGCCATTTTAAGAGGTGAGTTATTTCTATATAGTTTTTACTTAGGGTAATGCTATTAACACATCTTATTTTGTTATTCACACACCTCCTTCGTGATGTGAACCCAAAGGTGTACCTACACACGGGTTACAGCCCACCTCAGATTTTGAGAAAACTTTGCTTTGTTGCATATTTATAATTAAAAAAAGTTAAATTATGAAAACCAGTCCACCCTAAATTTCTTTATGTAATTGAACTTAGTCCATATGATTTTTTTTATCTGATTACATATATATTGTTTATTTTATTAAAAGCAGTTGCTCTTTTAGTATATTTTAGGTCAATTTTCTTCTCTTTATTTCTTTTTCTTTGTCGTTGTATACGTCTCCATTCTCTTCTGCCGAAGTAGCTAAGCCAAGTGTCAAGCTTTCTTTCTTTATTCTGCATGTATGATTCTTAGTTATATCAGTCATCCTCTTAGAAGGTCTTGTACATGTTATATGACCTAGTTCTCAAATCTCTATTGATTAATGCCTTGATCAAATTTAGTCCCAATATCCCATCATCTCAAATCTCAATTGATTAATGCCTTGATAGTCTCAATATCCCATCATCCCATCGCATTGTATTTCTATTGATATTCTAATTCTAATCTTAATTGCTTACTTACTAATTCTAAGCCAAGTGTCAAGCTTTCTCTCTTTAATCTGCATGCATGATTCTTAATTATATCGGTCATCCTCTTAGAGTCTTATACGTGTTATATGACCTAGTTCTCAAATCTCAACTGATTAATGCCTTGATCAAATTTAGTCACAATTTTCCATCATCTCAAATCTCAATTGATTAATGCCTTGATATCCCATCATCTTATCGCATTATATTTCTATTGATATTCTAATTCTAATCTCAATTGCTTGCTTACTAATTCTAAGCCAAGAGTCAAGTTTTCTCTCTTTAATCTGCAGATATGATTCTTAGTTATATCGGTCATCCTCTTGGAGTCTTGTACGTGTCATATGACCTAGTTCTCAAACCTCAATTGATTAATGTCTTGATCAAATTTAGTCCAAATATCTCATTATCTCAAATCTTAATTGATTAATGCCTTGATAGTCTCAATACCTCATCATCCCATCGTACTGTATTTTTATTGATATTTTAATTCTAATCTCAATTGCTTGCTTACTTTGTTGTAGATAACTAATGTTAATGATGTGTATATATATAGATATATAGTTGTAATAGTACCAACGTTTGATTCATAGTTATTTGATTGTGTTTTTCCGTCCAGTTAGGTTTAAGAATTATACACTTGTTTATTGTATTGTTAGAGCGGTGATTGTGTGTTTAGTTATTAGATTTTGCTTCTATTCAAGAGCGTAGGGTTCAATTTGAGTATGTATGTTCTTTTATCTTTAACTTTTGTTATTGAATTTCTATAAAATATTATAATATTGATTTCTTAATAATCACTTAACTACGTGATTATTTGATATATTGTTAATCTAAAATGTGTTATGTAAAATATAAAAGAAAAAAATTAAAGAACTTTAAGAGAAAAAAATTTAGCCAACCCCGACCTAAAATCCTAGGTCCGCCATTGTGTGAACCCATCAGTGGGGTTTTACATTTTGAAGGGTTTCTTAGACAGACTCGGTAGAACCACTGTTGTGGTTCATAAATAATAGCAATTTAGTTGGTAATTCATTATTTGTTGTGGTTAACTAAACAAGTGAAGAATGAGAACTAACACGAATTATCCACACCGAGGAGGCGAGGACTATATACCACCTAGAGTCTTGGACCTAAATTTGGTAACTCCTTACAATGTCACAGTTCAATATACAAACAATGTCAAGCCATCTAATCGGAAAAAAAAAAAAAACAATATCAAGTCAGCTGACACAAATTATGATTTAAACAAAGGGAACGGCTGTGGTGTAGGCAGTACTCCGAGTATTGCGGCTGTCGTTAGATTTTGTCAAGCGGTGAAATTACAAATTTTTACTTTTGATAAGAAGGACGCGCGGTTGGCGCGTCTCGCGTGCACAGAGAGCAGCGGCCTTCGTATAAGTTTCAATCCTCGGGTAGCGAGGAAGTGCGAGAAACTGAGTTATGGTTTGGATTTAGGGTTCTTGTAATTTCCTCTCTCTGCTTCTCTGCTCGTCTGGTTTTTCTAGGGATCGATCCGGCCTGTGCGACGGCGACATTTTCATATCGGGTCGACATCCGTTTGGGCGGCTATCGCAGATCGGCAAACGGAGTCAAGGACGACGTATAGCAGCCAGTACTCTTATATGTAATTGATCCGTTTCTCATCGTTTGGCTACGGAGTATTAAGGTAAGAACTTCAATCCCCAGAAAAATACATGTACAAAACTTTAGTTCTTCTCTCTCCATCTCGGAATGCACCGTTTCAGCAACCCCAAACGGAGAATCCGTTGCCTCAGTGCCGCTACTTCAACCCACTCCGTTGCCGCCAAATCGGAGATGCCGGCGTCGTCGTCGGAGCTCTGGCTGCACAACACAATGAGCAGGAAGAAGGAGCTGTTTAAGCCCAAAGTTGAAGGCAGAGTCGGCATGTGTGTGTGTGGCGTTACGGCTTACGATCTCAGCCATATTGGCCACGCTCGCGTCTACGTCACTTTCAATGTTCTCTATAGGTCCTTCTTCTTCTTCCTCTCTCGCATTTTATTTGATTCAATTAGAATTCGGATTAGGTTTTGGTTTCTGATTTGAGACTCTTTGTTTTGATAAATAGGCAGATATGTTAGGCATTTGGGATATGAGGTCACCTATGTTCGAAATTTCACAGACGTTGATGACAAAGTGAGTTCTTATAGTTAAATGCAAATTTTTCTGAGTGTTTTTGATTTCATGTGTTCCGAAAAGTTGAGAATTTGGTTGTTAGTTAAGCATGTTGATAGAGGTGGATGAATGAGTGTTGGAAAATGTGGAAGCTGAGTAAGGATTACGATGCACACAAGATTTGCTGAGTCATCACCTTTTGATATTATGTAGATAATTGCTAGAGCAAATGAGCTAGGGGAGGATCCGATCAGTTTGAGCCAACGGTACTGCGAGGAGTTCAATCGAGATATGGAGAGTCTTCATTGCCTGCCTCCTTCCGTGGAACCGCGAGTTTCTAATCACATGCCGCAGATAATTGATATGATCAAGCAGGTACTTTCTACTTTAAGGTTTTAGCCCCTTGTGTTCTGTCAGAGAGGGTATGCGCTCTGCTTTGCCTACGTGTGATTCTTGATGATTAAACTTGCAAGTGTAACTCTTTATGTTATGATACTTATATATTTATTATTTGGAGACATAAAATTGATGAATCTTTTATCAAGCCTTGTTAATCTTAGGATGTTTTCTCGGATGCACAATGTATCAAGTACTGATTTTTAGGGTGTGGTTTATGGGTAGATTATTGAAAATGGACACGCCTATCAAGTTGATGGGGATGTGTATTTCAGTGTTGACAAGTTCCAAGATTATGGACGTCTATCTGGGCGAAAATTAGAAGACAATCGAGCCGGTGAGCGAGTCACTGTTGATTCAAGGAAGAACACTCCTGCTGATTTTGCTTTATGGAAGGTAGTGTCTTCAACTCAAGTAACCAATGGTTGCTATTGGTTATGCTCTCGTATTTTTGTTAATCAGTTCAACTGCAGAAGTTTAATGAAATCTTGTAATGTTACAGTCTGCAAAGGAAGGTGAACCCTTTTGGGACAGTCCATGGGGCCCGGAAGACCTGGTTGGCATATCGAGTGCAGTGCCATGAGTGCTGCTTATCTCGGTTACTCTTTCGACATACATGGTGGAGGAATGAACCTTGTGTTTCCTCACCATGAGAATGAAATTGCTCAGAGTTGTGCTGCATGTAAACAAAGTGATATAAGTTACTGGAATTCGACCGTTTCAAAGTGCTGGCTTAGACGTCTGGAATGTACAAGTTCTCCATGTACTCCGTTGGTCTGGTGGACGGAAGTAACTCGGTCTTTTACTCTAGGTTGGAAGCAGCGCGTCGAGCGTGGGTTTTTTACATTTTATCCTCTCTTAAAAAGCATCCCCCTCTCTCTCCATCTCTCTCTTCTCCCTCGAGCACAATCTCATCCTCTCACAGATTCGTCCTCTTCTCGATCCCCAACTGTAAGTCTCCTCTGCTCTCTTCTTCTTCCCCAAGGCATGTCTAACAGTCCAGTGTAACAAACATGCCTTGGAAACATTTCTTAGTGCTAGTTTACTGTAATTGCATGTTGTCCTTTCTTTGTAATATCTGCGAGTGCAATCTCGCTATGATGAAACTAATAAGTTCCATACAAGGGCTCATTTATACAGTACCTTTATGCAGGGAAGTAATCTGTACATGGTTTCTATACAAGGAAATGATACATATTTTCAAAATAAATGTATGTTTTTATAAACCAACTATAACTAGAATATGAAAGTTGGGAAAATCATTCGTGTGATGTGATCATTATAGTGAATTTCGGCCCATTATCGTTCGGTCTAGTGACAAAAGTCTTTCTTTATAAATGAGAGGTCATGAGTTCGACTCACAATATTGAAACATATTAATCGTGCATTTAAAAAAAATAGTGAATTTCGGCTAATGTTACTTCAATACGGCTAATAAACCTCGCAAAATTAAAATTCAACCGTTTGATGTGATAATTATCTTTAGATACAGCTGTAGAAAAAAAATTCATTTATTTTCGATAACATTTAGATCTCGATTGATGTGGTCAACACTAAATCAACGTCCTCTTTTAAAAAAACACTAAATCAACGTTACTTATTACACAAAAATGATGTTACCATAACCATGTTTTACTATAATGATCATATCAGACGGTGAAATTTTCATTTTGTGAATCTTAGTCATCGGAATTACAACGTGCCTACTAATTATGTGGTATTACTTATTTAAGAGGTTATATTTAAGTGTACAACTTTATGAACCAACTATAGAGAAAAAACAAAATTTTCAAAAATTTTGTGAAATAAGAGTGATCGGAATAGTGAAATACATATATGGTTGAAAAATCACATATTTCAGGTAACGTCTAGGTCTCGAAAAAAACCGGTCAACCTTTTTAACGCTTAGTCTTCCCTATGGGGAGCCCTATTTTCGGGAGGTAAACGTCTCCAAATTTTTACATGTGTGGTTACGTCTCATCTATGTGAGAGTTTAACGTGTAGAAGAATCGACCAAATTAGGTCACAGAGAGGTAGGTAAGAGCGTTTCCGTGTGATAAGTGACAATAGATTAGGATTGACCGCTTCGATCGAGCCCTGAATGTTGCCGAATCAAGTTGAATTTTATACCATAGCCATGTTTTACTATAATGATCATATCTGACGGTGAAATTTTCATTTTGTGAATTGTAGTCATCGAAATCACAATGTGCCTACTAATGTGGTATAACTTGTTTAAGAGGTTTTATTTAAATGTACAACTTTGTGAACCAATTAGAAAAAGCAAAATTTTCAAAAATCTCGTGAAATAAGATGTGATCGGTATAGTGAAATATGGCTATGATTGAAAAATCATGTATTTCAGGTAACGTCTGGATCCCGATAAAAGCGGTCAACCCATTTTACGTTTAATCTTCCCTATGGACGTGACGTTATGAGGTCATAAATATGTGAAAATAAAATTCTACAGTCAGATGTAGTGTCACATCCCGACCTGTAAAATTTTATCTTATTTACTAGCTTGATTATAATAAGAATTTTACCGTCTCCGACATTGAGTTATAGTTTAATTGGTCCCTAGAGGGGTTTTGAGGAGCGATTATTTCGGAGAGTTATTCGTAGGAGAAAAATGTAACGACGGTAAAAATAATAAATTTTAGCTAGTAAAAAGTAATTTTTAATAGAGTATTTTATTTTGGGGTGTTAAATTGGTGAAGTTGGGTATTTTTATGATGTTGGGCCGGGTTGGTGTAAGGCCCAAAACCCATTTTTTTTCTTTTCTCTTCTCTCTTTCTCTCTCTTTTCTCTCCCGCGTGCTCTCTCTTCCTCTTTCCCGTTGCCGGAAATGTCCCGCGCCCGTCCGCCGCCGTCCGACCAAGCTAGGCCGCTGCACCGGTCCCGTTTGGACCCCCGCCACCTTCTCTCCCTCCCCGGCCTAGCACCCGAGCCTTTAACCCACCGGAAGAGGACAAACTTGCCGGAGATGCCGAGAAGAATTTTCGCCAGAACTCCCTCCTCCGGCCACCAATCCGGGCAAGCTTGGTACAGTTTTGTAGCTCTCCTCCCGTGCAACAACCCCTCCAAAAGGCTCACTCCCTCTTGAGCTCGGTAAGGAGAAATTCGAAGTTGAAATTCTAGGGTTTTTAAGATGTTTTCGTTCGATTGACCTAGTTAGGCTTGAAATTGGACTTAGTGATAGTTATAAAAGTTGTTTAGGATGTTGAGAGGAAGATTTTGTTAAAATTTGGTAGAATTTGGACGTCGCCGGAATCGGCCTCCGGCCGCCGCCGTTTTGAGATTTTGTATAATTTTAAATGTGTAATAATTAGAGGAGTTTAATGAAGTGAATTGTGGAATTTTCGGACGAGTTTTGAATAGGTTTGTGAATTTCCGAAGTTTGGTATTTTGGCGGTTAAATAATGTAAAATCCGATCATAGGATTTAAATCAATTTCTAGAAAAGGTTGTATTTACGACTGCCGAGTATGATATAAAAGTTTGGATCGTTTCGATTTAAGAATATCGAAGTTAGGCAATGATGAGCGTATTTATGGCTCTCGATTAATTTTGCCTATTTTATCAAATACTGGATTTTAGTGGGAAATTAATTATATATTTGGAACAGGACGTGAGGAGACTCAAATTGAAGAGACCTCGGATCGACGTCAGGCTTAGGCCTAAAGTTGTGAGTGGACCTTTGTTTTAAATAAAAAGCATGCGATGAATGATTTTATTAATTATTTATTTCTTCTGATGAGATTTATTGATTTCTCGCCTATTTGACAATTTTTCCTCCTTTAGAGAGATCCCGAAAATGAGATTTTCGGTGGATATATATATTTTGGATATTATGAATTTAGTATGTATATAAATGCTAGCTAGTCATACGTGCTTGGTCCGTCATAATGAGGTAAAATACCATTATGGCGTGTCGTGAGTGTTAGACACAAGCGTCATAGCCCTATATGAAAACTTTTTTTTTTTTCGGTTTATTTATGTTTTCATATAGGGAGTCCACACGTATATATACACCGTCATTTTCGGTCATAATGAGGACAAATACCATTATGGCGCAACGTGAGCGCTAGACGCCAACGTTGTAGTGTATGAATTTCTATTTTTCTAAATTGTTTCTAGGATTTTTTTTTTTCGGTTTATTTATGTTTTCATATAGGGAGTCCACACGTATATATACACCGTCCTTTTCGGTCATAATGAGGTCAAATACCATTATGGCACAACGTGAGCGTTAGACGCCAGCGTTGTAGCCTTGTATGAATTTCTATTTTTCTAAATTGTTTCTAGGATTCATACAAGGAGTCTGACGAGTGTAGATACATACAAATATATGTTTATATATAGTTCCGCCAGAGAGGCTCCATTTTATTTGAGTTTGTGACTAGCTAGTGCTAGTCGTGAAATTGTCAGTTTATAAGTTGAGCACTTTTGAGCTGCCGCATGCAGTATATTTTTCTATGAAATTAAAATGGGAATGCATAAATATTTTGTTATTAAATTATTTTTGTCCACTCACTCTAACGTTATTAAATGTCTTCCCCTGGGCCCTTCGTTTTAAAATGCCCAGTCTGCAGGATTGCATAGTTGAGATTGGGCGTACATGGAGAAGAGGCATAGTCAATAGTATAGCTTCCGCTCTCTTTTCTATTTATTTATAGTTCATTTCCTCTCAATTAGAGTTGCTCTGAATATGTTGGTTATAGGATCTTTGTTAAATCTATATTGGGAGATGTTGTGATTTGTGGGGAGCACGAAGACTCCAGGAGTCTATAAGGTTGTATTTGGAACCTTTAGACGTGTTTGCAGGTTTTGGTTTGGAAGGGTTGTCCATTTCCAAGGGAGGTTGTACCGAATTTAGCAGTAAATTTTTCCTTAGAGGTGGTCCCCGCACGATTTACTCCGGGTTTAGGGTGAAATTCGGGGTGGGTCGTGTCATGTAGTCACTATAATTAAATAGGTATAGTGAACAAAATCCACCCCGTTTCGGACTCGTTAGGCCCCCCATCGAATCGGTCAACCTTAATTCAACCTCATTTTTAACACGAAACGCGGTTGACCGGCATCATGCGAAACTTCATTTTTCCCAGGTTTCGAACCTATAACTCGTATATATGAGATTTAGAAACCCATGAAAAAATCTTGTTAAATCGACCTCTGGTGGTTAGGCTCCCCTTAGGAGCAGCTAAGCGTAATTAGGGTTGACTGCTTTTACTAGGAACCAAACATTACCGGAAGTTTGTGATTTTTCAACCCTAACCGTATTTCATTGTTCCAGTCACATCGTATTTCACAGGATTTTTCAAAATTTTGCTTCCTATGTATTGTTGGTTTAAAATAATGTACAAGTGTATATAACCAACTAAACAAGTTATACCACATTAGTAGACATGTTGTGGTTCCGATGGCTAAATTTCACAAAATAAAAATTCAACCGTCTGATATGATCAGTTTACTTAAATACGGCTATGAAAAAAAATTAACCTGTTTTCGATAACGTTTAGGTCTCGATCCACGCGGTCAACGTTAATCCAACACCACTTAATACACGAAAACGCTCTTACCTACCCCTATATGACCTAGTTTGATTGATTCATCCACACAAAAAACTCTCACATTGATGAGAAGTAACCACCCAAGTAAAAATTTGGGAACATTCACCTCCCAACGATAGGGCTCCGGATAGGAAAACATAAACGTAAATATGGTTGACCGCTTATATCATGGACCAAATGTTACCGGAAATATGTGATTTTTCAACCATAGCCATATTTCACCATACCGATCACATCCTATTTCACAAGATTTTTGAAAATATTGCTTCCTCAAGTTGATTCACAAAGATGTACATTTGCATATGACCTACTAAACAAGTTATATCACATTAATAGACATGTCGTGGTTCTTATGACTAAATTTCATAAAATAAAAATTAAACCATCTGATATGATCTACGGATATATCAAAGCTTTGCTGCGGGTTGCATTTTTTGCTAAAAAAAATGGACAATATCAAAGCATTCAACATTTATACTTCATGAAAAGAAGCTGGAGCATTGCTGCGGGTTTTATAGTAATGCATAGACATCTTGAGACAGACCGATTGGTTTATAGAATAGTGTAATCCTTGTTCACAATCACTCTTGGAACAATTACAAGTGGTCGCTGGCAACCTTTTACATATTAATAGTTCCCTGACGAAAATTAAACTACAACAACCAAACTTAGTCCCTTAGATGTTCAAAAAGATGTACGATCATTTTTGCACATCATTACAGGTCTGTTAATAACTGTTAAAGACTGTTAATTTATCAGTTCAAGCAAAAGATTCCTGCTTTGCTTTACCCTTGCCCTTGCTTCCCTGACCTCTGTGAAGGGAGTGTTGAAAATGAGTCGACAACTGATGATAATACGTCAACGAAATGCATAAAGTTCAAATTGTTTAGAATAAATCATCGCTTACTCTTTTGTAGACTTAGAAGGAGCCTTGCTCTCTTCTCCTCTATCAATTAAACACAAAGTCTGAGAGAGCATGAAATGATAATACAGAAGGTCACTGAATGTAACAATATTTGAAATTTTTATAAGTCTTCCAAGTGTCTTTTCATCAAGTTTGGAAATGGCCATCACAGTGAACAAATATGGCATCTAAAAAGGTAACGGAACTATAAATGATAGATCTAAAATCAGGCAGCATGAGCAAAGTGGAACTAGAGAATTTATAATATTTATTACCTCTTTAGTCTCTTTGCACAAGCTTCTTTGTAAAGCTCCTTCAAGGTTACTCTCTTTAGGTTGCTGCAAACTTCACTTTGGTGGAGCTTGGTGATATGGTGTCTTGCTCTGTAGTTGTTGCTGCTCAGTTGGTTCACAATCTGCATACCAATACAATTAATTGAAGCGAAATTCACTATGCCTGATGAAAGTTATGAAAACTTCAGTTTCCTTAAGCTAAAGTAAGAATGTGAAGCAAAATCCTTGCACAAAATTTAAGCTTCAAGTAAGCTTAAATTTTCCAACACTCCAGAATTCCGAACACAAGAAACAAAAATGGATCATAGAAAGAAAATTGATCTCCATCTCTTCTCAAGCCTCTATTGATCCAAATCCATTCATTACCACTACCTGATACAAAAGCAAAGCATGAACATTCATTGCATTTTCAAACAGGGTACAAATTGAACTCAAGTACAGACATATACAAATTGATTTGGAATCAAAATAGACTATAAGGATTGAAGTTTCCTAGAAACAAAATA
Organism: Fragaria nilgerrensis; assembly: GCA_010134655.1. Taxonomy (NCBI): domain Eukaryota; kingdom Viridiplantae; phylum Streptophyta; class Magnoliopsida; order Rosales; family Rosaceae; genus Fragaria; species Fragaria nilgerrensis. Next base: position 19,651,942 of record CM020980.1, read on the forward strand.
GGAAACAAGGGCAAGTCAATAAACTGACTGTAGGGAAACATATAAAACTTGTAAACAAAACAGTTAACACGTAAATATTCAGAACTGTAAACTCAATATCCAGCTGATATTATCGTCACAACTTGGACTAATTTACTTGTTAAATATCCAGCTGCATGCATTGTTTTAATCAAATGCATATTGAAGAAGTTACGTGTTCTAGCTTCTGGATCTTCATGCCTAAGTTTGCTTTTGAAATCAAGCACTTGTTTGCTCCCTAATAACCTGAACCTGAACATGTATGATGACAGGGAAACAAGCTTAGGCCTCCTGGAAATAAATTGATTGGGGGATAACAGGGAAATAATTTTAACTCCCAAAAGAAAATACCACAACAAACAACCACAAGGTAGCTGCAACTGTTTTCTTTTAATAATGGGAAGACAAAAGTACAACTCCAAATAAGAGAAGTCAACAAAATCAAAAAATCAGGAACATAAGTACATGCCCACCAATTCAAGTTTTGAATCTAAATCATATCTCCAAAAACATCTGATCAACAGTCGGTCTTCTTTAATGTGACATGCAAGTATATCCTTTATACAAGCAACACTAAAAGAGAGTTTCCGAGGAATGCAGACAAATAAAGAAGTGTATAAAAAGCTTGACAACAAGAAACAGATTTTCAAACTTTTCTCACCTGCTGTGAATGAGAAGAGATCAATGCTAATGAGATCATATGAGCAACAATCATCAATGATCCCATTGTGGTCCTGGCAACAGTTCCAGATGGCAGCTTCTCCAGAGATATTGACATCATGTCAAACAATGGCCGAATATTTCCAATCTATTAGGAACAACAGCGGGTTGTCAGTAATAATAGATAGACCCACATCATATATGAACTGCAAACAGCACAAATGTAGAACTTACTCCTCTAGCTATTTCTAATAAGCAATCTTCAATTGAACTCTGTAGCATGGTATTAATGCTAGACTCTTGCTCTCCAACTGATTCAGCAGTGGCTTGAAGACTCTTCCTCAAATGCCTGCATAGGTCAGAGACAAATCCAATTTCCTCTAGCACTGTTCCAGATCGAATTTGGCAAGCCAAAGCACTAGCAACCTGAATGATGTGAGATTTGAGTTGTGGATCATGTGAAACGTTCTTGTGGTCAAGATGACGGATCGCATAGGCTAAAATCATCTGCTGATTTCCTAAATCCAAAAGTCAATAATGAGATTAAGTACATGTAGACATATTTGCAGAACCTAATATGTCACGACAGACTATACTAACAAGGAAAGAAGATGAAGATACCTGAAGTCTCCAAAAGTATGACATATCACTGATATCAGACAAAACCATCATAGCTAACCCTTGCCGAGGAACCCAATGGTGCCTAGAGTCGAAGTACACAAACATTGGATCCAATACCCGGCGCATTGTTGTGCTCTCCTTCGCTAATTCAATCATTCTCTGAATACAAATTTGAGCCCAAATGTTTGGTGTCTCTGTCTCTTCTCTATACAAATGAACCAAAACTATTAAAAAGGGAATCCGATGGAAATAGCATAATTTGAAATTACAACTTCTTTTGACTGACAAGCTCTCCCTTATAGAGTTTCAATAATTCCTACCTTGTGAGAAGAGAAGGATCCTTCTTTTCTGGCCGTGGCCTGATGACCTTGCAACTAGGGCTAGAATACCCACCAGCAATTGCACCAACCCTACCTTCACTTCTAACTACTTCATCCACCCAATTATGATGCCACTCTGCTCCCTCATCATTTTCATTATGTGTATCAGGCTGATAGTTATCCAAAGTGGCATGTACAATATTCACAAGAGAAAGGGGAAATGCTCAATATATATGTCAGAAGGAGCACCGACTCCCTTGATATCTAATGATGTAGTCAACAAGTGTAAACTTAACTACACATAGTAGAGAAAAATCAAGAATGTTGGTCAAAAGAACTAACCTCATCAAAATCAACAAAGATATATGAAACTTTAGTCATAAATTGGATCTGCCAAGGGAGAAATTTATCAAAAAGATGAAAATAAAAGGCAATTTTCACATTGAAATGGTCTATAAAATTTTCAAGCAGTCAAATCATGTAATTACCATGGCTGAAAGGCACTGCAAGCTTGATGCTCTCAAGCAGCGCTTATGAATGTCTTCACCACTCTCATGTGCCAGCTCACATACTTTATGAACCAAACTCTCAATGTTGTGTGTACAAGTTCCATCTGTCTGTTCATAGCGAAACAAAAAAGAGTGCACATTTTGACAGTTAGAAAAGTTGGTGTATTTACTTTATGCAGGAACCTAGAAACAACCATCAATTATATATTTCACTCATCCACTTACAGAATAAGAAATGCCACAAGTAGGATAAACAATTCATTTCCAAAGATGCAATCAAGAATTACATATTACCCAATTTGGGGGAAAGTTGTTTATCAGTCTCACGCATTGTTCTAGCATTGATTAGGCAGAGATGAAATCCTATCATTCTGCTATGTACTAATGCATAATAGCCCTTGAAACTCACCTGACTGTAGATGAACCTCGTCAGAGTTTGGCATCCAATTATACGGAAAGCATCTTGCTTAGAGTTGTCCAGAAGCTCAGTGACCACATTTAGTACACTCCCAGCAAAATAAGCCCTAAAGAATGCGAATTTAGAGTCAGGTGTGAGTTTAAAGTTTTCCGATCAACAACACGCTAGATTATTTCCAAATAAATATTTAGTCCTTAAAAAAATTACCAATAGAATTGCAAGAGAAATACATCATTAAGGAAAGGGATAGCAAACAAGTCACACTTACATCTGGTTCTTACAGAGGGAAAGTAACTTGTTGTAAGCCTCTGCAACGATATTAATGAATTTCACATGCTCAAGACGTAGCTCTTTGTAACACCTATCTTCAAGATGTTTGGCAATCTGTTGAGAAAAATAGGAAACAGATGTATCTCATCAGCAGAACAGTAATTTACAGTAAGCTCAAGTTTACTGACCAAGACATAAAGAAATGGCAGAAAAGAGTTCATACCTTAGGGATTCTAAAAGGATTCTTTGCAGCATATTCGCATAGCTTAACAATCTTTCTTTCATTGGAAGGACCATCCTGGAAAGTATTGGGGAACTTTGAACTTCAGTATTCCAATACTTGATAAGAGAATTATAAATGATACACAGGTTTGAAGTAATATGGAATATTATATATACACGTCTAAGTGACTGGTTTCTATTGAAGCATGCTGTTGTTAGCTGCTTATCAGAAAAGATTCACAACTTACAAATTTTAGTACAACTGTTGTTGGGTTAGAAACTTGTAAACCTTACAAATAGTGCTAAGACTCGATTAGGATCAAACATTCAACATAATTTCACTCTCTACTGTCCCAAACATTCAACATAATTTCACTCTGTGCATGAAGAAAAGTTCAAATCTTTTCTTGTATAAGAAGAACAGAAGAACCAAACGAGCCAGACATTGCATCAAAGCGAGAATTTTCATCCTGTAATTGAAATCAGAATAAAGAACAACAATTACATTCCACTAGACCAAACAAGACCATCAATATTCATCATTCAACCAATTTCAAAAGCTTCTTTGCCTACCAATTTATTCACAATGGATTCCAAGCACCATTAAACATACATTTGAGCTGACGGACGTGATCTTTCCGGCTACCTACGACAGAGTCCCGTTTCTGGTCTCTCAGACTCGTCGTCTTCTCCTCTTCATTGTATCACTGGTCTCTCAAATTTCTTGCTAACTTTAGAATCGAACCTAACCCAAAACCCACACAGGTTCAATCAAATGAACCACAGAAAGAAAATAGCGCAAAGATTTACCTCGTTACCCAATTCCTCAAAGCAGTTCTTGAGCTCCGTCGTCATCCCAGCAGAAAACCGCCGAATCGAATTTCCAGATTTCGGTCTACCTCTTCATATCTTCAGATCTGCCGCCTGGCAAATATACTCGATCGGGTATTACCCGATGCAAAGCTTCTTCAACACACCTCTTCACTGTTCAGAAAGTTACCCACCTCCACCGGCTCGATCACGGAGGGAGAATTACCGAGAGTCATGCACAACACGCGCTAAAAGCTTCTCCACCCGTTGCTTCACACGTGCTACAGACAGCCGCAGTACTCAAGGTACCGCTTACATTCCAGAACACACCCTAAACAAAAAGGAATTCTTGCGTGCGATGGTTGTGTCAGCTGGTTCATGTGACCAGCCATTCGGAATCCGACACGTCTCTTTTTTTTTTTTTTTCGCACCTGCATTCTTCTTCTTCCTTCCTCTTCTCCGGCGAAGCTTATTCTTCTTTCCTCTTCGACTCCGCCGTCGACCACCATGACAATGCAAACCAAAAACCCTCTCATATTTCACCTATGGCGATTCGAAAGTCCCGGCCGCTCGCCGAAGCTTAGGGTGGTGGTCTGGTCCACGCTCTCCGCTGTGCCGGAGAAGCAGCAGAGGCTATACGACCCTCGCCGAAGAAGTCGCAAGGACCTTCGGTTGCGTCAAAAAAGAAGGAAGAAGAAGCTTCGTCGGGCGGCGTAGAAGAGGAAGGAAGAAGAAGAACGCAGGTGTAGAAAAAAAGAGAGACACGTGTCGGATTCCGATTGGCTCATCGCATGGAGGAATTTCTCGATGAACAAAATATAGGGATGATGCAGGTTGCAACACCTAGATTTTAGGGCCTTATTCTTTTGTTCCCCAACCACATGGCCAGTGGACACTGCATTGTATACTTGTGTCATTAGATGGACAAAACAGTATATCGGGTCAGCACATTCAATGAGGACATTAGTAGACTCTCAACTCATAGAAGTGAGCATTTCAGTTTCTTTTTCAATTTTCTCAGATGTGACGTGTAATTGTTGCAACACTAAACTAAATATATGCCGAATCACTTCCATATTTTCTACTTCTGCTTCATGAAACAATATACGTGCTGCATGATCATATATCAAAACGTCAATTCTGAATCAACGGTTATGCTAATGTAGAGTTCTTATGGAAAACCGTAGACTGATCCCATAAGACTTGAGAACGAATATTTTTCACCTTCCTCGACTCTTTAGAAGCACGATCTTGAGAATAGATGGTTTTACTAGGTACAAACATCCAACCCTTTCAGAGTTTAGGAAAGAGGGGACAGCCCCAACTGGCCAATTCACATGGCAAAACTTGGAACTCATAACCTGTGGATATAATCAAACTACCTCTACCGACCCCTTCCATTCCATTGAAATGGTGGGAAGAAAATTTTACTACTGGCCCTGGTTGATTCAACTTCGAACAGTGAACATTGTACAAGGCTACAAGCTCATCCAAAGTTAATTCCAGAAATTATGCTACAGTATTATGTGTTCTGAACATGGGATGACAAAGTGGTTCAGAACCATACAAGTAGCAATCAATCTTTTTCTTCATGTGAAGTTCTACTCTTATGTCTGAATCAGTACCGCAAGCTGGAGCTGGCTGGAATTATTATCCTGTACCACCTAAGATCGGCCATTACATTTTCAACAAGAATAAGTAGGCATTTAAACGAGGCTTCACACCTCCTGACACTAGAGAATGATGCCCATAAAAAGCTTTCATTACTTTCCACAGCATGAAACCACTGGGAAAAGAAAAACAAGGCATCTTCAGTATCATATGGTTGGTGTTAAAAGATGACAAGTTAATAAACCAACTTAATAAGCTACCTTGGATCTCAAAGGACTACTTGGGAGGTTTGAATTCTCTCCAGCTTTCAATGGCAGCCTTCTTTCTTGTGTCAAAATCAACTTTTTCAAGATCAGAGGCAGTTCCTAGGTAACCATAAAAGACCCTCTTCTTTTCCCGGGTCTTTTCATCAAACTTCACAAGGTAAGGATTGTTCTCATCATCCTTTTTGCCCATCGTGAGGGGTTGAACATGATACCAAGCCCTGCGTCCGTGATTGTCTTTCTCAAAGAATTCTGTCATTCGCAAGGCCTCCTTGAGGCCCGCTTCATCAGCTGAAAACTTGATTATGGTTGTTCCCAAATGACCATCTCTACCATACAGGGATTTCGACTTGCCGCTCCCAAACCCAAGATCTGTATGCCACGATAGTAGAAAACCAGTAGGATGTCAAGTGGAATTCCTTTATGGAATATAGAAGTTATAAAAGACAAAAAAAAAAATAGAATAATACATGATTGAAAACTTTCTAATTGGACAAAAAGCAAGGATAAAAAATGATCAATAAAATCCTGAAGAGCAACTACAGGTAACTATGTTGTTGATGGTTCCAAAGTAATGGTTCCTAGCAAATAAGGGTTACAGTTGAATGTCTTCAATGGTTCATAAAAAGGCAGCTTCGGACTCTCTAATGAAATCCAAAGCACCCTAATACAGACACCTCTACCATTAGGAAACATAAAGACCATGGTTCAGTTGATGACTGCAGGTCAATGTGAAAATGAACTCACATGTGTAAGGAAATATGCATCTAAATAATGAAAGCTTAATTAATGGGAAAGCCAGTCCAAAGACAAGATGAAGACTTCTCATTTCTTTTCAATCTGCATGGAAAGAGACATAACAGAAGTGAAAAGTTTGAGAGAATTGACAAAGCAACAAACCTATTAGACACTAGTGCAGTTCAAGCATCAAGAAGTTAAAAGCCAATGAACAGCAACACTTTTCATTTTATTCAGGTATTAAGATATTAAGGTAATTAGGACTAAGGTATTATGCCAGACAATGCCCCGTCCTAACTCCAATTTGGATAGGAGGCTTCGCCACCCAATTTTACCACTTTCTCAGCATGCGGCATAGTTGACTTGTAGTTACTTTTCCATTAGGTGTGCAGGTTGTACCATGCATATATTTTATAGGCCAGGCAGAGAAGAAACATGGTTATGTTCCCAACAACAAAACATCAACAGCCAGATGCTACACATGCAAGTATAAATAGACCAGGAAAAGTTGTGACCATAGAAAGGCATTCTTACCCATCAATATCAACCAATATGAGAAAATACCCAACCTGTTCCAACACAGAATAAATATATGCTTCGACTCATGGCTAACCAATATTCTGTATGACAAGTAGAAAAATAAGATTGATAGAAAGACGTGTTTCAATTCAGCTGCCAACAAAGACGGATCAAACTCTAACCAGCAACCACGGCCTTGGAATTCGCTACTAACATGCAGGAGCCAGATCGCCCTATTCTTAACTAAAGAGCCAGAGTAGTTACAATTTTGAGGAAATTCATTCCTATGTGCATGGATGCCAATTATCACTGCTAAAGAGCATGTAACTAACCTATGCAGTGTTTAATTCAAGAAAATGTTTAGAAATATCAAATGGACAAAAGAAAGGTGGGGCATCAATGCATCAGCTAAGACAAAAGGATCAAAACTCACATGGTAACTATTATTTATTCTAAACAAGAGGACAAACGGGTTGAATCATGCTGGGTGGGTGGGATGGGGAGCTGCATACGCTTGGAACTACCACCAGCTTGGCATATGCTCATCTTACTGGTACTTATATTCCAAGGAGCAAAGGGAGAAACAAGCACTATAAGTAAAAAGATCACTACTCTCAACAGGGACTCGCCCATGTACATCAAGTCAGAAATGCGATGCTATTTTCACATTCAGCAATTACCCCTAGTTCTGGAAATGACACAAATTCACGAATTTAACATTTAATATGGTAAGGTAGGACTAACAGAATGTCATCTAGTACAATGGGGAAGGCCCTAATACTATATTACAGGTATTGGCAAACCCCTTTACTATCCCCACAAATCAGATCAATAAACCTGAAAAGGGTGACTGCACGGTTTACCTCACCCTTCAATTATCCATTGCGGAACAAAGCTAAAATAACTTGCCAGCTTTGATGACTTCATCACCGTTAAGATTGGAAAAGCTTAAATGGGTTATATGAATCTTCAAGCTTAACTCTGCAAGAATCGGACCTAGTAGGTATATTTTATTGAAGAGATAGGCAGTGTAGTGCACCTAAGTAAGGGTTGGCTTTATCTAGTAAAGATGTTTATCTAAAAAAAAGTTCTGCGTATATTTCTGCAATTGCAGATTTGTACAGGGTTAGCGGCTAAAATAGGATTCATACAGAGTTTACTTGACCTAAGCTCAACTTTTCCACAGAACATTCTGATAGAAACTGCAAAAAAAAAAAAAAAAAAAAAAAAGGCACAGTATGGAGGAGGAAATTATACCTCGTATATAACTATCCATTGCTTTATTGCCCAAACCCTCCATGCGCCCATCTTTACTCTTTCCTGTAAGCGTATTATGAATTATCACCATGGGAGGCCACATTATCAGGTCATCTTGATTTGCTGCTGCTTCATCAGCGGAAAGAAACTGATATGCCTTTGAGTTATCAGGAGGCTTCGAGTAGTTCCACCCCATTAAAACACAAAGAGCCTTGTGTAAGCCCAAGTGATCCACACGAATGTCCGCATTGTCTGTGTTGTAACTGTGCATAATGAGACTATGCATATCCGGAAAATCTTTTGCAGACCTGAAAGTACGCATATCAAGGGAATTGAACAACGTTTTCAAGTTCACCTCTCAGATAGCAATATGACCTCTTAAGTTTGAACTCAAAGGGGAATGAAGAAGATGCATCTACCAGGACTCTATGAGCTGATATTGTCATATGCAACGACTCAATGATAGTTTAACAAATACTGGCTTTTTTCACTATTTACCATCACGCAAGGTAATCAATTTATAATGGAAAGATAAACTTTTTATTGGATTAGGACAGAGAAAAGCCTACCAAAAGGAAATACCATGGTTTCCATTGGCTGCATATTATTTCATTTTTCAAGGATTGGCTTAATACTGTTCACCATGACCGTATATAAATACATACCATGTAATGGAGAGTAATTACTCCACATAAGGGGGCCTATAAACGTGTCTATTGTAACACAACAGCACAAAAGGCACGGTAGCTATAATTCCACAATTGACGCAGAATATGTTGAACAAAAACAAAAAAAAGGAGTAGAAGCCACCACCAAATGAGGAATTAAGTTTTAAACCCCTCCTTTTTTGGTGAAATTTAAACCCCTCCTAGTCAAACAGCAAAACAGAAATCCACAAATTGATACACACACACACACACACATTCCTTAGTTAAGCCAAGCTGTCCTCTGAACCTTTCCAGCTATAGTTCTAGAGAGAAAACCTATTTTAGCTGACATCACATACCTGCAAAGGTTACTGAACTCAAAAGGAAGAACTACATACAATTTACTTTACACACCACTGAGAAATTGGTACAGTAATATTCCAGTAGAAAATTCTGCAGTTCTACCAAATAAATCATATGGAAAGATTCATGCAATATGTTGGCGCGTCTAGGATTTTGATAGCACAAATGTATAAAGAAGGCATATGTAGTACTATAATTGGCAATGGCAGGGTTTCTTATTAAGTTCATACAAAAGATGACGACGGCATACATGTAAAACCATAAGAAAACAACCTATACAATAGAGGTCATCACCCTTGAATGTCCTTAACAGGGATATAGATTGTACAAAGGAACAAAGAAGGCATGGGTAGTACCTTAATTGGCAAAGGCGGGGGTTCTTATTAGGTTCATACAAGAAATGGCCACAGCATATAAATGAAACCATAGGAATGCAAACTTAAAAGAAAGAAGTCATCACCCAGAGACGCCTTAACAAGGGTCTGCCATATATGTGTATATGCAGAAGCTACAAATGAAAGTACAATCACAAAAGCAAATTAGTATAAAGATCCTATAAAGACTATCTAGTAAATTAGCACTGCTAGTCGGCATCATATGTTTCTACTAGAAAAGTGAGTATGCATCAGCCTCAATAGCCAGTTCTTGTGGGTGAGAGTTCACAAACTAAAGGCTAATAATAAGAGATGGAAGAGATTACAACTCAAAATTCAGAAATCACTCAGATGTCAACAATAGCATCAAGTCATCAACCAATCAGAAATAGAATAAACAGAAGCATCTGTCGATGTGAAACAAAGGCATAAAAAACTTTACATATGCGGCTGTCACTTGTAAAAAATCATTAGCTACTAAACCCTGTGTTGCAAACTTTCTCCGCCTCTGGCAATAACAGAATTTACTTTGACATAAAATTGTAAAACTAAACTTATAGTAACAACAGGGAAACCAATGCCACCCAACACCCAAATTCAACAACCTCTGGGGTCTTGACTATAATACTCGCGTTACTGATTAAACAGCCTCTGGTGCAAACTCATGTTTAGTAAGGCCTTATAACAATACCTACAACAATACAAGACAATTGGACACACTAACAGAGACACACTCACTTTGGACTTCAGAGACCTAACCTATTGTCTTACAGAAACAAGGCATAAATCTGATACAAACCCCACTGCCCACAAAATTAATTTGACTGGATAGTCAAGAGCATAAATGTGTTCGGATGACCTGAGGCTTTCCCAAGTCAAACACATTTTAGGTACCTACACGAAAAGCCAACAGATCAAGTTGTAGTTTGGGTATATTCAGTAGCAGTAAACTGTTCACCGAAATATGTAAATAAACTAATACTGCCCTTGACTCCTTACACAGAAGAAGGACCAATGACACTCAACTACTGTGGAGTGTGTAGAACTGCATTCTACAAATATCCAAGTTTATAATACAGTCAACTCAGAAAGTGACGATTATACATTTCAAGAATGTAGTTCATTTCAAAAATCTAAGAATTAATTTTTTGAATAAATTCCACATTTTACAGAGATAATTCTCTCTTGTACACCTACTTGTCATCTTCTGCAGTAGATCCCATCAATTATTTATAGCAACGCAGATTTGATGCGGATAGTAAGAGTTAAGAACACAAACAATTAAAGACTATTCTTTTGTGTAAACAGAAAATAAATCATTTCCTCTTGTCCAATAAGTAAAAGAACCAATGATTGACTAAAACTCCTTCGAGTCTAGTTAAGAAGATCTGGGAAAGGTCTAATACACTATGACCTTTCTCCTCCAAAACCTACATTTAAAATTCCCACAGAAGAGCATTGACAGAAACTTTGTGTTCCTACCGAGAAAAATATTAATATTAAATTCATTATTCTAGGTAATCTCTTAGTCCCTACACCTAAACTATCTCCTACTAAAAATTCATAGACTTTTTGAGTTTTCATCAAGTGTAATATAGATTCTGCAGCACGGTCTGACGCAACATCACGAGTACACAAATCATAAAAGAAGCTTAGGTAAAAAGAAAGGCATCATAATGCATATTCAGATCAGTCATAAGTTAAAAATCTAGACAGCTGATCAACTAAGAAAATAAAATAGAAACTCATTAAGCTTCTTAATCTGTTTTAAATCCTTGAGATGACATTGCAGTCATCAGAGGAAAACAAGGTAAACATAAATGAAAGCACACTTTCATTATATACACTTGATACATAACACCACATACCCTCAGTCAATTACCTAATTGATCAAACAACCATGCGTCAGACTCAACATAAATCAGGTAGGTAAGTTTACAATAGATGATATAACAGACTCTACAGCTGGCATTCAGTTGCACATGTAAATCAAGACGAAAAACAATACCTTCACACTGCTAGATACTCGAAGCATTTGTTCTTGCACACACATCTAGAATTAGCACATAGCAAAAACCCCATGTGCTTGAATGAATATGCAAGCACATTGAATGGAAAGCTCCATATGCTAGAAGATTGCACAGAAACTAGGTATCTATGAAGCACCAATACATCAATTTACACACCTATCCCGTGTCAGTACGCAATACGTGTGCGATACGTGCAAATACGTCAAAATACGGTCCAACACGCGTATCAATTTTAGATACGGATCGGATGCGCACGTATCTGAAAAGAATAGGCAAATAAGTGAATACGTGGGGCTAACTGTGACTTTTAAATGTTAAAAAAGATAATTAACAAAAAAACAGACTTACGTCGAGACCTGCTTCAAAATACGCCATACTCTCCTCCTCGTCAGTTATCAGACTCAGAGTTCTGTTCTTCTTCGATTGATCATCAGGTACGGTCTCTCTACTCTTCTTCTTCTCTGTAAACCGCATCGAGGTTCTTCCTACTCTTCTTCTTCCCTGGTCTTAGTTTAGGGTCTGATTGAATTGAGTTTGAATTGCGTCTAGGGTCTGATATAATCTTTTCACTCCCCGCTCATGGTTCTGGCCTTATTTGGTTGTAATATGGTCTAATATGGTTTTGTGTTTGAGCTCATGTTCTGGCCTTGAAATATTCTAGCTAGACACATGAGTTCTTCAGTTCCCTAAGCTAAAAGCACTAGAAACCTATGAAAGCTATCATAACTTCCTTGATTGTCCAAATGGACACTTCTTTGTTTTGGTACATCAGTATGTTCTCAATGGTTCTTATTTACAGACAGAAACAGAGACTGAAAGAAAGAACTATTAAGAGAAAGTCTACTCATTCTAACGGGATTGCTGAAGACCAGTTAGAAGTCTACTTATGTGTTCAATTCAACAAGCACCCTTGATGATTAAAGTTTCAAAAATTTTTTTTTATATTAAAAAATAATATTTCATTAACACATCCATCCCGTATCCATGTCCTACATATTTTCAATTTCGCGTGTCCGCGAATCGTATCGTGTCGGATACGGACACTCATATCTGTGCTTCTTAGCTAAGTATCAATCAGAGGAACTTCACATTTTCAAGGTCTATCAGAATTGACCAACATAGTTATCCTGAAATTCTAATGGCTAATACAAACAATAGTGTCAACAACAACCACAGCTATTAGTACTAATAATACACAACTACGGCAAATACTCTTGTATCTCTGAAGCAATTCACCATATACGTAACTATTTGAAATCTATTTGACTTCTCTTGGGTTGTACAATATCTACAAACTCATAGCTATTACTACTAATAATACTACAACTATTGCAAATACTATATCTCTGAAGCAATTTGGGTAACTATTTAAAACCTACTTGACTTCTCTTGGGTTGTACAACATCTACAAACTATTAGGCAGCCTTGTCCTTCAAAGGATCAAAGCTCCCTTTTTTTGCTCCCTTCCTTCACTCCATACTCCTTCAAGCAATGTATCAAATAGATCATACTACTAACAATATATCACCTGTCAGCTGTTCCCGATTTTTGTAGAGAGGCCAACTTCTTACACTATATAATTTTTCCTATACAAACTTTATTAGTTCAAAACAAAGAGCTACAAATGCAGCTACATACCTCATCTATAGGATAGGGTAATCATCCATGTCCCCCAAATGTTAAGCTTACTTTAAACAGCTAAAAGGGTAAAGTGGTTGGATTTTGCGAGCTGTCATTCGCCTAACTACTCACTCTTATACCATCCACCAATGATATTATTAGCTTCGAAAATTAACATAAAGGCAAAAGGATTAGTATCAGACCTGCCAGTGGTGCCACAAGCAAGACAATTAAGCCGGCCCTGCTTCCCATCCTCAATGTAAATCTTCTTCTGCGCTCCATTCTCATTAATCACCTTCGCAAAGTACAGAAATGCCTTCTTCAACGCAGCCTGGTCAACCTGAAAATACTTATGCCCCACATTATCACCACCACCACCTCCGCTGCCACCGCTTTGCCTAAACCCCACATTTTCAAAACCTCCACCAGTCCTCATGAACTTCGAAGCCCTCGGATCATCGCCGCTCCTGGACTGGGCCCCCATCTCACGCCGAAACGGGCTGCTTGGACCCGCCGGAAACCCATTCGGGTTCCCCAACTGCACCAACTGCTGCCGCCGCTTGGCCAGCTCTTCTCCCTTATCCCTGTGCTCCTCTTCCTCTCCAAACTTCCTCTTCATCGACGAGCCTTCCTGGGGTCCACCACGGCCATCAATCCTAAGCGAGTTCCAGTAGTCCGGGGCGGGCCCGCCCGGCCCGAACGGCAAGAACCGACCCGAGGGGTCCATGTGCGGCGGAGGGAAGTCCTGGTAATCTGGCGGGAGAGCGAAGTAGGAGCGGACGGTACCGTCGGCGAGGACGATGGTGCGGCGCTCGAGGTTGTGGAAGCCGTAGACGGGCGGAGGCGGCGGGCCGAATGAGGAGGGGTCCGGGAAGGGGAAGGGAAGCGCGGCGCCGGGAGAGGGGGCCGGCGGATGTTTCGGATTGGCGGGGCTGGCGGTTTTGCCGGGTTTGGGGGATGGGCCGGTGGCGGGTTTCGGGTCGGGTGGGTTTTTGTTGCGGTGGTTTTGGTTGTTCTTGTTGTTGGTGGAGGGGGAGGATTCCCAGCGAGATTTGCGGTTGGAGGCAGCGGAGGAGGAGGAGGGCTTGTGGGGTGGGTCCTTGGGGTGATTACCTCCGGCCATGTTTTGGTAAGAGAGAGAATTGTGATGCAGGAGAGGAGAGGGTTGAAAAGAAGGAAGAAGAAGATGGAGGGAGAGCTGGGGAGAATGGGAGAGCTGGAAAGGAGGTCGTCTCCAAAAAGCGGTATGGGTTACTTTGGGCTTCGTGGGCTTGTTTTATAATTAAACATTTATTTCTCTTCCGATAAGAGAGGGGTGTCTTACCCGTAGTAGTCGTTGGCTTGTTTTATAATTAAACATTTATTTCTCTTCCGATGAGAGAGGGGTGTCTTACCCGTAGTAGTTCACAGATACATGGCCGTGTGCGGAACATTTATTTTTTGTAAGAGGATATGGTACCTTGTGTCAATGACAAGGGTCGGAACTTCTCCATCTCATACAAAGAAGCTAACGATTCGATTGATGAAGTTCCACTCGGGTTGAAAGATTGATTTCATACCCAACTGTGCTCAACTGTTACTAGATTTTGATCAGTTGAACTGTTCATTATTATCCGATTAGAAGTAAACTCAATAACGGGAGTCCTTAATCCCACACCACGGCACGGTTGATGTTATGATTTTCCTGCCGAGCACCCATGCACACGTGTAACAAGACTTTGGGTCGTTTACTTCCCTGATTGAGCATATACATCATTTGCTGGTATGGTTCAAATGCACTCTTTCAAACTTCAAGAAATTTGCTTCATACCTTACCGACTGGACAGAAGTCTATTACATACTCACTTTTGAGGATAGATTGAACATGCAATCCCAAAACATGCAACGCAGTGCACAATCTAGATAACTTTCAAATCAAACCCCTGCGCATTTAGACTACACAAGCAGAAATGCATTTAGCTTCTAATCAGTAGATCCATTTTTGAATTCCAAAAATGGACACCATATCTCTCAAAAATGGACACCATATCTCAAACTCAATGCCGCGCATCTGATTAAAAGACCGCTTGATCTATCAAACATGACTGAACAAAAGGCCGATAAAATAAAAATTATCCACTTCCATTGCATACCGTACTATCCTCAAACACAAAGTATCAAACAGTCAAATGAAATAGATAGACGATAACTAGATATTCTGCATTAATCCACCAAAACTTAACTTGACTGAAGATGCTAAACTAGAAGGTATTTTAAATAACACAAAAAGAGCAACAACATGACATCCTCCCAGACAGCCAGAACAGGTTCTTCAACGCTTCTTGGACACACCAACAGTCTTACCCCTGCGACCAGTGGTCTTGGTGTGCTGTCCACGCACACGAAGGCCCCAGTAGTGACGCAGACCACGGTGATTCCTGCATAAAGAGAAAGTAGCATGAGTCATGATATTCATATACACTGGACCTTCAAGACAACAGTTCGCTCACACATTTGCATATTAAGCCCACAAAAGCGTAAAACAAGATGGGAACCATCAAAACTTGACTTGAATGTTCAACATTTTACCGCATGTATTAGTAGATTTTACATTATTGGAGGCATTTAGAAACGTCAAGTCAGAGTACTACATAAACTACTGACCATTATTTGCAATGAGAAGAAAACCATTGTAAACTACTTATCAGGTCAAATACAAATAGCAAAGGAACAGACTGTAATATGGATAAATTTTGCAAGTCAAAAGCTGTTTGAGACTTTCACAAAAGCTGTAACGTACTATTGAAAAGTGTAACCCTGCTTAACCCTCACATCTCTTTTATTATGAAATTTTAACACTCAGGTTAACACAGAAAAAAAAGGACACTATATGGTTACTTCGTGAATGGTAAACAGGGGATAATAGACCAAACAATTTGTATAAAATGCAAGACAGTCTTCTAAAACCCCTATTTCACATCTTACATTAATGTAAACCTATAACAGAATGCAAAAACTTTTCCACAAGCAGTAATTTTCAGAACACAGATGCTCAACAGGATGCAGCAAGGAAAACACCAATTGCCAGAAATTTTCTCATATACCAGAAACTTTCCAGTATCATTCAGTAAAGCGATTAACAGAACCAACAATAATATCAATCTCAAAGCAATAAGTGAAGCAGCAAAGATATACGAGTAAAGATTCACACCTGATCTTCTTGAGCCTCTCGAGATCATCCCTGAGCTTCATGTCCAAGGCATTGGCAACAACCTGAGAATATTTACCATCTTTGTAGTCTTTCTTTCTGTTGAGAAACCAGTCAGGAATCTTGAACTGGCGGGGATTTGCCACAATGTGCATCAGGTTCTCAATCTCCTGAGCAGACAGCTCTCCAGCCCTACAAGTAACCAAAAATTACAAACAACCCAATAAACCACAATTTTCAACAATAAATCATAGCTGAGCTGATACAATACCTAGTTACGGCGAATCGTATTACAAACTTTACTTTCTATTTTATCTAATATTAAAAATCAAGCTGTAGATAGTAGATCAAACTAAACAGATCTAAGAAGCTATTGAAAATCAAATCAGGTGAGAAGGTAAGGAAGGACGAACCTCTTGTTCATGTCGACGTCGGCCTTCTTGCAGACGATATTAGCGAGACGGCGACCGATACCCTTGATAGAGGTGAGAGCAAACATGATCTTCTGCTTCCCATCGACGTTGGTGTTCATCACACGCAGAATATGCTGGAACTCCTCGTTCGCTACGAGAGACTACAAAAACACCAGAAACAACAACAACAAAAAATCAAAAATCGAAAATGAGATTTCGTGTAAGGAATTGGATTCGAAGAGAGAAGCGGATGAGATCGGAGGTAGGGTTTGGGCGGACCATGGTTGCGGCGGCGGCCTTAGGGTTTGGCTTCTGCGCTCTGGGAGTCTCTGTGGGTGTGTGCGCCGTTTGGTGAGAGAAGGGACGAGTGAAGAAGACGATGGCTTTTTTAAAGGATTCGAGATGATAAAAGCCCAAAACCCTAGCGAAGCTGTTATACGCTGCGGCGCGACCTTACGTCCACGTTTTCCCTTTAGATGAATTGGAGCCGTCAGATCTATTGAACTTGTTTTTTTTGGTTACACTATTGAACTTGTTTTTGGACCTTTGAACCCTCAAGTCTTCCATAAATAAAATATTAAAATTTTATCATTTTACCCTTTTTTATTTATTTAAAGAAGAATTCGCACGCCCAGTATCATTTAGTCTAGTGACATAGTCTCATATTTAATAAGTGAGAAATTGTGAGTTCGACTCACACGACTCACACAATTGTAATTTAACTGATTAAAAATAATAATAACTCGCACACTTCATGACTTCAAGTTTACATTTTTCAAACAAAATTGTTTTGAAATTTAACGTAATTTTTAAATCACACCTTAAACCTATGATCGCTACTATTAACCTATCTTTAAGCTCTCGCTCTTATCCACATTCATGGATTTTCTCTCTCATAAACTAGTTGATGTTTAAGTGAAAGAGATTACCATAGAATATGATTCGTGGTATGGCTCATATTTCCTCCCTGAAGTTGTTTACTTCTTCATTTGTGATGAACTAGTCCTCATTTGAAGGGAGAGTGGTGATAAATGACTTAAAGCTTTCGCTAGTCATCTATTAGTTTAAATTCATGTAACTCATTTTGGATAGCTTTTGAAAATACATTGGGTGACTGGTGGGAGATTGTATTCTACTCAACGCTTATGGTGATACTGGTCAACTAGAAAGTATGTTAGCTTAAGTAATAACCGAGCCTACAACGTACATGTGTCTCTATCTAAGTTGCATGGAAACGGGGCGTTTCAGAAACGCAGAAACATCAAAATCAAAATATAGTCTGATAGGAAACGTGACGGAAACGTCAAAATTTTTATTTATTTATTATATATATAAATATAAATATATAATTAAAAAAAAATCAACAAATGGTTACTAATTGAAATCAATCAATCCAAATGCCTTGTCAACTTGTGTCTATTTATGGTTGTCATCCTTAAACACCATACTTTGAAGGTTTATGTCGGTTAATGGGTTAGTTAAAGAAAACTTGTATGTTCAAGATTCTTCAATTCTAGGTAGTCGAAAAACCAAGCAACTTCAATATTAACTACATAAATTTTCAAGGCGACATTGTCAAAGACAGGGATGTTGCTTCCCTAAGTTTAAAGCTTCAATTGTTTTAGAGTCCCATCGTTTTTCTATAATTTTCCTAAGATTAAACAGAATAAGAACAGAAAAAAAAAGAAGCAAAATTGTAAAAGTGAATTGAAAATAGAGTGGGACTTACAGAGAAGCGGCCGCAGAAGTAGGCTGCTTGTATGGAGAGAGAGAGAGAGAGAAAGAGAGAGAGAGAGAGAGAGAGAGAGAGAGAGAGAGAGAGAGAGATTGGAGAAGATTGGGATATGAAGAGTGGGAAGAAGAAGAAGACAGAGAAGAGGTGAGAGAGAGAGGCGCAGAAGACAGAGAAGAATGAGAGAGGCGGAGAAGAATGACTGAATGAGAGAGGGAGTCTAAGTCCTTTTAGTGAATAGTCGAATTTACCCTCGCGTTTTCGAGGTATTTACTAAGACGTTTCTGCTTTACAAGAAACGCGTTTCCCCAGTGTTTCCAAATTTCACTTTTATGGAAACGCGTTTCCGATGCGTTTCCTGGCGTTTCTGAAATGTTTCCGTTTCCGAAACGCGAAACGCTCGGAATTACACGTTTCAGTGCAACCTAGGTCTCTATTATCTGTATCCTTTTCGTCTAGCATTTTGCACATTCTTCTCTTGTTGGAACTTGTGTGGGATTTATCCCACATGGAAGAAGAATCAAAAGTGGAGGTCTTTATAATGTACTCTCCTTGTGACTATTTAAATTGATGTAAAACCTTGGTGAGTTTATATATATATATATATATATATATATATATATATATATATATATATATATAGATGACATTGTTGTCGTCGTTTTCATCGAAAAAATACATCGCTCTTCTTCTTCCTCCCCTATTCTTATTTCGGAAAGCATACTGTAAATTCGTCAGAGACAAGTTCTTGTGCAAGAACTTGTACCAGATAGTTGTATCCTCAAGATAGACGACCAAAACTGCAGCACAAGTGAGGGCGAATTTATGTCTTAGGTCACTGCTTTGCAGGCCTCTATCTAATCAAGTTAGTGAATTTCAATTATGTTTTATTGTTGTTTGTATTTTCAATTTGATTATTGTGATATATATATTGTTGGGATTGAAGATATTGGATTGGTGATAACAATCTAAGACAAAAATTT
The DNA here is from genome assembly GCA_010134655.1 of Fragaria nilgerrensis. NCBI lineage: Eukaryota > Viridiplantae > Streptophyta > Magnoliopsida > Rosales > Rosaceae > Fragaria > Fragaria nilgerrensis. Next base: position 19,671,527 of record CM020980.1, read on the forward strand.
CTCTAATTTTGTAGAGATGGATCAATCTGTATCTTCGGTGATGAAAAATCATGTCGAGAAACCTGAGAAATTCAAGGGTTCTGATTTCAAACGCTGGCAACAGAAGATGTTGTTCTATTGACAACCTTTCATGTGGCGAACGTTCTGACTGCTGAGGCTCCTAAGGCACTGCCGGAAGGAGAATTAGAGAATGCTCCAACAAAGGCTGAAAAGGCTGATAATCTGAATGCCTTGGATGATTCTCTGTATGACATATTTTCTACATTCAAAACAACAAGGGAATTGTGGCAGTCATTAGAGAACAAGTACAAGACTGAGGTTGCTTGTTCAAAGAAGTTTGTCATTGGCAAGTTTCTGAATTTCAAGATGAGCGATGTCAAGTCTGTTGTCAAGCAAGTGGAGGAACTTCAAGTCATTGTTTATGAGTTAGAAGTTGAAGGTATGGGTCTTAACCCGAATTTCCTTGTTGGTGCTATTATTGAAAAGCTACTACCTTCATGAAAAGATTTCAAAATTTATCTGAAACATCTAACTGAGGATATGAATTTTGAGCAATTGGTTCTTAAACTTCGAGTTGAAGAGGATAACCGAAAGAATGAAAAGACTGATGGTATTTTCTTGGAGCCAACTGCTAATATGGTTGGAGGGAGTCCATCAAAAGCCAAGTTTCAGAAAAACAAAGGCAAGTCTGCTGCTGCTGCCAAGCCAACCTTTGTTGCTGGAAAGAATCCTCTTGCCCCATAAAAGACCAAGGTTTTCAAGAAGCCACAAATGGGAGGCTGTTGGGTGTGTGGCAAACCAAGACATAGAGCTAAAGAGTGTCGCCTTCGAAAAGATCAAGGAGGTGTTGGAGGTTCTGGAGATTCCAACCAAGCCAACCTTGCTGAGTCTGAAAATCAATTCATTGGTGTGGTTGCTGCTGAAGCAAACTTGGTTACTAATTCAACTGATTGGTGGATGGATAGTGGTGCTACAAGGCATGTTTGTTCTGCAAAAGAGATGTTCTCTTCATACCAACCAATCAACGAAAGAGAATCTTTGTTCATGGGGAATGCTACTGTTGTCAAAGTGGAAGGACAAGGGAAGGTGATTCTGAAACTAACTTCCGGAAAAGATCTTGTACTTACTAATGTGTTTCATGTACCTGAAATTTGTAAGAACTTAGTTTCGGGTCCTGTTCTAAGTAACAAGGGCTTCAAAGTTGTATTTGAATCTGACAAATTTGTACTCACCAAGGGTGGGGTGTATGTAGGAAAGGGTTACCTCTGTGAAGGGTTCTTCAAACTATCTGTTGTACCTACTATGGATGCTGCTATTAATAATAATAATGCAGGCTCTAGCACTGCTTCTATGTACATGGATTAGCCCTCTTCTTTATGGCATTCCAGATTAGACCATGTCAATTATCGATCATTACAAAGAATGATAGGTTTAGGCATGCTGCCAAAGTGTTCTATGAACAATATGACAAAGTGTGAAATCTGCATAGAATCAAAATATGCAGGTCATCCTCACAAGTCGGTAGAGAAATCAAATGAAGTGCTCGGTTTAATTCGTAGTGATTTATGTGATTACCAAGCAACCCCATCTCGTGGAGGGAAGAACTATTACATATCATTCATAGATGACAACAGTAAATACTGTTATGTGTACTTGATACATACCAAAGATGAGGCTTTGAACATGTTCAAAACATACAAAGCCGAAGTTGAGAACCAACTTGAGAAAAGAATAAAAATTCTAAGGTCTGATAGAGGTGGAGAATACCAATCTAACGACTTTGCTGAATTTTGTTCTGCTCATGGTATTGTTCATCAAACTACAGCCCCATACACTCCACAATAAAATGGAGTTGCCGAACGAAAGAATAGAACCTTGAAAAATATGATAAATTCAATGTTAGTTAGTTCGGGAGCGCCACTCAGTCTATGGGGAGAGGCTTTACTTACTGCAAATATGATATTAAATAGGATTCCTCATAAGAAAAGTGATCAATCTCCTTATGAGTTATGGAAATGAAGATTGCCTACTTTTAAAACAATGAAAGTGTCGGGTTGTCTTGCCAAAGTTCAAGTTCCTTTACCAAAGAGAACTAAACTTGGATCAAAAACTGTAGACTTCATATACATTGGCCTTGCCAAGAATAGTGCAGCATATAAATTTTTGGTCTATCATTCTGATGTTGAAGGTATAAACAAGAACACAATCATGGAATCTGCTGAAGCAGAATTCTTTGAACATGTTTTTCCCTACAAGGACAAGGATAAAGATACATCCAATCCAAGGAAAAGAACGTTGCTTCAAGATGAATTAAACCAAAATGTTGAAGCTGATATGAATAAAACTTCTGCTGTTCAAGAAGAAAATTCTGATCCAAGGAAAAGTAAACGTGGAAAAGTTACCAAAAATTTTGGACCAGACTTCATGACCTTTGCTATTGAAGGAGAACCTCAAACTTATAAGGCTGCTATGGAATCTTCGGAAGCACCTTATTGGAAAGAAGCTATTCAAAGTGAAGTGGAATCCATTTTGCAAAATAATACATGGAAATTGGTTGATCTTCCTCCAGGGTAGAAACCAATAGGCCATAAATGGATTTTCAAAAGAAAATTGAGACCTGATGGTACTATAGAAAAATACAAAGCATGTATAGTAGCTAAAGAGTATCGTCAAAAAGAGGGTATAGATTTCTTTGATACTTATTCACCGGTAACGAGAATTACGTCTATTAGGACGTTAATTTCTATTGCAGTTGTTCACAATTTGGAAATACACTAAATGGATGTGAAAACTGCATTCTTAAATGGTGAATTAGATGAAGAAATATACATGGAACAACCGGAAAGGTTTGTTGTTAAAGGTCAAGAGAAGAAAGTATGTAAATTGGTTAAGTCCCTTTATGGACTTAAACAAGCACCAAAACAATGGCATGAGAAGTTTGATAATACACTCTTATCAAATGGTTTTAAGATTAATTAATGTGACATATGTGTCTACATTAAAGAATGTAGAAATGCATGTGTCATTGTATGCTTATATGTGGATGATATGCTAATTATGGGAACTAGTAAGGATGTAATACATCAAACCAAGAAGATGTTGCATTCCTCTTTGATATGAAAGACATGAGTATAGCAGATGTCATTCTTGGAATTCAAATTATAAGGAATTCGAATGGATACATACTTACACAATCTCATTATGTAGAGAAGGTCCTTAGAAAATTTGGACATTATGATGACCGACCGGTTGTAACTCCATTTGATCCCTCTAGTCACCTTAAGAAGAATCAAGGTGATAGTGTGTCTCAATTGGAATATACACAAGTTCTTGGAAGCTTAATGTACATAATGAATTGTACAAGACCCGATTTAGCATATACATTGAGTCGACTTAGTAGATACTCACACAATCCGGGTAAAGATCATTGGATTGCTCTTGTGCGAGTACTTCGATATCTAAAGTATACAATGGATTATGGATTGCATTATACCAAATATCCTCCCGTCCTAGAAGGATATTGCGATGCTAATTGGATTTCCAATCACTCGGAAAGTAAATCCACAAGTGGTTATGTATTTACACTTGGTGGTGCCGCCGTGTCGTGGAAATCATCAAAGCAAACCGTGAATACGCGATCGACTATGGAAGCGGAGTTTGTAGCCTTGGATAAAGCTACCGAAGAGGCGGAATGGCTCAAAAATTTCCTAGAGGGTATTTTGTTGTGGCCAAAGCCCGTTACGGCCATTTGCATACATTGTGATAGTATGGCTGCTCTTACAAGAGCAAAGAATCAAATATACAATGGCAAATCAAGGCATATAAGGCGACGTCACAAGACTATACGAGACTTGCTCAAGAATGGAATAATTTCCATTGACTATGTAAAATCAAAGGAAAATATAGCGGATCCTTTGACAAAAGGCCTTAATAGAGAGCAAGTAGTATTTACATCGAGGGGAATGGGCTTAAAGCCACTACAATGAGTTATTACTTGGCGGAAACCTAACCTAGCAACATTGGAGATCCCATGGTCTAGGTTCAATAGGCAAACTAGTTGGGGAAGACTCAAAGAGCATACACACTTATGCTCATTCATATGATGAACCCATGTGTGTAATCCATTGATGTATAAGGGGTGAATATCAATTATTCTTAATAATGCTAATAGCCTTCATGGTGGGATAGTACAGACTATTCACGATTGTCATTACCTATATGAGATTGATGTGGGGTTGTATCTTTGAGAACCGAGATGGCTACGTTCTCTAAAATTCTCATGAAGAAGGAATTTGTTCAAGACCGAAATGAACACAACCGTAAGAATTGAAATATGTGTAGATATGATATGTGTGATACCTATTGTCTTGATTTACTACACAACGTGAATAGTTCAAGACTTCAGTTCACTATTTCACAAAGTGAATCCGATCGGTACTCACTACGAAAGGTTCAAGTCCAAAAGACACATTTTCCAATGCATATCACGTTTAGTTTTTCCGAAATTACGATAAGTTCTTCCTTATCTTATTTTCTATTCAAATGTGGGGTATTGTTCTAGTTTGAATAGAAACTATGGGGTATTGTTGGAACTTGTGTGAGATTTATTCCACATGGAAGAAGAACCAAAAGTGGAGATCTTTATAATGTACTCTCTTTGTGACTATTTAAATTGATGTAAAACCTTGGTGGGTTTATATATATATATATATATATATATATATATATATATATATATATATATATATATATATATATATATATATATATATATATATATATAGTCAAAAGATGCCTTGGGGCTCTTGGGCTTGGGCTCTATTGATTAAAATCTGTTTTTAATTTCTGAAATATTTTTGGAAATTAAAATCGGATAAGACCAAAATAACTGTTGGCGAACAGTTACAACTGTATAGACAGATGCAATTATTCGATTTTGACTTTATATATAAGATGACATTGTTGTCGTCGTTTTCATCGAAAAAATACATCGCTCTTCTTCTTCCTCCCCTATTCTTATTTCGGAAAGCATACTGTAAATTCGCCAGAGACAAGTTTTTGTGTAAGAACTTATACCAGATAGTTGTATCCTCAAGATAGACGTCCAAAACTGCAGCACAAGTGGGGGCGAATTTCTGCCTTAGGTCACTGTATTGCAGGCCTCTATCTAATCAAGTTAATGAATTTCAATTGTGTTTTATTGTTGTTTGTATTTTCAATTTGATTATTATGATATATATATATATATATATATTGTTGGGATTGAAGATATTGGATTGGTGATAACATCTCTAAGGCGGTGAAACTAGTCAATCAGAAAATACGTCATTCCAAGTACAAATCAAGCATCGACCGCTTAAGATATTTATTTTTTCGTAAGATAAAATGAAGTCATAGACGATACCAATTTCTGAAGACTATGCACCTACTTTGGCTACTTGTCTAAGTTGAAGACTATTTTGTCCAAACCGCTCATAACCTAGTCTTTGGGAGGAATTTACCTTGTATTCGGGTCAAAACTGTTAAAATTAAATTAAATTAAAATTATGTACCGTAAAAAAAAAAAAAATTAAAGGACGATTATATCCTTTGTATCCATACAAAAAAAAAAAAAAAAAATCAGTTTTGGATAAAATCATCGAGCCACGGCTGCAAGATGATAGAAGACACAATTGAGAAGCAGGAAGCTGAGGCACAGATTATACGAGAAGCATTTCTCATTAAGCGACCAACCGAGCCATTCGAATCTGGGTTCAAACAACAAGTAATGTCTTCTTTTTTTTGAAACAACAAGTAATGTCTTCTTAGTTCTTATGCTTCTACGCCTCTCCAGTTCTCAATAGCAACCACCCACATATAGCTATGCTACTCGAAAATATGCCACCAATGCTTGTTCAATCGGTTTGAATTTTGGTAGTTGTGTATTGTGTCAGATTCTGAACTTATGAGTAAGCTTGTGTTTGTGTGATGAAGGTGAAATCTAGTGCGAAAATGGGTGAGAAGCTACTCAAGTGGCTTTAGATCAGTTGTACAAGAATGGCTGTGTCTGTTCATCTTGCACCGAAGCTCTTCCCTCTTGTCATTTCCAGGTCAGGGAAGAATAGATTGAGACCCAATAAAGAGTGTAAGTACCAGAGTCCTAATTTTTGCACTAGATTTTCATTTCTGAGAGTCATGTAGAAATTTAATGTGCATTGTCATTTATCCTAGATCAGAATGGAAACTTGTGTAACTTGATATGCTTCTCTGCTGTGACAGATAAAATGCACTCCATGTGTGCGCTACCTTCTCAAGGAGCTTCATCAACTCGCCGACTTGTAGTATATGGGGGTGTTTCTGTCCTTGCGGTTCTAGCCTCAAACTATGGGCTAGCGACATTGCCTGTTTTGGCAGACGACAAGTCGAATGGTGAAGAGAAGTATGAAATTTTTGGTGCTATCCAGTCGCTGCTCGAAGCCAAAACAAAAACAAAGTCTGGAAGAGTGTTGCCGAAGGCATATCTGAAGTCTGCAAAAGAAGTTGTGAAGACGCTGCGGGAATCACTGCAGGAAGATCCCAAGGATAATGCTAAGTTTAGACGGACTGCAGATGCAGCAAAGGAATCTATTCGAGAGTATTTGAGCAATTGGAGGGGACAGCCAATGGTGTCTCAAGAGGTGTGTAGCAATATCCTTGTGTAATCAAGGGGATGGAGTTGTTGAATTAGTTCACTGATTACTAACAAATCTCATCTCCTGTGTTCATTTACAGGAATCGTATGTTGAGTTAGAGAAAGCAATAAGATCACTGGCCGGCTTTTACTCAAAGGCAGGACCTTCTGCCCCATTGCCTGCAGAAGTCAAGTCTGAAATATTGAATGATTTGGATACAGCTGAAGAGTTTCTGTGAGACATCACTTGTAATGAGAAGCCTACCTCAAGTTTTTGATGCTTGTATACATTCTTCTAGTCCAAGAACAGACTCGAACCCACTACTATCCCCCATTCATTCAGTGACATCTGTTAAGGGTATTACCACTTTTGCTCCGACTTGTAGATAATCTGATAACTCCTTATGAGCAGTCATATATGACATGTATACCAGAAAAATTTAGGAGTAGCCAAAGAAAAATTTTCATTCAAGAGGGAGTGAAAAACCATTTGCAACATCAAACCGCGAATAACTTATTGCTGAATTTTAATGTTACATATACAATACAACTGTATTAGGGTTTAGTCCTATCAGCCATGTTAGCAATGCTCACATGCGTTTTCAATTTGACATCTCTGGAACCACTACAAGCCCGCAGATCTGGTCCAAACTTGACTTGTCCTAACATGGCGGAGGAGCTATGACCAAAGATCATTTAGAAACGTATCAGAAATAATCCATCTGAATCTCGTTATCATGTGCTTCAAGAACGTGACAGGACACCTTTCGAGCTGTATAAATAGGCTCCACATGTTTAAATCAAGTTCCAAACGCTGTAGAGTAAAAAGAGCATGAAAATAATAGGTTTTTATCAAACCTTGGAATGCTCCCAAGGCGACGTGGGTCACATTCTAGTGCTTGTCGAAGAGCCCTTGCAAATGCTTTGAAGGTTGCCTCAATAATATGGTGAGAATTCCTTCCAGAAAGCTGAGGCCAACCAAATTTTAGAAACAATTCTTCTGTCAAAAACTCAAAAATGGAGAAGCGATTGAAAGCCTGCTAGTTGATGAGTTGAATGACAGAAAGTGCTATAAGGTTGATAACATGTAAATTTTCATATTGCAGGAAAAAAAAAAATTTGAAGTTGACACAAGTGACCCATGTAGAAACAGAGATGGCAATCCATTCATCAAATTAACTTCATTTGACCATTCTTATTTCTGAATGCTTTAGAATTTCAAAAGCTCTGTACAGTACCTGCCGAATATGAAGCGTCATACCAGAAGTATTCACCAAAGACTGGAAAAAATGTTCCACCAACTACAAAAGGATATTCAAACAATTCATTAGTAGTAATCAACAAAAATCCTCCAAAGCATATAGAAAAAAAATATACGATTGTTCAGAATATACATGCTTGATCAGCTTTAAGCTGCTGCAACAATATCTCCTGTTAAGTTGTTTTGTCTTTAAAAAAAAAAAAATCTCCAGGAAATTTAGAACTATCTATAGACAACATATGATATGAGGCAGGAACTTGAAATCTAGGTTTACAGTACAGTACCTGAGTGTCATAGGTACCAACTCTCTGGGTGGGTATCTGTAGATCATAACCCAAATGTGGTCGGCCAGATAAATCCTGCAAAAAAAGATAAGCCGCTATAATTATAGAAAAACCTCTTACTAGATTGATAACTGAGAAATCCAATAAGTATCTTCAGGTTGAGCACGCTGCGTTGAAGAAGGCATTTCTGTACTTTGTGAAGGTGATTAATGAGAATGGAGCGAAGAAGAAGATTTACATTGAGGATGGGAAGAATTGTCTTGCTTGCGGCACCTGTTATGCGGAAGCAGCCAACGGGCCCCACGGGTCCCACACACACGGGTCCAATAATGCCGATACTCCCCCCACTTTAGCCACCCGATGGAGAAACGGGTATATGGGATTTTACACAAAAGGCCTCGACATTAGTGTGTGTGGTACCATTCCTTATAACCCAAGGATGACTCTTTCACGTTTCCGATGTGGGATTCCAAATGGCTCCTATCTAAGCCACACTTTTCCAATAGACACCACTGGCAGGTCTGATACTAACCGTTTCACCCTCTTTATGTTAATTTTCGATGCTAATAAATATCATTGGTTGGTGGTATTAGAGTGAGTAGTTAAGCGAATGACTCTTCTAGCTGTTTAAAGTACGTTTAATATGAGGTCACAACCACTGATTAAGTTTAGCAATAAAGTGAAATAGCTTGGTCTTCAAGTCTAGGGGTTCCCTTGTTATTGCCAGAACAAGGATATTTTACCACCAACAAGAAAAAAGCTTTTTCTAACTGTTTCAGGATCTCATGTGATTTTTTGATGATCAAGCAATGTCTACTCAACTTATCAATAGTGTTTATATAATTCCTCATGAGGGATTGATCAAAATTCCGAAACCACGTAGCTTATGAACTATGAAAAAGTAAGGAATACATTACGTCAAGTGAACCTTTCAGACTAAATAACGCTAGCAGCTTAATTGTGCGACATAATTTTATGAGTCAAAATGAATCATAAGAATCCTACACGGATAGAAGTTTTCAAACTGTCACCTAGTTTCTTTTGTCTTTTGGTCAAGTAACCGTAACAAAGTATGCATTTATATAATCCGACAACAGAACATACCAGTGAGACATGAATCCAAGCTTCATCAAGAGGAGCAGAGAAGTCACCAAACCTGTTGATTCCTTTTCTATCACCAAGCGCTTGAAGCAAAGCCTGAAAGCCAAAGCAAAACTAGCTTACTCAGAAACACACAACCAGACTCAAAAAAACAAGACTGCTATCCACAGTACCGTTCCAATAGCAAGAGCGACATCTTCATTCGTGTGATGATCATCAATGTGGATGTCACCGGTAGCCCTCACATGCACGTCCAACAACCCATGCGACGCAAGTTGCTACACAAACAAACACACACACAAAACAGCTAAGAATGCTCCTTCAATGACAACTCATCATACCTAGCGCTAGTGCTTCTCTAAACCAAATTCATAATACATTTTTTACCTAATTCAATTCTCAGCCCAATACTAAAGATCCCATTTTTATATCAAAAACATAATAACATCAATATCAAACTGTAAAAAAATTAACAAAGCTTAAAAAAAATTACTACTTACATCCAACATATGATCAAGGAAAGGAATCCCAGTATTGGAATCAGCAATTCCAGTGCCGTCAAGGTTTATCTTGACCGATACATTGGTCTCCTTGGTCTCCCTCTTAACCTCCCCAATTCTCGCCCCTAAACAAAAATAAGACCCACCTATTAAGATTCATAAAGACTCCAAATTTGAAACCCAGGTCAAGAAATGAGATTAGGGTTAGGGTTTTTTACCAGAGGCAGTAGGGGAATCGGTGAGAGTGGAGGAGCCATTGTTGGCCGCACAGGGAGTGATGATTCTGTGAGAGTGAGAGGAGTCCATGTGTCTGAGATTCAAGTGGTGCTGCTGCTTGCGTGGGAGATGTGCCCGCCGGGAAGTGGAGAAGGTGAGGAGTCCGGATTTTAGCGGCGGAGATGAGAGTGAAGACGGTGAGCTTAGAACACCGGGTGGTGCTGATACCTCCATGTTTAGTGTCTTCTGTTGTTTTGTTTCGAATGCCCCCTTCTTACTTGGGTCACTAACACATTCATTACGAAAAAATTTACCCAAGTTGGCCAAGTACAAGTTCAGAACCTCTCTCTTACAATGATAGATATAATATGAAAGAGCAACTCGGCTAAGTTGCGATTGAACTGGAATGAGAATGAGGCTCCAAGTTAGTAATTGAAGCAATGAATGGTCAAATTGATCCGAGATTGATCTAACTTGTTTAATAATTTTTATCTGCTTCAAACATGTATTTTCGTAAGTTAATTTTGTGACCGATGTTATTGTTAATATTAATCATTCTAATGATTCTTCTTTGTATTGGAATGATAAAATTCTCAACGAGTTAGAGAGAGGATGGGTAGCATCCCACTCCCATTAACCACTATAAAACAGTCAGATTCAACCATAATATGGGTACATTATGTTCTACGGAATTTTCAAACCAATACACAGTGACACAGCGCAGCCACAAGTATTTCTTTGCAGAAAAACTACATAGGACATCCTCTTCTAAAAGCTTCACGGGAGTTGTCTACAATATCTTTAACGAGAGTTTATTTTTCATGAAATACTATGAACTCTATTAAGTTAGAGACATGACAACTGTTGTGAGATTTCCAGTAAATTTGTGAATTAAGAGTAATTCGATGTTGTGAAAGTTGATCAAATAAGAGGCAGATGTGCTGATGGTAAGTTTCCCTACCACCAAGTTACCAACCATGATCGGACAATGTGTTCAATGGTTGATATTTTTTATCTTCCCGTTAGACATGATCTTCTTTAACTACTCCGACTTAACGTGTGCTCCTCCAACTCAAAACTAGTCGGAGATGTTGCTAAATGTTTAGTTATAGGGACACAATGAAAAATCTGTTCAAATTTTTAGCTAATTCTTGACGAAAATATCCCAATTTTAAAACAAAAAGATTGACACTCTTGTCTTTGCATTTGCAGAAATTTACTGTGGCTATTACAAACGAAGTTTCATTATCCCAACAAGAAAATAATATAGATCATCAAGGACATCAGACATTATCCCAAAGACTCTTGACGCCCCGGACACCATGTTCTTCCACCTCCTGGATATCATGACTGCAATGGCTGCAACTCTGAACCTCCGATTAACCAAACCATACGGTTCTTCCACCTCAACTCTCTGAAATCCCTGCCGACGCTGCAGTCGGAGAAGCACGCCGTAGAGGTAAGGGACTATGCCTGTGTAAGTATCCATGCCCTCTCTCTCCATTTCCACTATCGATGGAAATGCAAAACCTGAACAAGCTTTTTATATGACTGGATCCCATAGGGACCCTTGTGTTTGACGCAAACACGTCTAGTGGAAGTGGATGCCATGACTATAAGCATTAAACGACAACTAAATGCTTGCTGGCTAAAATTAGGAAGGCATCAGCGTTACGGAGGGGGCTTCATCTAATACTACACAACAATGCCTAAACAGGGCAATAGTTTGAGATATCTGGGAGACTAGTTCAACTATATCGAATAATAAACAAAACTTAATGAGCTCAAAAGTAATGAGAACAGTCATATACACAGAAATGCTCCTCCAATCTTATACGTAATTTGATTCTTAGTCCAATAAATCTACCAAACTAATGAGTGCTTTGGAATCTAATGAGAAACTCACACAAATGCATGGAAGAATTATTTCAAGTGGCAGAACGCTCTTCCCATTGCCGATCCAGATCGACTTATCATGTACATACCATTACCACAGATGATCAAGCTCCAAACTGATCTGAGCTGCAGAACTAGACTAGGGAATTCACTGCTTCCTAACCAGTTGAACAATCAAAATTGTGGTCGAGATTCATCTTTAATGCTGCTCAGACAGTCGAAGCAAAGGTTCTAATAACCTAAAAACCACCAAATGACAAGCTAACAATGGAGAAATTCCAATCGTCACCTTAAGCTCTCTATACGGAGAACAGAATGAGGTAGCATCAGTACCTAGGAGTTTCAAGGTGGCTTTTCACAGGAGTAACTTCACTTAATTGTACATGACAGAATCCTAGATGCAACAAAGGCACAGCTTGCAACTTCCAGGATAAAAATAAATCTCAAGGTCCAGTTAAGTCGGATATAGTACCTTAAAATCATACCGAGAATAAGGTGAAAGGCTAGGATTTCTGTAGTTGTAACACCACTTATTCACCCAATCCGAATCAGAGCATACACCATTTGCTCCAGGCCTCCAGTGGCCTGCAAAATTGTGAACAACGAGGTGTCCTTGCATTGGAAGAGAACATTTTCGGACTGGCATAAAAAATAAGCAGCAATATCAAACAGAACCAGATTCATCCCTCCCAGAATCAGTGACAGAGCCATCACTAGATGCTTTAGGGATGCTCTTTTCACAATGCATTGTATCAGAAGCAATTTCTGGAGCGATGAATGATTGTTTCTCAGTCTCGCAGAAACTGGAATTTGGATTTCCATTAACTTCCTCCCTGTTCCCCACAAACGTTTCTCCTGAAGGAATGGGCTCAAGAGAGGCCCTGTCAACATTCTCTTCATGGGAATTATCTGAAGCACTCTCTTTCAAGCACTTCGAAGAATTATCCAGAAATGTTTTTATTCCCACCATTTTATCATCGCTAGTATCCGGTGAAGACTGACATTTCGCATCCAAGGTGCACTCAACTAACTTGGAACCTTGATCAGAGTCGGATGGAGTCCCCTCGGTTGAAGGCTGAACGTTGAGCTCATGGAAAGCATTCAGTGAACCACCACTCAACATGGAAATATTGTTTAGTGAAGCATCAGGACTCTCAGATGTAGACCGGATATTATCTACAATGGGAGATTCTGCCACAGGTTGATTTTCTGTCTCTAGAGCTTCATGTCTTGTACCAGGGGAAGAAGTGTGTTCAGTTATCTCGGCACCTGAACTACAGTCAAAAGATGGATTCCCCTCGGTTGAATCCGAAACCTTAAGTTCAAGAAAAGCAGCATCTGATGAGCTGCTAGTCAACATGGAAGTATTATTTAATGAAGCACCAGGACACTGAGAGGTGGACTGTATATTATCTTCAACAGGAGAATCTAGTATTGTTACATTTCCAATCTCTAGAGCTTCATCGACTGTATTAGAGGGTGGCTGGCATTTTGCTTCAGCATCTAACTTGGCAACTAAATCGGAGTCAGAAGATGGAGTCCCCTTGGCTGGAACCTGAGAAGTATTATTTAATGAGGCACCAGGACACTGCAAGGTAAACAAGACATTATCTTCCACTGGTGCTGTCTCTACAGCTTCAGAGCTTCTGTCAGGGGAATTTGCTTCACAACCATATTGAGCTAACTCAGCACCTGAATCAGAGTCAGCGGACAGAGTCCCCTTGATCAAAATCTGATTGTTATGTTCATGAGAAGCATCTAACGAACCACCATTCAACACGGAAGTATCATTTGAAGAAACAGGACACTTGGAATCACACTGCATATTATCTTCAACCGGAGACTCCAGCAGTGGTTTAGTTCCTATCTCAAGAACTTCATTGCTTGTATTAGGAGCACATTTCCCGTCAGAAGTAGATCCAGCTAATTGGTCCCCGGTAGGAGACTCAGAAGACATACTCCTTCCAATTGACTCTAAATTTTTGAGTTCATCAGAAGCATCTAAAGAGCCACTCATCACAGGAGTATCATTTAAGGAGACACCTAGACACCGAGAACCAGAATCCACATCAGTAGCTTCATCTACAGTTTCACCGATATGAAGCAAACCAACTCCATCACTCCTGTGAGGATCAAGGCTAGCTGGAGAACCAGTATCAGATTTGCCACCGCCTCCAGGCATTATACAGTCCTTGCCTATGCCTTCCATTTTCTTTAAACCTATTGCAAGATGAAAATTGAAGGTACAAAAAGTAAAGTCAGACAGGCAATTTTTCATGACAAATTCAAGCAATAATACACCTTTGAATAGAACCTGTGCTACCTGTCATGCTCGTCTCATTTTCTTTGTCCACCAGCAGCTTCTGTAGCATGTCTATACCAGGGAAGACTAACATATTGATTGACCTCACTTCTTGCTTGAATGATTCCTCAAGAGGAACAAAGCCAAAAACACCTGTCCATGTATGCAAGAGTTCCGCAATTGCAGGGATAACCAACTTCTCAACCTTCAGGGAGCAGAGAGCCTTCAAAATAGAAAGGAGAACAATCATTGGCATACAAGTATAGCAAAAGCCCACTCAAGGGAAAACAATTTTATCATTTAAACATCTTTTTCATGCATATAAAATAATCAGCAATGGAAAATTCTCATAGCTTTACCGATTCAATGGCGTTGAAAAGCCTCCGACACATCCCTTGTCGCCTGTATATGTGGCGAGTACCAATGAATGGCATCTCTGCTAACTTTGTACCATGAAACCTAACCAGAAAGTAGAATACATAATTGTGAGAATTTGTTTGGTGATCTTGAAACAATTCAGAAGGAACAATTGCCTCATGCAAAAACATAGTTTGGTAAAGAATGTGATGGTCTCACTTATTGTCAGTTTGACATGCGAACTCATATACATCCACAGTACTTTTAGGGCAATAATCAACAACAAACTTATCATATAGCATTTTACCAAAGTTAAAAAAGAATATATGCTGCTTTAAAAGTGAAATATGATGTTGTGGAATTTTTTGTTTTAATGGAGCTTCAACAACTAATGAAATGATACCCATCAAATATGACTCACTCCAACCATTACATTCAAACATGAAAGCATAGCCATCTAAATGAGCATATATACCTGAGAGAAGCTGCAGAAACTATTTCATCACCTTTCTCCAAAATTGCAGCGTAGAAGCCACTGTAGTTCAGCCGATTGAAGTTTGATCTAAGTAAAAGGGAAATGAAATAACTCATTAGTTGAAACAACATAGCCTAATAGCAATTTAAAAAAAATAAATAAAAAATTCATCAGTCAAAAAGAAAATTAAAAATCATGTGATATGGTACTTCTAGGAAAGCCAGCTGATTATTATAGCAAACATAACATGCCAGAAGTATACACTGATCTTGTCTCTCATAGCCAAAAGAACCAGAAAGATACTTATCTAGAATTATATATTTAAACCTCTTAAGGTGGTGTACCAAAGTGCAGATGAGATAATAAGGTCATATCAATAATATTAAGAACTATAGAGGCACACTTTCTAAGTCGTCAACAAAATCAACAATGATACTGGAGATCAGCACTTACCCACAATTATACAGAACATTATGAATTAAATTGATCCCACTCCTCCTGTCAACAATAGGCAAAAAGCATTCGTCCATAACAGTCAACGCAACAGCAAGCTTTGAATTGCATTCAACCCTCAAAGGAAATCCTCTATCTACATCTGTTCTCTTAACAAGAGACCATGTATATCCTGCTTCTAGTTCATGTTTGACCCCAAGACATCTCTGCAAACTCTCAAAGAGCTATACAAAGGAGAAAAATAAATTTAATTCAGTACTCTGCTCTGAAGAGCTGATGTTACAAATTAAAGAAAGTCACAGGGAACAAGAAATACCATTACCACAGCTATAAAAGAACATGAGATCTTCCATACCAGAAACAAATATATAACTAACAACTTCGATTTACATTATCTGAACATGCAGGTCATAGGAACATGAAATATCATAAACTTTGTTTACTAATTGTTTGTAATTTTATTTTCTATATTGCCTTCATTGGATCACCAGATGTGGCAATTGTCACCATATTTAAACTAACTCCTCCCACCCCATGGGAAGGATTATGGGTGAAAATTCTTACTAAATATCAAAATTAAATTGAAACATTTACTTTTGTCTATATTACACAGCAGAAACACGGTAGTTCGGAATCTTGAGATTTTTAGTTAACAACCAATTTGAACTTTTTCAAAGTAGCAGTTGAAAACGCGGATTTGTTTTTTCATTTTTTTGTCTTACAAGAATAGCCAATGAAGAATGAAAGACCAAGTATAATAGATAATAATATCAAATCCAACGAAAACTCATTATTTACGGTTAAACCCTAATACACACACCCAAATCAAGGTAACAAAATGCTGAAAACTCAAAAATGATACCTCTCTACACTTCTGCCCACAAAAGGAAGAGCCTAAACTATTGGAATCAGCAGGACCAGCATCCATCTCCTGACTGCATGAAACGTGACCTACAAAAGCAGAAAATTATCTTTCAAGCTGTGCATCTGAGTTGAAATGGTAAGAAAGCATATATGCAGGTTCCAAAAACTTCTTAAGCACGGAAGCAGATGAGTACATTTCTTTCCACAGAGACTACAAGCCAGTAGTGCAGAAACAGTTGTCTCATCCTCTTCAGCAACATTCTCACTAGCTATTCCACAAACTTTGCAAACACAATTTGGGCAGTGCCAATCACCTGGAGGAAGCATCTGCAATGACAAATATATATAAGCACCTAACCATATGAGTAAAAATCAGAACTCAGCTACAGATAGCGCCAGAAAATAAGCAAGATAACTCAACAAACAATAATACTTGATATGTACCAACTTTTTCAAGTCCACATATGTGCGTGAACTGAACGTTTAGCAAGAACTTTTTTTTCCAAAATGTATATAAACTATAATAATGAATGTAAAAGATTCTATACTGCACATAAAGCTCAATCAGATCTGTAAAGTAATCTAAGTATAGCGGCATATCTCACTTTAAAGTATTTAAGGTTTAAAAACTTTTCATAAAACAAAACCATTAGGATCTATCTCAGATCATTCAACTTCTCTCTCCCACCACCCTCTTTCTCATGATAGAACAAACTTATAAAGACATGATTGGTTTGCATCACACACCACAGTCACCAACTCACCATTGAGACTCACAATTGATACATCAAATTTACAGCGAGTTCCCCAAAGCCCAAAGTGCCAAGACTTGTATACACTCAACGGATTTCCCAGACCCAAAGACACAAACCCCATTCCAGTTCAAAATTACCACTATTGCATCTCTGGACTTAATAATAGCCTAGGTGGAGGAAAAACAACAAAATATCTCCAAAGAGGAACAAATGACAAAACCATTCACAGAACTATATGCTGTGCCATGAGAAAATAAAAGTAACATACATGTATGTTCAAGCAGCTCTGATGAAATGTTGAAGGACAGCCATCACAACAGATCAAATCCCCACCATCTCCACAGAGGCCACAGGTATCATCATCGGGATCATCACCGTCTACTTGTACAGAGTGGAAACCAATGCGGTCAATATCCTCTTGTCTATTCCATGCATCTATTTGACATTGCAGAAGGGAAACCCCAGAGTCCAAGCATATATTTTGAAATGGCTGGCGCAATTTGCTCCCTGCATGAATCTCAAATTTCGAGACTGTGAGGATCTTACTACAGCAACCACAGTGAATGCCATCTCTTGTAATCCAGCCCTCCAGCATTACTTTAGTTCTTCTCCGATTCATATACTGCACCTTTTGGCTCAATTGCACAGTTCCTGTATCAATCAGCCAGGAAAGCAATGTTCGTTTTCCAGTATATGGAACAAAGCCATCATTTTCCGAGTTAAGCGCCTTGTTAGAACCACGAACCAACAAAGTACATCTACCAAGCTTTCTACTTTTCCTTCCGTGAGGCATATGAGAACTAGATCCAGATGATGGTTTTTCAACAGTGCCAGGTAAATGTTGAGAGGAACTCTGAGCATTTGAATCGAAACCATTTTCATACATTCTACCCTTGAATGACTTACCACCTTGCTTCAGGTAGGAGCTTAGTTTTTCCTCATAACTAACACTGTCCATGCTCTCTGGATCATGCTTGGACGTTCTAGATTTTTTCATACGGACTCCTTTTGCATTATCACTGTCACTGTCAGCTCTTTGCTGCTTCCTTTTCATTTCTTTCTCCATCTTCTTTCGAGTTTTCCTGGTTAACTGACTGAGTACGTCATCCGTTATAGGTGCAAGTGAAGAACCATCCCCAATACGTCTAGCCTCATTTTCTTCATTTGTTTGCTTTTGAAGAGCGTCATAAGCCTTAATGATGGACCAGTAAGCTGTACCTGATGGGTTAATGTACACAGCATCCAGGTAGTCTCTGTTCCTTCTAGGCCTATAATCAATGGTCCAGCCTGCATTCAGAAGCATCTCCCTTATACGTTCACGCAGTTTCTGCTTCTCTGTGCCACTACCACGTTTAAGTTTGACTTCTTTATTTTTGGCTGGAGGGCTCTTTTCAGATGAAGGACCATCTTCAACTTTGAAACCTGCCCTCTTCATAGGTTTAGAGGCTTCGGCACTCTTTGCTCCTAGCTTCAAAGAGGTATCACTGTCTTCTGAATCCCAGTCAGAGCTCTTGCTGCTCTTAATGGGCAATGATTTTCGCAAATTCATATGGCTTTTCTCTGTCCGAGCAGCCAAAACTGGTTTCTCAAGAGGCTTTGGTTCAGCAAAAAATGGAGGGATGATTGCATTCTTCTTGGGGATATCTTCACTTCTCGGAGCTTTTCTATGCTCTTCAGCTTTTGGAAAAATATAGGTCCCTAGTGGCCCAGGCACATTGTTCTTCTTCTTCACCATCACCTTCAAAACACCATTCTTACCCTGAACCCTAATAGGTTCATCCGAAACACCCACAAACTTGTCTCTCGCTAACGGCAGCTGACCTCCATCACCATACATACCCCTATCTCCCCGGCCCAAACTCCCTGTCCTCTCATGATACAAGCTCTTCCTCTTGTCAACAAGATGCCTACTCGAACCAGTCTCAAACTCCCTCTTGATTCCACTCCGTGGCACCTGCATGGCAGATCCCCCATACCTCCTCTCCCCAAACTCAACTCCAATAACCCCATCCCCGAACCGGCTCCTCCTCACCGTCTGCCCCTCAACCCCATCATACTCATTAAACTCAAACACCTCCAAATTAGTCCTTCCCCCATCAAACCCTCCTCATTCCGCCGCACACTCTCCGCCCTATCCCTCTTCCCACTCCCTTCCGCAATGCCCTTCTCCAATGCATTACAAACCCGAACCGTCTCCGGCCCCACCTTCCTCCTTGGCGGCATCAACAGCTCATCACTCGACCCCGAATCACTCATCACCAGCCTCGACCTCTTCTCCTTCTTCGATTCGAAAACCTTCCTCGAACCCGAACCACCTCCACCACCGCCACCGCCGCCGCCGCCGCCACTGATTGCATCCGGCTTCTTCCTCACAATCAAACACCCCGAGGAATTCCGATTCTTCACCAACACCCCAGACGGACCTACAGATCTCACTCCTTCGTCCATCTAACCCCTTCAATTCATCCCCAAATTCACCAAATCCGACGCCTTATAAACCCTAACCCTCCCGAAACCTACCAGATCTGACGCTACGCAAATCCTAAATGCTCGTGTATCAAAAACGACGCCGTACGGCGAAAGCTAAGGCTTCACGGAAATCTTACCTCGCCGGAAACAGCCTCCGCGATTCCGATCGCCGCCGACGCAATTCCCCGAATCGCCGAGAGAGAGATGGGTTAGGTCTGGATTTGTGCGTGTGTATATTAGTATTTATGAAATTGGGCACTTTGTAAATACCAGAAACAGAGAACCCATTCCAGGCTCTCTCTCTTCTCTCTCTTTCTGTATTTATATTTCTTTTTCCCTTTTTTTCTTTTCTGGGTTTTTCGGTTTTATTTTCCAGATTTTTCCCTCCAAATCTGATTGCGCGAGGGGTGCTTTGACGGCAGTGATGGGTGACACGTCGATGGAAGCGGGTCCGGATGCTCACGTGGCTGAATCTGGAGGAGGTTGTAAGGCTTGGATGATTTTTTTTAAGGATTATGTTCATTAGTTTTAATTTTAAGAATTTTATTCTCATTAATAAAATCAGATTTTAAAATTTCTAATAACCAACTTAAACTACAGAAAGACAATTATACCCTTAATGAATTAAATAAACTACAATAGACCATTATAAGAGTCTATTATAAAATAAAGTTTCTATGACTGGATTCTCACGACCAATGACGTTGACCGGGCTTCGGGGGCCGTTGACCAGGCTCCGGGGGCCGTTGACCGGCTCAGATGAAAGATATGGCATCTACTGGGGGCAGTAGGGGGGTCTACTAGGGGCAGTATGAGGTCTATCCAAAGGTCTACTAGGGTCAATAGGAGGGTTTACTAAAATAAAGTTTCTATGACTGGATTCTCACGACCAATAACGTTGACCAGGCTTCGGGGGCCGTTGACCAGGCTCCGGGGGCCGTTGACCGGCTCAGATGAAAGATATGGCATCTACTGGGGGCAGTAGGGGGGTCTACTAGGGGCAGTATGAGGTCTATCCAAAGGTCTACTAGGGTCAATAGGAGGGTTTACTAAGGGTAGTAGGGGGTCTACTGGGGGCAGTAGGAGGTCTGTCCAGGGGTCTACTGGGGTCAGTAGGAAGGTCTACTAGGGGCAGTAGGGGGGTCTACTAGGGGCAGTAGGAGGGTCTACTAGGGGCAGTAGGTGGATCTACTAGGAGCAGTAGGGGGTCTACTAGGGGTAGTAGGAGGTATGTCCGATGGTCTACTAAGGACAGTAGGGGGGATCTACTAGGGGCAGTATGAGGGTCTATTGGGGGAATTAGGAAGGTCAACTGGGGGTAGTAGGGGGTAGTAGGAGGTATGTCCGATGGTCTACTGGGGACAGTAGGGGGGATCTACTAGGGGCAGTAGGAGGGTCTATTGGGGGAATTAGGAAGGTCAACTGGGGGTAGTAGGGGGTAGTAGGGGAGTCTACTAGGGACAGTAGGAGAGTCTACTAGGGACAGTAGGAGAGTCTACTAGGGACAGTAGGAGGGTCTACTGATGGGGATTTTCCCTTATACATAATGATCCAAAGAAAATGAGAACCATTCACATATATATGAATCAACCAGTAAGCATATTTTCAGAGGGTGCAAAAAAAACCCATACCTTTTTCTTTTCTTTTCATCTCAATTGTAGACATATAAATTCTTATATAAAAACCTTTGACTCAAACTTATGCAACGATTAATAGCTTTAAGAGACTATATCTATCAATACAGAGGGTGATTAGCATTGATCATATCACCCTATTCGAAACTTTAAAAAACATATCAAAACCACTAAAGTAGAAACTTATCTACATAAAAATCAAACCAAATTAAATCATGCATTGCTCCCAGCGATGCTCGTAAGGCTCGTAATACAACTTGTAAGGTTGACTATGGATCCAATCCACTAACCATCACCAAAAAAAGAAGAAGAATGAAGCTTACACACAGCTTCACTCTCTTTCAGATTTGAGAAGGGAGCTAGAGTCTCTTAGATCTAGATCGTCGGGGAACTTATTTCCAGTCTGATAAAAAAAAGGGACAAGTTTCCCTCCATGGATCTGATGCGATCGAGAAGATGACCTTCGTCCAACTCATCATCTCGTTGAGTCCGCCCACTGCATCATTTTCTATCTCGGCGAACTCCTCCTCTAATCAAAGCCGTTGGAGCTAGAGGTGGATGCCTACGGTGAGGTTGAGGCTCGAAGGCTGTAGCACAAGATCGACGCCGGAGAGAGATGAAAAGATGCACTGAATACCAAAGGGGGAGAGAGAGAGAGAGTGAGTGACACGACCCACCCCGAATTTCATCCTAAACCCGGAGTAAATCGTGCAGGGACCACCTCCAAGGAAAGATTTACCGCTAAATTTGGTACAACCTCTCTTGGAAATGGACAACCCTTCTAATAGAAACCTGCAAACACGTCTAAAGGTTCCAAATCCAACCTTATAGACTCCTAGAGCCTTCGTGCTCCCCACAAATCACAACATCTCCCAAAAATAGATTTAACAAAGATCTTATAACCAACATATTCAGAGCAACTCTATTTAAGAGGAAATGAACTAGAAATAAATAGAAAAGAGAGCGGAAGCTATACTATTGATTATGCCTCTTCTCCATGTACGCCCGATCTCAATTATGCAATCCTGCAGACTGGGCATTTTAAAACGAAGGGCCCAGGGGAAGACATTTAATAACGTTAGAGTGAGTGGACATAAATAATTTAATAACAAAATATTTATGCATTCCCATTTTAATTTCATAGAAAATATACTGCATGCGGCCGCTTAAAAGCACTCAATTCATAATTTGACAATTTCACGACTAGCACTGGCTAGTCACAAACTCAAATAAAATAGAGCCTCTCTGGCTGAACTATATATAAACATATATTCGTATGTATCTACACCCGTCAGACTCCTTGTATGAATCCTAGAAATAATTTAGAAAAATAGAAATTCGTACAAGGCTACAACGCTGGCGTCTAACGCTCACGTTGCGCCATAATGATATTTTTCCTCATTATGACCGAAAATGGACGGTGTATATATACGTGTGGACTCCCTATATGAAAACCTAAACAAACCGAAAAAGAAAGAGGTTTTCATATAGGGCTATGACGCTTGTGTCTAACACTCACGACACGCCATAATGGTATTTTACCTCATTATGACGGACCAAGCACGTATGGCTAGCTAGCATTTATATACATACTATTCTCATAAAATCCAAAACATATATATCCACCGAAAATCTCATTTTCGGGATCTCTCCAAAGGAGGAAAAATTGTCAAATAGGCGAGAAATCAATAAATCTCATCAGAAGAAATAAATGATTAATAAAATCATTCAAATCATTCATCGCATGCTTTTTATTTAAAACAAAGGTCTACTCACAACTTTAGGCCTAAGCCTGACGTCGATCCGAGGTCTCTCCAATTTGAGTCTCCTCACGTCCTGTTCCAAATATATAATTAATTTCCCACTAAAATCCAGTATTCATAAAATAGGAAAAATTAATCGAGAGCCATAAATACGCTCATCATTGCCTAAGTTCGATATTCTTAAATCGAAACGATCCAAACTTTAATATCATACTCGGCAGTCGTAAATACAACTTTTTCTAGAAATTGATTTAAATCCTACGGTCGGATTTTACATTATTTAACCGCCAAAATACCAAACTTCGGAAATTCACAAACCCATTCAAAACTCGTCCGAAAATTCCACAATTCACTTCATTAAACTCCTCTAATTATTACACATTTAAAATTATACAAAATCCCAAAACGGCGGCGGCGGCGGCTCCGCCGGCAGCGGCGGCCGGAGGTCGATTCCGGCGACGTCCAAATTCTACCAAATTTTAACAGAATCTTCATCTCATCATCCCAAACAACCTTCATAACTATCACTAAGTCCAATTTCAAGCCTAACTAGGTCAATCGAACGAAAACATCCTAAAAGCCCTAGAATTTCAACTTTGAATTTCTCTTTACCGAGCTCAAGAGAGATCGAGCCTTTTGGAGGGGTTGTTGTACGGGAGGAGAGCTACAAAACGAGCCAAAGATCACCGGCTTTGGTGGCCGGAGGAGGGAGCTCCGGCGAAAGCAACCACGCGGCAGCAGCGGCGTCACCGCGCCTTAACGCCGGCGAGTGAGGACCGGTCACCACCCCAGGCTGGACGAGCGGCGTCCCAGCTGCCAGACGCGACCCGTGGGGCGGCCAGGCTTGGCCGGACGGCGGGGGACAGCGGAGAAAGATTTCCGGCAGCGGGAGGGAGAGAGAGAGAGCATCGGGAGAGAAAGAGAGAAAAGAGAGAGAAAAAGAAAAAGAAGAAAAAAATGGGTTTGGGCCTCACACCAACCCGGCCCAACATAAAAAAATACTCAACTTCACCAATTTAACACCCTAAAATAAAATACCCTATTAAAAATTACCTTTTACTAGCTAAAATTTACTATTTTTACCGTCGACATATTTTTCTCCTACGAATAACTCTCCGAAATAATCGTCCCTCAAAACCCCTCTAGGGACCAATTAAACTATATCTCAATGTCGGAGACGGTAAAATTCTTATTACAACCAAGCTAGTAAATAAGATAAAATTTTTACGGGTCGGGATGTGACAGAGAGAGAGAGAGAGAGAGAGAGAGAGAGGAGGATGAAACTATGAAAGTTAGATCTGAATGTGGAAGAGATAGAGAGAGAGAGAGAGAGGAGAGAGAGAGAAGAGTGGTGAAGGGTAATTAGGTCAGAAAAAATAGTTAAAAGGTCAAAAATTTGGTTGATGGGAAAAATTTGGCTAAACTATAGGGTTGATAGGAATTCTTAAATCTGATTTTGTTAGTGGGAAAAAATTTCTGAAATTAGGGCTGATGGGCATTTTCCCTTTTTTTTACGAAGTGGTACAGTGACAGATGTTGTGTGTACTTGGCTTTGGTGTTTTGGATTCTCCGGTGTGTAAAGGATTAACGTTTTGGTCAAACCAATGATGTAATCGCCACGCGCGAGTGTCGAAGTGCGCGTGGGGCGGTTTTGTTACGATGATGGTGAGCTACGTTAAGAGCATGTTCAACTGTTGGGTCACTTGATTGAAGTGACATGGTTTATTGGATGAGTCATTTTGGGTCACTTGAAAAAAGCAGCAGTTTCCATTAATGTTGGGCGTTAGGGCCCGAAAGCCTGAAAAACCCGACCAGAAAGCCCGACAAGGACCGATCTGGCCGGTCCTAAAAGTGATGATGTCGGCTCAGTCCAAAGATGGACCTGAATGCTTACTGATCAGTCCTGTTTCGGGTTCAGGTTTGGTCTCAGCCCGTTCAAGCCCAAAATACCTTTTTTTTATGACGTGTCAGCTATCTATTGGTCCACATAATTGAAAAAAACCTAAAACTGAAAAAGCGTAGCTTAATCTCTCTCAAACACAGACTTGAGAATCCTCCATCACCTAAACCGCCTCTCTTCTCTCAAAGGCTCAAACTCTCTTCTACCTCTTCTAGGTTGTTTCGAGTCTCATCGAGTGGAGACAGATGGCTTTTCAGCTTCGGGGTTTAAGTTTTCTCTCATTTCAGGTACAAATCCCAACTGGGTTTTCTGGGTTTCTTTGTCTCTCTCACTTCATGGCATTTGTATTTTGTATTTTGGGTTACTGGACTATTTTGATATTGTTGGGTTGTTAAAATTGGTAGATATGTTGTTTAAGTATGAATTTGATTGATTTTGGTGGCCAATTTGTTGTTTTAAGGAAGCTGATTGGAATCGGGCATTTGATTTTGGATTTCTTAACTTCATGCATTCAAAAGAACAAAGGTATAAAACTATTTATAGTTTATGTTGGCAATCAAATTATTTATGTAATTTGATTGCTTACTGATGGACCTGAATGCTTACGGCTCGGTCCAAAGATGGACCTGAATGCTTACTGATCGGTTCCGTTTTGGGTTTAGGTTTGGACTCAGCCCGTTCAAGCCCAAAATACCTTTTTTTATGACTTGTCAGCTATCTATTGGTCCACATAATTGAAAAAAACCTAAAACTGAAAAAGCGCAGCTTAATCTCTCTCAAACACAGACTTGAGAATCCTCCAAGACCTAAACCGCCTCTCTTCTCTCAAAGCCTCAAACTCTCCTCTACCTCTTCTAGGTTGTTTCCAGTCTCATCGATTGGAGACAAATGGCTTTTCAGCTTCTGGGTTTAAGTTTTCTCTCATTTCAGGTACAAATTCCAACTGGGTTGTCTGGGTTTCTTTATCTCTCTCACTTCATGGCATTTGTATTTTGTATTTTGGGTTACTGGACTATTTTGATATTGTTGGGTTGTTAAAATTGGTAGATATGTTGTTTAAGTATGAATTTGATTGATTTTTGTGGCCAATTTGTTGTTTTAGGGAAGCTGGTTGGAATCGGGCATTTGATTTTGGATTTCTTAACTTCATGCATTCAAAAGAACAAAGGTATAAAAGTATTTGTAGTTTATGTTGGCAATCAAATTATTTATGTAATTTGATTGCTTACTGATGCACCTGAATGCTTACGGCTCGGTCCAAAGATGGACCTGAATGCTTACTGATCGGTCCCGTTTCGGGTTCAGGTTTGGTCTCAGCCCGTCAATCCCAAAATCCTTTCTTTATGACGTGTCAGCTATCTATTGGTCCACATAATTGAAAAAAAAACCTAAAACTGAAAAAGCGCAGCTTAATCTCTCTCAAACACAGACTTGAGAATCCTCCAAGACCTAAACCGCCTCTCTTCTCTCAAAGCCTCAAACTCTCCTCTACCTCTTCTAGGTTGTTCCGAGTCTCATCGAGTGGAGACAGATGGCTTTTCAGCTTCTGGGTTTAAGTTTTCTCTCATTTCAGGTACAAATCCCAACTAGGTTTTCTGGGTTTCTTTGTCTCTCTCACTTCATGGCATTTGTATTTTGTATTTTGGGTTACTGGACTATTTTGATATTGTTGGGTTGTTAAAATTGGTAGATATGTTGTTTAAGTATGAATTTGATTGATTTTGGTGGCCAATTTGTTGTTTTAGGGAAGCTGGTTGGAATCGGGCATTTGATTTTGGATTTGTTAACTTCATGCATTCAAAAGAATATAGGTATAAAAGTATTTGTAGTTTATGTTGGCAATCAAATTATTTATGTAATTTAATTGCTTACTGATGCACCTGAATGCTTACGGCTCGGTCCAAAGATGGACCTGAATGCTTACTGATTGGTCCCGATTCGGGTTCCAGTTTGGTCTCAGCCCGTTCAAGCCCAAAATACCTTTTTTTATGACGTGTCAGCTATATATTGGTCCACATAATTGAAAAAAAACCTAAAACTGAAAAAGCGCAGCTTAATCTCTCTCAAACACAAACTTGAGAATCCTCCAAGACCTAAACCGCCTCTCTTCTCTCAAAGCCTCAAACTCTCCTCTACCTCTTCTAGGTATTTCCGAGTCCCATCGAGTGGAAACAGATGGCTTTTCAGATTCTGGGTTTAAGTTTTCTCTCATTTCAGGTACAAATCCCAGCTGGGTTTTTTGGGTTTCTTTGTCTCTCTCACTTCATGGCATTTGTATTTTGTATTTTGGGTTACTGGACTATTTTGATATTGTTGGGTTGTTAAAATTGGTAGATATGTTGTTTAAGTATGAATTTGATTGATTTTGGTGGCCAATTTGTTGTTTTAGGGAAGCTAGTTGGAATCGGGCATTTGATTTTGGATTTCTTAACTTCATGCATTCAAAAGAACAAAGGTATAAAAGTATTTGTAGTTTATGTTGGCAATCAAATTATTTATGTAATTTGATTGCTTACTGATGGACCTGAATGCTTACGGCTCGGTCCAAAGATGGACACGAATGCTTACTGATCGGTCCCGTTTCGGGTTCAGGTTTGGTCTCAGCCCGTCAAGCCCAAAATCCTTTCTTTATGACGTGTCAGCTATCTATTGGTCCACATAATTGAAAAAAAACCTAAAACTGAAAAAGCGCAGCTTAATCTCTGTCAAACACAGACTTGAGAACCCTCCAAGACCTAAACCGCCTCTCTTCTCTCAAAGCCTCAAACTCTCCTCTACCTCTTCTAGGTTGTTCCGAGTCTCATCGAGTGGAGACAGATGGCTTTCCAGCTTCTGGGTTTAAGTTTTCTCTCATTTCAGGTACAAATCCCAACTGGGTTTTCTGGGTTTCTTTGTCTCTCTCACTTCATGGCATTTGTATTTTGTATTTTGGGTTACTGGACTATTTTGATATTGTTGGGTTGTTAAAATTGGTAGATATGTTGTTTAAGTTTGAATTTGATTGATTTTGGTGGCCAATTTGTTGTTTTAGGGAAGCTGATTGGAATCGGGCATTTGATTTTGGATTTCTTAACTTCATGCATTCAAAAGAATATAGGTATAAAAGTATTTGTAGTTTATGTTGGCAATCAAATTTTTTATGTAATTTGATTGTTTACTGATGGACCTGAATGCTTACGGCTCGGTCCAAAGAAGGACCTGAATGCTTACTGATCGGTCCCGTTTCGGGTTCAGTTTTGGTCTCAGCCCGTTCAAGCCCAAAATACTTTTTGTTATGACGTGTCAGCTATCTATTGGTCCCTATAATTGAAAAAAACCTAAAACTGAAAAAGCCCAGTTTAATCTCTCTCAAACACAGACTTCAGAATCCTTCAAGACCTAAACCGCCTCTCTTCTCTCAAAGCCTCAAACTCTCTTCTACCTGTTGTAGGTTGTTTCGAGTCTCATCGAGTGGAGACAGATGGCTTTTCAGCTTCTGGGTTTAAAGTTTTCTCTCATTTCAGGTACAAATCCCAACTGGGTTTTCTGGGTTTCTTTGTCTCTCTCACTTCAAGGCATTTGTATTTTGTATTTTGGGTTATTGGACTATTTTGATATTGTTGGGTTGTTAAAATTGGTAGATATGTTGTTTAAGTATGAATTTGATTGATTTTGGTGGCCAATTTGTTGTTTTAGGGAAGCTGATTGGAATCGGGCATTTGATTTTAGATTTCTTAACTTCATGCATTCAAAAGAATATAGGTATAAAAGTATTTGTAGTTTATGTTGGCAATCAAATTTTTTATGTAATTTGATTGTTTACTGATGGACCTGAATGCTTACGGCTCGGTCCAAAGAAGGACCTTAATACTTACTGATTGGTCCCGTTTCGGGTTCAGTTTTGGTCTCAGCCCGTTCAAGCCCAAAATACTTTTTGTTATGACGTGTCAGCTATCTATTGGTCCCTATAATTGAAAAAAACCTAAAACTGAAAAAGCCCAGCTTAATCTCTCTCAAACACAGACTTCAGAATCCTTCAAGACCTAAACCGCCTCTCTTCTCTCAAAGCCTCAAACTCTCTTCTACCTGTTGTAGGTTGTTTCGAGTCTCATCGAGTGGAGACAGATGGCTTTTCAGCTTCTGGGTTTAAAGTTTTCTCTCATTTCAGGTACAAATCCCAACTGGGTTTTCTGGGTTTCTTTGTCTCTCTCACTTCAAGGCATTTGTATTTTGTATTTTGGGTTATTGGACTATTTTGATATTGTTGGGTTGTTAAAATTGGTAGATATGTTGTTTAAGTATGAATTTGATTGATTTTGGTGGCCAATTTGTTGTTTTAGGGAAGCTGATTGGAATCGGGCATTTGATTTTAGATTTCTTAACTTCATGCATTCAAAAGAATATAGGTATAAAAGTATTTGTAGTTTATGTTGGCAATCAAATTTTTTATGTAATTTGATTGTTTACTGATGGACCTGAATGCTTACGGCTCGGTCCAAAGAAGGACCTGAATGCTTACTGATCGGTCCCGTTTCGGGTTCAGTTTTGGTCTCAGCCCGTTCAAGCCCAAAATACTTTTTGTTATGACGTGTCAGCTATCTATTGGTCCCTATAATTGAAAAAAACCTAAAACTGAAAAAGCCCAGCTTAATTTCTCTCAAACACAGACTTCAGAATCCTCCAAGACCTAAACCGCCTCTCTTCTCTCCAAGCCTCAAACTCTCTTCTACCTGTTGTAGGTTGTTTCGAGTCTCATCGAGTGGAGACAGATGGCTTTTCAGCTTCTGGGTTTAAAGTTTTCTCTCATTTCAGGTACAAATCCCAACTGGGTTTTCTGGGTTTCTTTGTCTCTCTCACTTCAAGGCATTTGTATTTAGTATTTTAGGTTACTGGACTATTTTGATATTGTTGGGTTGTTAAAATTGGTAGATATGTTGTTTAAGTATGAATTTGATTGATTTTGGTGGCCAATTTGTTGTTTTAGGGAAGCTGATTGGAATCGGGCATTTGGTTTTGGATTTCTTAACTTCATGCATTCAAAAGAATAAAGGTATAAATGTATTTGTAGTTTATGTTGGCAATCAAATTATTTATGTAAGTTTAAGCAGTCAGTGATTAGTGCTCATTGTTCATCAGTGTTCATTGTTCAATTGTTCATATCATTAGAAGTGTTTATTGTTCATTTAGTTTAGAAAGGCATGATTAACTTAGCATTGTTAATATATACGTTTTTTGTGTCCTTATCAGAAGTGTTCATTGTTCATTTAGTTATATATCTTCTCTCTGATTTGTTAATATGTTCATAAGTTCTAGCTCTATCTACTTGAGATACATGGGTTGTTTGTTTGTTTTTTATTTTCAGAGATTCATGGCTTCACCTCAGATTCCTCTCAGCCTATGCTCCAGTTCGTCCGAGAGTTCTGGCTCCTATTTATCCCACCGTTCTGGCTCTAATTCAAACTCGGGGGTTTAGATTCCTCAAAAAAGGAAGTGTCGTGTGAGGAGAGAACATGTTGAAGATGATGTTGAAATAGAAATATCTGGAAAGCTTGGTGGAAGATCATATGTGTGGATGCACTTTAAAAAGATATAGAAGATATTCTACAGGGTGAAGGATGGTAAGAGGGTTTTAGTTGATGAAATAGAAAGAGTTATGTGTAATCACTGCGACACTGATTTTGCTTGTGATAGCAGTACAAATGGGACTAGCACTCTCAAGAGACACATAGAAACTGTGTGCAAACATTATCCGGGGAGGATAGACATAGAAGGTGAGCAGCTGACTAGTGGGAGTACTAAAGAGTCGGTGATGATGAAGTAGACTCAACAAGGTTGCAGGGAAGCAGCCATGGAGATGATAGTTAAGGATGAGCTTCCTTTCAGTCACATTGAAAATGATGGTTTTAAGTATTTTTGCAGATACGTGGTGCCTAATTGGGATGTTTCTTCTAGGAGGGTGATTGTGAAGCTGTTTATTTCGATGTATAAAGAAGAAAAAACGAGGATGAAGAAAGAGATGAAGGGTCATTGCCTGTGTTTAACCACCGATACATGGACATCAGTGTAAAATATAAACTACATGGTTGTGACTTCTCACTTTGTAGATTCGGGTAGGAAAATGCATAAAAGAATTCTGAGTTTTAAGGTGATTCCTAACCATCAAGGCACTGGCATCGGGAAGTTGTTGGGGGACTGTTTACTTGAGTGGGAAGTGGAGAGAGTCTTGACCATTTCAGAGGATAATGCGAGTGCAAACAAGGTAGCAATTAACTATATTATGGAAAAGATGTTAGGGTGGGAGAAGGAACCTGTTTTAGGAGGCAAGTACTTGCATGTTCAGTGCCTTGAGCACATTCTGAACCTCATTGTTAAATCAAGGCTTGAAATGATGGGAGATTATGTGGCTTCTATTAGGAATGCAGTGCGGTATGTCCGGAGCAGTGCACAAAGACTTAATGTTTTCAAATTGTGTATTGAGAAGGAGAAGGTTGAGTCCAAGAAGGTTTGCATTCTTGATGTACCAACAAGGTGGAACTCGACTTATATAATGTTATCCACTGCATTAGAGTTGAGGAAGGCCTTTAATAGAATGGCAGAAGATGAGGAAAATAAGTATGAAAAATACTTTGAAGAGGATGAAGACATTGATTTTGAAGATGAGCTGATTCAAGACCTAGGGAAAGTAAGTGTGATTGATGATGCAACTAATGCAAGGAAAAAACAAATGAGGAAGAGGGTAGGACCACCGGTTAGAAATGATTGGGAAAAAGCTGCTATATTTGTGAAGTTTCTGAAAATTTTCTTTCATGTGACAATGAGGATTAGTGCCTCCAATCACCCAACTTCATGGAAAGCTTATAGTTGCCATAAAGGCTGAGATCGATGGATTACTCAATAAACCTGAAATGTGTACCGGTGCACCGATTGAGAAAACCTTGTTTGATATGACATCGAGTATGAAAATGAAGTACTAGAAGTATTTTGCCACCTTAGATGACTACAACCAGCTTATGTTCATTGCCTTAGTGTTAAACCCAAGATACAAGATCAGAAACTTTGAAAGTATATGCAAGAAATGGTTGAAGATGGGGTATGTTGAAATTAAGAAGAAGTCTGTCGAGTTTAAAGAGCTTCTGGTGGAGCTTTGTGATCTTTACAGCAGCTCAATGAATGTTCCATCATCTTCCAAATCAGGAAAATCTAGGAGTGGAGAGAGCAGTCAAAGCATAGTTAGCCAAGCCAACAAATCCTCATCCAAAAAGAGTCAAAACACCGTAGAGGCTATTGGAATCATTAAGGACATGGAAGAAGAATGGGAGAGAATTAGAAGACTCCCAAGAAGCTGTTGTTGTACATGAAGTGGACAGATACCTATTGGACCCAATTGAGAAGCCTCCAAGTCATGAGAAATTCAACATCTTAGAATGGTGGAAGATGAATAGTGACAAGTATTCGGGTCTTGCTGCACTTGCGAAAGTTTTGTTGGCCATCCAACTGAGCACGGTAGCAACCGAGTCTTCATTCAACACTGGTAGAAGGATGATTGATCCATTTTAGAGTTTTTTAACTCCCAAGACAGTGGAGGCCTTAATCTGCTACTAAAATTGGATTAGGTTTGAGAATATCCACAACATCCAATATGTTCCAACTATTGAGGATATGGAGTTTTATGAATCTGTGGAGGAAGGTAAGCTCTTTTTCTTTTCTTTTCATTTTTTCTGTTTCTTTGTGTTGACTATACCTTTTCTACTTTATTTAGATAGATCACATAGGTTTATCGAGCTGCCAACTTCGTTAGTAACTTTGTTTCAATTCATATATCTCTATTTTAACAGATTAAAAAAAGAGAGCATGTATTAACTAAACTGCATATTAGCTCTGATAGTAATGAGGTTCAGTTTTATCTTACACAACTATTTACAAATTACAGCCTTAGCTGCTAGCCATGATTTCTTATTGCTTATTGGTATCCATGGTGCAGAACAAGAAAAGAAAGACGCTATTACTGAGATTGTGGATCACCCGGAGCCTATTACCACTAGTTCATCTCAGGCTTTTAAAGGGCAAACAACTAAAGAGAGAAGGTAGCAAAAACAAAAAATAAGGCTTGTTTTGCATCCCCATCTCCAGGTAACCCTTGTTTTGATGTGATTCTGGTCTTGATTTGGTGTGTGCTCATTGCTCAAGTTGAAGGACATTGATGTTTGTACTTCTTATTACAGATACTTGGGAAGGACCTGTTTGTTGAGGGAGAAATGGGGAGCAAGAATGAACTTAGTAAAAGATTTGGGGGAAGAGATTTTGAGTCAAGTAGATGTCATGATGATGTTGGTTGATCCATTTAGTTTCCTTGATCTGTAATAATCATGTTTGGTATGTTTTGTGTTGGACTATTGGGATTTGAATGATCCCATAATGAACTAATGAAGGGAAATGGACTTAAAATGTATTGATTATAGCTGCACTGCAATAATCATGTTTGGGCCCAAAAATACCTGAAAACCCGAAAAAAGATAAACAGGCCGGGCTCAATCGGGCTTAAAAACTGAAAAGGCCTGACCCGACCCGACCTGATATTTTTGGGTTTCAGGTCGGGTTTTCTGAAAACCCGAATCGGCCCGACTCGAGCCCAGCCTTAGTTTCCATCTGTTTGAACTTGGAAATTAGACTTTTCTGCCACGTAACTGTTTATTAATTTTAAATAATCAATTTTAAGTGTGAATAATGATTTCAGTTTGTAAATAAATAGCATTAAATAAACAATATGACACAATATAATATTTAAATTAATTTTTTTATTTCACATTTAATTAATAGGCCAAGCCTAAAAGAATACAATTATTTGAAATTTCCTATTTAAAAACACACAAACATAATTTAAAACATATAATCTAGACATTCAAGTTGCCTTAAATTGCCATAAATGCTTTATGAGATCTTGTTGAAGGTTTGAGTGCTCGTACAGCCATCTAATTGCGTTGTATCACTCTATGAGACCCTTGAAAATTGTGAGCATCTCTACCAACTTCTTCAAAGTCTCGGCCGGTTGGTCTATATCCCAAACTTTGGCTATCCTAGGTCTCATTGTTTTCCTCTTCATCATCGGACTATAAATCCTCATCGCTATCTTCAAGGCGTTTGTCATTGATTATCATGTTATGTAAAATAATACAAGCCAACATGATGTATCAAAGATCCTCTTTATCCTACCTGCAAGCAGCTACTCTAACAATACCAAAACGTGACTGCAAAATACCAAAACATCTCTCCACAACTTTCATGTATCCCTCTTGAGCCTTCAAAGGATGCCACAAAGCTGCACACGAAAACCACCACAAGAATTCCCAAGCCATGTCCGAGGTTGTTAGAATGATCCTTAACTTTAAGTCCCATTATAATGGCAACTCCCATTTGAGAAAGGAGCATTTGAATCCCAGCTTCGATCAAGAGCAGTCGAGTGTTTGAAATAGTCAAGTGTTTGGATATCTAATGCAAGAGAAGTCTTTAAAGACAATAAGATAGTGCAGATGAGATACAGGCCCGTTCACCTGCGGGATAGTGTTTACGGGATAAAAAAGGGACACTCTACCACTGACCGTTAGATCAAAATGAAAGCTAATCTGAGGGCTGAAAGAAGCTTCACCCCAATCTATGACTTCACTCCAAATAACTACCCATCTTCAATCCTTTTCTCCTCTCTCCTTTTCTTCTCTCTCTCGTTGAGATACTCAGGCGAGGAGCACAACAAGTCAGCAACAACAACACCACCACAGCACCGATGTTGTAGATATGGTCCTCGGCGATGGTGACACGGCTGTCAAGGAGGATCGGCGGGAATGCGGGTTTGGCGCCGTGGAAGACGTTGGCGTTAAAGGCTAGGTTGACGTGGGAGACTTCGATGGCGACGGCGCAGACGACGAGGCCATGTTTGGCGGAGAAGGTGAGAGATGCAGAGTGGTCGAAGGTTGGGGGGAGAGGCGGTGAAGTTGGGCCAGGTCGGGTCGGAGAGAGAAAGGAGAGTAAGGGTTGGAAGAGGAAGGAGAGGTCGGCCTAGCAGAGGAGGTGGGAGGCGTGGGAGTGGTTGCTGGTAGAGATGTCAAACTTGGCGATCAAGGGCATGTCGAGGCCCTAGGAGAAGCGGAGGGTGGGTTGGTGGCGTCGATGCACCAGCTCCGATGTGAAAATATGGGTGTTAAATATTCCATATTCAAAATTTCTAGGTTAAATGAAATCCTAAAACCATTCTTTTCAAATTTAAGAATATTCAAAGATTATTGCTTTTCTATTTTAACTTATGCAAATTGTGGTCTTATTCTTTGGGGTTTCATCAATTTGAACGATAATGATCCAAATGTTCTCAACTCTTATGTTTGATTGAACGACGTCGTTGCTCTTCGTCAGAGCTGTGGCGATGGGTGGCGTTGTTGCTGTGCACCTCACCTGGGTTTCTCAACGAGAGAGAGAGAGAGAGAGAGAGAGAGAGAGAGAGAGAGAGAGAGAGAGAGATTGAAGATGGGTAGTTATTTGGTGTGAAGTCACAGATTGGGGTGAAGCTTCTTTTAGCCCTCATATCAGCTTCATTTTGATCTAACGGTCAGTAGTGGAGTGTCCCTTTCTATCCCGCAGGTGAGCAGGCCTGAGATGAGATAATAAGGTCATATCAATAATATTAAGAACCATCTCTACAGAGGCCACATGTATCATTATCAGGATCATCATCACTGCCTGTATAGTTCTTAACATTATTGACATGACCTTATTATCTCATCTGCACTTTAGTTGAGGCAGAAAACAAGACCAGAAACACAAGCAGTCGCAGTAACAGTTCTACAAAGACTAGGAAATTACAAGAATGAAGACTGACTCACCAGAATTTGAATGCAAGTCACAACCCCCTTAATTTGGTATTTGAAAATCAATACACCGAGTTAAATGAGTTGTGCTAGGTGTCATAATTAAATAAATAAATAAAGAAGTTACACTTACGTTATCCATTTTATCAACGAGTCCAACTACAATTCTAAATCTTGGTAAAACCTCATGAATGTAGGGCCGGTCTTGGGTTTCTAGATGCCCAAGACGAAAATTTTTTTGGTGCCCACCTACTTTCGAAATAAACATACGATAAATCAAACTCAATTTTTTTTTTTTTGGGTTTGGAACCCAGTCAAGCCGGGCGGCTCATCCCCACGCGAACTTTATAAAGATATATAATACAACGGAGGGGACATAAAACCGAAACTCCGCATTACAAAATCATCTAAAATGAACATCAATTATTTTTTGAAGCAAAATCATCAATTATTTTTTCATAATCAACATTTTTCTTTCAAGAGCTAAAATTGCTAGTCCATTGAGTCTATCTAGAGTCATGGTAGTCCGCAAATAAGAATAATAATTTTGAATTTGGCTTCTCTACTTGGATTTATGTTGCTTGGATGACTTGTGAGATCTATGGGATTCGATCCCAAAACTTTGACAAATTGGTTGTACTACTTACCACCAGAAGTGTTGAAAAAATATGACAAGTTGGTTGTATTATTTACGCCTTTTAAGTGTTGAAAAAATATAAATTTTAATAACACAACCTTATGGCGCCCACTAAGTTCCACACTTCATTCCATGGACATAAAAATCGAATTTATCGCCGATATCTTCGCATTTTTGCAAATACGATTCCCAAAGTTTGATCACAAGAATTAGGGTTTAGGGATGTTTGCATCTTTTAGTGTAATGTTTGAAATACCACGTTAAGAAATCACATTCATTTGAAATACAAGCTAATACAAATTAATACATGGTAGTAGAAGAAACATATTCTGATATCATGATTTTCTAATCTAATCAAATGCAATAAAACCATAGCATAGTAGTCTGCAAAGTAATTAATTGCAATTTCCAGTTCTAAGGAAAACTTAGGACAATACATAAACTAACCACAAACCAAATAGAAATCCGAATTAGATAATTTAAAAGTACAAACTTAAATAAAATATATTTTGAAGTGCTCATCCGAAAATAAAAATACAGAGTTCACTCAAGTTGCCGATTCAGCCCTGTATTCCCTTTTGGTTATTTTTTCCAAATCGTCGACTGTCTGGGCCTACTCTAAACAAAGGAATAACAATTAGTTACAACAAGATGTATAGTGGTAATTGCATGCTCAAACTTATGTAGCCTAGTAATCAGTCATTCATAGTGTTCA
Source organism: Fragaria nilgerrensis (assembly GCA_010134655.1). Taxonomy (NCBI): domain Eukaryota; kingdom Viridiplantae; phylum Streptophyta; class Magnoliopsida; order Rosales; family Rosaceae; genus Fragaria; species Fragaria nilgerrensis. Next base: position 19,708,590 of record CM020980.1, read on the forward strand.
AACTTATGCATGCTCAAACTTATGCAGCCTAGTAATCAAGCACATATGTATCATTGAAGCAAAACCACAACTCACAGCAAAACTGGTTAACTAAGAGTCAACATTCCCCTCTTGACACCCTTTTCCTTCCCTCCATCCTTTCTAATCTCCACATTCCTCACCACCCCTAAAATGTGAATTTCAAGGGTCTGTCACTCTAACCTCACACGACAATATCCTTGTATATAGAAAAACTTGCAACGGCCAAAAACCCCAAAACATAACTCCCAAAAATCACCCAATACCCCAAATTGTCTAACAGAGGGTTCCATTTCTGTCCATCTCACAGATATTAAGTGAAACACAACAAAAACTTCTGAAACATATCACAAGTAATCAATACTCCAAACTAGCGCTCGCACCTTTTCAGGTACCTTGGCCTCAGAAAGGACAAAAAAAAGACAAGAAAGGTCTACACTTAAATCCTGATAATTTCGGCTTGCTCTCTCATATCCGACCATAGAAGCAGAAAATATTTCTAAACCGCCAACCCAACTCCTGAATATCAAGATTCCTCCAAAACCCAAAACCAAAGAGAAAAGATGGAGTACAAAACGAAGATGGTTTACAAAGAGAAAGAGCACCAAATCCAAGACTAACGAAATATCTAGATATTCACTGGTTATGATCGAAATATATGATCAAAAAGTGAGCTTAGACGTTTTGATTTTTACACATAACCTTATTCTGTGTTTACCAAATATTCAAAAGGTTTCAAAACTTCTACACATATAGAGGAGTATGTGACACTATAAACAACATAAACATATAGTATTCATCACTTATTCTCTAGTTTCTATCAGATTTGATCGCTCTTTTATATTGTTCCTCAATGACTTTCTCTAGTTTCTCCTACTGCTGCCAGTAAGTGCTATATTGCTAAATTTCATCCTCTTCTTAGTCAAAACATATACATGCATGTTTCCCTAGTTTCTTCTACTCTTGTCAGCAAGTGCTAAATTTCATCGTCTTCTTTGTCAAAAAATATACATGCATTGATGCAAACTTGTGTTTCTTTCTTCTTCATGTTCAATAAAATTCATTTCATGTAATCATGTTCAATAAAATTCAATCTAGAGAGGAAAATGCAATTACGACTCTAGTGAATCATTATGATTATAATTTAATCTACAGAGGAAAATGCAATTACAACTCCAGTGAATCATAATGAATATAATCATAATGAACATGCAATTACCAGTTTCTGTATTGAATGGTAAGCTGATCTCTGGTTCTGATCCATGAATGTATGTCCCTCGTATATCTTATCCAGCATTGTCTCGGCTCTGTCATGCCTCCTCTCCATCTGGTGCAACACTGCCTCAGCTGTGTCCTGCCTCTTTTCCATCTTTTGCAACACTGCAACTGTGTGTTGGTGGCTCCTGCTTCCTATTCTCTATTTCATAGAACGTGTGTGCATTCCATCCCATTTGGAAGTTCTGAAATCCATAAAAATCATTTTTAATATCATCTATTTGCATCTGAAAGTTCTGATTGCAAGAGCTCTGGCCAATGTTAGCAATAGCCATAGAGCTGATTGCAATGAAAGTTCTGATTGCAAGAGCTCTGGCCAATGTTTGCAATAGCCATAGAGCTTTGGCCATCATACTGATTGACAATATTACTGAACGGATCCATTGTTTTCTCTAATATATAGAACAAAAACTAGAACATCCAGATGAAATTTAAAAAGAAAACAAAAACTAGAACAGAACCTAGTACCTATATATATATATATAACATCTGGATGTAATAGAGTCGCCAACAGTCATCATATCCATTCATTACTGCTGGAGCTTTGGGGCAGGTCAATTGAACAGACAACTTCTGCAGATTTTGAGTGATGGGAAAATAGTTTGATGAGCGTTGGAAAATGTTAAGAACTACAGGGTTCTCGCGTGCAGAGATTGCTGACGAGAAAAGATGTGGCTTCGGAAGAAGCGATAAGACATTTGTTGACCACCACTTTAAATTTCTTTCAACTACCTTTGCGGTGTCAAATAAAATGAGCCAAACATGTCGAACCAGCCAAATAAAAAGAGCCCATTACCCCGGTCGGACCAGCCAAATAATATATATGGTCGAACCAACCTAATATATATATATGATACGATCACCGGTACCGTCAATAAAATCCTATAGGCAGCCATAACACTTGGAAAAATATTCATTTTCTATGCAAATTCCAAAATTTTAATGTATGTCTAAGGCGCGCTTCTCTGTTTCATAAGTCTCACTTGGCAATGATTCCTACAAAATCTGTAACTCCATATACAAATATTTAACATTAATATCAGAAACTTCCCAATTTTTTAAAGCATTTTCAAGATTCAAACAACAACTTTTCAGTTCATCATCATCCAAAAAAACTAACTTTGATTTATCAAACAAGAAGCCAAATATAGATTCAAAGGATTTCATTTGTTCAAACCTATTTTTCAATTGAGAAAGAGCCATATCCACTAAAATAAGAAAATAATCAATTCTAAATGAGTCTTCGACAGATTGTTTTTCCCTTTCAGTATTGGAAATTTCATCAAACTGTTTTTTCCTATGGCAGAATTAAACCTATTTTCCCTATACTTTTCAAAGTAAGAAATCAATCCCTCTAATTGCTTCACAACAACATCAATAACCATATCTTTGGACTGTAATTTTTTACTAACCAAGTTCATCTTATATAAAATTTCATACCAAATCACCAACCTTAAAATAAACTCAAACCTTGAAAACTTGAACGTTCACCTTTAACCAAAGATTCAGCATCCCTACACACTTTTCCATCATCAGTTACTTCTGTTAATTTCTTTAAAGCTTCTTTTATTTGGGAAACTTGAGTTTTTATAGCTTTAACACTTTTAATATGAATTTCCCATCGTGTAGTTGACAAAGACTTCAAAGTTAAGTCATCTATGTAATCAATTAAAACACTCCATCAATGTGTAGAATTAGAAAAAACAGTATAAATTGTTTGACATGTTCCAAAAAAAGATTTTGCTTTATGACAAGAGTTTGTCATGTCACACAACACTAAATTAAGAGAATGACAACCACAAGACATATAAAAAGCTATATGATTAATATCAAGTAATCTCTTTTGAACACCTTAGTGTTTTCCTTTCATATTAGATCCATTATCATAGCTATGCCCTCGCGCACAATCAATATCTAAATCAAGAGACTTTAAAGCTGCTTGTAATTCATTGAAAAGCTCTAAACCAGTTATATCCTCCACATTTAGAAACTCTAAAAAGAACTCTTCTATTTTTATTGGATCACTAGACACATCGACACATCTTATAATTAAAGTCATTTGTTGTTTATGGCTTGTGTCGGGAGTGCAATCAAGAATTACAAGAAATTAATTTCGTCTCTCTAATATTTTTTAAGATTGCACTCTTAACATTTAATGTCAACACACCAATCAATTCATTTTGAATTTTATGGCTTAGATAATGATAATGATTTCCATTTATTTGATGAGTCGAAAATGTTGTTTCATTGTACGATCAAACTTAGCAATCATTTCAAGTAGGCCTAAAAGTTTCCATTACAATCTACATATATTTTTTCATTTGATCCGTGAAAGGCCAAACTATGAATTGCAAGACATTTCACAACAACAATTATTCCTACCATAACTTCTTTCCAGTGATCAATATCTTTCTTAATTGATTGCTGCAAATCTTTATCAATTGTTTGATTCTTGTTCAATCTAACTCGCAACTTAGCCCAAACTTTCAAATTAATGAGATGTTCAGAACTATTTTCATGTGTTTTCAATGTTACTATAAGATGTTTCCAATCTCTTTTCCCTTCACTTGCTAATTGACTTTTCGAATGAGCGGTTTTAAATAACTTGCAACAAAAATAAAAAACTTTATCTAGCTCTTTTGAGTAAATCAACCATTTCCTATCAAAATATTCCCCATTCGGTAGTTTTCGAAAGTAAAAATCAGAGGAAAAATGCTGACCTAAAGCATCCTTAGGAAAGTTGATAATTGTTTCTCTAATAGGTCATTTTTCTACTAGCAAGTCTCTCATTTTTGAATCCAAACTATCCCAAACTCTAGGATAAAAAATATTCAAATTAGCCGATGGTTTCAAGTATTCAAGCTCATTGGCTATAGTTTCATTATGCAAACGGATTTCATTATTATTTGTCCTATAACTTTCATTTTCACCTCCATCAGCAAGTTCTTCACTTACCTCATTCTGATTTTCTTCATGCTCATCAGAATGATTTTGCTGTTCATTTTCTACTAAATCATCAACAAGAGTTTCAACAAAAACATTTTTCTTTTTAACCACAAATTTATCTAAAGATCCCTTTCTTTCTCTATTTTGAGCACCAGAGAGTTGTTTTCGAGGAAACATTTACTACAACTAAAAAAAAACTCAAACAATCATTCCAGCAACAAGCAAGCCACAATACAACAAACAAACACTAAAAATGTAATTTCGAATGTTAAGAAGTCAAGTATAGAACAACAACACCTGAAATAAGTTTTTTTTCTTACCGTTTTTCCTTCTGATTGAATTGCAACTTGTAACTCCAAATCTCCAATTTCTAACTACACCCAGCAAGCAGTGCACCTGATATTGAAAATTAAAGGAATTAAAGTAAGTAATCATCTCAATACATTAGAAAAATAATCTGCAAAAAAAAAAAATAGCAAGAAAACTAGCAAGTAAGAATTTTGATATCAAATTTTCTCACCCAAATCACCGTAGAACAACAATAGAATATAGAGGATTAGAGAAGACTTGAGAAATTGAGAATGAATTGGATGGGAGAGAGCAACCATTGGAACTTCAAATTTATAGGAGTTTTTGCTTTGGATAGAGAAAAAAGACATTGGTAGTAATTGTGAATGGTGTGTAGATCCAAGATCGAAAAGAAGAAGAAGAAGAAACGGCGAAGAAGAAGGAGGAACGATGCAATCACGTGAAATAGTTTTGGTTTTTTTTTTTTCGCGTTTGTCAGATATATATATATATAATAAACATAATTAAATTACTATATATATATATATATCGATATATGGAATTTGATGCCCTCCCTTTTTTTTATGCCTTGGCCCGTCGCCAAGCCCGCCCATAGGTTGGGTCGGCCCTGTATGAATGCATGGAAGAAAATCTAGCTATATCTTAATCAACTCTGCTTCAATGTCTAGGTATGATAGTTTATCCTACAGAACAAAAAACTGTCTTTTAGACTAAGTCCACTTTTATCATAAACAAATATAGAAAAAATAAAATCATTAATTATTGGGTGTTGATGAATATTGCGACTGTATCTCAGAAATGAGAGTGCATCATCCGAATATGGCTGGACATTTAGACTTTTAGGAGATGTTAATGATTTGTGAAAGTGACTGGTTGTTGCATAAGATGTATCAATCGTCGTCTTCCAAGCAACAACTTTAGGTCATTTATTTGCTACCTTCATAGGCTCAATATCTGCTTGAACTATCATGAACATATTCTCAAGATCAGCAAGCTGTAAGCTAGTAAAGAGCTCCACCTTCTTGGCAGCTGCACTCCTATAATATGGCCGGGTCTCCATCTTGTATAATGATGGGTTTTTACGGAGATTATGACAAAACCTACATGAACGTTAATTAGTTATTAGTATTTCATACATATAATTAAACTTAGTTAAAAGTAAAATAAACACTTACGCAGCGCATCAGATTTGTAAACCTCCAAGAGTTTGAGACAGGCTAGCATACCCACCAATATCTAATACATTTTTTTTCTTTTTATTTACCCATTTAGATTCTGACACGTTACATCTTTATTTTTTTTAGTTTACAAACTTAACAACACAATTATACAAATATAAGTAAATTCGTTCAGAACACGTAAATTTGGCTCAAACTTCGTAATTACAACATATATACATTTATTACAAAAGTTTCAACCAAATGTCCTTATCTTTGTAAAAGTGTTGTGAAAAATGTATTTATTTTCTCAATACAAAAAACAGTACCCAATTACAAAACTGAGAACTATATTACATGAACAAGAACAAATGATCTATTTAGTCTAAATATGAAAATTTACGATTTCGACTACACATTCGTCTTAAATTTTGTAAAATGGGTCATAAATTTGTAAATCTGGTTCATACCTCGTAATTACAACATATGAACATTTATTACAAAAATTTCAATCAAATGTCTTTATGTTTGTAAAAGCGTTGTGAAAAATGTTATTATTTTCTCTATACAAAACACACCACTCAATTACAAAACTGAGAACCATATTACGTGAATGATGACAAATGGTCATTTTGGTCCAAATATGAAAATTTACAATTCAACAACACATTCTTCCTCAATTTTATAAAAGGGGTTATAAATATGTAAATTTGGTTCACACTTTGTAATTACAATATATGAACATTTATTACAAAAGTTTTAATCAAATGTCCTTATGTATGTAAAAAAAATACAAAAATACCACGGTATAGAAAACTAGTGGGTACTCTAGAATTTTCCCAAGAGAGTTTAAAGAAGCACAAGAATTCAATCGGGATATTGGCCTTATTTCCAAGCAGATTCATGATCATTTCCACAAACTGATCCAAAGGATGTTCAATACAGCCTTGTGTGTTTGTAGAAACTTTTGCTACGCCTTCAACAAAAAACGTTTCATTCTCATTAATCATGGCAATCCCTCCTAAGCTTTCTGCCTAAATCATACCTGCTAGTATCCCCATACAAACATAAATTTAAGTTAGTTTTTTTTTATCTTAAATAAAGAAATAGGTTTGTACACATTGCTAATAAATAAAGAAATCACCCTATAAATGTAACAATACCATCAAATGGGAGAAGAACATTATTGGGTGCTATCCTAGTCAATGTTTTCTCCTACACCATTGCTTCATGGATTTTGTAACCTTCTCAGTCATGATGATTACGTCATCGCTGCCCTTTCTGTTTGAAACACCAATAATAGAAAGCATGTTCTTCCGAACCCATCCAAAAGAAGAGTTGTGCCAAAAATTAGCATTCTCATCATCCAACTAGAAAGGAAACATTGTGGCATGCAAATATTCTAGCTTTTTCAAAACCCTATCTCGGATTTTGGCTCTTCCATATTTGCAAAGCACTCATGTTTGTAAACTAATTGGCTCAACATCAACAACAAAAATGTATAGAAAATCTCTCATGCTCTACAAAAGAAAAAATATAGATTTTATCCTAATAGGAACAACTTTGGGCAAGCATAAGCAAAACAAGAAAATTCTGCCTAGCATTGTAGATATGCACAACATTTAAGCAATGGATATTTAGTATAGAAAACAGAGACCAAAATAAATAAGCCAAGCACATACCGAAATTAGTAATAAGGCAGCAAGACAAACAAAGTGAACCACGTTTGAAACAATAGTTTCAATTTTGAACAACAAGCATAAGAAGCTGAAATGAACAAACAATTCCCTTCTTGACTTTGGAAAATGGTGCAGTGTTATAGTAAAGAAAATTTGGCTTCAAAGAAGAGGAACATAACTGGCAACACAAAGTAATTGAGATGACACCGAATTTCTCATTCAGTGGGAAAGTTTTTAAACAATCTATGTTTATTATGAAGAATTCAGACATATAGCTAAACTGATCACATGTGACACCTGGAACATCCAAAACACCTAAGCAAGCTCCATTTTCATCTCTACATATAGCTCCCATTCTGTATACCTCATTTAATGAGTCTACTACTCTGTCTACATTCAGTTTGATAGCCTATGTTCTTGGTCTTTTCCAGATCACCAAACTCCTATTGTTTATTGTTGTTTGTTTCTTCCTACCTCCAATGTGCTCAGATTCTTCTATCCCTTTCTCAGCTTGTTCTAAGACCTCCCACCATGACACAAACTTGTGAATCAAAGCATCAGAAGACAGAACCTCCCCTCCATGTATTTTTATATTTCGATCATACCATAAATGTCAAACTATAACACTGAACCTGTCACATCTCGACCCTTAAATTTTTACCTTATTTACTAGCTTGGTATTAATAAGAATTTTACCGTCTTCGTCAATGAGATTATAGTTTATTTGATCCCTAAAGAAGTTTGGAGGGACGATTATTTCGGAGGAATTATTCGTAGGAGAAAATGTGACGACGGTAAAAAAATAGTAATTTTAGCTAGAAAAAGGTAATTTTTATTAGGGTATTTATTTTTGTGGTGTTATTTTTGATGTTGGGTTTCAAATGTTTTGGGATGGTGGAACCGGTTGGAAAAACCCAACCCATTTTCTTTTCTCCCTCTCCCCCGAGTCTCCCCCGCTGCCGGATCTTCCGGCCACTTGAGAACGCCGCTCTGGTCCCGATCGGTCGGCCTCCGACCCAGCTCCCTTCCTAGATTGGTGAGAGGCTCCCTAGAGCTGCCGTGAGAGATATCGGGCCCGAAAGGTCCGACTGTCCAAAGCTTCCCGTCGCCGGAACTTCCTCCTCCGGCCGCCATAGCCTGAGCTGCTAGGCTCAAAAGGAAGCCCTCCTCCCGTACGTTCATCCCTTCAAAGGTCTCACCCTCTCTTGAGCTAGGTAAGGAGAAATGTGGAGTTGAAGTTCTAGGACTTTTTGTGATGTTTTGTTCGATTGACCTAGTTAGGCTTGAAATTGGTGTTTGTGCTAGTTAGGAAAGTTGTAAAGGGGGTTGAGAGGAAGCTGCTGTTAAAATTTGGTAGGCATTGGAGGTTGACAGAGTCGGCCTCCGGCCGCCGCTGTGTAGGGGATTTTCATGGTTTTAGATTGGTTTTATTAAGGGGAGTTATTGATGTGAATTTTAGAATTTTTGGAGGAGTTTTGGATAGAATTGAGAATTTTCAAAGTTTGGTAATTTTGGAGGATTACTAAGGTAGAATCTGGCTGTTAGATTAAAGTCGTATAATCTGTGGAAAGGTTAGTTAGGGCTGCTGGTTTTAGTGTTGAGGTGTGGACCGTTTCGAAGTTAGGCAATGATGAGCGTGTTTAAGGCTCTCGGTAAATTTTACCTATTTTGTATAATTATTGGATTGTTAGTTAAGAAATTAATTATATATTTGGAACAAGACGAGAAGAGGCCCGAGCAGAAGAAGCCTCGGAGCGACATCAGGGTTAGGCCTAATTTGTGAGTGGACTTTGTTTTTAATTTAATAGCATGCGATGCATATGTGTTGATCATATATTCTTCAGCTGAGATTTATGATTTTTCAGAAATTTAGTAATTCTCATTATTTTTGAGACTTACCAAAAATGAGATTTTCGGTGAATATGTATGTGGTTATCGTGAGTATAGTATGTATATAAATGCTAGCTAGCCATACGTGCTTGGTCCGTCATAATGAGGTAAAATTCCATTATGACGTGACGTGAGTGTTAGACACCAGCGTCATAGCCCTATATGAATACTACTTTCTTATCTGGTTCATATAAATTTTCATATAGGGAGTCCACACGTATATATACACCCGTTCTCTTCGGTCATAATGAGAGAAAAATTCTATTATGACGCGACGTGAGAGTTAGACGCAAGCGTCGTAGCCTTGTATGAATTTCTATTTTTTTCTAATTTGTTCATAGGATTCATACAAGGAGTTTGACGAGTGTAAATACATACACATATATGTTTATATATATAATTGAGCCCGAGAGGCTCCATTTTATTGAGTTATGGAGACTAGTCGGAGCTAGTCATGAAATTGTCAGTTTATGAGTTGAGCGTTTTGGAATTATCGCATGCAGCATAATTTTCTTTGGAAATTAAAATGGGAATGCATAAATATTTTATTTATTAATTTATTTTTGTCGAGCTAGTCTAATGGTTTCAAATGTTTTCACTGGGCCATTCGTTTTAAAAATGCCCAGTCTGCAGAGTTCGGGTTGGCACTAGATCGAGGCGAGGCATAGTTACCCACATCTCTTCCACCTTTCATCAGTAGGTTACATGTTAACGGACTGTCATATTTTCTTGCTTTCACTAGTGTTTAGTAGCTCTGATTACCTTGGGATATTGTTTAGTATTTCGGTTGTGTGTGAAAGCTTGTTTTCATTTTAGAATATTCAAAGGATGTTGTATGTTATCGTTATTTGGATATGTATGGATGAATTGGAAGTTGGTTGATTCGTCTAGAAGGGTAAATTCTTGAATTTTCCGGGTTATGATTGTTCATTTTCAAGGGAGGTTTACCGAGTTCTTCAGTAAATTTTCCTTAGAGGTGGACCCCGCAAGACTTACTTCGGGTTTCAGGGTGAAATTCGGGGTGGGTCTTGACAGTTGGTATCAGAGCCTTAGGTTTCATTTCCTGTGTCCTTATTACTATCATATTTGCCTAAGTAGCACGTAGCGTCTATAGAGTGATGATCCGACCGCGGCGGATTCATTGACAGTTTATGCTTTGGATGCTATTTGTTATTGGGTATGTATGATAGTTGTGTTAGTCTTGTTTATAGATTACTAAATATCTTCTTCCTCAGGTACTATGCCTCCTAGACGCCAACGCCAACCCCGTGAGGGTAGTTCGACCAAAGCCAATGAGGGCAATGAGGTCAGAGAGCTGGTAGATTCTATATGAGATATGCTGAGGGGTGTTCTGGATTGGACTCAGAACTCTTGGACTGTGAAGAAGAAGGATGTTCATGAGGCTGGTGCAAGGGAGTTCAAGGGTGCCAAGGGACCCCTTGATGCTTACACTTGGGTAGATAAGATGGAAAAGACTTTTGTGAGCACATATTTGCCAGAAGATAAGAAAGTGAAGATGACAGTGACTTTTCTGGATGATTCAGCACATCACCGGTGGTCGCTTGCCAGCAGGAATTCTGAGGATGCTCAGAATATGTCTTGAAAGCAGTTTAAGACTCTCTTCTTGGGGCAGTATTTCAGTCATGCCCACCGCAGTAGGATTCAGTCGGACTTTTTGCACATTCAGAAGAGGGATGATGAGGGTGTCATAGAGTTTGAGCAGATATTCACTTCCCTGAGTTATCATGTGTCCTACCTAGTTCCGGATGAGAGGACAAGGATTGCAATGTTCATTGGGGCACTTGGTGGTGTGTATGCTGACAAGATGACAAGGGTAGTGTACCCGACTTTTATGGATGCGGTTAGTGCAGCTATGGCCATTGAGACCATGAGGACACATGGTGCTTAGCCCCGTGATTATAGTGGGCCCAGTCAAGGTCCATCCAAGAAGGCTGCTTCATCATCTGCTTCAGGGTCTTCAGTTGGTGGTGGCAGTAGTGGTGGATCGAGTTCTAGTTCTCGGTTCAGGGCTAGAGGACGTCACAAGAGACCTTCTCGAAGTCATTTGGGTAGGCAGTCGTCTGGTCAGTTTGGTTCTGGTGGCAGCTTCCATGTTGGGTCATCCGGTAGTCAGACTTATTCTTATGGGCAGCAGCAGTTTTCTGGATGCTTTGAGTATGGTGGTCAGGACCACTTCAGGAGTGATTGTCCATTGTTAGCTCAGAGGACCACCCCTACCCCTACTCAGCCAGTTGGCCAGTCTTCAGCTAGGGGCTCCAGTAGTGGTGCCCAAGGCAGTACATCGGCTAGTGGTAGCTCTCGGCAGGGTGGTAGTCAGCGTGGACGTCCCATGACTCGCGCTAGACTGCATGCTATGACCCAGCAGGAGGGTCGTACTTCTCCAGATGTCATCATTGGTACGTTATTAATTTTTGGTCAGCCTGCATTTACTTTAATTGATTCCGAAGCCACGCATTCATTTATGTCTAGTAGATTTGCTCTCCATGCCAATGTGCCCTCATTGTCTCTTCCAGGCGAGTGACATGTGTCTCTGCCCTCAGGTGAGGTGATGAGAATAAATTGGGTGTTTAGTGGTTGTGAAGTGTTAGTTGAGGAAATAAATTTCAAGGCCGATTTGATTCCTTTAGATATAGTGGAGTTTGATGTGATCTTAGGGATGGACTTTTTGGAGGCGTATAGAGCTATGGTAGATTATTTTCAAAAGGTAGTGGTGCTTCGAAGTCCAGGCGGAATTGAGGTTACATTTCAAGGGGAAAGAGATGTTATTTCGAGTTGCCTAATTTCCGCTGTTGCTGCTAGGAAATTGTTAAATAAAGACTGTCAGACATATTTAGCTCACATTGTGGATACAAGTATGAGAGTTTTGGGAGTAGAAGATATTCCTGTAGTAAGGGAGTTTCCGGATGTTTTTCCTGAGGAGTTGCTTGGTTTGCCTCCTGTGAGGGAGATATACTTCTCTATTGAATTACTTCCTGGAACTATGCCTATCTCTCAGGCACCTTACAGAATAGCTCTAGCAGAATTGAAGGAGTTGAAGAATCAATTGCAGGAGTTGGTAGACAAAGGTTTTATTCCGCCTAGCATGTCTCCATGGGGTGCTCCGGTGTTGTTTGTTAAGAAGAAAGATGGCACCATGAGACTATGCATTAATTATAGGAAGCTAAACCAAGTTACAGTGAAGAATAAATATTTGTTGTCTCGCATTGATGATTTATTTGATCAGTTGAGGGGTGCTTCTGTTTTCTCCAAGATTGATTTGAGATCTGGTTATCATCAGTTGCGGATCCGGGAGAGTGACATAGCCAAGACTGCTTTTCGGTCACGATATGGTCATTATGAATTTGTGGTGATGCCATTTGGACTTACTAATCCACCCGCTGCTTTTATGGATCTCATGAATACGGTGTTTAGTCCATATCTTGATCGTTTCGTGATCATATTCATAGATGATATCTTGGTTTACTCAAGAAGTGAGAAGGAGCATGCCAAGCATCTAAGAATAATATTGCGGACTTTGAGGAATTCTCAGTTATATGCTAAATTCAGCAAGTGTGAATTTTGTCTAGATAAAGTGGGGTTCTTTGGTCATGTGGTTTCGGCAGAAAGTATTAGTGTGGATCCCCAAAAGGTGGAAGCAGTGTCAAATTGGAGAAGACCCACCACGGTGACGGAGAACCGTAGTTTCTTGGGGATTAGCAGGTTATTTTCGGCGCTTTATGCAAGATTTTTTCAAAGATTGCTGCTCCTCTTACAAGATTGACCAAGAAGGGAGTTAAGTTTGAATGGTCAAATCAGTGTGAGCAAAGTTTTCAGGAATTGAAAAATCGCTTGACTAGTGCTCCTGTATTGGCACTTCCAGATGATAGTGGGGAGTATGTGGTTTTTTGTGATGCCTCCAGACATGGTCTAGGTGGGGTATTGATGCAGCATGATCGAGTTATTGCCTACGCTTCTAGGCAACTGAAGCCGCACGAGGTGGATTATCCCACTCATGATCTGGAGCTTGCAACGGTAGTTTTTGCTCGCAAGTTGTGGAGACACTATCTTTATGGGGCCAAGTGTTAGATTTTTACCTATCACAAGAGTCTTCGGTATGTGTTCACTCAAAGAGAGTTAAATATGAGAAAGAGAAGGTAGATGGAGTTGATCAATGATTATGATTGCACTATTGTGTATCATCTTGGAAAAGCTAATGTGGTAGCGGATGCTCTTAGTCGAAATCCCTCCATATCTTTATCTCATATAAAGATGGTTCGAGTTCCACTTCTTTGTGAGTTGCAAGCTACAAGGGTGGATTTATCGGTGGATGAAGTTGGTGCTTTGGTAGCTAGTTTCCATGTGAGGCCGGTTTTGGTTGATAGAGTGCGGGAGGCACAATATAATGATCCTTCTAGAGTTCGGTTGATAGAAAGAACTTTGAATGGAACCACAATTGATTTTTCAGTTAGAAAAGATGGAACTTTGTTGTTCAAGAATAGGCTTTGTGTACCAAAGAGGAATGAAGAGTTAAAGAAAGAGATAATGGAGGAAGCTCATAGTTCGGCATATGCTGCTCATCCTGGTAGTACAAAAATGTATCGGACTTTGAAGGATTATTATTGGTGGCCGAACATGAAGAGGGAAATGACAGCTTTTGTGAGCAAGTGTTTAATCTGTCAGCAAGTGAAAGCTGAAAGGCAGAAACTTTCAGGGTTGCTTGAGCCGTTGGCTATTCCAGTGTGGAAGTGGGACCACATCACCATGAATTTTGTTTTCAGTTTACCTCGTACCCGTGAAGGGCATGACGATATTTGGGTGATTGTGGATAGACTTACCAAGTCTACACATTTCTTGCCAGTGGGAAAGAAGTATAAATTGGATAAATTGGATAAATTGGCGGAACTTTATGTGAATGAAATTGTGAGGCTTCATGGTGTACCTGAATCAATAGTGTCGGATCGAGATCCTAGATTTGCTTCTAAATTCTGGGGAGCTCTTCAAGCAGCTTTTAGGCACCTGAGTACACTTCAACACTGCTTTTCATCCTCAGACCGATGGGCAATCAGAGAGGACTATTCAGATTTTGGAGGATATGTTGAGAGCTTGTGCCTTGCAGTTCAGAGGGAGTTGGGATAAAAACCTATCTTTGATGGAATTTGCTTATAATAATAGCTATCATTCTAGCATTGGTATGGCTTCCTTTGAGGCATTTTATGGAAAACAGTGTCGTACGCTTTTGTGTTGGAATGAAGTAGGGGAAAAAGAGCTTTGCGGTCTCAAGTTGATTCATGATACGAATGAGAAGATTAAAGTGGTCAGAGATAGACTCAAGGCCGCTCAAAATAGGCAAAAGAGTTATGCAGATGTCCGCAGGAAAGACCTTGAGTTTCAAGTGGGTGACTGGGTGTTCCTGAAATTATCTCCTTGGAAAGGCGTAGTACGTTTTGGTAAACGTGAGAAGTTTAGTGCGAGGTATATTGGCCCATATGAGACAATAGAGCGAGTTGGCTCACTTGCTTATCGGTTACTTTTGCCTCCAGAATTAGCTAGGATACATAATGTGTTTCATGTATCCATGCTTCGCAAGTATATTGCGGATCCTTCTTATGTGTTGCAAGAGCAACCGATTAGTTTGACGAAGGATTTGACCTATGAGGAGGAACCGGTTCAGATTCTTGACCGAAAGGAGCAAGTGCTTAGGAACAAGACAATCCCGCTTGTCAAGGTGCTTTGGAGAAGTCATCAAGTAGAGGAAGCTACTTGGGAATCAGAGGAGCAAATGAGGCAGCAGTATCCCTACCTCTTCATTTGACAAGTATGTAAATTTTGAGGACGAAATTTTTATCAGGAGGGGAGAATTGTCACATCCCGACCCTTAAATTTTTACCTTATTTACTAGCTTGGTATTAATAAGAGTTTTACCGTCTTCGTCAATGAGATTATAGTTTATTTGGTCCCTAGAGGGGTTTGGAGGGACGATTATTTCGGAAGAATTATTCGTAGGAGAAAATGCGACGACGGTAAAAAAAATAGTAATTTTAGGTAGTAAAAGGTAATTTTTATTGGGGTATTTATTTTTGTGGTGTTATTTTTGATGTTGAGTTTTAAATGTTTTGGGATGGTGGAAACGGTTGGAAAAGTCCAACCCATTTTCTTTTCTCCCTCTCCCGGACTCTCTCCCTCTCCCCCGTTGCCGGATCTTCCGGCCACCTAAAACGCCGCTCCGGTCCCGATCGGTTGGCCTCCGACCCAGCTCTCTTCCTAGATCGGTGAAAGGCTCCCTAGCGCCGCCATGAGAGAGATATCGGGCCCGAAAGGTCCGATTATCCAAAGCTTCCAGTCGTCAGAACTTCCTCCTCCGGCCGCCATAGCCGGAGCTGCTAGGCTTAAAAGGAAGCTCTCCTCCCGTACATTCATCCCTCCAAAGGTCTCACCCTCTCTTGAGCTAGGTAAGGAGAAATGTGGAGTTGAAGTTTTAGGGCTTTTTGTGATGTTTTGTTCGATTGACCTAGTTAGGCTTGAAATTGGTGTTTGTGCTAGTTAGGAAAGTTGTAGGGGGGTTGAGAGGAAGCTGCTGTTAAAATTTGGTAGACATTGGAGGTCGCCACAGTCGGCCTCCGGCCGCCGCTGTGTAGGGGATTTTCATGGTTTTAGATTCGTTTTATTAAGGGGAGTTATTGATGTGAATTTTAGAATTTTTGGAGGAGTTTTGGATAGAATTGGGAATTTTCAAAGTTTGGTAATTTTAGAGGATTACTAAGGTAGAATCCGGCTGTTAGATTAAAGTCGTATAATCTGTGGAAGGGTTAGTTAGGGCTGTTGGTTTTAGTGTTGAGGTGTGGATCATTTCAAAGTTAGGCAATGATGAGCGTGTTTAAGGCTCTCGGTAAATTTTGCCTATTTTATATAATTATTGGATTGTTAGTTAAGAAATTAATTATATATTTGAAACAGGACGAGAGGAGGCCCGAGCAGAAGAGGTCTTGGAGCGACATCAGGCTTAGGCCTAATTTGTGAGTGAACTTTATTTTTAATTTAATAGCATGCGATGCATTATGTGTTGATCATATATTCTTCAGCTGAGATTTATGATTTTTCGGAAATTTGTCAATTCTCATTATTTTTGAGACTTACCGAAAATGAGATTTTCGATGAATATGTATATGGTTATCGTGAGTATAGTATGTATATAAATGCTAGCTAGCCATACGTGTTTGGTCCGTCATAATGAGGTAAAATTCCATTATGACGTGACGTGAGTGTTAGACACCAGCGTCATAGCCCTATATGAAAACTACTTTCTTATCTGGTTCATATAAGTTTTCATATAGGGAGTCCACACGTATATATACACCCGTCCTCTTCGGTCATAATGAGGGAAAAATTCCATTATGGCGTGACTTGATCGTTAGACGCAAGCGTCGTAGCCTAGTATGAATTTCTATTTTTTTCTAATTTGTTCATAGGATTCATACAAGGAGTCTGACGAGTGTAAATACATACGCATATATGTTTATATATATAATTGAGCCTGATAGGCTCCATTTTATTGAGTTATGGAGACTAGCCGGAGCTAGTCATGAAATTGCCAGTTTATGAGTTGAGCGTTTTGGAATTATCGCATGCAACATAATTTTCTTTAGAAATTAAAATAGGAATGCATAAATATTTTATTTATTAATTTAATTTTGTCCACTCACTCTAACGGTTTCAAATGTTTTCACTGGGCGCTTCGTTTTAAAAATGTCTAGTCTGCAGAGTTCGGGTTGGCACTAGATCGAGACAAGGCATAGTTACCTACATATCTTTCACCTTTCATCAGTAGGTTACCTGTTAACCGACTGTCATATTTTCTTGCTTCCGCTAGTGTTTAGTAGCTCTGATTACTTTGGGATATTGTTTAGTATTTCGGTTGTGTCTGAAGGCTTGTTTTCATTTTATAATATTCAAAGGATGTTGTATGTTATCGTTATTTGGATATGTATGGATTAATTGGAAGTTGGTTGATTCGTCTAGAAGGGTAAATTCTTGAATTTTCCGGGTTAGGGTTGTTCATTTTTAAGGGAGGTTTACCGAATTTTTTAGTAAATTTTCCTTGCAGGTGGATCCCGCAAGACTTACTTTGGGTTTCAAGGTGAAATTCGGGGTGAGTTTTGACAGAACCACTCCAATTCCTTCTCTTGTGCTACTGTGTTAGAACATGAAAAATAGTCCCAAAAAATCTTTTTCTTTCCACACCTTACAAACCTCTCGCAAGAAAGATTGCTCCCATACTTGGCGAGCCCACGAGCACTCCCAAAAAACATGGATTGCAGTTTCCTCCCCATATCCACATTTTGAACAACAGCTCCAATTCCCCACTTTTCTTCTTTTCAGCTCAACTCCACGGCAAAAAAATTATTGCAAACTCTTCACATAAAGACCTTAATTTTATTAGGCAAGCGCAAGCCCTCAAGTTTCTTCCACCCAGCTTGGACAATGCTGTCATTCTCCGTTCTACTGTTAGCTTCTATTCCACATTCTCTACGCATCCTCTCCTGATCAGCAACCCAATAACCTGATTTGACCAAGTATCTTCCATTTATATTGTAATGCCAGATGAGCCTATTATTGCAGACTTGTTTTGGAAAATATTTGATTGAACAACTCCAAATATGTGAAACTAAACCTCCATTCGATTTGCTCCTACATAGCTTATTTCGTTTGCACCAATGAATGCCTTATTTCCCCACCAAAATCTCGACACCTTCGACAAGAACATTTTGAGAACACCCTTTGGTAGTTTGAACACACTCATGGTATAATTTGGGGTGGCTTGAGCAACTGCTTTAATTAGAGTCATCTTCCCTGCTTTCGGAAGAAGCTTACAATTCCAACTAGAAAGATGGACATCAAGCCGCTCTTGCATTTTTTTTTTTTTTGTACATATCCTTTTTGCTTCTGCTTGCTACTGTGGGAAGTCCAAGATATCGCTAATCAAACGGAACCACTTGTACCCCTAAAATCTGTAACAACTCCTCCTACACTTGAGCTTCACCCCCGGACCTAGGCCTCATCATTTGGACCTTCAACCCTAACCTTCCCTAAAACCCATCCTACCCTATAGGGCCGAAACCCTACCCGGCCTTTTATTAGGACGGGCCAGCCCTAGCCTTTCTTAAATAGGGTAGGGCAAGAGTCAAGCAAATGAAACCCGTCACTAACCTATTGAGCCTTTTAAGACCAAACCCAGCCCGATCCAGCCTTAAAAGCCCGTCCTTTCGGCCATAATAATTATTTTTTGGATAAAATACTGGTCACTCCATTAACTTTCTTGCACTCGATAGTTTACTTCAATATCTGTCAATTTCAATTGATCACTCCTCGAACTATCCAATGTTACACAATTGGGTCCATTCTACGTCTCATTCCAAATCTGTGGTTAAGTTGCTGACGTGGCAAGTTCATACGCGATGACATGGCAAGCTGATTAGCCACGATGACATGGCAAGTTCATAGTAGAAAATGAATCAGGGGTGTTAAATGAAATTTCTCTTTTCATCCAGCTGAGTTGGCATTGAAAACTATGTCCTTATTTTTTTTATATTTAATGCAACTAATCTTCTTTTTTATAATTGATTTGATAAGCTTTATTTCTTAGATTAATTTCAGTTTACTCACTAGGTTTGGGGTGAACATCATTTCAGTCCCCATACTTTTAATTTTGAAATTTAGCCCCTAAATTTCCAATTTTCATAATTCAAACTCAATTGCTAAAATGCCGTACAATTTGGACGTTAAATGCATGCTAGCATGAAATCTTAGAAAAATGGTCCTAAGACAATTTATGTTGTTATATGACTCTTTTAACCTTTAAAATGAGTTATGAAGTCAAGATTAAGATCCAAATTAAACGGAATTTCAGCAATTAGGCATATTTTATGAAAATTGAAAACTTTAAAGGGTAAATTTTTAAAATTAAGAGTATGAAGACTGAAATGATGTTAACCCCAAACCTCAAAGGGATAAATTGAATTTAATCTTTGTTTTTTTTTTTTTTTTATTTAAATAAGCCTAGAGTAGTTAAAGTTCCATGAATAATAATTATGGATTGAAATAGTCTTAGAAATGTCAGAGTTAAAAGCATAACTAATTACATGAGCGAATCTTTATGCAAGTCGTATGCTTCAAATAATTACAGTTATACACCGACTCTTGAACTGAATGGTGACAACTGTCAACTCAATCAAGACTTCAGAAAGAAGAAAAGCTAACAGAGACCCCTTCTTTCTGCTCCTCTCATTTTGCCCAAAAAAAAAAAAAACGGAAACTAAACATGTAAAATACTCATAGAACAATTCATACCTCAAAGCTGAAAACTGTGTTGAATAAGTTTTAGTACTTTTATCTAGTCCCATTTTCATTTCTTCATTGGCTCTCTATTTCTTGTACCTTTTTCATTCTTTCACCGTAGACGAAAAACGAATCATTTCTAAACACACAGGCTCCCCAATGAAGAGAACTTACTGTTTTTGAAACCCAAATGCATGCCACAGGCTCGAGTGGTTCTGCATAACTGAGAAACAGAAAGAAGATTTGTGCCTAATTTCAGTTGAGAGCATAACATTATCAGTTGCTGGGGTTTGTTGCCTAATTTCAGGGCATATCCAAGCTTCTAGTAAATTAGCAACATGTCATATGCATAACTTAATTCGAGATTTGCGTATCGTGAAAAGTTTTGGAGCCTGTTGTCGATCGCGGCATATACCTAGAATGATTGAGGTCAATTGGCATCCCCCCATCATTGGATGGATTAAGATAAATTTGAACGGTGCTTGGAAGCATGAAGAGGGTATTGGAGGATTTAGTGCTGTTTTCTGCGACTATCGACTATAAAGATCAGTTTGTTGGAGCTTTTGCTTCTAATATTGATATTCCGAGTTCCATTACAGCAGAGGTGATGACAGTCATCACAGCTATAGAGCTTGCTTGGGTTCGTGATTGGAAGCACATTTGGTTACATGTACACTCTTCTACTGTACTTGAGATTATATCCACTCTCCTTCACTTGTGCCTTGGTAACTTCGAGTTAGATGGTTGAATTACCTGTACATGATCTCTAAAAGACTTTTAAACACTATGCCAATAACATCATCATACGACACAAGAAGCACGACATATAAAGCTGCATTTCAAAATAGTGTTGTTTGATGGTTTTTGTGATTTTTAGACGACATATAAAATGTAAAAGTCGTCTCAATAACATGCTACTTCAATACCCTTAGCGGCTGCTTCATTTTTTCTAGGTTTGTAAAAATCATACGACATATAAGTGTGGTGTCAACAAACCCAGAAATTCTCACTTTCAGCTGAAAATTGAGACCTCATATATATGTTGTGTGAGGAAGGCTGTCCAAATCGGGTTTTCAACTCTTTTAATGTACTTCTGGAGACGACAAATATATGTCGTCTGAAAAAAACTGAAATTTTCAATTCGAACTTCCATGTGCGAGTTTTAATGTGTTTATACTGGAGACGATGACGGGTGCAATACCTGAATCAAATAAACCCTTTTTATCATTAGTAGCAGAAGGTAAATAAGGGTATCGTATAGAGCCAGGGATTGAGCGTATCTTGCAAAACAAAGTGTTAGTAAAACACAACAAATATTAGCAAGTAATAAAACCTTTAAACAATTTACAAAAGTAGCTACTGTTCCATAGAACATCAGTCAAAAACCTAATTAAAAACCTAACCTAAACTACTCAGAAAAATATGACAATTTACAGAGACCTACTAGACACACAGAGGAACTACTATACAAATTTTCAGGGATTCAGAGATTGTTTGATACATAAATAAAATAAAATAAAACATGGGACAAAAGAATGGCGAAAATCCTAAATTATAATGTGATCGTCTCTTTGCACACAAGAAAACACTAAATCAGATTCATATAATCAAGTAGCTATGCAATTTCAACCCTGACAACCTAAATCATGCATATGGAGAAACGAATCAAATTTCATGTTTCAAGTAATTTACCGACGCAGACTTAACTACTTAAAACCCTTCACTACAAAAAAGAATTCAGTTAGCCACCCCAAATTTCCACGACGCGGATTTGCCGTCGCCATTTGTCCAAGTTTCGCGACGGCGTTGCGACGGCAACGCTTCCGTCGCTAAATTAAAACTATTTTGCGACGGCAACTTCATGCCGTGGTAAAAAAATGAAAATTTTGCGACAGGAATGTGAAGCCGTGGCAAAAAAAATGTAATCTTTGCAACAGCGTTAGGAAGCCGTGGTAGACTTTAAAATCACCACTTTTAATTTTGTCCCATCCTTTAATCTCAGCCGTGGATTTTATATCTTCCCTGAGTATAGAAGTGAAAAACCTAATCTCTATCCCTCATTTTGTCGAGAGAGAAGAGAGAGGGTTTGAGACCGAGCTGCCCAGCTGCCATCCTTCGAATGGCTGCCGACCAAACGAAGACCACAATTGAATCCCCTTTCTACCTCTTCCTTCTCCTACCTTCCATTTCAATATGCATCCACCCATTTGGCAGATCGGAATCTAAACCCTAAAATCCCCAATTCCAATTCCGACGCGATTCATCCCTCGGGGCCAAGCCTTTGCTTCTTCAAGGTAATATATTCTCTCCTTCTTCAATTTCGAGCTTCATTGAGCTTCAATTCGCAGCTTTGGTACCTAATTCTTCTTTTTCCCGTTTTTGGGTTTTGCGAAGTACTGATCCGGCATGGCCTGCAGATCCGGCGACTTCCCTAACGTTCCAGGCTGCTTTGAGGGTTGAGGACGACAAGATAATCGAGCTTGACACGTCTGAGTAAGTGGCCTAGCTTATCGATTTGGTTTTGGGATTTTGTTCGTGTTTTGGAGTTTGAATGGTTATTGTTTTGGCTAGAGGTGACGACCGAGAATGTTTGGTGGTCTGTTTGGTTTTAGAAATCAATGCGAATTAGGGTTTTGTGATGTCGCGGACAGATAGAATGGCTTCTGATCTTAGCAGGACCTTTCCGGTTGAAAGAGACATTGAGCAGGTACTATTATACTCTTAGCACCGGTTTATTTTGATTAAGCTGTTGTTTAGCTGCAAGTGTTGGATTGCTTGGCTTTGATTATTGGAAGATGTTAGATATTAGCTGCAAGTGTTAGATTCAGTAGTATTGTTTGGTGTAAGGTATTTTATTGATGATTAACAATGATCATACTTGGTTTGTTATTATTTCCATTTCATTGGTTTTGTGGAATTGTTTCGAGTCTTAGTTGTTGAATTAGCTGCTCTTAGTTACATTGATCAACAGGCTGAGTTGCTAGTTATTTTCTTTTTTTGCTGTGCTTGTTTCTATATATGCTGATCCTATTTTATTAGTGACAACAGATATTCTCAATATCTGTGGTATACTTGTGGAAAAATAGAATATACATAATTGGGGAAATAGGGTATCTCAATTCATTCTCCTAACAATCCCTGGCAAGATTAGGATAAATACTGTAACTTGTACGGTAACTTGACTCTCTGCCTTCTTCATTTTTTTAATTATAAGATTCTTTTATTTTTATTTTTATTTTAGAAGACTGGATTAAAATACAGATAATGAGTATGGATAGTAAAGCCTTGAAATGACTACACGACTATACATGTAACTAGCATATACATCATAACCACCTATTTAGACCATTACAACTCAGCAACACACACATACTCATATATGTATAATGGGAATTCACAAAGCATGGCGGTGGTAGTCATTTCTGTGATTTTCACAACAGTAGTTCCATTTCAATGCAGCTAAGCTTCCAACAAATTTGTTTTGCTAATAGATATTGATTGTTATTGAATTCTTACCCTCAGGATGAGTCCGTTCTGATATGGTTCTCAGGGAAGGAGGAGAAACACCTTAAACTAAGCCATGTTTCTAGAATTATTTCCGGGCAACACACTGCAAGTCTCTTTGTATATACAACATCTATATTATATATACTTGCATTGTTATTAGTGTATTATAAAGTTGTTACGTCATTAGTGCATGATAAATTGAATGTTGGTTTTAATCATGGCTCTTGCTCCTTAGGTTTGTTTAAGGTTCATACAACAGTTTATTTTGTTGCATGCCTTTGTATATTGTGAGCATGCCACTTTACATTGCTTAGTCTTATCCAGCTGTGTATATACTGTTCAATGTGCGTATGATATAAAACAACAGTTTCGTCCATATGTTGCTTCCTGTGTTGCATTTTGTTTGATATTGCCTCTAAGCTATCAATGTTTTATCTAAGCATCTTGTTTATCAAGAACTTCTAAGCTATCAACTTCACTTTTTGAGTTACTGTTAAAGTGTAAATTATGGTAGATTCCAATACCTATTGTACCATTTGAAAATACAATTCTGTGGTTGTGGCAGATACCACTTTCCGTGCAATAAAGAGAAGACAACTTTCAAAAGTTCTAACATGGCATGCTTATTGTCACATCCCGACCCGTAAAATTTTATCTTATTTACTAGCTTGGCTATAATAAGAATTTTTACTGTCTCCGACATTGAGATATAGTTTAATTGGTCCCTAGAGGGGTTTTGAGGGACGATTATTCCAGAGAGTATTTCGTATGAGAAAAATGTAACGACTGTAAAATAGTAAATTTTAGCTAGTAAAAGATAATTTTTATTAGGGTATTATTTTTTGGGGGTGTTAAATTTTTAATTTGGGTATTTTTATGATGTTGGGCCGGGTTGGTGTGAGCCCCAAACCCATCTCTTCTTTTCTTTTCTCTTCTCTTTCTCTCTCTTCCTCTCTCTTTCTCTACCTAACCCTTTCTCTTTCTCTCTTCCGGCTGCCGGATTCCTTCCCGCCTGTCCGCCGCCGTCCGGCCAAGCAGGGACGCCGCACCACTCCAGCACGGTCCGTCGTCCTCCCCGCCGCCTTCCTAAGCTGGTGAGCGGCGCTGAGCCCTGCCGATCGGAGAAAGTCCTCCTTGGACGCCGTTTGTCCTTTCGCCGGAGCTCCCTCCTCCGGCCACCAAAACCGGTGATCTTTGGCTTGTTTTGTAGCTCTCCTCCCGTGCAACAACCCCTCCAAAAGGCTCACTCCCTCTTGAGCTCGGTAAGGAGAAATTCGAAGTTGAAATTCTAGGGCTTTTAGGATGTTTTCGTTTGATTGACCAATTTAGGCTTGAAATTGGACTTAGTGATAGTTAAGAAAGTTGTTTGGAATGTTGAGAGGAAGATTCTGTTAAAATTTGGTAGAATTTGGACGTCGCCGGAATCGGCCTCCAGCCGCCACTGCCGGCGGAGCCGCCGCCGCCGTTTTGGGGTTTTGTATAATTTTAAATGTGTAATAATTAGAGGAGTTTAATGAAGTGAAATTTAGAATTTTCGGACGAGTTTTGAATAGGTTTGTGAATTTCCGAAGTTTGGTATTTTGACGGTTAAATAATGTAAAATCCGATCGTAGGATTTAAATCAATTTCTGGAAAATGTTGTATTTACGGCTGCCGAGTATGATATTAAAGTTTGGATCATTTCGATTTAAGAATATCGAAGTTAGGCAATGATGAGCGTATTTATGGCTCACGATTAATTTTGCCTATTTTATAAATATTGGATTTTTAGTGGGAAATTAATTGTATATTTGGAACAGGACGTGAGGAGACTCAAATTGAAGAGACCTCGGATCGACGTCAGGCTTAGGCCTAAAGTTGTGAGTGGACTTTTGTTTTAAATAAAAAGCATGCGATGAATGATTTTATTAATCATTTATTTCTTCTGATGAGATTTATTGATTTCTCGCCTATTTGACAATTTTTCCTCCTTTCGAGAGATCCTGAAAATGAGATTTTCGGTGGATATATATATGTTTTGGATTTTATGAGTATAGTATGTATATAAATGCTAGCTAGCCATACGTGCTTGGTCCGTCATAATGAGGTAATATACCATTATGGCGTGTCGTGAGTGTTAGACACAAGCGTCATAGCCCTATATGAAAACTTCTTTCTTTTTCGGTTTATTTAGGTTTTCATATAGGGAGTCCACACGTATATATACACCGTCCTTTTCGGTCATAATGAGGAAAAATATCATTATGGCGCAACGTGAGCGTTAGACGCCAGCGTTGTAGCCTTGTATGAATTTCTATTTTTCTAAATTGTTTCTTGGATTCATACAAGGAGTCTGACGAGTGTAGATACATACGAATATATGTTTACATATAGTTTAGCCTGAGAGGCTCCATTTTATTTGAGTTTGTGACTAGCCAGTGCTAGTCATGAAATTGTCAGATTATGAATTGAGCGCTTTTGAGCTGCCGCATGCATTATATTTTCTATGAAATTAAAATGGGAATGCATAAATATTTTGTTATTAAATTATTTTTGTCCACTTACTCTGACATTATTAAATGTCTTTCCCTAGGCCCTTCGTTTTAAAATGCCCAGTCTGCAAGATTGCATAGTTGAGATCGGGCGTACATGGAGAAGAGGTATAGTCAATAGTACAGCTTCCGCTCTCTTTTCTATTTATTTCTAGTTCATTTCTTCTCAAATAGAGTTGCTCTGAATATGTTGGTTATAGGATCTTTGTTAAATCTATTTTTGGGAGATGTTGTGATTTGTGGGGAGCACGAAGGCTCCAGGAGTCTATAAGGTTGGATTTGGAACTTTTAGATGTGTTTGCAGATTTTGGTTTGGAAGGGTTGTCCATTTCCAAGGGAGGTTGTACCGAATTTAGCGGTAAATCTTTCCTTGGAGGTGGTCCCCGCACGATTTACTCCGGGTTTATGGTGAAATTCGGGGTGGGTCGTGTCAGCTTGGTATCAGAGCACTAGGTTATTCGATTTCTTTCTCGTTTTAGTACTACCTCATATTCTTGGTCATACTTAGTGTCTATAGAGTGATGGTCCGATCGCGACGGTTCTATTAGCATTGTATGCTTTAGACACTATATGTTGATTAAGTTTGTGATGTAGTTGTTCTTGTCTTATTTGTGGACAATATTGTGCCATAAATGTTTATATCTTCAAGACTATGCCTCTGTACGCCGACCTCTTGAGTAATCATTATGTTTTGAGTAATGAAAAGGTGTATGGTTTATGCCTTTTCCAAGGGTTATCAAGTTGATATCATAATTGTTAAGTGTTCAATTGTGAGTTGAGAACTCCAGTTGGGAACTCTTATGCGTAGTACCATTCCTTTCAGTTGACCCAATGATTGTTTGGGTTACGATTAAGATATTGGGGTGAACATCTTGTGTGAATCTGTAGTAGGAAAATGTTTGATTCGAATAATGTCTTGGAATTTCCTATTTATGGTGGGAAAGTATGGAGTTGTAGTAGTCCGATGGAAAAATCTTAGTATCGAGATCGTGACTTCTGGGAGAAAATAGTTGGAAAGGAAGTTCGAAATAGTGGTGTATTATTTTGAGGTAAGAGTTGGTTGAAGTGATGCGGGAGGTACCCTTAGTCATTCAAAGAGGTACCTATGCGAGTTGTTGAGGAACCTAATCTTAGGCTAATTAGTCACGGGGGATTTGTGGCTTATAAAAAGGCTATCAATTTAGAGAAGTTTTGATTGATGATCAAATTTCCTTGCCTTGTCCGTAGAGAAAGTTAGTTGGGATTATTTTGGTTAATGCTTGTTCTGGTATGGTGGCGCATGTTTTGGCCATACAGCTCTAATCAAGGATATGTTTCTTATCCTTGGAATCATCATAAAAAGTGTATAATCAGAACATTTTGGAGAAGGAGGTTATTAGCAGTCGATGAATAGTAAGATTTTTGGGTGACTTTCGTCTATATTGTGGTTTAGTTGAAGCCGGCTAAGGCGTTAAATATAAGAATTCAAGATTATTTCCTTGGATTGTTGGCCTCGCAAGAGAATTGAAGAAAGTGAATGGTATATCTAAATATTTTGAATTGCTAGCAAGCTCTGAAGCGTTGAGTAGCAATTGTCGGTTATATCATTTTAATCGTAGGGTCATTATGGATTCTTTCAGAATTCTAGGTGTTGAAGTTCGATCTTCGGATTTATTGAGTATTTTATAAAGATGGTAAGTGTATTTGACCTTGAAATTATAATAATAAAGTAGATGCAGAAGAGTTGAGGTCACTTTGACTTTATGACAACAGTCGGGAATGGATTAAATATGTTGAGATATTTGAAAATTCTTAGTAATGCTAATTTTTAGCGACCTTGGTCGCTAGGATGGAAAAGTGAGGAATGTTAGTGTGGTGTGAATGTCCAGAGGAAAGTATTATATCTTAAAGTGCGTGGCTATTGAAGTTGATTATTATGTTATCTGGAATAACTGTAGATAAAAGGATTTATTGGAGAAGCGTGGATGGGTGTTTATAGTGCTTTCAGTCGGCGTTGTATTGAATTAGTCGATACAAGTCTTCAATGACATAATATTAATGTTAAGTGTGAACGAAGTCTATTTGCTAATGTCACTTCGTTTGCAGTTGGAGTTTCTTTGGCATACTCCGCTTGGGGATTTGTTCATTTTCCATGCTAGTGACTTGGTAAATTGGATTTTATATGGAACATGTTTTGGCGATATACAAGTTGTTTATGTTGCAGCTTTATGTAACCGAAATGTTCCATTCGCATGATAATCATGTTTCAGATCAAGCTGCTAGTTTGAGTACTCAAAATGGTAATGTAATGGTTTTGGTGGAGAGACCTAAGTGACGTGGTTTTGATCTCTTCATAATGTCGTTTTGAAAATCGAGATTATCATATGTTAGCAAACTGGTCACTTAGGCAGAGCAAGATTTTCTTGTGGACTTGCGAGAGCTTTGACTCCGCGAAAGACTCTGCAAAGTGTCTCGGTACTAGAAGTGATTGTTGCAGTTCTGCAGTGTGTGCATCCTTAAATCTGTTCATTTAGCGGGTCTTAATTTTGACACTATGAGCATGTGGGAATGCGTGAACCTTTATTTCCTAACAAGTGAGCTTCAACGTCGAGTTTGTGAGCAGCGCATTGACGAGGTTGTTGCATGACGTTAGGAGATTTGAGCAGATGGTGATAGCGATTTTTCATTGCACAGGAAATAGTGTGCATACCTATAGGTACTCGTACTTTGGAACAGGTATCACTGAACTCACTTACGTGTAAACGTTAGTGGCAGTTCAACGAAGGATTTAGAGTCTTTGAGAAGATTTAGAATAATTTAGAATTCAAATGAAAAGGTTAAAGGAGTCAGAGGTAGACTCAAAACAGCTCTTAGTAGCTAGAAGAGTTATAAGATGTCTGCAGGAAGGACCATGAGTTTCAAGTGAAGGTTTGGGTGTTTTTGAAATTGTCTCCTTGGAAAGGGGTGGTACATTTTGGTAACGTGGAAGCTTGGTCCGAGATTTATTGGTTCTTATGGGTTTTTAGATCAAGTTGGCTCTCTTGCTTATCGGTTAGCTTTGCCTCCAGAAATAGCCAGGATACATAATGTGTTTTATGTATCTATGCTTCGCAAGTCTATTGTCGATCTCTCTCATGTGCTGCAAGAGCAGCCAATCAGTTTGACGAAAGATTTGTCCTATGAAGAGGAACCAGTTTAGATTCCTGACCGAAAGGAGCAAGTGCTTAGAAGCAAATAATTTTTCCTCTTGTTTAAGTTTTGTGGAGGAGACACCAAGTAGAGGAAGCTACTTGGGAATCAGAGGAGCAAATGATGCAGCAGTATCCCTATCTCATCGAATGACAAGTATGTAAATTTCGAGGACGAAATTTTTATAAGGAGGGGAGAATTGTCACATCCCGACCCGTAAAATTTTATCTTATTTACTAGCTTGGTTATAATAAGAATTTTTACCGTCTCCGACATTGAGATATAGTTTAATTGGTCCCTAGAGAGGTTTTGAGGGACGATTATTCCGGAGAGTTATTCGTAGGACAAAAATGTAACGACGGTAAAATAGTAAATTTTAGCTAGTAAAAGGTAATTTTTATTAGGGTATTATTTTTTGGGGGTGGTAAATTTTGGATTTAGGTATTTTTATGATGTTGGGGCCGGGTTGGTGTGAGGCCCAAACCCATCTCTTCTTTTCTTTTCTCTTCTCTCTTTCTCTCTCTTCTCTCTCTTTCTCTACCCGACCCTTTCTCTTTCTCTCTTCAGGCTGCCGGATTCCTTCCCGCTTGTCCGCCGCCGTCCGGCCAAGCAGGGATGCCGCACCACTCCAGCACGGTCCGTCGTCCTCCTAGGCGCCTTCCTAGGCTGGTGAGCGGCGCTACAGCCCCGCCGATCGGAGGAAGTCCTCCTTGGACGCCGTTTGTCCTTTCTGACACAACCCACCCCGAATTTCACCCCGAACCCGGAGTAAATCATGCGGGGACCACCTCCAAGAAAAGATTTACCGCTAAATTCGGTACAACCTCCCTTGGAAATGGACAACCCTTTCAAACCAAAACCTGCAAACACGTCTAAAGGTTCCAAATCCAACCTTATAGACTTCTGGAGCCTTCGTGCTCCCCACAAATTACAACATCTCCCAAAAATAGATTTAACAAAGATCCTATAACCAACATATTCAGAGCAACTCTATTTGAGAGCAAATGAACTAGAAATAAATAGAAAAGAGAGCGGAAGCTGTACTATTGACTATGCCTCTTCTCCATGTACGCCCGATCTCAACTATGCAATCTTGCAGACTGGGCATTTTAAAACGAAGGGC
The DNA here is from genome assembly GCA_010134655.1 of Fragaria nilgerrensis. Classification (NCBI taxonomy): domain Eukaryota; kingdom Viridiplantae; phylum Streptophyta; class Magnoliopsida; order Rosales; family Rosaceae; genus Fragaria; species Fragaria nilgerrensis. The sequence goes on from CM020980.1 coordinate 19,738,525, forward strand.
CCAGGGAAAGACATTTAATAATGTCAGAGTGAGTGGACAAAAATAATTTAATAACAAAATATTTATGCATTCCCATTTTAATTTCATAGAAAATATAATGTATGCGGCAGCTCAAAAGCGCTCAATTCATAATCTGACAATTTCATGACTAGCACTGGCTAGTCACAAACTCAAATAAAATGGAGCCTCTCAGGCTAAACTATATATAAACATATATTCGTATGTATCTACACTCGTCAGACTCCTTGTATGAATCCTAGAAACAATTTAGAAAAATAGAAATTCATACAAGGCTACAATGCTGGCGTCTAACGCTCACGTTGCGCCATAATGATATTTTTCCTCATTATGACCGAAAAGGACGGTGTATATATACGTGTGGACTCCCTATATGAAAACCTAAATAAACCAAAAAAGAAAGTAGTTTTCATATACTGCTATGACGCTTGTGTCTAACACTCACGACACGCCATAATAGTATTTTACCTCATTATGACGGACTAAGCACGTATGACTAGCTAGCATTCATATACATACTATTCTCATAAAATCCAAAACATATATATATTCACCGAAAATCTCATTTTCGGGATCTCTCGAAAGGAGGAAAAATTGTCAAATAGGCAAGAAATCAATAAATCTCATCAGAAGAAATAAATGATTAATAAAATCATTCATCGCATGTTTTTTATTTAAAACAAAAGTCCACTCACAACTTTAGGCCTAAGCCTGACGTCGATCCGAGGTCTCTTCAATTTGAGTCTCCTCACGTCCTGTTCCAAATATATAATTAATTTACCAACTAAAATCCAGTATTGATAAAATAGGCAAAATTAATCGTGAGCCATAAATACGCTCATCATTGCCTAACTTCGATATTCTTAAATCGAAACGATCCAAACTTTTATATCATACTTGGCAGTCGTAAATACAACCTTTTTCAGAAATTGATTTAAATCCTACTGTCGGATTTTACATTATTTAACTGCCAAAATACCAAACTTCGGAAATTCACAAACCTATTCAAAACTCGTCCGAAAATTCCACAATTCACTCCATTAAATTCCTCTAATTATTACACATTTAAAATTATACAAAATCCCAAAACGGCGGCGGCGGCGGCTCAGCCGGCAGTGGCGGCCGGAGGCCAATTCCGGCGACGTCCAAATTCTACCAAATTTTAACTGAATCTTCCTCTCATCATCCCAAACAACTTTCATAACTATCACTAAGTCTAATTTCAAACCTAACTAGGTCAATCGAACGAAAAAATCCTAAAAGCCCTAGAATTTCAACTTCGAATTTCTCCTTACCGAGCTCAAGAGGGAGTGAGCCTTTTGGAGGGGTTGTTGCACGGGAGGAGAGCTACAAAACCGTACCAAGCTTGCCCGGATTGGTGGCCGGAGGAGGGAGCTCCGGCGAAAGGACAAACGGCGTCCAAGGAGGACTTCCTCCGATCGACGGGGCTGCAGCGCCGCTCACCAGCCTAAGAAGGCTGCGGGGAGGACGACGGACCGTGCTGGAGTGGTGCGGCGTCCCTGCTTGGCCGGACGGCGGCGGACAGGCGGGAAGGAATCCGGCATCCCGAAGAGAGAAAGAGAAAGGGTCGGGTAGAGAAAGAGAGAGCAAGAGAGAGAAAGAGAGAAGAGAAAAGAAAAGAAGAGATGGGTTTGGGCCTTACACCAACCCGGCCCAACATTTCTATATACAACCCAAATCCAAAATTTAACACCCCCAAAAAATAATACCCTAATAACAATTACCTTTTACTAGCTAAAATTTACCATTTTTACCGTCGACATATTTTTCTCCTACGAATAACTCTTCGGAATAATCGTCCCTCAAAACCCCTCTAGGGACCAATTAAACTATATCTCAATGTCGGAGACGGTAAAATTCTTATTATAACCAAGTTAGTAAATAAGATAAAATTTTACGAGTCGGGATGTGACACTTTCACCGGAGCTCCCTCCTCCGGCCACCAAAATCGGTGATCTTTGGCTTGTTTTGTAGCTCTCCTCGCGTGCAACAACCCCTCCAAAAGGCTCACTCCCTCTTGAGCACGGTAAGGAGAAATTCGAAGTTGAAATTCTAGGGCTTTTAGGATGTTTTCGTTCGATTGACCTAGTTAGGCTTGAAATTGGACTTAGTGATAGTTATGAAAGTTGTTTGGAATGTTGAGAGGAAGATTCTGTTAAAATTTGGTAGAATTTGGACGTCGCCGGAATCGGCCTCCGGCCGCCGCCGCCGCCGCCGTTTTGGGGTTTTGTATAATTTTAAATGTGTAATAATTAGAGGAGTTTAATGAAGTGAATTGTGGAATTTTCGGACGAGTTTTGAATAGGTTTGTGAATTTCTGAAGTTTGGTATTTTGACGGTTAAATAATGTAAAATCCGATCGTAGGATTTAAATCAATTTCTGGAAAAGGTTGTATTTACGGCTGCCGAGTATGATATTAAAGTTTGGATCATTTTGATTTAAGAATATCAAAGTTAGGCAATGATGAGCGTATTTATGGCTCACGATTAATTTTGCCTATTTTATAAATATTGGATTTTTAGTGGGAAATTAATTATATATTTGGAACAGGACGTGAGGAGACTCAAATTGGAGAGACCTCGGATCGACGTCAGGCTTAGGCCTAAAGTTGTGAGTGAACTTTTGTTTTAAATAAAAAGCATGCGATGAATGATTTTATTAATCATTTATTTCTTCTGATGAGATTTATTGATTTCTCGCCTATTTGACAATTTTTCCTCCTTTCGAGAGATCCCGAAAATGAGATTTTCGGTGGATATATATATGTTTTGGACTTTATGAGAATAGTATGTATATAAATGCTAGCTAGCCATACGTGCTTGGTCCGTCATAATGAGGTAAAATACCATTATGGCGTGTCATGAGTGTTAGACACAAGCGTCATAGCCCTATATAAAAACTTCTTTCTTTCGGTTTATTTAGGTTTTCATATAGGGAGTCCACACGTATATATACACCGTCCTTTTCGGTCATAATGAGGAAAAATACCATTATGGCCCAACGTGAGCGTTAGACGCCAGAGTTGTAGCCTTGTATGAATTTCTATTTTTCTAAATTGTTTCTAGGATTCATAGAAGGAGTCTGACGAGTGTAGATACATACGAATATATGTTTACATATAGTTTAGCCTGAGAGGCTCCATTTTATTTGAGTTTGTGACTAGCCAGTGCTAGTCATGAAATTGTCAGATTATGAATTGAGCGCTTTTGAGCTGCCGCATGCATTATATTTTCTATGAAATTAAAATGGGAATGCATAAATATTTTGTTATTAAATTATTTTTGTCCACTTACTCTGACATTATTAAATGTCTTTCCCTGCGCCCTTCGTTTTAAAATGCCCAGTCTGCAAGATTGCATAGTTGAGATCGGGCGTACATGGAGAAGAGGCATAGTCAATAGTACAGCTTCCGCTCTCTTTTCTATTTATTTATAGTTCATTTCCTCTCAAATAGAGTTGCTCTGAATATGTTGGTTATAGGATCTTTGTTAAATCTATTTTTAGGAGATGTTGTGATTTGTGGGGAGCACGAAGGCTCCAGGAGTCTATAAGGTTGGATTTGGAACCTTTAGACGTGTTTGCAGGTTTTGGTTTGGAAGGGTTGTCCATTTCCAAGGGAGGTTGTACCGAATTTAGCGGTAAATCTTTCCTTGGAGGTGGTCCCCGCACGATTTACTCCGGGTTTAGGGTGGAATTCGGGGTGGGTCGTGTCACTTATCTTACAAGAAAATTGCACAATGGAAATGTTGTTGCAGAAAGAAATGTTATCACTTGGCTGGGCACTTGCTAGCTTGGAGGAGACAAATACTTTTTTGAGAGATAGATAACTTATATTGATAGTTCTTATGATGTAAGATTGTCGTTTGAGGACTCTAATTAAAGTAACAATTCTTTTCAGTATCTTTAATTTCTTTTTGCACAGCTTTTGTCCAAAATAAAATAAAAATATGGCAAGCTAATATGCTTGCCAGATTTTTTTTTGATTCATAAATAGAATTTGCCACGGCAAGTTTGCCTTCGCCACTTGCTTTCGCCAAATAAGCGACGACTTTTGCAGTCCCTTCTTGCCGTCGCAAAAGAGTTGGCGACGGCTTGTTGCCGTAGCCAAAAGCAACGGCCACGCCCTTAACGGCGACAATAAAAATGCCGTCATGAAGCCGTCGCCGTTGCTCTTTCGTGACGGCAAAGTGATTTTTGGCGACGGCTTTTCACCGTGGCTAACTTAATTTTTTTTGTAGTGCTTCTAACTGCTCATAGATATGTACCGACGCGGACTTCATATCTAAAATAGATCAGAGGAAGAACTTGAACATGTTAGAATGTAATTCACCGACGCGGACTTAAAAGACATCTTAGCATGCAACCTATAACTCCTTAGCATTCTAGTTCATGTTTACCGACACGGACTTAACACAAACAATGATACATATTGGTTAAGAACAAGTCATAAGTTGTCAATCACACATAAACACAATTTAGATCATCAATTACACAAACCACTCAAGTGTACAAATCTGATTTTCATGATTATAAGAACAAACTCAATCAAAAATTCAACTCATGAACACAAACGAATAAGAGAGATGGAAACAAACTAAAGTAATTGAATAGATAGTAAAAGAAAACATGAGGTCTGAGTTTAGATTACACTTAAAGTATTGAAACAAGGAACTACGCCGAGGATTACAAAGAAGAAGACACGTCAAGAGAAGTCCTAAACTAGGGCTTGAGTTTGGAGAGGAATTTCTGAAGGAGATGAAAAGACGTTATTTTTCTGCGGTAAAGATCGACCCCTTTTCACGTCTTCAACTCCACCTATATATAGGGAACGTATGAACAGCTCATATTAGGGTTAGAGAACCCTCAATTTTCGTCCATGGGCTCGCCGTTGTGGTCTGGGCCTTGAAATTGAAGTTTTGGTCTAAATCAGAAATTCGGGCAGACTGACCTTCGGCCACTCAAACATTCATAACTTCTTCTCAAAAATAGTTGTTGACGATCTGTGAAAAGTTCTGGAAACTAGATTCTTCTAGCTTTCCGTTAATATAAGGTTCATCTCCTGGATCATTGTGAGCTGATCACAATCCGCTGTCGAAGTTGACTGACTATTCCTGGCAGATTTTCTGATTTCTTAACTTGCGCCATATGGATTCCTTTTCCTTAAAGATTTCTCCTCTTTTGCCTCTTTTGTGCGCCTCGGCTTTATTTGCGACCTAAAAACATAAACTAAGTTAAAATCAATATTGTTTAAGGAATTACATAGCTAAGTAGGGTTGGAAATACATTAAGAACGTTGCATAAAATGCACCTATCAGACGACAAATATATGTCGTCTGAAAAAAAACTGAAATTTCAATTCGAACTTCCATGTGCGAGTTTTAATGTGTTTATATTTCAGACGACATATTTATGTCGTCCAACAAAAACCTTAAATTTTCAATTGGCACACTGAAGTTTTCCCACCCTTAGCAAAATTTTCCCGCTCTTTACAAAATAGGGCGCCACTTCTTTGTGTGACTCAGACGACATAAATATGTGGTTGTAAGAGGTTCAAAATTAGTCAACAAACGATATGTCTCCTCCGACCGAACTTATTTTTTTGATTTGTGAATGCTGGAACTCTCATTGAGTACTCGCGAAACTAATCCATGAGAAAATTTAGACACGTTTATAAACCGATTATATACCTCCCCATAGAGAAGTTTAAAGGTAAATAAAGTTGACTCATACGATCGAGATCCAAACATTATCGAAAATTGGTAAGTTTTCTACCGTATCCATATTTAACTACTGTGATTACATTGTACGGTCAAATTTTGCAAATTATATTTCGTTCATACAGTTGGCTTATAAAGATACGCGTTTAGGTATAACTTAGTAACCATGTTGTAGCACATTAGTAATTACGTGTATTTTTATACTCGTAATTACTACATAAATACTATGAATTAGCTAATCCTTATAGCAATTAATATGTAATTAATCTATTTTTATTTATTTTGTAGGAAAATAAGGAGAGTTACGAAAACGAGCGAAAACTACACGGAATGAGCAATGTGTGACTTTCAACACAAAAGACAAAGCTATGGAGCCTTAATTAATCAATGCATAATTACATAATTAAGTGTTGAGTTAATTAACCTAAAGATGCAGCACACGTGCTGTTCACTCATCACCAAAGTTCTTCTCTTTCAGCACTTACTGGCTGACACGTGGCACTCTCTTATCTCCCTCCAAACCACACGAGCCCAGCCATATATACACACGGTTCATTCTCATTTTGGACGAGAACGGCCACACCCAAATTTGAGGGCAGCCTTGCGCTGCTCTCCTCTTCTCTCAATCCGTCCTTCCTCCTCCATTTCCTTTCATAGTTTTAGTTTCAAGGACTCACCCAAAGGCTGCTTCAAGTGGTCATCCAATTACAAGATTCAAGTTTTAGGTACCTGTGGAAGTTGTAATTCAATAATAGTCATGATAGCTTTCTAGTTAATTGTGTCTACCTTTTTTTTCTCCTACACTCTACTCTTCTCTCTTTGAATTTTGTAATTTTGATGCATATATATCATGGGTAATGAGTATAATTCTTTTTGGGAGCTAGGATTTCTATCTCTAGCTCAATTTTGATGTAATGAACATATTTGCTTGGTAATAGATAATATATTTTCATATGAGTGCATTCTAGTTACTATGCTTATTGATTCTTGATGCATGAATTTAGAGAATTGACCACTCACTTTGTTATGTGTTAAGATTTGTGATGTGTGACTCAATTGGTGGTTCTTTTGTTCACTAGCTTCTTGTAAGTAGTGTGGTATGTCAAGTAGTTGCGTAATGGGTAATTGATGATTGCTTATGTTTCTATTCTCTTGTACTCTTCGCCTTTAGTCCTATTGTTTTGGACCTAACACGGCATGATAATTGTGATTAGAGAGTTCATTCTTGCCTTGATCGGAAGAGTGGATACCAAATAGGAGAAATTAATTTAGTGGCCTTGACCGGCATTAGGTACGAAACTTTGTAATCGTAACATTCTAGGTTGCAACTATTGCATGCTTAAATCCCTAACTTCTAGAACTCTTCGCCTTTGGTTCATGGTTTAGTAGCCCTTGATAAGTTTAGTAGTCCATGAACTAAAGAGTTCTTTTTTGCCTTAATCGGAAATATGAATACCCTTGAGGAAGTTTGGCTTAGTGGCCTTGACCGGAATTAAGTACGGGATTTGGTACTTATGAAGATATGTTTATTTGCTTGAAACTGTTCATTGCATTGAAATTGCTAGAGCGATCCCTAGTACCCAAATCTTTCTCTATTTTATTTCCTTCATTTTTATTTTTCATTGTCAATTTAGTTTTTATTATTTTTCACTCAAACTTCCAATCACAATTTCGAAATCTCGACTCATTGTAAATAGTCATCACTAGGCATTAGTATTGATTAGGTTTTGGTGCAAACCGAGGCCGAGCATTGCTAAGGCTTGGTGCCTTAGAGTAGCATTTTTCTTTATTTTCTTTTCTTTCTTTATTTGCATTAGTGACTTATTGCCGATTACCCAAAGATTGTGGTTAGCCCTTCAATCCCCGTGGTACGATACTTGAGGTCCAAATACTTTCCCTTTCTTTAATGGCCGTGCTACATTGCGCGTTAGTTGCACATCTAAAAAACACCAAATTAATTAGTAGGCACATTATGATTCAAATGACTAAAATTAAAAAAAATAAAGTTTGAATATTGGATATGATCACGATAGTGAAACATGACTTTGTTACAAAATTTAGACATTTTGATAAATTTCTGGTCTCGGTCGACGCGGTAAACGTTAAATCGATCGTTTCTTAATAAACTTAGACTACATATATATGTTGTCTGATGAGCACTTAAAAAAGTCACAATGATTGACTTAAACAAATAATATGTAAGCTGAGTACGCACTACTACAAAAAAAGTTTCTATGATAGCAAATTTATTACGTTTGCTCGAAAACGTCATTGTATGTTCTTTCCATGATGTTTTCAGAAACAAATGTCACGGATCTAGATTTGTCCGAAATTTATGACGTTTGTCAAATGTCATTGTAGGTCTCACTATTTGATGACGTTTTTTACGTGTCATCTTTCTTATGACGATTACCAGACATCATGAAACCTTTTCATGACGTTTGAAAAATGTCGTAAATGAAAATTGACCATGATAATTAGAAAACGTCATGGAAAATATTTTAATAGCATTTGATGAACATTATCAAGTGACTAATGAGCAAAACGTCATGAAAAGTTTTACCCAATCTCAAAATTTTCACTTAACCTCGTCTTATTTTTCACTAAAAATCAAATTTCCCCCTTTCTTAATTTTAAGTTTTCAACTTTTATTTTTCATACAATTAAATTAAATAAAGGTTTCCGGTGACCAAAACTTAAAACCCTAACAGTCTTTCTCTTCCTCGTTTTTCTTCTTATTCTTCACTCGGCCACACAACTCTCTCTCTCTCTCTCTCTCTCTCTCTCTCTCCATTCTTCAACCTCTGGCTCCACCTCGACTGCGTCTTCGATACCGTCGACAAAGCCTGCATCTCTAATCCCAACGCCGACGCTTGCATCTCCGATCCCTACGCCGACGCCTGCATCTCCGATTTCGTCGACAACCCTTAATTCAATTCTATGTCGAATTGGGTTTTCGGATTTGGGGTCTCTCTCAATTTAGGTTTGTATTTGTTAACATGCTTGAATTCATCGATTAGATGTAAATATATTGGTGTGGTGCAATTTTAACCAAGAGCTTGATTTGATTTTACATGGATACAACGCCTGCATCTCCGAGTTCTTGTCCTCTTCGGAGTCCTATCTATTATTTCTGCTAACCCGTCCACTTCACTGTCTGGGTCTTTATCGATTTTCAATCATGAAATATGTAGACTAGGTTGAAATAAATGATCGCTTTTTCTTTCTGTTTCAGGCAAAGTTACACAAGGAGGATCTGAATTCTGAAGGCCACCAAGGTTTACTTGGATGTTGAAATTGATGAGAAGCATGCTGGTATGGTTCTACTTAATTTGATCAATTACTCAAATGCAATGCTATGTAAGTCTTCATTTCATTTGTTTTGAGTTTAGTAGTTTTGGTGAAGTCTCTATTGACCGTTGTTTTGAGTTTAGTAGTTTTGAGTTTACTTGTTTTGACCTGATTAATGTGGACTCTCAATTCACTGCATTACTTTACGGTTTTTGTTTGTAGGTCTTGTGTTTGTGAATTTGAGGTCTTGTTTCTTTGAAGTTTTTTTTTTGGGTTCTTATTTTGGGTCTTTTTGATGCAGCAAAACTGATATAAAGACCTTGAAGGTGAGGCTTGAGGGGATTAAGAAGAAGATCGAGGAATTCTGTGCTCAAGTATTTGAAGAATGATGTTGCTGATCTTCTCAAGAATGGCCGGGACGTTAATGCATATGGAAGGGTAAGTTTTATTGTTCATTAGGTTTTTTGCCCAAAAAAGATTTGATCTTTATCTTGTTTTTTTTATTACTGCACATCCATGAATGTATTGCCTTTTGTTCATGATTCTTTCTTCGGTGTATTTGTTTCTTAGTTTCTTTTTATGGTCATTCTATATTGGATGGTTTTGCCTTTATAGTTCTTTTTTTGGGTATGATGCCAGAAATATAGGCTTTCTTGGTGCCCTGCCTCTTTATTTCAGATGATTATCTGTCTTTTGTACCTGTCTTTTTTTGTATTTTTGGATGATAATGTTTTTATATTTGTTCACTAATTTCATAATACATGTTTTCATTCACTAATAGATAATTCTTATGCTAGCATCCAAGTGATTTTTTCTTTCTTCACATTGTTTAGGTATGGGTCACCCTTGGTAGAGAATCCAATTGGTTTGTAGATTTTTTTGGTTTTAAGTACTTGCTTTGCTTTTCGTCATTTTTGGAATAATAGAGATGATAAAAGTTGCTTCTTCATGAGCTTATGTTTCTTTTGTTGTATGCCCTGTTTTAATTTGTTCAATTTAACAACTCATTTGTTATGACCTGTTATGCCCACAGTTCAGTTTGATGATTTTCTGATTGTATACTTTAAATAAGAGCAAGTGGGTAACCGAATTATCAAGAAGAGGATCCATGTGTGTGTGGAGCATGCACCAAATGAACAAGTCTCATTTCTTTTGTTGTTGATTTGGTCAATATGCAGGTATAAGTGTTTGCAGAAGGTTCCAAGGTCATTTTGCGACTTGAAGCCCCGTTGAGAGGAATGACTGATAGGAGCACAAAGTGCTACGTTTATAATGTATTTCCGACCCTATTTAGCTATGTAATTCCTTTAACAATATTCATATTAACTAAGTTTGTGTTTTTAGGTCATAAATAAAGCTAAGGAGCCCAAAAGAGACGAAAAATGAGAAATCTTGGAGCAAAAAGAATCCATATTGTGCAAGGAAAGAAATCAGAAAATTTGTCAGAAATTATCAATCAACTTCGATAGAAGATTGTGATCAGTTCATAACAATCTAGGAGATGTGTCATATATCAATGGAAAGGTACAAGAGTCTACTTTCCAGAACTTTTTACGGATCGTCAATACCTATTTTGAAGAAAAAGTTATGATCGTTTGAGTGGTCAAAAGTCAGTCTGCCCAAATCTGATTTGGACCAAAACTTCTATTTTGAGGCCTAGACCACATTGGCAAGCCCATGGACTAGTTTTGAGGGTTTCATAACCCTAATCACAGCAGAAAAGCGAGGGGGACGGAAAAATTAGGGAGGAGGCCAGCTATCTCACATCATCAGAACCTCTATAGTTGCGAACTCACACAAGAAAGCCGCCAAGCCACCATTAATCTCATCCATGGTCTACCTTTCCTTTGTCATCTTTTATTCTCCTTGTGTGATTTTGTAGCCATGTGCGGCTGATTTCTCTTAATTAGGGGCGAGGTTTGAAGCCCCAAGAATGTTTTAGATATTGTTTTGAACCTTGGTTTCAAATTATTGAGTCTTTCAAATTGTTTATTTGGTTTTGGTTTATGGGAAACTCTTGCTTGTTTATGTTCATGTATGCGCAACATAGAACATTATGAACTTGTGAGTGAGGCTAGAGATAGGTTGATTAATTTCCTAAACGGTTAAAAGGCCTGTTTCAAAGTAGTAAAACCTATAGGACAATAAGTGAAACCAAATAAAAAAGATTGCATGCTAGGTAGGTGTTCCACACTAGTTTTGCATACTTGTTCAATCACTTTTATTGATCTTAATGCTTAGAATAATATGTTGATAGGATAGCGTCAATACCTTGATTGGTTATTCTAAAAGCTTAGTAATGGTGTGTTCATCTTGCTTAAGTATTCAAGGGAAGTAATAAGGACTTACGCAGTGCGTTCACGGTTTGTTCTTAATTGATACCAATTTGCGACTTAATGATTGAAGCTTTGGTTGTTAACATGTCTTGAAACATACTTGGTGGTGGATTTCCAAGTCTCTAACGTCTCATCCCTCTGATCTTTTCTGCTTTATTTTGTTTCTTTGTTTTCTCTTGTTTATAATCACAAAACCCCATATCTCTAGTACTATCATCTTTTGTTTTATCTTGTTTTGTAATTAATGTAAATTGTAAAGGTACCCTTAATCCCCGGCTTTTATAACGATACCCTTGTTTGCTATATACTACAATTGACACAAAAGGGTTTTAATTGAAACGCTCGGTTTCGGTCGCTATCAATGACACCAATGTTGACATCGTTAATAGGTTTTGGTATCATTTCTAGAAATAGATTAGATTCATATATTCATTTTAGTGAATAGATTGAAAGTTGGACCATAACTTATAGCCTTTTATGGACCAGGATAAAAAAGTATTATGTACTCTTTTAATTGAAGTGGATTATTAACATTCAATGAAGTTTTACTTTATTTTATACTTAATTTTGTTACATATGAAGTGAAATTCATAATCAAACAACATAAGTGCTTATAACAAGCAACAAGAATGTGAATTCCAATAGACAATCAGATAACATAAGTCCTTATAACAAGCAACAAAAATAGGAAGTCTAATAGACTATCAGACGACAAAAGTGCTTCATCAGACGACATAAGTGCTTCATCAGACGACATATATATGTTGTTGGTTTTCTATTGAGACGACATATAGTCTAATAATTTTTTAAATTTGATAACATCAGACGACATTAAATTGTCATTAGAAAGCTTATTTAACCACAACATGTGAATGTATTTGTCGTTGTAGGTTATGTAGCTTGACCATTAGATGCAGTGTAAGGTTGTATCACACTACATCTATTTCGACAAATCTTTCATTATTTCTTCTTTCACTCGATATTTAAATGTCGTTGGTCTTTCATCTAGACGACACAAAGTTCGAAAACCTTCAGATTTGTCAAATTTCAGACGACATATTATCTGTCATCTGACTTACACTCATCAAACGACAGAGCTTCAGACGACATATGATTTTTCATCAGACGACAGTGCTCAACTGTCGCCTGATGCTGTTTTTGGCATAGTGAAATCTTCTCACAAATTAGAGAAGGGAATAGGGTAGAAGATGCTCTAACTAATCATGGAACATCTCTATCGGAGCAAGTATGGTGGGATGTGCCTTGTCCATTTATCTTGTCCTATTATGAGAGTGATCGTTTAGGTCTTTCACAATTTTGGTTTCGTTAATTCGTTTGTTTTGTTTCTATTAGTATTTGATTTAGAGATTATCTGTATTATATGATTGACATTAACCTAGTTCTCCAGCTTCTTGTACTTTTTTTATTTATCAATAAATTTGTAGACGAACTCGTCCCTCTACGCTTACTCAAAGAAAAAAGAAAAACAGAAAGAAGAGAAAATTATATGCGTAGTACTAGCACTCAAAACAAGTGCAGAAAACAAAAATGATGTTAAACTAACGGCTACATATCAGACAGAATGGGTGCCATTAAATGCGTAGTTGCATAGAATCTGCAAAAACAAACTCCAAGAACACTTTCATAGTTTCGAATAACAAAATCATGTATTTTCATGCATCTATTCCAGAGGAAATTGACACTGGAAAATGCGTACAGATCAAATTAAGACAACAAAATATTAGAATGATACCAAGAAGTGGAAAATTGAGTACCTCAAAGGATGAATCAATGACAAAAGATTAAGATGATATGAAGAAGTGGAAAATTGGATACCTCATAGGACTCATCATCAGATGAAAAGGAGGAATCAATGACGAGGGAAACACACTGGTAATAGAAACTTGTATTTACCACTTGATTAACTTTAGCTTTGTATCCGGATGTAACACAAGACTAGAGAGATCAAAACTTATCGAGCATATCAACATTTTTCATCCGAACATACCTCACAATTGTAATGTGCGGCTCAATCTCCGGCCTATCAAACTCTGACCGGAGGCCTTCCATGACCTTCTTGATCCTAATAGACACATCATCTGGTGGTATTGCCCATACTGAATACGAATGCCAGTCATTGCCTACCATACTGGACGGAAGAGAAGACTCCAAAGGAGACGAGCCGGCCTATGAAAGAGCAGGAAACATGTATGATTTGACCAAAAAACACCAGAAAACATAATGAGAGCCTATTCCCTGCACTAGTCGTGCAGCTGCATTAGGACGCCTTAAGAGCGCGTGTATGCTATGCGACGTTATTTCGAGTGGACCTCGTTTTGAGTCGTTTCTCTTCCTTCTCTACTCTAGTGCTCTTCGTCTCTCTTCCTCTCTCTAATAGCGGCTGCACTCTCATTCTTGTACAATAGTACTATTCATCTCGTTAATGGTTCAGCTTCGTCCAGTGAGCCCATGGTCACTTAATTCGAGACTCATCGCTCAAGCTCCGAAACGGCGTCGTTTCAGCCAAATCTATAACTCTATTAGTTGCTGGGAGGAGCGGAGGACGTTGTCGAGGTCTTCGGGTATCTCTGACGGTTGAGGAGTTCGGGTTTGGGGATCCACGATGGTGAGAAGTGAGGCCATTTGAGATTTGGGTTTGAGGGTGAGGTTTTGCGAGAGGGGAAAGGTAGATTGGGAAGTTCGAATTCATGAGAAGACGATGGGCAGTGATTCTGGAATTTCTCCTCTGAATGTGTTGCAGAAAATAATTGAAGCAGAGGATATCTGGGCTGGGTTTATTTATTTATTTATTTTTTTCTTTTTCTTCCAACGAACTTCTGGGAATGGAAAAGGCAATACACGTGGACAAGAGCATTCAATAATCAAACCACCTGTTCGATTTCCAAATTTGGTTTTATCAAATGAAAAACAGTAGGCTAATAACAAATGTTATTTGATGATAAAACAATATCATCTATTTAAATTTTTTAAGTCGTTGTTCATAAATTTAAAAAAATTACATACTATGTCACTGACAAAAGCCGCTACGCGTTAACCACGATCCATTTGACTCAGTCACTCTCAACTCAAATCCATCTCCCTCACTCTCTCTTTCTCTTTTCTCTGCGAATCCCTCTCTCTCCAGCGAACCCGTCGTCCTCCACAAAATCTGATTTTGTAGTCCTGGTAATTTCTAAATCATTGTACTTCTGGTAATTCCTAAATCTACCGAGATTGATGCCTTTAGCAAAGCAAGCTTAGAGAGAACAAATCTAGATCTAGAAGCACACGACGGAGCTCTCCGCCGTCGTCGACGACGATTTCATCCTTCAACAAATCTTTTACGTCATGGCTTCTCGAATTAACCACGATCCTTCTTTTCTACACCATCCACTCATTCATCGGCCCTAACATCAGAGAGTTCTCGTTGTGGATCTTCAAAGGCAAGCTGTCTCATGAGTCAAAGAAGGTCGTCACAAGCATCCATCATCCTTTCTGCTACATGGCTTGGAATCTTATCCTTGCTTTGATCTACACTGGCCTTTCAAAGGGTCTGGTCAAGTGTAAGTGGGTTAAACTCTACTCAAAGGTATTGGTCTGTTCGTGTTTTGATGATTCTCTCCTTGTTTGTTTGTTTACTAGTGTTTGTCTGATTATTCTACCTTTGGATCTCTAAATCTATGAGTTAATAATTTGGATATCATAAATGAACTCAAATAAGGGCTGACCTTCTCAAGGAATGTGAGGAAAGAGCTGCTACACACTTGAATTCATGGGTTTTATTGTATTCTGGATATGTCAATTATTTCTCATGAATCTTTAATTGATTAGATTGCAAATGCATGTTTGTTTGGGATGTTTAATTTGTGTTATGTTATTTAGTTATGCACCCAAGGTGTTTGAGGAAATGTCTGTGAATGAGTTTTGGTGTTTTTTCTCGGTGAGAGCGTAGTGGACCTTGATGTGCTAGCGAGGGCTGGTTATGCTTTTGAGCAAAGAATGTGAGGAAAGAGATGCTACACGCTACAAAGAGATGAGCATTAAAGATGAAACCTTAAGAAATATGTAATTCTGCCCAGATTTTTAGTCAAATTCGACAGCAAATTGCGAGCAGCTCAAAGCGATCCAAGAAACTTGCCTTATATCAAAAGAAAGCTAGAAGAGTCTAGTTTCCAGAACATTTTGCGGATCATTGATAGCTATTTTGTAGAGGAAGTTATAGCCGTTTGAAGGAGGGAAGGTCATTATGTAGAAAACTGGAAAATGAAGGAGAAAAGTCTACCAAGCAAGTGTTTAAGGACTTAAAGTGTTTAAGGAGATGCAGAGAGTTGGCGGTTTTGTTGAACAACTAAATAAAAGATTATTTGTGTGGAACATATCTCTATTTATTAAGCTTGATGTTTCTGTTTTTGGGTTCTTCATTTTCAACACCCAAACAACTTCATAATGTTTTATACTTATGCAGATTGCATTGAGGGAAGGTAGTGATAAAGTCATACTGAAATCAATGTTAAGTGGACTAAAGCATGGTGACAACAATGGTTCCCTTTACCTTTCTGCTCTATTTTGTAATGAATTTTGGATTAAACGATGAATGAGGAAAGCCAGAGTTCTAAGAGTTGTGTTAGCACTAAATTGTTTTCCTAGGTATTCTTAATTTGATGATTTCCAATTATTACAGATTGTTTTGCTTTGCCATATTCTGTGTTCTGTGTGAGAAAAAAAAAAGTGTAGCTTGTTATGTAGAATGTATGAAACTACACAGGTAACTATCAGTCTATAGTTATATGGATAGTTATATGGATAGTTACATGCATAGTTAGATAGATAGTTACATGCATAGTTAGATAGATAGTTAGATAGATAGTTACATGCATAGTTAGATAGATAGTTACATACATAGTTAGATAGATAGTTATATGGATAGTTACATTGATAGTTAGATAAGTAGCTTAGTGTAGGTACACAAGTCATTTACATAATAATAATTGCAACGTGTCGCTGCACCGCAACGGCAACGTTCGGCTGCGTATTAGAACAGAAATATATTAAAATCCATGTAACTAGCAATAGAGCATCTCCAGCAGTATTGCTAAATCAATTTTTTTTTGAAATTTGTCAATTTTAGGATGAATAAGAGCTCCAGCAGAATACCTAAAATATTGTTAAATCCTAACATTGCTAAACTAAATTGACAAATTTATCAACCTAGACAAGAATTGCTAAAGAGAAACTTATGTTTTTCCTCTATTTTTTATCCACATGTAAGTTTATGATTCGTTAAAAATATTACTTAACTTACACTTAACAATTACTGCTGGAGCACAATTGCTATTTCAATTGTTAAATATCCTAACTATTGTTAAATTTAGCAACAAATTAACCTATACTACTGGAGATGCTCTAACTACTCAGGTAACTAGCAATCTGTAGTTACATGGATAGTTACATGGATAGTTACATTGATAGTTACATGGATAATTACATGTATACATCGATGGATAGTTACATGCATACATAGATAGATAGTTACATAGATAATTACATGCATAGTTACATGGATGATTACATTGATAATTACTTAGGCAGGTTAATGTCGTTACACAAGTGTAGCATGTATGTAACTACCCATGTAACTTACATGCATAGTTACATAGATGGATATTTACATGGATAGTCACATGGATAGTTACATGCATACATAGATGGAGAGTTACATGCATAGTTACATGGACAGTTACATGAATAGTTACATGGATAGTTACATACATAGTTACATGTATAGTTACATGCATAGTTACATGGATAGTTACATTGATAGTTACTTAGGTAGGTTAATGTCATTACACAAGTGTAGCATGTATGTAACTATCCATGTAACTATCAAACTGTAGTTACATAGATAGTTACATGCATAGTTACATAGATGAATAGTTACATGCATAATTACATTGATAGTTCCATGGATAGTTACATGCATACATAGATGGATAGTTCATAGTTACATAGATAGTTACATGCATAGTTACATAGATTGATAGTTACATGGATAGTTACATTGATAGTTACTTAGGCAGGTTAATGTCGTTACAAAAGTGTAGCATGCATGTAACTACCCATGTAACTATTAAACTGTAGTTACATGGATAGTTACATGCATAGTTACATAGATGGATAGTTGCATGCATAGTTTCATGGATAGTTACATAGATGCATAGTTATATGGATAGTTACATAGATGGATAGTTACATGGATAGTTACACGGATAGTTACATGCATAGTTACATAGATGGATAGTAACATGCATAGTTACATGGATAGTTACATGGATAGTTACATAGATGAATAATTACATGCATAGTTACATTGATAATTACATGGATAGTTACATACATAGTTACATAGATGAATAATTACATGCATAGTTACATTGATAATTACATAGATAGTTACATGCATAGTTACATAGATGGATAGTTGCATGCATAGTTACATGCATAGTTTTACATGCATAGCTATATGGATAGTTACATAGATGGATAGTTACATAGATGAATAATTACATGCATAGTTACATTGATAATTACATGGATAGTTACATACATAGTTACATAGATGAATAATTACGTGCATAGTTACATTGATAATTACATAGATAGTTACATGCATAGTTACATAGATGGATAGTTGCATGCATAGTTACATGCATAGTTTTACATGCATAGCTATATGGATAGTTACATAGATGGATAGTTACATGCATAGTTACATGGATAGTTACATATATTAAGAGTGTAATCTGGAAAACGTAATAAAGAAATAAGAGTGTAATCTGGCTATGTAACTACGATGTTATTACTCAATTAAGAGTGTAATATGGAAAACGTAATAAAGAAATACGACATTTTCACCTTCATTCATATGATTTCAATTGATACTTAATACAATAACAATAGTTTACAAACCAAAAAAGAAAGTACATCCTAGACTAAAGAGATGCTGACCCCACTTTCTCTGCTTAAGTATCAAAACAACCCAGAGCAGCATCCTATTTGATTTAAGCTCCTTCTTGCTGATTTTGTCAAACCTCTCTGTTTAAGTAAAGCTGCAACAACATGGCTGACAAGTACAATGAGATTTGTGAATCAGTTATAGCATCATGATGACAAGTTGCTGAAGAAGTTCCATATGTGTGCTTAACTACATAAGCTTCATTGTCAAAGCCTTCAGGTTCTTATGGAGTGAACCCAGCTTTATGGAATGAACCCAGTTCAAAATACCATAAAAATCAAATCCTTTTGTTCTTTAGTTTAATGGGGTGAACCCAGCTTCATAATGCCATCAGAACCCAGTTCAGAATACCATAAAAATCAAATCCTTCTGTTCTTCAGTTTAATGGGGTGAACCCAGCTTCATAATGCCATCGAAATCAAAGTAAAGCTGGAAACCATCAAAAAATGAAACTGATCAGCAAGCTTACAAATGCATTGATCATTATTATCACTAAGCAAGATTATAGAGATATTATTCTTCTATAAGCAAGAATTACAAATGCAAATTACTTAAAGCATTAAGAAACTCACAACTCTCTATCTAGAAAGAAAAACAGTACCTTGGAGAACTTTTTATCACAATCACAATCAAGTCTAAGAGGAGCATTCTGTATGGTCATGAAGAGAACCTAAGAGAACAAACAAAGAGTTAGGCATGCCAAGATTTTCAATGAAGAACTACCTTACATTTATTTACATTTTAGTTAAACCTTTTCCAATAGAAGTACATTCATGGGAGGATATTTTGAAAATGGTGCATGACCATGTGCCAACTCCAATGTTGTTATACCAAATGACCAAATGTCGGCCTTGTTCCAAAAAAAAAAAAAAACCTAAGCATAGAACTTCCCCTTATTTATCATACAAAACAAATAAAAATCAATCTTGCTCTACATGGTAATGAAGATAACTTATCAAACAGATGAGACAGTGAATGCTTGCAAACAAAAAAAGTAATAAGACTCTATGATGCATTGATTTACACATATATACACTATAGGCTAGTAACCTACAAGCCTATAACCACATCTGACAGAGGTGAAATCCATTTCTTAGAACTTGTTTTAGTTACCACATGAAATATAAACTCATTTGGAATTGTATCCACTTCTTGGTTGCAGTACCTCTGGTGCCATCCTGGAACGCAAAAACGTCTTAAATCTCATATATACACAGATAAGAGAGCAATTAGCATAATATGTGGCAACAAATAGGAATTAAGTAAAACTTTGGTGACTTTATACTTACCAGCAAGGTGTTCCTGCAAAAGTATTTCTTGACCTTTGTCTATCACTTGCATCAAACATACATGCTGAAACACCAAAGTCCGCAAGCTTCACCATCCCATTAGTATCGAGTAATATTTTTCCAGCCTGCATCAAAAACAAAAAAACAAACAATTACATTAGAATCAATTTGAAAACAAAAAAGGTACAAAAGTTATATTTAGAAGTGAATTACAGACCTTAACATCTCGATGAATATGACCTTGTTTGTGAAGGTAAACCAAAGCCTTAAGTGTTCCCTTTAAAATGAAACCAATTGAAGCCTCCTCAAACTCATCCGGATACGCAATTTTCATGAGATGCAGACAAGAACCCTCCGCCATAAACGACATGATCACCAACAAAACTGAGAAAGAATTAAGAGAAGTTTGGCACTGCCAACCATAGGTGCCTTGGGATAATCATGTTTATGTTGTCTCAATTGCAAGTCTAATACTCTACATAGAAACCCAACGAAATTGAGAAAGAATTAATAGAAGTTTGACACTGCCAACCATAGATGCCTTAGGTATAATCATGTTTGTGTTGTCTCAAGCTGCAATTGTGACCAACTCAAACAATTATACCATAAACTCGTCAAAAAATTTGGGGAAAATCTAAAAAAAACTCTAAAATCTAGAGGAAAATGGTGAGTGAGTACGTACCTTCTTTGGATCTCTGAGTCGGGTCCATGTTCTTAAACTCCTTATGGATTCAAGACTAGAGTGCGCCTTCACCGGATCTATCGTCAACCTCCAGTCCATTTTTATCGGACCATAGTCTTCATTTTAGCATCGGAACGTTACTGATTTCGACCAATTCTTCGACAACAACCGTATCTGATTCTTCGACAACTCCGAGCCCGATCCCGTCCTTCTTCTTTGCCGCCAACAACTTGGCCAGGATGAAGACTATGGTCCTCACGTTTGGTCTAGATGCAGGAGAGAGAGAGAGAGAGACGACGACGAAACTAGAATGATAAAAAAACATGTGATATTAGAGAGAAGGGTATAATGGTCATGTGAAAAGTGTGAAAATACACCTTTTTATCATTTAAGATCTTATGAGGTGACCATTTTATCATGTAACATGTTTTAATAGTGACCTTTTTATCAAGTGGAGCATTTGAAGACTATTTTATCATTTGTACCTTTAAATGGTAGTTTAGTGTTATATGTCCAAAAAAGTATTAATAATACAATTATTTTCCTAGAGAATGTGTAACTAAAAGAAAAAAAATTACTAAAGTGTTAAAGGAATTTACATTCTTATCCTTGATGATGTGTCTTGACCGAATCTTCTCCTTATTAGACTAGAATATGTCTTAGATATATATCCCTGATTTACAGGGATTTTCTATGTAATGCTTATATAAAGGCCAATCTATCAATGAATGCGTAGACCTTTTTCTCTCGTATTCTCATACTCTACAATACGTTATCAGACTTGGTGCCCTAACCAAGAGATAATAGGCCAACCATCCCGAAAAACCCTAAAACCTTCGAAAACCCAATTTTTATCCCGAAACCCTAATTTACCCGTTTCGTTTATCCCGATTTCCGGCCGAATTTTCTTCTATCCATGGCCGGAATCACATATCCACAGAAAACCCTTGACGTCCCAGTTCCAACCCCACTAGTCTCACCCCGAGAACCGGCCGGAAAGTACCTGAACCGGCCACCGAAAGTTTCTAGACTGCCGTCGCCTCCGACCACCGGTTCACCGCCTTCCCATGCTCCGATTGATCTTATTTTCAAACAGAAGCTTTCTCTTCCAGTGATGCTCCTCTTATCCAAATTTCAGCTCTAAACTCGAAGCAGTAGTAGGTGAAAAGTTGTTTCTCCTCTCAGCTGCCTCTAGAAACCAAAAGATTTCAAGATTGCCCATCTTCCAAGGAAAGCCAGAAAGGTTCCCAACCCTTGGTCGAAGCCCGCAATTGATTCAAACTCATCAGAGGTAAATTTTTTTAATTAAGGTTACTGCTTTTCAAATTTCAATTCATAGTTCGGGCTTAATAGCCTTTCGATCTATCCCCTCTCTATGACGGGATTGGGTTTTGGGGGGAATAAGGTTTGAGATTTTTGTTAGGGCTCCCATCCTCTAATACACTTTGTGACTGCGACATACGTGTCACCATATATTTGCGACTGTGATTACGTGTCGCTGCGACAGCTGTGAGCGTCGCCTACAAGGGAAGAATCGATTGTGACTGCGATTACGCGTCACCTACTTTTATTTGCATCGATTTTATGACCACATCTTTGGTTTATTGACTAATTCTAATCCCCTTATCTTTTGTAGATGAGTGAGCCATCCAGGCCCGAGTTCGAGATCCTCGATAACCGAGGTAAGGAATATCACCGATGGATGTCCGATGTGACGAATACGTTCATTGGCAAGCGGTTGACAACCACCATCTTTCTGCCGCCGAATGGCCCTCTAACAAGTGATGAGGCCAAGGCACAAGCCCTCATGTTTCTGAGGCGCCGCATTCATCCAACTCTGAAGAAACAATACCTGAAAAGGGAAGACCCCAAAGATCTATGGGATGTCTTGAAGCAACGCTTCAACAACGTACATGATGTACTCATTCTAGAGTTGACTGCTCGTTGGGAATCCATTAGACTAATGGACTTTGCTAAAGTTGAGGATTACAACCAAGCTATGTTGGACCTCCAAGCAAAACTAAGCTTTTGTGGTGTTGACAAGACTGACAAAGATATGATTGAGAAGACTTTGTACACTTTTCCCACATCGATGAGCTTACTTAGCCATCAATATCGCCTTGAGTATGAGCAGAACCGCGTTACGTCGTTCAGTGACCTCATATGCGTGCTAGCAAAGAAAGAGCGACACTAGGAGATTATCCTCAATAATAATGCAAGGCCGGTTGGGACTAAGGAAAAGAGGAAACAGAAAACCTGCACCATATGAACGTGACCAGAATCAGCCACGTGGTCACGGTAATGGCAATAATCGGCATGGAAACAACCGCAGCAACACTTGGAGGCGTGATGACGGAAATTCCACCCCTCCTAGGAACAATAACCACGGCCGTGGCTGCCAAGGTGAGAAATCCGGCCAAGGCCAAAATCCTCCCTCTAACTCAAACCAAAAGAGGCGATCTCCATGCTATATTTGCGGATCTACTGCTCACTTGCATCATGATTGCCGTGCTAGCAAAGAAGCTATTGATACCTACAGAAGACACAAACAGTACTTGGCTCAAGTAACTTTACTGGGGAGATAACATTGGTGTTAAGCCTTCCACCAATCTCACCATAGCAGATTTCGAAGCTAAGAAGCAAGCTGGTCCTGCGCACATGGATGCTACGGATTTTGATTAAACTTTTTGATTAGATTTTTTTTCTCTACTATTTTCTGTTTTGGCACTTGTTTAGTCACAGTTATTTTCGACTTTTCAGTCAGTTTTTATGGAATTAGACATCCTTTGATGTATTTTTAAGTTGGCATTAATAAAATCTCCCCTTTACATTTCACAATGTTCAGTTAATTGAGAATTTATTTCCTTATGAATGGTTCAAATTGCACAAAGCTATAAGCTTCATTACATGGTAAATATACTAAATCCACATGTTTTTGTGGTCTTACAATTGGTTATGGCATAAAGAATGGCAAAGCATATGCAAAAATTACGACAAAACGACGAAAAAAAAAAACACTAAGGCAGCAAACTGCCGTGTTTTGGCACTGTCATAGCGCCCCTAAGGCTCCCTTGAGCGTCTCTGCCGTGCGCTGGGCGGTTGCCTGAGCCCCTAGAGGGCCTCTATCGTAGCCTACCATGCGTTGATGCTGGCAGAGCACCCTTAAGGTGCCCCTGCCGAAATCTGCCGCGCACAAGTACCGGCCGTGCGCCCCTAGCGAGCCCCTGCAGAGCCCATGCCGGCAGCAGGCCCCTGCCATGCTCTGGTTGCACCCCTACATGTTGCTTGGTGCTGCTGTGCGTTGCTGAGCCCTGGCTGTGCCCCGGCCGCGCCCCTGCCTGCCGCCTTGCACTCCCGCTCCCCTGCGCGTGCCCCGCGCGCTGCCGAGCCCATGTGAGCCCCTAGCGGGCTTCTGCCTTCTGCCAGCGTTGTAAGCGCACTTCCAGCGCCTTCTTGGTGCTACTGCCGAGCCTCTTGGCCGGCCAAATTGCTGTAACTTCATGGAATTAATTTTCATGCCGTGTAATTGCACTCATTCGGGATTCCAACTTGGTTCAATTCCCGATTAACCCCTCTATGTTTCATTAGAGTGTTCGCCTTGTCTTGATCCAAGACTAATTATTTTCACACATTTATGTAGATGTTTCGTGACGAAATTGAGTGTCTAGTTGACAGTGGGACTACCCACACTATTTTACGGAATAGGCTATTATTTACGGACTTTGTGCCTCACAAATTCTTAGTAACAACCATGATTGGTTCCTCGCCTATAATTCAAGGCAGAGGCAATGCGCAGTTCTTGTTGCCAAATGACACAATGATACATGTCACTGACGCGCTTTACGCGCCTAAGGTTAATCGAACCTTGCTATCATTTAGGGACATTCGTGCCAACAGATTTCACCTGAAAACGTTCAATGAGAATGGACAAGAGTTTTTGTTTATCACCTCTAATGACTGCGGCCGTAAACGCATCTTAGAGAAGCTCATGAGTCAAACTAGCGGTTTGTATCTTACAACCATCAGGATCATCAAATCCTATACAGTTTCTCGCAACTTTTGCGACTCTGACTCATACAAGCTTTGGCATGATCATTTGGGACATCCTAGAAGTGACATGATGATCCGAATTCTCAAGAATTCACATGGACATCCATTTTTTTGAGCACTGAAGCGTGTTGGAGCTCCTCCTTCCACCAAAATAGGTGATGCGGCCGTGCATGATGCACCTACCATAGGCTCGGTCTCCAAGGCCATTGCCGAGACTCCAAATGCCTCTATGGCTATCTCTAATGCTCATCGCTCATTTTGCAAAGCTTGTTCACTAGCCAAATTGAATGCAAGAACATCTTTTGCTAGTGATTCTAAACAAAACATTCCATTCCTACAAAGAATCTAAGGTGATATTTGTGGACCTATCAAACCAGAGTGCGGACCATTTCGATATTTTATGGTTCTGGTTGATGCATCAACGCGTTTGTCACACGTTGCTTTGCTATCCACAAGAAACGCTACATTTGCTAAACTCCTAGCTCAAATTATTAAGCTCCGGGCTCACCACTCTAATCATCCAATCAAGTCTATTCGATTGGACAATGCTCGAGAGTTTACGTCTAAGTCTTTTGACGAGTATTGCATGTCTATTAGGATTGAAGTAGAATATCTCGTACCCCATGTGCATTCACAAAACGGTCTTGCAGAAGCTACAATTAAGCGCTTACAATTGATGCACGAGCCTTGGTGATGCGCACCAACTTGCCTGTTTCTGGTTGGGGTTATGCAATTTTGCATGCAGCTGCACTTATTCGTTTTAGACCCACTACAACCCAACCATTTAGTGTGTACCAATTGATAACTAGATATGAGCCTGATATTTCACACTTACTCATATTTGGTTGCACGGTTTATGTGCCTATTACACCTCCACTGCGTACTAAGATGGGTCCTCAAAGACGATTAGGTATTTATGTTGGTTATCAACATCCTACGATTGTCCGCTATTTAGAACCTTTGACAGGAGATCTTTTTACTGCAAGATTTGCAGATTGTCGCTTTGATGAGACATTCTTCTCGCTGTTAGGGGGAGACATGGCCGTTTTCGTTCCAATTGAACGTCGAGAATTAACATGGTCTGACCCCACTATGTCTCATTATGATCCCCAAACTTCTGACAGTGATTTAGAAGTTCAACGTATTCTCGATCTTGGAAGAGTTGCAGATTCGATATCTAGGCCATATACATCATCAGACGACACTTTTCAGACGACATATTTTGGACGATTTTGAGTTTGTGTCGTCTGATTAATTTTTCGACCCTTCAGACGACATTTGTGAAGTATAAGTCGTATGAGTGCCATATACTTCAAGAGGCTAGTTCATTTTTTCTAGGTTTGTAAAAATCATATGACATATAGGTGTGGTGTGAACAAACCCAGAAATTCTCATTTTTAGTTGAAAATTAAGACCTCATATATATGTTGTGTGAGAAAGGCTGTTCAAATCTAGTTTTCAGCTCTTTTAATGTACTTCTGGAGACGACAAATATATGTCGTCTGAAAATTGAGACCTCATATATATGTTGTGTGAGGAAGGCTGTCCAAATCGGGTTTTTAGCTCTTTTAATGTACTTCTGGAGACGACAAATATATGTTGTCTGAAAGAAACTGAAATTTTCAATTCGAACTTATAAATTCTCACTTTTTCTGAAAATTGAGACATCATATATATGTTGTTTGAGGAAGGCTGTCCAAATCCGGTTTCAGCTAGCTCTTTTAATGTACTTCTAGAGACGACGACAAATATATGTCGTCTAAAAGAAACTGAAATTTTCAATTCGAACTTAGAAATTCTCACTTTTTGCTGAAAATTGAGACCTCATATATATGTTGTCTGAGGAAGGCTGTCCAAATCTGGTTTTCAGCTCTTTTAATGTACTCTGGAGACGACAATTATATATTGTCTGAAAGAAACTGAAATTTTCAATTCAAACTTCCCTGTGCAAAGTTTTACTTATGAGACGACATATTTATGTCGTCCAAAAAGAACTTTAATTTCAATTGTGCGCGGAAGCAGTTTTCCCAATCTTAGCGAATTCGAAATTTTCCCGCTCTTAACGAATTATGGCGCCACTTCTTTGTGTGAATCAGACGACATAAATATGTGGTAGTAAGAGGTTCGAAATTGGTCAACAAACGATATGTCTATTATCCATACATAAACGCTCTTATCTCCTCCGGCCGAACTTATTTTTTTGATTCGTGAATGCTAGAACTCTCATTGAGTACCCACGAAACTAATGTATGAGAAAATTTAGACACATTTATAAGCCGATTATATAGGTCCCCATAGAAAAATTTAAACGTAAATAAAGTTGACTCGTACGATCGAGACCCAAACTTTATCGAAAATTGGTAAGTTTTCTACCGTATCCATATTTTACTTATGTGATCACATCGTACGGTCAAATTTTGCAAATTAGATTTTGTTCATACAGTTGGCTTATAAAGATACATGTTTAGGTATAATGTAGTAAACGTCTTATAACACATTAGTAGACACGTCATGATTGAAATGATTAAAACTAAAAAAATTCAAGTTTGAGTAATGGATATTATCATGATAGCGAAACCTAGCCATGGTACAAAATTTAGACATTTTCAATAATGTTCGGGTCTCGGTCGATGCGGTCAACGTTAGTTCGATCATTCTTCAACAAAATCAGACTACATATACATGTTGTCTGATTAATACTTGAAAAACTCAACACAATTATCAAAATAGAAACGCTCTTATCTACTCCGCCCAAAACTTATATATTCAATTCATCAAAACTCAAACTCTCCTTTAGTATTGGTGAAACTAATCCATGTGAAAATTCGGTCACTTTTACAAATCGATGGTATAGTTCCCTATAAGGAAGTGTAGGGAAGTTTGTGCATAAATAAAGTTGACCCATGCGATCGAGACCCAAACGTTATCGAAAATAGGTAAATTTTCTACCATATCCATATTTAACGATTGTGATCACATCGTACGGTCAAATTTTACAAGTTTTATTTATTTCATATAGTTTTTTTTTATAAAGATGTACATATAGATATAACCTAGTAAACATGTATACGTTGTAGCACATTAGTATGCACATTGTGATTCAAATGACTAAAATTCAAAAAATTAAAGTTTGAATATTGGATATGATCACGATAGTGAAACATGGCTTTGTTACAAAATTTAGACATTTTTGATAGATTTCTGGTCTCGTCGACGCGGTAAACGTTAAATCGATCGTTTCTTAATAAACTTAGACTACATATACATGTTGTCTGAAGATAAACTTAATAAACGTCATAAATTTTTTTACCCAGTTTCAAATTTTTCACTTAACCCCGCCTTATTTTTCATCAAAAATCAAATTTTCCCTTTCCTAATTTTAAGTCTTCAACTTTTAAAAGTTTTCAAGCTTGATCAAAACTTTTGACCAAAAAAAAAACTTCACCAAAACTTAAAACCTAGCAGCCTTCTCTTCCTCATCACAACTTAACTTTTTCTTCTTATTCTTCACTCGGCCGCACAACTCTCTTCTTCTTCTACTTCTTCTTCACTAGCAGCCTTCTCTCTCCTCTCTCCAAAACCAGAAACTCTCACTCATACCTCCACCTCCTTCACCTTCGCCGCCTCCACCTTCGCCGCCTCCACCTCCTTCCCTATCACCAACCCTCAACGTCGTCGTTTCCGATCAGATGGTGTACTGACTCTCTCATCCAAGCAACACATTCCCCCGTAAACCACCCTCATTGGCTGTGACAAACGCCCCCATGACCAACCCGACATTTCGTCTCGGTTACCAAATCCTCAGTCTTGAACACAGTTCGAGGAGAATGGCCACCATTGCTGTTGCTAGCTTCACTGGTCTCACCAGAACTCAAGGACTTTCTGGGCATTTCCCAAATCTCTCCTACCCTTTCTCCTCCCTCAAATACACCCAATTCAGAGCCACCTTATCTGCCTCCATGGCCACCCCAATCCAAGTCTCCGCTTCTTTCTCCTCATCATCATGCATCATCTACAATCGGTAAAGTTCCAATCTTTTTCACTCCCTTTGTGATTTTTTTAACTAAAGTTCACATTTTTACTGCGCAATGTTTGATTGGTTGGGTTGGTGAAAGTGCAGATGAAAAGAAAGGTGCAGGCTTTGCTGGGATTGTGGGAGCTAATGACCTGTTGATTGTTGGGCCTGGAGTACTTGGGCGGTTAGTTGCAGAGAAATGGCGGGAGGTAGTTGTCTTTCTTCTCTACATTTTTGATTGATGTTGGTAATAAAGTATTAATCTTTAGTTCAGTTTTGTAGTGGTTTAAGTGATTATGAGTTTACAGGAGCATCCAGGTTGTGAAGTATATGGGCAAACGGTGACTGTTGATCACCATGAGGAGTTGATCAAGGCGGGGATTAATCCATGTTTGAAGGGGACTAAAACGGACCTTAAGTGTCCTAATGTCATTTTCTGTGCTCCACCATCTAGAACCTCGGATTATCCCGGTGATGTTCGGTGAGTGTTTGCATCATTTTTCAGTTAATTGAGTTGGATATATGCTTGGAAGTGATAATTGGTAATCGGGGCTTATTTGTTTATCATTTGGACTATGTATGGTAGGATAACTTGGGATGGTTGTGTGTGTGGTCATTTTTTTTTTTTTTTTTTGAATAAGCAGAGTGGCTGCATTGAAATGGAATGGTGAAGGTTCTTTCTTGTTTACATCAAGCTCTGCACCGTATGATTGCAATGACAACAGTCCTTGTGATGAGGTAGGCACATATTTCTGCCGGTACCTACTATTTTCTCTTTATAATGACTTAGAGTGTCTTCCTTGTGCACAATTCCTTTGGGTTTTATCTTTTAAATTTATGCCACCAAGTTGCCTTAGTGATATGGAATCAGTTATCTGCCTTCAGTTGAGAAATTTGTCCATGCTATTTCTTTGCAGGACACTCCAGTAGTGCCAATAGGAAGGAGCCCCAAGACCGATGTCCTTCTTCATGCAGAAAAAGTAGTGTTAGAGTTTGGTGGCGTTGTTCTTAGATTGGCAATAGGCACCACAGACAATGCACAAAAGAATGGAATTGTTGAATCAAGGTTGGGTATGTAGTCATAGATTAATTAAATGTCTGTCATGGAGCAACAATATAAGTCATTTTGGTTTTAAGTACTTGCTTTGTTTTCAGTCATTTTTGGAATAATATAGATGATAAAAGTTGCTTCCTCATGAGCTTATGTTTCTTTTGTTGTATGCCCTGTTTTAATTTGTTCAATTTAACAACTCATTTGCTATGACCTGTTATGCCCACAGTTCAATTTGATGATTTTCTGATTGTATACTACCGAATTATCAGGAAGAGGATCCATGTGTGTGTGGAGCATGCACCAAATGAACTAATCTCTCATTCTTTTTGTTGTTGATTTGGTCAATATGTAGGTATAAGTGTTTGCAGAAGATTCCGAGGTCATTTTACGACTTGAAGCCCCGTTGAGAGGAATGACATCAATGTTGACATCGTTAATAGGTTTCGGTATATCATTTCTAGAAATAGATTAGGTCCATATATTCATTTTAGTGAATAGATATTAGATTGAAAGTTGGACCATAACTTATAGCCTTTTATGGATTAGGATAAAAAAGTATTATGTACTTTTTTAATTGAAGTGGATTATCAACATCAATAAAGTTTTACTTTCTTTTATTCTTAATTTTGTTACATATGAAGTTCAATTTATAGTCAAACAACATAAGTGTTTATAAAAAGCAACAAGAATGTGAATTCCAACAGACAATCGGACAACATAAGTCTTTATAACAAGCAACAAAAATATGAAGTCTAATAGACTATCAGACGACATAATTGCTTCATCAGACGACATATATATGTTGTTGGTTTTCTATTGAGACATCATTAATTTCTTCCTTATTCTGGCTTCAGTCGATATTTATATGTTGTATGTAATCCATTAACACGACATATTTTTCTGAAACCTTTCAGATTCAGCTTCTTCCAGACGACATAAGATTCAGACGACGGTGGAAAACTGTCGTCTGAGGTCAATCACACGACACAGCCTCAGACGACATAAAAAAAACTGTCAGACGACAGACCTGGACTGTCGTCTGATGAATATTTTGGCATAGTGATGCCTGACTCTTTTACTGATATCGCGAAACTCTTTTATCGATATCGCGAAAGTGACAAGATCAATTATACTTGCTGCAAATGTTCTTGCAAGGTTAGATGTCCTAAGTAAAGGGACATTACCAGCTGCACCCGGGCTCGGCAACGCTGTCATTGACGCGCCAAATTTCCATGGTGGAGGTGTGGCCGCGGCCTCTGCTCCCACCAGGAAGAGGAGGAGACCTGTTGGTTCAACAGATATTGTGCCTAGAAAATGGCGTGATAGTAAGGCACTAAATGATCCACTCATCATCAACACTGTGAATCCTTCACATGAGATTGTCTCTGACTATAGTTATGTCCAAGAATCAATGTTAGCGTATCTGGGGGACGCCTCAGATTCAATGTTGATGTTGGAGAACAAAGAAATCTCACTAAAGTATACCGATGCGCACGGTATGATGGAAAGAACTTCCACGACTATTGATGATGTTTTTGCTTATTCCGTCGCTCAAGATATTACGACGATGAGATTGAACCGCATTCCGTTGCAGAATGCCAACGTTGAGCAGATTGGCCGAAATGGGAGGATGCAATCCAGGCTGAACTAGACTCTCTAGCAAAAAGGCAAGTTTTCTTTCCGGTAGTGTCATGTCCACCGAATGTTAAGCTTGTTGGACATAAATAGGTCTTTGTTTGAAAGCGAAACGAGAAACATGAAGTCATGCGCTATAAAGCGCGACTCGTGGCGCAAGGATTTTCTCAACGCCCTGGAATTGACTATGAGGAGATATATTCTCCCGTTATGGACGTCATTACCTTTCGCTACGTAGTCAGTTTAGTAGTGTCCGAAAAACTGAGCATGCAGCTTATGGATGTGGTTACTACATATCTCTATGGGGATCTTGACTCAGAGATATATATGAAAGTGCCTGATGAACTTTCACTACCCAAGTCAAGTGACTCTAAGCCACAGAGTGCCTTTGCAATTAAATTACGGCGTTCACTATATGGATTGAAACAATCCGGACGAATATGGTATAATTGTCTAAGTGACTACTTGATTGAGAAGAGATATAAAAATGACAATATTTGCCCATGCATGTTCACTAAAAGAACAAGTACCGGATTTGCTATAGTAGCCATCTATGTTGATGACATGAACATCATCGGTAATTTTAAAGAAATTGATGAGACCGTGACCTACTTGAAATTCGAGTTTGAGATGAAAGATCTTGGGAAAACTCGATTTTGCCGAGGTCTAGAGCTAGAGCATCGAGAGACTAGAATATTAATTCATTAGTCAGCTTATGTCCAAAAGATGCTCAGGCGATTTAATATGGACAAAGCTCACCCTCTTGGTACTCCTATGGTCATGCGAAGTCTGGATATCGAAAAGGACCCATTTTGTCCTAAAGAGGACGATGAGGAAGTCCTTGGAGCGGATATTCCGTGTCTAAGCGCTATCGGAGCTCTATTATACTTGGTTCAATGCACAAGACCAGTCATTGCATTCTCAGTAAACTTGTTAGCTAGGTTTAGCTCTGCGCCTACACAACGTCATTGGACCAGTATTAAACACATCTTCAGGTACTTGAAGGATTCAATTGATTTGGGCTTGTTTTTCCCTTACAAAACTGAAGTGGAAGACATGAATGTCGATGTCCCTATTGATAGCAACATTGCCAGCACATTGGCTAAGCCTCTAAGGGCCCCTGCCGTGCCCAGCAATGCCTCGGTAGCATTAGGCAGTGCACAATGCTCCCCCAGCACGCCCCTGCCGCAATTTGCCTCGGCCGGCAACTCATAGCGCACCCCTAGCGCGTTCCTGCCGCGCCCTGTCGAGCTTGCCACGCTTCAGCATGCCCCTGAGCGCCCCTGCCGATGTTGTAGCGCAGTAGCCACGCCCCTGCGCGTCCTCAAGGGCTTCCAATGCCGCAACCGAGCAGATTTTGTTCCCTAACCAAAATCAAGCTTCCGAAGCTCCTTCTAGCTTAAAATTGATGCAATGCGGTATTGTCCCCTATTCTGAAACACCGAATAATGGGTTAGTCAGATTTGCTGATGCTGGGTATCTCTTTAACCCACACAAAAGACGTTCCCAAACTGGTTATGTGTTCACCATTAGGACTGCGACAATTTCTTGGAGATCTACCAAGCAAACCCTTGTTGCTACTTCCTCAAATCATTCAGAGATTATTGCTCTACATGAAGCAGTCAAAGAATGTGTTTGGCTTCGCTTTGTGGTAGCTCATATTCGAGAGTCTAGTGGGTTGACATCTACCACTAATGCACCAACTTGTATCTATGAAAACAATGCGGCATGCATTGAACAAATGAAGTTGGGATTTGTAGTCGGTTGTACATAAAACAACCTCCCAATTCCGTAAACCAGCAGGCATTCCACCACGACCGAGGTGGCCCTAAGGTTCCCGCCCATAAGAAGGATGGGTCGGGCCCAACCTCGGTGGTAACGCTGGGCTTGGAATGACTACATAAGGCATAGGGGAGGTTTATACTTGAAGCAGCAACAAAGGTAAATGTCCCACATCGATTTCCAAGAAAAGTGAACCCACACTGGGCCATAAATATGGCCCAGCCATCAGTTTGTCAGGTATCATTAACTACCCTAGTAATTACACTCAACCAACAAATACTGACTTAATCATCGGAGGAGGAAAGATTGGAAGACAGGTCAACGGGAGGAAAGCTAGTCACTCAGCAGGCACGCTTTCAACTTCTGCAAACCTATCTAGGATTGTACAGAAACATTTGGCGCCGTCTGTGGGAATCTTTACTAAAAGCCAACGTGACTCGATGGCTGGGTTAAGAGAGCAACAAGAGCAGGATGTAGGACGGGAAGAGCAAGGGGCATGGATATTCGAAAGGACCCCGGAAACAGTAGGGGGGAGTTCACGAATCATGGGAATAAATGTCTGGGAGGAAATGCCGTATGGAGTGGCGCGAGACCTCAATCCCCAAGAGGTAGCTGAGATGTTGGAAGGGATGACGGCCCAAATTACTCGACTGGAGCAACAAAGAGTCTAGGACTAGGAAGAAGCCTCTGAGAGGAAGAGCATGTTGGAAAGGGATAACGCCATGCTCATGAGCGCGCTAGCCCGAGGGATTGAGCACGTGGAAGCGCTAGATTGAGCGGCCGCGTTGGATCGGGCGGCCACGCCACAGCAGGCTGACAAAACGGTTCCGACGGTAAGAGACCATAGGACCGTGCATTTGAGGGTAAATTTGTTCCCGGAGGAAATGCGGAATGAGGGGCCGCCGCCCTTGCCTAAGCCAATCGTGGAAGTTCAAGCCAGAAGACCGGGAGATATGGAAGAAACCCTGAGAGCTATCCGGGATAATGTGGCGAGTTTAGCAGAAAGAATCTTCGACATTGAGAGAAGGGCGTCACACAATCCAACCCACACGAGTTTCGAAGAAAGGGGGGGACCGTTCACTAGAGCAATCACCCAGTCCGTCCGGTCGAACACAGCCAAATTGAAACTTAGCTATAATAGGGATCGTGATCCTTGATAGTTTCAAGTCTCACACGAACGCTAAAGGGTACTCGGATGCGATATGCTGTAACATGTTCCAAGAAACCTTAGCGGGGGAAGCACTTAGTTGGTTCTATAAGCTCCCGTCAAACTCGATTGATTGCTTCTGGCACCTGGCCGATAAGTTTGTCAATAGGTTCATTCTATGGACGGATGGGCAGAACACTGCCCAACTGTTTAAAGTAAGGCAAGATAGGGAAGAGGAGTTGAAAGCTTTTGTGAACCGCTGGCCAGAGTCAGGAACTTTGACAAAAGGGTTGTAGAGGAAGCGTTCATTCAAGGATTGCTTCCCGGAAAGTTTTTGTATGTAGTAAAAATTGAAAATCCATAAGGCTACGATGAGCTTATGGAAATGGCGATCAGGCACGCACAAGTAGACCATGATACTTATGGGGGGACCATGGCCGGGAAAAGGAAGGTCGAAGGGCGAGAAGAAGGTTCGCCGGTGCAAGTGTTCCAAGAGATTAGAGCCTAGAAGGGAGAACGAGAGCCAAACTGGAAAGAGGCACAAGGAAGGCAGGGAAAGGGAAGGCAAATGGCCCCTACCAGGATATCGGGTACGAGGCGATATGGAACGAGAATAAGTCTGTCATTTCACTTCTCTCGGCCAGGAAGTTCCCCGCCTCTCGGCTCCCTAAGGAAGACACTGAAAAATTTTGTGGGTACCACGAGAGGCAACCCACCATATAAATAACTGTATAGAGCTGAAAAGGGCAGTGGAAAGCCGGGTTAAGGAAGGAAAACTACAGCAGTACATGCCCTGTCAGAGGCACGTGGCAGCAATCGAAGTGTATGGGACGATCAACATTATCCATGGCGGGTCCCGGATAGACAATAGGAGCAACAAGGCTAAAAAGCAGTGTACGAGAAGAAGGGATGGAAGGGAAGTTTTCACCTTTGGAAGTAGCAACAATCAACAAATAACCACCGGATGGAAGTCCATTACCTTCCTAAAAGAGGAAGAGGAGGGGATAAGGCTGCACAAGGACCTGTTCCTAATAACATTGCAACTCGATCATTATATCACAAAGAAGATCTTGATCGATACAAGAGCCTCCATCAACGTGTTGTTCAGGAGTGCCTGGAAAGGATTGCATCGAGGAAGTAACAAGTTGATGCAAGACCACGAGCCCTTGATCAGCTTCTCAGGTGATGTCGTCCAACCCCTGGCATTAGACAACTTCGATGTAAGCATGGAAGGCCGAGAAGGTGTCACCTAGGCGGCCGTAGAATTTATCGTGGTAGATAGTGAGTCATCCTACAACGGGATCCTAGGGAGGCCCGCCTTATGGAAGCTAAATTTGTTTATCGCTGACCACATGTTGATGATAAAGGTCCCAACCCTAACAGGAGTCATTACGATCCTGGGAGATCAGGAGGCGGCAAAGAGTTGTTATGCTATAGACAACGAGAGGAAAAGGGCGGAGGTTATGTCGGCAAGCCAGGCCGTAGTATCCCCCTCGGATCCTTATGTGGATTCCAGAGATGATACCGACTCGGACGAGGAGCGTCCGGGGTCGGTGAAAGAAACAGAAGTGGTATCGATTTCTAATGAGTTCCCTGATTGGCACGTGACCATAGGGACAGGACATGCACCTGACATACGAACGGCCCTAATGGCATTCCTAAAGAAAAACAATGGGGCGTTCGCTTGAACATATAAGGATATTCTTGGGATATCAAGCGACATCGTAACACACAAGTTAGGGATCGAGAAGGGATTCCCCCCCCCCCTGTGCAGCAAAAGCGAAGGACGTTTAAGCCAGAAAAGTATGAAGCAATGAGAGGGGAAGTGCGAAAATTAATCGACATCAGGTTCATACGGGAGGTTAGGTACCCCCAGTGGCTGGCCAATGTGGTCATGGTTCCAAAGAAGTCAACGGGATAATGGAGGATGTGTGTGGATTATTCAAATCTCAACAGGGCATGCCCAAAGGATAGCTTCCCGCACCCACGCATAGATCAATTGGTGGACTCCACGTTCGGGTTCGAATTGTTGAGCTTCATGGATGCCTACACCGGCTATAACCAGATAAAGATGGTTCGAGGGATGAGGAGCACACGGCTTTCACGACAGACAGGGGGCCATATTGCTACAAGGTCATGGCTATTGGACTGAAGAATGCGGGAGCCACCTACCAGCGGTTAATGAATGTCATGTTCGTCGAATACCTCGAGAAAATAATGGAGGTATATGTCGATGACATGCTAGTCAAGAGTCTAACGGCCAAGGAGCATGTGGGGCATCTAGAGAAGGTCTTCGAGGTGATAATGAGGTACGGGATGAGGTTGAACCCTCAGAAGTGCATATTTGGGGTCATCAAAGGGAAATTCTTAGGCCATATAATCAGCAGGAGGGATAAAAGCCAACCCGGAGAAGATCCAAGCCATTTGGATATGGAAACACCCAAGGAAAGGAATGAGGTGCAGTCGTTGGCCGGGAAGATCATTGCCTTGGCAAGGTTCGTGTCACGACTCACGGATAAGTGTGTACCTTTCTTTCGGCTCTTGAGAGACCAGCGATGCAAGAAAATAGTATGGGGTCTTGAGCAAGAAGAGGCTTTCAAGCAGATAAAGGCATACCTCACGTCTGCGCCGGTTTTGTCGAAACCTATCCCAGGTGAGATGCTTTATTTGTATCTTGCAGCATCGCAGACGGCGGTCAGCTCGGTGCTAATAAGAAAAGAGTATGATATCGAGCATGTGGTGTTTTATGATGAGAAAGGATTCACACCAGCGGAGAGCAGGTACCCGAACATAGAAAAATTAGCTTTGGCGCTCATCATGACCGCTAGAAGGCTGAGGCACTACTTCCAGGCACACTCCATAACCCTTTACACCAATCATCCCCTGAGGCAGATCATGCAAAAGCCAGAGATCAGCGGGAGGTTGGTAAAATGGGCAATCGAGCTAGAAGAGTAGCTATTAAAGGGCAGGCCGCAACAAATTTTATCTCTGAGCTCATGCCCATGAAAGTAGCGGAAAAGCCGGCGAGTAGTCTTGGGAAAGTGGGAGTAGCGGAAGAGTCAGCAAGTGATCTCGGGGAAGAAGAGGGAAAGGTACGGGAGAAGGAGCCACCAACACCCCTTTGGAAGCTATATATTGATGGCTCGGTGACGAAAAAGAAAAGCGGGGCGGGAATTATATTGGATACACCCGATGGATTCAACCATGAGTACGCCCTCGAATTCCAATTCAACGCCTCGAACAATGCGACCGAGTACGAAGCCCTGATTGGTGGATTGCAACCCGCCCGAGACATTGGTGTGGAGAGAGTGGAAGTGTTCAGTGATTCACATCTAGTTGTAAATCAAGTTAACGGGAGTTTCAAGGTGAATGAGACTCAATTAAACTCTTATCAAGCACTGTCCAAAGCCTTTATGCAGCGTTTCAAGTCAGCATCCCTCTCTCACATACCGCGGAAGAAAAATAGTAATTCAGACGCCCTTGCCCGGTTAGCCACTGGAGGGCCTGGGAATGCAAGAAAGAAGGCAAGGATTGAAGTGCTGAGAAAACCGAGCATAATTAAAACCATCTCGGAGATATTCATGGTAGACGCGAGACCTAGAGAACCTACGTGGATAGACCCCATAATCGAGTTCATGAAGGAGGGGTTGTGCCCGGAGGACAGGCGGCAAGCAAGGAAACTGCAGTCAAGATGTGTCAGATACACACTCATGAACGGGAAGCTTTATCGTAGAGGCTACAGTTTCCCAAACTTGAAATGTGTAACAGCCGAGGAAGGCGAGGCGATCATGGGAGAAATACATGAGGGAGTGTGCGGGAATCACTCTGGATCCCGGTCATTAGCATATAAGGCACTTAGAATAGGGTTCTTCTGACCCAACATAGACTCCATGGCGGATAAAATGTCTGCGATATGCCATAAATGTCATTTGCACGCTAACGAGACACATTCCCCTTCTATTGCTTTATCAATCCTATTGTCGCCCTGGCCTTTTACACAGTGGGGCTTGGACCTCATCGGGAGGCTGCCAACGGCACCTAGGCAGTTCAAGTACGTTATAGTGGTCGTTGACTATTACACGAAGTGGGTAGAGGCGGAGCCCTTGGGGAAAATAACCACCGAGAGCGTGAAGAATTTCCTGATGAAAAACATATTGCAGATTCGGGATCCCAGAGACGATCGTCATGGACAACGGAACGTAATTCAACAATGACCATCTGATCAAGTTCACAGAGGAAATGGGCACCAAGATGGTCTTCGCATCGGTGGCACACCCACAGACTAATGGTCAGGTGGAGGCAATTAACAAAATCATTAAGAAGCTTTTGAAGAAGAAGTTAGATGACGCCAAGGGTCTGTGGGCCCAGAAGCTGCCGGAGGTATTATGGGCAATCAGAACCACATCAACAAAATTAACAGGAGAAACACCTTTCTGCATGGCCTTTGGCACAGAGGCTGTCTTGCCAATCGAGACGTCAGTACCATCGGCAAGCACAACCTTCGAGCGCCAGTTGTTATTGATGGAAGTAGGAAGATCGGTTACGAGCGGAAAACGAAACACACCCGTCGCAATTTTGCTTCTTTGAGTACGATAGGTGGTAGAGGGCCCAAAACTCATTAATGGTTGGCCACCCCATGTCGGACAAGAAGTACAGGCAGCAAAGGGAAAGCAACTGGCGTCACTGGTTGGGGGGAATTTGCTTGGGAGCTAGCTGAAGCATGCTCAGTAGGTACTGCACGCACTGAACATGTTGTCGTGCACAACAACGGAGCCGTCTCTCAGACAGCATGCCAACTCATCTTGATAAAGCCCACGGAGGGTAACCGTGGGTGGGATGCCCCAATCTTCTTGGAATTGTTTTATCTCAGTCGGGGTTATACTGCTCTCAGGTTCGTCGCATACAGTGTCGTCCTCCAACCAATATCGCCTAGCCGAACCTATGACGCTGGTCATCGGGGCACCGTGAAGAACACCAGCAGACCAGTCAATATCCCGGGCAGGTAAGCCATAGGTTAACTCTCCAGGCCTAGACAAAGACGATTCACCCGGGCGGGATGGCCGGCTAATGTGCTCTTCCAACCTCTCGTCATCATTCACTATTGGCCGAGAGGATATGCTGGTCCCGTTTAGGTCAGTAGTACTTCGAGAATCCATTTACCCTAGTATAACACAAACCCTAGGATCTATTAGCATGCGTCACCGGGAGCAAGTGCGAATTGCACAGGTTCAGAGCTTAAACCCAGAAATCCCTAGAACGCTAAAGATCCCTAGTTTTAACCAAAATCCCCAGGTTTTGACCACCACAAAGTAACACAGCAAAGGCAACAAAGCAGAGGCAGCAAAACAAAACACAGCATACGTACAACAGAGCAGAAGTGCAAAAGCCACGCAGGAACTTACAAGGGTGGCAACACCTCGCAATCACAGTGATCGGCGGCACCGCAGCGCGATGGCGCAGAAGCATGCAGCGAAAGCATAAGAGAGCAAAAGAGAGAAACCAGAGCAGAGAAAAACCAGAGTGAGGAGTGAGAAGTGAGAAGAAGATTGAAGGTGAACAAGGGGGAAACCATTTATACAATAACAGTGGGAAGTTGCCTCGATCCATGAAATGACACATTAAAAAACCACTTAACTGAAAACGAGGCGCCCCTAGTCATTCGATCAGGCCACAGGATGATGCAAAATGGCTTAAACCGCCGTAGCTTCTTGAAGAAGGAAAGAATGAAAAGACTGGGGTTGGTGCATTAATTGCTTGGCAGTTAACCCCAGGAATATAGCGCCACCTGGCGAACATGCATTAAATGCAACTGCCACTGCCAGCCACAAATTCCAACTATTGTAAGCACCATATCTCGGGTGAGTATCACCGAGATCATTCCACCTTGTGAAACACATATCTCGGGTGAGTATCACCCAGACCATTCCACCCAGTGAAACAAATATCTCGGGTGAGTATCACCGAGATCATTCCACCCTGTAAAACACATATCTCGGGTGATCATCACCGAGACCATTCCACCTAGTGAAACAAATATCTCGGGTGAGTATCACCGAGATCATTCCACCCAGTGAAACACGTATCTCGGGTGAGCATCACTGAGATCATTCCACCATGTGAAATACATATCTCGGGTGATCATCACTGAGACCATTCCAGCCAGTGAAACACATATCTCGGATGAATATCACCGAGATCATTCCACCAAATGAAATCCATAACAAATGAGCGATGGCCCATGAGCACCACATATCCTCGCTTTAAAAATGGAGCCAGTGGCTTGATAAACCACAGACGGCGTTAACACCCCATCACTCGAGTAGTAACTCCGGATATGGACATGGCTCGCTACCTTTGTCCATAGAAAATATAACACCCGTTCAACCCACGTCATGAGTCTGAACTTGGGGGACTATGGGCGGGAACCCATTTGAAATATACTGGTCTACGGGCTTCTTTTAGCAAGTCCCCACTCAAGATGTGTCTTGAACGGAAACTTGGGGGGACTTGTAGTCGGTTGTACATAAAACAACTTTTCAAACCCGTAAACCAACAGACATTCCATCACGACCGAGGCCGCCCTAAGGTCTCCACCCATAAGGAGGATGGGTCGGGCCCAACCTCGACGGTAACGCTGGGCTTGGAACGACTAGAAAAGGCATAGGGGAGGTTTATACTTGAAGCAGCAGCAAAGGTAAATGTCCCACATTGATTTCCAAGCAAAGTGAACCCATGCTGGGCCATAAATACGGCCCAGCCATCAGCTTGTCAGGTACCATTAACTACCATAGTAATTACACTCAACCAACAAATACTGACTTAATCATTGGAGGAGGAAAGACCGGAAGCCCCTGGTCATCCTTTTGTTTACAGGTCAACGGGAAGAAAGCTAGTCACCCAGCAGGCACGCCTTCAGCTTCTGCAAACCAATCTAGGATTGTATAGAAACAGGATTGATAAGCCTAAAATAGACTTATAAAATAACCCTGCAATCACAATCAAGTTATCGATGGTAGTATAGAAAAGTAGGGTGTCTCCCGCAGAGAATTGT
The DNA here is from genome assembly GCA_010134655.1 of Fragaria nilgerrensis. NCBI lineage: Eukaryota > Viridiplantae > Streptophyta > Magnoliopsida > Rosales > Rosaceae > Fragaria > Fragaria nilgerrensis. The sequence continues at coordinate 19,779,626 of CM020980.1, forward strand.
GACTTAACAATTGCAAATATGACTCTGAAAAACTGAACAGACACCAGACAAAGACGAAAATAAAACCTATAGCTAGACCCAACGAAAAATTACGAAATTAAATCTGGAGAAACTAGACACACTGACGAAGACACACACAAAATTTGGGGGAAAACTGTGTAGTTTTACTATGCTAACAAAATTCAGAAATATGACGGACAGAATGCTCAAAAACAGAAAACTAAATTTTGGGATTTTGGTTTTGGAAATCAAATAACAAAAACTAGTTAGGAACTACTCCTCACCACTAGACAATGATTACACCTATGATGTGTTTACTAACATGTTCAATTCATTCGGATATCCTTACTCAAGCTAAGCCAATGATGTGTTGAACTTAACTTATCAATCTTTCTTACTTGGTATGTTAAGAGAATGATGTTTTCAACTTAACTTAGCATTTAGAATGGAGCCTAGAGTGATGTTCTCGCATAGCTCTCACCTAGAAGTCATTAAGGTCTAAAAGATTATGAATAAGGCTAGACAATGTCGGTACTGATGTTGTCCTAATCTACCTAAACATTGATTTATATGAATGGGCTCAAGTCACTCACTCGCTACTCTAGAATGCAAGTAGACATGATGATCATACAAAACATTCATAGCTTTACAACCTAGCATGCATACTAATGTTGGCCACCATCAATAAACATACAAAGTTGATCAATGATATAACGATAAACCAATGAATATCCGAAATCCATGGAACAAATTAAATAAACGCCAACTTCATAGTTACACCATGTCTAGGGCTTAGAAGCAGCCCCTAACTAAGGGAAGATTAGTTACTCATCATCTTTGAAAGCACACCAGAGAATTTCATAAGATTCGGGAAGAAAAGAAAATACGAAAGATGAAAAACAAGGGAAAAGATCGATTTTCTGAGTCGAGAGATCGATCTCTTCTGGGCTCTGAACTTCACTTCTTCTCCTTGAGTTCTTGATGGCTCCCTCTTCCCATATGATGGCTTAGAAAAACATTATGGTATTAGGGTTTTGCCTTAAATAGTCTCCAAGTCTTCAAAGCTTCCTTTTCAAACTATGTTTCCTTCTTTGATTAGAATCCATGTTTGGGCTATCTTTTGAATGTCTTCCATATATACTCTGGGCTTGGCTTTTGGGAAAATTATATTAATGATGTCACTCTTCAAAATCGTGCAAAAACCCCCAAGAAATCTTCTCAGAATTCAGCCCAAACACTGCCTCGAACTTGACTGCTGCACAGCTTTTCCGGAACTGCTGATTTTCTGTCCAACTTCGACGCTTCATAACTCCATGATTTCATCACCTATTTGGATGATTCTTGAGTCCAAATTGATCTACAAACGCACCTCTACAAATCTGGGCAGTAATCTCAGTGAAAACATTCTCGGAACCTCATGGAAATAGGCCTTGAAAACCGGAGAAAATAAGCATAAACCAGTTTTCAGCTTTTTGCGTTTACAGCTTCTATTTTGGTGAAGTGGTTCCATCGCCTTTCCTTGATATTTTTGACCATGTGAATGATCAAACTCCATCCTTGACATCTCTACTTCGTATTGGAAGCCTTGCTCGCATCAGTTGAACACATATTTGCATTATCTTACTCCACGAAGTACCTAAGAAAATAACAAAGTTAAAACAATCTTTTTAAAGGAAAATAGCTAAGTTAAATGCAAAGGTTAAACTATAAAATCATCGCATTTTATGCTCTTATCAATCTAGGATTGTATAGAAACAGGATTCATCAAGGGTGATAATACTAAGCATATCTCGCCTAAGTTCTTTTACAATCAGCAACAACAACAACTTTTGAATATCCAAGTGAACCAAGTGAGTTCCGAGGATACTGTAGCAGATTTGTTCACCAAGTCTCTACCCAAATCTACTCTTGAGAAGCATGTGCGAAGTATTGGTATGCGTCGCTTATCTAAACTCCATAATTGATTTAATTATCAGGGGGAGTTGATTGTTTAGACATCAGGGGGAGTCTACATCACATGTTTTACATTCAAATTATTGTTGGCGCGTTGTACTCTTTTTCCCTTCGACCAAGTCTTTTGTTTTTACCCAAGAGGTTTTTGTTTTACTTGGCAAGGTTTTTACCGAGGCAACGTTCATGCGCCATGTGATTCTGGTACGCGACACAAGGGGGAGTGTTGAAGGAATTTACATTCATATCATTGATTATGTGTCTTGACCGAATCTTCTTCTTATTAGACTAGAATATCTTTTAGATATTTACCCCTGATTTACAGGGATTCTCTATGTAATGCCTATATAAAGATCAATCTATCAATAAATGAGTAGACATTTTTCTCTCGTATTCTCATACTCTACAACATTAAGGTAGTTGCAGAATAATTACTGAGGTACTATATATATTATGGTCTATGTGCCATCATTTTAATACACTCAATTGTGAAAGGGTGATAGCTTTCCAATCAAAGTATTTTCCGACCAAGAGAACTAATTATGAATTTTTTTTTTTAAATTTCAGTAATACATAGGTTATTTTAAATTTAAAAGTAATCGAGCAAGCACCTTCCCGGTCGCTCATTGCGATGCATTTATCCATTTTTAAATGTCTGAACAGAGAGCGTCTTTGTGAGCGTATATGAATTTTCCTATAATTATTCGAGCAACGGAGCTATTTTATTTGATTCTCTGAGTTTTAAAAATAGTAGAATTATTATGATTGACTATAATTTCAACATAAAAAAATTATAACAAATAGCTACAGTGCTCAAATAATTATACAAAATTTCATACAGTCTCGTGGTGACGCTCTTTGTCCATCAATGTAAAAGTTTGGAGATGTTTACCTCCCAAAATAAGGAAGTATGAGCATGAGTAGAGTTGACCGTTTCTATCGAGGCCTAAAAATTAATGAAAATATGTGATTTTTTTTACTCTTGCCTTATTTCACTATTCCGATCACATTCTATTACATAAGATTTTTGAAAATGTTGTTTCATCTGTATAGTTGGTTCACAATTATATACATTTCTGTATAACTTACTAAACAAGTTATACCGCTTTAGCAGACACGTGGTGATCCGAGGTAAGAAATATGTGAAAATAAAAATTTCACTATCCGATGTAGTCGTGGTAATTAAATAGGTATACTGAAAAGAATTCACTCCGTTTAGGATTCGTTACTCCCCCCCATCGAATCAGTCAACATTAATTCAACTTCAAACACGGATAATCGGCAATGTGCGAAACCCCATTTTTCCCCATTTCCAAACTGAAAACTTTTATGTATAAGACTTAGGAAGCCATGAATTTTTTTTGTTAAATTGACCCTCCGGTGGTTATGCTCCCCTTAAGAGCGTCTAAGCGTAATTAGGTTGACTGTTTTTTTTGAGAACCAAACAGTAGCGGAAATTTGTGATTATTCAACCCCAACCTTATTTTACTATTCTAGTCACATTCTATTTCACAAGATTTTTGAAAATTTTTCTTTCTTTGTATAGTTGGTTCACAACGATGTACACTTCTATATAACCTACTAAACAAATTATACCGTTTTAATAGGCACGTGACGATTCGAGGTAAGAAATATGTGAAAATAAAAATTCCACCATTCGATGTAGTCATGGTAATTAAATAGGTATACTGAAAAAAAAAATCCGCTCTGTTTCGGATTCGTTACTCCCCCTATCAAATCAGTCAACTTTAATTCAACCTTATTTTTTACAAGAAACACGATTGACCGACATAATGCGAAACCCCATTTTTTCCTGTTTTCGAACCGAAAACTCGTACATATGAGACTTAGGGGACCATGAAATTTTTTTGTTAAATTGACTCTCTGGTGGTTAGGCTTCCCTTAAGAGCGTTTATGCTTAATTAGGATTGACCTCTTTTGTCGTGAACCAAACTTTTCCGGAAGATTATGATTTTACAACCCTAGTCATACTTAACTATTCCAATCACATCCTATTTCACAAGAGTTTTGAAAAATTTGCATTGTCTATATAGTTGGTTCATAATGATGTATACTTGCATATATTCGTCTAAACAAGTTATACCACATTACCAGGTATGTTGTGATTCCAATGTCTAAAATTCACAAAATGAAAATTCGACCGTCTGATATGATTATTATTGCAAAATATGACTATGGTAAATATTTACCTATTTTCGTCTTTGTTTGGGCCTTGGTCAACTCAATCAACCATATGGATGGCAACCGTGTCAAGTGGATGTAAATATATATCTTCGAATTTTACAAAGAAGGAGAGAGACCGCCTCTGAGAGAGTGTAAGAATTTTCATAGATTTTTTCCGAGTACTATATCTATTTTTTATGTAATTTTGAAGTTTCGAAATCATAGTAGACTATAGTAATTTTATAACTTTTGAAATTCCGAAAGCCATAACAAATTGATCTGGTACTCGAAAAATTATCTGAAAATTCATACACTCTCACATTGACGTGCTATGTCCATCCATGTAAAAACTTTAAGATATACACATCTGCTTGACATGGCAGTCCTTAAGGAGGTACAAACTTACATAGGGTTGACTGAGTTGATTGAGAACCAAATGATGACGAAAACATGAAAATTTTGTACGATATCTATATTTCATAATTTTGATCAGATCCTACAGATGGTTTTCTGAAATTTCATTTCCTTGATATAGTTGTTTCACAAAGACGTACACTTACATAAACCTACTAAACATGTTATACCACATTAGTAGGCACATTGTCATTCTAAACCAACTATATCGAGAAAATAAAATTCAGGAAAACCGTCGGTAGAGTATGGTCAATATAGTGTAATACGACCATGGTAAAATATTTACCTATTTTTGTCATTTTTTGGGCCCTGGTCAATTTAGTCAACATTATGCATCCTTCTACCTCATTCGGGACAACTGTGTCAAGCGGACGTAAATTTCTTAAACTTTTTACATGGATCGACATAGCACGTCATCATGTGACTGTAGGAATTTTTGAGGACTTTTCAGACATCATAGCTATTTTGTATGATTTTTAGAGTTTCAAAAATTGTATAATTACTAACATTTACTGTGGTTACAACTTCTGAAAAACATAACGAATAGATCCTTGTGCTCAAATAATTATCCAAAAATTGCTAAACTCTAGCGGTTACGCTCTATGTCCATTCATGTAAAAAGAATTTGACCCGCTCCATCGTTGTCTCGACAACGGTCAAACCGGCCAACTATATATCGGCTTCTACTTTTGTCAAGACCCACCCCGAATTTCATCTTGAAACCCGAAGTAAGTCTTGCGGGGTCCACTTCTAAGGAAAATTTACTGAAGAACTCGGTAAACCTCCCTTGAAAATGAACAACCCTAACCTGAAAAAAAAAACAAGAATTTACTCTCCTGGACGAAACAAGTAACTTCCAATTCGTCCAAATAAAGATAGCATACATTATCCTTAGAATATATCCCAAATTAATAAACAAGGACTTAGCACACAACCGAAAAATTAAACAATATCTCAAGGAAATCAGAGCTACTAATACTAGCGGAAGCAAGAAAATACACTGGTAGGTTAAGCAGGTAACCTACTAGTGAAAAGTGGTGGAAAAGTGGGTAACTACGCCTCGCCTTCTACTAGTGTCAACCCGAACTCTGCAGACTGGGCATTTTAAAACGAAGGGCCTAGGGAAAAACATTTAATAACGTTAGAGTGAGTGGACAAAAATAAATTAATAAATAAAATATTTATGTTTCCCCAAATCAATTTCCAAGGAAAAATCGAATGCATGCTGCAAGCGATAAAACTTTCATCACATAAATATCCAGCCTCTCAGGCTCTAAAATATATGTATGTATTTACACACGTCCATACTCCCTATATAAATTCATGGGTCTATATAAGGCTACTACGCTCGTGTCCAACGCTCACGTCACGTCTTAATGCGGTGATGCACTATGCCATTAAGGTGGACAGGCGGGTGTTTATATATGTGCCCATACCCCCTATATGAATTAGACACTCATATAGGGCTACTACGCTCGCGTCCAACGCTCACGTCACACCATAATACGGCTATATGCTACGCCATTAAGATGGACAGACACATAGGGCTAGCTAGCTTTTATATACATACTCTCTCATAAATACATATTTATATCCACCGAAAATCCTATTTTCGGTAACTCTCCAAGAGAAATAAAAGCGTCAAAAATTAAATGACGTCAAAACTCCAACAAAATGAAATGTTCAATCATGAACCATGGCATGCATATTATTTCAAATAAAAGTCCACTCACAAATTAGGCCTAAGCCTGATGTCGATCTGGGGCCTCGTCTGCTCGAGCCTCCTCACGTCCTGTTCCAAATATAATATTAATTTCCCACCGAAATTCCAATACTTATTCAAAAATAGGCAAAATAAAAATAAGCCGTAACCACGCTCATTCTCGCCTCACTTCAATAATCCTATACTGAAACGATCCAAACTTTAAAACCAAAAAAATCGGCAGCCGTAACACAACCTCCCACAGATTTAACGACTTTAAATCCATAGTCGGATTCTACATTAATTAACCGCCAAAAATATCAAACTTTAGAAAGTCACAAACCGAACCAAAACTCCTCCAAAAATTCCATAATTCACATCAATAAACTCCCCTTAATATTCTACATTTAAAACCATAAAAATCTCCCAAACAGCGGCGGCCGGAGGCCGACTCCGGCGACCTCCAATGACTACCAAAATTTGACAGTAGCTTCCTCTCAACCTACTCTACAACTTTCTTAACTAAAACAACACCCAATTTCAAGCCTAACTATGCCAATCGAACGAAAACATCCTAAAAGCCCTAGAATTTCCACTTCGAATTTCTCCTTACCTAGCTCAAGAGGGAGTGAGACCTTTGGAGGGGTTGCTGCACGGGAGGAGGGCTACAAAACGAGTCAAGAATCGCCGGCTTTGGCGGCCGGAGGAGGGAGTTCCGGCGAGAAACCACCACGACAGCCAGTGGCTCCGGGCGTCGTTTCTCTCTCACGGCGACGCTAGGGGAGCTGTCACTGGTGCAGGGAGGTAGCTGGGTTGGAGGCCGACTGAACAGGACCGGTGCGGCGGCGGATGGTGGTCGGACGACGGGGAACAGACGGCGAGAAGATCCGGCAGTGGGAGGACTCGGGGGAGAGGGAGAACCGGGAAGAAAAAGAGAGAAGAGAGAAATGGTTTTAGGCCTCTAACCCAAAACTGGGCCAACACTCTTAAATCAACCCAACTCCAAAATAAAACACCCCGAAAAATATACCCTAACAAAAATTACCTTTTATTAGCTAAAATTTACCATTTTTACCGTCATCATATTTTTCTCCTACGATTAATTCTCCGAAAATAACCGTCCCCTAAACCCCTCTAGGAACTAATTAAACTATAACCTGAATGACGGAGACGGTAAAATTTTTATTATAACCAAGTTAGTAAATAAGGTAAAAATTTAAGGATCAGGATGTGACAACTTTTCTGTGGGGCAGCCATGTCGAGAAGAGCTAAAATTCTCAAACTTTTTCATGTGCATACATAGTGCATATCGAATTATCGATGATACATTCAAATTTTCAGAGATTTTTTTGGACATTTGAGCTATATATTATGATTTTCATAAGATTAAGATTTTGAAACTATTTAAATCTAGAAGATGTGCACCATTGATTTGTCCACTAATCTGTATTTTTCTAATGATTTATTGTGATGATAAAATTAAGAAAATCTCTTGATAAACATTTAGTACATTAATTAGGGAAAAAACCCTAATGCACAAATAGTACCTTTTCCTAGCCCAAACCAATCAAAAAAGATTACACAGCCCAAACCAAATAGTTATACCCCAGCCTTAATAACCGCTTCCCTCTCCCACTGAACCCACTCCGAATTCAATTCCTTCTCAACAGTTCTCACTCCATTGACGCCACTTCGCTGCTTCACTCCGTCGACGCCGCTTCGCTTCTTCAATCCATCGACGCCGCTGCCTCACTCCTCACTCCATCAAGACCACAGCACCCATCCCCGCGCGCCGCTTCACTGCTTCAGTACATCGCCGCCGCTGCTTCAGTGTTTCACCGTCGCTGCTTCACTCCATCGCCGCCACTGCTTCACTCCATCGCCACCACTACATCGCGCTAAATTCTTCTTTTTCAGGTGAAAAGAAACCCTAGCATAAATCTGTGTTTGTACCCCCAATAATGTTGTCTGGGTTCATATTTCTCTGCTTCAATGTGTTTTATGGCAATGTAGAAACGGTGTGGCAACTTTACTACCCTTAATAAAACTTTGCTAGAGGTAGTAAACTTTAATTTTTGTTTGCATGTCAGTTATTTTCACTGTCTGTGTTCAATACTAGGGGTAGTAAAACTTTGATTTTATTGAATGCGAGTTGTTTTCTAGGTCTGCATGTGTATAATGGTGTTGGAAATAGAAGTTTACTACCCCAGTAGAAGTTACTAGGGGTAGTAAAATAAAGTTTTGTGTGCACATCAGTTGTTTCTCTTTCAGAGTGTATATTGGCCTTGGAGATGTTCTATTGCAAGTTTACTACCCCAGTTGAAATTTACTAGGGGTAGTAAACTTTTTAATATGTAGTTTATAAAGGCAGGATCATTAGGGGTAGTAAAACTTTGGTGTTTTGCATATGCAGGATGACACGAAAGCAACTTGTTACTAGTCCAGAGTCTGAGGAAACCTCACCATCTACATCCGTCAACACAAGCATGAAATTGCGCTCATATATACAAAGGGAAAAATTGAAGGTTCCCCAAAAAAGAGCGAGACAAGAAGAAGAAGAAGAAGAAGAAGAAGAAGAAGATGACAAAGAAGAAGAAGAAGAAGAAGAAGAAGAAGAAGAAGAAGAAGAAGAAGAAGAAGAAGAAGAAGAAGAAGAATAGAAGATAAACAAGAAGAAGAAGAAAGAAGAAGAAGAAGAAGAACAGTATTTTATAGAGAAGAGAGCATTAGAAGTGGCAGAAATAGAGAAGGATGACAAGGATGAGGAGGAGGACGAGGATGAGGACCTGGAAAAGATTCCGCACACTCAACAGAAATGTATTCTGGTAACATTCTTCAAATTAATAGAGAGTCACAGAGACAAAATCCCCTCAGAAGCATGGCAGCTGATCAGTCAAACTTGCTTTGGTGAAATGATTAACGCATTTAGAACCAGGAGGATCGTTGCGGATCAGGTCAGCAGATTTGCGTTGGATATAGAAATTTTATTGAGGTACTATTGCAAGGAGAAAAAAAAGTTCATGTTTGGAGAAAAAGAAATGGAGATTAAAGAGGAAGATGTGCATCTTTTGTTTGGATTAACAAAAGAAGGTGAAAATGAGGAAGAGAAAATCTTCAGGAGAAAGAAGAGTAGCCAACAGTCAACCATATTCGGCAAAACGAAAGGATCCATCTTTAGGAAGATGATCCACGACAAGTTGACAGAAGAGCTCAACAAGTTTAAGAACAAGGAGGCAAAACCAAGGAAAATTGCTTCCTTGATCATAATGTACCTACTGGCTACTTTCTTCTTCAGCACATCTGGAAGCCAAATTGAATGGGAAATGGTGCTGACATGTGAGGACCTAGAAGCAATAAACAAAATAAACTTGTCAAGAAAGGTGACTGAAGCCTTCCATGAAGGAGTGAAAAAGCATGTCAAGGGCAAGCCAAAGGGTCTGAATGGTTGCGTAATTCTGCCTCTGTACTGCTTCTTGGAGCGTACAAAAATCAAGGAAAGGATCCAGAAGAAACAAGCAGATATGCCAAGATTTGTAAGATGGTCCACAAATGGCATCATCTACGGAAGCGACTATCTAAAGAGACCGAAAAAGCTTGAGGTAAAAATTGGTTTTTGGTTTTTCAAATATTATACATCATTGTACTTAGATGATGTTTCTGAAAAACTGAACAAATCTTATTTTTGCAAAAAACAGGAACTGGTTGCTCAAGGTCCATGGAATGATGAGGAAGAAAGCACTTCCGGATCAGAAGAATATAGCACCCCAGACGAACATGGCACCCCGAGCTTTGAAGAATGGGTAAGTCTGAAAAATGAATGAAATAAAAGTGCATTGACATACTTTACTGCCCCTAGTAATAGTTCACTAGGGGCAGTAAACTTCACTTTTCATTGCATAAGTAGTGTATGATATCAAGTTTACTAGGGGCAGTAAACTGTATAATCATCTCTAAATCAATAGTTGACTATTGGCATAGTTAACTGTGGGTAGTAAACCTGTTTGGCATAGTTTACTACCCCCAGTAAACATTTACTGGGGGTAGTAAGTCACATTTGTTTTTTCCTGATTGTGAAAAAAGTAGTTTACTAGGGGGTAGTAAACTTCATACTTATCTGTATGTATTTGGTCTCAGGTTCCTTTATCAAGCCAGCAAGAAGTGGAAGAAAATAAAAGAGTGGGCGACAATTTTAAGACACTACTAACAGACTTGGAGGAGGAGATCCCAAAGATTTGAATGAGAAGCTAAAAGAACTCGGCAAAGCAAACGAAGAACTCCAGAATAGAATCAATGATTACGTGCACAAGTTACAGCTTGCTGATGACAAAATAAAGTAGCTGGAGATGGAGAAAAGGGCGCAAGAGAGCCTCAACAAGGCTTTGAAGAGAAAGCTTAAAAAAGAAAAATCCTCAGCAAATGAACCTCCCAAGCAGAAAAGGCAATTCGGTGGGGAAGAGTATGGCTGCCAAGGAGATGAACAAACAAAAGGGAATGTAAGATGACACTTTACACTATAACTAAGACTATTTTTTACTTTATTTTGTTTTCTTTATTATGTTAACTAATAATTTTTTTTTAAATTAAAAAAATCAAGATAACCAGAACAGAAGCCTGACAGTCAAGTTCAAAGTTGGAACTGCACAAACAACACAATCTGCAGATGATCAACCAGAAGTTTGGGTGAGAATATAAAATTACTATGGGGTAGTAGACTTAATAGGGAAACTATGTTGCAAGGTAGTAAACCCCCAGCAAACTATTACTAGGGGTAGTAAACGTTTTGTTATTGTTTAAAATCTGAGAATAACATGTGTTATTTTATTTTGTGAAGGCTGTGATACATGATGAACAACCACTGAATCACATATCTCCATAAATGGACTATGAGGACTTACCGCTCACAGAGGATGACATCTGTAATTTAGATAAGATCGTTGAGTCCCAAGCTACATCCGTCCAACAATCAGCAACAGAAAAGGACAATGACATCTTTGCGACAGTTCAGTCCCAAGTTTCATCTACCGAACAAACACAACAACAGAGGATAAAGAGATGAATACTTATTCCAAGAAGAGGAAAGCAATGGATCCGATGTCGATAGAAAAAAATGTGAAGCTGAACCCTAGAAACGCCAAGAAAACAAAGGACCCTGACTGGGAGTACGGCACTCCAAAAGACATTCAAGTCCACAAAAAAATTATAATCAAGAATCTGAAGTGTGACAACAGTACATGGGATTCACTGGGCGACGATTTGAAAATGCACTACAAACAATGGTTTGAAGCCCGCCCGAACAAAAAGGAAGAGTAAGTTTCAATTATATAAAACTTTACAGTTTCCTTATGCAAAATTACAAAAATATATTTGTTTTAATTGGAGTATGAATTCAATGTTTTTCTACAGTGAACCGTACTGGACATGTCCTGAAGGCTGGCACTATTTATCAAAGAGTGACTTGAAAAGGATCATCGAACACTCAGACACATTGTCGAGTGTGAGTAATAAAAAAATAAATAATTTTACCTTATTAGCACCACTCAGTGAAGTTTAGATTTAATAATATTGACTTATGTTATGATCGCAGAGCCTGCAAGTGTACATGAGGTTGTTGAAGGAAAGGGCAAAAGCTTCCAAACTTCCTGTTGGATTCATGAACATAGAGATTGTGGTAAGTTTACTAGGGGCTATAAAACTTATATTTTCAATTGTTTTGCAAGTTTACTACCCCTAGTAGCAGATTACTAGGGGTAGTAAACTTAAGTTTTTGGTATGTATATTTATTTTTCTTTCATTTGATCTCTATAATGACTGTGAGGATACCATCTGGAAACTTTCATGTAAATTTAATACTTTCATAGAGTATTTTTGAATGCAAAACAGCATTATGTGTTGCTATCGAAAGTTTACTACCCATATAAAATTGTTTTTTTGAGTGCAAAACAACTTAATAAATAGCTTTCGAAAGGTTTACTACCATCAGCAATGTGTTTTTTTATGCTCTGGAAACTTTACTACCCCTAGTAAAGTATGCTTTAGGTGCAGAATAACAAAATATGATGCTCTGCAAACTTTACTGCCCCCAGTAAAGTATGTGTTAGGTGCAGAACAACAAAATCTGATGCTTTGGAAACTTTACTACCCCTAGTAAAGTATGTTTTAGGGTGCAGAACAATAAAAACTGAGGTTCTGGAAACATTACTACCCCTAGTAATGTATGTGTTAGGCTGCAGAATAACTAAATCTGATGCTTTGGAACATTACTACCCCCAGTAAAGTTAACTATGAGTTGTAAAATGTTATTTATATCTGTTGGTTGATCTAAGGTTAATCATATTTGTTTTTAAATGCAGAAGGATGTGATAGAGCATGAAACAATGTTGGAACTGCACAAGCTAAATGGAGTAACAACTGGAGACTTCAAAAGTGGTTATGAACTCCTATGGAGGAAAACTTCTATAACCCGCTTTGGACCCTGTTTGGAAAGCACATGGTCTTCATTCCGTTACATCACTGGTCCAGCCTTCACTACACTTTGCTGCTAATTGACAACATCAAGAAACGCTTTTATCACATGAATTCTTTGCTGCTAACACCGTACAAAGAAAAAGACAACTTTCACTTCAAAAATGCAAAAGCAGTGGTGAGGAAACAATCAAAACATTTTTATTAAAAAAAAAATGCAAAGCATTCAATTGTTAAGGTTAACTAATGTTTAAAAATTGTTTTGTTGCTTAATATACAAGTGAAGCACATCAAGGAGTTCATCAAACGTATACATTATACAACTGTGTTTTCTTTGAACCAAGACCTTGACTAGAATGAATACAGGGAAGATTACGCGATTGATTACGCACCCGAGGACAGTCAAGGCAGAAAACCTAGCAACATAGTGAAAATGACAGAGGACAAAAAGGTGACAAGACGTTGGATTATTGATCATAACATCCATCACAAACCATACAAACTGACCGAAGACCACACATGCCCCCAGCAAAATGTATCATCGTAAGTACATGAATATTCTTCTTGTACATGTATCATTGTTTGTTAGGGTTGATAACTACATAACCAGATGCTTTGAGAGTTTACTACCCCTGGTAAATATTTTTTGTTAGGGGGTAGAACAACATAAATGAGGGGGTAGTAATGTTCATTAATATTCAGATTTATTTTCTCAGTCAAAATAAGTTATTAACATAGTTAGCCCTTTGATTTATGGCAGGTCTGATTGTGGTCCATTTGTTCTACATTATATGGAGGCAATGTGTGCTGGGTTGGATCCAAACCAAGAAGGCGGCAACCAAATGAGGAAGAAGATGTTAGAGGAGTTTGCGAAATTAAACAAATGATTTATGTAACTTTTGCTAGAATTGTGGACAGATATCACAACTAAGACTGAGATCCAATTTTAAGTTCTATTTTGAAACTTTCATGTAAATTCAAGGGAATTTAATACCTAGTAAAGTAATGGTTTACTACCATCAGCAATGTGTCCTTTTTTTTATGTTCTGGAAACTTTACTGCCCCCAGTAAAGTATGTGTTAGGGTGCAGAACAACAAAATCTGATGCTTTGGAAACATTACTACCCCTAGTAAAGTATGTTCTAGGGTGTAGAACAACAAAACCTGAGGTTATGGAAACTTTACTACCCCTAGTAAAGTATGTGTTAGGCTGCAGAACAAGTAAATATGACGACTTGGAAACATTACTAACCCCAGTAAAGTTTATTACTTGGGAGGGAAGAACAGAAAAATAAATAAATAAATAAAAAGATCTTGTGTAAGTTACTGACCCTTAGAACTTTAATGCTTGGGACAGATGAACATAATAATATTGTCAAGAGAATTCCACAATAATGAACATCACAAAAATCTTCAATCAAAATCCTTACAATAGAGAAAAATCTAAATATAGTTCAAAAAAACATCCAAAAAACAACAAATTCCAAACATCCACTAACAACCAGAAGGATGTACAAGAAACTACAGCAACATGTTCAAAGGTTCCGTACAGCTCTTCTTGTTATGATGACCCATCTTATTACAACGACCGCATCGAATCAGCTTCTTCTCACCAGCAGATGCTATCCTCTTTGATTTAGGCCTCCCAGCCGGCCTCTTTGTAACAAGAGGTAGTATAAAGTCCTCAGTGGAAGAACAAGAGGCATCCACGTTACTCAGAGGTGCAATAAGAAAGCTATAACACATCCTATAGTATTCAGCAGTAAAATAAGGATCAATGAAATCATACACATCAAGTCTTGCACCTTGTATAGCAGCAAGTGCATGAGCGCATGGGAAGCAATTAATCTGCCACTTCACACATGAACAAGTACGAGTAAAGAGGTCCACTAAATAGGAGTACTTATCATTTCTAACTTCATAAACATTTTCATGGGAAGCAATCACCCTGAACACACGAGACCTATCAAGCTGTTGTTTCATCCTCTTCTCCATTTTCGGAGTAAGCTTGGTAGTCCAAGATTTCGACTCAACAATCCTTTCTGACATCATCTTCATTTCTTTCATTCTTGTTTGATCTAACATAGCGAAAGGGGGCAGTGAACGCTCAGCAACAATCCAGTTATTAAAGGATTCAGCAATATCATTTGCCATAATCCCATACCGACAACCTTTAAAAAAAGCACGGCACCAATGTTCCAATGGAATCTCCCTTATGAATTCATCAATAATAGCAGCACCACCCTCATCTCTCAAATTTTTTAAATGAAAGTAGAAAGACTTCTCAATCGACACATAAGCCACTTTAAAGAATTTTTGTAACACATCAGCAACAACAATTTCCCCTCCTTTGTTCTTATACTTTCGACTAAGGTTGTATCGCAAATGATGATAACAGTAAAGATGAGGATTACCAAGAAAAATGAGATCAAATGCCTTTAACAAACTAACACCACGATCACTAATGAATGTGATAATCCTTCCTTGCGGTTCCAACAAATCCTTCAAGTGCTTGAAGAAAAACAACCAGTTTCTTCAGTCTCTGAATCACAAAAACACAAGGCTAAAGGGAAGAAACCTGCACAATAAAAAAACAAACAAACAATTACTAGGGGTAGTAAAATAAACAGCAGTGTGCCGCTGCACCGCTAACGGGAGCATTCCGCTCTAAAATGAAAGTCTAACAAACCATAAAACTATAAGAAAAGATATTCAAATAAGAAGAATGAAGATTTGAAAAATTACTGGGGTGTAGTAAAATATATAGCGGCAAAAAATTACAATTGACTACCCCCAGTAAGCTTCTACTGGGGGTAGTAAACCTACAAAACAGTATCTCCAAAGGCTATTATAGACATTAAAACAATGAAAAATCAACTTAGATGCGAAATAATAAAGTTTACTGGGGGTAGTAACGTTTAAAATAGAGATTACTACCCTAGTAATCTTCTACTGGGTGTAGTAAACTTGCAAAACAATATCCCCAAAGGCCGTAATGCACATTAAAACGTGCTTCTGCACAGCTAATGGGAGCGTTCCTTTCCAAAACTAAAGACTAACAAAAAAAAAAAATAAGAAGCATGAAGATTTTCAAAATTACTAGGGCTAGCGTTCCGCTCCAAAACGAAAGGCTAACAAAAGAGAAGAAACATAAAAAGCAGCGTGCCGCTGCACCGCTAACGGGAGCGTTCCACTCCAAAAACATAACATGTACAACTAAAAACATGAAAAAATTACTAATAATTACTAGCGGTAGTAAAATAACAGGAGGTACCTTTGTTTCCATTTCTTCCAGTTGCAGCAAGAATCTGCCCCTTGTATTTGCTCTTTCCAAAGGCACCATCAACATATAAAACAGGTAGGCTGAACTTGAAACCCTGAATTTGGCCGGCATAAGCTACAAAAACCCTTTTAAACCTCTCGGTACTCTCATCAACTTCAAGAACAACTGAAGAACCTGGATTAGTCTCCAACACAGCTTCCCTAAACCAGCTTAACATAGAAAACGAATCACATTCCGAGCCATACATCTTTTCCACACACCTTTTTTTGCTCTTGAAGCAACCTTATAACTAATTTCATAACCATAAGTGGACTTGAAATTGCTCATGATATCACGGGGCTTCAAACCAAGATTCAGACAGACAGTAGACTCAATGCAGGTCCTAACAATTTTAGACCCTAATTGCCGATGAGAACGATTTCTTATCATACCTCTGCATATATGAACATTATTAAACCGCGTAATGTAAAAACACTGATTAATAGAAGCAACATATCCAAGTACTTCCCAGCCACAGTGGTCAACATCACGATTTGCACAAACAACATTAACGTAAATTGAATCATTCCTAGATAGCACATAATGGAAACCACTTTGAACAGAAAACTTCCTCAGTTTATCTCTAAAGTCTGCAATGCTCTCAAACTTCTGCCCAGCATGTGACAAATATGAACCCCATTCATCTGACAAAAAAAACTTCTGAGGTCCATCCTTAAAAGCATCACCTATATAGTCATTCTCATCTATCATCTCAGCACAATCATCAACCACTACACTAGTTGATGAACAACTTTTCCCGACATCCTTGACTACTGTCACTACTACATTATCCATATGATAAATTTTTGCACAGCAGAAGAGCATCTTAAAATCATATTCATTATCTAAATAGATGGCAGAACAAGCAGGCGATGAATACTCAAGGTGAAAAGAATCATTGGACGAAAACTTAAATCGTTTTCGGATGGATTGAATAAGGTCTGAATAATTCATGAGCTCATTGAGGAGAAGGACAAAGTCATTGCCAGAAAAAACAAATTGAACACACAAAGAACCAACAGTGCTCCTGCAAAAAAAACAAAAACACACAGGTCCATAAGTTACTACCCCCAGTAAATGTCAATTTCTACAAAAACAGATTGAAAAACATAAGTAATATGCTAGAAGTACAAACAATAAGCAATGAAAACAACAACTAACCACAATTAAAAAACAAAAACACACAGATCATAATATTACTACCCCCAATAAATGTCAATTTCTACAAAAACAGACTGAAAAACATAAGTAATATGCTAGAAGTACAAAAAAAAAGCACAGCAAAAACATTAAAAACAATAATAAGACATAGATCGCAAACATTACTACCCCCAGTAACAAGTCCAAAAAATCCAGAAATTTTCAAAACAACATGCAAACAAAGCGCATTCAAGAAGCGACCTATAATTCAACTAAAAACATAAAGAAAAGAGGAATTGAAGAGATTCAAACCGAGTAGAAACCGAAGAGCAAACCAAAGCCCGATCTAGCTCCATTTACTACGTAATTCTGCTACGGGAAGAGAGGTTATGTTGCCACCGGAAAACCGCGACGGAAATTGGCTCGAAATCGCCGTCGGTCCTCTCTGAGCGCGAGATCGCTCTCTCTCTCTCTCTCTCTCTCTCTCTCTCTCTCTCTCTCTCTCTCTCTCTCTCTCTCTCTCTCTCTCTCTCTCTCTCTCTCTCTCTCTCTCTCTCTCTCTCTCTCTTCTCCGATCGTAAACTTTCTCTCTCTTCAAAACAAAATTTAAAAATGGATCTCGTCTGATATATATAGTCCATGGGTTGAGGGTATTTTCGACATAAAAAACTATTAAAAGTGAGCTTATTAGAAAAGTTTTACCCAATAAGGCACATTTCACACACATTTCTTTTAAAAACATTTAAATAGGCAAAATGAAGCTTAATTAGTATTAAAGTGTCATTACTCTATTAATTATACAATAATTTTGGATTGAAAAGTTTTAATTACCCGTAAGTTAAACATTTATTTTCAAAAGCGAAAAAAAATTAAACATTAATTAAATTAAATACGCCAGATTCATTCATTTGCTTTCAACAACAACATTGAAGTTCATCATTTCAATTTTCAATTAGCCTACATCCGAGTAACCTATCCGAAATTAGCCTTTACAATTCCTTGTTTTTTTTTTTGGTTTTGTTTTTTTAAACAGTCTAAAAGAATACTCGATCAGAAACCACAATCCCTAAACGTAGCCGTTTTAAAAGGCAGATCTTCTTAATTTACCGACTTTGCCACTTAACTTCACCTCTGGAAGTCTGGAACCCTCACCATCTTCGCCAGCACAACTTTCCTGTTCCTGAACCACCTTCTGATCCTCTTAGCTAGGTCGGTCTGGCTCATCTTCTCTTCTCCAGTCGCGCCTTCTGAATTGCATGCTCCCTTCCGTCAAAACCCGGCTCAGCGCCGCCGCCGCCTCGTCCCGCTTCTTCACGCTCACCGCCGGAGCCACTTTTTGTTATGGCCGGCGTCGGACTTCTTAATCGTCTGGACTGTGCGCAGGTCTTTTTTTTTTTCCGATGAGAGACTATGCGCAGGTCTTGTGGCTTTGGCTTGGCATGATCGGAAAAGTTGAAGAAGGAGAATATTTACAAGGATTTGGATTCTGTGGATTTAGGAGATGACGCATAGAGGATTGATGGAAGGAGGCTGACGAACCCTTTCTCTCCCTTTCTGCCCCCACCCCTACTCGCGCGTACTAACAGGGGACAAACGACCACTAACGCCTTAATCTAGAAAGCGATCCACGCGTCAAACGGACGGTGGAGATCACTAGTGCAACTACACGACTAGTGTATAGAATAATTTTCGGATTGGTTGGCATACATTTTTATGTTGCAAGAAATCAGTTTTCACAGAAAACACAGTAAGAAATTACATTGGTAGCATCATCATTGTTCTCCTGCTTGTTGCCTCCCAAGATTGAAACTATACTGTAATTATCATGGACAACAGCAGCTGAATCATCTTGCACACATTGAATGGGAAGATACATGAGCTTTTTGGTACCAAGGTTATAAGAGAATATACGTCCCCTTGTGTCCTTTGTGTCTGCCAAAAGAATCTCGTTGCAATTCAAAAATGCCAATGGCTTTTAGAGAATGATTTGGAAACAAAAGAATTCTAGAGCTATCTAGCTACATAGAATTCTAGACACCAGAGGCGGAGCTACACTCCGGCCTCACGGGTCCGAACTCCTCTTGGCTTTTTCTGGAGATACATATATGTATTGGTATTTTGTTAACTAAACTGATGACATATGTATGTTTATTGCTACTGAACCCCTTTAAAGACCAAGTCCAAGTAATTTTCAGAGAGTTTATAGCCCCTCATACCCATGCATTAAGCACATGATCATCATATATTATGAATAAACAACAAATAAGGTAGTATTCAATTTACAACTAAAATAATAATTAGTAATAATTCCTCACAATCATTAGCATTTGTAGCTTTTCAATTTTCAGGGCTTCGTCCCTATATCGGGATTTGCGGTACTACTTAGGATACTTCGTGACACATTATTTGTTTTCAGTAGTTTGTAGCAAGCGAGAAATACATATCGTTTATGTTTTGATTGATTATCTTTGAGTACTCATTACTTATAGGGTTTATGTTTGATTAGCGAGAAATACATATCGTTTATGTTTTGATTACTTATAGGGAAAATTCTCATCAGCCTTAATTTTAAAGATTTTTTCCCACTAACAAAAAGAGAATCAAAAATTCCCACCAGCCTTTAAGACTCTTAATGTCTCTTCCCATTAGCCAAACATTTACATGTTTATATATTTTTCATTACCAATTTGCCCTTCCTTTAGTTTTCTCCCGTCTCTTACTCTCTGTTTCATATATTCTCTCTCTCTCTCTCTCTCTCTCTCTCTCTCTCTCTCTCTCAACCGTCGGCTGCCTCGAAGCTCTCCGACGCCGATCTGCTGCAAGAAAATCTAGTTCGATGCCGACAATCGACTCCCGGCCTTTGAGGCCGGCAATCGATGACCCAACCATCGATGCCGACGATCGACGACCCTACTCTCTTCCTCTAGTTGGTTGATTAATGTTCTCTAAACTGCATCTGTCTAGATCGGAGGCCTCTGTCTAGTTCTGATTGAAGGAGCAAATCGAGGTCTACATGCTCACTAAATCAGATTTTTTTGAAGGTAAGTATGGGTTTCTGTAAATTTGGTGCTACTTGGCCAAAATCTATGTAAAATTGAAATCAAGTTTTGAAACTTAACTATATGTGTTTGATCGAATTTGAATAAGACTTAACATAGTAGTTGAATGATCGGTGTGTGGGATGATAATTATCCATGTTGTTTGCAATTGTAAGTTGTGTTCCAGAGTCATTAATATGGGCTTGATTGTGATTCATAGTTGGGGAAATACGGTGTATACAACGAAAGCTTCAATTTGATACGGTAAGCCTTGTAGGTAAAATCATTGAAGCAATGGTCTGAAGCTGGGTGAGAGAGTACTAGAGTTTGGGTTATTGTATACACACGATGCTATGTATGAAGAAACAATAGGTTTTACTGGCATTCGCTTGACCACAGTAATCGTAGATGACATGAAATGTGTGGCTTTGCTTTTCAGCTAGGATGATAATTCTCTCTTTTCTTTTAATAATTTTTACATATTTTTTTTTTGGATCGGTTTCGTTGTAGTGATTTTTACTAGAAAGCACTCCTATATAGTTGTCATATGCCTCCTCAAATTAGACGATTGAAGTGCCTCAGAATAATGTACGGCTCGTTTTTGTACTCGAGTTGAATTGTTTAGCTATACAACTCATGCTGATAGCACTGATTTATTCACAGATCATATGTTAAGAGTAATGGTTGAATTTTTACAATGTACAATGTAATCCCCATCGACAAATTTAATCCTTTATACACAATTTTTGTAGCTTTAGTTGATAACTGTGTCTTATCAAGTCTTGATATGCTCATTTACTCATTGTTATTGCTTACTTTTGATGGTAATTTTGATATTAGTATATGAATTGTGACCGAACCCATATTGCGCCCTTAATAAACCCTCCTACTACCCCCAGTAGACCCCCGACCCCATGCATATTGCATCTCCCATCTTTCATGTATACTGACGCCAATAGGGGTGTCTATTGACCCCAATAGGTGGTCATATTGCTTCTAATAAGGACTTGTTATAAATGACTGAAGCACACAATTAAGTTCAAGGGTCCTACTGCCCCCAGTAGGAGGTCCTAGTGGAGGAATATTATGCTCTTTGTGTATGTCCTATTATCCTTCAATTAGGGCGTCAAGAGTCACTTGCTTTCATTCTTTTGGTGTAGATTTGGATAGAAGTTATCTTCTCAGTCTTACATCATATAGAATATTATAGAGACTCCACTTTTTTCATTTTAAAACTTTTCTTGATACATGTATACCTTATATTTTAAGTTCAATGGTCCTACTGCCCCTAATAGGAGGTCCTACTGACCTGAGTAGGAGGTCATACTGCCCCTACTGCCCCTAGTAGGAGGTCCTACTGACCTTAGTAGGTGGTCCTATTGCCCCTAGTAGGAGGTCATACTGCCCCGGATGTCCTATTGCCCCTAGTAGGAGGTCCTAGTGGAGGAATATTATGCTTTTTCCGTATGTCCTATTGTCCTTCAATTAGGGCATCAAGAGTCGCTTGCTTTCATTCTTTTGGTATAGATTTGGATAGAAATTATCTTCTCGGTCTTACATCTTATAGAATATTATAGAAACTCCACTTCTTCCATTTCAAAACTTTTCTTGATACATGTATACTTTATATTTTAAGTTCAAGGGCCCTACTGCCCCCAGTAGAAGGTCCTACTGACTCTAGTTGGAGGTCATACTACCCCTACTAACCCCAGTAGGAGGTGGTCATACTGCCTTCAGTAGGAGGTCCTACTGACCCTAATAAGTGGACATATTACCCCCAATAGGGTCCTGTTACAAGTGACTAAAGCACAATGGCTCCTAGAATCCGGTCAATGGTTCCAGGAGTACGGTCATCGGCTTCCGGAGTTCAGTCAACGGACTCCGGAGCCCGATCAAAGGTTGTCGGAGTCCGGTCAACGTCATTGGTCGTGGAAATCCGGTCATAAAAATTTTATTTTATAATAGATTTTTATAATGGTCTATTGAGTTTATTTAATTCATCGAGGGTATAATTGTCTTTCTGCTCTTATAATGGTCTATTGTGGTTTATTTAATTCATTAAGGGTATATTTATATTTCTGCTGTTTAAGTTGGTTGTTGGGAATTTTAAAATCTGATTTTGTTAGTGAGAATAAAATTTTTAAAATTAGGGTTAGTGGGTACTGTCCCTTACTTATATGAATTATGTTTTAATTGATCGTTGATTTATATTATTACGTTTTCATTTTATGTTATAATAATCGGTTGTATAATCGATATTGTATATACGGACCCTCCTTAAGTTTAAATCCTGGCTCCGTCTCTGCTAGACACAAGGATTTCTAGAGAATACCAACAGTAGTAAACGTACAAGAACATATATAGACTTTTCAAATTCCAAAAACAAACTTTAAAGTTTAACATGCACATCATATATACGATAGCTAGCCATAACAAGATGTGTAGAAATCTCTTAATGGAACTAAAGAATTGTAGAAATCAAATAATGAGAGAATGGAAACTCATACTCATATACTAACAGACGTTCGTGATAACAAAATTACAAATTTATCTATATACATTTGTTGGTTGACTGTTTATAAGCATGTGAACAGTGTGAAAACACTGTTCATAAACAACAATGAATTTTTTTAATTTTTTTTTGAAACAGGTAATTTAGATTTTTCAAGATAGGCTCTCTCTCGGCAAAGAATTTTTTGCCCTCTGTTTTTGACTTTTCTTCTGCTTCCTGAATCTTCCGGATCGATCTTGCCTCTTCAGACCTCCTTTATTTTTATTTCTTCCGTCTCTCTGTCTTTACATCTCAGAGAATATCGCCGCTTCATTTCATCTCTTTCACTATTGTTTTAGTTTTGTGTCTATATACTATTGCTTGGTTAACTGTTCATAAGCACTGTGAACAAAGTGCAGACCTTTTTACCCTGTTGATGGGCTGCGTAATTCCATATTTACCTTTCGTTTCAACTCTAGGTATAATTTTTTATTTTTTTGCCGCTTCTCAGTCTCTCTCTCTCGCCCAACATTTCTCCATCTTTCTCACACTCTCTAGACTCTTCTTGAAATAGCTCCAACATTTCTCACAAAATAGAAGAGTCTAGAGATATTAATATAGGGAAAATGCCAAAATGCACAAATATAGGGTTTTCATAGCCCAATTCAATGAAAAACATATTGCTTAGCCCATTCCAATGTTTCTTAACAAAAATACATTTTTACCCCCAATCTTATTCTCTCTCTCTCTCTCTCTCTCTCTCTCTTCTTTCTTCAACGACGGATGCCACCGCAACCTTGACGACATACACCCTCGTTGCCCCGACTTCGTCGATCTATCTTTGCAGGCTTCACAAGCTCTCTCTCTCTCTCTCTCTCTCTCTCTCTCTCTCTCATCGCTGCCTCAACGTCAACATCGACGTCGGTGACGCCTCAAGGACGAGCACGACGTCCCGGTGAGGAGCCCGACAAGGATCATGGGGTCGAGCCGCCTCCAGCATCTCAGCGGTCGCTGTAGATCAAAGAGAGTGACACCGCCGATCACTTCAATCTGCTTCGATCGGTTCGTTGTAGATCAACATCCGCCACCACCGTCCCCATCGATTCCGACGGGGAAGTTTCCGGCCACTCAACCACTCCATGTAGCTTATGGCGACGGCTCTGACCATAGCTCATTAGGTCGGTGGAGGAGGTGCGCTTGGGTCGGTGGAGGAGGCCGGTGTGTCACCGTCAGGGAAGGTGGGTACCTAGAGAAGAAATATGGGTGCCCAGAGCATGAACTCAAGTCAGTTAGAGTTTTTTTTTTTTTTTATTATTTTTATTTTTTTATCCTTACATTTGAATATTAAGATCAGGAAGTGATTATTGAGGATTGATAAGTGATTATTGAGGTCAGTAAGTTATTATTTGAGGCTTGTAATCTGATTATTAAGGGCCAGTAAGTGATTATTGGGTGTCAGTAAGCAATTATTGGGTGTCAGTAATTGATTATTGGAGGTCAGTAACTAAGTTATTAGAGCTCAATAAATGATTATTAAGGGTCAGTAACTGATTATTGGAGGTCAGTAACTAATTATTGTGGGTCAGTAACCAAATTATTAGGGGTCAGTAACTGATTATTAGGAGATTATTAAGGGTCAGTAACCAAGTTATTGGGGGTTAGTAACTGATTATTGGAGGTTAGTGACCAAGTTATTGGGGGTCAGCAACTGATTATTAGGGGTCAATAACCGAGTTACGGTGACCGGAAAAAATTGAGTTACTGGGGGTCAGTAACCGAGTTACCGGTGATCAAAATGCGGTGACCGGGGAAATCCGGCGACCAAAGTCCGGCGACCAATGACCGGAGTCCGGCGGCCGATGACCGGAGTCTGGCGGCCAATGACCGGAGTCCGGTGAGGTTCCGACCAAGTATTCTCTCTCTTTCACTTTCTCTCTCTATGCATATTTAAGGGGTAAGGGTAAAATAGTCTTAAAATAATATGGTTTGGTAAGACTTTAATACAAATTTGTGCATTTAGGCATAAAAAATGTTACCTTATATTAGAATGGGCTTATGAAAAAACTTATCATTGGAATAGGGAATGAGAGGTTTAAATTAGTACTAAATGGGTATTTTCCCATTAATATATTACCGTGATAATTTATTACCCCGTTATTTCAAGGAACTATTTCTGTCATTTTTATTTCTGCTTTGTATACGTACAAATCAAAACAATTTGAGCATTTATATTTTGGGTAGAACACAAGACTAAATATTTTGTTGTATAAAAGTTGTTTTTGTGATAGCTCTTATATATATATATGGAATATGCATAATATGGATATTACACCGCGCCAAGATGCGGGTATCAACTCTAGTACTAAAACAATAAAAAAAACCTGTCATGTTATAGTGAGGCGACATGAGTTGATGAAAGAAAAACTCCTAAAATTTAATTCAGATAGAATGATATATATAGTGCTCTTTATAAGCTCCATAAAAAGAAAGTCATCACGATCCATCAATTTTTTTTTTTTTGACAAAAAACGATCCATCAACTTGATCCTCAGCCTTTGGTACATCATGCAAGTCCTCCATATATCTCTTCTAGTACCATTGTTGCTTCCACACTCTCTCATTCATCTCATCAATGGGGATATTCTTAGTCTCAGGAATGAACAAAATGGTAAAGAGTGTCATGACAAGGACCCAAGCCGAGAAGAAATAGAATATCCCAAACTTCATGTGACATAGCATCGAGAGGAATGCTTGTGCTACGACGAATGTGAACAACCTGTTGGTACTAACAACCATACTCTGACCAGCAGATTGAGTCTCAGTGGCGAATGTTTCACTAGGGATCAACCAGCCAAGAGGTCCCCAAGACCATGCAAAGGACGCCACAAAGCTGCACACAAGAACCACCACTAGAATTCCCAAGCCATGCCCGAGGTTGTTAGAATGATCTTTAACTTTGAGTCCCATCAAGACTGCATCTACCATTTGAGAAAGGAACATTTGGAAACCAGCTTGTATTAGGAGTATTCGGCGACCGACTCCGTCTACAAAGATGACTGATACAATAGTTGAGATGACATTAACGGATCCGATTATAGCAGCTGATACAAGGGAAGATTACTCTTGAATCCCAAAGTCTGGAACAAAATTGGAGCGTAGAACATAATAGCGTTGATGCCAGTGAATTGTTGGAAGATCTGTACCAATTTAACATAAACATGTAATACGTTAATTTTAGAGGTCATGTGAATCATAAACATAAATTATTTTTAACCAAAAGGGATTGAATCTTAAAATGTATTACATGCATCATAATTCCAATGACCAGAATAGGTCTGTTCCTACGCTTGAGGAGATTTTTGAAGGGATTTTTCACTTCTGTGGCAGCACGACTTGCATCAACAATTTCATTGTATTCTTGATCGACATTATCAACACCACGAATCCTTTTCAGAATTGCTTTTCCTTCCTCCAACTTACCTCATGCGATTAAACTGTTAGGAGTGTCTGTCACAATAACAGACCCGACAGTGAGCAGAAGTGAGAGCACCCCAGCCAAACCCAATGATATTCTCCATCCATACCCGTTTGCAAGTCTGGTCGGCATAAAATTAAACATGTCAGTCACTAGTAAAAACTTAGAAGTCCAAAATTATGATGCGAGCATACATGTCCTAATTAAGATCAATTAGGAGTAAAAAATTCGATTCACCTCTAGTTTGCAATCAACACTACTTATTCTTTTTCTTTTTTTTAAGTTGAAATTCTTACAATAAATACAAAATTTAAGACAGTAAAAAAAATAAAAAACAACATGTAGTGTAGAATTAGGGATAAGCGAGCTTACTTGGCTGTTCCATAATTGATCAAGTTTGCAACGAGAATGCCAATGGTGATAAAGAGCTGGAAGAGTATGTTCAGTGCTCCACGAATTCTTGTGGGTGCAATCTCAGAAACAAAAAATGGATTTGCATGCCATATAAACAAAGTATGCAAATTAATAAGGTCTAGGTTTAGCGAAATAAACAAAGATTCATAGCAGTACGTATAAGATAATGGTTATAACTAACATACCTGGTGTTTTGGCTACGATCCTCAGCAGGGGTTAGGGGTGTTATCGGTTTTATTCGGTTCGGTTTTCACCTAAAATCAGAAACCAAACCGAACTAAAAAATCGGTTCGGTTCAGTTCGGTTTTATTTTTTTAAAAATGTAAACCAGAAACCGAATTGAACTGAACGGTTCAGTCCGGTTCGGTTTTTTTTTCGGTTTTTTTTTTTTTGAAAAAAAAAAAAAAAAATTATGGTAATTTTAATATAGAGTTCTTAATATATTGGGATCCATATTCGATAATGTATACTTCCATATAATTCAAACTTAAAAGTCCACAAATTGAAAATAGATTCCAATGTTCAAAGTTTAAACATTACAAACTAAAAATTTGTTCAAACTTAAAAGTCCACAAATTGAAAATAAAGTCAACAATGTTCAAATCCTTATCAAGTATCAACATCATCTCATCCTCGCAATGTTGTTTGCTTCATAACCTTCATCTTAGGACTTAGGAGGCAACATACCACTGATAGGAGCACAAAGTGTGACGTTCTTAATATGTTTATACCCTTTATTTACCCTTTGTTAACTCCTATTTAGTTGTTTTAGCTTTATATTTGTGTTTAGTATAGAATAATTGCTTAATTTAGACATATGTAGGTTTTAGTGTCAAAATACATAGTAATTTCGGAATTGAAGAATTTGGTGTTGAAATTGTGCTAAGTGTTGGAAATCCTTGTTTACTCAGGATTCCTGTCTTGATCAGGATTCCATCTTTCCTCTTTCCTAGTTTCTAATTTTCTTATTTTTATTTCAGGAAAGTCTAAACCCGTGTTGACTAGGAAATGTTTTCCTGACTCATGAGGGAAAGGTGACCGGCAGCTAGGAGTCCTAACTAAGCTAGGAGAAGTACAAATCCGACAAGAACAAGGAGAGAGAATCTGTGCGGCAATAAAGAAAGAAGTATTCCAAGTTCAAGAGGGTTTTGTCATTCCTTAATGCATGAGGATTCCTTGAAGAACAAGAGAAGGAAGTTAAATCCAACTTGGACTTGGTTTTGCTGATTCAATAGGATTCCTTTTACTAGAAGAATTCTTGGAGATCAAGACTTGTTACTCTATAAATAGGGCATGACATGGCAGCAATAATCATCATCAACCCGTGCAAATAACACCAAAGCCTTTGCCAAAACTCCATCAACCTCCAAACACCACAATCCGATCCCACCTTCAGCATTTGTCCAAAGCAAGTAGCCTAGGATTCCGCTCACTCAAAGAATAGAACAAGTAGGGATATTTTGAGAGTGAATTCCATCTTCTATTTTCGGATTGCTATGTGTTTGTTCTTGTTTATGTTTTTTTTAGGTTTTTGCTTAAGTATGTTTCGATTCTTGTCTATGAGATAGAAGTACTTTTGAACCATGTTTTGAATTAAAGTTTTCAATTTTTAATCAATGATTTTAGGTTTTATGCCGTGAGTTTTATGTCTAAAATACTTTAAGATTTTCGGTGCTATATTATATTATCATGTGTAGTTGATACAAGTAGTTGATATTGCATGTGTTAATCATCCAAAGTTCGACTTTGATACAAGTAGTTGATAAGTTGCATTGTCTTTGTTTTTCACGATTTTCTACCTATGTTTGATTTGGACTTGTGCTTAAACACATCGATTCTTTATGTGATACGTAATTGCATGATTAGTTTATGTGTGTGACCGATAAGTAGAGCACGTAGCCGAGCTTGTTGTGTTGCGATGTTGAATGAAACCCGTAGTCTAATTCTAAGTTGGTCTATGTCATAGGAACCACGTAGGAACTTATGTGCATATCAAATTTAGGTTGTATATTTGCTCACGGTGTAGACTTAAATGAGATTAGAAATCGTCTTCTTTATTCTTACATGGTTGTTTGGTTGTGTTTGCATGATTGTTGGTTGATCACATGTATATATGTATAGAAGTAATTTAGGATTTATTTTCATGTTTATTCCAAAATCATCAAACCTTTAAACCCTATATGCTTATTTCGACATTTTTATTAGATTAGATGGATCTACCCTGTAGTTGGATCCCCGGTTTAGAACGATCCCTGCTTGCTTTATATTACGATTGATTTGTTGACAGGGTTAATTCATGCGTGTGCAAATACGTCTTATCAAATGGCGCTGTTGCCGGGGATCCTTCGAGATCCTCGATCTTTTTAATTGTCGAAATTTGCATTGTATATATGTCTATATGTTTATATTTGTAAAGTTAAATTGTGTTTTATTTTTGTTTTTCTACTTTAATACTTGTATGAATAATGTTGTAGGTTGTAATGCACAGGAATAGGTAGGATCCCTTTTGTTAATTCTAGCCTTAACCCCTCTTGTTTACTCTCAAGTTTGCATGAGGTTGTGGGCGGCTTTTATTAACACTTGGAGTCATGTTTGATTCATAAGTTTGTTGCTAGCTGAGTACATTGGTACGCTCCTTCTATTACTCTGGTGCATGGGACCAAAAATTGGATCTCAAGAGTCTTGAAAACATACATTTCGGTGATGGAGTTCTCATTGCTCACTAAACAAGTCATACCATGTTCACTATCTCTAGATTGAGCTATTGACCTTTAGAAACAACGCTTCAAGCTTGTGATCGAAACATCAATATCCAGGCCGCACGTCCACCGTGTCTTACCATCTAGAATCATTATTTATTTAAGTGTTTTAGTAGCAACTCGAAAATTAACTTGTATGACTTTGTAATCTTAAAGATTGGTGCCATGTATGATTTTGTATTTCATTTGTTTCGAAATTTATCTTTTGATTTTTGAAATTCTTCTGTTTTCCGTTGTTTAATCTAGTTTATTGCTTTTGATTTCATTTTATACTCATGCATTCTAACTTGATCTTGGCCAAATGGTTTTTCAGGTGCTAGACGTGCATGCAACCTCGACACACTCGTTCGTCTTCACAAGGAGCTCTTGTTCCATTGAATCCGGAAATTGACCGTGCTTGGAAAGAACAAAGAAAGAAGCAAAAAGAAGCATCAAGTAGCACGGTTGGACCTTTGGAATTTGAAGAGCAAGATCCTCCTTCTCCCTTTCGGATCCATTCTGAATCTTCATCTTCATCTGAATCCGAGATTGATTGTGAGGAAGACAAGTCCGACATCGACATGGCCGACTCACCACTCAAATCTGCTTTCATCCCCACAGCCCCGGAATCACCTTCATGCATTGCTTTCACTGTGCCTAATGAAGCCAACTTCTCCATACCGTTCAGTTACTGGGGCAATTGCCTAAGTACTCGGGTTCTCCAATGGAGGATCCTAATGTTCACCTTAGAGAGTTTCTCATATCTGCAGATTGCAATCAATCAATCATCTTACTCCAGAAGGCCTAAAATTGCTTTTATTTCCTTTTACTCTTAAAGATGATGCTAAGCGTTGGTTGTATTCTTTGCCTGCAGGAATCATCACCAATTGGAATGAGATGACCTCGAGGTTCTTGAAACAATTCTTCCCTGCGCAACTCACGAAGAAGCTAAGGAGGGAGATTCAGAACTTCACTCAAAAGGATGGTGACACTCTCTATGAGGCATGGGAAGAATTTCAGGAACTTCAGAGGAAGTGCCCTCATCATTGAATTCCTTTGGACGAGTTAGTTCAAGCTTTTTATGAGGGACTTGACAACACCAACAAGGGTATGGTGGACTCTGTGGATGCACATTTATGAACAAGACCGGACGGCAAGCATATAACTTGATTGAGGACTTGGCGGATAACAATCGTCAATTCAGCACCAAGAACTCAAGGAAGTCGGCAGGAGGCCGTGGTGGTGTCTATGACATTGAAGCTAGGAATCAAATGATCACGTTGGATAGGAAGCTTGATGTCTTGGTCAAGGCTTTCAATGGTTCGAATCTTGGCAACCAAGCTTGTGGAATTTGCTCACTTTCGGATCACTCTACAGATTCATGTCCAAATGGTGCTATGAGTGAGGCGGAATTGAACTTTATGGGACAACAGAGGCAACGTTATGATCCATATTCGAACACTTACAATCCTGGAACTAGAGATCATCCGAATTTTCGGTGGAGTAACAACAATGCTCAACCGGCCAATATGCAAGGTCAAGGACCTCGTCCTTCAGGTTTGTTTGTGAGGCCTCAGGTACCTCAAGGTTTTGTTCCTAACTCTTCTAATTTCGTGCCTAATAATGCCAATGTTCAAGGTTCAAATAATAATGCTAGTTCTTCTACTCCTAATTATGATGAAATCTTGAAGTCCCTTGCTCAAGGGCAACAGAACTTAACATCTGCAACTCAAGCTTTAGTGACAGGTCAACAGGCTAATTCTAAAGAGATCACGGAGCTCAAAAAACAGATGGGACAGGTTATCGATTTCATGGGTAAAATTCATGAAAGTGGTAAGTTGCCGGGCCAAACCTTGCCAAACCCGAATGCCGGACAATTCAAGATCGTTACAACTAGGAGTGGTCGAGTTTTTGAGGAGCCTTTGTTGAAGAAGTCGGAGCCTTCTAAGGAAGGTGAGGCCGAGAACATATTGCTGCAAGATGACGAAGATATTGAAGAGGTTTATGCCGAGAAGCAGCCGGACAAAGAGGCCGTGCCTCAGTCCAAGAGAGAGAGTGCGGCAGTTCCTGCCGAGAAAAAGAAGGTGCAAGAGGCCGAGCCTCTTGCAGTCCCTGCTGATCCGAAATCCACTCAAGCCGTGCTTGAGAAAGGTAAGTCTTCTAGCTCTAATGGTTTAGTTTCTACTAATGTCCATGCTCGTGCCCCTTTCCCCAACAGGTTTGCTAAATCAAAGCACGATGAAGCTGATCATGCAATGATTGAGTTATTCAAGAAGGTGGAAGTAAACATGCCATTGCTTGAGTGCATTCAACAAAACCAAAGTATGCGAAATTCTTGAAAGAGTTGTGCACCAACAAGAGGCTACCACGAGAGAAGGATGTAGCGGTAATGAATGAAACCATCTCTGCGGTTTTTCAAAGGAAACTACCACCTAAGCTCAAGGATCCAGGGAGTTTTTCGATTCCATGCACCATTGGTACTCATAGTTTTGATAAAATCATGTTAGATCTAGGTGCTTCGATTAATGTTATGCCCTCTTATCTTTATGCGGACTTAGGTCTAGGTGAGTTGAAAAAGGATAACATTATCATTAGATTAGCTGACCGCTCCAACAAGATCCCTCTGGGATATGTTGAGGATGTTTTAGTGCAGGTTGCAAGTTTAACATTTCCTGCAGATTTCTATGTCATTGACATGGAACCGGCGGATGCAGATGACAAAGAAATTCCCATTCTGTTGGGAAGACCATTCATGAGAACCGCCAGGACCAAAATTGATGTCTACTCAGGGGAACTAACTTTCGAAATAGATGGAGACATCATTAGTTACAATA
Source organism: Fragaria nilgerrensis (assembly GCA_010134655.1). Taxonomy (NCBI): domain Eukaryota; kingdom Viridiplantae; phylum Streptophyta; class Magnoliopsida; order Rosales; family Rosaceae; genus Fragaria; species Fragaria nilgerrensis. The sequence continues at coordinate 19,811,790 of CM020980.1, forward strand.
TTTTTGATGCAATGAGGTATCCACTTCCTGAACTTTTTCGAGATTCCTTTTCTATTGATGTTGTGGATGCTCTTGCAGACAAATATGTGGAGACAATAGCTCAAGACGCCTTGGCACTCACCTTGGAAAAAGGAATCGGATTTGATGCCATGGGGAACAAAATTGCAGTTTCTGCCGAGGCCGTGCCTATTCCCTTGCTTGAAACCGTGCAGTCACTTGAGAGGTGGCTGCCGAGGTATGCTACTCTTCCCCGAGTCCTTTCTTTTCCATCTAACAAGTTTCTTCCTTCCATTGTCCAAGCTCCAAAATTAGATCTCAAGGTTCTTCCGGAACATTTGAAGTATGTGTACTTGGGAGAGAATGAAACGTTGCCGGTTATCATATCATCATCACTAGAGAAGGAGCAAGAGGAGAGATTGATCAAGTTTTGAAGAGACACAAGACGGCCATAGGTTGGACCTTAGCCGACATCAAGGGAATTAGTCCTACAATGTGTGTTCACCGAATTTTGCTTGAAGATGGAGCAAAGCCGACCAAGGAAGGTCAACGACGTCTTCATCCACCTATGATGCAAGTTGTGAAGGATGAGGTGACAAAATTGCTCGATTGTGGAGTCATCTACCCAATTTCGGATTCAAGGTGGATTTCACCGGTTCAAGTTGTGCCAAAGAAGAGCGGAATCACGGTGGTGAAGAATGATGAAAACGAGCTTGTGCCGCAAAGGACCGTAACCGGCCACCGAGTGTGTATCGATTATAGGAGGCTCAATGCAACAACAAGGAAGGATCACATGCCATTGCCATTCATTGATCAAATGCTTGAGAGGTTAGCCGGTCATTCCTTCTATTGTTTTCTTGACGGTTATAGTGGTTACAATCAAATAAGTGTTGCGGAAGAGGATCAAGAGAAGACAACGTTCACATGTCCCTTTGGCACTTTTGCCTACCGCCGCATGCCTTTTGGCTTATGCAATGCTCCAGGTACGTTTCAAAGATGCATGTACCACATATTTTCTGAGTTCATAGGTTCTAAGATTGAAGTCTTTATGGATGATTTTTCTGTTTATGGTGGAGATTTCGATACATGCTTAGAAAATGTAGAATTTGTGCTTAGGAGATGTGAGGAAACTAATCTTGTGCTTAATTGGGAAAAATGTCACTTCATGGTTAATCAGGGTATAGTGCTTGGTCACATTGTTAGTTCTAGGGGTATTGAAGTTGATAAATCTAAGATAGATATTGTGCGTCACTTACCCATCCCCACAAGTGTGAGGGATGTTCGAAGCTTTCTTGGACATGCAGGTTTTTATCGTCGATTTATCAAAGATTTCTCCAAGATAGCTCGGCCCTTGAGTTCTTTGTTGCAAAAAGATGTGCCCTTCCACTTTGATGCCGAATGCAAGGAGGCTTTTGAGCGGTTGAAGACCATGTTGACATCGGCACCGATCATGGCGCCACCAGATTGGTCCTTGCCTTTTGAGTTGATGTGTGACGCCTCAGACTATGCCGTGGGGGCTGTGCTCGGACAGAGAAAAGACAAGCAGCCGTATGCCATATACTATGCCTCTCGGACGCTCAATGATGCGCAACAGAACTACACCACCACCGAGAAAGAACTTCTTGCCGTAATCTTTGCTTTGGATAAGTTTCGTTCTTACTTACTTCAATCTAAAGTTATTGTTTATACTGACCATGCGGCTTTGAAGTATTTGTTGACAAAGAAGGATGCCAAGCCGAGATTGATAAGGTGGATATTGCTTCTCCAAGAGTTCGACTTGGAAATCAAAGACAAAAAGGGGTCGGACAACGTTGTTGCCGACCACCTTAGCCGATTGGTACGTGACTCGGATCCCGTGGCCATCCAAGAATGCTTCCCGGACGAGCAACTCTTCAAGGTAAGCAAGGTAAGTGAGGTAAGTGAGCCTTGGTATGCCGACATTGTGAATTACCTTGTTACAAAGCAATTTTCGAATTCTATGTCCTACCATGCTAGAAATAGACTTAAGGCATTAGCTAGACATTATGTGTGGGATGAACCTTATTTATGGAAACATTGTGTTGATCAAGTTATTAGGAGATGTGTCCCGGAGAATGAGCATAGGTCTATTCTTAGTTTTTGCCATGATCAAATTTGTGGAGGTCACTTTGGTTCTCGTAGGACTGCTTTGAAAGTTTTAGAATGTGGATTCTTTTGGCCTACTATTTTTCGAGATGCTTATGTATTGTGCTTCATGTGATAGATGTCAAAGGACAGGGAATTTAGGACCTAGGGATGAGATGCCTATGCAACCTATTATACATGTTGAAATATTTGATTGTTGGGGTATTGATTTCATGGGGCCTTTTCCGAATTCTCAGGGAAATTTATACATTCTCGTATGTGTGGATTATGTTTCTAAATGGGTGGAAGCAAAAGCCACCCGGACTAATGATTCTCGAGTTGTTGCAGATTTCCTACGCTCTAATATTTTCTCCAGGTTTGGAATGCCGAAATTTGTAATAAGTGATGGAGGTTCCCACTTTTGCAATCGGACAATTGAAGCTCTAATGAAGAAGTATGGAATCAAGCATAAGGTTGCTACACCTTATCACCCCCAGACAAGTGGGCAAGTGAGCTTAGTAACCGAGAGATCAAGCGGATATTGGAGAAGAGTGTGAAGCCGTCACGCAAGGATTGGAGCCAACGCTTGATGATGCACTATGGGCATATCGGACTGCATTCAAAAATCCCTTGGGGATGTCACCGTTTCGTATGGTGTACGGCAAAGCTTGTCACTTGCCTGTGGAGTTGGAACATAGGGCTTGGTGGGCGGTTCAGACTTTTAATATGGATATTGATGAGGCCGGATTACACAGGAAATTGCAGTTGTGTGAACTTGAAGAAATCAGGAATGAGGCTTATGATTCTGCCGTGATCTATAAGGAGAAAACCAAGGCATTCCACGACCGGATGATTCGAAAGAAAGACTTTGTTATTGGCCAGAAAGTTCTCTTATTTAATTCTAGACTTAGGTTGTTTCCAGGCAAGCTACGTTCTAGGTGGATAGGACCTTTTGTTATCACTAATGTCTTTCCTTCTGGTGCAGTCATGATTAAAAGCATGGTCAAAGGAGCCGAATTTCAGGTTAATGGTCATCGATTAAAGCCTTACATGGAGAACATGGCAAACCACACGGTGGAGGAAGTCTCTCTCCTAGATGCTACGGCATGAGAATGAGGAGATGATAGTCTAGGCTAAAGGACTATAAACACTTAAGCGCTGCATGGGAGGCAACCCATAGAAGGAGCCATCAACGAGAGTTTGCAAATTTCTTTATCCCTCCTCTTTTCTTTTCGGATTGCTCTTAGTTTTCTTACATTGAGGACAATGTTGATTTTAAGTGTGGGGTGGATGTCATTACTCGTTGATTTGCTATGCTTTGATATGATTTGAATTGTTTTTAATTTTTAGGATTAATTTTAAATTTTTTGTTTATGTTTTCCGATTTTTAGATGCACTTTGTTTCTTTATTTTGTGTTTTGCTTTTATTTTGTTGAGTCTTAGGTGCCTTCTAACGTGTCTAGGATGAATATATGATCTTTGATTGATTAGTTATTGAGATGAGCATGATTTCGAATATTTGAGCTTATATGTTATTTGATGGTTAATAGATATGTTGAAATTGTACGAACTTGTAGTAGATGAGGACCATTGAAACTTAGGTACAGAATGAGCATGTTCCTTACTTGTTTGATTTCATGTTACCCTTGTGAGATTTTCGAGCCATATATGTGCCTATTCTTTGGAGAGTTTACTCTATCTATTCTTTGATATATATGACCTCATTATACATTATTTGATCAATTTATATGCCATAGATTTAATGAACTAGAGATTGCTAGAACTTACTTGTGAAACTTTCAAAACTTTTATCATAACTTGCTTTGATTTTGAATATGATTGTGGATCTTTCTTAGGACTATCACCACTTTATCCAAATAGCCATATATCCCTATTTGAGCCCTGTTTGGGACCCCTTAGTCTAAACCCCTAGAGCCTACGCTATGCCTTTCTTGTTCACCTAAATTATCCCTTGCCTAGTATAGAATTCCTCTACCTTGTCTCGAGCTTGGCAGAGCTATCTTTTTGTGGTGATTTGAGGTGATGATTCAATACAAGTGTGGGGTTGTTCTAAGGAGTTTGTTGCCGAGATACACATGAGAAAAGAAAAAAAAAAAATTGCTCTCGGATATAAAAAAAAAAAGAAGAAGAAGAGTATGAACCGAAAAAGAAAAAAAAAAAGTTTCGAATTGATGAAGATGTCTCGGCCTAGATGAAGTTTTTGTGAATTTGGAGTTGTGATTTGTTTGTTGAAGGCTCAATATGTTATACTTTTAGCCTTTGTTCGTTTTCACAATGTTTAAAGTGAAGGATGGGTCCAACATGATAATATTTGGCCCTTGATGGTGTTTGGTGACATAAGGTGGATGTTCTTGCTCTGCTAAGTCTTGAGGATGACCTTTGTGATTCCTTTACTTTGAAAATTTTCCATGCCGAGCCTAGCCAACCTATTTTCTAAAAGATCCGCATGATTCTTAAGATAAGTAAACTTTGATCTGTGGAGTCTGTTTCATGAGTAAGCGTATGGTTGTGGTTCATTTGTGCATATGATTGGTATTTTCATGAGGTTTCAAATTTATTAGGTTCTTTTTAACTCTTGTGTGTGAAAAGCTTTTAAGCATATGCCATGTTCTTGAGAGAAAAAATTCGGAGTGCATATCCTTTGTGAGTTGAATTTGAACTTGTTTGGAACATGTCGAGCTTAATTTCACCTTTGTTTCTGCCATGTCTTACTTGTTATATCGAAATCTCATGTTTATTAACCATTGAATTCACCTTTCAATTTCGATTCTTGTGCTATTCTTGATGCTATGATTTGAAGGTCTCTGAGACAATTTCGTTGAAGGCATTAGATTGAGTCATTGTAGTATTTTCAATATTAGTTTTGTTGTTTTTCGTTTTAGTAGTTGCTAAGGGACTAGCAAAGGTTAAGTGTGGGGTTGTTGATAGGAGCACAAAGTGTGACGTTCTTAATATGTTTATACCCTTTATTTACCCTTTGTTAACTCCTATTTAGTTGTTTTAGCTTTATATTTGTGTTTAGTATAGAATAATTGCTTAATTTAGAAATATGTAGGTTTTAGTGTCAAAATACATAGTAATTTCGGAATTGAAGAATTTGTGTTGAAATTGTGCTAAGTGTTGGAAATCCTTGTTTACTCAGGATTCCTGTCTTGATCAGGATTCCATCTTTCCTCTTTCCTAGTTTCTAATTTTCTTATTTTATTTCAGGAAAGTCTAAACCCGTGTTGACTAGGAAATGTTTTCCTGACTCATGAGGGAAAGGTGACCGGCAGCTAGGAGTCCTAACTAAGCTAGGAGAAGTACAAATCCGAGAAGAACAAGGAGAGAGAATCTGTGCGGCAATAAAGAAAGAAGTATTCCAAGTTCAAGAGGGTTTTGTCATTCCTTAATGCATGAGGATTCCTTGAAGAACAAGAGAAGGAAGTTAAATCCAACTTGGACTTGGTTTTGCCGATTCAATAGGATTCCTTTTACTAGAAGAATTCTTGGAGATCAAGACTTGTTACTCTATAAATAGGGCATGGCATGGCAGCAATAATCATCATCAACCCGTGCAAATAACACCAAAGCCTTTGCCAAAACTCCATCAACCTCCAAACACCACAATCCGATCCCACCTTCAGCATTTGTCCAAAGCAAGTAGCCTAGGATTCCGCTCACTCAAAGAATAGAACAAGTAGGGATATTTGAGAGTGAATTCCATCTTCTATTTTCGGATTGCTATGTGTTTGTTCTTGTTTATGTTTGTTTTAGGTTTTTGCTTAAGTATGTTTCGATTCTTGTCTATGAGATAGAAGTACTTTTGAACCATGTTTTGAATTAAAGTTTTCAATTTTTAATCAATGATTTTAGGTTTTATGCCGTGAGTTTTATGTCTAAAATACTTTAAGATTTTCGGTGCTATATTATATTATCATGTGTAGTTGATACAAGTAGTTGATATTGCATGTGTTAATCATCCAAAGTTCGACTTTGATACACGTAGTTGATAAGTTGCATTGTCTTTGTTTTTCATCGATTTTCTACCTATGTTTGATTTGGACTTGTGCTTAAACACATCGATTCTTTATGTGATACGTAATTGCATGATTAGTTTATGTGTGTGACCGATAAGTAGAGCACGTAGCCGAGCTTGTTGTGTCGCGATGTTGAATGAAACCCGTAGTCTAATTCTAAGTTGGTCTATGTCATAGGAACCACGTAGGAACTTATGTGCATATCAAATTTAGGTTGTATATTTGCTCACGGTGTAGACTTAAATGAGATTAGAAATCGTCTTCTTTATTCTTACATGGTTGTTTGGTTGTGTTTGCATGATTGTTGGTTGATCACATGTATATATGTATAGAAGTAATTTAGGATTTATTTTCATTGTTTATTCCAAAATCATCAAACCTTTAAACCCTATATGCTTATTTCGACATTTTTATTAGATTAGATGGATCTACCCTGTAGTTGGATCCCCGGTTTAGAACGATCCCTGCTTGCTTTATATTACGATTGATTTGTTGACAGGGTTAATTCATGCGTGTGCAAATACGTCTTATCAACCACACTTCATATTTTGCTTACTTGACAATGATGGCATCTCCAATATTTCTACATACAAAAAAAATACATGTAAATGATGTAACATAACGTAAAACTAATTTATCAAATCAAACATTCAAAAATAACGTAAAACTATTACCTTTTTCCGCCTCTTCACATAGCTCAATCTCTTCACTTGATGGCACATGATTCAAAGCAATAGTTTCACCTCTAAGCCAACTTTGTGTGCATATCAAAGCTTGCACCATTTTTGGACTTAAAGAGCTTCGATGTGGATTAATGACTCTCCCACTAGTGCTAAAAGAAGATTCCGAAGATATAGTGGACACCGGAATAGCTAGAATGTCTTTTGCAATGCGGGCTAATATCGGGTACCTAGAAACCCATTCACTCTCCACCAATTCAACAAGTCAAACCCTTCATCGTCTCCTTCAATAGGATCACTAATATATCTATCAACATCATTGTTAATGATCTCGGCTTTCTTTGCTTTTCTCTTCAACTCCTTCTCTTTTAGCTTCCTCTCAAACTCGGTAACACCCGTGGCTAAAGGAATCTTAATCATATCATTGGATGCTTGACACTCACCAACCCCTCTAACATCCTTTTCCTCCTCCTCATACACATTGTAAATGTCATACAAAAGCTCTTTCACACTTATTGAGACAACTTCCACCCTATGGTACTCATCCTCATCCCCAAAGACAACTTCTAAATAATCAACAAGTTTCTCAAATTTGTGTCGTGGATCAAGAATAAGAGCAAGAAACACATATTGATTCAACTCATCAAAATCACCCCAATATTTTTTATATTTTTCTCCCATTGGAGGTGCAATATCTCCCATCTTAGGGACACTTGGTTTCTTAATTTGTTCTTCTAAAAGACCATATAGATAAAGCAAATCACCAAAAGTGTGATGAATAATAGGTACATTAGAACAACACACTCTTAATGTAACTTCATAAAATGGTTTTAGAAAATCCGAATACACTTCGGCATTCCTCCAATCAACACAAGCGGGTGGCCCTTCCTTTGCATTCTTCTCACCCAATTTGAAATATGCACAATAATTACGAGTATCTTGTTCACTCAATCTATCAAATGCCTTTTGAAATTTCAAAGCCGATTCCAACATTAAGTATGTGGAATTCCATCTAGTAGGGACATCCAACACCACAAGCCCCTTACATTCTATCTTCACTCTCTCAACACATTGTTTAAAAAGTTCAAGTCTTTGTGGAGAGGATCTAACATACCTCACCGCATTACGAATAGCATCAATAGACATATTCATTGGTTTCAAACCATCATTCACAATCAAGTTAAGAATATGAGCTACACACCGCATATGCACATTCTTCCCCCCATTCAAAATCATTCTAGGATCTCCCCAAGCATCTAACTTCTTGATTAACTCTCTTATTGCAACATCATTTGCCGAAGCATTATCAACGGTGATTGTTAGAATCTTCTCTATGACCCACTCTAACAAACAATCCTCTAAAATTTCAGCTATAGACTCTCCCTTATGATCCTCAATGACACAAAAATTAAGCACTCTTTTATGCAATACCCAATCATCATCAATAAAGTGTGTGGTGACAACCATATAATTAATGTTTTGAATGGATGTCTATGTATCCGTTGTAAGACACACCCTTTTCCCTTCATTTGACCCATCAACTTCTCTTTCTCCCACATATACACCTTAAGCACATCTTTTGCTATTGTTTGCCTACAAGGGATTTTCCAAAAAGGTAACGCTTTTTGCATAAAACGCTTAAACCCTATCCCATCCACATGAGTAAATGGTAGCTCATCTAGAATAATCATCTCCACACACAACCTAGTGAGCTCTTCATTTGTCAAAGCAGAGGTTTCTAACTCCCTAGTCTCTTTGTTAAAACACAAAATCTTTTGCTTTTTAGCTTTCAACATTTCAATGTTAGGAGGATACTTGGTGCACTTATCTATATGCTTAAGAAGGATGTCGTACCATTTGAATACGGATCAGCACAATATTCTTTACTACAATAAATGCATACTCCCTTAACTCTATTCTTAACCATTTTTCTAGTAAAATGAGCCCAAATATCTGACCTTTCATTGTCCTTCAAGTACGCCAAATATTCTTCCTCAGTCATCTCATGATTCTCCTCTTCTTCCCCGGTACTTGCTTCAGTTGCTTGTGATCCACCCATACTAGGAACCGGTGTTGGTGTTGCCGATTCACCAACACCAACACTATCAACTTGCATCTGCGTATTATACAAATATAATAATCATCATCAGAATATATATATATATATATTATAACTATTTCAGTAACCAAATTTCAGTAATATACCTGAGAAGATGAGGAAGAATTGTTCATTGTAGAACTCGTAACACCACGGCCACGGCCACGACCACGACCACGACCATGACCAACTGAGTCAATGGACGTTGAGGAACCGCGCTTCACTGCCTTTGATGAGTTCAATCTAACCCTCTTCATTGTGAGAGACTGAGAGGGAATGCTGTCTGCAAAAGAAAAGGAATCAAAGATTTAAGCACATAAATTATAAATTCACTAAATTCCACTACAAAGCAGACCACTAAATTCACTAAATTCACCAATTCATCAATTCCACTACAAGGCAGACCACAAACCACTAAATTCACCAATACACAATGTCAAACAATGTACTTGAACTGAATGGTCAGACAATTAGAAGGCATGTCAACAATGCTAATCCAGCTTGTTCATGTTTTAGTTTTTAATTTCTAGCCACAGGTCACAAAATATACGTTTGCGGGAGCTTTAAACATAACACTGCTAAACCATCATCTTAGCAGTAAACAATCATCTTTCTCAGAATCAATATGCACAATTTACCTTACACAACTGACCAATTTTTAAAGATGATTATAGAGGTTAAGTTGAAGTTTGAAACTGACCAGTGTTTGCTTGTAGCTGATAATCCGATCTTCCTCACTGTTGCATCTTTCCACCAAGGCAGCAAACAGCAGCGGACTGGCAAGCGGCGGAGGGGAGAAGAGTGAGAGTCGGAGGGGACTGAAGAGGGAGAGTCGAGCGGCGTACTGGCAAGCGGCGACAAGGCGGAGGGCGGAGGGCGAAGGGCGGAGGGCAGAGGGCGGACTGGCGAGTGGCGGAGGGCGAACTGGCGAGTGGCGGAGGGCGGACTGGCAAGGGCGGAGGGCGGACTGGCGAGTGGCGGAGGGGACTGAAGAGGGAGAGTCGAGCGGTGGACTGGCAACCGGCGACAGGGCGGACCGGCGGGAGGGGAGAAGAGTGACAGTCCGGCGAGACGCGAGACGCGAGACGCGTGAGTGCGTGAGCGTGACTGCGTGAGTCGTGAGAGACTGAGAGGAGTGAGACTGTGAGAGACTGAGAGGGAAGAACAGAAGAAACGGCGAGACGCGTACTCGCGTAGTAAACTAGGGTTTTTTTTTTTTTTTTTTTTTACTGTTTGACCGTTGACTTCGGTTCAAACGGTTCAGTTCGGTTTTGACTGGGCCAAAACCGAAAACCGAACTGAACAGATCTGGTTCGGCCCGGTTTTTTTTTTTCGGTGCGGTTTTTTTTCGATGCGGTTTTTTCGGTTACGGTTTGGTTTTCGGTGCGGTTTTTTTTCGGTTTTCGGTTTCAAATTAACACCCCTAGCAGGGGTAGAGAGGTAACTTAGCAGTAACAAAAGTAATACGACAGGTGCAAGCATGCCACCGCGCGGGGCGCGGAATGAGAATGCTCTGATGCTGAACTTCTAATCAAACGAAGGGGCTCCGGTGCCACCTCGTGGACGAGGGATTACGAGTAGCTCTCCTATTCGCTTGCAACCTTTTATAGGGGTTCGTAGCCAACTGATAAAGATGTAACCACAATCCAATTCGGACTCAGCTACCAGAGTAACACAAGGACTCATCTCGCCCGCAAACCGAACGATCGGATGACACGTGTCCAATTAGATAGACTTCACCTAGGTCACAAGTACTAATCTTGTGTTATCAAAAACCTTGTAGTCTTCAACGCGAACTCAACTAACAAGAGCTTTCGTACCCCACGAGGCGCTACAGTCCTTATGGAAAACCAACTCGTGCAGGGCCGCAGACACTAGCCCAAATGCTATCCAAGACTTAATATTTAATCTTGGACCGAAATATTAACTGGGCTCAAAGCCTCGAGCTTTGGCCCATTCATAACGGCTAAGCGAAGAGGCCTTAATGAGTACGTTTTGGAAATTCAAAATTCGAAAAGTGCTGACGTTTCGGCGTCATCACCTCCCTTCATCATGACCATTGATTGAAGGGACGTTTCGATTCGTCCTCTTTAAAAACCGAGTCACGGGTCCCCACATTTCGTCATCTTCATCCATCTATCCATTTTCCCCTTTTTGCAGAGGCAAAACCCTCACCGCCGCTTCTTCACAACTTGCCTAGAAAAATGCCTCTAAAACCCATCGTCTAAGACCCAAACCTCAGCATCACGGCGACGATCGCCTGGTCTACCAATTTTGCTCGACGCTTTACAGAAAACCCTTCGCAGGGAGCACCGATCTACTTCCTTGAGACCGGGGAAGCCTTACTCGGCCCGACTTCCTCACAACCTCTCTCGGCCGCCGATCTTACTCACTACGCCAACTCTGTGCATTGCCCAATCCTTGCCCACCGTCGTGAACCTGACGACTTTGCAACCTGGGCTCAGCAAGCTCGCTCCCATACGAACATCCGGGGGGAGAATGGCCTAACAGCACCAGCGAAGAGCGGGCATGGTATAAGTCTCGCCTCTAGACCGATCTAGGAGGCGGCGGGCATCGCTGAAGCTATTGCTCTGAGTTTCTCACTGCCCACCTCCACTGATAGGGCGCCCATCGCTGCAGTGGCATGTTTATGGAACAACGCCACCAACACCTTCGACTTCCCCTGCGGACAGATGAGCGTCTCCTTGCTGGACGTTCTTGCCATCACCAGGCTGTCGATCCACGCCAAGACATACATTTTGGGTGACTTTGCATCGACAGAGTTCACCTACACTGCAACTTAGGAGCATGTCGTGCTCTAAAGGCTTCGTTTCCAGTCTGGAGGAACTATTTTATCCAACATGCAGAACAACACGAATGAGATATTGTTTTCCTTGAGTATTGGCTTAAACAATTTATATTCTGTGGTAGCGCCCATAAGCCTATGGACAAGTGGACAAAACAAGCTATAGCACTTTACAATGGGATTGAAGTAGGGCTAGGGCAGCCCGTATTGGGCGCACTCTACCAGGCCCTCCACACACTTTCTCTAAAGCCTTTCCACCTCCCTGCAACTATACTTCCCCCTTTTTCGGCGTTCACCGCCCGACTTCCTGCCTGAGAACCAACTTCTAGGTTCGCTGTGTGTAGCAACCCTGTGAATCAGACTCCTCTGTCCTTCTTCACCAGTCTCTCTATCCTGTACAACCAACTAGAACCACCTCCTACTATAGACATGATGGTCCGTCGGCGCCACCCCGAAGTCCTATCAGATGGTTTCTTCCTTCGCCTGACTCTGAGTCCGATGTCAAGACAAGATTCATGAGTGCGGTTTCATGTTGCGACCTTTGCCTTGCTGAGGAGGAACAAGGCTTTGAGTTATATGTTCCTAACCACTTCGCCAGACAGCTTGGCTTCATCCAAGGGGTTACCCATCCACTCCTTTCTTTAGTGAACAAGGACACCTCTTGGTGCAAAATTGGCGAGGTGAGCCGTATTACCCCGTTGGTGAACATCTTTCCTTTCACTCCAGCCTTTCACGAGATTGAGCCTTCGTTGGGCATCAACCCCACTTATCTCTCCTAGTGGCGATCCCTCTCCGACAATCATTGGGAATATGTAGATGACGCCGTTTTTGCTGCCATTTTCTCCCCTCTGCATGACACTCTAAGCGAGTTGGACCGCACCGTTCTTGACGCCCAGCGCAAACAGGCAGCGAGTCCCTGGAGAGCAACGGCAAGACTATGGCCAGCATTGTCTCCTGTCGCCCTAGTCGTTCGCCGGCCAACAGACATCATCATTCGAGAAAGGGCTCCTGCCTCAGAGGTACGTTAGTGATTTCACAACTTTTATAAAACATTCCTCCAATGTTTCTAGGCAAGATGTATTCCCTCTAATTTGTTTTCTCTTCTCATAGACTGCACCTCGCCGAAGATCTTTCAGGAGGCTTGAGTCTGTCACACACAAAGGGAAAGCGTTTGCCCTAGAAAAACCTGTGGCAGATTCCGATGAGGAGACTGTCCCGCCAATCCCTCAGTCGACAGGCGGAGAGAGCTCACGCAAGCGTCCTGCGGAGGATGAAGAAGAAGCAATGGAGGACAGGCGCTATCAGGAGAAATTTGGCTTGGTAAGCATACCGTCCCAGAACCCACTTTACTTGAGTTAGCAATGCAACTACTAACTTTTCTTTAACAGATCTGACGCCGCCATGTCCGCCCCTGACTTGACAATGTTGAAGAAGAAACAGGGACAACTGAGGCCCTTATCTCCGAGCCTGTCATGGCATGAATGAAGAGCGACCTGCCATCTTTGAGAATTTTGAAGCACACCCTCCTTCACCAATTGGCGCGCTAGACGACACAAGCTCGATTTTGGTATCTTCTCCCGGTCCTATTCAGGACGAGGAACTTGACCAAGTGGTCCCGCCTCCATTCCTCACTGCTTCCCAGGTGATCCCGCTAGAGGAATCTTAGCTGGAGATGGTCCCTTCCCACCTAGGCTGGATCTGGCGACCTAGGTAGTTGAAGAGCAAGAAGTGCCAGCGGTATCTGATGTCCCGCCGCCTGTTCCAGAAATAGAACCAGTAACTCCCTTTTCAATGAGACCAACTGGCGAGATACCCTCCTCTCTGGCCTCCCGGACTGCTCGCCTCCGGGCTTGGGTAACCCCGCCTACCGATCCGAAACTGGTTCTCCTGGCCCGGGACTTTCTTCATGGCTTGATGTGCCAAGGCCCAAATATGGATGTCTTTGACTTGGTACGGCACGCTCGCGAGGCTCATGGTGCCCTGATTCGTCACTTTGCCTGCAGCACTCCCGCTTTGGACCGTGCTTTGGAGCTGATCAATGTTGTCAAGCTGCAAGCCCGCCATGTTAACGACACGAAGGCCCAATCAGCTGCTCAAGAAAGAGTTTGCCAGGCCCTGGATAACCAGATGGTAACACTTTTGGCCCAACTTGAAGACATAGAGGTTCTTGAGGCCTCCCCGGAAAACATGTCTGCCTTCTACACTCGGCAAGTGGAGACATTGGAGGCCCAAATAGTGGAGCTATAGGCTCGAAACAACCTAGCGAAGGCTGAAGGTGCGGAGGCCCGTGTGCAGGCCACATAGGAGACCTAGAAAGCACTGGATTTCGCCACAGCTACTGCGGACGAAGCCTAGCCCCAAGCGGACGCTGAGGAGTTGGCCTTAGAGGGTCTTCTCTTGGATTTGTATAGGGCTTCTAGGATGGTTTAGATCCATCTCTGCATTTTGTTACTCCCCTTTTGTATGAACTTTTGCAGTTAATAATAATACTATATTATTTATTATCAATTAATCTTTCTCGCGCTTGTCAAATCTTCCTTGTTTCCAACACAGCTATTCGGTCAAGCAAAATATTCTTCCGAGATTCGGCGGAGGTTTCCATGTAACTGTGTGCTTGGAACGTGGGAAGTCACTATGGATTTACGCGTCCAACCTTATCTCTAAGGCTTATATCTCTGAGCATCTTGCTGCATGCAAAACATGTGTCGAAAGGAGTTAGCCTCCCTTTCCTATAAAAGGAAACCTCCGGCCGGGGTTGAAGCATTAGTTAAGTCTTTCGTCCCCTTGCCATGGATTCTTCTTTCCTTCTGTTCATCTTCTTATCTCTGCTTAAAGCGTAATCGTCGTCTCAAACCTTTAGCGTTTGTTTTCTTTGAATTTCAAAGTCTACTCTTAAGCCAAGAGTGAATTTCAAAGTCCACTCTTAGGCCTGCCTCGCGCTTGAGCTAACAAGCGTCTAGGCACTTTCTACCTTGCGCCTGCTATTCTGTTCAATCGTGAGGTTTCTAAGGCCCTGCACCCGCTCATGCCTTAGGCCGTGGCCTGCGTCATTGAAGGATCTTCAAAGCCTGACTGGTAGCATGAGGGACTCCGGTCCATTAGACCTCTAGCTTCCCAGCGCTTTGTTTTGGGTCCAGGCCAGTGCTCCGACTGGTACCGAATGGAAGAGGCAAAATCGACACCAACTTCAGCTGAAAGGATGCCGTGGCAGGGGCTTCTTCTTCCCCACTATATTGTGGGTTTGAGGTTTCCAACATTTCCAGATCTATGCTTTAAGCGTAGGCGTAGCCAAATTTCAACTTTAAGCGTTTGTTTTAACTAATGTACTTGCTTCAGCCGCAAAGTCGCTCGTGAAACCTGTATTAAAATAATGAAAGAACGAAAAAGAGTTTTATTATTTTAGGGCCTCTGGTATAGGCCCTAATCTTGTACTTGACTTTGGACAGACTTTGCACGTTAGTAATAAATAACGAATAAACTAATAAAGAACATATGAAAAAATATTTAGGGCCTCAGGTATAGGCCCCAATCTAGCACTGGCCTATTTAGGCAGGTACGTTATATAATTTCTCATTCTTCTATCTCGGGTTGACCCCTAGTGTGAGGTGACGGAGCGCTAACGTGATGGCGTGTAGCACTATTAACTATTGTCGCAGGGTCTGGAGGGGATGGCGGATCCTCGCGCTCCTAAAGGCTGGCTATATGGCGTTTTAAGAAACGACCTTTGATAGGATTACGGTGAAGGGTGTCATCGTGGTCGCGCAAGTGGTATGCCCCCTTGGGAAGTATGCGATGAATGATAAAGGGCCCTTCCCATCGAGCGGACCACTTACCCCGGCCCTCGGTTTTTTCTCCGAGCGGTAACACCGCGCGCCAAACTGTTTGGCCTTCAGCATAATTTTGGCCTCTGGTGACTTTATCGTACGAACGTGCAATGCGTTGCTTCTCGAGGACAAGGTTGTTTAGGGTGGTCACGCGATGTTCGTCGAGGTCCTCAAGTTCTTGCCACATTGCCTGCACGTAGTCAGCGCCGAGTAATTGGTATTGTTCTTGAACGCGGAGCGAGGCGACGTTAATCTCAAGAGGTAAGACGACATCATGGCCATACATAAGGGCATATGGGGTGGTATCTGTTGGCCCGCGCTTCGAAGTGCGGTAGGCCCACAAAGTGTGGTAAAGTTCCTCACGCCAAACGCGCGAGTTCAATTCCAACATCTTGCATAAAATACCAAGGATGACATTGTTGCTTGCCTCGGCCTAGCCATTGGACTGTGTGTAATATGGGGTAGAATGCAGGAGGGTGACGCCGAAGTCATTGAGGTATTTAACCACGGAGTCGGCCATGAAAGCTGCCCCGGTCCGTGCAATGCACTACGGAATACCAAAACGGGAGTTGATGTTTCTGAAGATAAAATTGCGGACCGCGTTTGCCGAGGCGACCTTGAGTGGCTCCACCTCAACCCACTTGGTGAAAAAGCCAATGGCGACTATGATGAACTTATGCTGCTCAGAGGAATGCGGGTGGATGACACCTATGAATTCCATTGCCCATCCACGTGCCGGCCATGGTTTTATGATAGGCTGTAGAGGGATATTGGGAATGTGTTGCACTGGACATGAGCCTGGCAGTCTTGACACCCTTTGGCAATGCAATCTTTCAGGATCGTAGGCCAATAGTATCCATGGCGGCGAATTAACCAACGCATTTTGGGACCTGCTTGGTGTGAGCCGCAAACCCCACAGTGTACTTCGCACATAAAACGCTTGGCTTCATTCCCATACACGCAGCGGAAATCGTTCCCATCCTCGCCGCGCCGATGTAGTTTGCCGTTGCGCAACACAAAGTTGAGGGCGAGGAAACGCGTTTACCGAGAATGGGTGGTGTCGTGAGGATTGTTCAGGTAGGCGATAATTGGTAGGCGCCAATCCTTGTCAATGGGGTCTAAGGCCGCGACCTCAGGAGGGTCGGCCTGATATTTCCCCTAGCAATGAAAGAAGGATGAGTGCGGCATTCGACTTTAAGTAGCCGTTCACGCACGTCATCTCACAGGCTGAGAACAGATGCTATCTGTGCCAGCTCGTTAGCCGTGAAATTGAACTCGCATGGTATATGTTCTATGTAAAAGTCGTCAAACTGATCCAATACCTCGAACGCTTTACGCAAATAAGGCTCGATGGACGAACTTAGGCACTTGAACTTTTCAGCCAATTGATTGACGACCAATAGGGAGTCTCCAAGGACGTGAAATTCGTGGACACCTAAGTCCAACAGGATTTCCAATCCTATGATGAGCGCTTCATACTCCGCCTGGTTGTTTGTACACTTAAAGTCCAGTTGAAACGAGTATGAAAAGCGGTCTCCAATGGGATTCTCTATGACGATCCTTGCGCCTGCGGCTATATCAGTTTGCAATCCATCAAAGTATAGGGTCCACGGTGTGAGTGTAACCGCGACGAACTCTATCTCATGAAACTTCGTGAGCTCGAATGGCGGGTGGTGGGCCAAGAAGTCCGCTATTGCCTGTCCTTTTACTGTTTTTTACGGAACATATTGCAACGAGAATTCGGACAAAGCTAATATCCACTTGCCAATACGCCCCCTCAAGATAGGGCGGGAGAGCATGCACTTGACCAAGTCGGACTGGGCAATCACCACCGTGGTAAATGCTAGCATGTAGTGGCGTAGCTTGCAACCTGTAAAATATCAGGCGAGGCACAACTTTTCCATGGATGAATATCATCTCTCACAGTCAGTTAACACCCTGCTTAGGTAATAAATGACATGCTCCACCATGTTGTTGTCGTCTTGTGCCAAGAGCCTGCCAATGGATAGGTCGGCAGCTGTGATATATAGTTTTAGCGGGAAGCCCTCGCGGGGTGGAATCAAGACTGGCAGGTTCGTCAGGTAGTTCTTAATACGACCGAAGGCTTGTTGGTGTTATGGTTCCCATATGAACTCGGTTGCCCCCTGGAGCTTCAAGAGGGGTGAGAAAGGTTGGACTTTTCCTGCCACGTTGGAAATGAAACGACGAAGGAAGTTGATTCGCCCAAGCAACTGCTGGAACTCCTTTTTGGTTATAGGGGGCGAGGCGTTTATCACCGCCTGCGCCTTGTCTTTTGGGATCACAATGCCTCGCTGATGTACTAGAAAACCTAAGAAGTCTCCGGCCTCAGCGAAGAAGACACATTTGGTAGGATTCATCTTTAGGTTATGTAAGCGCATCCTTTTGAAAACCTGTCGGAGGTCTTCAACGTGGTTTTCCCTTTTCTTGGTCTTGACCACCACATTGTCGATGTAGACTTCAATCAGCTTCCCCAAGATATCGTGGAAAATAAGGTTCATGGCACTCTGATATGTTGCCATCGCTTTCTTAAGTCCGGAAGGCATGACAACATATTCGAACGCACCTGCGAACCCTGGGTAGCGGAAGGCAGTCTTGTGTCAGTCTTCTTCGGCAACGGGAATCTGGTGGTATCCGGCTGTCCCGTCCATGAAGGACAACACTTCATGTCCTGCGGCTGCGTCGACTAAGCGTTGTGTTGTTCAGATCGCGGTAGTCAACGCAGACGCGCATCTTTCCGTTTTTCTTACGCACGGGGACGACGTTGGAGAGCCACTCGTTATATTTTGCCACTCAGATGATGCTCGATCGATCCATGTTCTCGATCTCTTCTTTTACTACGATCTAGGTTTCAGTCCGCATGAATCTACCATCTTGCCTCACGGGGCGTCGGTCCGGATATGTGGGTAGTCTGTGATAGACCAACTCCGAGGATAGGCTGGGCATATGTTCGTACTTCTCGGCGAAGCAGTCTTTGTATTGGTGCAGTAGGATAAGGAGGGCTTCGCGTTCTTCCTCCGCCAATTTGGCACTGATGGAAATGAGCAAGGTTTTCTCCGAAGTCCCTATGTCTATTCGTGAAATGGGGTCGCGGACTTGAGGTGGTGTGTCGTCCAAGGCAGCGGGAGCTAACTAGATAACTTCCTCCTTGGTATCGGTGTAGTCCACTATCTTGTCTACATATTCCATAGTCGCGACCTTGTCGTAGGCCTCGCGTGCCTCATCAGAGAAGGCACTATCCATTTGAAGGTTGTGGTGGATCCGCAATGGTGTGAGGACGTTGTAAGTCGTCCTTCGCCTGGGTAAGCCCCCATCGCGCTAAGTTGGAAGCCGTGACCCCATACAAGAGGCCTTTGTGATCGACGCCAAGGACGTCCAATGGGCCCAGGTCGGTGTTGTAATATCGGGCGTCATTGAAGTTGGCGGAGATAGAGAAAGGACGCGGGTCAGCTTTAATTATGACCGCCTCATCGTTCTCGGTGTCCCAAATCATGAGTTATTGGTGCATGGAGGAAGGCACGCAAAAACTTTTGTGGATCCAGTCGCGGCCTAAGATGATGTTGTAGGAAGCAGAGCACTCGGCCACGAAGAAAGTATAAACTCAAGACGCCGACCCCACCTTGACTCATAAAAACAACAGGCCTAGGGTTCTTGATACCTACCCAGTGAAGTTCTTGACTGTCAAGGAGGTGGTTTGAATCATGGAGCGCTGGATGCCTATGATTCCCATGGTACGGGTGGTAATGACGTTGACCGCCGTGCCTATGTCGACCATGACCTTGTTGATCATTATTCCTTCAACCTTGGTTGTAATGTACAAAGGCCTCATGTGAGTGGCCATGTCCAAGGTTGGCTTCGTAAAGGTCAGCGTCTGCTTGTGTTTACTGCTGCGCGTGACTTCCACCTGTGGGACATCTTCGGTCTGTTCCAAGCTTGGTCCCATTTCGTTGCTATAAGGCGGAGTGGTAGTGCTGACGCTCTCACTACTTCCCGGCATATCAACAGCGTTGCATATGGTATTTGGGGGAAGAGCGTATCGCTCAGATATGAAGAATACCATCCCTACCTAAAAAGAGAAGGACTCTCGGACTGGGATCAACGGGGTCTCAATGACATGACCCACCCCGAATTTCATCCTGAACCCGGAGTAAATCGTGCGGGGACCACCTCCAAGGAAAGATTTACCGCTAAATTCGGTACAACCTCCCTTGAAAATGGACAACCCTTCCAAACCAAAACCTGCAAACACTCCTAAAGGTTCCAACTCCAACCTTATAGACTCCTGGAGCCTTCGTGCTCCCCACAAATCACAACATCTCCCAAAATAATAGATTTACTAATCTAACAAAGATCATATAAGACAACCACATAATCAGAGCAACTCTATTTGAGAGGAAAGAAACTAGAAATAAATAGAAATGAGCGGAAGCTATACTATTGACTATGCCTCTTCTCCATGTACGCCCGATCTCAACTATGCAATCCTGCAGACTGGGCATTTTAAAACGAAGGGCCCAGGGGAAGACATTTAATAACGTTAGAGTGAGTGGACAAAAATAATTTAATAACAAAATATTTATGCATTCTCATTTTAATTTTATAGAAAAATATATTGCATGCGGCAGCTTAAAAGTGTTCAACTCATAAACTGACAATTTCACGACTAGCACTAGCTAGTCACAAACTCAAATAAAATGGAGCCTCTCTGGGTGAACTATATATAAACATATATTCGTATGTATCTACACTCGTCAGACTCCTTATATGAATCCTAGAAACAATTTAGAAAAATAGAAATTCATACAAGGCTACAATGCGGGCGTCTAACGCTCATGTTGCGCCATAATGGTATTTTTCCTCATTATGACCGAAAAGGACGGTGTATTTACATGTGGACTCCCTATATGAAAATCTAAATAAACCGAAAAAGAAAATAGTTTTCATATAGGGCTATGACGCTTGTGTCTGACACTCATGCCACGCCATAATGGTATTTTACCTCATTATGACGGACCAAGCACGTATGACTAGCTAGCATTTATATACATACTAAATTTATAATATCCAAAATATATATATCCACCGAAAATCTCATTTTCGGGATCTCTCCAAAGGAGGAAAAATTGTCAAATAGGCGAGAAATCAATAAATCTCATCAGAAGAAATAAATGATTAATAAAATCATTCATGGCATGCTGTTTATTTAAAACAAAGGTCCACTCACAACTTTAGGCCTAAGCCTGACGTCGATTCGAGGTCTCTCCAATTTGAGTCTCCTCACATCCTGTTCCAAATATATAATTAATTTCCTAACTAAAAATCCAATATTTATTCAAAATAGGCAAAATTAACCGAGAGCCATAAACATGCTAATCATTGCCTAACTTCGATAATCTTAAATCGAAACGACCCAAATTTAATATCATACTTGGCAGCCGTAAATACAACTTTTCCCATAAATTGATTTAAATCCTACGGTCGGATTTTACATTATTTAACTGCCAAAATACCAAACTTCAGAAATTCCCAAACCTATTCAAAACTCATCCGAAAATTCCACAATTCACTTCATTAAATTCCTCTAATTATTCCATATTTAAAACTTTAAAATCTCCGAAACAGCGGCAGCGGCAGCCAGAGGCCAATTCCGGCGACGTCTAAATTCTACCAAATTTTAACAGCATCTTCCTCTCAACATCCCAAACAACTTTCATAACTATCAGTAAGTCCAATTTCAAGCCTAACTAGGTCAATCGAACGAAAACACCTTAAAAGCCCTAGAATTTCAACTTCGAATTTCTCCTTACCGAGCTCAAGAGGCAGTGAGCCTTTTGGAGGGGTTGTTGCACGGGAGGAGAGCTACAAAACCGTACCAAGCTTGCCCGGGTTGGTGGCCAGAGGAGGGAGTTCAGGCGAAAAGTTTCCCGGCTTCTCCGGCGGGTTAGAGGCTTGGGTGCTAGGCCGGGGAGGGAGAGAAGGCGGCGGGGGTCCAAACAGGACCGGTGCGGTGGCCTGGCTTGGCTAGACGGCGGCGGACAGGCGGGAAGAAATCCGGCAGCAGGAGAGAGAGCTCGGGAGGAAGAGAGAGAAGAGAGAGAGAAAAAGAAAAAGAGGAGAAGAAGAAAAGAAAAAGAGAGAAGATGGGTTTGGGCCTCACACCAACCCGGCCCAACACCACAAAAAAAATACCCAACTCCACCAATTTAACACCCCAAATAAAATACCCTATTAAAAATTACCTTTTACTAGCTAAAATTCACCATTTTTTACCGTCGACACATTTTTCTCTGACGAATAATCCTCTAAAATTAACCGTCCCTCAAACCCCTCTAGGGACCAATTAAACTATAAATTCAATGACGGAGACGGTAAAATTCTTATTATAATCAAGCTAGTAAATAAGATAAAAATTTACGGGTCGAGATGTGACAATTCTCCTCTCCTTACAAAAATTTCGTCCTCGAAATTTACATACCTGACAATCAAAGAGATAGGGATATTGCTGCCTCAGTTGCTCCTCTGATTCCCAAGTAGCTTCCTCTACTTCCTCTACTTTAACAAGAGGAAAAATGATTTGCTTTTAAGCACTTGCTCCTTTCGGTCGGGAATCTAAACCGGTTCCTCTTCATAGGTCAAATCTTTCGTCAAACTGATCGGCTGCTCTTGCAGCACATGAGAAGGATCGGCAATATACTTGCGAAGCATGGATACATGAAACACATTATGTATCCTGGCTAATTCTGGAGGCAAGGCTAACCGATAAGCAAGTGAGCCAACTCGCTCTATAATCTCATAAGGGCCAATATACCTCGGACTAAGCTTCCCACACTTATCGAAACGTATAACCCATTTCCAAGGAGATAATTTTGAAAACACCCAAACCTTCACTTGAAACTCATGGTCCTTCCTGCGGACATCTTATAATTTTTCTAGCTACTAAGAGCTGTTTTGAGTCTAACTCTGACTCCTTTAACCTTTTCATTTGAATTCTAAATTATTCTAAATCTTCTCGAATACTTTAAATCCTTCGTTGAACTACCACTAACGTTTACACGTAAGTGAGTTCAGTGATACTTGTTCCAAAGTATGAGTACCCGTAGGTATGTACACTCTTTCCTAAGCAATGAAAAATCGCTATCACCATCGGGCTCAAATCTCCTAACGTCATGCAACAACCTCGTCAATGCGCTGCTCACAAACTCGACGTTGAAGCTCACTTGTTAGGAAACTAAGGTTCACGTATTCCCACATGCTCATAGTGTCAAAATTAAGACCCGCTAAATGAACAGATTTAAGGATGCACACACTGCAGAACTGCAACAATCACTTCTAGTACCGAGACACTTTGCAGAGTCTTTCGCGGAGTCAAAGCTCTTGCATGTCCACAAGAAAATCTTGCTCTGCCTAAGTGACCAGTCCACTAACATATGATAACCTCGATTCTCGAAACGACATTATGAAGAGATCAAAACCACGTCACTTAGGTCTCTTCACCAAAACTATTACATTACCATTTTGAGTACCCAAACTAGCAGCTTATGAGAATACCAGTTCTCTCCTAATTCTGTTATACCCAATATTCTCTTCACCCCATACCAGAAGATGATCTGAAACATGATTATCATGCGAATAGAACATTTCGGTTACATAAAGCTGCAACATAAACAACTTATATATTGCCAAAACATGTTCTATATAAAATCCAATTTACCAAGTCACTAGCATGGAAGATGAACAAATCCCCAAGCGGAGTATGCCAAAGAAACTCCAATTGCAAACGAAGTGACATTAGCAAATAGACTTCGTTCACACTTAACATTAATATTATGTCATTGAAGACTTGTATCGACTAACTCAATATAACGCCGACTGAAAGAACTGTGAACACCCATCCACGTTTCTCCAATAAATCCTTTTATCTACAGCTATTCCAGATAACAAAATCTTCAACTCCAATAACCACGCACTTTAAGATATAATACTTTCCTCTGGACATTCACGCCACACCAACATTCCTCACTTTTCCATCCTAGCGACCAAGGTCGCTAAAAATTAGCATTACCAAGAACTTCCAAAGATCTCAACATATTTAATCAATTCCCGACTGTTGTCGTAAAGTCAAAGTGACCTCAACTCTTCTGCATCTACTTTATTATTATAATTTCAAGGTCAAATACACTTACCATCTTTATAAAACACTCAACAAATCTGAAGATCGAACTTCAACACCTAGAATTCTGAAAGAATCCATAATGGCCCCACGATTAAAATAATAAAACCGACAAATGCCACTCAACGCTTCAGAGCTTGCTAGCAATTCAAAATATTTAGATATACCATTCACTTTCTTCTATTCTCTTGCTATGACACAACAACATGTCTTTCACAACGCTATACTCAATGACTCTTGCAAGGCCAACAATCCAAGGAAAATAATCTTGGACTCTTACATTTAACGCCTTAGCCAGCTTAAGCTAAACCACAATATAGACGAAAGTCACCTAAAAATCTTACTATTCATCGACTGCTAATAACCTCCTTCTCCAAAATGTTCTGATTATACTTTTTAATATGAAGATTCCAAGGATAAGAAACATATCCTTGATTAGAGCTGTATGGCCAAAACATGCACCACCATATCATAACAAGCATTAACCAAAATAATCCTGACTGAGTTTCTCTACGGACAAGGCAGTTGAAAATTTGATCATCAATCAAGACTTCTCTAAATTGATAGCCTTTTTATTAGCCACAAATCCCCCGTGACTAATTAGCCCAAAAATTAGAGTCCTCAACAACTCGCATAAGTACCTCTTTGAATGACTAAGGGTACCTCCCGCATCACTTCAACCAACCCTTACCTCAAAATAATACACCACTATTTCGAACTTTCTTTCCAACTATTTTCTCTCAGAAATCACGTAATTCGACACCACTATTTTTCCATCGGACTACTACAACTTCAAACTTGCCCACCATAAATAGGAAACTCCAAGACTTCAATTAAACTTTTCACCTTCTACAAATTTTCACCATAAATAACAATTTAAAATATCAACTTGATAACCCTTGGAAAAGGCATAATCCATACACCTTTTCATTACTCAAAGCATAATGATTACCCAAGAGGTCGGCGTACGGAGGCATAGTCTTGAAGATATAAACATTTATGGCACAACAATGTCCATAAATAAGATAAGAACAACTACATCACAAACTTAATCAACACATAGTGTCTAAAGCATATAATACTAATAGATCCGTCGAGATCGGACCATCACTCTATAGACACTAAATATGACCAAGAATATGAGGTAGTACTAAAACGAGAAAGGAATCGAATAACCTAGTTCTCTGATACCAAACTGACACGACCCACCCCGAATTTCACCCTGAACCCGGAGTAAATCGTGCGGGGACCACCTCCAAGGAAAGATTTACCGCTAAATTCGGTACAACCTCCCTTGAAAATGGATAACCCTTCCAAACCAAAACCTGCAAACACTCCTAAAGGTTCCAACTCCAACCTTATAGACTCCTGGAGCCTTCGTGCTCCCCACAAATCACAACATCTCCCAAAATAATAGATTTACTAATCTAACAAAGATCATATAAGACAACCACATAATCAGAGCAACTCTATTTGAGAGGAAAGAAACTAGAAATAAATAGAAATGAGCGGAAGCTATACTATTGACTATGCCTCTTCTCCATGTACGCCCGATCTCAACTATGCAATCCTGCAGACTGGGCATTTTAAAACGAAGGGCCCAGGGGAAGACATTTAATAACGTTAGAGTGAGTGGACAAAAATAATTTAATAACAAAATATTTATGTATTCCCATTTTAATTTCATAGAAAAATATATTGCATGCGGCAGCTTAAAAGTGCTCAACTCATAAACTGGCAATTTCACAACTAGCACTGGCTAGTCACAAACTCAAATAAAATGGAGCCTCTCTGGCTGAACTATATATAAACATATATTCGTATGTATCTACACTCGTCAGACTCCTTGTATGAATCCTAGAAACAATTTAGAAAAATAGAAATTCATACAAGGCTACAACGCTGGCGTCTAACGCTCACGTTGCGCCATAATGGTATTTTTCCTCATTATGACCGAAAAGGACGGTGTATTTACATGTGGACTGCCTATATGAAAACCTAAATAAACCGAAAAAGAAAGTAGTTTTCATATAGGGCTATGACGCTTGTGTCTGACACTCATGCCACGCCATAATGGTATTTTACCTCATTATGACGGACCAAGCACGTATGACTGATAAGACGTATTTGCACACGCATCAATTAACCCTGTCAACAAATCAATCGTAGTATAAAGCAAGCAGGGATCGTTCTAAACCGGGGATCCAACTACAGGGTAGATCCATCTAATCTAATAAAAATGTCAAAATAAGCATATAGGGTTTAAAGGTTTTATAATTTCGGAACAAATATTGAAAATAAATCCTAAATTACTTCTATACATATATACATGTGATCAACCAACAATCATGCAAACTCAACCAAACAACCATGTAAGAACAAAGAAGACAATCTCTAATCTCATTTAAGTCTACACCGTGAGCAATTATACAACCTAAATTTGATATGCACATAAGTTCCTACGTGGTTCCTATGACATAGACCAACTTAGAATTAGACTACGGGTTTCATTCAACATCGCGACACAACAAGCTCGGCTACGTGCTCTACTTATCGGTCACACACATAAACTAATCATGCAATTACGTATCACATAAAGAATCGATGTGTTTAAGCACTAGTCCAAATCAAACATAGGTAGAAAATCGGTGAAAAACAAAGACAATGCAACTTATCAACTACGTGTATCAAAGTCGAACTTTGGATGATTAACACATGCAATATCAACTACTTGTATCAACTACACATGATAATATAATATAGCACCGAAAATCTTAAAGTATTTTAGACATAAAACTCACGGCATAAAACCTAAAATCATTGATTAAAAATTGAAAACTTTAATTCAAAACATGGTTCAAAAGTACTTCTATCTCATAGACAAGAATCGAAGTTTACTTAAGCAAAAACCTAAAACAAACAAAAACGAGAACAAACACATAGCAATCCGAAAATAGAACATGAAATTCACTCTCAAAATATCCCTACGTGTTCTATTCTTCGAGTGAGCGGAATCCTAGGCTACGTGCTTTGGACAAATGCTGAAGGTGGGATCGGATTGTGGTGTTTGGAGGTTGATGGAGTTTCGGCAAAGGCTTTGGTGTTATTTGCACGGGTTGATGATGATCTTCTGTCCTTGAAGTCGTGCTTTATATAGAGGAAAAACCCTAGAGAAGTCAGCCACAAAGCCTAAACCAAGTTGGTTTAGGATTCCTAGTTCTTCTCAATTTCGGCAGAATGACCTCCTTCTGATAATTACGTCATAACTTCCTTTAGAAAATAGATATTGAGGTGATTCCAATTGATTTGGAAACTAGACTCCCGTAGCTTTCTATCCATATCTGGCACGTTTTCTGATTCATTGTTAGCTGTCCTGGAAAATCCGTTGAAGTTGGCAGACGTGCACAGGAATTCTCCCGATTTGATCCGGATTTTCAAGGCTTGGACATTCTTGAAATTCTGCCGAATTTAGATATTCTTCTACATATTGGACTTGGTTTAGACCTCTCCTTCATGGACTCGGCTTCGAGGAAAGATGGAATCCTGATCAAGACATGAATCCTGAGTAAACAAGGATTTCCAATACTTAGCACAATTTCAACACCAAATTATTCAATTCCGAAATTACTAAGCAATTATTCTATACTAAACACAAATATAAAGCTAAAACAACTAAATAGGAGTTAACAAAGGGTAAATAAAGGGTATAAATATATTAAGAACGTCACACTTTGTGCTCCTATCAACACAACCCCACACTTAACCTTTGCTAGTCCCTTAGCAAACACTAAAACGAAAACAACAAAACTAATATTGAAAATACTACAATGACTCAATCTAATGCCTTCAACGAAATTGTCTCAGAGATCTTCAAAATCATAGCATCAAGAATAGCACAAGAATCGAAATTTAAAGGTGAATTCAATGGTTAATAAACATGAGATTTCGATATAACAAGTAAGACATGGCAGAAACAAAGGTGAAATTAAGCTTGACATGTTCCAAACAAGTTCAAATTCAACTCACAAGGATATGCACTCCGAATTTTTTTTCCTCTCAAGAACATGACATATGCTTAAAAGCTTTTCACACATAAGAGTTAAAAAGAACTTAATAAATTCGAAAGCCTCATGAAAAATACCAATCATATGCACAAATGAACCACAACCATACGCTTACTCATGAAACAGACTCCACAGATCAAAGTTTACTTATCTCAAGAATCATGCGGATCTTTTAGAAAATAGGTTGGCTAAGCTCGGCATGGAAAAATTTTCAAAGTATAGGAATCACAAAGGTCATCCTCAAGACTTAGCAGAGCAAGAACATCCACCTTATGTCACCAAACACCATCAAGGGCGAAATATTATCATGTTGGACCCATCATTCACTTTAAACATTATGAAAACAAACAAAGGCTAAAAGTATAACATATTGAGCCTTCAACAAACAAATCACAACTCCAATTTCACAAAAACTTCATCTAGGCCGAGACATCTTCATCAAAATCAATTCGAAAATTTTTCTCTTTTTTTTTTTTCTTCTTCTCTCGGATCATGCTTATTTCTTTTTCTTTTTCGAGAGCAAAAATTTTTTTTTTTTTATGTGTATCTCGGCAACAAACTCCTTAGAACAACCCCACACTTGTATTGAATCATCACCTTAAATCACCACAAAAAGATAGCTCTGCCAAGCTCGAGACAAGGTAGAGGAATTCTATACTAGGCAAGGGATAATTTAGGTGAACAAGAAAGGCATAACGTAGGCTCTAGTGGGTTCAGACTAAGGGGTCCCAAACATGGCTCAAAATAGGGATATATGACTATTTAGATAAAGTGGTGATAGTCCTAAGAAAGATCCACAATCCTATTCAAAATCAAAGCAAGTTATGATAATAAGTTTTGAAAGTTTCACAAGTAAGTTCTAGCAATCTCTAGTTCATTAAATCTATGGCATATAAATCGATCAAGTAATGTATAATGAGGTCATATATATCAAAGAATAGATAGAGTAAACTCTCCAAGGAATAGGCACATATATGGCTCGAAAATCTCACAAAGGTAACATGAAATCAAACAAGTAAGGAACATGCTCATTCTGTACCTAAGTTTCAATGGTCCTCATCTACTACAAGTTCGTACAATTTCAACATATCTATTAACCATCAAATAACATATAAGCTCAAATATTCGAAATCATGCTCATCTCAATAACTAATCAATCAAAGATCATATATTCATCCTAGACACGTTAGAAGGCACCTAAGACTCAACAAAATAAAAACAAAACACAAAATAAAGAAACAAAGTGCATCTAAGAATCGGAAAACATAAACAAAAAATTTAAAATTAATCCTAAAAATTAAAAACAATTCAAATCATATCAAAGCATAGCAAATCAACGAGTAATGACATCCCACCCCACGCTTAAAATCAACATTGTCCTCAATGTAAGAAAACTAAGAGCAATTCGAAAATAAAAGAGGAGGGATAAAGAAATATGCAAACTCTCGTTGATGGCTCCTTCTATGGGTTGCCTCCCATGCAGCGCTTAAGTGTTTATAGTCCTTTAGCCTAGACTATCATCTCCTCTTGCTCATGCCGTAGCTTCTAGGAGAGAAACTTCCTCCATCGTTTGGTCCACCATGTACTCCATGTAAGGCTTTAATCGATGACCATTAACCTGAAATTCGGCTCCTTTGACCATGCTTTTAATCATGACTGCACCAGAAGGAAAGACATTAGTGATAACAAAAGGTCCTATCCACCTAGAACGTAGCTTGCCTGGAAACAACCTAAGTCTAGAATTAAATAAGAGAACTTTCTGGCCAATAACAAAGTCTTTCTTTCGAATCATCCTGTCGTGGAATGCCTTGGTTTTCTCCTTATAGATCACGGCAGAATCATAAGCCTCATTCCTGATTTCTTCAAGTTCACACAACTGCAATTTCCTGTGTAATCCGGCCTCATCAATATCCATATTAAAAGTCTGAACCGCCCACCAAGCTCGATGTTCCAACTCCACAGGCAAGTGACAAGCTTTGCCGTACACCATTCGAAACGGTGACATTCCCAAAGGATTTTTGAATGTTGTCCGATATGCCCATAGTGCATCATCAAGTCGTTGGCTCCAATCCTTGCGTGACGGCTTCACACTCTTCTCCAATATCCGCTTGATCTCTCGATTACTAAGCTCCACTTGCCCACTTGTTTGGGGATGATAAGGTGTAGCAACCTTATGCTTGATTCCATACTTCTTCATTAGAGCTTCAATTGTCCGATTGCAAAAGTGGGAACCTCCATCACTTATTACAAATTTCGGCATTCCAAACCTGGAGAAAATATTAGAGCGTAGGAAATCTGCAACAACTCGAGAATCATTAGTCCGGGTGGCTTTTGCTTCCACCCATTTAGAAACATAATCCACACATACGAGAATGTATAAATTTCCCTGAGAATTCGGAAAAGGCCCCATGAAATCAATACCCCAACAATCAAATATTTCAACATGTATAATAGGTTGCATAGGCATCTCATCCCTAGGTCCTAAATTCCCTGTCCTTTGACATCTATCACATGAAGCACAATACATATATGCATCTCGAAAAATAGTAGGCCAAAAGAATCCACATTCTAAAACTTTCAAAGGAGTCCTACGAGAACCAAAGTGTCCTCCACAAATTTGATCATGGCAAAAACTAAGAATAGACCTATGCTCATTCTCCGGGACACACCTCCTAATAACTTGATCAACACAATGTTTCCACAAATAAGGTTCATCCCACACATAATGTCTAGCTAATGCCTTAAGTCTATTTCTAGCATGGTAGGACATAGAATTCGGAAATTGCTTTGTAACAAGGAAATTCACAATATCGGCATACGAAGGCTCACTTACCTCACTTACCTTGCTTACCTTGAAGAGTTGCTCGTCCGGGAAGCATTCTTGGATGGCCACGGGGTCCGAGTCACGTACCAATCGGCTAAGGTGGTCGGCAACAACATTGTCCGACCCCTTTTTGTCTTTGATTTCCAAGTCGAACTCTTGGAGAAGCAATATCCACCTTATCAATCTCGGCTTGGCATCCTTCTTTGTCAACAAATACTTCAAAGCCGCATGGTCAGTGTAAACAATAACTTTAGATTGAAGTAAGTAAGAACGAAACTTATCTAAAGCAAAGATTACGGCAAGAAGTTCTTTCTCGGTGGTGGTGTAGTTCTGTTGCGCATCATTGAGCGTCCGAGAGGCATAATATATGGCATACGGCTGCTTGTCTTTTCTCTGGCCGAGCACAGCCCCCACTGCATAGTCTGAGGCGTCACACATCAACTCGAAAGGCAAGGACCAATCCGGTGGCGCCATGATCGGCGCCGATGTTAACATGGTCCTCAACCGCTCAAAAGCTTCCTTGCATTCGGCATCAAAGTGGAAGGGCACATCTTTTTGCAACAAAGAACTCAAAGGCCGAGCTATCTTGGAGAAATCTTTGATAAATCGACGATAAAAACCTGCATGTCCAAGAAAGCTTCGAACATCCCTCACACTTGTGGGGATGGGTAAGTGACGCACAATATCTATCTTAGATTTATCAACTTCAATACCCCTAGAACTAACAATGTGACCAAGCACTATACCCTGATTAACCATGAAGTGACATTTTTCCCAATTAAGCACAAGATTAGTTTCCTCACATCTCCTAAGCACAAATTCTACATTTTCTAAGCATGTATCGAAATCTTCACCATAAACAGAAAAATCATCCATAAAGACTTCAATCTTAGAACCTATGAACTCAGAAAATATATGATACATGCATCTTTGAAACGTACCTGGAGCATTGCACAAGCCAAAAGGCATGCGGCGGTAGGCAAAAGTGCCAAAGGGACATGTGAACGTTGTCTTCTCTTGATCCTCTTCCGCAACACTTATTTGATTGTAACCACTATAACCGTCAAGAAAACAATAGAAGGAATGACCGGCTAACCTCTCAAGCATTTGATCAATGAATGGCAACGGCATGTGATCCTTCCTTGTTGTTGCATTGAGCCTCCTATAATCGATACACACTCGGTGGCCGGTTACAGTCCTTTGCGGCACAAGCTCGTTTTCATCATTCTTCACCACCGTGATTCCGCTCTTCTTTGGCACAACTTGAACCGGTGAAATCCATCTTGAATCCGAAATTGGGTAGATGACTCCACAATCGAGCAACTTTGTCACCTCATCCTTCACAACTTGCATCATAGGTGGATGAAGACGTCGTTGACCCTCCTTGGTCGGTTTTGCTCCATCTTCAAGCAAAATTCGGTGAACACACATTGTAGGGCTAATTCCCTTGATGTCGGCTAAGGTCCACCCTATGGCCGTCTTGTGTCTCTTCAAAACTTCGATCAGTCTCTCCTCTTGCTCCTTCTCTAATGATGATGATATGATAACCGGCAACGTTTCATTCTCTCCCAAGTACACATACTTCAAATGTTCCGGAAGAACCCTGAGATCTAATTTTGGAGCTTGGACAATGGAAGGAAGAAACTTGTTAGATGGAAAGAGAATAGGACTCGAGGAAGAGTAGCATACCTCGGCAGCCACCTCAAGGGAGTATACGGTTTCAAGCAAAGGAATAGGCACGGCCTCGGCAGAAACTGTAATTTTGTTCCCCATGGCATCAAATCCGATTCCTTTTACCAAGGTGAGTGCCAAGGCGTCTTGAGCTATTGTCTCCACATATTCGTCTGCAAGAGCGTCCACAACATCAATAGAAAAGGAATCTCGAAAAAGTTCAGGAAGTGGATACCCCATTGCATCAAAAATATTGTAACTAATGATGTCTCCATCTATTTCGAAAGTTAGTTCCCCTGAGTAGACATCAATTTTGGTCCTGGCGGTTCTCATGAATAGTCTTCCCAACAGAATGGGAATTTCTTTGTCATCTGCATCCGCCGGTTCCATGTCAATGACATAAAAATCTGCAGGAAATGTTAAACTTGCAACCTGCACTAAAACATCCTCAACATATCCCAGAGGGAGCTTGTTGGAGCGGTCAGCTAATCTAATGATAATGTTATCCTTTTTCAACTCACCTAGACCTAAGTCCGCATAAAGATAAGAAGGCATAACATTAATCGAAGCACCTAGATCTAACATGATTTTATCAAAACTATGAGTACCAATGGTGCATGGAATCGAAAAACTCCTTGGATCCTTGAGCTTAGGTGGTAGTTTCCTTTGAAAAACCGCAGAGATGGTTTCATTCATTACCGCTACATCCTTCTCTCGTGGTAGCCTCTTGTTGGTGCACAACTCTTTCAAGAATTTCGCATACTTTGGGTTTTGTTGAATGCACTCAAGCAATGGCATGTTTACTTCTACCTTCTTGAATAACTCAATCATTGCATGATCAGCTTCATCGTGCTTTGATTTAGTAAACCTGTTGGGGAAAGGGGCACGAGCATGGACATTAGTAGAAACTAAACCATTAGAGCTAGAAGACTTACC
This sequence comes from Fragaria nilgerrensis, assembly GCA_010134655.1. Lineage (NCBI taxonomy): Eukaryota > Viridiplantae > Streptophyta > Magnoliopsida > Rosales > Rosaceae > Fragaria > Fragaria nilgerrensis. The sequence continues at coordinate 19,845,021 of CM020980.1, forward strand.
TTTCTCAAGCACGGCTTGAGTGGATTTCGGATCAGCAGGGACTGCAAGAGGCACGGCCTCTTGCACCTTCTTCTTCTCGGCAGGAACTGCCGTACTCTCTCTCTCAGACTGAGGCACGGCCTCTTTGTCCGGCTGCTTCTCAACATAAACCTCTTCAATATCTTCGTCTTCTTGCAGAAAGACGTTCTCGGCCTCACCTTCCTTAGAAGGCTCCGACTTCTTCAACAAAGGCTCCTCAAAAACTCGACCACTCCTAGTTGTAACGATCTTGAATTGTCCGGCATTCGGGTTTGGCAAGGTTTGGCCCGGCAACTTACCACTTTCATGAATTTTACCCATGAAATCGATAACCTGTCCCATCTGTTTCTTGAGCTCCGTGATCTCTTTAGAATTAGCCTGTTGACCTGTCACTAAAGCTTGAGTTGCAGATGTTAAGTTCTGTTGCCCTTGAGCAAGGGACTTCAAGATTTCATCATAATTAGGAGTAGAAGAACTAGCATTATTATTTGAACCTTGAACATTGGCATGATTAGGCACGAAATTAGAAGAGTTAGGAACAAAACCTTGAGGTACCTGAGGCCTCACAAACAAACCTAAAGGACGAGGTCCTTGACCTTGCATATTGGCCGGTTGAGCATTGTTGTTACTCCACCGAAAATTCAGATGATCTCTAGTTCCAGGATTGTAAGTGTTCGAATATGGATCATAATGTTGCCTCTGTTGTCCCATAAAGTTCAATTCCGCCTCACTCATAGCACCATTTGGACATGAATCTGTAGAGTGAACCGAAAGTGAGCAAATTCCACAAGCTTGGTTGCCAAGATTCGAACCATTCAAAGCCTTGACCAAGACATCAAGCTTCCTATCCAACGTGATCATTTGATTCCTAGCTTCAATGTCATAGACACCACCACGGCCTCCTGCCGACTTCTTTGAGTTCTTGGTGCTGAATTGACGATTGTTATCCGCCAAGTCTTCAATCAAGTTATATGCTTGTCGTCCGGTCTTTGTCATAAATGTGCATCCACATGCAGAGTCCACCATACCCTAATCATGCACATAAACTAATCATGCAATTACGTATCACATAAAGAATCGATGTGTTTAAGCACTAGTCCAAATCAAACATAGGTAGAAAATCGGTGAAAAACAAAGACAATGCAACTTATCAACTACTTGTATCAAAGTCGAACTTTGGATGATTAACACATGCAATATCAACTACTTGTATCAACTACACATGATAATATAATATAGCACCGAAAATCTTAAAGTATTTTAGACATAAAACTCACGGCATAAAACCTAAAATCATTGATTAAAAATTGAAAACTTTAATTCAAAACATGGTTCAAAAGTACTTCTATCTCATAGACAAGAATCGAAGTTTACTTAAGTAAAAACCTAAAACAAACAAAAACGAGAACAAACATAGCAATCCGAAAATAGAAGATGGAATTCACTCTCAAAATATCCCTACGTGTTCTATTCTTCGAGTGAGCGGAATCCTAGGCTACGTGCTTTGGACAAATGCTGAAGGTGGGATCGGATTGTGGTGTTTGGAGGTTGATGGAGTTTCGGCAAAGGCTTTGGTGTTATTTGCACGGGTTGATGATGATCTTCTGTCCTTGAAGTCGTGCTTTATATAGAGGAAAAACCCTAGAGAAGTCAGCCACAAAGCCTAAACCAAGTTGGTTTAGGATTCCTAGTTCTTCTCAATTTCGGCAGAATGACCTCCTTCTGATAATTACGTCATAACTTCCTCTAGAAAATAGATATTGAGGTGATTCCAATTGATTTGGAAACTAGACTCCCGTAGCTTTCTATCCATATCTGGAACGTTTTCTGATTCATTGTTAGCTGTCCTGGAAAATCCGTTGAAGTTGGCAGACGTGCACAGGAATTCTCCCGATTTGATCCGGATTTTCAAGGCTTGGACATTCTTGAAATTCTACCGAATTTAGATCTTCTTCTCCATATTGGACTTGGTTTAGACCTCTCCTTCATGGACTCGGCTTCGAGGAAAGATGGAATCCTGATCAAGACATGAATCCTGAGTAAACAAGGATTTCCAATACTTAGCACAATTTCAACACCAAATTATTCAATTCCGAAATTACTATGTATTCTAACACCAAAATCTACATATTTCTATATTAAGCAATTATTCTATACTAAACACAAATATAAAGCTAAAACAACTAAATAGGAGTTAACAAAGGGTAAATAAAGGGTATAAACATATTAAGAACGTCACACTTTGTGCTCCTATCAATGACTAGCTAGCATTTATATACATACTAAATTCATAATATCCAAAATATATATATCCACCGAAAATCTCATTTTCGGGATCTCTCCAAAGGAGGAAAAATTTCAAATATGCGAGAAATCAATAAATCTCATCAGAAGAAATAAATGATTAATAAAATCATTCATGGCATACTTTTTATTTAAAACAAAGGTCCACCCACAACTTTAGGCCTAAGCCTGACGTCGATTCGAGGTCTCTCCAATTTGAGTCTCCTCACGTCCTGTTCCAAATATATAATTAATTTCTCAACTAAATATCCAATATTTATTCAAAATAGGCAAAATTAACCGAGAGCCATAAACACGCTCATCATTGCCTAACTTCGATAATCTTAAATTGAAACGACCCAAACTTTAATATCATACTTGGCAGCCGTAAATATAACCTTTCCCAGAAATTGATTTAAATCCTACGGTCAGATTTTACATTATTTAACCACCAAAATACCAAACTTCGGAAATTCTCAAACCTATTCAAAACTCATCCGAAAATTCCACAATTCACTTCATTAAATTCGTCTAATTATTCCATATTTAAAACCTTAAAAATCTTCGAAACAGCGGCGGCGGCTCCGCAGGCAGCGGCGGCCGGAGGGCAATTCCGGCGACGTCCAAATTCTACCAAATTTTAACAGCATCTTCCTCTCAACATCCCAAACAACTTTCATAACTATCAGTAAGTCCAATTTCAAGCCTAACTAGGTCAATCGAACGAAAACACCTTAAAAGCCCTAGAATTTCAACTTCAAATTTCTCCTTACCGAGCTCAAGAGGGAGTGAGCCTTTTGGAGGGGTTGTTGCATGGGAGGAGAGCTACAAAACCATACCAAGCTTGCCCTGGTTGGTGGCCGGAGGAGGGAGTTCAGGCGAAAAGTTTCCCGGCGTCTCCGGCGGGTTTTCCTTCTCTCCGGCGGGTTAGAGGCTCGGGTGCTAGGCCGGGGAGGGAGAGAAGGTGGCGGGGGTCCAAAAGGGACCGGTGCGGCGGCCTGGCTTGGCCAGACGGCGGCGGACGGGCAGGAAGAAATCCGGCAGCGGGAGAGAGAGCTCGGGAGGAAGAGAGAGAAGAGAGAGAGAAAAAGAAAAAGAGGAGAAGAAGAAAAGAAAAAGAGAGAAGATGGGTTTGGGCCTCACACCAACCCGGCCCAACGTCACAAAAAAATACCCAACTCCACCAATTTAACACAAAATACCCTATTAAAAATTACCTTTTACTAGCTAAAATTCACCAGTTTTACCGTCGACACATTTTTCTCTGACGAATAATCGTCCCTCAAACCCCTCTGGGGACCAATTAAACTATAAATTCAATGACGGAGACGGTAAAATTCTTATTATAATCAAGCTAGTAAATAAGATAAAAATTTACGGGTCAGGATGTGACACTCAATGACTCTGTGTTCCCCCTTTAGCACACCGAATGCGCCTTCTTCATGGGCAACCTCATCCTCCTCAGCCCAACCTGAGACTTCTACCATGTTACAGGAAAATGATTCACCCTTTTCCTCTTCTTGGTCCTCGTCTAGGTCAGCACGGGGTTCTGAGTGTGCTTCGTTGTTTGCTGAATTTTCTTGAAATCGCTGTGCCATTTGTTGGGCGAGGTTAGGGCTGGATGACGCGGTTTCCGCGACTGGTATTGTGTTGGTCTCTGTCTTCCGCGGGCACCATACTGTTATAGCCGTGGATTGTCTGTCTTCGATCGGCTGTTTGTCCGCGGACGTGGGGCTTGTACCACTGTCGTTCCTTTTCAGTCGCTGTAGCGCCGAGACGCGTGGCTTTATCTTGGCCTCCGACTCTGGGGTCGAGCGTGCCCTAGGCCTGTGTGGTTAAGGTGGTGCCCTCGTACCCTCGGGCTCCGTGTTCGGAGGTGCCTGGCGCCTCGATGGCTGTGGTGGCTCCCTCCTTGCCTCAGGCCCCGGGGTCGATGACGGCCTGCACCTAAAAGACATTTATTTTAGGGCTGGGGTCAGCTGCGACTTGCTCACAAATCTTTAGGGGTGGTACGGGCGACAATTGGAACAGTGCCCTCAAGCCTTCTGCTTCCCTCCACATGTGCTCGGGTGTTTGGGCGAGCTGTGAGGGGCGTACTGCGCCCTCATCGACAGCTCGTAGAGCACGCATGATGCTACTGTACTTTTTCTGCAGCTTTCGCTTCTTGGATTTGCTGATGGTAACTGCCTTGCCCCCTTGCTGCGTGTACCACACCCCATCCCTGATTGCCGACTTAGATGTCAGTGTGATGTTAAGGGTCGGTCAAAATACCTTGGCGGGAGCTCGAGGCAGTGGTCTCATGGTGCTCGCTGCTAGAGTCAGACATGTCCATCTCACTTATGGCTGGGGACGAGGATACTTCCTCTGGCCAGTGTGTGTAGACGATTGTCTCGAGTGCTCTAACTCTTCTCGGGTCCTGGGACTCATGGGTTGGTAGTTCTCGGTGAGAGACGGTCCAGCATCCTTCATAACTACCTTGCCCTTGTCGTTTTGCGAAGGGCGATCCCGCTCGAGTTTGGCGACCAACTGTCGCGCCGGGTCGTCAGGGTTTCCCCTTTGGTAACCGGGACGATATAGCCGTTCGTCGGCTATCTACGGCTTCGGCCCGACGGTTTACGTAGACCCACATTTAGAGATAAGTCTAGCGTTATTTTGCGCTGGCCGACTCGAGGCCATGCAATATCAGATGTTGCGATCATGAAGTCGCCCTTGTCTTCAAAGCGGATGTATCCGAGGTCGAGACAGTTTTGGACCTGAACCCTAAGTTGCTGACATTCACGGGTTCTATGCCCCCAACTATCATGGATCTTGCAATGCTGGCGACCCTCTTTGTTTTCAATATAGGGCAAGGCACCAGCCACAGTGACGAGTCCGTCCTCAATAAGGTTGTCTAGGACCTCATGAGCAAGGTTGACGTTGTAGGTGTACTAGCGATTTGGCCGTCGGGGACGCCCCTCACCATTATCGCGGCTTCTCTTGGGTGCTCGTCGTTGGCTGTCATCGCGGCTTCTCTTGGGCCATCATCGTTAGGGTGATCAGCCTAGTTTACCTCGACCATGCCAACTGTAGGTGGAAAAGGTTCTACATCCACCAAAGAAGTTGTGCTATCTGGTCTCGTAGTTTGACACAATCTTTAGTGTCGTGGTTGTAGACATTATGGAAGGTACAATATTTCTTGTCCTTCAGTTCTTCCTTGGGCAGAATCTTGTGATCTAAGCGCACATACTTTGCCTTGATCAAATCATTAAAGACCAGATGGGCGTTCTTCGCATCATACGTGTATGACTCGTGCTCTGGCTTGGTCCATGCGAAGGATTGAACGGTGACTGGCTCGCGCATTATCTTCAAGTTCTTCAGTTTGTGAGCTGGTGGCTTGCCTGTCAATTCAACCGCTCTGATGTTCTCATGATCTTGGTCCATGTGAGTTTCCTCGGGCCTTTGATAATAAGGATCATAAGTAGGGGACTGTAGACTTAGTGCCCCCACTGTTCTGTTTTTCCCTGGCATGTAAGTCCCCTTGGAGGCGTTTGCCTTTTCATCCATTTCGTTGAGAATTAGTTCATAGCTGCCGACCTTGTAAATTAGGTCGCCCATGGAAGTGAAATGCTCCCCATGGTGCTTCAGCCGTTGGCGATGTTCAAGGCCCCGGATGGCCAACTTAATGGCTTCCTGCTCACGTAGCAAGCAGTCGCACTTGGCTTGTTGGATTTTAAAGCGCTGGAGGAATGAAACTCCAGACTCCATGCACTACTGGCTCATCTGGGTGAGGGAGTTGAGACCGACTTCGGGTTCGATAGTACCATATGTCTCTCGGAAGAGCTTTTCCATAGTAGGCCAGTCTGCAATTGACCCGGGTTTCAACCTAGAGTACCAACTAAAAGCAGCCCTGGACAGGGACGTCCTAAAGAGCTTGAGTTTGAGAATGTCTATCACACCCCAAACCCAACGTCGATGGTTTCCAAGCACCTAACACCGAACCCGAGGCGTGAGCGGAAAAAGTAAAAAAGAAATTAAGACAATTTCAAATACTTTTCCGAAATAAAAGAAAATAAAACGTTTACAATAACAAAAAAAATTACAAAGACAAAACATACAGACCTTGCGTATCTCACTTCTAATCTTCAGTAACTCTTCCACTCTCGTACACGTCAGCTAACGTCACAGTTAGACTTCTCAAAAACACTTGTACTCGTACGAACCTGAACAAGAGTCTATAGGGATGAGCTAACACTCAGTAGGGCCAAACCTTCTTAGGTTATTCTTAACTACGTCGCAATCAAGTTGTCAAACATCAAACAATAATTTAAATATATAACGACAAATTGATGCATGTATGCTAATGCACTCCCTCCACTCTATTACTGGCTAATTAGTTCATACACCCAAGAAATATGTACCTACACGTCTCATACCGTGTAGATGTCTCGAATATACGACCTAACAAATCAGTAATATATAAACTCCAGTACCTCTTTTGTTAGTCTTTTATTAACCTCATGGTCCCTAGTCCTGAAACCCGAAAGATCGTTTTATCAACTCATACGTCGAAAGCATACATTCCCTACTCATTTGCGCAGGTGGGCTGATCATAGCTACTGGAAGTCCCCATGAGGAAACTCAACTACAGAAAATGTATTTGTTCTAACAATCTCATTCTCCTCTCCAGAATCTTCATTCTCACAATTTCTCATGTTTCCTCACAAGCATTATGTATGTATCGATACGCTTAATATAACAATATCAAACATATGCTTTTATTGAAAAGCGATAACATCGATCACGTAAGTCAACAATATCAATAATATCGAAAACAATAACAATCAAGATTTAATCAATCAATGTCACACAAATCACTCATTTCAATTATTAAAGGTTCCCCGAAAAAGACCCTACCTAAAACTAATAACACCGCGACACGTTTTCTGAAATTTTTATCCTTCTCTTTCTAGAACTACAAAGTGCCTCCAATCCTCGTACACTCCTACTTTGAAGTAAACGACATTTATACCAAAATTATTAAGGACATCCACATCCTTAATAACAATTTCTCTCACATCTTCTGATAAGTTCTGAAATGTATCTCTACCCTTTAATCACTCTCTTGAAGTTCGACTGAAGACATGCTGATTTACTCAGTACACCCAAATCCTCTTATTTACTTCCTATATAAATTCACGATCACTCTTCCTTTACACCATCCCATCACCAAGTCTCCATACATTTAGCAATGGAACCCGTAATGCACAATTTGCCAACATATCAAACGCTCCAAACTGCACAATCAATACTAACACCCATGTTCTCAATTCGCCCAACTCTACCTTCATTTCAACCAACTCTTACCATCATCATCGACCATACTTAACACATAGAGCATCAATATAAACCTCACAAAATAACAATTAATTTGACAACTCCTCCACTCAGCTTCCATAATCCAATTTGAATACAAAATGGAAACAACGATCGATATGAACATAACATACTAACTACTCTGCCCAGAAGAGCTGAAAACGCTGCAGTCAAACTATGCCTGCAAATTCTACAATTTCAGACAACATACTAATCATCAATCCATATTTCTGAACAAAAAATAATCAAGAAAGGCTTAGGCCAGCACCGCCAGTCTGCCACCACACACGGCGGTCGAGTTCTGCCTAAATTCCAACTTCTCCCAAAAACACCCAGGCTCGAATTCAATCACCACTAACAATGAAATTATGTTCCAAAGTTGATATCCATATCAAAATAGCTAATCTAGACCCAAAATCATCACCACTGCCGCCGTACATGGTGGTCACCGACTGCCTAAACCCAAATTTTCCAAAACACAATCCAAAATCGAATTCAAGTACACAGCAAGGAAGAGCTCGACGAGTAGATGAAGATTGATACCTGAGTCGAACACAACTTCGTAGGAAAAACACCGAACCCTTGCCGGAAAAACTCAGAACCTTCCCTTCTTCGATTCTCCTTCACTGGAGCTCCTTTGCTGAAAGCAAGATCACAGGGAGGATGGGAAGGACGAGACAAAGCTTCGGCTACCGGTGAGAGGCGTCGACATTGCCGGAATCGGGAGTTGGCTGGCGAACCCAGCCTCTCTTTCTTCCCTTCGATTCTCTCTCACCCGACCTCTTCTGAAGAAACTGAGGACATAGGAAAGACCACGAGGACGAGAGGAAGCCGCCGTTCCCCACCTTGCTCCTCGCCGTTGTCGGAGGACGAAAATATGGCCGGGTCGACCACCGCTGCTACATGGGTGGAGGCTGACCCGGTCTGGGTCTAAAGTGATATGTTTACAATCTCTCTCTCTCTCCCATACATATAAACCATCCAACGGCTGAGATTCAGCGGTTCTAAGATCAAATGGTCCAGACCAAGCCACCTTAAAAATCTATTTTTAATAAAATTTTGGATAATACCAACTTTCAAAATTCATTAAAAATAACTTCGATGTCCAAACGATGCTCCGCAAAATCCTACGAACTCGTAACGTCATCTAGGTTAATCTTATGGGCTCAAAAGGCAAATTTTGACAAACCAAGTATTTGAATAATTTTCCAAAGCCACAAAGAATTTAAAAAATAACATAAATTGAAATAATAAAAGCTCAAAAATAATTTCTCATTTAAAAATAGAAAATCTAAATTTCGAGATATTACAATGTCATTGTTCACATATTGACCACATTGGACCTTAAAGCTGGTCATATGCGTTGTTGCGTCTTTCTTTGTCTCCCCGGAGAAAGTTGTAAAGACAGTATTCTTAAACCCATGGGGGAAAGGGTATTGCACCACGCTATCAGGATATGGGTCGCGATACTGCAAGTTAGCATCATCTTTTTCGGTTTGCTCCTTGACAATGCTAGAGATAAGTTGTCGCCAGTCGACGACCGTTACCGGTGTAGACTCTACCGCCTCCTCGTGGTTTGGCCATGCAAAGAAGCTAACAGCTTGTCTGGCAATCTTAGGGGTCGGACTAGAGTGGGCCATGATCGGGTCATCTGGTGTCCCGGCCCCATAGTGTTAAGAGCTACTAGCACCCTTTGGTGCTGCACCAAGGCTCCGCGGAGGAGGTGAAGGACGTGGTGTCTTTGAGGTACCATGCCAGCTCCTATCCTGAATTGAGGAGGTTTCTACATTCCGACTTTCGGGTTAGCCCTAGAGCGCTCATTAGGCGGGATATACTTCGAGGTGCCTTCTGTTCTGCCTGTACCGGTGAGGTCGAGGCCATGAATTTTTAGCGCCTAAGACCTCATCCAGTCTTCTACCTACAGCAGCCTCAAGCTCAGCCTATCATGCTGAGCTTTGAAATCATCGAGCTTATCCAGGTTGTTCTTACTCCGAAAGAAAAACGAAGGCTGTTGGTCAAGCAGCTTGGTATCGTGTTCGTCCAAGCGACGAGTTTGTTTGTTCACAGTTGCATGGGTCATCTTCAAGGTATCCGTGGTTTGATTCAAATCCTTTTGGATTCGTTGGAAGGATCCTTAAAAAATGTCCTTGTTTTCCCTGATCTCCACTACAAACATGTTGAACTCCTCACTGAGTACAACAAGGTTTTCTTGGTTAGCATTCCAGAGGACTCTGTCCTTTGCGACCTGTTCAGAGAGGTCTGCGACGCTCTGTTGAGTAGAGTCGGCTTTCTTTTCCAGACGAAGAACAGCTTAATCGGAATGGGTTTTCCAACCCTCGATCTGGCTTTTTAGCTCCTCGATCATTTGGCTGACTTGTTCCGCAGTCAGAGTAAGTCTTGTGTCCTGGCACAGTTATGGTCCTACCATTGTGGTTTCGCTGAAGTTCGGGTTCCCAAACTGAGCAAGAACCTGATCTTTGTTGAGAGTTGGTTTAGGCTTCCTAGTTCTTCTCAATTTCGGCAGAATGACCTCCTTCTGATGATTACGTCATAACTTCCTCTAGAAAACAGATATTGAGGTGATTCCAATTGATTTGGAAACTAGACTCCCGTAGCTTTCTATCCATATCTGGCACGTTTTCTGACTCATTGTGAGCTGTCCTGGAGAGTCCGTTGAAGTTGGCAGACGTGCACAGGAATTCTCCTGATTTGATCCGGATTTTCAAGGCTTGGACATTCTTGAAATTCTGCCGAATTTAGATATTCTTCTACATATTGGACTTGGTTTAGACCTCTCCTTCATGGACTCGGCTTCGAGGAAAGATGGAATCCTGATCAAGACATGAATCCTGAGTAAACAAGGATTTCCAATACTTAGCACAATTTCAACACCAAATTATTCAATTCCGAAATTACTATGTATTCTAACACTAAAACCTACATATTTCTATATTAAGCAATTATTCTATACTAAACACAAATATAAAGCTAAAACAACTAAACAAGAGTTAACAAAGGGTAAATAAAGGGTATAAACATATTAAGAACGTCACACTTTGAGCTCCTATCAGATCAACCAACAATCATGCAAACTCAACCAAACAACCATGCAAGAATAAAGAAGACAATTTCTAATCTCATTTAAGTCTATACCGTGAGCAATTACACAACCTAAATTTGATATGCACATAAGTTCCTACGTGGTTCCTATGACATAGACCAACTTAGAATTAGACTACGGGTTTCATTCAACATCGCGACACAATAAGCTCGGCTACGTGCTCTACTTGTCGGTCACACACATAAACTAATCATGCAATTACGTATCACATAAAGAATCGATGTGTTTAAGCACAAGTTCAAATCAAACATAGGTAGAAAATCGGTGAAAAGCAAAGACAATGCAACTTATCAACTACGTGTATCAAAGTCGAACTTTGGATGATTAACATATGCAATATCAACTACTTGTATCAACTACACATGATAATGGAATATAGCACCGAAAATCTTAAAGTATTTAGACATAAAACTCACGGCATAAAACCTAAAATCATTGATTAAAAATTGAAAACTTTAATTCAAAACATAGTTCAAAAGTACTTCTATCTCATAGACAAGAATCGAAGTTTACTTAAGCAAAAACCTAAAACAAACATAAACAAGAACAAACACATAGCAATCCGAAAATAGAAGATGGAATTCACTCTCAAAATATCCCTACTTGTTCTATTCTTTGAGTGAGCGGAATCCTAGGCTACGTGCTTTGGACAAATGCTGAAGGTGGGATCGGATTGTGGTGTTTGGAGGTTGATGGAGTTTCGGCAAAGGCTTTGGTGTTATTTGCACGGGTTGATGATGATCTTCTGTCCTTGAAGTCGTGCTTTATATAGAGGAAAAACCCTAGAGAAGTCAGCCACAAAGCCTAAACCAAGTTGGTTTAGGATTCCTAGTTCTTCTCAATTTCGGCAGAATGACCTCCTTCTGATGATTACGTCATAACTTCCTCTAGAAAATAATATTGAGGTGATTCCAATTGATTTGGAAACTAGACTCCCGTAGCTTTCTATCCATATCTGGCACGTTTGCTGATTCATTGTGAGCTGTCCTGGAGAGTCCGTTGAAGTTGGCAGACGTGCACAGGAATTCTCCTGATTTGATCCGGATTTTCAAGGCTTGGACATTCTTGAAATTCTGCCGAATTTAGATATTCTTCTACATATTGGACTTGGTTTAGACCTCTCCTTCATGGACTCGGCTTCGAGGAAAGATGGAATCCTGATCAAGACATGAATCCTGAGTAAACAAGGATTTCCAATACTTAGCACAATTTCAACACCAAATTATTCAATTCCGAAATTACTATGTATTCTAACACTAAAACCTACATATTTCTATATTAAGCAATTATTCTATACTAAACACAAATATAAAGCTAAAACAACTAAACAAGAGTTAACAAAGGGTAAATAAAGGGTATAAACATATTAAGAACGTCACACTTTGTGCTCCTATCAACAACCCCACACTTAACCTTTGCTAGTCCCTTAGCAACTACTAAAACGAAAACAACAAAACTAATATTGAAAATACTACAATGACTCAATCTAATGCCTTCAACGAAATTGTCTCAGAGACCTTCAAAATCATAGCATCAAGAATAGCATAAGAATCGAAATTGAAAGATGAATTCAATGGTTAATAAACATGAGATTTCAATGTAACAAGTAAGACATGGCAGAAAAAAAGGTGAAATTAAGCTCGACATGTTCCAAACAAGTTCAAATTCAACTCACAAAGGATATGCACTCCGAATTTTTTCTCTCAAGAACATGGCATATGCTTAAAAGCTTTTCACACACAAGAGTTAAAAAGAACCTAATAAATTCGAAAACCTCATGAAAGATACCAATCATATGCACAAATGAACCACAACCATATGCTTACTCATGAAACAGACTCCACAGATCAAAGTTTACTTATCTTAAGAATCATGCGGATCTTTTAGAAAATAGGTTGGCTAGGCTCGGCATGAAAAATTTTCAAGTATAGGAATCACAAAGGTCATCCTCAAGACTTAGCAGAGCAAGAACATCCACCTTATGTCACCAAACACCATTAAGGACCAAATATTATCATGTTGGACCCATCCTTCACTTTAAACATTGTGAAAACGAACAAAGGCTAAAAGTATAACATGTTGAGCCTTCAACAAACAAATCACAACTCCAAATTCACAAAAACTTCATCTAGGCCGAGATAACTTCATCAATTCGAAACTTGTTTTTTCTTCTCTTTTTTTTTTCTTCTCTCGGATCATGCTTATTTCTTTTTCTTTTTCGAGAGCAAATATTTTTTTTTTTCTTCTTTTGTATCTCGGCAACAAATTTCTTAGAACATCCACCCCACACTTGTATTGAATCATCACCTCAAATCACCATAAAAAGATAGCTCTGCCAAGCTCGAGACAAGGTTGAGGAATTCTATACTAGGCAAGGGATAATTTAGGTGAACAAGAAAGGCATAACGTAGGCTCTAGGGGGTCAGACTAAGGGGTCCCAAACAGGGCTCAAAATAGGGATATATGGCTATTTAAATAAAGTGGTGATAGTCCTAAGAAAGATCCACAATCATATTCATAATCAAAGCAAGTTATGATAAAAGTTTTGAAAGTTTCATAAGTAAGTTCTAGCAATCTCTAGTTCAATAAATCTATGGCATATAAATTGATCAAGTAGTGTATAATGAGGTCATATATATCAATGAATAGATAGAGTAAACTCTCCAAAGAATAGGCACATATATATAGCTCGAAAATCTCACAAAGTTAACATGAAATTAAACAAGTAAGGAACATGCTCATTCTGTACCTAAGTTTCAATGGTCCTCATCTACTACAAGTTCGTACAATTTCAACATATCTATTAACCATCAAATAACATATAAGCTCAAATATTCGAAATCATGCTCATCTTACTAACTAATCAATCAAAGATCATATATTCATCCTAGACACGTTAGAAGGCACCTAAGACTCAACAAAATAAAAGCAAAACACAAGATAAAGAAATAAAGTTCATCTAAAAATCGGAAAACATAAACAAAAAATTTAAAATTAATCCTAAAAATTAAAAACAATTCAAATCATATCAAAGCAATGAGTAATGACATCCACCCCACACTTAAAATCAACATTGTCCTCAATGTAAGAAAACTAAGAGCAATTCGAAAATAAAAGAGAAGGGATAAAGAAATTTGCAAACACTCGTTGATGGCTCCTTCTATGGGTTGCCTCCCATGCAGCGCTTAAGTGTTTATAGTCCTTTAGCCTAGACTATCATCTCCTCTTGCTCATGCCGTAACATCTAGGAGAGATACTTCCTCTACCGTGTGGTTTGCCATGCTCTCCATGTAAAGCTTTAATCGATGACCATTAACCTGAAATTCAGCGCCTTTGACCATGCTTCTAATCATGACTGCACCAGAAGGAAAAACATTAGTGATAACAAAAGGTCCTATCCACCTAAAACGTAGCTTGCCTGGAAACAACCTAAGTCTAGAATTAAATAAGAGAACTTTCTGGCCAATAACAAAGTCTTTCTTTCGAATCATCCTGTCATGGAATGCCTTGGTTTTCTCCTTATAGATTACAGCAGAATCATAAGCCTCATTCTTGATTTCTTCAAGTTCACACAACTGCAATTTCCTGTAAAAGCCGGCCTCATCAATATCCATATTAAACGTTCGGACCCCCCACCAAGCTCGATGTTCCAACTCCACAGGCAAGTGACAAGCTTTGCCGTACACCATACGAAACGGTGACATCCCCAAGGGATTTTTGAATGCAGTCTGATATGCCCATAGTGCATCATCAAGTCGTTGGCTCCAATCCTTGCGTGACGGCTTCACACTCTTCTCCAATATCCGCTTGATCTCTCGGTTACTAAGCTCCACTTGCCCACTTGTCTGAGGGTGATAAGGTGTAGCAACCTTATGCTTGATTCCATACTTCTTCATTAGAGCTTCAATTGTCCGATTGCAAAAATGGGAACCTCCATCACTTATTACAAATTTCGGCATCCAAACCTGGAGAAAATATTAGAGCGTAGGAAATCTGCAACAACTCGAGAATCATTAGTCCGGGTGGCTTTTGCTTCCACCCATTTAGAAACATAATCCACACATACGAGAATGTACAAATTACCCTTTGAATTCGGAAAAGGTCCCATGAAGTCAATACCCCAACAATCAAATATTTCAACATGTTAATAGGTTGCATAGGCATCTCATCCCTAGGTCCTAAATTCCCTGTTCTTTGACATCTATCACATGAAGCACAATACATATAAGCATCTCGAAAAATAGTAGGCCAAAAGAATCCACATTCTAAAACTTTCAAAGCAGTCCTACGAGAACCAAAGTGACCTCCACAAATTTGATCATGGCAAAAACTAAGAATAGACCTATGCTCATTCTCCGGGACACACCTCCTAATAACTTGATCAACACAATGTTTCCATAAATAAGATTCATCCCACACATAATGTCTAGCTAATGCCTTAAGTCTATTTCTAGCATGGTAGGACATAGAATTCGGAAATTGCTTTGTAACAAGGTAATTCACAATATCGGCATACCAAGGCTCACTTACCTCACTTACCTTGCTTACCTTGAAGAGTTGCTCGTCCGGGAAGCATTCTTGGATGGCCACGGGATCCGAGTCACGCACCAATCGGCTAAGGTGGTCGGCAACAACGTTGTCCGACCCCTTCTTGTCTTTGATTTCCAAGTCGAACTCTTGGAGAAGCAATATCCACCTTATCAATCTCGGCTTGGCATCCTTCTTTGTCAACAAATACTTCAAAGCCGCATGGTCAGTATAAACAATAACTTTAGATTGAAGTAAGTAAGAACGAAACTTATCTAAAGCAAAGATTACGGCAAGAAGTTCTTTCTCGGTGGTGGTGTAGTTCTGTTGCGCATCATTGAGCGTCCGAGAGGCATAGTATATGGCATACGGCTGCTTGTCTTTTCTCTGTCCGAGCACAGCCCCCACGGCATAGTCTGAGGCGTCACACATCAACTCGAATGGCAAGGACCAATCTGGTGGCGCCATGATTGGTGCCGATGTCAACATGGTCTTCAACCGCTCAAAAGCCTCCTTGCATTCGCATCAAAGTGGAAGGGCACATCTTTTTGCAACAAAGAACTCAAGGGCCGAGCTATCTTGGAGAAATCTTTGATAAATCGACGATAAAAACCTGCATGTCCAAGAAAGCTTCGAACATCCCTCACACTTGTGGGGATGGGTAAGTGACGCACAATATCTATCTTAGATTTATCAACTTCAATACCCCTAGAACTAACAATGTGGCCAAGCACTATACCCTGATTAACCATGAAGTGACATTTTTCCCAATTAAGCACAAGATTAGTTTCCTCACATCTCCTAAGCACAAATTCTACATTTTCTAAACATGCATCGAAATCCTCACCATAAACAGAAAAATCATCCATAAAGACTTCAATTTTAGACCCTATGAACTCAGAAAATATGTGGTACATGCATCTTTGAAACGTACCTGGAGCATTGCACAAGCCAAAAGGCATGCAGCGGTAGGCAAAAGTGCCAAAGGGACATGTGAACGTTGTCTTCTCTTGATCCTCTTCCGCAACACTTATTTGATTGTAACCATTATAACCGTCAAGAAAACAATAGAAGGAATGACCGGCTAACCTCTCAAGCATTTGATCAATGAATGGCAATGGCATGTGATCCTTCCTTGTTGTTGCATTGAGCCTCCTATAATCGATACACACTCGGTGGCCGGTTACGGTCCTTTGCGGCACAAGCTCGTTTTCATCATTCTTCACCACCGTGATTCCACTCTTCTTTGGCACAACTTGAACCGGTGAAATCCACCTTGAATCCGAAATTGGGTAGATGACTCCACAATCGAGCAACTTTGTCACCTCATCCTTCACAACTTGCATCATAGGTGGAAGAAGGCGTCGTTGACCCTCCTTGGTCGGTTTTGCTCCATCTTCAAGCAAAATTCAATGAACACACATTGTAGGACTAATTCCCTTTATGTCGGCTAAGGTCCAACCTATGGCCGTCTTGTGTCTCTTCAAAACTTCGATCAATCTCTCCTCTTGTTCCTTCTCTAGTGATGATGATATGATAACCGGCAATGTTTCATTCTCTCCCAAATACACATACTTCAAATGTTCCGGAAGAACCTTGAGATCTAATTTTGGAGCTTGGACAATGGAAGGAAGAAACTTGTTAGATGGAAAGAGAATTGGACTAGGGGAAGAGTAGCATACCTCGGCAGCCACCTCAAGGGAGTGCACGGTTTCAAGCAAGGGAAAAGGCACGGCGTCTTGAGCTAAGGCGATTTTGTTCCCCATGGCATCGAATCCGATCCTTTTGCCAAGGTGAGTGCCAAGGTGTCTTGAGCTATTGTCTCCACATATTCATCTGCAAGAGCATCCACAACATCAATAGAAAAAGAATCTCGAAAAAGTTTAGGAAGTGGATACCTCATTGCATCAAAAATATTGTAACTAATGATGTCTCCATCTATTTCGAAAGTTAGTTCCCCTGAGTAGACATCAATTTTGGTCCTTGCGGTTCTCATGAATGGTCTTCCCAACAGAATGGGAATTTCTTTGTCATCTGCATCCGCCGGTTCCATGTCAATGACATAGAAATCTGCAGGAAATGTTAAACTTGCAACCTGCACTAAAACATCCTCAACATATCCCAGAGGGATCTTGTTGGAGCGGTCAGCCAATCTAATGATAATGTTATCCTTTTTCAATTCACCTAGACCTAAGTCCACATAAAGATAAGAGGGCATAACATTTATCGAAGCACCTAATCTAACATGATTTTTCGAAACTATGAGTACTAATGGTGTATGGAATCGAAAAACTCCCTGGATCCTTAAGCTTAGGTGGTAGTTTCCTTTGAAAAACCGCAGAGATGGTTTCATTCATTACCGCTACATCCTTCTCTCGTGGTAGCCTCTTGTTGGTGCATAACTCTTTCAAGAATTTTGCATACTTTGGATTTTGTTGAATGCACTCAAGCAATGGCATGTTTACTTCCACCTTCTTGAATAACTCAATCATTGCATGATCAGCTTCATCGTGCTTTGATTTAGCAAACCTGTTGGGGAAAGGGGCACGAGCATGGACATTAGTAGAAACTAAACCATTAGAGCTAGAAGACTTACCTTTCTCAAGCACGGCTTGAGTGGATTTCGGATCAGCAGGGACTGCAAGAGGCTCGGCCTCTTGCACCTTCTTCTTCTCGGCAGGAACTGCCGAACGATTGGTTTCTCTCTTGGACTGAGGCACGGCCTCTTTGTCCGGCTGCTTCTCGGCATAAACCTCTTCAATATCTTTGTCATCTTGCAGCAATATGTTCTCGGCCTCACCCTCCTTAGAAGGCTCCGACTTCTTCAACAAAGGCTTTTCAAAAACTCGACCACTCCTAGTTGTAACGATCTTGAATTGTCCGGCATTTGGGTTTGGCAAGGTTTGGCCCGGCAACTTACCACTTTCATGAATTTTACCCATGAAATCGATAACCTGTCCCATCTGCTTCTTGAGCTCCGTGATCTCTTTAGAATTAGCCTGTTGACCTGTCACTAAAGCTTGAGTTGCAGATGTTAAGTTATGTTGCCCTTGAGCAAGGGACTTCAAGATTTCATCATAATTAGGAGTAGAAGAACTAGCATTGTTATTTGAACCTTGAACATTGACATTATTAGGTACGAAATTAGAAGAGTTAGGAACAACACCTTGAGGTACCTGAGGCCTCATAAACAAACCTGAAGGACGAGGTCCTTGACCTTGCATATTGGCCGGTTGAGCATTGTTGTTACTCCACCGAAAATTCGGATGATCTCTAGTTCCAGGATTGTAAGTGTTCGAATATGGGTCATAACGTTGCCTCTGTTGTCCCATAAAGTTCAACTCCTCCTCACTCATAGCACCATTTGGACAGGAATCTATAGAGTGATCCGAAAGTGAGCAAATTCCACAAGCTTGGTTGCCAAGGTTCGAACCATTGAAAGCCTTGACCAAGACATCAAGCTTCCTATCCAACGTGATCATTTGATTCCGAGCTTCAATGTCATAGACACTACCACAGCTCCTGCCGACTTCCTTGAGTTCTTGGTGCTGAATTGACGATTGTTATCCGCCAAGTCCTCAATCAAGTTATATGCTTGCCGTCCGGTCTTGTTCATAAACGTGCATCCACATGCAGAGTCCACCATACCCTTATTGGTGTTGTCAAGTCCCTCATAAAAAGCTTGAACTAACTCGTCCAAAGAAATTCCATGATGAGGGCACTTCCTCTGAAGTTCCTGAAACTCTTCCCATGCTTCATAGAGAGTGTCACCATCCTTTTGAGTGAAGTTCTGAATCTCCCTCCTTAGCTTCTTCGTGAGTTGCGCAGGGAAGAATTGTTTCAAGAACTTCGAGGTCATCTCATTCCAATTGGTGATGATTCCTGCAGGCAAAGAATACAACCAACGCTTAGCATCATCTTTAAGAGTAAAAGGGAATAAAAGCAATTTTAGGCCTTCTGGAGTAAGATGATTGATTGATTGTAATCTGCAGATATCGAGAAACTCTCTAAGGTGAACATTAGGGTCCTCCATTGGTGATCCTGAGTATTTAGGCAATTGCCCAAGTAACTGAACCGGTATGGAGAAGTTGGCTTCATTAGGCACAGTGAAAGCAATGCATGAAGGTGATTCCGGGGCTGTGGGGACGAAAGCAGATTTGAGTGGTGAGTCGGCCATGTCGATGTCGGACTTGTCTTCCTCACAGTCAATCTTGGATTCGGATGAAGATGAAGATTCGGAATGGATCCGAAATGGAGAAGGAGGATCTTGCTCTTCAAATTCCAAAGGTCCTACCGTGCTACTTGATACTCCTTTTTGCTTCTTTCTTTGTTCTTTCCAAGCACGGTCAATCTCCGGATTCAATGGAACAAGAGCTCCTTGTGAAGACGAACGAGTGAGTCGAGGTTGCATGCACGTCTAGCACCTGAAAAACCATTCGGCCAAGATCAAGTTAGAATGCATGAGTATAAAACGAAATCAAAAGCAATAAACTAGATTAATCAAAGGAAAACAAAACAAATTCGAAAGTCTAGAGAAAAATTTCGAAATAAATTAAATACAAAATCATACATGGCACCAATCTTTTAAGATTACAAAGTCATACAAGCTTATTTTCGAGTTGCTACTAAAACACTTAAATAAATAATGATTCTAGATGGTAAGACACGGTGGACGTGCGGCCTGGATATTGATGTTTCGATCACAAGCTTGAAGCGTTGTTTCTAAAGGTCAATAGCTCAATCCAGAGATAGTGAACATGGTAGGACTCGTTTAGTGAGCAATGAGAACTCCATCACCGAGATGTATGTTTTCAAGGCTCTTGAGATCCAATTTTGGTCCCATGCACCAGAGTAATAGAATGAGCGTACCAATGTACTCAGCTAGCAACAAACTTATGAACCAAACATGACTCCAAGTGTTAATAAAAGCCGCCCTCAACCTCTTGCAAACCCGAGAGTAAACAAGAAGGGTTAAGGCTAGAATTAACAAAAGGGATCCTACCTATTCCTGTGCATTACAACCTACAACATTATTCATACAAGTATTAAAGTAGAAAAACAAAAATAAAACACAATTACATCATATACAAATTTATGGTTTTATCTTTACAAATATAAACATATAGACATATATACAATGCAAATTTCGACAATTAAAAAGATCGAGGATCCCGAAGGATCCCCGGCAACGGCGCCATTTGATAAGACGTATTTGCACACGCATCAATTAACCCTGTCAACAAATCAATTGTAGTATAAAGCAAGCAGGGATCGTTCTAAACCGGGGATCCAACTATAGGGTAGATCCATCTAATCTAATCTAAATATCGAAATAAGCATATAAGGTTTAAAGTTTTATGATTTCGGAAAAGACAATGAAAATAAATCTTAAATTACTTCTATACATATATACATGTGATCAACCAACAATCATGCAAACTCAACCAAACAACCATGCAAGAATAAAGAAGACAATTTCTAATCTCATTTAAGTCTATACCGTGAGCAATTATACAACCTAAATTTGATATGCACATAAGTTCCTACGTGGTTCCTATGACATAGACCAACTTAGAATTAGACTACGGGTTTCATTCAACATCGCGACACAACAAGCTCGGCTACGTGCTCTACTTGTCGGTCACACACATAAACTAATCATGCAATTACGTATCACATAAAGAATCGATGTGTTTAAGCACAAGTCCAAATCAAACATAGGTAGAAAATCGGTGAAAAGCAAAGACAATGCAACTTATCAACTACGTGTATCAAAGTCGAACTTTGGATGATTAACATATGCAATATCAACTACTTGTATCAACTACACATGATAATGGAATATAGCACCGAAAATCTTAAAGTACTTAGACATAAAACTCACGGCATAAAACCTAAAATCATTGATTAAAAATTGAAAACTTTAATTCAAAACATAGTTCAAAAGTACTTCTATCTCATAGACAAGAATCGAAGTTTACTTAAGCAAAAACCTAAAACAAACATAAACAAGAACAAACACATAGCAATCCGAAAATAGAAGATGGAATTCACTCTCAAAATATCCCTACTTGTTCTATTCTTTGAGTGAGCGGAATCCTAGGCTACGTGCTTTGGACAAATGCTGAAGGTGGGATCGGATTGTGGTGTTTGGAGGTTGATGGAGTTTCGGCAAAGGCTTTGGTGTTATTTGCACAGGTTGATGATGATCTTCTGTCCTTGAAGTCATGCTTTATATAGAGGAAAAACCCTAGAGAAGTCAGCCACAAAGCCTAAACCAAGTTGGTTTAGGATTCCTAGTTCTTCTCAATTTCGGCAGAATGACCTCCTTCTGATGATTACGTCATAACTTCCTCTAGAAAACAGATATTGAGGTGATTCCAATTGATTTGGAAACTAGACTCCCGTAGATTTCTATCCATATCTGGCACGTTTTCTGATTCATTGTGAGCTGTCCTGGAGAGTCCGTTGAAGTTGGCAGACGTGCACAGGAATTCTCCTGATTTGATCTGGATTTTCAAGGCTTGGACATTCTTGAAATTCTGCCGAATTTAGTTATTCTTCTACATATTGGACTTGGTTTAGACCTCTCCTTCATGGACTCGGCTTCGAGGAAAGATGAAATCCTGATCAAGACATGAATCCTGAGTAAACAAGGATTTCCAATACTTAGCACAATTTCAACACCAAATTATTCAATTCCGAAATTACTATGTATTCTAACACTAAAACCTACATATTTCTATATTAAGCAATTATTCTATACTAAACACAAATATAAAGCTAAAACAACTAAACAAGAGTTAACAAAGGGTAAATAAAGGGTATAAACATATTAAGAACGTCACACTTTGTGCTCCTATCAAGAGATTGGCAAGCCGCGCTATTATGGGGCTTGTACCGTGGTGATTTATGCTTGAAACAAGAAATCTAAGGTTTCCCGTATGGGGATTCGCCTGGTTTCCCAATGGTGAATAGGATATTGTACTCCCGGTCCCACTAGGCGTGTCAATGTTTTGGCCACGATCCTCAACAGGGGTAGAGAGGTAACTTAGCAATACCAAAAGTAATAAGACGGGTGCGGGCGTGCCAGTGCACGGTGCGCGGAATGAAAATGCGTTGATGCTGGACTTCTAATCAAACGAAGGGGCTCCGGTGCCACCTCGCGGACAAGGGATTACGAGTAGCTCTCCTATTCGCTTGCAATTGATACTCACTGTTTGTAGCGAGCAGAGCAATTAATCTGGACAGTAAATGAGGGCGAGACCGAACGAGCTCTATAAGCTAAGGCGAGATGCACTTTAGCGTTTACGGTTTCGAGAAGCTTGAAGAGTTGTTGAGTTGTATATGATTTGATTGTGTGTGTAAATGATCCTCGAACCTCCCTTTTATAGGGGTCCGTAGCCAACTAATAAAGATGTAACCACAATCCAATTCAGACTTAGCTACTAGAGTAACACAAGAACTTATCTCGCCCACAAACCGAACGATTGGATGACACGTGTCCAATTAGATAGACTTCGCCTAGGTCACAAGTGCTAATCCTACGTTATCAAAAACCTTGTAGTCTTCGACGCGAACTCAACTAACAAGAGCTTTCGTACCTCGCGAGGCGCTACAGTCCTTATGAAAACCAACTCACGCGCTCTCGAAGCTCGCGCTCTTTAGCAGGCTTATTCTAAAAAGGGCCACAGGTACTGGCCCAAATGCTATCCAAGACTTAATATTTAATCTTGGACCGAAATATCAACTGGGCTCAAACACCTGGTAGCAAAACCAACTCCACAACCAAGTAAAAGCCTCCCAATAATGAGCATTGCAAGGTTAACAGCTGCAGCATTAAAAATCGTTCCAGCTGAAAAGAGAATCCCAGCAATCAACATAGACATCTTTATGCCGAGTCTTTTGGTTATGGATGATGCAAAGAAGGTTGCTATTATAGCAGCAAGGTATAATGAAGATGTGAACACACTACTACAGATATGAGCAATAGCAACATATGTATTGCCAAAAAAAGTGTCAAGACCCACCCCAAATTGCACCCTAAAACCCGGAGTAAATCCTACATGGTCCACTTCTAAGGAAAATTTACAGAAAAATTTGGCATAATTTCTCTTGGAAATGGACAACCCTTACCTGAAAAATTCATAATACACTCCTATAACGAAACAATCATCTTCAACTTCTGGAGCCACCTGCTCCCCACAAACACAACCACCACAATAAAACAATAAAACCATCCTCCAATTTATCACATAAATATCCAGCTAAATTAACAAACTGCATCCTTCGAATATTCTAAATGTAATCATAAGCCTTAGCACACAACTGAAATATGATACAAAATCCCCAAGGGTAATCAGAGCTACTAAACACTAGAGGAAACAAGAAAATACACTGGTAGGTTAAGCAAGTAACCTACTGGTGAAAAGTGGTGGAGATGTGGGTAACTATGCCTTGCCTCATACTAGTACCAACCCGAACTCTGCAGACTGGGTATTTTTAAAACGAAGGGCCCAGGGGAAAACATCTGCAAACGTTAGAGTGAGTGGACAAAAATAAATTAATAAAAAGAATAACTAAAATATTTATGCATTCCCAATTTAAATTTCATAGAAAATATGCTGCATGCGACAACTCAAAATCTCTCCACTCATAAACTGACAATTACATGACCAGCTCCGGCTAGTCTCTAAAACTTAATATTATTATTACAGGGAAATGACTAAGCTGTAGGATACTTTGGAGTTGAAGGGTGGAGTAAAATTTATGGCAACTCTTGTTGATTTGTTGCCCCTTAATATCAAGTAAGCTCATATCTTTGATTGTAGTTGCTATTTATGACAAGAGTACCAACTTTGATTTCCTGCTTGATGTATCTTATTTATAGAGGGAATTGACTAAGTGGTAAAATACTATTGTAAGCATAAGTTTTGTGTAATACCCCGAATTTTCATATTAATTTTCTTGTATTATTTATGAAATTAATGAATGATTATTTGTGGAAATTCTTATTCGTTTGTGCGAAGTTGAAGTTTCCAGAGTCAAATTTTTAAGGTGACTTTCTTATTCGTAAGTTATTTTTGAAAACTTCCTTCATGAAAGTTGAAGAGTTTGGCGACACGAGTTCGTAGACACGCGGCACACGTAAAACGGATGTCGTATGAAAAAGTTATGGTCAGAGGAAGTTAGTTTCCGATTTTGGAAGATGTATAAATAAAAAAATGTGTGGGTTATTTTCAGAAACTCTAAAATTGCAGAAAAGCCCTTGCAATTTCCCTCTTTCTATTCATACCAGCCTCACACTCTATGGAGCACTATGCACGGCGCAGTAAGGCCTGCAAGTTACTACTGTCGCCGACGGTGAAGCTCCGACCGATTCCGGCGACATCGAGGTTTGAGGCTACCCATTTTTGGAAGTTCTTGTCCTTCTGAGCATGATGATACCAGCCTTGAAGCCCAATTCGAAGCGTGGAGCTTGAGTTCAAAGTGCTTCTTATTTCTTTCCGACAAAGTTTCCGGCCTCTTTTTGACCGAATTGACTTTGGTCACAGGTATGAAAAGTCTTCCTGTGGCGCGGGCGGCAGTTATGTAGCTTTAGTTTCTTTGGTTAGCTAACTCTTGTTTTTGTGAGCATGTTGAGTTGTGAAAATTCTAAGTTGTAAGTAAGGATTGTATGCTAGGTTCTATGTTATTCATAGGTGTTTTCAGAGGTTGTGAACTTTTAAAGTTTGAGAATTAAAAGCAGCAATGTTGGGTCGTTAAAATCGACGACCTTGGAAGGTTGTCCTTCTTTGGGCAAACCCTCGATTTAAGTTTTGGGTTAAGAGGGCAAGTGTTACCTTTTATTTTGAATGTTTATTAAAGTTATTAATTGTGTTAATTAGGTAGCTTGTGGAGTTGTTAATAAGCTTGTTCCTTGTGTTTTTGTGAAGACGCAGCGGGAGTATTTAGGTGAGTAAATCTCACCAAGATTCACATTTGGACTGAATTATTATGGTCATTTTAATGATGTTGAATTAAAAGAATATGCTATTATTTGTTTTAAAATATATGAGCTTTATTGCCAACAGCTCATATGTAAGATAAAACAAGTTTTCTTATTATATTATTATATTGTGATTCGTTGTTTAGATAATTAAACCGGGTTCCAAGCCTTTAATCGGGTGATTGGTTACGGTTATGATGATTCTACTCTATTGTGAATTATTGTGTAGATAGTTAAACTGAGTTCCAAGCCTTTAATCGGGTGATTGGTTACGGTTATGATGCTATTATTATTTTGTGATTTGATATTGGACAGTCAAATTGGGTTCCAAGTATTTGGCCGGGTGATTGGTTACGGTTAGGAATAGAGCTCTAGTCCGTCTGTCGATGTAGGTCATGAGAGGTATCTAGGACTAATGGGTACATAAATTGTTGTAGGCCATGAGAGGTACTTATTAGTATCTAAGACTAATGGATACATGTGTTTGTTATAGATCATAGGAGATACCTTATTGGTATCTGGGACTTATGGGTACATGTATATTTGTAAAAATATTGGTTATGTGGTTTTAATATTTGTTCTTATATTGTTTCATGTGTTTTTATTGGTTGGAAATGTTGGTTGTTGGATTTGTGGAATTAATTATTGTTATTAATTGTTTTATTTGGTTGTTGGAAATGTTAAGTAATTTTTTGGAATTACTCATACGAGCTTTTTAGCTTACTGGGTTTGTTATTTTACAACCCGGTGCACCAATTCATAGTGTGGGGGTTAGACATGCAGGTGATGATCAGCAGAGTTAAGGCAGAGGCATAGTTGCTGGGTTTTAGATAACGTACATTTTATTTATATATTCTAGTAGTTTTTTTTTAAGCTCATGTGAGCGTCTTCATTTTTACTAGACTTTTCAAGTTGTTGTAATTAAAGAGATGTAATGTTTAACTCAATTGTTCAGTTTTGCTAACATTTACATTTCCAGCATTTGGGTTTAGTTTGAGATTTTGTTGAGCAGGTATTGGAGTCTTATTTTTGAGATATATATTTTGCCCAAATTTTTAGAAGTTATCTTTCGAAAATTGCGGTGTGACATTTGGTCTTCTTAATCATTAGCTAGAGTGTCATTCCCAAAACATCTCAAACCTACTCATGGTATGATACTTGACGTAATGTGATCGGTTATATATGATTTTTTTTTTATACTTGACGTAATGTGATAGGTTATATATGATTTTTTTGATGTATGAACTAATGGAGGACAAGATTGAAAAGATGAAGGCTACAAAGAAGACATCTTAAAAGAAGCCTGATTTAGTTTGTATATAGTAGTGTTCAACTACTATTTATACTGATCTATCATCGTTTTGTATATTAGTTAATTAGCTGTTAGACCACTGGTATGGTTTATGTAATATGAAAGTATTGAATAATTGATTCAATATATTAATCCATTAATTTTATTTGTATATATATATATATATACTTTTGTTGTTTTGAAACATATATATGTGGAATGAATATATTGAAGGTGTAGAGGATCTGGAACGAATTTAGAACGAATTTACGGATGTAGTAAAAAAAATTGACTGCAGCCGGGGGTAGAATTTATTTACATAATGTAACAGTTTAATTAAGATCTTATTTTCAAGAAAATAGTATAATTGAGATTAGTGGTGCCAATACATAAAATAAGATTATTTAATATTTTTTTTTTCAAAAAATGCCCACATAATAGTCAGAAGAGGACGTAACTCACGTTTGGAAAACATATGTCACTTTTTTCTCAGTTTGCAACGGGCATGTTGCCCACGTACTTGCAAATTGCTGCTGCAGTGTTGCAATGGTCATTGTGTTGGTATGAACTTTGGTCGGCATCCCTATATCAAAACTAGAATACGTGCCAAGTGGTTAAAGCTATTACTTATGACATCTTTAATAATAGCTGACATGATTCTGTGTCATTATTAATTGAGAAATTGTTTCATGATCATCTCGAGCTAATATATTGCAGAAGATGTGAATCCTAAGTCTTTAGGATTTTCATGTTGATTATATGATTAGTTGATCTTTAGTTGAAAGGAAAGAATCCTATTTTGATTAGGTTCTATGATCTTTGGATTATCATATCGTATTAGTGCATGACAATAAGATCTTATGTCATTGATCTTAATTGTGATATGCATACATGTGTTCTTAATATAACTCTTCCTTATGCTTGATTCTTAATTGTTATTTGCAGGTGATATTTCCGTGGGAGTAATTGAGTCCTAACTTGGTTAGGATCTCAATATGTGATATGATTGTGGAATCAAATAAAGGAAAGAAGATCTATTTTGAATAGGTCTCCTATGCTAGCCGTGTGAAGGAAAGAAAGAAATCCTATTTTATATAGGATATTCTTTATGGTTTAAATATTTAAATATCTTGTTATTATTACAAAGTTTTTAACTCTGATGTAAATTCCTTCTTGAGACAGGGAATAGGGTTGCTGGCGTTAGGTTCTTGCTGCTGTATAAAAGAGACGTATGACAGATGAAAGAGGTTGTCTCTACATGCTTGGTGTTTGAGAGAAAATTGTTTTATTCCGCTGCTCATCTAAATATAGTTCAACTGTTCCTTGTTGAGTTGGACTTGTTGTGTGTGTGATTGTGACTCTCTTGTGCACTGAGAGAAGATCATTGAAGAAAGAAAAAGAAGATGTTCTGCTTAGAGATAGGGATTTGTAATAGTATAGGGTTTACAAAGAGGTTGTAAGACTCTACACAAATTCATCTAGTTGAGTTCGTTTTCTGAGCTTGTGCTCCGCTTTGATTTTTCCTCTATTTTGAGGTTTTTACACAACGTCAAAAATCTGGTGTTCTTATTATTTTTCTGTCAGTTCATCGAGGATTGAAACGTCTTGACTGTTTCAATCCCTCCTTCACGTTTCAGTACCTTTAAGTGGTATCAAAGCGGGTGCTGGAAGAGTCTAGCTGATCCAAGAGAAGATGGAACATGATTCACATAGCTCGACAGTTAACACCCCTCTCTGGTTTGATGGTGAAAATTATTTGGATTGGAAGATTATGATGCAATCATTCATGTACGCTCAAGATGATCTCTACTGGTACGTTATTGAGGTGGGATGGACTCATCTCACAAAAGAGACAAAAGGGAAGGAAGTAGAAGGATCAGAACCAAAGACAGAAATCATATTGAAGCCGCATGAAGAATGGAATAACAATGAACTCAGAAAATTTGCTGCTGATCAAAAGGCTAGAAATAGTCTTTTTCATGCTCTTTCTCTAAAAGAAAGGAGGAGAATTAGTCATTGCAAAAGTGCCAAGGAAGCATGGGATGTGCTGAGGATAGCGCATGAAGGTAACAAGAAACTTAAGAGCTTAAAACTTCAAAGAGTGATCCAAGAGTCCTGGACGATGCCCATGGAGGAGGATGAAACAATTGATGAATTTTAAGCAAGACTCATGGATGTTGTGAGCCAATGTAAAAGCTTACAGGCAGATATTGAAGAAGATACAATTGTGAAAAAAATTCTAAGGGCGCTACCTTTGAGATATCAACCAAAACAGATAGCCATTGAAGAATCTCATGACTTGGACACATATCGTCTGGAGGAACTTGTAAGTAATCTTAAAGCTTATGAATTGAGAATAGGTAAGCCTAACAAAAAGGGTAAGAATCTGGTTTTATCTTCAGTAAAAAGAGAAAAAAGAAGAAGATTCCATTGATGATAGTGAACCTGTTGATATTGAGTTACTTACCAAAGAATTCAGAAAGTTTTTGAAAAACAAAAATTCATCCTTTGGTACTCTTAAAAATTTTGAAAATCAAAAGAAAAATTTTTCTCCTGAAAACAAAAATGAGAGAAGTATGAATCAAAATAAGTTTTCTCAAAATAAAAATTTTCAAGGAAATTCTATTAAATGTCATGAGTGTGGTGGCATTGGTCATATTGCTATTAATTGTGGAAACAAGAAGTCTTTCACCAACAATAAAAGGGCCATGAAGTCTACTTGGAGTGACAGCGATGATGAACCTCAGTCAACTAGGAAACACTTTGCTCTAATATCCTCTCTCCATGAAGATGAATTAGGTGTTGATCTTGAAAGTTCTAATGATGAAGACGACTTTCTCTCTTATGAAGCCAATGATATGTACACAAAACTGTACAAGGCCATGATAAAGGTGTAAAGGGAGAATGATCAACTGAAATCAAGCCTAGAGAAAGCAAGAAAAGATAAGAGGAAGCTTGAGGTATCTCTAGAAACTTGTCAATATCAATAGGATGTTGAGCGGACTAACTTGATTGGTAAATTGCAGGATGGATCATCATTACAGGTCACTCAAGAAGATGGTGGTGAAAAGGATGAACAAATCAGAACCTTACAGGTAAAATTAAAGGGCCAAATTCTTTTAAATGTGGAATTAACTTGTGAAAATGAAAAATTGCAAGCCAAAGTGATGAAAGCTCATGAGCGTTTTGAAAAGTTTGAGGCAAGCTCCGACAAGGTATCAAAAATGATCAGTTTTGGAAAAAGCCATAACAACAAAGAAGGGCTAGGTTTTGGTGGAAAATCAACCAAGCAGACAATTTTTGTCAAAGAAGGCAGTACGAAGGATTGCAATGAAGCTTCAATCCTGGAAAAAGATCTGAACAGAAGTAAATCATCTGCAGAAGTAGTTCCTCAGAGGGTAATATCATCTCTTCCTCAGGATGCTCAGGTAAGATCTGATGATCTCATTTTAGAACATCAACCCAGGTATGGCAACAACTCCTCAAGCTTTGTTCCAACTTGTTATCAATGTGGGAAAGTGGGTCATATTCGACCACGGTGTCATATGTATAGGAAGGAAAACAATATGTTGATTGACTCTAGTACTTTAAATTCAAATCAACTCTAAAATGCAAAAATGGATCAACAAATGAATTTGATGAACAAGATTGTAGAAATGATCTCAATCCCTGAAAAGCTGGAAAGAAAATCAAAACTTACTTGAGTTGAAAAGGACAAAAATAAATGTGCTTCTAAAAATTCTAGTAATGAATCACTGGAGACTATTGACGAAATTTGCTTATTTTCAACTTACAGGATCTTTGAAGAGGATGATTTAACAGAAAAACCTATGTGTGATCCTCCACCAATCATGAGAACCGGGTTTAAACAAGTTCAGAAAGACCACTCAATTGAAGATATTATTGGTGATGTAAATGCGGGTATTAGAACTCAACATCATGTTGCATCCGAGGTAGGTTGACACGACCTACCCCGAATTTCACCCTGAACCTGGAGTAAATCGTGCGGGGACCACCTCCGAAGAAAGATTTACCGCAAAATTCGGTACAACCTCCCTTGGAAATGGACAACCCTTCCAAATCAAAAACCTGCAAACACTCCTAAAATTCTCAATCCACCCTTAACTTCTGGAGCCTTCGTGCTCCCCAAATACAATCACCACCAACAAGATATTATACATCCTTCGTCAAATATTCTAAAATATCAACATGCATTCACCCACAACCAAAAATATATACATTAAACCCAAGTATTCAGAGCTACAAGACACTAGCGGAAGTAAGAAAACACAGGTAGGTTAAACAGGTAACCTATTGGTGAAATGTGGTGGAAATACGGGTGACTATGCCTCGTCTCATACTAGATCCAATCCGAACTCTGCAGACTAGGCATTTTAAAACGAAGGGCCCAGGGGAAGACATTTAATAATGTTAGAGTGAGTGGACAAAAATAAATTAATAAAAAAATATTTATGCATTCCTATTTTAATTTCATAGAAAAATATACTGCATGCGGTAGCTCAAAAGCGCTCAACTCATAAACTGATAATTTCATGACTAGCTCCGGCTAGTCACTAACTCAAATGAAATGAAGCCTCTCAGGCTAAACAATATATAATCATATATTCGTATGTATTTACACTCGTCAGACTCCTTGTATGAATCCTAGAAACAATTTAGAAAAATAGAGATTCATACACGGCTACAACGCTGGCGTCTAACGCTCACGTTGCGCCATAATGGTATTTTTCCTCATTATGACCGAAGAGGACGGTGTATATATACGTGTGGACTCCCTATATGAAAACCTAAATAAACTAGAAAAAAAAGTAGTTTTAATATAGGGCTATGACGCTTGTGTCTAACACTCACGTCACGCCATAATGGTATTTTACCTCATTATGACGGACCAAGCACGTATGGCTAGCTAGCATTTATATACATACTATACTCATAAACATCCAAAATACATATCCACCGAAAATCTCAGTTTCGGGATCTCTCCAAAGGAGGAAAAATTGTCAAATAGCCGAGAAATCAATAAGTCTCATCACAAGAACTAAATGATCAACAAAATCATTCATCGCATGCTTTTCAACTAAAAACAAAGGTCCACTCACAAATTAGGCCTAAGCCTGATGACGCTCCGAGGCTTCTTCTGCTCGGGCCTCCTCACGTCCTGTTCCAAATATATAATTAATTTCCCACTAAAAATTCAATATTTATACAAAATAGGCAAAATTAACCGAGAGCCATAACCACGCTCATCATTGCCTAACTTCGATATTCTTAAATCGAAACGACCCAAACTTTAATACCATACTCGGTAGCCGTAAATACAACCTTTCCCAGAAATTGACTTAAATCCTACGGCCGGATTTTACATTATTCAACCGCCAAAATACCAAACTTCAGAAATTTCCAAACCTATCCAAATCTCATCCAAAAATTCCATAATTCATATCAATATACTCCTCTAATTATCAGACATTTAAAACCATACAAAACTCCAAAACGGCGGCGGCGCCGGCAGCGGCGGTCGGAGACCTATTTCGGCAACCTCCAAATCCTATGAAATTTTAACACAACAATCTTCTCATCATGCTCTACAACTTTCCTAACTAGCACAATCACCAATTCCAACCCTAACTAGGTCAATCGAACGCAAACACTTAAAGAGCCCTATAATTTCAACTTCGAATTTCTCCTTACCGAGCTCAAGAGGGAGTGAGCCCTTTGGAGGGGTTGCTGCACGGGAGGAGGGCTACAAAACGAGCCAAGGAGCGCCGGCTTTGGTGGCCGGAGAAGGGAGTTCCGGCGAAGGAACCACCACGGTAGTCGTCGCTTTCAGGGGGAAGAACTCGTTCATGGCGGCGTTACCGGCGGGGACACTAGGCCGGGAAGAGAGAGGAGGCGGCACCGCTCCGAACGGGACCGGTGCGGCGGCCTGGCTTGGCCGGACGGCGGCGGACGGGCGAAGGAAAATTTCCGGGTTAGGCTGCTCGGGAGAGAGAGCTCGGGAGGGAGAGAGAGAAGAGAGAGAAATGGTTTGGGCCTTTGTGTCCAAACCGGTCCAACCCAATATCAACAAAAACCCATCTCCAAAATTTACACCCCAAAAATAATACCCTAATAAAAATTACCTTTTACTAGCTAAAATTTACCATTTTTACCGTCGTCACATTTTCTCCTACGAATAAATCCTCCGAAATAAATGTCCCTCAAAACCCCTCTAGGGACCAATAAACTATATCTCAATGCCGGAGACGGTAAAAATTCTTATTATACTCAAGCTGGTAAATAAGGTAAAAATTTAAGGGTCGGGATGTGACATAGGTAATGATTCATCTCTTGTGTGCCTTGTTATTGAAAATGTGTTGAACAAAAGCATAGTTTGTCATTGTGATTTTGTGTCACTTATTGAGCCACAAACTATTAAAGAAACTTTGGTTGATGATAAGTTGATAAATGTCATGCTTGTTGATGAATCACTTAGAAGCACCTTTGGAGTGTGCTCTAAGTATTAGTATTCTCAATTAGTTCGATATATTTTGTATGCATTCATACTGTATGATATTATGATAGTTTGGCGCATTTGTTTCTTTTTATTTTTCTGCATCTTAAAAAAAAAAAGAACAAATAAATTCTAGATTTCGTGAGGATTGCATGCTGGGTTAAATCCTGAACTGTCTGAAAGAGTGAGTTGAACTGAGATTACCAAGTTAGTTGTCATGGCTTTATCTGTATAAAATTGATAAACTTGTTTGCAGGTTTTGATACTGGTTGACATGATTTTGCAATCTTGAACATGCTAGAATAATCATTGTTGCCTTGAAAAATTGCACTAGCACACTATCTTTTGCTATGGTGGTATGAGAATATTTTGATGTGTTTCTATGATATAAATTATGATTGCTCTAGGAAAGGATAGTATTAATGCGTGATTGTATGGAGCATGGTCAAGCTATTCTCAAAGTAAACATGTCATGGTCGTGACAAACGATACATGGTTATGGGAAGAAACGAGAATAGTTTGACCACCCCGGTGATTATCTGAAAATTGGCCAGACTATTTCCAAAGTAACCATGTCTTGGTCGTGGTGAACGATATGAGGTTATGGGGGAGAAACAGAAATGGTTTGGTCACCACTGTGGTTCATAGAATTTGACTCGAGTACATGTCCTTAGGGGTGTCTTTGTTACACCTAGTACCCTAAATCCAACTGGCTTGGGAGCTACTGATATTATACTTGCTACATGGGTTAAAAGTTCAAATGTGAAAGGCCAAAAAGAAAAGGAAAAATATGTGAAGTGCCTACATGAGTTATAAGAAAGTTGTGATATTATTTCTTATGCTAGTTGTTGAAAGCTTGAGATGTCTCACCCCATAACAAAGATTGTTCACTTACTTCACTCATGGTACATGATTGATTAACATATGCTTCTTGCTTACAAGTTTGTGTCAATTGAGTCAAGCATGAAAATTGAGTTTGTCCGTTTTATGTGTAAAGCTATGTCTTGTACCTTGGTTGAATACTTTGCTTCTCCTCTTTAGATATTTCATGGAAGACAACCCAGCTCATTGTGTGTGTTTGTATTTCATTCTTGCATTCTTCATATCATGATCACTCTTAGGGGGAGTATTAATGTTTGGACCATATTTACTTGGGTGATTCACCTTTGTCATTCCTAGACAAAAAGGGGGAGATATTGTGTTTAGGGGGAGAGTTGTTTCCTCTTATATATTGTTATAAGAACTTTGATCATGTGTGACTTTGAGATCTTTATGATTATATGTTCACTTGCTTTTCACTTGGTTATTTTTCTGAAAGTGTTTCAGGTAATGTGAGTTGAATTGGAAGCAAGAAGGCGCTGCCACTATTATTGAGCGCAGGATAACATGTAACATATATTATCTGTGTTATTAAGAGTTTTGCATAGGAATGCCAAAGGGGGAGATTGTTGGTATGAACTTTGGTTGGCATCCCTATATCAAAACTAAAATACGTGCTAAGTGGTTAAGGCTATTACTTATGACATCTTTGATAATAGCTCACATGATTCTGTGTCATTATTAATTGAGAAATTGTTTAATGATCATATCGAGCTAATATATTGCAGAAGATGTGAATCCTAAGTCTTTAGGATTTTCATGTTGATTATATGATTAGTTGATCTTTAGTTGAAAGGAAAGAATCCTATTTTGATTAGGTTCTATGATCTTTGGATTATCATATCGTATTAGTGCATGGCAATAAGATCTTATGTCATTGATCTTAATTGTGATATGCATACATGTGTTCTTAATATAACTCTTCCTTATGCTTGATTCTTAATTGTTATTTGCAGGTGATATTTTCATGGGAGTAATTGAGTCCTAACTTGGCTAGGATCTCAATATGTGATATGATTGTGGAATCAAATAAAGGAAAGAAGATCTTTTTTGAATAGGTCTCCTATGCTAGCCATGTGAAGGAAAGAAAGAAATCCTATTTTATATAGGATATTCTTTTATGGTTTAAATAGCTAAATATCTTGTTATTATTACAAGGTCTTTAACTCTGATGTAAATTCCTTCTTGAGACAGGGATTAGGGTTGTTGGTGTTAGGTTCTTGCTACTGTATAAAAGAGACGCATGACAGATGAAAGGGGTTGTCTCTACACGCTTGGCGTTTAAGAGAAAATTGTTTTATTCCGCTGCTCATCTAAATATACAAGTTCAACTGTTCCTTGTTGAGTTGGACTTGTTGTGTGTGTGATTGTGACTCTCTTTTATTCCGCCTAGAGATAAGGATTTTGACGGAGGAAAAACCTGCATCAAATAAACCTTTATCATTAGCAGCATTAAGTAAGTAGGGTATCGTATAGGGCAGGGGATTGAGGGTACCTTGCAAAATAAAGCGTTAGTAAAACACAACAAATATTAACAAGTAATAAAACCTTTAAACAATTTACAAAAGTAGCTATTGTTCCATAGAATAGCAGTCAAAAACCTAATTAAAAACCTAACCTAAACTAAGAAAAATACGAAAATTTACAGAGATATATTAGACACACATATACATACTCCAAAAGAGAAGAAGTTGAGGTGAAACAAGAGAAATGATGAAAATCACGCCACAGGGCTAACTTCCAACCCTTATAACTCTCGAATGCCTCCACCAATGCTCGAGATTCAAGTTGAAGGTGTAAGATGGCATTGCAAGCTTTCCATGCATATGTTGTATGTCTCTTAAGTCCAAGTGGTTTGGAGATGGCAGCCCTGCAAAGTTAGAGAAAAACCAGAACTTGATAGAAAACACTGGCGGATTGACCTTTACCTATTCAAACCTGTGTGCAGGGAGCTTCGTTGGTCCAATGGATATGAAACGTCATACATATGTAGTACACACCGAGAGCTTTCCATCCATATATTATACGCTTGATTTGGACCATGGAAAGTATACCCAGTTTTGACATTTATTCAGCACAACCGCCAAGTTTTCTATTTTCTGATCTAACCTTGCATCCTTCAAACCTTGATTCTGGGTGCAGTTGAATTCAGAATCCAGTCCTGTAAAAAGCTACAGAAACTAGACTCAGAGACCTTTCTGTGCATATATAGCACGTTGTTCCATTCCACGGGAGCTAAAAACCGTGCATGTTTAAAGTTGACTGAACTCATGGCCTACACTCTGTTTTGTGTACAACTTCGCATCCTTCTTCCCTTTTTCTTCCAGCTGACCACCATTTAGCTCTGTGTGAGTGGCATATTTTGGAGGGGTATTTCCTCCACATCGTGTTCCTTAAAAGCCTCAAAGCAAGGCTTCAAACTATGGCCAATCACCTTGAATTCCTTGCTAGTCACTTCATCATTCAATCTGTAAAGCATCTCAAGAGAAATCATTAGTGAAGGTGAGAACTACCAAGCATATTGAAGGATGTGAGGTCCTTGATCGACTAAGTTCCTTTAGCCATATGATATTCATGGAATTCAAATGTAAAATGCATGGGATGCAAATGAATGAGATGCAATATGAATGAGATGCAAGATGAATGCAAGGAATAAGAGAATGCAACCATGGTGATGACGCTTAACATTTAGAAAATCCTATGTCTAAAACAACCTAATTATCTACCAAGTCCAAAGATTTACAATTTATAATTCACAACAAAAATTGAACGCTTATTTAGCAAAGGATTTTTCAATCCTCGGTAACGGTGCCGTTTTGACGGAGGCAAAACCTGCATCAAATAAACCCTTATCGTTAGCAGCATTAAGTAAGTAGGGTATCGTATAGGGCTGGAGATTGAGGGTACCTTACAAAACAAAGCGTTAGTAAAACACAACAAATATTAACAAGTAATAAAACCTTTAAACAATTTACAAAAGTAGCTACTGTTCCATAGAACAGTAGTCAAAAACCTAATTAAAAACCTAACCTAAACTACTCAGAAAAATACGAAAATTTACAGAGATATATTAGACACACATATAAAAAACTGTACAAATTTTCAAGAGATTCGGAGATCATTTGATATGAAAATAAAATAAAATAAAACAGGGGACAGAAGAATGACGAAAATCCTAAACTAAAAAGAAACAAAAACCTAAGCTACTATCTACACGTGATCGTCTCTTTGCACACAAGAAAACACTAAATCAGATTCATATAATCAAGTAGCTATGCAATTTCAACCCTAACAACCTAAATCATGCATATGGAGAAACGAATCAAATTTCATGTTTCAAGTAATTTACCGACGCAGACTTAACTACTTAAAACCCTTCTAACTTCTCATAGATATGTACCGACACGGACTTCATATCTAAAATAAATCAGAGGAAGAACTTGAACATGTTAGAATGTAATTCACCGACGCGGACTTCAAAAACATCCTATCATGCAACCTATAACTCCTTACCATTCTAGTTCATGTTTACCGACGCGGACTTGACACAAACAATGACACATATTGATTAAGAACAAGTCATAAGTTGTCAATCACACATAAACACTGTCACATCCCGACCCGTAAAATTTTATTTTATTTATTAGCTTGGTTATAATAAGAATTTTTACCGTCTCCGACATTGAGATATAGTTTAATTGGTCCCTAGAGGGGTTTTGAGGGACGATTATTCCGGAGAGTTATTCGTAGGAGAAAAATGTAACGACGGTAAAATAGTAAATTTTAGCTAGTAAAAGGTAATTTTTATTAGGGTATTATTTTTTGGGGGTGTTAAATTTTGAATTTGGGTATTTTTATGATGTCGGGCCGGGTTGGTGTGAGGCCCAAACCCATCTCTTCTTTTCTTTTCTCTTCTCTCTTTCTCTCTCTCCTCTCTCTTTCTCTACCCAACCCTTTCTCTTTCTCTCTTCGGGCTGCCGGATTCCTTCCCGCCTGTCCGCCGCCGTCCGGCCAAGCAGGGACGCCACACCACTCCAGCACGGTCCGTCGTCCTCCCCGCCGCCTTCCTAGGCTGGTGAGCGGCGCTGCAGCCCCGCCGATCGGAGAAAGCCCTCCTTGGACGCCGTTTGTCCTTTCGCCGGAGCTCCCTCCTCCGGCCACCAAAACCGGTGATCTTTGGCTTGTTTTGTAGCTCTCCTCCCGTGCAACAACCCCTCCAAAAGGCTCACTCCCTCTTGAGCTCGGTAAGGAGAAATTCGAAGTTGAAATTCTAGGGCTTTTAGGATGTTTTCGTTTGATTGACCTAGTTAGGCTTGAAATTGGACTTAGTGATAGTTAAGAAAGTTGTTTGGAATGTTGAGAGGAAGATTCTGTTAAAATTTGGTAGAATTTGGACGTCGCCGGAATCGGCCTCAGGCCGCCACTGCCGGCGGAGCCGCCGCCGCCGCCGTTTTGGGGTTTTGTATAATTTTAAATGTGTAATATTTAGAGGAGTTTAATGAAGTGAATTTTGAAATTTTCGGACGAGTTTTGAATAGGTTTGTGAATTTCCGAAGTTTGGTATTTTGACGGTTAAATAATGTAAAATCCGATCGTAGGATTTAAATCAATTTCTGGAAAAGGTTGTATTTACGGCTGCCGAGTATGATATTAAAGTTTGGATCATTTCGATTTAATAATATCGAAGTTAGGCAATGATGAGCGTATTTATGGCTCACGATTAATTTTGCCTATTTTATAAATATTGGATTTTTAGTGGGAAATTAATTATATATTTGGAACAGGACGTGAGGAGACTCAAATTGGAGAGACCTCGAATCGACGTCAGGATTAGGCCTAAAGTTGTGAGTGGACTTTTGTTTTAAATAAAAAACATGCGATGAATGATTTTATTAATCATTTATTTCTTCTGATGAGATTTATTGATTTCTCGCCTATTTGACAATTTTTCCTCCTTTCGAGAGATCCCGAAAATGAGATTTTTGGTGGATATATATATGTTTTAGATTTTATGAGAATATTATGTATATAAATGTTAGCTAGCCATACGTGCTTGGTCCGTCATAATAAGGTAAAATACCATTATGGCGTGTCGTGAGTGTTAGACACAAGCGTCATAGCCCTATATGAAAACTTCTTTCTTTTTCGGTTTATTTAGGTTTTCATATAGGGAGTCCACACGTATATATACAGCGTCCTTTTCGGTCATAATGAGGAAAAATACAGCGTTAGACGCCAGCGTTGTAGCCTTGTATGAATTTCTATTTTTCTAAATTATTTCTAGGATTCATACAAGGAGTCTAACGAGTGTAGATACATACGAATATAAGTTTATATATAGTTTAACCTGAGAGGCTCTATTTTATTTGAGTTTGTGACTAGCCAGTGCTAGTCATGAAATTGTCAGATTATGAATTGAGCGCTTTTGAGCTGCCGCATGTATTATATTTTCTATGAAATTAAAATGGGAATGCATAAATATTTTGTTATTAAATTATTTTTGTCCACTCACTCTAACATTATTAAATGCCCAGTCTGCAAGATTGCATAGTTGAGATCGGGCGTACATGGAGAAGAGGCATAGTCAATAGTACAGCTTCCGCTCTCTTTTCTATTTATTTCTAGTTCATTTCCTCTCAAATAGAGTTGCTCTGAATATGTTGGTTATAGGATCTTTGTTAAATCTATTTTTGGGAGATGTTGTGATTTGTGGGGAGCACGAAGGCTCCAAGAGTCTATAAGGTTGGATTTGGAACCTTTAGACGTGTTTGCAGGTTTTGGTTTGGAAGGGTTGTCCATTTCCAAGGGAGGTTGTACCGAATTTAGCAGTAAATATTTCCTTGGAGGTGGTCCCCGCACGATTTACTCCGGGTTTAGGGTGAAATTCGGGGTGGGTCGTGTCAGCTTGGTATCAGAGCACTAGGTTATTCGATTCCTTTCTCGTTTTAGTACTACCTCATATTCTTGGTCATACTTAGTGTCTATAGAGTGATGGTCCGATCGCAACGGATCTATTAGCATTATATGCTTTAGACACTATGTGTTGATTAAGTTTGTGATGTAGTTGTTCTTGTCTTATTTCTGGACAATATTGTGCCATACATGTTTATATCTTCAAGACTATGCCTCTGTACGCCGACCTCTTGAGTAATCATTATGTTTTGAGTAATGAAAAGGTGTATGGATTATGCCTTTTCCAAGGGTTATCAAGTTGATATCATAATTGTTAAGTGTTCAATTGTGAGTAGAGAACTCCAGTTGGGAACTCTTATGCGTAGTACCATTCCTTTCAGTTGACCCAATGATTGTTTGGGTTACGATTAAGATGTTGGGGTGAACATCTTGTGTGAATCTGTAGTAGGAAAATGTTTGATTCGAATAATGTCTTGGAATTATTGGTGAATTTTAGATAGTAAAAGGTAATTTTTATTAGGGTATTATTTTTGGGGGTGTTAATTTTTTTGGAATTGGGTTTGATTTAAAAGATGTTGGACCGGGTTTAGAGGCCCAAATCTTTTTCTTCTTCCTTCTCTCTCTTCCCTCCCGATTTTTTTTCTCTCCGGATGCTCTCTCTCTCTCTCCGACTACCCGATTCTTCCGGCCGCCCGTCCGGCCACCGTTCGCCGCCGCACCGGTCCCAAAAGGTCGGCCTCCAACCCAGCTTCCATTCTAGCCCAACGAGAGCCTCCCTAGCGCCGCCGTGAGGGAGTAGTGCCGCCCGAAAGGCTCGGCTGCCGCGGTGGTTCCTTCGCCGGAACTCTCTCCTCCGGCCACCAATCCGGGCAAGCTTGGTACGGTTTTGTAGCTCTCCTCCCGTGCAACAACCCCTCCAAAAAGCTCACTCCCTCTTGAGCTCGGTAAGGAGAAATTCGATGTTGAAGTTCTAGGGCTTTTAGGATGTTTTCGTTCGATTGACCTAGTTAGGCTTGAAATTGGACTTAGTGATAGTTATGAAAGTTGTTTGGGATGTTGAGAGGAAGATTCTGTTAAAATTTGGTAGAATTTCGACGTCGCCGGAATCGGCCTCTGGCCGCCGCTGCCGGCGGAGCCGCCGCCGCCGTTTTGGGGTTTTGTATAATTTTAAATGTATAATAATTAGAGGAGTTTACTGAAGTGAATTGTGGAATTTTCGGACGAGTTTTGAGTAGGTTTGTGAATTTCCGAAGTTTGGTATTTTGGCGGTTAAATAATGTAAAATCCGATCGTAGGATTTAAATCAATTTCTAGGAAAGGTTGTATTTACGACTGCCGAGTATGATATTAAAGTTTGGGTTGTTTCGATTTAAGAGTATCGAAGTTAGGCAATGATGAGCGTGTTTATGGCTCTCAGTTATTTTGCCTATTTTGAATAAAATTGGATTTTAGTTGAGAAATTAATTATATATTTGGAACAGGACGTGAGGAGACTCAAATTGGAGAGACCTTGGATCAACGTCAGGCTTAGGCCTAAAGTTGTGAGTGGACCTTTGTTTTAAATAAAAAGCATGCGATGAATGATTTTATTAATCATTTATTTCTTCTGATGAGATTTATTGATTTCTCGGCTATTTGACAATTTTTTCCTCCTTTGGAGAGATCCCGAAAATGAGATTTTTGGTGGATATATATATTTTGGATATTATGAATTTAGTATGTATATAAATGCTAGCTAGCCATACGTGCTTGGTCCGTCATAATGAGGTAAAATACTATTATGGCATGTCGTGAGTGTTAGACACAAGAGTCATAGCCCTATATGAAAACTACTTTCTTTTTCGGTTTATTTAGGTTTTCATATAGGGAGTCCACACGTATATATACAGCGTCCTTTTCGGTCATAATGAGGAAAAATATCATTATGGCGCAACGTGAGCGTTAGACGCCAGCGTTGTAGCCTTGTATGAATTTCTATTTTTCTAAATTGTTTCTAGGATTCATACAAGGAGTCTGACGAGTGTAGATACATACGAATATATGTTTATATATAGTTTAGCCTGGGAGGCTCCATTTTATTTGAGTTTGTGACTAGCCAGTGCTAGTCGTGAAATTGCCAGTTTATGAGTTGAACACTTTTAAGCTGCCGCATGCAGTATATTTTTCTATGAAATTAAAATGGGAATGCATAAATATTTTGTTATTAAATTATTTTTGTCCACTCACTCTAACGTTATTAAATGTCTTCCCCTGGGCCCTTCGTTTTAAAATGCCCAGTCTGCAGGATTGCATAGTTGAGATCGAGCGTACATGGAGAAGAGGCATAGTCAATAGTATAGCTTCCGCTCTTTTCTATTTATTTATAATTCATTTCGTCTCAAATAGAGTTGCTCTGAATATGTGGTTGTTTATTATAGGATCTTTGTTAGATTAGTAAATCTATATTGGGAGATGTTGTGATTTGTGGGGAGCACGAAGGCTCCAGGACTCTATAAGGTTAGAGTTGGACCTTTAGATGTGTTTGCAGGTTTTGGTTTGGAAGGGTTGTCCATTTCAAGGGAGGTTGTACCGAATTTAGCGGTAAATCTTTCCTTGGAGGTGGTCCCCGCACGATTTACTCCGGGTTCAGGGTGAAATTCGGGGTGGGTCGTGTCAAACACAATTTAGATCATCAAAAACATCATCAAATACACAAACAACTCAAGTGTACAGATCTAATTTTCATGATTATAAGAACAAACTCAATCAAAAATCCAACTCATGAACACAAACGAATAAGAGAGATGGAAACAAACTAAAGTAATTGAATAGATAATAAAAGAAAACATTAGGACTGAGTTTAGATTACACTTTGAATATTGAAACAAGGAACTACACCGAGGATTACAAAGGAGAAGGCACGTCAAGAGAAGTCCTAAAATTAGGGTTTGTGTTTGGAGAGGAAATTCTGAAGGAGATGAAAGACGTTGTTTTTCTGCAATCAAAGAGCGACCCTTTTCACGTCTCCAAATCCTCCTATATATAGGAAACATATGAACAGCTCCTATTAGGGTTAGAGAACCCTCAATTTTCGTCCATGGGCTCGCCGTTGTGGTCTGGGCCTTGAAATTGAAGTTTTGGTCCAAATCAGAAATTCGGGTAGACTGACCTTCGGCCACTCAAACAGTCATAACTTATTCTTCAAAATAGCTATTAACGATCTGTGAAAAGTTCTGAAAACTAGACTCTTCTAGGTTTCTGTTGTTATAAAGTTCATCTCCTGGATCACAATCCTTGTGATCAGCTCACAATCGTTGTGAGCTGATCACAATCCTCTGTCGAAGTTCACTAATAATTCCTGACAGATTTTCTGATTTCTTTCCTTGCGCCATATGGATTCCTTTTCCTTCAGGACTTCTCCTCTTTTGCTTCTTTTGTGCTCCTTGGCTTTATTTGCGACCTAAAAACACAAACTAAGTTAAAATCAATATTGTTAAAGGAATTACATAATCAAATAGGGTTGGAAATACATTAAGAATGTTGCATAAAACGCACTTATCAGATTTGTAATAGTATAGGGATTTGAAGAAAGAAGAAGAAGACGTTCTGCCTAGAGATAGAGATTTGTAATAGTATAGGGTTTACAAAAAGGTTGTAAGACTCTACACAAATTCATCTAGTTGAGTTCGTTTTCTGAGCTTATGCTCCGCTGTGATTTTTCCTCTATTTTGAGGTTTTTACACAATGTCAAAAATCTGGTGTTCTTATTATTTTTTAGTACCTTTACATTGGACACGTACAAATGTAGCATTTCCCCCTATTTTGCCACATTCGATCAATGTGGTTATTGCTTAGATTCGTAGTAGTGACAACTGTAGCCCTTGATTAATTATCGTATTTGCAGCAATTGCCGGTAAGTCCTGGAACTTGCTGAATTTCTTCAGAAAATCGGGCATCGATGTAGCACCCTCTACATCAATCGAGTTCAGATTGATTAATATACGTTAGTTTTTTCTAGCTAGCATATGCTAATAGATTGGGAGTGAGCCAATAGCACATACCTGATATACCAACATCGTAGCCAAACATGAGGCCAATATATATAAGCAAGAAATTACCATGAGCGAAGTGATCTTTATTGTTTTGGCCACAGTCC
Organism: Fragaria nilgerrensis; assembly: GCA_010134655.1. NCBI lineage: Eukaryota > Viridiplantae > Streptophyta > Magnoliopsida > Rosales > Rosaceae > Fragaria > Fragaria nilgerrensis. The sequence continues at coordinate 19,889,042 of CM020980.1, forward strand.
TCAGCAAGGGGCAGAGAGGTAACTAGCAGTACCAAAGCATGAGAACGAGGGTGTAGGGCGTGCCAACGCGCGGGCGCGAAATGTGAACTGTGCGTGTCTGGCTTCTAATCAAGCGAAGGAGGGCTCCGGTGCCACCTCGGGGACGAGGGATTACGAGTAAGCCTCTATTCACTTATGAATCGATACTCACTGTTAGAGGGAGCAGAGCAACTAATCAAGAAGAAAAGGCGAGTCCGAACAGGCTCTGAGAACTAAGACGAGGTGCACTTAGAACTTAGGGTTTTCGAGGATGCTCGAAGAATTGTTTGTAGTTTTGTATGATTTGATTGTGTGTTTAAAATAATCCTTCAGCCTCCCTTATATAGCGTCTCGCAAGCAGTTAACAGAACCATAATCACAATCTAACTCAGACTCATCAATTAGAAAGCCACAAGGATACTATTTACTCACGAAACGCTTTATCCAAATGACACGTGCCCACAATAGACTCCGCCTAGGCTTAAATCACCGCCCCGCGCTCATCCACTGTAGCATCACATGCGAACTCGATTACTGGGCATTCTTATCTCGCGAGGTGCTACAATCCTTATCAAAGTCTACCTCGCGTGCTTTCAAAGCTCGCGACTCTTAACAGGCTTCATCTTAACAGGCTTCATCCTAAAAACCTCGACGCGGGCCCCCACTTCTCACCATCGCTATTCAACCAACACTTTCTCTTCCCTCTGTAACCAAAAAACTCATCGCCGTTTCAACTCAACCCAGAAAAATGGTCCCTAAACCGGTTGTTAGAGACCCAAATCTCAACCTTACGGCGGCGATCTCTTGGTCGACCGACCTGGCTCGTCGTTTCACAAACAACCCTCCACAAGGGACGCCTATCTACTTCTTCGAAACAGGAGAAGCCTTACTTGGTCCAACTCCTTCACAGCCTCTCTCAGCCGTTGACCTAAACCACTATGCCGACTCCGTGCGCCGCCCAATCCTTGCCCAACGCCGTGAGCCCGGCAACTTCGCATCTTGGTTTCAGCAAGCCCGCTCTCACATAAACATTCGAGTGGGGGAGTGGCCTAACACTACTCAAGAGGAGCGGCAGTGGTACGCGGCCTGCCTTTAGACCGATCTACTGATCTGGGAAGCGGCCGGCATCGCCGAAGCCATCGCCCTGAGTTTCTCGCTGCCCCCTCACGCCGATCGGGCATCCATTGCCACAGCAGCCTGCCTATGGAATAGTGCCACCAATACCTTTGATTTCCTTTTGGGCAAATGAGCGTCTCCCTGCTAGTCGTCCTCGCCATCATCGGATTACCGATCCACGCCAAGATGTATGTGTCGGGCGACATTGCATCGACCGAGTTCACATACTCTTGTAACCTGGGGGCTCGCCGCACTCTGAAGGCCTCGTACTCAGTCTGGAGGAACTACTATATCCAGCATGCAGAACAGCACGAAGGAGGTATTGCTTTTCTTGAGTATTGGCTTGATAAATTCATATTCTGTGGCAGCGCCCATAGCCTACGGACAAATGGACAAAACTGGCAGAAGCACTCTACAACGGGATTGAAGTTGGGCTTGGGCAACCTGTACTAGTAAGGCCCTTCCACCTTTCTGCTGGGCCATTGTGGATTTTAGATTTGTGGATGTAGCTCTACTTCCCGCTCTTTTAGCGCGTCCCGCTTGACTTCCTACCCGAGAACCAACTGCTTGGGTTCGCCGTGTGCAGGAATTCCAGGAATCAGACTCCCCTGTCCTTCTTCGCTAGCCTCTCCATCCTGTACAACCAACTGGAAACACCTCCCACTATAGATATGATAGTTCGCCGGCGCCACCCTGAAGTCTTGTCAGACGGCTTCTTTCCCCGCTCCGACTCGGATTCTGATGCTAAGACCACCTTTATGAGGGCAACCACCTGCGACGACCTTCAGCTCACCGAGGATGAACAAGGCTTCGAGCTGTATGCCCCAAATCACTTCGCCAGACAGCTTGGCTTCTTTCAAGGGGTCCCATATCCGCTCTTTCATACGGTGAACAAGTACACCTCCTGGCGCAAGATTGGCAAGACGGACCGAGTCACCCCGCTGCAGATTATCTTCCCTCTTATTCCTGGTTTGCTCTAGATTGAGCCTTCATTGGGTGTTGACCCCGCCTATCTCTCTTGGTGGCGATCCCTTTCCGACAACCATTTGGGGTACCCGGACAATGCTGTTTTTGCCGCCATCTTCTCCCCTATATATGACACCCTGGGTAAATCGGATCGCATCATCCTTGACGCCCAGCGCGACCGTGCAGAGGGCCCTCAAGTGACTGCAGCAAGGCTCAGGCCTATACTCTCGACGGTCCCTTCCGCTTGCCGCTCGACCGGGATCGTCATTCGAGAACGTGATCCCGCACCCGAGGTACGTTGGTAATCATGTGATTTTCATGCTATTTTACCTATTTCAAATAAAGTACCTCCCCTTAACTTGCTTATTTTCTTTTACAGACTGCACCTCGCCGAAGATCTTCTAAGAGGCTCGAGGCTGCAGAAGATAGAGGGAAAGCACCTGCCCAAGAGGAGCCCGCAGCGGGTTCTGACAACGAGGTTGTTCCGCCCATCACCTAGTCGACTGGCTGCGAAAGCTCGCGCAAGCGCCCCGTCGAGGATGAAGAAGAGGAAATGGAAGACCAGCCCTTCCAAGCCGAGTATGGCCTGGTAAGTAATCCTCCCCTTAAACCCGTCTTTCTTAAGTTAGCAATGGCTTACTAACTTTATTTAACAGGTCCGCAACCGCCATGTACGTCCCAGACTTAACAATGCTGAAGGAACCATTGGCACAGTTGAGGTCCTTATCCCGGATCCTATGATGGCCGTGGCCGAAGAGCAGACCACTGACCTCAAGGAAATTAAAGTAACACCTCCTTCACCAAACAATGCTCTAGACGATGCTAACTTCCTCCCGGTGTCTGATCCCGTTCGGGATGGGGAATCCGGCCAAGCGGCTCCACGTCCCGATCTCACTGCCTCTTTGGTGGCCCCGCCAGAGGAATTCCAGCTGGTAATCGTACCTTCTCCACCAAGGTCTGAAGAGCAAGTAGTTCCAACGGGGTCTGAAGTCCCGTCGCCCGTTTCAGAGATCGAACCAGTTACAGAGGGCTAGCCAATAGAGGTCAAACCCACCACTCCGGCCCCGGTGAGGCCATCTGGCGAGGCAACGTCTTCTTTAGCTACCCAGACTGCTCGTCTTCGGGCCTGGGTAACTCCACCTGCTGATCCAAAGCCTATTCGCTCAGCCCGGGGCTTTCTTCATGGGCTAATGTGCCAGGCCCGCACATGAACGTTTTTGACTTGGTGCGGCATGCACGTGAATCTCACTGTGCCTTGGTTTGTCACTTCGCCAGCAGCACCCTCGCTTTGGACCATGCCTTAGAGCTTATCGATGCTGTCGAGCTACAGGCCCGCCGAGTTCAGGATGCGGGAGCTCAGTCAGCGGCTCAGGAGAGGGTTTGCCAGGCTTTGGACAACCAGATGACAACCCTCTTGGGTCAACTTGAAGACATGGAGGTCCCTGAGGCAACCTTAGAGAACTTATTGATAGGAGCACAAAGTGTGACGTTCTTAATATGTTTATACCCTTTATTTACCCTTTGTTAACTCCTATTTAGTTGTTTTAGCTTTATATTTATGTTTAGTGTAGAATAATTGCTTAATTTAGAAATATGTAGGTTTTGGTGTTAGAATACATAGTAATTTCGGAATTAAATAATTTGGTGTTGAAATTGTGCTAAGTATTGGAAATCCTTGTTTACTCAGGATTCATGTCTTGATCAGGATTCCATCTTTCCTCGAAGCCGAGTCCATGAAGGAGAGGTCTAAACCAAGTCCAATATGGAGAAGAAGATCTAAATTCGGCAGAATTTCAAGAATATCCAAGCCTTGAAAATCCGGATCAAATCGGGAGAATTCCTGTGCACGTCTGCCAACTTCAACGGATTCTCCAGGACAGCTCACAATGAATCAGAAAACGTGCCAGATATGGATAGAAAGCTACGGGAGTCTAGTTTCCAAATCAATTGGAATCACCTCAATATCTATTTTCTAGAGGACGTTATGACGTAATTATCAGAAGGAGGTCATTCTGCCGAAATTGAGAAGAACTAGGAATCCTAAACCAACTTGGTTTAGGCTTTGTGGCTGACTTCTCTAGGGTTTTTCCTCTATATAAAGCACGACTTCAAGGACAGAAGATCATCATCAACCCGTGCAAATAACACCAAAGCCTTTGCCGAAACTCCATCAACCTCCAAACACCACAATCCGATCCCACCTTCAGCATTTGTCCAAAGCAAGTAGCCTAGGATTCCGCTCACTCGAAGAATAGAACACGTAGGGATATTTTGAGAGTGAATTCCATCTTCTATTTTCGGATTGCTATGTGTTTGTTCTTGTTGATGTTTGTTTTAGGTTTTTGCTTAAGTATATTTCGATTCTTGTCTATGAGATAGAAGCACTTTTGAACCATGTTTTGAATTAAAGTTTTCAATTTTTAATCAATGATTTTAGGTTTTATACCGTGAGTTTTATGTCTAAAATACTTTAAGATTTTCGGTGCTATATTCCATTATCATGTGAAGTTGATACAAGTAGTTGATATTGCATGTGTTAATCATCCAAAGTTCGACTTTGATACACGTAGTTGATAAGTTGCATTGTCTTTGTTTTTCACCGATTTTCTACCTATGTTTGATTTGGACTTGTGCTTAAACACATCGATTTTTTATGTGATACGTAATTGCATGATTAGTTTATGTGTGTGACCCATAAGTAGAGCATGTAGCCGAGCTTGTTGTGTTGCGATGTTGAATGAAACCCGTAGTCTAATTCTAAGTTGGTCTATGTCATAGGAACCACGTAGGAACTTATGTGCATATCAAATTTAGGTTGTATATTTGCTCACGGTAGACTTAAATGAGATTAGAGATTGTTTTCTTTATTTTTACATGGTTGTTTGGTTGAGTTTGCATGATTGTTGGTTGATCACATGTATATATGTATAGAAGTAATTTAGGATTTATTTTCATTGTTTGTTCCAAAATCATCAAACCTTTAAACCTATGTACTTATTTTGACATTTTTAATAGATTAGATGGATCTACCCTGTAGTTGGATCCCCGGTTTAGAACGATCCCTGCTTGCTTTATACTACGATTGATTTGTTGACAGGGTTAATTGATGTGTGTGCAAATACGTCTTATCACTTATGTGTCTTCTACAGTCAACAAGTGGAGACCCTGGAGGCTCAGATAGTAGAGTTGCAGGCCCAGCTTGCCCAAGCACGCCAGAAACTCGCGCAGGCTGAAGATGCGGAGGCCCGAGTGCAGGCCGCGGAGGAGACCAAGAAGCTCTGGCCTCGGCCACTGCTGCTGCGGATGAGGCCCAAGCCCAGGCAAATGCTGAGGAATTGGCCTTAGAAGGCCTCCTCTTGGATTTGTATAGGGTCTCTAGGAAGGTTTAGTCCCATTGTGTTGCCCTCTATGTACAAACCTTTGCAATTAATAACAGATTATATTATTTATCGCTGATCTATCTTTTCTCGCGCTTTGTCAAGTCTTTCCTTATTCCCAACATATCTAACGCGGTGCGTAACAAATCTTCCAATGAGATTTGGTGGGAACCTTTATGTAACTACTCACTTGAACCGCGAGAAGTTACCATGGATTCACGCGTCCATCTTTATCTCTAAGGCTCATATCTCGGAGCAACTTCTTGCATGTTCGACACGTGTCAAAGGGAGTTACTCCCTTCTTCCTATAAAAAGGAATCCGCTGGTCGGGGGTTGAAGCATCAATTAAGTCTTTGCCCCCTTGCCATGGATCATTCTTCCCCTCTGTTCATCCTTTTGCCCCTGCTTAAAGCAAAACCACCATACTTCGGCCTTATTGTTTGTTCTTATTGAGTTTTGAAATCTACCCTTAGAACGAAGGTGAGGCTTGAAATCCACCCTTAGGCCAAACCCTCGTTTGGAAGAACAAATAGTCTAGGCACCTTTTGCCTTGCGCCTGCTGTTCTGTCCAGGCTTGAGGTTTATGAGGTCCCTCGCCCGCTCGCGCTTTAGGCCTTGTCCAGTGTCCTTGAAACACCTTCGAAGCTTGGCTGGTAGCATGAGGGACCCCGGTTCATTGGACCTCTAGCTTTCAACATTTTGTCTTAGGTTCGGGCCGGTGTCCAGGCTTGTGCCAATCTGAGGAAGCAGGGCGCTCACCAGCTTCGACTGGAGGATGCGGCGGCGGCCACTTCTTCAAACCTATAATATATGTAGGTTTGAGGTTTCCAATCTCCAAGATCTATGCTTTTAAGTGTTAGTGTAATCAGATTTCATTTCAAGTTTTGTTAATGTATTGCCTCGGTCGCACAGCCACCTATGAAACCTGTATTAAGATACCAGAAAAGGGAAAAACCAATCTTGTACTTGTCTTTGGTTAGACTTTGCACGCTTACAAAGAATGAAGAAATGAGAAACAAACATGTAAATAATTAGGGCCTCTGGTATAGACCTCAATCTTGCATTGGCCTTATTAGGCTGGTACGTTACATCTCTCATAAATGATTTTTTACTCTTCTATCCCGGGTTGCCCCTTAGTGCTAGGCGGCGGAGCACTGATGTGATGGCGCGTAGCACTATTGACTGTGGTCGCGGGCTCTGGAGGAGGTGGCGGATCTTCTCGCTCCTAAACTCCGGCGATATGGCGCTTTAGAAAATGTTCATTAATAGGATTGCGATGAATAGTGTCATCTAGGTCGTGCAGGTGATATGCTCCATTAGGTAGTATACGATGAATAATGAAGGGTCCTTCCCACCGTGTGGACCACTTGCCCCGGCCCTCGGTTTTTTCTCCAAGTGGTAGCATAGCTCGCCAGACTTTTTGGCCCTCGGCATAACTCCGACCTTTGGTGACTTTATCATACGACCGCGCGATGTGCTGCTTCTCGAGGACAAGATTATTGAAAGTAGTGACACGGTGTTCGTCAAGATCTTCAAGTTCTTGCCACATAGCCTGAACGTAATCTTCACCAAGTAATTGGTGTTGTTCCTGGACGCGGAGCGAAGCAATATTAATCTCGAAGGGGAGGACGACATCATGTCCAAACATAAGGGCGTATGGGGTGGTGTTCGTCGGTCCGCGCTTCGAAGTGTAGTAAGCCCACAGTGTGTGGTAAAGTTCCTCATGCCATACCCGCGGGTTTAACTCGAGCATTTTTTTGTAAAATGCCAAGTATGACCTTATTGCTGGCCTTGGCCTGGCCGTTGGACTGGGCATAATATGGCGTAGAGTGCAGGAGCTTGATGCCATAGTCATTAAGGTATTTGACCACGGAGTCTGCCATGAAAGCTTCCCCCCAGTCCGTAACGATGCATTCCAGAATACTAAAGCGGGAGATGATGTTGCGAAAAATAAAGTTGTGCACCGAGTTAGCGGAAGCGACCTTGAACGGCTCCGCCTTAACCCATTTGGTAAAGAAGTCAGTGGCTACTATGATGAACTTATGCTGCTCAAAAGAATGTGGGTGAATGATGCCGACGAAATCTATTGCCCATCCACGACCTGGCCATGGTTTAATTATCGGCTGTAACGGAATGTTGGGAATGTGTTGCACTGGGCCATGAGCTTGACAGTCTTGACAACTTTTGGCAAACGTAATGCAATCCTTTAAAATGGTAGGCCAGTAGTATCCATGGTGGCGAATTAACCAACGCATTTTTGGTCCTGCCTAGTGCGAGCTGCAAACCCCACAATGTACTTTGCGCATGAGATGCTTAGCTTCATTCCCATACACGCAGCGGAAGTCGTTTCCATCTTTGCCACGCCGACGAAGTTCGTCGTTGCGTAGAACAAAGTTTAAGGCAAGGAAACGTATCTGTCTCGAGTGAGTGGCGTCATGGGAGTTCTGGAGGAAGGCGATGAAAGGTAACCGCCAATCCTCTTCAGTAGGGTCTAAGACCGCCACCTTAGGGATGTCGGCCTGATATTTCCCCTAGTAATAAAAGAGGGAAGAGTGCGGCACTAGACCTTGAGTAAACGTTCGGGCACTCCATCCTGTAAGCTAAGGCCGGACGCTACCTAGGCGAGCTCGTTGGCGGCGAAATTGAATTCGCGTGGTATGCGTTCTATGTAGACGTCATCGAATTGGTCCAATACTTTGAATGCCTTGTGTAAGTACGGTTCAATGGACGAGCTTAAGCACTTGAATTTCTCCACCAACTAGTTGACGACTAATAGGGAATCACCGAAGACTTGAACTTCGCGGACCCCCAAGTCCAACAAAATTTCTAGTCCTATTATGAGCGCCTCGTATTCGGCCTGATTGTTTGTGCACTTGAAATCGAGCTGGAAAGAGTAGGAGAAACGGTATCTGGCGGGATTTTCTATGGCTATCCTGGCCTCGGCCGCGGTATCAGTTCGTGATCCGTCAAAGTATAAGGTCCACAGAGTGAGTGTCACAGCCGCGAATCCTAACTCACGAAATGTCGTGAGCTCTGATGGTGGGTGGTGAGCTAGGAAATTTGCTACTGTCTGTCCTTTTACTAGCTTTTGCGGAACATATTGCAACGAGAATTCGGACAAGGCTAATATCCACTTGCCGATGCGTCCCCTTAAGATAGGTCGGGAGAGCATGTATTTGACTAAGTCGGACTGAGCGATCACCACCGTGGTAAAGATGAGCATGTAATGGCGCAGTTTACAACCTGAAAAATATAGAGCAAGACATAATTTTTCCATTGAGGAGTATCGTGTCTCATAATCGGTTAATACCCTGCTGAGGTAATAGATGGCGTGTTCCACCCCGTTTTCATCGTCTTGTGCCAAGAGTCCACCAATGGATAGGTCGGCAGTAGCGATGTATAGTTTAAGCGGGGTTCCTTCACGAGGTGGAATCAAGACTGATGGGTTCGTAAGGTAATCCTTAATTCGGTCAAAGGCCTGTTGATGTTGTGGCTCCCAAACGAACTTGGTTGCCCCCTGGAGTTTGAGCAAGGGCGAAAAGGGTTGGACTTTCCCTGCAGCATTAGAGATGAAATGGCGGAGAAAGTCGATCCGCCCAAGCAACTGTTGGAGCTCTTTTTTGGTTGTAGGGGGCGAGGCGTCTATAACCTCCTGCGCCTTATCTTTTGGAATTTCGATGCCCCGCTGATGGACTAGAAAACCGAGGAAGTCGCCAGCTTCTGTGAAAAACATACACTTGGCGGGATTCATCTTGAGGCTGTGTAGGCGCATCCGCTCGAAAACCTGCCGGAGGTCTTCCACGTGGCTTGCCCGCTGCTTGGTCTTAACTACCACGTCACCGATATAAACTTCAATCAGCTTCTCCAGAATGTCGTGAAAGATAAGGTTCATAGTGTGCTGGTAGGTGACCCTCGTGTTCTTGAGTCCGAAAGGCATAACAACATATTCGAATGCGCCAGCAAAACCGGGGCAGCGAAAGGCCGTCTTATGGCGATCTTCTTCGGTGACAGAAATCTGGTGGTATCCGACCGTCCCATCCATAAAGGAGAGCACTTCGTGTCTGACTACTGCATTGATGAGTAGGTCGGCTACTGGCATGGGGTAGATATCCCTAGGCGTTGTGTTGTTGAGGTCACGATAATCAACACAGACGCGTATTTTGCCATTTTTCTTACGAACGGGGACAACATTGGATAGCCACTTGTTATATTTTACCACGCGAATGATGCCTGATCGGTGCATGTTTTCAATCTCTTCCTTAACCACGATCTAGGTCTCAGTACGCATAAATTGGATGTCTTGCCTTACTGGACGGTGGTCTGGGTAGGTGGGCAGCCGGTGACAAACTAAGTCCGGGGACAAGCCCGGCATGTCTTCGTACTTTTCAACGAAGCAGTCCCGATATTCATGTAATAGGGCAAGAAGGTCTTCTCTTTCTTCCTCCGCTAGTTTTGCACTGATGGAAATGAGTAGGGGTTTCTTTGCAGTCCCCACGTCGACTCGTGAAATAGGGTCGCAGAATTGAGGTGGTGTATCATCCAAGGCGGCAGTAGCTAGCTGAATAACTTCCTCCTTGGTATCGGTGTAATCCACTATTTCATCTACATATTCCATAGTCGCGACCTTGTCGTAGGCTTCGCGTTCCGCCCAGTACAAAAGGAGTCTTTTGCACAAGGACTCGCTAACCTCGCGTGTCTCATCTGAGAAGGCACTATCCATCGAAATGTGGTGGAGAGTTCGCGATAGTGTGAGGACGTTGTAGATTGGACGCCGTGACCCCATATGGGCGGCCTTTGTAGTCAACGCCTTGAACGTCTAATGGGCCCAAGTCGATGTTATAATATCGGGCGTCATTGAAGTTGGCAGAGATAGAAAATGGACGCGGGTCAGCTTTGATGATGATCGCCTCATTCTTCTCAGTATCCCAGATCATGAGCTCTTGGTGCATGGAAGAGAGCACACAAAAATTTATGTGGATCCAGTCAAGGCCTAGAATCATGCTGTAAGAGGAAGAGCATTCCGCCACGAAGAAAGTATGAACTCGTGATGCCGGCCCCACCTTGACTCGTAGAAATAGAAGGCCTAGGGTCTTGGATACCTGCCCAGTGAAGTTCTTGACCGTTAAGGACGTGGTTTGGATCATCGAGCGTTGGATGCCTAGGAGTCCCATGGTGCGGGTTGTAACGACATTAACCGCGGCACCAGTGTCGACCATGACCTTGTTAATCATCTTCCCTTTGACTTTGACAGTAATGTATAACGGCCGCATATGAGTGGCCATATCTAAGGTTGGTGTCGAAAAGGTTAGAGTCTACTTGTGCTTTATGCTGCTCGTAATCTCCACTTGTGGAGCTTCTTCGTCTTGTGTCTGGGCTGGACCCATTTCGCTGCTGTAAGGTGGGGACGTAACGCTGACGCTTGCACTGCTGACTGGGATATCTTCCGTGCTGCAAGTTTTGTTTGGTGGCAGAGCGTATCTCTCTGATGTGAAGAAAAGCATCCCAACCTGAAAAGCGAATTGCTCATGAACTGGGATTAGCGAAGTGTCAATGACCCCGTGCTCCCCTTCTAGCACCGCAAAGGCATCTGCTTCGTGGTTGACTTCTTCGTCTTCACCCCATCTTGAAATTTCTACCATGTTATAGGTGAATGACTCCCCCTGCCCTTCTTATTAGTCTTCATCCAAGTTAACAGGAGGTTCTGAGTGTGCCTCGTTATCCAGAGAATTCTCGCGGAAACGCTGGGCTATTTGCTGGGCGAGGTTAGGGCTAGAAGATGCGCTTTCGGTAACTGGTGGCGTATTGGCCGCTGTTTGCTGCGGGCGCCATACTTCCTTAGTTGAGGGTTGCTGGTCCCCGACCGGTCGTTTATCAGTGGCCAAAGGGGTTTTGTCATTGTCTTCCTTTCTCAGCCGCTGTAGGGCGGAGACACGGGGAAGTTTCTGGCTCCGGGGCTGATTGTGTCCGAGGCCGATGCGGTTATGGTGGTTCCATCTTTGTCTCGGGTTCTGGGTTTTGAGGTTCTCGACGTCGTGATGGCTGAGGTGACTCTCGCCTTGGCTCTGGTTCTGGGGTCGTAAACAACCTACGCCTTGGCCTAGGAGGCGGTTCCCTTCGCCTATCAGGCTCCGGTGACGTCTGCGCCTGGAAGGTTCTGGATCCCTTCTCCTCTCAGGCTCCAATGTGGGTGGACGGCCTGCGCCTGGAAGGTTGTGGATCCTGCTTGGGTGGAACTTCAAGTCGGCAGAAGACGTTTTCTTTTGAAGCAGGTTCGTCTACGAACTTCTCACACACCTTTGGGGGGGTTATGGGCGGCATTTGAAGGAACGCGCGTAAGCCCTCCGCCTCTCGCCACATTCGCTCAGGTGTTTGTGCGAGCTGTGAGGGGAGTACAGCGCCCTTATCGACAGCTCGTAAGGCCCGCATGATGCTACCGTATCTTTTCTGCAACTTCTATTTTTTGGACCTGTTGATGGTAACTGCCTTGCCCCCTTGCTGCGTGTACCATACCCTGTTCTTAATTGCTGACTTGGACGTCGGGGGAATATAGGGGTCGGTCAAGATACCTCTTCGAGGGCTTGAGGCCTCGTTGTCAGGTTGGTAACTGCCGGAGTCCGATACGTCCATCTCACTTATGGCTGGAGACAAAGGTACTTTTTCCGTCTAATGTGTATAGACGAACGTCTCGAGGCGTTCTATCCTCCATTCTAGCTCTTCTCGCGTCCTGGGGCTCATAGGCTGGTAATTTTCAGCGGGGGACGGCCCATCGTCCCTCATAATTGCCTTGCCCTTATCTTTCCGAGAAGGGCGATCTGGCTCAAGTTTAGCGACCAACTGCAGAGCTGGGTCTTCTATGTTCCCTCTCTGGTTAGTCAGGACAGTAGAGTTGTTCGCCGGCCGTTTACGGTGTCGACCTGGCGGTTCGCGTAGACCTACATTTGGCGACAAGTTCAACGTTATTTTTCGCTGGCCGACCCTATGCCGAGCGATGTCAGCTGTTGCGATCATGAAGTCGCCCTTAATTTCGAAACGAATGTATCCGAGGTCGAGCCAATCTTGGACCTGGTCCCTGAGTTGCTGACATTTGCGGGTTCTGTGCCCCTAACTATTATGAAACTTGCAGTGTATGCGTCCTTCCTTGTATTCTATGTAAGGAAAGAAACTTGCCACCGTGACGAGCCCGTCATCGATGAGATCGTCTAGAACCTCGTGAGCGAGGTTGACATTGTAGGTATATTGGCGATGTGGCCGGCGGGCGCTGTTATCACCTTCTTCACGGCCCCTTTTAGGTGCCCGACGTCGGTCTTCATCTTCGGCTTGGTCGGCCCAGTTTACCTCTACCATGCCAACTACAGGCGGGAAAGGGTCGACATCCATAAACGAAGCTGTGCTACCTGGCGTCTTTAGTTTCAGTTCGCCAGAGTTCAGCCATATTTGTAACTGGTCACGGAGCTTGACACAATCTTTGGTGTCATGATTGTAAACATTATGGAAGGCGCAGTATTTCTTATCGTTCAGCTCCTCCTTGGGTGGGATCTTGTGGTCCATGCATACATACTTCGCCTCGATCAAGTCATTAAAGACCAAATGAGCGTTCTTGGCATCATAAGTGTATGACTCGTACTCTGGCTTGGTCCATGCAAAGGACTGGATTGTGATTGGATCGTGCGTCATTTTGAGGTTCTTCAACTTATGGGCCAATGGCTTGCCAGTCAACTCGACCGCTCCAATATCCTCATGGTCCTGATCCGCCTGAGCCTCCTCGGACCTTTGATAATATAGATCATAAGCGGGAGATTGCAGGCTTAGTGCCCCCACTGTCCTATTTTTTCCCGGCATGTAGGTCCCTTTGGAAGCGTTTGCCCTTTCGTCCATTTTGTTTAGGATTAGTTCGTTGCTTCCGACCTTGTTAATTAGGTCACCCATGGAAGCGAAGTGCTCCCCGTGATGCTTTAACCGCTAGTGGTGTTCCATCCCCCGAATAGCCAGCTTGATGGCTTCTTGCTCAGGTAGCAGGTAATCGTATTTGGCTTGCTGGATTTTGAAGCGTTGGAGGAATGAGACTCCGGACTCCATGCTTTGTTGGCTCATCTGGGTAAGGGAGTCGAGGCCAACTTCTGGTTCAATGGTGTCGTACGTCTTCTAGAAAAGTCTTTCCATAGTGGGCCAGTTTGTAATTGATCTAGGCTTTAATCTGGAGTACCAAGTGAAAGCGGCTCCGGACAGAGAAGTCCCAAAGAGCTTGAGTTTGAGAATGTCATTATTCCCATATTGACCGCATTGGACCTTGAAGCGGGCCATATGCGTTGCTGCATCCTTCCTTGTCTCCCCAGAGAAAGTTGTAAAGACAATATTCTTAAATCCTTGGGGGAAAGGGTACTGCGCCACACTATCTGGGTAGGGGTCGCGATATTGCAAGTTCGCATCACCTTTCCCAGTTTTCTCCTTAATTATGCTCGAGATGAGTTAGCGCCAGTCGGCCGCCGTTACTAGTGTAGATTATGCCCCCTCTTCATGGTTGGGCCATGTAGAGAAGCTAAGAGCTTGTCCAACATTTTTAGGGATTGGACTGGAATGAGCCATAACCGGGTCATCTGGTGTTCCGGCCCCCTGATATGGAGAGCTACCAACGCCCCTTAGTGTAACTCCAGGGCTGTGCGGAGGAGGTAGAGGTGGTGGTGCCTTTGAAGAACTAACCCCCATAGTGAATTGAGGGGTTTTCTGAGCATCAACCTTCGGGTTAGCCCTAGGGCGCTCATTAGGTGGGATATACCTAGACGAGCCCTCAGTTGCACCTGCACCAGTTAAGTCAAGGGCAGGATTCTTTGGTGCTTAAGACCGCATCCAGTCTTCTACTTGCAAGACCCTAAGGCTCAGACCGTCATGTCGTGCTTTGAAGTCTTCAAGCTTTTCCAGGCTATTCTTGCTTCCAAAGAAGGATACATCTTGTTGTTGCTGTAGCTTGGCATCGTGTTCGTCCAAGCGGCGAGTTTGTTCATCCACGGTTGCGCAGGTACATTTTAAGGTCTCCGTGAAGGTCGCCGTGTTCTGATCCAGGTCTTTCTGGATTCTTTGAAGGGAACCCTCCACCATGTCTTTATTCTCCCTGGCTTGACCAGCAAAGTAGTTGAACTCCTCGCTGAGGCTGGAAAGGTTTTCTTAGTTAGCAATCTAGATGATTCTATCATTCGTGACCTGTTCAGCTAGATCTTTGAGGCTCTGCTGGGTGGTATTGACTTTCGAGTTGAGGAAGTCGAACTCTTTCTTCAGTTGGAGGGTCGCCTGGTCGGTATGAGCCTTCAGGCCCTCAACCATGGCCGCTAGGTGAGCATCCACTGCTGGCGCGATGATCTGTCGAACTCGGTCCTCAGTGAGAATGCTGAGACCAGAGTCGCTGGTAGGTGTTGGTCCTACCATCGTAGGTTCACTGAAATCTGGATTTCCGAACCGGGCTAGGACTTGATCCTTAGTGAGCGAGCGACAGACTGTGAGGTTGGTATCGCGGTGACTTGTGCTTGAGACAAGAAATTTGGGGTCTCCTGTACGGTGATTCGCCTGGTTTCCCAATGGTGAATAGTATGCAGTACTCCCAGTCCCACTGGGCGTTCCAATGTTTTGGCTATAGTCCTCAGCAAGGAGCAGAGAGGTAACTAGCAGTACCAAAGTATGAGAACGAGGGTGCGGGGCGTGCCACCGCATGGGCGCGGAATGTGAACTGTCCGCGTCTGGCTTCTAATCAAGCGAAGGAGGGCTCCGGTGTCACCTCACGGACGAGGGATTACGAGTAAGCCTCTATTCACCTGTGAATCGATACTCACTGTTAGAGCGAGAGCAGAGCAACTAATCAGGAAGAAAAGGCAAGACCGAACGGGCTCTGAGAACTAAGGCGAGGTGCGCTTAGAACTTAGGGTTTTCAAAGATGCTCAAAAAACTGTTTGTAGTTCTGTATGATTTGATTGTGTGTTTGAAATAATCCTTCAGTCTCCCTTATATAGCGTCTCGCAAGCAATTAATAGAACCATAATCACAATCTAACTCAGACTCATCAATTAGAAAGCCACAAGGATACTATTTGCTCGCGAAACGCTTTATCCAAATGACACGTGCCCACAACAGACTCCGCCTAAGCTTAAATCACCGCCCCGCGGTCATCCACTGTAGCATCACATGCGAACTCGATTATTGGGCATTCTTATCTCGCGAGGTGCTACAGTCCTTATCAAAGTGTACCTCGCGCGCTTCCGAAGCTCGCGACTCTTAACATGTTTCATCTTAAAAAGGCCACAAGTATTAGCCCAAATGCTATCCAAAACCTACTGCGAGTCTTGGACCAAAATATCTATTGGGCTCAAACACAATGGTGATTTTCTCAGCGGGGATGGAAGAGAGAGCCATCCTTCCCGGTATAAAGAAAGAACCCTTGGTTGCGTCGCTATCGTCCAACTAGTTGCTGATATGGCTAAGCACCGAGTCACCACCTCGTCGCATGGTAGTGATAGTCAACGTACGAGACCCTAGCTTGGGCTTGGGGGATAATTCTAGAGAAGCCAGACGTGAGGCGGCAAACACCAGACTGTACCCTAGCTTTCATAACGTTGTTTGTTTGAAAGGTGAAACACTAGTTCAAGTACCTTTTTTTTTTAGAGAAAGGAAAGCTTATGTAGTTTTAAGAGAATTAATATTTTTGATAATAAGACTAGAGAATAATCTGGAAACTTCTAGAGCTATCTAGCTAGAAAGAATTCTAGACACAAGAGAATACCAAGTTACCAACAGTAAACAAGAACATAGAGTCTCAAATTCCAAAAACAAACTTTAAAGTTTAACATGCATGCACATCATATATACAATATGCTAGCCATTAATATTGCCCATTGGTAACAAGATGTGTAGAAATCTCTTAATGGAAACTAAAGAATTGTAGAAATGATCAAACAATGACAGAATGGAATCTCATATATATACTAACAGACGTTCGTGATAACAAATTATAATTACTAAAACAATAAAAAGCCTCTGTCATGCTATAGTGAGGCGGCATGAGTTGATGAAAGAACAACTCCTAAAATTTAATTCAGATAGAATGATGTATATGTGCTCTTTATAAGCTCCTTAAAAAGAAGGTCATCATGATCTATCAACTTGATCCTCGGCCTTTGGTACATCCTGTAAGTCCTCCATATATCTCTTGTGATACCAGTGTTGCTTCCACACTCTCTCATTCATCTCATCAATGGGGATATTCTTAGTCTCAGGAATGAAGAAGATGGTAAAGAGTGTCATGACAAGGACCCAAGCCGAGAAGAAATAGAATATCCCAAACTTCATGTGACATAGCATCGCGAGGAATGCTTGTGCTATGACGAATGTGAACAACATGTTGGTACTAACAACCATACTCTGACCAGCAGATCGAGTCTCAGCGGCGAATGTTTCACTAGGGATCAACCAGCCAAGAGGTCCCCAAGACCATGCAAAGGCAAAGGATGCCACAAAGCTGCACACGAGAACTACTACAACCTAAAAGTCAATTGGCGAGGAACAAATTTGTCGTTGAAAACTGATATTTCCTAGCCGTAGTGTTTTAGCGAGGAAAAACTTTTGGTCACCTGTCCCTCGCTATATGGTGGTCAAGAAAAGTTTTTACGAGAAAAATATTTTTTCCTCGTGAAATCCTTTTGGCGATGAATATATTATTTTCTCACTATTATTCTTTACCCACAATATTTTTCCTCGCCTAATCTCATACCTTTTTCATCGTTAAATTACTATTTCCTCACGAATGATACGTAAATAATATTTAAATTATATTTAATAAAAGTTAAAAAAAAAACAATTTTCGTCGTTGTATGTATCTTTCAGCAAAGAAGTTTTTCCTCGCCACAAATAAATCTTCAACGAGGAAATTTATTTTCTTCCTTGTATGTTTCTTTTTCACGTGAAAATTGTTCCTTGTTAAAGGAACTCTATGACAAGGAAATCTAAATATGTCGTTGTAGGTGAAATGACATATTTCCCCGCCAAAGATACTCAATAACAAGGAATTTTACATTAGTTGATATAAGTAATATGTTTATAGCGAGGAAATTTATTTTTCTTTGATTGTTTGCACTTTTAGACATTCTCAATGACAAAGAATAACAATATGGAAAGTAAAGATAATTTGACAAAAGAAATATATATTAAAATTAAAGTAATACCTCAAAGTGCAAACAATCAGAGAAAAATTACATACAATATGTATTCAAAATTATATACATACTAACTCAAAAGTGTTTAGGTATCCTCCTGTACTAAATGACTGAACTCCTCAATTCTTCTTCTGGTCCTTTTACTTCGCCAAATTCTGGAATCTCTTCTACTCAGTGAAATGAAACTTCTCTGTGAGGTTTATTAGCACCTGCATACCAACACAGGAGGAGCCCACTTACAAATCAGAACCTGCAAATAAGATGTGACTAGGGCATGAATTAAACTTCAGCTACACTTAGTGCATGTAAACTTCACATACACAAATGCTTGACAGAAACATCTCAGCCTAAAGTGCTCATATATAGCAGATTGGTAAATTTTTCTCACTGAAACAAATATAGGTATGAAAGAGACTAAATCGTACTGAAAATAAGAACACAGAAAGTAAAGAAGAGCAATTATATATAAAGACAACACCAAATAATTGTAACAATAGCAGAATATTATGAACCGATATGCACAGAAGGTTGATTTAGTATTCTGTCATGTGATGCCTCATGCATTGATATGCCACCATAAAGCACTAAAACCTTACATTGTGATTTGGTATTGAAACAGAGACAATAGTACTGGAGAGCTTTCATGCAACATTGTTCATACACAAGCTAAAGCCTTCTCTTTAGAAGAAAACAGAAATAACTTACAGTCCAACTTTCCACTAATACCAAAACCCAAAAGAAAAAGCATTCGTCAGGACAATCTTGGAACTATGACCTTTTAGTACTTCTTGACTCTATATTACTAGTTAGAAAAGCATCGTCAAGGGGACTAATGTGTTAGCAATGTTCAAAGCTTGCAGTTATGAAAGACCCAGTCACAGAGAAAATCATTCCATAATGACACAACGATTTCAAAGAACACTCACCATCGCATGAAGCATTAAAGATCTACTCAAGGGTTTCCAATATTAAACCTTAAATAGCATGAAGCAAACAAAAAATAAAAGACAGAAATGCCTTCCAGCAAACCTGAAAATTCAAAAGTTTCAGAACAACCAAAATGATCCAAAACGCACTGGAAGCTGTGATTTGTGTGAAGACCTGAAATGAAAATAAATGATACCACTCAAACTTTTACATATTATATACATCAAATAACAAAACAATTGTAACTCCTAATATACACATCAGTTACCTAATACGTAAGTCACAAATAATCGATAGTTGTTGATTCATAAGGAACTTTTATGAAAAGGAACACAAATCACAAAGAAGTTATCAATTGTTCCAACTCTACCAGGACAACTTGCTGGTTTAGCCATCTACTACCACAAGGAGATATGAGGT
Source organism: Fragaria nilgerrensis (assembly GCA_010134655.1). Taxonomy (NCBI): domain Eukaryota; kingdom Viridiplantae; phylum Streptophyta; class Magnoliopsida; order Rosales; family Rosaceae; genus Fragaria; species Fragaria nilgerrensis. The sequence continues at coordinate 19,908,057 of CM020980.1, forward strand.
TTCAGTTATTAACTTTTCTAAACTAAGTATTGTCCAATTCATGTAATATTAATAATAGGACACAATAAGTATGTTAATACCTTCAGAGACATTTCGTCGAACACCTTGAGTGCATATTTTTCCTTCACCAATTGCCGATGAGCGACCCAAAAAAGGACCTGTATGTGCAAAGGAGACAAAAGCAATACTTAAACCACACCAAAGTAAGAAATCCCAAAATGCAGGCACTAAATTAGGGAGTGAGAATGCGAATTGACCTTGAAGTTGAGAACCCAACTTGAAACGTGGAACCAGATATGGTAGCACAAACCCAATTTGAACCCAGAGTAAGAGAGCACAATGACATGAAAGATTAGTTGAGCACTCCATTTTCCTGGATTCGCAAGATAATAAAATAAAGGTTGAGTGCAAATCGAACTAGGAATTCAATTAGTGTGCGTTTATTGACATTACCCCAGGTTATATGAATTTAAAAAACTTAGCAGAGATTGATGAATAGTCTTACTCACAGAGATGAAAGCTTCAAAAATGGTAGATCCAAAGAGGGAGGCTCAGAGATAGAGACGGCAGAGACAAAGGATAGGGTTTTTATCTTATCTTCGATTTCCTTAAATGAAAAAATAAAAATTTGGACTGGCGCCTTCTTTTTTATCTCCCCCGCCTTCAGTCATCAATAAGCCGCTTCTTTTCTTTTTCTTCAATTCTTAAACGGTTTGGGTTTGAGGATTAGGGTTTAGGGTTTATGAAAAAATTATACGATGATCAATTTGTTGCCAGTTTTTTATTTGAATACTAGTTGTCATAATTTAAACTTAGATGTTTGAATCATTTTGGATCATCTAAACTCTATTAAATAGTGTATTGACTGTTCCATATTGTGCATCGTCATTTGCATACAATGTTCATTAGTTCATATCTTGTCAAGGAAGATCTAAACCCTTCAAGGTATGGATTTGAGTGACCAGAGATTTGCTTAAGAAAAATCATTGAGGTAAAATCTCTTTGACATACAATCTATTCTTGACGTAATCCTTTTGGAAATGATTCGCTCGAGTGAACCCAAGTGACGTAGAATCAGTCATATGGAATTAGCTGCCTTGAGTTTGAGATCCTTATTATGTGAATATGTCATTTTACTATGTACCTCCACTAGACCGGTGTCACCTAAAACGCAAACATGGCGGAGATATCTACTCATGGTAAGGATATTGAGACAAGAAAATCTAGTGATGGTAGAAATATCTAATTGAGGTGGAACATGAATATCGGAGAAATGACTTATCATAGAGGATCTTAACCTTTTGAGAAAGATTTGAGTGACGAGAGATTTTCTTACGAAAAAATCAACGAGGTACAATGGCTTTGACATACAATCTATTTGATACACAACCTTTTAAAAAGAAAAAACAATTCATTCAAGCGGACTCAAATGAGGTAAAATTATATCGTGAATTTGCTATCTTAGGTTTGAGACCCTTCAGTGAATATATGTGACTTTGGGGTGTGCAAGTACAATAGTATCTCTACATGTTCGCGTGAGGGCCAGTGTTAGTTAAAACGCCTACATGTATGCTAAAATATATTAGTTAAAATTTTAATTAGAGAGAAATTATATATGTAAGAAAATGATTAAAGATATCAAATAGATAACCATCCTACATAATTAAAGCACTTCAATGCCCCTTATCAATATACTACAATAATCACTTTGTTAATGATGGGTAAACAAGTAAAATAATAAAGACCAAAAAATGAAAAAAGAAAGAAGTAAAAGCAGTTTGATGAAGTGAAAGTAAATTGAGAATAGAGAATGGTGAAAAATGTGTATCTCATTCATTGATAGGAGCTCTTTATATAGGGAATTACACATTACCAGTATGGTAAGGATATGAATACATAGATCTAATATAACTACATATCTTATTGGTATAAGGCAAAGCCACACATAAAGAATATCTAGAAAGATATGGAATATCCTAGAACACTCCCCTCGTGCCGCGCGTTGATATGCCAATGGTGCTAATCTGTTGCCTCGTCAAAAACCTCATCAAGTCACAAAAACTCTGTGGGAGAAAAACTGAACCTTGATCGTAAGAGAAAAAGAGTACAACGCACCAGCCTACTTCATTGAGATGATACTCCCCCTGATGTGAACATTATTCAGAGAGACTTGATAGCCGACGCATGCCTATACTTTTCACATGTTTCTCAAAAGTAGACTTAGGTAAAGACTTAGTAAATAAGTCTGCTGCGTTTCCTTCGGAACTAACTTGGTTCACTTGAATGTTGAGAAACGCCTGTTGCTGTTAGTTGTAGAAGAACTTAGGTGAAATGTGCTTTGTATTATTACCCTTGATGTAACCTAACTTCATTTGCTCAATACAAGCTGCATTGTCCTCATAAATGCATGTAGGTCTATCAGTTGTAGAACTTAATCCACTAGTTCCTCTAATGTGCTTAATGATTGATCTCAACCAAACACATTCCCGAACAGCTTCATGCAAAGCTATAATCTCTGCATGATTTGAAGATGTCGCCACTAGAGTCTGCTTAGTAAACCTCCAAGATATCGCTGTATTCCTAATGGTGAAAACATAACCAGTTTGAGAACGTCCTTTATGAGGATCAGATAAATATCCGGCGTCGGCGAAACCCACTAACGTATTGTTGGGTGTCTCGGCATAGGACAAGGCGGCGGTGGCGTGCACGGCATTGGACCCGTGTCCAACAGCCGTACCGACGGCGTCCATGGTGGCAGTCCGGTCCCTTGATGGATCGGTGCCGTGACTTCCATGAGCCATAGGACCATCTTCTGTCCTTCTTGAATCAATGTAGGGAAAGAACAGTCCCAAATCAATGGTACCTTTAAGATATCGAAAGATGTTCTTAACTCCAGTCCAATGACGTTGGGTTGGCGCTGAGCTAAATCTAGCTAACAAGTTGACTGAGAATGCAATGTCTGGTCGAGTGCATTGAGTTAAGTACAATAACGCGCCTATTGCACTAAGGTATGGAACCTCTGCGCTCAAGAGCTCTTCGTCGTCCTCTTTCAGACGGAATGGATCTTTAGTTATATCCAGACTTCGACCAATCATAGGAGTGCTAACAGGATGCATCTTGTCCATATTAAATCGCCTGAGCATCTTTTGAACATATGCAGTCTGATGTTCTCTGATGTTCTCTGACCGGTTCATCAATTCATAAGTGTTATCATAACACATGGAGATCTATATGTTCTCTGATGTTGACATTGACCATGAGGCGTCCCCCATGGATTCTAACATTAATTCGTGGACATAACTGTAATCAAAGATGATCTCGTGAGAAGGATTCTCAACATCGATAATCAAACGATTGACCCGTGCCTTGTCGGTCCGTTTCTTTCTCGGACGCGTGTCAACCGAACTAGGTGGCCTCCCCCTTTTCCTTTGGGGAGCCACGGCCTCCATCCCTCCACCATGGGCGACGCTGGTGGCGGCGGCAGTACCGAGCCCGGGGATGGCCGTGCCCTTTCTAGGGACTTCGAGCCTAGCAGGAACATCTGCAGCTGGTATATCTGATCTTGTCACTTTCGCAATCTCAGAGAAAGAGTCAGGCATCGTATCTACTACTTTCTGAAGTTCGAGAATACGCTTCACTTCACTTTCAGATTGTGAGGTGCGGGGATCATAATGAGACAGAGTGGGGACAAACCACGACAATTCCTGTCGTTCCACATGAACACGTTTGTTCGTATCTCCCCCTAACGATGGGAAGAGTGTCTCATCAAAGTGACAATCCGCAAACCTTGCGGTAAAGAGATCACCTGTTAATGGCTCGAGATATGTAATAATCGTTGGAGATTCATAACCAACGTAGATACCCAATCGTCTCTGAGGACCCATTTTAGAACGCAGTGGAAGCGTAATTGGCACATAAACCGAACAACCGAAAATGCGTAGATGCAAAATGTCAGGCTCATATCCAGTGACCAACTGGTATGCACTGAATGGTTGTTTGGCAGTGGGTCTGAAACGAATAAGTAAGGCTGCATGCAATATTGCATAGCCCCATGACACAATTGGAAGATTGGTGCGCATTACCAACGCTCGAGAAATAAGCTGAAGCCGCTTAATCGTAGCTTCGGCGAGATCGTTTTGCGTGTGAACATGGGGTACGGGATGCTCGACTTCAATCCCGATAGACATGCAATAGTCATCAAAAGTCTTTGATGTAAATTCTCCAGCATTATCCAGTCGAATTGACTTAATTGGATAATCCGGGTGGTGAGCCCGAAGTTTAATAATTTGTGCTAGGAGTTTTGGAAATGCAGCATTACGTGTGGACAAGAGCGCGATATGAGTCCAACGCGTTGAAGCATCCACCAGGACCATAAAGTATCGAAATGGTCCACATTCAGGATGGATGGGTCCACAAATATCACCTTGGATACGATGTAGAAATGGAATGTTCTCGGTGTTATCTTTAGCGTAAGACGGTCTCGATACTACTTTCGCTAAAGAGCAAGATTTGCAAAATGAACAATGAGCATTTGAAAGAGTCAACGACACATCAAGGGAAGAACGGCGCGCCTCAATTGCTTGAGGGAGCGGCCGAGCGGCAGCCATGAAGTTGGTGCCGAGCCCGAGAGACGTCAAAGTCCCCTTTGGGCCGTGGTGACCAGTTGAGGCGTCACCACCATGATTCAAAATGATATCATTTCCCAGATATTTTCATTTTGATTTGAAGAAGGGATGTCCATGAGAATTACGCAAAATTCAGATCATCATGTCCCTTCCAAGGTGACCAAGTCGATCATGCCAAAGCTTGTATGAGTCAGAGTCCCAAAGATCCTGTTTGGCGACTACATGGGATTCAATAATCTGAATCGTAGAGTTTCTCCAATATACGTTTGCGTCCGTATTCATGAGAAGTGATACACAAGAACTCAATTCCATCTTCACAATAAGTTTCCAAGTGAAAGCCATTAGCGCGAATGTCCTTAAAGCTCAACAGGGTTCGGTGCCCTTTTGGGGCATAAAGAGCATTCGTGACGTGGATCATAGTGCCATGAGGCAGAAAAAAGCGAGCGGTTCCACGCCCGAGGATCACAGGGGAAGATCAAATCATTGTCGTCACAGATGATTCACAAGGCACTAACTCAAAAAATAGTTGCCGGTTCCTTAGAATTGTGTGGGTTGATCCACTATCTGCGAGGCACTCGATCTCTCCAAGAGACATACCTATAAAAGAGAGTAGATATATGAGTAAATAAGTCAATATCGAGCTATTTAGAAGGATTGAAAAAGCTAAAAGTAGCAACAATCCCGAGAGTGCTGGAAATTTCTCGCATAGAATGACCTTTGCGCACTAAAATAGTCATAACTCCTTCGTTAAAATAGATATGGATGAACCGCAAAATGTTCTGAAAACTAGACTCGTAGAGCTTTCCAATGATATAAAGCTCACTATCTGGTTCATCCGGAGCTGTTCACAAAGCTCCAACGAAGTGACTGTCCAGGGAGGACAGATTACTGTTTTTCGCAGATTTGGTATTAGCAAAGCTTTTGAAGCTTGCTGGTGGCATGGAGACGAAAACTCAGCCACAGGGACGTGTTGATGATCAAAGAACCTAGAGGATTCGATGATGGTCCGGTTTTATCAAGTTTTTAACGTCTTTTACAAGACGGCAATTGGAGTAATAGCGTAAGGGGAATCCAAAATCAAAAGCTTTCGGTAACTCCAAATTAAGTATGACCAGGCATGACCGTGGAGGGTCGGTAGTGCGAGGCACACTTAAACCACTAGCTCCTTAATTTCAGACAATTCTAAGACATCATACTAACTTTGATGAGCCTAGTTGAACAATTGATGATGGAAAATCCGCTATAGGTAAAAAAACTTGAACCGGAAAACACGTGAGTAACTCTCCTTGAGAGTCACGGCGCCGTACGTCACCTCTTTTAAGGGAGAGACCGAAGACGGCGTTGATGCCATGTTTTCTAAGGTAGATGTAAATCAATTCGAACCATGTAGAGACAAGAAGAACCATGAAATAAACTTTCATTAATGCGCTGAAAAGAGTACATAAGGGTCTCAAAAAAAATTGAGAAGAAAACTAAGCATGGCATGCTGACGATGCCTTATTACATCATGACTTGTAAAAGGGAAAACAATCTAGCCGGTGACGTCAAAGTCAGGGGCATCTAAGTCAGAACATTGTCCATTAGGGTCAGCGACCTTAAAGGTAACATTATGTTCAACTCAATTGTTCTCAGTGGAATTGGCTTCCATCAATTCCTTGTATTTCTTGTATGCGGCAACAACATTTGTAGGAGCGCGACAGCTTTTAGACCAGTGGTCCTTGGACCCACATATGTTGCATTGACCATCAAAGGCAGAAGAAGAGCGAGCATGTTGCTTCCGAGGAGGAGCGACGCCGCCCTTGGGGCCGGCGGCACCGGTGTCTCGATGCCATGAGTTGGTATGGCCACTAAAGCCGCTACTTTGTCCCCGAGAACCAGAGGCACGGTGGTGTTGATTTCCACGTGCATAAGGTTCATTCCTATGTTGATCCTTGCGTTTCGGAGCTTTCTTACTCCGGTTACAATTGTAATTAGATTCTAGAATTTTCCGGGTGCCTACAGAACGTAAATTATGCTGATCATTGATCATGTTATTCTTTTCTTCCATAAGGAGTTGCGTTATTAAGCCGCTAAATGTAGTAATCCTCTTATTTGTGAACTCAAGCCGATATTGGTTCATGAGGATCTTAGCAGCTGAAGGGAAGGTCGAGGAAGTTTTTTCGATCATGTCAGCATCACTTTTCTCGACTCCACATGAGCTCAGTTGAGCTTGTAGGCAAAGCATATCCCTGTTGAAGTCATCAACCTTCTTGTAATCCAAAAGTCGGATTTCATCCCAGCGAGCAATTAGTTCTGGGAGCAAGGTCAAGTGAATGTTGCCAAAGCGTTCGGCAAGGGCATCCCACAGATCTTTTGGATCGTGCTTGGATTGATATTGCCTGCGCAGTGTGGGATCGATATGCTTACGAAGGAACATGAGTGCCTGAGATTTTGTTCTCTTGCTAGGCGGTTCCTGATCTGGATCGGGGAATATGGTCTCGGTCAGATCCTTAGCGATGAAGGTCTGTTCTATGTCCGAGACCCAACGATGGTACTCAGTACCATGGGCGGCGAGGACGTCAAATTCAATACCTCTGTCCATCTGCATACAAGAGAGAACAAGTCGTATTAGTTTTCTATTGGAGACCCTCAAAAGGTACTCAAATACGATGCTTTTGGTTTGTCTCTCTAGGGTTGATCAAACACAACCCTAAATGTCCGGAGTCGATCAAACACGACCCGGAAAAACTTGTGTGAAGGTGATCAAACACACCTTCAAAATAGCAATAACCAAAGTTGATCAAACACAACTTTGGACCCGGGGAGGATAACCGGGATTTTTAAACTTGCAAAGACACCGTCCCAAGCATAGAATGGAGTAGAAAAAGAGGAGAAAACACTTTATCTCCCCCGAGGTTATTGAACTTTGAAGAGTTTTAGGGTTGTAAAGTAAACATACCGTAAAACTTGGATGCTTGATCGGATGAGAAGGAAGCAGTGGAGCGGACGGCCGGGGAGCGGTAGTCGGTGGGGCAACGGCGGCGACGGCAGCAGCGGCGGCGGCGGCCGAGGAAGGGCCGAGGGTTTTCGGCTTTTGGTTTTATGGTTTGGGAAAACTATTAGCTCAAGGGTTTGAGCAAAGGGCTGATAACGTGATGAAGTGATAGTAAATTGAGAATAGAGAATCGTGAAAGATGTGTATCTCATTCATTGATAGGAGTCCTTTATATAGGGAATTACACATTACCAGTATGGTAAGGATATGAATACATAGATCTAATCTAACTACATATCCTATTGGCATAAGACAAAGGCACACATAAAGAATATCTAGAAAGATATGGAATATCCTAAAACACAATTTTCTTTTATTTTTGATTTTTCTTTATATTATTTAATTTACATTTTTATCCTCCAAAAATAATGTGATTGTTGTAGGATATTAATAATGGGCATTTAGGTAATGACAATTCAAGTAAAAATAAACTTTTAGCGAGTAAACATTGAATTTTCGCCAATGAATTTGGCGGGTCATGCACATTTTTCTGCCAAAATAATAATGAGGAAACTATTATTTCCTCTCTAATTGGTTCTTTTTTACGAGATAATGGTTCCTCGTAAAATACAAACTTTTAGAGAGGAAACCTTAAACTTTTGCCAATAAATTTAGCGGGTCTTGCACATTTTTCCGCCAAACTAATCATAAGGAAACAATTATTTCCTCGTTAATTGGTTCTTTTAAATGAGGAATTGGTTCCTCGTAAAACAAATACTTTTAGTGAGGAAGCCTTAAATTTGTAGCCATTGAATTTGGCGAGTCGTACACACTTTTTCGCCAAATTAATATTGAGGAAACTTTTATTTCCTCGCTAATTTATTCTTTACGACGAGATAACGGTTCCTTGTAAAACATAAACCTTTAGAGAGGAACCCTTAAAGTTGTCGCCATTGAATTTGGCGGGTATTGTACAGTTTTCCGCCAAACTAATAGTGAGGAAACTATTATTTCCTCGCTAATTGGTTGTTTTAACGAGGAACAAGTTTCTCGTAGAATATGAGTTTTTAGCGAGGAAACCATACTTTTGTTGCCGTTACATTTGGCGGGTTTCCCTCTATTTTCCGCCAAAAAAACAACGACGAAATCATTATTTCCTCGTTAAATGTGCATTTTGTGATGAACAAGTTCATCGCCAAAATCTCATATTTCCTCGCTAATAAAATGACTAGTTAGGAGACCAAATTATGATCATCTTTGGTGAGGGACTAAAATTTTCGTCGCCGAATGTGGTTTATTGTGAGGAAATTATGTTCTTCGTAGAAAATCTAATGATACTTAGTGAGGAAACGATATATTCCTCGTAAAAAGTGACATTTACAGAGGAAAATAATTTCCTCGTAAAAAATTTTGTCGCTAAAAGACCATTCTGTTGTAGTGAACCACCACTAGAATTCCCAAGCCATGCCTGAGGTTGTTAGAATGATCTTTGACTTTGAGTCCCATCAGGACTGCAACTACCATTTGAGAAAGGAACATTGGAAACCAGCTTGTATCATGAGTATTCGGCGACCGGCTCCGTCTACAAAGATGAGTGATACAATGGTTCAGATGACATTAACGGATCCGGTTATGGCAGCTGATACAAGGGAAGCATTGCCAGGACCCACCCCAAATTTCACCCTGAAACCCGAAGTAAATCCTGCGGGGACCACCTGCAAGGAAAATTTACAGAAAATTCGGCATATCCTCCCTCAAAAATGAACAATCCTTCCTAAATCAAAAATCTGCAAGCACTTCTAAAAGTTCCAACTCAAATCTTATAAACTTCTGGAGTTTTCGTGCTCCACACAAATCACAACATCTCCCAATAAATAATTACTAATCTAACAAAAATCTTATAACCAACAATTCATAGGTTCAGAGCAATTCTAGCAATGAAGGGAAGATAAATATATATGTAAGCGGAAGCTATACGATGCACTATGCCTCGACTCCATGTACGTCTGACCTCAACTATGCTAACCTGCAAACTGGGCATTTAAAAACGAAGGGCCCAGGGGAAAACATTTAAAAACGTTAGAGAGAGTGGACAAAAGTAAATTTAAGAGAAATGAGCCACAAATAACTTTATGCTTTCCCAATTTGATTTCATAGAAAAATACACTGCATGCGGCAGCTCAAAAGCTCTCAACTCATCAACTAGCAATCTCATGACTAGCACCGGCTAGTCTCTAAAGCTCAATAAAACGGAGCCTATCGAGCTCAATTATATATATAAACATATATGCGTATGTATTTACACTCGTCAAACTCCTTGTACGAATTTTATGAACAAAATAGAAAAATAGAAATTCATACAAGGCTACGACGCTTACGTCTAACGCTCACGTCGCGCCATAATGAAATTTTTCCTCATTATGACCGAAGAGGACGGGTGTATATATGTGTGGACTCCCTATATGAAAACCTATATGAACAAAATAAGAAAGTAGTTTTCATATAGGGCTACGACACTTGTGTCCAACACTCACGTCGCGCCATAATGGAATTTTACCTCATTATGACGGACCAACCACGAATGGCTAGCTAGCATTTATATACATACTATATTCATCAACATCCAATATACATATCCACCAAAAATCTCATTTTCGGTAACTCTCCAAAAGATGAAAATTGTCAAATATCAGAGAAAGCAATAAATTTCAGTAGAAGAATAACTTATCAACAATATAATGTATCGCATGCTTTTAAATTAAAACAAAGTCTACTCACAACTTTAGGCCTAAGTCTGACGTCGATCCGAGGTCTCTCCAACTCGAGCCTCCTCACATCCTGTTCAAAATATACTATTAAATCTCAAGACTAACTTGATACTTAAATAAAACCGCAAGAATAAAAGTGAGCCTATAAATCCTCCGCCCTTGCCCAACTTCTCCATCCTTGGACCATTAAGGCTCAAACTTCACCACAAGCATCGAAAACCTTAAAACAACTTCATGAAGTTTAATCAACACTAATCCAATGGCCGGATTCTACCCTATTAACTGCTAAGTTCACTAATCTTAGAAAAATCTCAAACCTATCCAAAACTCCTTCAAAAATTCTACACTTCACATCAAAAGACTGGCCTTAAAAATAACACATTTAAAACCATGAAAATCCCCCTAACAGCGGCGCCGCCGTCGTCTGCTCCGCTGGCAGCGACGGGTCGATTTCGGCGACCTCCAATGCCTACCAAATTTTAACAGCATCTTACTCTCAACCCGCTCTACAACTTTCCAAACTAACATAAAGCCTAATTTCAAGCCTAACTAGGGTAATCAAACCAAAACATAAAATTGAGCCCTAGAATTTCCAACACCAAAATCTCGTTACCTAGACCAAGGGGGAGTGAATCTTTTGGAGTGATTGCTGCATGGGAGGAGGGCTTTCAAACAAGCCAAATGGCTCCGGCTATGGAGGCCGGAGGAGGGAGCTCTGGTGGAAGGGCAGCCGGACTTCCAGTGGTGATTAACTCCACATGGCGGCGGTGGCAGCTCGATCACCTACCCAGGAATGAAGAGGAGAAGGTGGTGGTTCGATGAGAACGTGTGTGGCGGCTGGAGCTGGCCGGACAGCGGCAGGCCGTGACGGAGAACACCAGCGAAGGAAGAAGAATCGGGGGAGGGGAGAGAGTCGGGGAAAGAGAGAGAGAAATTAAGGTTTGGGCCTCCAAACCGGTTCCACAACCCACCATTTAAAACCCAACACTAAAAATTAACACCCCAAAAATAATACCCTACTAAAAATTACATTTTTACTAGCTAAAATTTATCTGTTTTACCGTCGTCAAATATTTCTTCTACGAATAATTCTCCAAATCAATCGTCCCTCAAACATCTCTAGGAACCATTGAAACTATAAACTCAATGACAAAAACGGTAAAACTCTTATTAATACCAAGCTAGTAAATAAGGTAAAAATTTAAGAGTTGGGATGTGACAATTCTCTCCTCCTTATAAAAATTTCGTCCTCGAAATTTACATACCAGTCAATCAAAGAGGTAGGGATACTGCTACCTCATTTGCTCCTCTGATTCCCAATATAATTTCTTTGGGAAATATGGGCATCAAGGATTAAGGCCACCATAGTCTGATTGTTGCTACTTTTAGTTTTAATAACACGTAAAACCAACTTGTTCTTGAATTTCTTGTGTTTATATTCATGGGTTTTCTAATTAAATTAGCTAGATTATGAGGAAAAGGACGTGTAGCAGTACTCCCTTCTGTATATGTGGCTGCACTTTGCCTCTTCAATATACACACAGACTTTGCCATTTTACTTTTGTGACATCTGATCACATTCTGAAATACATTTCTGCAGCACAAATTGACAACTGGTTTGATGCTAAGAATCAGATGGCGCCGCAGCTTGTTAAGGTCTCCATGATATTTAAGCTAGTGGAGCTACCAGACTAACAAGTTAGCTGGACCCTTCTACTTTTGTTCTTTAAGGACCGCCCTACAGTTGTCTTGAAGTAAAGCATGGGTAGGGGGGATCTGTGGGAAAGGTAACCAGATCATTAAAGGTTCTCTCTAGTGCACTACAGACTAAGTTATTGGAATGGAAAGCTTGAAAAGGGAATGCAACTAACTGGCATTTCTCAAACAAAAAAAAAAACAAAAAAAAAAAAAACTGGCATTTGCAGAGGTAGTCTAGAAGAGAGTAGGAAGGTCTCAGAGTTTGGCACAATGGCACAGAAAGAATGGAGGATCACTTATCTGGATGGATAAAAGGAAAGAAGGTCTTGATGCAGGAGCTATGCTTGGAGATGAACCAAGAGCCAAGAGGAATGTACAGGCGCCAGAATATCTTAAGGACTATGTTTGGTCCAAGAGATAATTCCTTATTATATTATGCTTTGATTATTTACCTATTAAGTGGTGGTAGTTTTAACGTTGTTGCTTACTTCCTTTTAAGGACTAGGTTTTGTTCTCTATTTAAAGAGATGTATTGGCTCTTGTAAGGGATCTTTCTCTATTATAAACGACGTAAGTTTAGACACAAGTACAATACTACATTATCTACAAAAGGTCGGAATCCAAATATAGAGGTTATTGTCAGCAGAAGTTACCAGCACCATTTGGTCAGCCAGGCATATATCTGCAATGAGTCAATGACCATAAATCACATTAACTCTTATCTCCAGGCAACCTATAGAATCTCGCTTTCATGTTAGCGGAAATGTTTCTGATGTACATTGCTTCAATTTTTCACCTGCAATTGTTTTCAACTGTGAATTACAGAGCCTACAGCCTATATATTACATATCTTCTTGTACAAGTAATATCCATCATACTGATTTTAATTGTGCAAAGAAAAGGAAAAAGAAAATGGCTGTTAGTATATTTTGAGAAGCTGGCAGGCATCAAACATCTATAGCATCCACTGGTAGAGAGGTTGCCCTATGAAGAGACTGAGGAAGCAATGCTCCTACGTAGAAACTCTTTGCAGTGATGAATTGTTCTGGACTGTAAGCCCCGTTGATTGCCTCACTATTCCGGACACCTGAATTTTCCAAATGTTTCTTTTCTGCATCTACTGGAAAATATGAATTGAAAGGCTTCCTAGAAGGTAAGGACATAAGAGAAGGATTTTTCTTTTCTTTCACCCGCTTGGGGGAAAGGAAAGACATTAAAGATCCGCTAGGTTCCCTATGCTCCGAGTGATCAGAAACTGGACTTAAGCTTGAAGCTACTCCTAGCTGTTGATCCCTAATCCCCCTTAACTGCATTTGATATGTCGCTTTCAGCCATCTTAGTTCTTGACGAAGCTCGTTCTCATAATCATCTAATGCTTCAGAGGTGGATGAATGTTGTTCTGAAAGAGGAGAGTTTCGTACTTTGGAGTTGCTCTCATTGTCCATAGTTATAATCTTCTCTTCCCTCCCAAAGTTCATTACATCCATCGTCTCATGGTTTTCATCACAAGGAATCTCTCTTGAACCTTGTGAACTTAACTCAGGTCCATCTCGTTGAGCCCAGATATCAGCGTACTGCAAACTATCAGAATGGCTTGATGTTCTCGGTGGACCTGCTTCTGTAGGACATTGCTCTGATCCTTCGACTTGATATGTAATCTCTTCAAACCGGCCATGGACAGCAGCAGATCCATGCTTCGAACACTGAAGAACTTGAAGGTGCTTGACACCTGGACTGTTTGGTGATGCATAATCCAAAATGGAACCATACGACGCACAATTTTGACAGATACTTGCATTAGTACAATGAGGACTTTCTTCTATACCAGGTCCTATCTTCCACTCTGGTACTAAAGCAGCAATTTCACCATCAATCATCTCTGCTATTTTTATCACATCTTGGTCTGTGATATCAAGCTCAGCAACCATTTCTGTAGCAACACTCAATGCCGTGTCATTCTCAATATCAAAAGGGAAGTAGATGTTTCGAATGCGACCTGTGAAGACAAAGATAACTGTTAGTTTATTTCCACAAGTTACATAAAGGGAGGTAGTTAGAATAGTTTGAGGAATCAGATCAAAAGTTTCACCTTCTTTATCTGCAATTCTGAGCCTTAAAAAGATGCCATCGTCTTCTCTCCGTCTCCCCTTGATTGTGAGGTCAATATCTCCCGAATGCTCATCCTCTTGAGTGAAGAGATCAATTTCACTCATTCGGTAATCATCTGGATGGTAATCCATATCATTTTCAGGTTCATAACCAAGATAATTGGCATAGCCATTGCTCAAAGAGCTATTACTGTGATCTACTCCAGAGTCAGGTTGCCTTATCAATGGCCCTACTTCATACAGATCCCTGTGATAATCTATTGGCCTCAAATCATAGCCATAATCATCAATCTGAAGAAAAGGGTCTCTCAAAAGCTCCTTAGCTGATAGCCTATGAGATGCAGACGCCAAGCATTTATCAACAAATCTGCGCACTTCAGGATCTTTTACTTTGTATAGAGCCTCTGGTTTTTTCCCCTGAGATAAAAAGGTGAATAGATTAAATCATTTAGTGCAATGCAAACTGAAAAACATCTGGATAAGTAAATGAATAGATTTAGGTTCCTACATTAATAACTTTCTTGTAGATTTGAGCAGGATGACTGCATTCGCTATATGGATATTCAAAGGTAACCATCTCTAAGATGCACATCCCAAAAGAATAAATATCAACTAACTCATTGTATTCCTCTTCATAAACCTCAGGAGCCATGAATTCAGGTGTTCCTGATGAAGCAATAATTCCAAAAATGAGTTATTATCTGAAAAAAACTCAATTACAATTCCTTGTTTGATGACAGATATACAGTAGTTCTTAAAAGTTTTGACATGTTGAAAGCTTGAAAACTTACCAACACACCGATCCGCGTGGGATTTTCGGAGAACAGCAGCAAGGCCGAGATCACCAATCTTAACTTCACCTTGGTTCCCATTAATAAAAATGTTGTCACACTTTAGATCCCTGTGAATCACAGGGGGGTCATGGCTGTGAAGATAGTTAAGCCCTTCCAAAATTTGCCTACACCAATGCTTTACTGCTCTGATATTAACGCTCTTGTGCTTTAGCCTATATCTATAAATTCCATCAAAACCAAATCAAAACACGCCCACATTTAAAGAACCAACAAGTTTTACAGGCTCAGTATAGAAAACATGGCAGAAAAATTGAAAGTTAGTCAACTTACTGTCTGAGAGTACCAGAAGTAAACATCTCTGTGACAAAATTAATGTTTCTGTTTGCAGTATCAACCCAAGAAGTGCAGAACTTCATGATATGCTTATGGTTCAAGGTCTTGAGGAGATGAATTTCGCGGTAGAGCCTCTCAAGGTCTTCAGGGTTCCTCAAAAACTCATAAAGCTTCACTTGGTTCCATGCTACTTCAATCCCTTCATACTCATCAAAGGCTCTATATCTGAAACAACCAAAACCCACAACAATGAATACAAAATTCATACTTTTACATCAAAAAGTTTCAACTCGTGCATAAACTTGAAAAGGGTATTGAAATCATACACTGTCTTTGAAGCTCCTCTGCCCAGAATTTCATTATACTGCAAAAAGCATTAAACTTGATCAAATTGGGTTCAAACAAACAAGACCCCGAATTCAATATGACATAGAACACCATAAAGGCAATGAAAAGATAAGAATAGGTGCTTACTCTTCCATATCTTCCAGTAGGATCAACCTCAACAAAGTCTGGGTAATCCTCATCAGAAGCAATAACACCATTCATTCCTTATTTCTATTTGTAGCTAATCTCAAATTTCTATTTTTCCTCACAATACTATGTTTCTTGCTTTGCTCCTATTATCTCATAAACAGTCAGAGAGAGACAGAGAGAGGGAGATGGAAAGAGGAGATGAGTCATCCTATGATTCCTATGTTATATAATGAAAGTTAAAATGGTGGAAAGAAATTGAATTAATTGTTTATTGTGGAGGGAAGAGGAAGAGGAAGAGGAAGAGGAAAAGAGAGAGCCTTGGAGAGACCATCAAGGTGAATCGCCAACTACTCGCTACTCCTTGCAGACAACAAGGCAAACAAAGATTTTAACTGTTCAACCCAAGTCTTCTCAAACCCAACAACACCAAAATTGACAATTGACCAAAACAAACACCAAAAAATGACAAAACAAACCTCTCTTTCAACACCTTCTTGTCTTTTTATCTCATCATCACGAGCTGCAGAGAAATCAATCCCTTTCTCTCTGTTGGCTTCACTAACAGCTTGCAGGGACAATCAGACATGACCCAACCAACTAGGTTTGATAGCTTTAAAATAGGTTGATCCTGATATTTTCTATGGTTTTGTGGGTACAAATGGGAACTGGGAATGTTGAAGTTTTTTCAGTTTTGGTAAAACAAAGCTAATTAATTCCATATCACATCATGGAAATCTTGTGAAAGACTTTACAGTTGGAAAATGGTGTTTTTTTTTGTAAAACTTCAGAATTGTGCTGTTTTTTTCTCTTCTAGTCTTCATCCTCCTCCTTCTAGATGTAGAGCCTTGGAGGGCTTTAGGACCAGTGTTTTGGAATTCAGTGTTTTAGTAATTTATTAACAGGAAATTTTTCTTGGTGTTCTAATAGGCTATTTAATCTAGGTTCCATTATTATTTTTGGCATTGAAGCTAACCTCAAGTATGACATATGACATATAGATATTAGATAATGCTCAAACACTTTTATCTTCTTTTGACATAAGCATACTGAATCAATCAACCTATAATATCATACAATCTTACCACGCATTTTAAAGTTACCGCTAACTAATTGAAATCTTTTTCACGACAAAGATTTGATGAGAATGATTTACAGATGCCGTATTAGGACGCAGCAGTACGAATGAGTACTATCCATCAATACGTACACTGCATCTTGTAAGACCATCTCCAACCCTTGGTCTAAAACCTATAATAGGTTTGAGTTTTGTAAAATTTAATCTTCAACCCACTATACAAGTTGAGCTAGAATAAGATTTACCTAAATTGTGTTCTATTTTGACTCAACCAAATATAACCAAAACCTATAATTAATGAGTGAGTGGGTGTGGGCTAGTGTCAGTTTATTAATATAAAACAATTAATGATTAAAATATATTTGAGTTTTACTCCATTTAAGATTAAACAATGATATAAAAATCAAAATAAGTTTGGGTTTTGACTTCATGGGTTAGGGCATCTCCAACTATTGTCTTATAACCTATACCCAAATTTAAAATTTGACTCACCTAAACCTATTTTCTTATATGAGTTTTGCATCTTCAACTGTTATCCTCAAAACCTAAACCTATAACATGTGGGGACCACTCAATTGATGAGTGTAAAATTTAGGATTCCTCCTAAATAGTTGAGTCAAAATAGGATCTCTTTTAGGGAAGCAAATCACCTGTACCCGTTTGCCCAGTGCCAATCCTGTGCCATACACAGTATCTTGACACTTGTCCCTTCAACTAATAGAGCATAACTCAGTCAGTTTTATTACTTTCAATTCAAAAAAAAATGATAATATAAAAAAATTCTGGGCTCATAGCCATGTTCATCTTTTCTCTCACTGGGCAACCATGTTCGTCAGAAATGACAACTTGAATGAGAGGAAGTTTATTATGATTGAACTCTCAAGAATCGCATGGCCTCTCCTTTCTCTTCTCAATTTACGAAACAATCACCATGAGCATACAAATTGAAGAGAACAAGGGATGATTGATTAAATTGAGATAGCCAAAATTGATTTGCAAAAGAAATTCGAATTTGGTTAAATCTGTGTTCCTCTTCCAAATTAAATAGTTAATATTTTTAGTAAATCGTATAAAGAGAAGAATGAAGCACCAATCTAAGGACTCATTCCAACCTGCATACCACCCAATTTGCAGGTCGCCCACTTCTAGGACTTCGACGATAGTCTCCCCACAGAAGACCTACTCACCCACCATTCTCATCCCCATCATCACTGGCCGCAACAACCATCGGAACCACCATAGTCATCGATCCCACAACCAAGAAAAAGCTCAGTAAAGGCAACTTTAGCCTCTTGTTTGGACCACAACACAGAGCCAATAGAGCGAAGAAGAGGATGATGATGATGAAGAAGAAAACAACGTCGATGAAGAAGGCATCATGGTGACGGCTGGATCTGTGCTCGAATGAGAAAGATATGTTTTATTTTTTTCAGATTTTATTATTTAATTTTTAGGAGCGTTAACAGAGTTAATATGTTGTTAGACTGATGATTACGTGTCAAAGTTTTATTGGTGGCACAAGGTTGGCACTGGGCAAACTGGTACAGGTGATTTGCTTCCCTCTTTTAGGTTTAAACCTATTTTGGCTCAAGTTGTATTTAGGTTGGAGATGTAAAATTGAAAAACCTAAACCTAGTATAGGTTTTAGGACAATAGTTGGAGATCACCTTAGAGATGCAAAACCCATATGAATATTTTTAGGTTTGGTTGGCCTAAAATTTGAATTTAGGTTTGGATTATAGACTAATAGTTGGAGATGCCCTAATGACATCCAAATTCCCCATATCGTTAGGTCACATTGCATGTCTAGCTAGCTACACCTATATATCTGAACACAAAATTGGAAATTGATAAACCTACACGGAATGCTAATCTACATATGATTGCATTCATGAACAGGCTGCTGCTGCAGGCAAACGCAAAGGCAAAGACTAGAATGAGCTAGGCACATGGCAATGACTAGATTTTCACCCAAAATTATGGCCATCCATTAATTTTATGATGGTGTACTTAGGCCTAACTATGACTTAGTCTTTTTTTTTTGGTCTGAAATAACTATGACTTAGTCTGCTAGCTTTTATTTGGTGCTATATAATTTTTGGGTTTCACACATCACACCTCAAAGGCTGTTTTCATAGATTTGGGGTTTCATTATGTATCTTGTCGATCTCCTTCAATATCTTGCAGGATATCACTACCAGGACAAGCACTTTAGCCGACGAAAAATTTTCATCGGCCTGTTAACTTAATTCGTCGGCTAAGATCTTAGCCGACGAAGGCTCGTCGGCTATAGTTTCGTCGGGAAAGGGTCGTCGGCGATGACTTTAGCCGACGAAAAAAAAGTCCTCGTCGGCTATAGTCCATAATTATCTGACGAAAAAAAAGTCGTCGGCTTTTTTCCTAAAATTTAGCCAACGAATATCTTAAAATGTTTCATCGGCCTAGTCTGAGACTTAGCCGACGAAACATATATTCGTCGGCTAAAGTATGTAATAAAAAATTAAAAAAATCACTATAGCCGACGAACTATAGTCTGTTTCGTCGGCTTTAGTGGGGTTTAGCCGACGAAACACGCCATAATTCGTCGGCTAAACCTTATAAAAAAAATTAAAAAAAATATAGCCGACGAATATAGTATTTAAACATCGTCGGCTAAAGTTGCTGGTTTTTGAAAAAAAAAAATGCAGAAACTTTTGGCCACCTCCAATCACCACCAAAATTTGATAGAATCATCCTCTCAACATTTCGAACAATTTTCTAGAAGAAGTCGAAGCCCAATTCTAAGCCTAAACAGGTCAATTGAATCAAAATATAAAAATCCCCAATTTTAAACCCTAAAAACTTCAAATCTTCAATTCTCCTCACACACCGAATCGAGCTACCAAATTCTAGGAGAATGTAGTACTAATCAAACTCAACTTATCCATATATAGAACTCACCAAATGGTGACCTGAGGAAGGAGAAATTCGATCGACACCGAATCCGAACCGACGGAGTTTTGGAGCTCGATTTATCCCTCACGGCGGCGCCACTCGATGCACCACTTGTCCAGCAATGAAGTAGAGACGACGGCGAAGCTTTTGGGACAAGTGTGGCGGTCTCCGGTGGCTTGACGGTGGAGCTAGGCCGAGAAGAAAATTCAGCAGGCGAAAGCATTTCTGATTTTCTGAATTCTTACCCCTATATAAAGAACTTTACCTGACGAAATTCTTTATTTTCGTCGGCTAAACTCCTTTGAAAATTTTGAAAATTTTCCCCCAAATTTGGTTTGCCCGCCAAATGTTTTTTGAAAATTTTGAACTTTAGCCGACGACTTTTCATATATTTTCGTCGGCTAAAGTCCATTTTTGACCTTAGCCGACGACTTTTTTAATATCTCGTCGGCTAAAGTTTATAAATTCACGAAAACGCTCATATCTCCCTCTATATTAGGTAGTTTGGTCAAACCTTCCACACGAAAAACTCTCATGTAGATGAGACGCAACCGCCCGCCTATATAAAAATTTTGAGACATTTACCTTCCGACGATAGGGCTCCCCGTAGGAAATAATAACGGTAAATAAGGTTGACCGCTACTATCGGCACCGAGACGTTACCCGATTTACGTGATTTTTGAACCATAACCGTATTTCACCATTATGAACACATCTTATTTCACGAGAATTTTGATAATTTTGCTTCCTATGTAGAGTTGGTTCACAAAGTTGTATAACCTACTAAACAAGTTATACAACATTAGTAGACACGTTGTGATTCCGATGACTAAAATTCACAAGCCAAAATTCGAGCATCAGATATAATCATTATGACGAAAGATGTCTATGGTAAAAAATTCAACTGGATCCGACAACGTTAAGGGCTCGATCGAAACGGTCAACCATAATCCATCGTTACTTATCACACGAAAACGCTCATATCTCCCCCTATATTACGTAGTTTGGTCAAACTTTCCACACGAAAAACTCTCACGTAGATGAGACGCAACCGCCCATATAAAAATTTTGGGACATTTACCTTCCGACGATAGGGCTCCCCATAGGGAATAATAACGGTAAATAGTAGACACTTTGTGATTTCGATGACTAAAATTTACAAACCAAAATTCGAGCGTCAGATATGATCATTATGACGAAAGATATCTATGGTAAAAAATTCAACTGGATTCGACAACGTTAAGGGCTCGATCGAAACGGTCAACTGTAATCGGAAATAAGAAAACAGCATTTTGAAACCCTAAACGAACTCGGATGGCCAAAAAGGCCCATGCATCTTGGCAATAGCAATGAGTCTGACTCATAGGGCCGTTACGCTTCCGGAAAGGTATCACAATAGTCAATCAGACACCGAACGCCAAATCTGCAGCATAGTGAATAATAAGAGAAAATTACATTGACCGCAACTATCGGCACCGAGACTTTACCGGAATACCGTGATTTTTCAACCGTAGACGTATTTCACCATTCGGGTCATATCTTATTTCATAACTTTTTTGCGTTTGAAGGATCTACATATAGTTTGTTTTTGAAACGGAACATTTACTTAACACTTGGTAAACAAGTTATACAACATTAGTATGCATGTTGTGATTGTGATGATCAAACTTGAGAAACGAAAATCCGACCGCCAGATCTGACCATCATGATAAAATACATGTATGGGAAAAAATTCAACTTGATCCGACAAGGTTAAGGGCTCGATCCGGACGGTCAATCCCGTAAGTCAAACCCCTAAACGCACCGAAAAGGTTATTGGACCGTCTAAATTACGTATTTCGGCCGGACCTTCAACTGAAAATAGTTTCAAATTGATGAGACGCAACAAGTCGTATAAAAAATATATCACCATTAGGGTTTAGGGTTTAGCCGACGAAATATTAGGGTATTCGTCGGCTAAGATGCGGTTAGCCGACGAATTATTACTTAGGTTTTAGCCGACAAAAAATTTCGTCGGGTAAAGTATTTTTAAAAGTCGTCGGCTATAGTTCACAGACTATAGCCGACGAAAAAATTCTTTAGCCGACAAATTTTTAATTTCGTCGGCTAAAGTTGACCATAGCCGACGAAAATTTAAATTAGCCGACGAAGTCAAATTTCGTCGGCCAAAGTCCACTTTAGCCGACGAAAAAATAATTCGTCGGCCTGGTTTTTTTATTTTCGTCGGCTAAAGCCTTTTTTCTGGTAGTGTATATAGGACTGGAACCAAAATCCTATATCAGAATTCAGAAAAGAAGGTATGAAGGCACACACCTTCACCACAACAACTAGGGGCAACAGCTACATTTGACATTGCTACAAACTTGAGCAAATGTAGAGATTGGGGCAGGTGGTGTCCGTTTCTCTCACGAACCACACTTTCTTACACCAAAGTGTGGCAATGCAATAATTTACTGTTTTTCTTTATACAAATGTAATATTTTATAGTTATTCAAATTGTATTCCTAAAACCACGTATATAAAAGGGCTAGGCTTCAATTAAATATGTATTTTTTTTCTTGTCAATAAATACTTTTACCTTTTTTTTTCATGAGTGGGTATTTATTTTAGGGTTTTATATTGATGTTTGATAAAAATTGGTCTGACTCGTTTCTTCTTCTCTCATCTCTCCTCTCTCTTCTCTCCTTTCTTTTATCTTATCTTCAAGCTCTGGTCTCACTCTAACCATCCATTTATCATCCAATGAATCATCCATGAAGGGGAAAGAGGGCAATCTCAACTATCTGACGTTGCTTGTGCGTCACTGACTGGGTGGTGATAGCCTCTGTGAGGTTTGGAAAACCAGATCTGAGGAAAGAAGTGTTGCCGGCCATTCTTGAATCCTTGACTTAATATAGGTACAAGGATTTTTTTCGTTTTCAATTATGGATTTAAATGCTGGAAATTAAATGTGTTTCTTCGATCTTTTCTCTTGATTTGGTTGTTATGGATGAAGTGGGTGGATTCAACGTGATGGACTCATGGTAGCTATGTATTCTCCGCCTCCTAGATCTGTGACCAAAACTATTGTTCTTCGCTGTATGATATTAGGTTTGGGTTATGTTGTAAATTTTTTTGCTTTGCTAGCTATATCTATTCATTTTGCTTCGATGTTAACTGAACCTATTTGATTTTGACAGATTTGATAACTTGAGAAGTCTCTGCTCTGAGTTAACACACTCATTGTTCTATGTATGCAAGGATGGTCGTCATGATGCACACCAAGTAAAATCGAAAGAATCTCAGAATGTTGACCTTATCTGAATGTTGCTTAGCGTTTCAATGATGGGAGTCTATGCATATCATCGATCTCAAAATTCGTCACTAGCAGATACTATGACAGTGACTCAACTAAAGATCATCACTAAACCCATCCATCCCCAGAGAGATGAAATCAAATATTCAGATCGATATGAACCATATCCCTAGAAAGACTGGAAAATGGACCAGAAACAATTGAAAAAAGGAAAAGAAAAAAAAATAATAATGATTTCTACCCACCATTGACATTACTGGGCCCACAAATGGTCAGAATCTATTGTCACCCACATTCTAGTTTAAGTGTGGCTGTTTCTCTCATTGCTACGGCTCTATACACCACATACCCAAAATATGTGGCTGTAGTGTGGCAAATGTGTGGCTTTTGACCATATGTACCACATTTGTTGTATGTGGCCTTTGGTGAGAATTGTTGTAGTGCTTGTTACGCTCAATTGGTAGCAAAAAATTGTTTGGTATATCCAGAAATCTTGTTTGTCCTAGTTTAGATAACGAATAATTCCCAAGCTATGTGTCATTTGTTTAGTGAACAAATACATAATAGAAAAGCAAATGCATCAACAACCATATCTAGTTGAATAGAAATATCTAAATCAATGAAGGTTAAAGGACGTTTTCTGGGTATCGGGGTTTCAATCCTCGTTGTACTGAACAGAAACGAAAATAAAGAACACAACAATTTGTTTACCTAGTGGAACCTCAATTTGAGGAAAAATATTGTCGAGGCTTTAACTCACAAAGCCCCTAATGAAAAGAGAATTCATTATGAATCAAGAACGAGTCAATTATAAACATTGTAGCACTAACCGTGGCTACTATCTCTAGAACCCTAGCAGATATGTTTGAAGCACTTTTCTTCTTCAAGTAATCTTCTTCTTCCAATCTCCTAGAAACTAACCACGTCTTTGATCCTTCAATCACATAAACAAGAAGTTCAACTCAACATGAAACAATTGAACTTCGACCTTTTCTATCAATATAATTTGCAATGGAAATATGCGTCAAAAGGTAATCTTCCAAATGGCTGATATGTCTTCTTTTATAGATGAAAAACTTCTACTCTTTATTCACGTCTTTAATCATATTGGTTTCCAATAGATAAGGTCTTTCTCCTATTACCATACACAGACAACAATAATATCAGTGAGATCAAAATAAAATTAATAAGATAATATCAATCATATAAAAGCAAATCACATATACACTCTCTAAAAGGAATTGAAACACAAATAAATACACTTGTGTTGTTGTTAAACAAATAAGGACATTTTTTAACAATTAAGGACAATTTTTCTTTGCATGTCATGTGTCATGGTTTAATTTACCAAATTAACCTTACACTAATTAAATATGCTTTTAAAAGAGAAAAATCTCTCCTTTTGAGATTTTTCAGTAAATGGAATAAAGTAGCATGTTTTCAATAACTTAGTGTAGTAGCAGTTAATTCCAATGTAGTAGCAGGGGTTAACATTCCAGTAAAAGTAGTAGTAGCAGGGGTTAACATTCCAGTAGAAGTAGTAGCATAGGTTAACATCCCCATAGAAGTAGTAACATGGGTTAACATTCCAGTAGAAGTAGTAGCAGAGGTTAACATCCCAGTAGTAGTAGCAGTTAATTCCAACAGAAGTAGTAGCAGGGGTTAACATTCCAATAGAAAGTAGTAGCAGGGGTTAACATCCCACTAAAAGTAGTAACAGGTTTTTAGTGGCTCAGCTAATGTAGTAGCATGTTTTGCTGGAAAGCTACACTTCCAACAGATGTAGTAGCAGGATTTTAGTGGTTCAGCTAGTGTAGTAGCAGGGTTTTAATGGTTCAGCTAGTGTAGTAGCAACTTCAGTAAGTGCAGTAGCATGTTTTCAGTGGCTCAGCAAATGTTGTAGTAGCTATTTTCAATTTTAGTGGTTCAGCTAGTGTAGTAGCAGTTACTTCTAGTAAATGCAGTAGCAACTATTTTTAATAAATGTAGTAGCATGTTTTCAGTGGCTCAACCGATGTAGTAGTAACTACTTCTAGTAAATGCAGTAGCAAAGCTATTTCCAGTAAATGTAGTAGCATGTTTTTAGTGACTCAGGTAATGTAGTAGCAGTTATTTTCAAAAAAACGTAGCGACATGTTTTTAGTGGCTCAATTAGTTGGTATAGCAAGACTAGCAACTATTTCCAAAAATGCAGTAACAAGGTATTACCAGTAGAGTAGTAGTATACTTTTATTGACTCAGCTAGTGTAGTAGCATCTATTTTCAAAAAACGCAGTAGCATGTTTTTAGTAGCTCAACTAGTGTAGTAGCAACTATTTCTAGAAATGTAGTAATAGGGTATTACTAGTAGGGTAGTAGCAGGCTTTTAGTGACTCAGCTAGTGTAGTAGCAATAATTTTCAGAAAATACAGTAGCAGGTATTTAGTGGTTCAACTAGTGTAGTAGCAACTATTTCTAGTAAAAATAGTAGCAGCAGCAGGGTTCCAGTACATAAACATAGTATCAGGTTTCAATGACTCAACTTTATATTCATTTACATAACAATTCTTCTCTCCTGTGAAAGGCCTCCATGTCTCCATGAGTCGTTAGGCAGACGAACTTCATGTCTTGAAATTTCAAAACAAATTGAAGCTCAACTATATATACGTGCATAAGCATATGATCTAGCAGATGTCTTTCTATATATGCTTTTCCATGTCGATATTATGGTTTCTAATAAGATTAGTCATGCATGTAGTTTTATATATGGCTGCACAATTACTCGTACATACCTGCTACAACACCATTACTAGTCCAGACCTGCTACTACCTACTACATTTGCACTCTCGTTCAATTCACTTGATGTTTACATCACTGCTACTATTATTGTTTATATTACTGCTATTGAGCAATAAAATTTCTTCCGTTGCTAATGTTGCTTACTTTACTTCCAACTGGATGAACAAAACTACAAGCGCCAAACCACAATAGCATCAAATTCCCTTTCACTGGTTTCAGATATTCTACGCAACCTAAACTATATTCATATGCAACTGCAAATCAAAAACGCAAACGAAGCACTAGCAACATGACTCAACCACCTCTTCAATTTCAATAACAACTTCAACTTGGCTCCCTACCAGGCAGCCATTCAGTTCAACAATTTCGCCATCAACAAGATTGAAAACCTAACAAACAGATAACCCAAAACAAAATATGAATCGCAGAGGTTGTACTCTATGATGGAGGTACCCAACCCAACCCTTCGTCACCAAAGAGCTATGCCGCATCTTCAACTACTTCGACGTCTCACCGGCGAGATCCTTTATCTGTCTCGACGAATCAATTGGATCTAGAATCTGATTTTAGGGAGAGAGAGAGAGAGAGAGAGAGAGAGAGAGAGAGAGAGAGAGAGAGAGAGAGAGAGAGAGAGAGAGAGAGAGAGAGAGAGAGGTTGTGCATCAACGGGACTGTAGGCCTCATCATTTGGCCCTTCGGCCCTAGCTCGCCCTAAAACCCGCCCTACCCTATAGGGCCGAAGCCCTACCTGGCCCTCCGTTAGGGTGGGCCGGCCCTAGCCCTTTTCAATTATGGTAGGGCAAGAGTCAAGCAAATGAAACCCGGCCCTACCCTACGGCCCTATCCTATTGAGCCCTTTAGGGCCAAGCCCGGCCCAGCCCGGCCCTATCCCGGCCCTAAAAGCCCGCCCTTTAGACCCTAATAATTAGTTATTTCTATTGTTTTTAATATGTTTATTATTTTTTATACAATACAACTAATCTTGTAAGCTTTATTTCTTTAATTTATATTTTTCTTTGTTAAATAACGATTGATTTTTGGTGATTTAGAGAGATAGTTAATGAAATATATGAATATAACTACTTAGATTAATAATTCTAGATGTCTTAAGTTAAATATAATGTATATGTATATTAAATATGACTAAAAATAAGGTCTTGTATCACATATATCCCTTGAGGTAAAATTTGAGGAAGAAAAATTAAAACTCATGAATTTATTTCATTAAATAAAATAACGTCATATTCGGCTCTTTCACCCCTATTTAGCCCTATTCCTAGCGAAATGGGCTTTAAGGGCGGGCAAGGGCTTGCATATTTGAGCCCTGACCCGACCCTACCCGGCCCTAAATATTGTTCACCAAGTCAAAGCCCTACCCAACTCTACCCTAAGCCCTAAAAATTAGGGTAGGGCCGGCCCTAGCCTGGCCCATGATGAGACCTAAACGGGAGGAAGGAAGAGAGATATGGATAGGCCAGTGGCAGTCCGCGTTATTTTTCTAACAATTTGAGGATTTTGGTCCTTTTCTAATTAATTTAAAAAGCAGGTTTATATCACATGGCTCTTGAGCTTGGGCTCATGTCTTTATATATTTAAATCTTTTGAAAGCTAGGTTTTTAGTTTTTTGTTTCTTTTTAGGGTAGTTGTATTTCATTCTCTAATCATATAATCAATTAACATCAATATACCCAATTAGATGAATCATAAGAAAATCATATATTAATGAATACAGATCCTAACTAAGTTAGGACTTTGTCTTCATGATTCACACGCACCAAAAAGGACTAGTATCATCTGCAATAAGATTTCTTTCAACAAAGAGATATATCACAATAAAGTCCAATTTGATGAAGTGAAAGTAATTTGAGAATAGAGAATCGTAAAAGATGTGTATCTTATTCATTGATAAGAGCTCTTTATATAGGGAATTATACAATACCTAATATGGTAAGGATATGAATACATAGATCTAATCAAACTACATATCCTATTGGCATAAGGCAAAGGCACACATAAAAAATATCCTAGAACACTCCCTCTTGTGCCGCGTGCTAATATGCCGATGGTGCTGATCTGTTGCCTTGTCAAAAACCTCGTCAAGTCACAAAAACCCGGTGAGAGAAAAACTGAACCTTGATCGTAGGAGAAAAAGAGTACAACGCACCAGCCTACTTCATTGAGATTATACTCCCCCTGATGTGAACATTATTCAGAGAGACTTGATAGCCGACGTATGCCTATACTTTTCACATGTTTCTCAAAAGTAGACTTAGGTAAGGACTTAGTAAATAAGTCTGCTGCGTTTCCTTCGGAACTAACTTGGTTCACTTGAATGTTGAGAAACGCCTGTTGCTGTTGGTTGTAGAAGAACTTAGGTGAAATGTGCTTTGTATTATCACCCTTGATGTAACCTAACTTCATTTGCTCAATACAAGCTCATTGTCCTCATAAATGCATGTAGGTCTATCAGTTGTAGAACTTAATCCACTAGTCCCTCTAATGTGCTTAATGATTGATCTCAACCAAACACATTCCCGAACAGCTTCATGCAAAGCTATAATCTCTGCATGATTTGAAGATGTCGCCACTAGAGTCTGCTTAGTAGACCTCCAAGATATCGCCGTATTCCCAATGGTGAACACATAACCAGTTTGAGAACGTCCTTTATGAGGATCGGATAAATATCTGGCATCGGCGAAACCCACCAATGTATTGTTGGGTGTCTCGGCATAGGACAAGGCGGCGGTGGCGTGCTCGGCATTGGACCCGTGTCCAGCAGCCATGCCGGCAGCGTTCATGGCGGCGGTCTGGTCCCTTGGTGGATCGGTGCCGTGTCTTCCATGAGCCATAGGACCATCTTCTGTCCTTCTTGAATCAGTGTAGGGAAAGAACAGTCCCAAGTCAATGGTACCCTTAAGATATCGAAAGATGTTCTTAACTCCGGTCCAATGACATTGGGTTGGCGCTGAGCTAAATCGAGCTAACAAGTTGACTGAGAATGCAATATCTGGTCGAGTGCATTGAGCTAAGTACAATAATGCGCCTATTGCACTAAGGTATGGAACCTCTGCGCCCAAGACCTCTTCGTCGTCCTCTTTCGGACAGAATGGATCTTTAGTTATATCCAGACTTCGACCAATCATGGGAGTGCTGACAGGATGCATCTTGTCCATATTAAATCGCCTGAGCATCTTTTGGACATATGCAGACTGATGGATAAGGATTCCACAGACTCGATCGGTGCTCTAGTTCAAGACCTAGGCAAAAATGAGTCTTCCCAAGATCTTTCATCTCAAACTCGGATTTCAGATAAGCCGCGGTCTCTTTGATTTCATCAAGAGCACCGATAATGTTCATGTCATCGACATAAACGGCCACTATTGCAAATCCGGAACTTGTCTTCTTTATGAACACGCACGGGCATAATTCATCGTTCTTATATCCCTCCCTAATCAAGTAGTCACTTAGACAAGTATACCACATTCGTCCGGATTGATTTAATCTGTAAAGTGAGTGTTGCAACCTTATTGCATACGCACTCCGTGGTTTAGAGTCACTTGACTTAAGTAACGTAATCCCATCGGGCACTTTCATATATATCTCTGAATCTAGATCCCCATAGAGATATGCCGTAACCACATCCATGAGCTGTATGTCAAGTTTTTCAGACACTACCAAACTGACTATGTAGCGGAAAGTTATGACGTCCATGACTGGAGAGTAAGTCTCCTCATAATCAATCCCAGGGCGTTGTGAGAAACCTTGCGCCACAAGGCGGGCCTTATACCGAAGTACCTCATTCTTCTCATTACGCTTCCTAACAAATACCCATTTATGTCCAACAAGCTTTACACTCGGCGGAGTTAGCACTACTGAGCTGAAGACCTGTCTCTTTGTTAGAGAGTCTAATTCTGCTTGGATTGCAACTATCCATTTAGGCCAATTTGCTCTGTTTTGGCATTCTGCAACAGAGCGTGGTTCGATGTCATCGTGCTCAATGATTTCATGAGCCACGGAATAAGCAAATATATCATCGACATGGGTTGATGACCGGTTCATCAATTCATAAGTGTTATCATAACACATGGAGATCTCTATGTTCTCTGATGTTGACATTGACCATGAGGCGTCCCCCATGGATTCTAACATTAATTCGTGGACATAACTGTAATCAAAGATGATCTCGTGAGAAGGATTCTCAACATCGATAATCAAACGATTGACCCGTGCCTTGTCGGTCCGTTTCTTTCTCGAACGCGTGTCAACCGAACTAGGTGGCCTCCCCCTTTTCCTTTGGGGAGCCACGGCCTCCATCCCTCCACCATGGGCGACGCTGGTGGCGGCGGCAGTACCGAGCCCGGGGATGGCCGTGCCCTTTCTAGGGACTTCGAGCCTAGCAGGAACATTTGCAGCTGGTATATCTGATCTTGTCACTTTCGCAATCTCAGAGAAAGAGTCAGGCATCGTATCTACTACTTTCTGAAGTTCGAGAATACGCTTCACTTCACTTTCAGTCTGTGAAGTGCGGGGATCATAATGAGACAGAGTGGGGACAAACCACGACAATTCCTGTCATTCCACATGAACACGTTTGTTCATATCTCCCCTTAACGACTGGAAAAATGTCTCATCAAGTGACAATTCGCAAACCTTGCGGTAAAAAGATCACTTGTTAATGGCTCGAGGTATCTGATAATCGTTGAAGATTCGTAACCAACGTAGATACCTGATCGTCTCTGAGGACCCATTTTAGAACGCAATGGAGGCGTAATTGGCACATAAACCGAACAACCGAAAATGCGTAGATGCGAAATGTCAGGCTCATATCCAGTGACCAACTGGTACGCACTGAATGGTTGTTTGGCAGTGGGTCTGAAACGAATAAGTAAGACTGCATGCAATATTGCATAACCCCATGACGCAATTGGGAGGTTGGTGCGCATTACCAATGCTCGAGAAATAAGCTGAAGCCGCTTAATTGTAGCTTTGGCGAGACCGTTTTTGCGTGTGAACATGGGGTACGAGATGTTCAACTTCAATTCCGATACACATGCAATAGTCATCAAAAGTCTTTGATGTAAATTCTCCAGCGTTATCCAGTCGAATTGACTAAATTGGATAATCCAGGTGGTGAGCCCGAAGTTTAATAATTTGTGATAGGAGTTTTGGAAATGCAGCATTACGTGTGGACAGGAGCGCGACATGAGTCCAACGCGTTGAAGCATCCACCAGAACCATAAAGTACCAATAAAACTGAATATGATCAATCGAATAAAACTTATCAATATCAATTACGGCAAGACATTTTATATTTCTAAACTTTTATTTTTGTTAGAGTTGATAACTCTTCTCCTCCTAAAATGCTTCAATCTTCAAAGTTGGCACTTCAACCCCAGTAAAGAGGGAGCACCAATCTTCAAAGCTAGTACTTCAACCCCAGTAAAAGAGGGAGCACCATAATTTTGATTGTAATTTCATGCTAGGATACATATAGATTCAAGCAAAGGCAAATCGCAAATTCTTGAATGGTTTGATACCAAACACAGTTTCAAACTTGCAGAATGGCAACAATATACTTGGGACTGGGCAACATATCTGGAAATAGGGGCATCAAGTATAGTTTTGATGTAGTTTTGCAAATACACCATCTTCTATCTCCTAGCTCACAAGTGCTTATGATGCAATTTTGATACGTATATCCCTACTTTTTGCAGAGGACAAAGATAACACAGTTGGCAGAAGTGGGAGGGGTTGTGAATGATGCAATCTCTACAGAAAATCACTGCTCCAAATCTAACCCGGGCAGTTGTATGACCTCATTGCAAAAGGGATTGTATAGATTGTAATATTGTTTGCAGGAAATTGAAATGCTTAACTTTAGGCAAAGAATCAATACTCCAAATTAACTTCCAAACATGAGGATCAACTATACGAGAAGAATGTTGAGATTCAAGAAAGGGAGCAGCTCTATACAAATGAAATTTATGATAGCCAGATTTCACAGTATAGGTTCCAGATTTTTCAAAAAGCCAAATTATTCTATCCTCCTCCCAGCTATCAATAATTAGAATAGAGTTAATAGCAAGCATCTCCACATCAGATATATAATCTTGAATATTAGTTAAATCCCAACTAGATGACTGCCAGTCAATAAGTTCACAAACTCGAATAGATGTATCAACCAAATTGGCATTAGATTGAGAGATTTGAAGCTTACCAGAGGGAATATTAGGCACCCAACTATCATTCCAAACTTGAAAAAATCTGAATTGGAAAATAAAGATGATCTTTCTTTGTTCCATCTTGGGGTTTTATTTTACCCCTTGATCATCTGGAAGGGAACCCTTTTGACAAATGTATGTCCATAATGAAGGCCTTCAGTGATGTCCAGCTGAGGCACATTCACAAAGAGAGAGATGTATGTTGCAGCAGACAACAACAACAACAAAAAGATAAGTAAAGAGGGAACATCATAGAATCAAGGTAGAGAGAATACAATTTTCAAAACTGGTACTTCAACCCCTAGAAAAGAGGGAGCACCAATCTTCAAAGTGGTACTTCAACCCCAGCAAAAGAGGGAGCACCATAATTTTGATTGTAATTTCATGCTAGAATACATATAGATTCAAGCAAAGGCAAATCGTAAATTCTTGAATGGTTTAACACCAAACACAGTTTCAAACTTGCAGAATGGCAACAATATAATTTCTTTGGGAAATATGGGCATCAAGGATTCAAGGCCACCATAATCTGATTGGTTTGGAGAAGTCATCAAGTAGAGGAAGGATTGAAAAAACTAAAAGTAGCAACAATCCCGAGAGTGCTGAAAATTTCTCGCGCATAAATGACCTTTGCGCACTAAAACAGTCATAACTCCTTCGTTAAAGTAGATATGGACAAACCGCAAAATGTTCTGAAAACTAGACTCATAGAAATTTTCAACGATATAAAGCTCACTATCTGGTTCGTCCGGAGCTGTTCACAAAGCTCAAACGAAGTGACTGTCCAGGGAGGACAGATTACTATTTTTCACAGATTTGGCATTAGCAAAGCTTTTGAAGCTTGCTGGTGGCATGGAGGCGTATGCTCAGCCACAAAGACGTGTTGATGATCAAATCCAAGTCCAGAGAACTAGAGGATTCGATGTTGATCCGGTTTTGCCAAGTCTTTAACGTCTTTTTTAAGACGGCAATTGGGGTAATAGCCTAATGGGAATCCAAAATCAAAAGCTTTCGGTAACTCCAAATTAAATATGACCAGGCATGTCCGTGGAGGGTCGGTAGTGCGAGACACACTTAAACCACTAGCTCCTTAATTTCGGACAATTCTAAGACATCATACTAACTTGGATGAGCCTAATTGAACAATTGATAATGGAAAATCCGCTATAGGTAAAAGACTTGAACTGGAAAACACGTGAGTAACTGTCCTTGAGATTCATGGCGCCGTACGTCACCTCCTTTAAGGGAGAGACCAAAGACAGCGTTGATGCCATGCTTTCTAAGGTAGATGTAAATCAATTCGAACCATGTAGAGACAAGAAGAACCAAAAAGAAATAATCTTTCATTAATGAGCTGAAAAGAGTACATAAGGGTCTCAAAAAAAATTGAGAAGAAAACTAAGCATGGCATGCTAACGATGCCTTATTACATCATGACTTGTAAAAATAAAAACAATCTAGCCAGTGACGTCAAAGTCAGGAGCATCTGAGTCAGAACAATGTCCATTGGGGTCTGCGACCTTGAAGGTAACATTATCTTCAACTCCATTGTTTTCAATGGAATTGACTTCCATCAATTCCTTGTATTTCTTGTATGTGGCAACAACATTTGCAGAAGCACGACAGCTTTTAGACCAGTGGTCCTTGGACCCACATCTGTTGCATTGACCATTAGAGGCAGAGGAAGAGCGAACATGCTGCTTTCGAGGAGGGGCGGCGCCGCCCTTGGGGCCGGCGGCACCGGTGTCTAGACACCATGTGTTGGTATGGCCACTAAAGCCACTACCTTGTCCCCAAGAACCAGAGGCACAGTGGTGTTGATTCCCATGTGCATAAGGTTCATTTCGATGTTGATCTTTACGTTTCAGAGCTTTCTTACTCCGTTTGCTGTTGTAATTAGATTCTGGAATTTTTCGGGTACCTACAAGACACAAATTATGCTGATCATTGATCATGTTGTTCTTTTCTTCTATAAGGAGTTGCGTCATTAAGCCGCTAAATGTAGTAATCCTCTTATTTGTGAACTCAAGTCGATATTGGTTCATTAGGATCTTACTGAAAGGAAGGTCGAGAAAGTCTTTTCAATCATGACGGCATCACTTTTCTCGACTCCACATGAGCTTGTAGGCAAAGCATATCCCTGTTGAAGTCGTCAACCTTTGAGCTTGTAGGCAAAGCATATCCCTGTTGAAGTCGTCAACCTTCTTGTAATCCAAAAGTCGGATTTCATCCCAGCGAGCAATTAGTCCTGGGAGCAAGGTCGAATGGATATTGCCGAAGCATTCGGCAAGTGCATCCCACAGATCTTTTGGATCATGCTTTGATTGATACTGCTTGCGCAGTGTGAGATCGATATGCTTACGAAAGAACATGAGCGCCTAAGATTTTGTTCTCTTGTTAGGCGGTTCCTGAGTTGGATCGGGAAATATGGTCTCGGTCAGATCCTTAGCGATGAAGGTCTGCTCTATGTCCGAGACCCAACGATGGTACTCGGTACCATGGGCGTCAAGGACGTCAAATTCAATGCCTCTGTCCATCTGCATACAAGAGAGAACAAGTCGTGTTAGTTTTCTGTTGAGACCCAAAAGGATACTCAAATACGATGCTTTTATATTGGTTTGTCTCTCTAGGGTTGATCAAACACAACCCTAAATGTCCGGAGTCGATCAAACACGACCCGGAAAATTTATGTGAAGGTGATCAAACACACCTTCAAAATAGCAATAATCAAAGTTGATCAAACACAACTTTGGACCCGGGGAGGACAACCGGGATTTTAAACCTGCAAAGACACCGTCCTAAGCATAGAATGGAGTAGAAGGAAGGGGAGAGAGCACTTTATCTCCCCCGAGATTATTGAACTTGGAAGAGTTTTAGGGTTGTAAAGAAAACATACCGTAAAACTTGGATGCTTGATCGGACGAGAAGAAAGCAGTGGAGCAGACGGCCAGGAAGCGGCAGTCGGAGGGTGACGACAACAGCAGAAATGGCAACGGTCGAGGCAGGGCTAAGTGTTTTCGTCTTTGGGTTTTAGGGTTTGGGGAAAAACTATTAGCTCAAGGGTTGAGCCAAGAGCTGATAACGTGATGAAGTGAAAGTAATTTGAGAATAGAGAATCGTGAAAGATGTGTATCTTATTTATTGATAGGAGCTCTTTATATAGGGAATTACACAATACCTAATATGGTAAGGATATGAATACATAGATCTAGTCAAACTACATATCCTATTGGCATAAGGCAAAAGCACACATAAAGAATATCCTAGAACACAATTTGTTTTGGTATAGGAATGCCAACTAAAACATATACCAATAAAGATTATCATGAATATCTGCAGTGAATCGAAGTTATGCTTGGGGCATCGTTTGTGCTCCAATAGGTCATGAACATGTGTGCAATATTTTAACTAAATGAGCACTTGTTAAGGATACCTATCATATTAGCTTCAACTGTGTTGGCATTTAGACTTATTTAATTAGCATGATTAATCAAAATCAGAATGAATTAAACAAATTTTGTAAATTTTACTCTTTGTTTAACTTTTTGTAAATTTTGTTGGTTTTGGCAATGAGAATGAATTTTGGATTTCTAAATTAGTTTGTTCAAATGCTTTTGGTGACAGAGAGCCAGAGAGAGAGGCAGAAGAATGAAGGATCTCTTTCTCTCACCTTGACGGCTGCTAAACCTAGTTTACTCCCGTCCAAATTTCTTGGGTTGTGCCGCTTCCACTCACGGCTCTCATCTGCCAAATCCCTCGGGTTCGTATATCCTTTTAGAGCACCATTTGGGTGGTCGCACTCTCATCCTCTCTTCTTGGCTTCGCATCATTCACGCTCATGCCTTCAATGGTGTTGGTGGTTGGCGAATCTTCGCGTCGGCAGATCCAATTCAGATCTGGGATTCTGGGTCTGTGCCAGACTTGGAAATTGCTTCATCTCTTCTGGTGGTGATCCAATATGTGGATGTGGGGTTTCGGAAGATGGTTTCAGATTCTCTTCGGTGGCGTTATTCCTCTTGGTGGAAAGAGAAGTTGGCCTCCTCGCCGAATCCCTTGAAGCTACATGGAAGAATTGCTCTTGTTGTTGTCAACCATGTGGGTGTGTGACGGTGCAGATCGGCGTGGGGACGACGAAATCCTGGTGTGATGCGGCAGTGGAGAACTTGGCAGAAGAACATTGTTTGGTATAACGGCGGCGGCTTTGTTTTTTCTTGGGGTCGACCTAGTGCGAGTTGGGCTCAAGTTCTTTCTGTGGAATTGGGCCTAAGTCTCAATGTCAAACCTAGATCAACATCATTTGGGCCTCTAACGTTTTGGATTCAGATTTTGGATCTAGGTGGTTTCACGATAAAAATTTGGGACCCAGGACTATTTTTAGTTCGGTACCAATTTTTTTCTTGGGATCAATACCTGCTAGGAACTGCCAGGATTATTGATCGAAGGTTGTCAGCGAGTATTCTGATGGATGCTGCGAAAAAGTTTATTGTCAGTATTTGATTAGTTTACTCACCCCCTGAGCTTCACTCAATAGGTGAGTTGTATTACGTTTTAGTGGTGTCTCTTTCTGACGGCCCTATAAGGGTGAATCACTGTGTAATATAACTTATGCTTATTGAATAAAATCGTCTGACCTCTTTTCATTCAAAAAAAAAAAAGAAGCTTTTGGTGACATCCAAATCAAAATCAGACAACAGATAACCCACATGGACTAATTTGATGTCTCTATATCTTTCAAACGACATTTATATGTCATCTTAAAGTAAAAGAAGACAATGGTGTATGTCGTCTGATATCATCTCAGACTATAAAAAAGTGACGTTTGAATTGGTGTGAGACGACATATAGTTGCTCACATTGTATATAAAAGTAATTTCAACGACACTTTTATGTCGTTACACCATTGTTTAACGACAGACAGTTTGAATTTGTTGCATATCTAGACACATACACACGAAAAATGTATTTGTATGGTATGTCGTGTGAAGTTTATCAAACGACATATATTATATGTCGACTGAGTGCTTATCAGAAGACAGCTTGATAGACGACACGTAAAAAAATGATGAGACATAGTGAGACAATTATTAGAAATAACAAATCAACACATCCGCAACAAGTAAAGATTAGGGTTTCGAATAAGATGGGAAAAAATTTGTAGCTTATGGTGTAATGATCGAGGATCTGATTACGAAAGAGCAGCTAGCCGATCAACAGTTTTTTCATATTTTTGAAATGCAATGGAGGGAAGAAGTGGTCTAAATAGAACATATCTGTTGAATAACTTGGAGGGAAATATACATATATAGGAGATCGAGACAAACTTCTTATATCTTACTGCTTGGTTCACAATGAGAGTAGACAAGTTCTTGAATCTCAGAGCAAACTTAAAAGTCATTGATCCGTGACTAATCTGTTTTGTTTTAGCATACGGGCATGTTTCTTATAAAACTGTGCAGAATTTGTTTTGTTTTTAGATTCTGAGTGAGATATAACAAATTCAAAGTAGGCAGCTTGGATCGATAATCTGAAAGCTATCCTGCAGTGTTATTCCTTCTTGTTTGTTTGGTCTACGTTGTTTCATGTGTTGTTATTCTTTTCGGCTCAATATATACAAACAAGTTCCTATCTAGCTGCATAGTTTTTTCAAGCCATATATCCTTGCATTGTTTTGAATGTGTCCGCCAAGTCCATGTGTTCCCTAGGAGTAGTGTTCATTTTGTAATCAAATCGTATGCTTGCAGTCAATAATTGTTTTGATTACTAGGTGGAGAGGATATAATATGGCATCTAATAATAGGAATATTGTTCATTTTGTGATTGTTGAGAGTTCATATTATATATAGTTTTTGTTTTTGAAATCAATTAATTAAATTTCCACAAAACAATCGCGAAGACAGTAGCAAATACATTGTGTTTCATATATACATGAGTAGAAACTAAGAAAAACTACTAAACCCTAAACATGTTGTCTCAATAACAAAGGAAGTGTTGCAAGTATCTGAAACCATCATCGACCCCGACATATCTCAACTTTGTTGTGCTGAACATCCCCACGCTGACTTTGTTAATCCGCTCAACACGATCAAGATTGTTTCCACCCGTTTTGGATTCTTCAGTAAACACCAACCTCAACTCCGCCACCACACCACTATCGACAAGGCTGGAACAACACCCCGGCAAAGGCAGCTCCTCCGAGAACCACCAGTTGTGGTGTTGAAAGGGTGGAGAGTCGTCGACCCCTCTCTTCCCTTTGCATGATTCCATCATATTAAATACCCCTCTCCACCCTTTCAACACCACATTCCACGTAACAGTCACCGACTTCGACGCCACAGCTTCAAGCTCGTTGTTATCGACATCAATATCGAACTTGAAAACACCATTATTATCCATGACTAGCTCGTCCCCGGGTTTTTCAAGACTGAAGAGAAGTTTGTTGTGGCTGAAGACGTTGACAGTGAAGACGGGGTCGTGGAGGGCGAGGGAGGGCTTGGAGTGGGTCCGGGAGCGGCGTTTGGCGGCGGCTGAGGCCATGGCGTAGAGGCGGTAGTAGGGAAGGGCGGGGTTGATGAGCTTGAGGTTATAAGAGAGAGAAGGGAAATGGGTGGTGGAAATGGGGCTGCCAAATATGGTCGGAGGAAATGCAAGTGAACCATGTCTTGGAGACGCGACAGGCTGTGGCTAGGGTTTTAGGGTCCAGATGGTTAGAAACAAGGTCAAGCACTTCCCATGGAAGCTTGGTCGAGCTTCTTTTTGAAAGAGGAGGCATCATCGACATCGAGAGCGTTAAGCGTTTACGTAAGATAATGGAAATGGTAGCTAGCCAGTTGAGAGAGAGAGTACAACGTAATGTACTAAGCAAAATGAGGAGTCTCTATTTATAGATGAAGATATGCAAGAATACGAATGTACAGTGTAATGTAGATACGGAATCCTAATCCTATTTATAATCTACTTGCTAAATATGTTCCTCTTTCTTTATCCAACTAGATTACATATTAGTTTATGAAATGATAACCTAATTTGAAGTCATGACTACGTATAAAATAAAAATGAAATGATGTGTATGTATACTGAGGAGGGGTACGGTGAACAATTCAACAAGATTACAAATCACATTGAAAGGAATCAAAGGGTGGGCAGCTGAACTGGTTCTGTTGGGCTCTATGTTTCATATTGAAAGGCCTACAGGACATGAACTTGCTCGGTTTTATGTTTATGGACGCTCCTAAGTAGCCAGGCAGAGTAGTATGATTGTTTTTTTTTTTTTCCTTCAATACGTTGGCGGTTTTCCAAAGGCGGTAGGGTAATATGATAAAACCTAAGTTGGGGAATAATGATTGTTGGGTGTACCAGAACACACTCAACAAGACAAGAACCACTAGACTACCTTACAGTGATACAATAATGATTGTTCCGAGTAGAATTTAAGATTGTTTTTATACCTAGGAAACTTTTTTTATTTCCTGTCAAAAGAAAAAAGGAAACACTTCTATTTTGTTCGATCTTAATAATAGAAAAACACTTTAGACAAATAGAAAGAAAAGAGTACTTAGGTAATGATTCTTTTAGTCAAACTCTCGGGATGAGTTACTTTAACGAGTTGTATCGAACGTATAGCTAAACATAAATGACTGGGATCGACGAAAATAAAATATAGCTTGTTGTTGAAGGAAAAATACATTAAGTGTGCCTTTGTCAAAGTAACTGACGAGAGTAGATTAAGGAATTAATAATTAACGGATGTAACGGCTCAATTAGTTATATCAGTCATTATGTACGTTGTTATTACCATTGATTATCATCATTATATGCGTGTAATTACCGTTGTAATCGATCTGATAAAGAGGGTTTCTAATAAAAT
Source organism: Fragaria nilgerrensis (assembly GCA_010134655.1). Lineage (NCBI taxonomy): Eukaryota > Viridiplantae > Streptophyta > Magnoliopsida > Rosales > Rosaceae > Fragaria > Fragaria nilgerrensis. The sequence continues at coordinate 19,948,002 of CM020980.1, forward strand.
GAGTAGATCATTTTGATTCTTTTTTTATTGTAACACGTTATCAAACATGTAAAAGGGCCAAAAGAAAAGAAAAAAAAAACAGAAAACCTAGTTGTTTCCTACCGCCGTCACCCCCAACTCATTGCTACACCGGTGGTCAGGCGCTCACCCTCAGCCCAGCCTCCTCTCGGCCGCAGCCCAGCCCTGCTACTGATATCCGACCAGCCCCTCGCAAGCAGTCTGACGCAAAGGCTCCGATCCAGCAGGGCTTTGAAATCCCTCAGTCCAGCCCTTTGAAATCCCGACGACGCCTCGTCTTGCTCTGTCCGACCACCTCAACGACGCACTGTTCAGATTCGATCAAATCCGGCCAGTGCCTAGCTTCCTTGCGGCCACAGATGCGTAGCGCCAACGCCGAAACCCAACAAAAGCTCTCGACCCGGATCCGATCCAGAAAAAGGGATGTTACCCTTCTGGTAAAATAATATTTTACGAAGGTAATTTTACAAAATTACTATATGATGAATTTATAGTTACCGTTTACTATAAATATTTTACTCGTTACTGTTTTATGGAAATTAAAACGGTAAAACAGAAAAAGTAATTACTGTTTAAGTTATTTACTATTTTACAATAACACTATTTATTACTTATTATTTATGGTGAATTAAAATCAAATATATATGATTAAATGTGCTAATTGTTCAAGGAAATTATGTTTTTGTCCTTCTGTTATGTGTCTTGTCCTAATACACGTAGAATTGGTTAATCCAATTTCTTTATTAGAATAGATTACAGTTGATAGATGTTCTAGATCCTTCGGGAGACTCTATGTAATACCTATAAATAGGCCTTTCTATCAATGAATGAGTAGACCATTATTCTCGTTATATTTTCTCCTTCAACACGTTATCAGCACTTTACTCTAACCCGAGCATAATAACGAAAAACACTAACCCTAGCAACAACCAAAAAAAAAAAAAACGTCTCCGGCTACCTTAGCTTAGCCTTCAGCTGAGTCCTAGTCCTAAGAACCCTCCAACGACCTCCTACCTCACTACAGCGCTTCACCCCAGCCCCCCCTTCCAGACCTCCGGTTTTGGCAGCCGCTCTCTACACAAACCCGACGCGTTTCTCCAGCCGAGACCCGATCCGGCAACATAACCCTGAAATTTGCTCTAGGCACCCACAACCCTTAGCACGCTGGCACGCACGACCACCACACCAGCCCCAGCCACCTCCGAACTCAGCGCGCCTCTTAGACGACCCGAATGAGGCTCAACCCAGATCTCCAGATCCAACCTGGATTGTTCTCACCCACTCTGTCTTTTCAAACTGAATATACGAGGGGCAAAACAGTAAATTTGCCCCTCCAGGTAAAAAAAAAGTTTTTACCTCAGAGTAAAAATAAAAACAGTTTATTCACTGTAGTAATTTTTTAATTAGTTTTACTGTCTTTATATTATACGGTGAATATGACTGACCATATGTTTTATTTTCATGAAATTATCGTGTGACAGATCACGATCAAATTGCGAGAGTAACTTCGCAGCACACACGTGGAAGTACGTATGAAAATTGCAAGGGCAACTTCTCTGAAACGCAGTTTATTTGGCAAACTAGCAAGTAAGCTTTTATAAAAGTTGCCGCTTTTAAATTTTAATTTCATAGCCGGGCTTCATAGCCTTCTTCTACCCCCACCTTTCTAATAACGTGGGTTGATGTGAGGACTTGGGACCCCTCTTATCAAAGTTGAAATTTATGACGGTTTGGCAAGTCACGGTATTACGACGAAATATTGTCGTGGTTAATAAAGGGACAAACATCGATTTACGACGAAAATTGTCGCGGTTAACATCGATTTGTGACTGAAATTGTCACGGTTACATCGATTTGTGACGAAATTTGTCACGATTTACATCGAATTGAGTTACCATAAACTATGGTCCTGACCTAATTACTTGGAATTAATTATCGTATCTTGATAATAGTTTTTCTTCCATCTTGTTGTTTGAAATAAGGGAAAATGCCCTAATGCCCAAATATTTGAAAACTAAAGCCTATTTCAATTAAAATCTTACCCTTGTGCCCATTCTAATGATTCTTGAGAAAAAGACGTTATTACCCTGTGTTTAATTAAACCCTCACAATTCTTATCTCTTTCTTTTTCTTCTCTCTTCCCGATCCATCTGGATTCCTCTCTCTCTCTCTCTCTCTCTCTATCACATCTCCGGCCGCCTCTACTGCTCCTCCTGCGGCCACATCCAAGACCACGACAACTACGTCAACGTCTACGACGGCGTCTCCGGCACCTTCATCTCCCTCGGCACCTCCGGCCAGGGCACCAACTACCACTACCACGACACCAAGATCTACGAGGCCAACAAACTCATCGATGACGTCACTCTCTGTCTTTGTCTCTGTCTCTCTCCTCCGATTCTGACTCTGACACCGACCTCGCCTCCGTCCCTCGCCCCACGATCGACGAAATCCTCAACGACACTAAGTCATCCACGTCATCGTCCTCCTCCTCCTCGCGCAGTAGCTCTGCCTTATCTTAGTTCCTCACCTTCGATCCCAAACTGCCCCAAAGCGACGCCGTTTCTGTTGTCGCGGCACGGTCTAGTCAGTTGGAGGAGATATCGGTCCAGCCGGGTTTGAATTTGTATAGTCGAGCTAGATCTGGTGACTTCCCGAACGATTAGATCGGGATTGCAACCCTGGCCAAGCTAGGGATTTGAAGGTAGGATTTGATCCTTCTTTGATATTGTTGGTAAATTATGGTTGTTGTTGGTCTGGAGGTTAAATTGGTGTTGTGGTTGGAGAAGGAGAGAAGGTGAGAAGAGTAGTCTTGCTGCTGTGATTTCACTTTGGATAGAGAGAGGAATCCCAGTAATTAAGCCATGGTCTGCCTTTGTTTGTGAAGGTGAAGAAGCCTTCACCTGTAAAAACTTATTTTCTAACGTTTTTTACTACCTTAGTATTATCTTATTACCCCCAGTAATTCCGGCTAACCATTACTGGGGTCAATATCATGTTTATTGGGGTCAGTTTCTGATTATTGGGGGTCAATAACCCGATTATTAAAGTCAATAACTCGATTATTAGAAGTCAGTAACTGATTATTGGAGGTCAATAACTGATTATTAAGGGTCAGTAATCAAGTTATTAGTGGTCAGTAACTGAGTTACTGGTGACGGGAATCCGACGACCGGAGAAAAATTGAGTTACTAGGGGTCAGTAATTGATTATTGGGGGTCAGTAACCAAGTTATTAGGGTCAGTAACTGATTATTGGGGGTCAGTAATCGATTACTGGGGGTCAGTAATTGATTATTAGGGGTTAGTAACGGATTATTGGGAGTCAGTAACCAAGTTATTGGGGGTCAGTAACTGATTATTGGGGGTCAGTAACCGAGTTACCGATGACCGGAATTCGACGACCGGAGAAAAATTGAGTTATTAGGGGTCAGTAACCGAGTTACCGGTGACCGGAATCAAGCAACCGGGAAAATCCGGCAACCAAAGTCCGGCGACAGGTGACTAGAGTCCGGCAACCGGTGACAGGAGTCCGGCAACCGGTGACAGGAGTCCGGCGGCCGGTGACCGGAGTCCGGTGAGGTTCCGACCAAGTATTGCTCTTCCATTTTCTCTCTCTATGCATATTTAAAGGGTGAGGGTAAAATATTTTTAAAATAATATGGTCTGTTAAGACTTTAGTAAAGATTTGTGTATTTAGGCATAAAAAATGTTGCCTTATATTGGAATAGGCTTGTGAAAAAAATTATCATTGGAATGGGAAATGAAAGGTTTTAATTAGTACTAAATAGGCATTTTCCCTTAAAATAATTGACCGAAACATGAGCCCCGATTTGACATAAAAAAAAGTGACGAAATTTGTGTCACGCGTTCTGAAAAAGAGGGGAAGACAACGCCTCCGAACCCTATATATCATATAAAGATTGGGCTAGTAAAAGAAAAATCTTGTTATTGATGTGGTTCTACATCTGTTCATTAATTGCAAAGAAAGCAATAATATGGTCAATGTACAAGAAATATATGGAGTTCTTGAAACAAGAAACTCACTATATGGAAGAAGATGAGAACATTATTCTCACATATTTGACTAAAGTTACTTAGTCATTATATTTTGAATTAAATTCATGGTCAATACCTCGTTATAATTGTTGGCATATATATTCAGATTTTGTCTGGCACATATGGTTTGATCTACATAAGCTATATGTTAATGCAATATATCGCATTACAACATAACACTACATTGGACTACAAAAGACCACCAGTTACTATAAGGTGACGTTTATAAAGGCTGAAATCGCACCAAGTATGGCGCAATGCATACTTGGGCATCATAATTAAACCAAGTGTGGCGCAATGCACACTTGGTATATCATGATGTTGCGCAATGCACATCGGTTTTGGATCAAAAGAGGATTTGTAATGTCAAGTGTGGCACAATGCACACTTATACAATTTTGTTGTAATGGCATTACAAACAAGAGTAGTCTTCTACACTCTTGAGTGGATTCACAATTGCAAAAACAAAATTTGCGTTACGCTATATGTCATCCAAAATTGGATGTTGAAAAATCTTCCTCTTTCTCTACAACATCCAACAGTGGGCCGTTGGCGGCGGCGCCGTCCCTATATAGTGCTCACGACCAATTTTGCCAAGTCTTGGCATGTTTTAAGCCTTGTTTTGTCTATCTATGTAGTATTACATGTCATATAATGCACTCTAAAAGATTCAAATACCTTTTTTCAATCTCCATCGAAATTGTTAACATATTTCGGTTTCTATATGTTAACATAAGACTGTTGTCTCTACATTCTTGTATACAAATGTGTTGTAGAGAGATTGAGTGCTTAGCTTATTACAAGGAATAGATAACTATTCATGGATTTAGTGTTTATAAATCCGTTGTGACTACGATGACTAGATCATCACAAATAATCAGAACAGATTAATACTCAAGTTTCAATGTCTAATGGCGTTATGATTCAAGTCACATATGCTATTTATGCATTAGAAAACAATCGAACCGTGCTATGACTTAATGATATTTACGTCAACGTTTATCACCTGAAAACACATTGTGAGAATTGATGAGAATTTCTTATGTATCACTACAATGAATGCGCAACATTCATGAGTCACTAAGATTCGGTTAATTGAATCGGTTATTGTCACCAATGATGAGAATGGAGACATCGACTCATGTAGGTTTTAACATAAATCGTCCGGGATAATTTTGGACGTGTTTTGATGATCCGTATACTAAAGAGTAAAAACTCTCACACACATCCTTTCTTTTGAGCAAAGTAACCATTGAGATCAAAGATTACCAAAATACAACTTGGTAGAGCTATGAGCAATGCTCATGGCCTATGGATGGCATTAAAGCCATTCGTGTCATCCTCCTATACAATGGAGGCACTGCTCATGATTTCATAAGCAAATATGACGCAAAAGAACCCCTTATGATCTCACATTTACCATGCTCGTTACTTGTTTTGTAAAGCCTATTTTTTAGCAAAGATTAGGAGTGACACCCTCCTACGCTAAAGATAATGAAATGTAGAAATATGCCAAGTCGTTGTTCACTAAGTAAGATATTACAATGTCTATGAGTGATTATATAAGAATCAACATAAGATGTTGACCTTGATGACTTCTCACTGTTCACTTTGAGGCATAATGATGCTATGGTGATGTTCACAATGGTTTAACTCAAGCCATAACAATTGGATGTTATGGGGAACCTTCACAATGATTGAAAAGTTGACAAAACCTACAATTCCCGGTTTTTCAACTTGCGGACCAGTCATTGTGAGATCCGGTTCACCAACTTTTAGACCGGTTCTTCAGGTTCTGTTTACAGAAATGGATTTTTAACATCCAAGCCTACCTATTTATAAAATTTGGTGGCATTTGGAGACGTGGAAGGTGGTGAACCGCGCAAAAGAAGTGTTCACGGATGTCCGGCGACTCCGACGGACGGTTTGGCATATTTTTGGCCAGTTCTGTCGTTGAGGCCAGCGGTTTCTGAATTCTAGCTCCCATTTCTACCTATTTATAAAATTGGGTAGCACTTGGAGCTCTGGAGGACAGTGAACCATTAAAGGAAGTGTAAAACAAAGGTCCGATGATGCCGGCGGTCGGTTCAACCGGTTTCTTTTTGACCGGTCCCGGCGGTGAGGCCAGCAGTTTTTTTTTGGACTTGTAAGACCAACGACTACGGGTTGTAGCAGGGTCATAGTTTTACTTATTCATCTTTGCTCACCATCATTCAAATCTTTATGTTACGGTTGTAACGGTATGCATATTTGTTAACAGATTAAGTTAACATTCTATAATTTATATCGTCCACATGTTGTATATGCCAAATTGTGCCTCCACAAGTGCATAATGATGGATTATTTGATGAATATTTTCTTTTAATAATACATGAGCTTCCGACTATAGTCCGCTTATATAAAGACGTTCACAGGCGATCTCTTTTATGTCACTTTGATGAGTCAGTCTTCCCGTTGTTAGAGGGAGATAAGAACAAGAATGTTCAAGTAGAACGACTTGAAATTGTCATGGTTTATCCCTACTGTGTCTCATCAAGTTTCCTAAAGTGACGAGATCACATATACATGCTAGTTGCAAATATGCCTGCAAGGATTGATGTCCGGATAAGGACATGTTGATGTCCGGATAAGAGGACATGTTAATGTCCGGATAAGAGGACATGTCGTCACCCATAGATGGTGGCATGGTGACGCCACAAATGTGGTAGATGGTGTCACTAGGCCGTGGCTCCCACGGTTCAGGGGGAGGCCACTTGGTTCGATACATACTCGCCAAGGAAGAATGCAAGTTTTGGCACAACTTGATCATTTGATCAATGATACTCATTCGTCTGTTATTTCTGGATTATGGTCATTATTGGGGGACGCCTCAATGTCAATACCAATCCATATAGAGATCTCTACACTTAGAAATTACACGGGTGTACATGATGACGTGGTTTAATGAGTTTGATATCGAACCATATTTCATTGAGAAAATACCAACGTTGTAGATTGGCCTAAATGGAAATATGCGATCCAGTTTAAACAAAGAGATAGTGTTTTGGTTAGGTGACGCTGACACCCCAATTGTAAACTCTATTAGTTATGTCTCTGTTAGAAAGCATAGTGAGAAAAAGAGTTTGACTCACCTTCTGGCGCAAGGTCTCTTACAAACGCCCTGAAATTGACTACGATGAGATATACTCTCGTAATGGATGTCATTGCCCTCCACTACCTTGTCAGTTTTGTAGTTTCCAAAAAACTGAACAAGTAGCTTGTGGTCACAACTTATCTCTGTTGGGAACTAAGAGATATACATAAAGATCTTGAATAGATCGGTTTTCACTCAAATCAAGTGGCTCCTGACCACGGAGCACGTTTGCAAGGTATTTGCTAAGTATCTACTTGATTTGGGAAGGGATTTGAAGAATTATGTCTATTTACGTGTAAATTCTAGATCAATCATGATGAACTCTTGTTAAACTAAGAGATGCCACCTAATCCAAAATTAAGAATGAAAGGATCTTGGGAATACTTGGTCTCGAAAGTGAGGACCGTTATTGATGATGCTTATTCATCTATCGGCTTAAGGCAATCTAAAGGACGATGAAGTTATGCCTATATGTATCCCTTAATCGGTCGAAGTGTAGAGAAGACCTGTTTCGTCCATATGACGAAGAAGTCTTAGGAGAAATCCTCCATCTAAGTACGGTAGCACATTCATGTACTTGTTACAATATGCTCAACTCGACATCTCATTCACTATAAACTTGTAAGGCCAAGTTCTCCTTAGTCTTTCAACTCTCTTCCTAACGGTCGAGCATTTTCGCTCCCTTTTAGATGAGTGTGAAGGAATATCAAGGTAGTGGCCGGATGCACCCACGTAACGCCAATGTAATGGCATTAATTTCTTCTATGAAAGGTTGTGGCTCATTCATCCCTACAGAAAGACACATGCATTAACAACGAAATCAGAATCTGCCCAGTTTCTTAAGTCAACTTCCACGGAACATACAAGATAGCCCACTTATTGGAAAATGGTGAAATTAGTACCATTGGAAAGGCCTATGTGTTTACTTACCAGGGATATCAACCATTTGATCACACCTATCATATTGAGTGAGTTATGGCTATTTTGGTAAAGTAGGACAGATCTGTCCGAGAATCTACTTTTGCAGAACTGTCAACTTTGATAGAGCTTTGTGATCAGCTCAGGATGAACTAGGTTATGGACCTTATACGGTTGGAAAGCTACATATGTCTAGTTTCCAGAACTTTATACAGTTCATCCATACTTATTGTATCGAAGAAGTTATGACTGTTTAAGTACACCAAGGTCATGCCACGTGTGAATCTGATTTTCAACTCGAACTTATGTTTTGAGTTATTAGGCAACCTTCTCCTTAAAGATCAAAATAATGCTAAGTGTACCAAGTCTGACCTAAGGATAATGTGACTGGATTTAATGACTAAATCGTTGCCCAAGTCTACTTTTGAAGTATGTGAAGTGCATTGGCTTACACCGTTTATCTGTACTTCGAGATTGAGTTACCAATCAGGGGGAGTCATTATGTAGACATCAGGGGGAGTCTACATGCATCACATGTTATCTTCAATTGTAGTTGGTGCGTTGTGCTCTTTTTTCCTTCGATCAAGTCTTTTGTTTTACACATAAGGTTTTTGTTTTACTTGGCAAAGTTTTTATCGAGGCAACACCATAAACACCGTGACATATTAGGGACGTAACACAAGGGGGAGTGTTTAAGAAAATTATGTTTTCGTCCTTCTGTTATGTGTCTTGCCCGAATACACGTAGGATTGGTTAATCCAGTTTCCTTATTAGAATAGATTACAATTGATAGATGTTCTGGATCCTTTGGGAGATTCTATGTAATACCTATAAATAGGCATTTCTATCAATGAATGAGTAGACAATTATTCTCGTTATCTTTTCTCCTTCAACACTAATCACATATATTATTCTTTCTGCATGTGATTAACCAATTATGCCGGGACGATCAAATCATTGATTACGAGAGCAATTGCCACGATGAAAACGAAATTGTGAGAACAACCGATTCACACGCAGTTTATTTGGCAAATTAACAAGTATGGTTTAAATTAACGTTACCGTTGTCGTTAAATTTTATTCATGATATTAAGCATGTTACAAAAATATTTTGTTATTATTGTGACATGTTATCATGATATATGCTATGTCCATTTAATTTTATTAAATGATTATTTTATTAGCATGTCATTAATTATGTTGTTATAAAAAAGTAATTTCATAGCATCACAATGACAAACTTTTAATTGTGATGAAGTATTTTCACGACGTATCGAAAAATATGACCGTTACGATTATTGGTCGATCTTGATATCTGATTCACATTCTTGGAAAATTGATTAAACATGGATACCTATTAATGTGTGATTAACTTATGTTTTATGAAGATAGGTGATCCAACTATTTGACGTACTGCACTCAGAAGAAATTGAGTGTCATAGTTGGGCTTTTGATGTGGAAATCATTTTTGTGGGAAGAGACTACATTTCCTGTCAACCTCTTCTCCGACACCAACGACAAAGGATTGTTTTCCACGACAGTTAATACCTAATTTGTAATTAGACTATTGAGTAGTTTTAAAGTTTATTTTGATTAATGGTTTGATGAATTAGATTTTCTTGAGAAGACCTTTATTTGATTATCGTTGACTTATTAATAAATTCGAATTTTGTTATGAAGCACTAAATTTATTTGATCCATATGCAAATACTTATATGGTTCGAAATAGCGCTATAAAGATGCAAAACAATGCATCAAGCAAATAAAAAGATAAATTACTAGATTGAAAAACATATCATTCTACCTATGTCATAATGCCCTAAAGAATCAGGAGTATATCTCTCAAATTATATACACTCTCATATACTTGTAAGAAACGTATTGAGGAGACATCAAGTGCTTAGCTGACAGTGGGACCACCCACACTAATCGAACCTTATTAAAGTTTCACAAATATTTGTACCAACGGTTATCATATGAAAACACACTGTACAACTTGATTATTGTGGACTTATCACTCTAGAAATGCGGACCATTAAAGTACTTTATGTTCTGGAGGACGTTTTGACACACTGGTCACATGTCGAATAATTATCCACAAGAAATGCTGCATTTGCAAAACTCTTTAAGCAATACGTTTTCAGGGCTTCCCACCCTGATTACCAAGTCTATAGGACTTAACGATGCTGAGAGTTCACATCAAAATGATTTGATGATTATTGCATGTCTACCAGGATCAATGTAGGACATCTTGTACCCCATGTGCATACATAAAATGGTCTCGCAAGAAGACACCATGTGTAGGTATTGGCTATGCGCACCAACCTAACTATATTTGATTGAGGTCATGCAATATTGCACGCAGCCTTACTTACTTTTTTTTAGACCCACTACTAGCCAACCATTCCTATGTACCAGTTAGTAACTAGACATGAGATTGAGATTTATGCATACTTGGTTATGCAGCATATGTGTCTATTGCACCCCCACAATGTATCAACAATGGGTACTTAAAAACAAATATGTATTTATGTTGGATACACATCTCCAACAATTATCCGCTATTTGGAACCCTTACAAACGATCTCACTGCTCGATTTGAGGATTGTCATTTTGATGAGACAGTTTTTCCGTCGTTAGGGGGAGGTAAGAAAATGGATTTTCAATGGGAACGACAGGAATTGTCGTGGTTACCCCACTCTGTCTCATCTTGATCCCCACATAATCGACATCTTGAACGTAATAGTTTCGATGCCTGATAGGTTTATAGATATTGGTGAAGTGACAAGATCACACATTTGAGCTGCAAATACCTACAAGGATAAAAGTCCCCAATAAGGGGCACGTCGCCGCAGATAGAGGCGATGCAACCATACTTAGTAGAGGTGTGGTTGAGGCCGTGGCTCCCTAAGGAGGAGGGGGAGGCCACCTGGTTCAATTGATACTTGTTTAAAGGAATTGGACGAGTAAGGCACAACCTCATCAATGTAAAGAATCTCTCTTATGAGATTGTCTCTGATTACAATTATGTACATGAATCAATACTGGAGGACACTTCGATGTTTAAAATGATTCTAAAGACAAAATCTCAATGGATTACGAGAGTACATACACATTGATGATTCACACTGTTGCTTAAGGAATCATAGAGAACGAAGGTATCGAACCACGCTCTGTTGAAAAATGTCAACAAAGAGCATATTAGCCTACATAAAAGTGCGATCCAAGAAGAGCTAGATTCTCTGACAAAGAGACAGGTATTTGGTTTGGTAGTGCTAACCTTACCAAAAGTAAAGCTTGTAGGACATAAATAAGTCTTTGTCATAAAGCATAATGAGAATAATGAAGCCATAAAGGACAAGGCTCGCCTTGTGGTGCCAAGGTTTCTCGCAACACTCTGGATTGATTACAAGGAGAAATAATCTCCCATAATGGAAATACAGCTCATTGATGTGGTTACTACTTATCTCCATGGGGATCTTGATTGGGAGATATTTAGAAAAGTGCCTAATGGCCTTAAACTATCCAACCCAAACAACCCTAAACCACAAAGTGCATTTTGCATTGAGAATTGAAACGCTCACTTTATACAAGTGACTACTTGGTTGGAAAAGGATACAAAATGATGAACTATGCCCCTGCGTACTCATAAAGGAAAGAGTTTCTAATTTGCAATTATAGCTATCTATGTTGATGATAGGAACATAATAAGTACTCTTGATGAAGTAAGAGAAACCGCGAGCTACATGAAATCTGAATTGAGATGAATAATCTTGGGGAACTCAGTTAATAACAAGTTTGTGGAATACTAATCCACCAGTCTGCATAGGTCCAAAAGATTCTCAAGCGATTTACATGGAAATACATACTGTTAGCACTCCCAATGATCGGTCGATGTTTGGATGTAAAGAAAAATCTATTTTGTCCAAAGGAAGATGACAAAGAAGGGTAGAGAAATGAAAACTCTTCTCTAAAGTGCAATAGGCGCAATATTGTACTTAACTTGATGAACACGATCAAGTATTACATTCTCATTGAACTTATTCAAGCGCCAACACAATGTCATTGGTAGGTATAAAAAAATGTATCCTAATACCTAAATGAACCATTGTCTTGGGTTCATCCTATCCCTATAGAAAGACGAAAGGGAATGCAGATAGGAACTGCAATCCCCTACATCAAAACCTCAAATGATGTTTTGGTTGGTTTTTATTGTTAGGTATCTATGATCAATTAGTCGTTCCCAAACTAGTTAAGTAATCATCATTGGAAACACGACGATACCTTGGGAGAAACATTAGTCTCTCCTCAAGATTCAAGTAAAGCAAATAAGGTCTGAGGACAATATGACAAACTTGTTTCTACAATCACAGCTTATGGCTGTATCTCAGAAGCATGTGAGAAACATAGGAATGCAAAAATGTTCCTACCTCCCTTGATTGATGTAAAGATCAGGGGGAGTGTAGACTTCAGGGGGAGTCTAACACACATACACTATCATAGGTGCGTTGTGCTCTTTTTTCCCTTCGACCAAGATTTATTTTGTCCCACTGGGTTTTGTTACTTGGTAAGGTTTTTAATGAGGCAACACTCCATGCACCGTTTTAACTTTGACTTGACACAAAGAGGAGTGTTAAAGGAAGGAAAATACATTAAGTGTGTCTTCGTCAGTTCGTCAGTTTGTCAAAGTAACTGACGAAAGTAGATTAAGGAATTAATGATTAACGGATGTAACAGCTCAATTAGTTATATCAGTCATTTTGTACGTTGTTATTATCATTGATTATCGTCATTATATGCGTGTAATTACCGTTGTAATCGACCTCTATATAAAGAGGGTTTCTAATGAAATGAGTAGATCATTCTGATTCTTTTTTTACTGTAACACTTGTAACTTAGTTAGTAATAATATAGATTATACAAGTGTGATGCATATGCTAAAAACTGAGCCCAAAAAGAAGAATGATATCAACAGCAGCCTTTTTGCGTTGATTGTGAAGTCAATAGGATGGAAGATTTAGCAAGAGCTTTGAACATGAATTAAGCCGTCTCTTTGTGCAATTATTATATAATTGAGTTTAGTTTAGAGACTGCTATTTCTTCCGGGCAAGTACAAATTCTTATAATCTCTGTAATCTCAGAAGTTGAATATGAAATTGGCAAAAGTTAGCAAATGAAACCGGGCTAAAGTGAGATTCCATTATTCGATACCCACCCTCCTCGTTGGCTTCTCTTCTCTAGTCAATTTCTTGTGCTCCTTTCCACTTTGGCCCGAGGTCAAGCATTTTGGCCGTCCAATAAAGGAGGAATATTTACGTTCCTGAATAAGAAGAGACAACTCATGGGAAGTAGCCGGATCGGTTCTGAAATGATATAGGCGTGATTGCGTGACGTAAAAGAAGTATTTGTAATATGAAAAAGAAGTATATGAAATTATATTTTAGATATCATTTTTTTGTTTAAGTGTTTTAAAACAATGCCGTCATGCCTGCTTTAGCGTTACAAATCTGCTTACCGCCTACCTAACGTCTAGCGAGTTTTTAAACTTGATCAGAAATGAAATGAGGTTGGCTGCCCTTGCAGCCATAGTAACACTCCATTGGCGGCCACTTCAATCAATTTTTTTATCCATTAATTTGTATGATACAAAATTGTATACATTATTATAAACCGTCGTTACATAACAACTAACTACATATATACAATGAACTAAAGATCTGCTCGTTAGAAAATGAAGACTCATGTTACACCAAATGATCTCCGGTTTTAATTGAATAATCTTTCTCATGAAATAAATTTGTATTTAGTTTGGTCAAATACCAAAGATTGGGAACAAGAAAATGTGGCCTTTTTCATAATTGGTAAATATAAGTAAAAATAAATAAATTAATCCCTATGTGATATATAACACGGTAAAAAGTGAATCCCTTCATCTTCCTCAAGATTCATTTTCCCTTCCTCAACAATCATGCTATGTTATCAAACCATGTGACCAGAATTTTAACTAGCCATCGAGTAGACGTCTAAATTTGATACAAAGGTGGACTGACACTATGTACAAGTGCACGAGCTTGACTTGACTCGACTCATTAACCTCTTTCTATATTGAACTATTGAGTTAGTTTATCTATAGTGTATTACTATTAACACACCTCTTTTTGTTATTAACACATCATATCTATTTTCATATCCACATATTTTTATTTTATTTATAAACTTGTCACTTGAATCTGATTGATGATTGGTTCTCACCATATAAAGAGTGTGTTAATAGTAAAAATATGTGTGTTGATAACACCATCCTTATCTATATATTAAATAAGTATACTTGATGTATCAATACATTAAACAAACATTTTTTTCACATCCGCTTTAACCATTCTAACAATACCTGACATTTTAACCATTTTAAACTTTAGTATATCACGTTTTAAAAATCGTCTCCGTAACAGAGTTGACAGCTCTAGGTAAGAAAAGAAAATTATGTCGGGTTGAAACCAAACAACAACGCCGGGGCATGTGTTCCATCATTCCATAATACATTTTGGGCCTGTTCTTGTCGCCTACCTTATATAACCCTCTCTCTCTCCCCTCGTCCCAAAGTTGTCAGTTCGAAGTTGATTAGTTGATTCACGATCACCAAGAGAACAATGGCAAACAACAACAACACCGAAAAGCCCACCGTGATGGTCACCAACGACGACGGAATCGAAGGCCCTGGACTTCTCTCCCTCGTCCACGTCCTCGTCTCAACCAATCTCTACAATGTTCTCGTCTGCGCTCCCGACTCGTACGTCATCACACTCGTCTTCCTTTTTCCAAATTCCATCTCTTCATTTCTCATTACAACAAAAACTTGGGTTTGCAGGGAAAACTCTGCTGTCAGTCACTGCATCACTTGGCGACATCCGATTGCCGCCAAACAAGTCGACATCGCCGGAGCCACAGCCTTTGCAGTTTCCGGTACCAAAAAGCTCACATCACTGAAAATCTTTTCTGGGTTTTTTTTTTCTTTAACTAAACGGTAACGTAACGGCAGTATCGATTGCCAGGGACTCCTGCTGATTGTGCTTCTTTGGGTGTTTCTAAAGCACTGTTTCCTTCTGTTCCCGACTTGGTAATAACTTCGTTCATCTCCATTAATCCCAAATTATTTATTTTTGTTTGTTTTGTTTATTTGTTAGTGTACAATAACATAATGATTATCTTTTTATTTGTTTACCTCTGGTGCTTTTGTTTAGTTTTATGTTTCTGTTTGTTTTTTTTTTTTGACTTTTTCTGATGCTAATTAGGTGATCAGCGGCATAAACAAGGGCAGCAACTGTGGTTATCACATGTATGTAATTTATCTTCTGTTTTCTTTTATCCTCAGTATTGTAAGTTACACCAGATTTGTTGTATACCTGCTGTTTTGTTTTTGGGAAGCAATGAGTCATATAGGCACAGTTTAAATTTGGGTCATTGAAACTTTAAGTAGTTTTGTTTTGTTTCTTGAACCCCAATGAAGTAATGGCATCTTCTCACAAGGATGCAATCTTAACCCAAAAGGCTAATGCTTTTTAGAGTATTATATGTTGATATAGTCTCAAGAACACACAATGTGTTTGCTCCTCACAATCGAACTGCTCTTTGTCCGGTTGTTTAACATTATTGACAGGGAATTTTTTGTTTTTGTCTTGAAAATGTAGTACTTACTCTGGTACCGTGGCTGGCGCTCGGGAAGCTTTCTTTAATGGTGTACCTGCTGTATCTGTATCTTATGATTGGTACGTATATGCCTGTTTGATGGTTAAGTATGGTTTTGTTGAATGTCAAATACTCTCTTATATGTAAATGGATGCCGAATCTGTTGAACTTTGAACTTTACAAACTGTTGGGGCAGGTGTTGGTGTTTTGTTTTTGCAAAGTTGTTGTATTTTGCTTCTTTGATCTTTTATAGCACTATGCTAAGCATGCTAAGCATTGGCCTTTCAGGGTTGAAGGCAAGAGTCGCATTAATGACTTCACACTTGCTGCTGAAGCTTGCTTACCTATCATAAATGCAATACTCGTGGAAATAAAAAATCAAACCTTTCCTCAAGGATGTTTTCTGAATGTAGATTTGCCAACGAACCTTGCTACTCATAAGGTAAATTCTAGGATACATGCTGTCTTTGGTAATTACCTGTTTAATATTCTTGTCAAGTAAAATTATCGATGCTTTAAGTTCAATACTTGATTTGACAAAGATCAGTAACACTGAATCGTGGTTAAGGCAAGTAGCTTTTGAAGTTTTTTGAAAGGAGTAGCTTTTGAAGTTTAAACATTTGTGGTCGGAAATGGGTATGATCTTGTCACTACAATCAAGCACGGTGGTAATTTTGCATAAAGATAAATCAAGAATATTTCACTTGCAGCAGTACATTATGTCAGTAGCTTTTCTTTCTGTGCTCTCTTTATACTCCATTTCAGTCCAAGATTTGGAGTTGGCTGGTTGTTTGTTTTAGTTTTATCTACTCTAGTGAAGTCTGATAAGGTCTGTCATATGTTTCTTTTACTATATGAATTAATTTAGTAGCATAACTGAGTAGGCTACTGCATTCTTTATGCACATTTACATCTCTGGACTTTTATAAAGCAATTAGCACCTCTGGTCCATGCTAGTCTTTCTAAAATACTTAAAATCTATTTACATTTAATATGTATTATATATTCCCTCAACATACTTATGATTTTTGAACTCTTAAATTTTTGGTAGAAGGTCTGTTGACTATTCACCTAATGTGAATTATTTGGGTAATTGGTCTCAGTTCTTTTTCAGGCAGAATGCAGGATTATCAGTCCTTTTTTGATGCATTGATTTCAACTGTGATCTTAATGTGGTTTTATTTTTCTTTTGTTGAGCTGAAATAGGGGTATAAGCTGACTAAACAGGGTAACAGTATAATCAAAATGAAGTGGAAACAAGTTACTTCAAAGATGCCAAAAATGTTGTCATCGATGGAAATGGAGAAAGATTCAGCAGCATCTACTGGAATTGATACATCAACTATGCCAAAAGAAGATCCTTTGTTCGCAAGAGAGGTGGGTCGTTCTTCCTATCTTTTTGCTTTGTGTTTGATTATTTTTCCTCTTATTCTGTGTTCTGTTGAATAAAACTATTCTGGTTTCTTGCCCCTATGACTGGGACATTGCATTTCTGCTGACATAGATTGTTCGGGTTGAGAGGGATAGATGTTGTTCCCATTTTTATGCTTGTCCTGTGATATCTCTTGACTGCCTCTTTATCATTGATTCTAACACTGTATTCCTTTGCAACTTGTCATTAGGCTGTTGACTAATGTAGGACAAATAATGAACAAAAGAAATTAGAGAATAAGAAGTCTACTGTTTTGTGTTGCTTTTGAGGCTTAGGCTGTGTTCTTTGGCTCCAACTAATCTGAAACAACAGACAAAAAAGTTTGGAACTCTTCCTAAAACTGATGCTCTTACCTTTCTTTCCAGTGACTCACAGATTTATAACGATGTTTGTGAGAGGTGCTATAACTCTGTTCTGGTTACCACAAGTTTCAATTAATTTTGTATGGAGTATAATCTATTGTGGTTGGCCGCTGACACATGTGATGCTTCTTTGCTATCCCCTTTAAAAAATAATTAAAGTAATGAATTTTAGCTTTCTTTGAATATTTCGAGCAGCAACCTACATTCCCCAAGTAAAGGCTGGGTTTTCAGGGTGGCCAAGGGCATTATGATATAACTCAAATTTGAGCTCTGATGCTAATCATAAATGCTAGAGTTTTAACCGTTGAAATTGTGTAGCACTAGGACGTAAATTCTGGATAATGAAAACTTAGAACTGAATTAAGTACTCTTTTTGGTTATACTTTAAAAGTAATTCTAGTAAGGTATGTTGATGGAAAGTTGGTTTTTGTTATGATCAACCGTCTATTTGTTTGAGCAATTGAATGAGTAAACGGGTCTTGTTTGCATTGGTTTTTGCGGAGATGATATTTAATGATTGATACTTTTGAATGGTTAGAATGGCCACTTGTAATAAAAGAGAGTTTGGACACAGGTCCAAATTGGTTTCGACGCAAGTATTTTCCATCATATAATAACATGTTTTTGTTTGACCAGCATCTGGTAAATTTGATTTGCTTTATTCTCAACATGTGAATTACTTGATTGTGAGGCACTGTGATCATTTTGAACAATGGGTTATCAGTCACTCCCCAAGTATTCTCTAATTGATTTGGGGTGCGCTTCTCTGGTTCCTTGTCTATGACGAACCCATGATCGTAGTTGATTTCATATGCATGACTTAATTGTGAATGCATGTTCATGACGATCCTCTTCTCAATTTTGTAGGTAATTGGTTTCCAACATGATAGTGATGATGATACCGACCACAAATGTGTTCAAGAAGGATATGTATTCATCTTTCCGATTTATGTATAAGTATTTCTAAATCGCATCATTATACTAATTTGGTACACATGTGTCTGATGCAGATTACTGTCACTCCTCTAGGTGCGTTCACTAATGCCGAGATAGATTGCAGCACCTACTTAAAAGAGTGGCTTCCAAATGAAGCTGACCGCACCTCGTCATCTGCCCTATAAAGGTATTCGGCGCATATTGTTATTATATCACTGAAGTGTCTTACTAGTTCAACTTTCAGCAAGGTTATGCTACACCTGCATTACCTAGTTCCTTTGGTGCACTCAATGCATTAGTTTCATATTGCTCTTCACATGGTTATGATTGATGAATGATGACTTACTATTCAATATACAATTTGCAGCAAAAGCGTCTTTAATTGTTTGTGATTTAATCTCTTTTTGGATGAATAAATGCTCAAAGTACCAAGTTTTGGGGATATGCTGTACTGGTTTCAGAATTGACTGACAGAATTTTCTACGTTTTCAGGGGAGAATATTAAGTTTATGTAATGGTTTCAGTTTCTTTAATATATATTTATATTCTATTAACAGCATTCTTCTACAAATTCTTTTAGTTGTATGAACCTGTCATCTGCACCTTTGTTATGAAAGTTGAAAGAATTCTATTTATTGAAGGCCTGATATTGATAACATTCCGAATCTAACTGTCACTGCATTTCCCAGTACTGCTTGTATAGCTCACACATGTAGTGTTAGCAATTGCGAGTGCCATTATGACTTGTTATTTTAGCGGTCATTTAAAAAAGAAATCCTCATTTGTGCAGGATTTATAAACGGATTTTTCAAAATCAGGTGCAGCTACTCTGATTTTTTGGGTTACTTGTTTTTGTTCCCCTGCATTCATTCAGACCGACAGGGTTTCGATTGTAGAATATATTCAACATGTCATCAAAGGGTCTTATGTACCTATTGTTATAGTGATACAGATGAGCCCCCATTCTATGTTAGTGGTATTGTTAATCTATAAACGATTCTGGTAGCAGTTCATGTCAATTCATGTTTTAAATGACTACAGCTGAAATATTGTAATCTCGTTCAAATTCCTAAGAAGAAATCAGCAACCCGAATATTTTGGGTTGGTGGTGAAAGCTTGGAACTCATGTTTCTTATGACTCATAGTTTTGCTATTTCTTTCTCATTGAAATTGCTCTATGTCGGTTATTATCAACTTTCAAAGGCGTCTCATACGTTATTTAAAAGTATAAACGTGTTCAAGTTACATTAGCCCTTTGTTTTAAAAGATCTGATAAAATTTAGTAATTATTCTACTGTATACTTTAACCAAGTGTCCTGCTTTCAACGCACACTGAAAAAAACAGCAAAAAGTACTAGACATATTCATCTAATTAAGTATTGTCATCATGGCTCGAATCATACATAAAACAATTAAGTATGACACTTCTAATTCAATTTGTAATGAACTATTTGTTGGTTTGTCAATTTAAGTATAGTATGAAAATGAAAGATTTGTATACAAATATACTTCCTCTATGCAGTGCTAGATTATGTCGGTTTAGTTTCAAGTTAGGCTAAAATAACTGGCAAAATGTATATCCAATGTTATAAAAATTCTTGTCTAAAGCCGATTAATCCCCGTCAAGGTACAAGGTGGTGCTTCACTGTTTTGATTATAGTCCATCTAAAGAGCTAGAAAACCGATTAATTCTCGATTGATCCCCCGATTAGTTCTCTAGGCGCTAGTTTTTTAGAACATTGTGTATATCAATATGTTGTTGCATTGTAAGCTTGACTACCATTTGCCTTAGAAATCTCACTAGAGTTGATACCCGCGCCTTGGCGCGATGTAATATCCACATTATGCATATTCCATATATGTATAAGAGCTATCACAAAAACTTTTATACAACAAAATATCTAGCTAGTCTTGTGTTTTACCAAAGCAGAAGAGAAAATGACAGAAATAGTTCTGTGAAACAACGGGGTAATAAATTATCACGGTAATATATTAATATCTCTAGACTCTTCTGTTTTGTGAGAAATGTTGGAGCTATTTCGAGAAGAGTATAGAGAGTGTGAGAAAGATGAAGAAATGTTGGGCGAGAGAGAGAGAGCGAGAAGCGGCGGAAAAAAAATAAAAAATTATACCTAGAGTTGAAACGAAGGGTAAATACAGAATTACACAGCCCATCAGCATGGTAAAAAGGTTTGCATACCGTTCACAGTGCTTATGAACAGTTAACCAAGCAATAATATATAAGCACAAAACGGAACAATAGTGAAAGAGATGAAACGAAGTGGCGATATTTTCTGAGATGCAAAGACAGAGAGACAGGAGAAATAAAAATAAAGGAGGTTTGAAGAGGCAAGATCGATCCGAAAGATTCAGAAGGCAGAAGAAAAGTCAAAAATGGAGGGCAAAAAATTCATTGCCGAGGGAGAGCCTATCTAGAAAAATCTAAATTACTTATTTAAAAAAAAAAAAAAAACTGTCCACATGCTTGTAAACAGTAAAAAACAAAATTGCTTCTATAATATATAGTTATATTGCTTCTATAATTCAATCAAAAATATCTCTTTCAGTATTGATATTTTGTTGATATTTTAGTACGCCTGGTTTGATCAAAATAATTTCTTTTTGATCAAACTATCGTCATTTCTTACAAACAGTTGGTTATATGTATTTGTGTATTCGTTGATTGCTTTCTAAGGCATGCCACGATATCCCCATTTTCAAATTTTAAACAGAACACCTCAAAAGTTCTTGACTGCTTTATATGCATTTTTTTAGAACCAATTCAAGAAGTCACATTATTAAAGATTGGGATGATAAACTATTTGCTGATCTTTCTTTTGCAAAAACAAAGTGGTTTAAGCCATGTAATTCATGTGGGTGTCCCATCCATTCTTCCATGGACAAACTATTGGGACAAAACTTTGCCCACCTCATCAGCTGAAATGGACAAAACAACAAGAGCAACCTTACATCAAAGAAAGAAATGGAAAACGACAACCTTTGGTTTTGCCAAATCTTTGCAACTTTTTCTTGAAGCATATACGATGCAACCTCTTCCAAGATTAATCTCATATAAGAAAACTATAGTTAACAATAATGACCTGCAGTTTATGGACAAGACTTGATTTTCAAGTCTCATTTTCAGGGTTTTGCATGCGAAAAATCGATCGGCTTAGAAATTGCCTAGTCGTTTTATTACAATTTTGCGCAGGAATCCCTTCTTATGAATAGATTAACCCCTTAAGATGGACCTAAAACATAATCCTGATCATTGAAAGGTAACTTTTTTCTGCAGGAAGAGAATGAATGAACATTTCCTTACTTTGTGGTTGACCTTATTAGAAGGCTTCTGAAGTTTACTACCGCTTTCTGTTTAAGTATGTGGAACATAGATTGGGAACCACACGAAAACTCCTATATATATGAAAGCCATACTTCAGTGCATTACATTTACAGGTAAATTAAGAACCAAAAAGGTAGGTGAACACCTTTTTACATTGAACACAGAGTATAAAATACGTGTATAAATACTGTATATACGTGGAAGCTGGGAATCTGACATATACAACCTTCAGGCTTTAGGTGCTGGCAAAGCAGGCAATGTATGTGTATGTGACTCCACTAGTATCGACCACAAAACATGCACATCCTCGTAGGGGCATGACTTTACATCCTCATACAGAATGTATATCCCTCTTCCTGCAAAATTTAACAAACATAGCGAATGATGAGTAGATATAAACAAATTATGCAGATGCAGCAGCAACATATGTTGATGCATATAATGGTTCTTCCTAGTTTTTGAATATTGATATTTACACGGTTTACCTCTTCTTCTCCGACTAGGGGAGTTTACTGATGAGTAGAAGACTCAGTGTTGTAAGCTGGCTTTAGCTTTAGGAAGATGAATGTCCCCTTTCTAAGGTTGAAGAAGGACATTTGTATAGGAGAGTAGAGAACTTTCATCTTTGGTTGCACTGATTTTGGGTACCAACAGATTACAATGTATATGTGGGATTGAAGAATCCTTGCAAGGATAGACTAATATGGGAGACGATGACTCGCCAAGCTGGGGTATGATATTAGTGTTGTGTGTGGCTGTTTGGGAAAGTTTGAAGCAGTTGAAGAGCTTGGTACAGACCCACAAGGCAGAGGAAAACACAGTTGTCTTGACTATTGAATGCGCAAACCTTTAACAGAGAAAATGCAGGTTTTGAAGAAATTCCATCAGTATGATAAGGAGGACTTACTTTTCTTTTGAGCAGAATGGAGGCGAAACCAGAGCTTCTTCAAAGGAGAGAAGAGGGAGTGAAGCCACCCACCCATTTGAAGAAGTGGGTGTGGCTCATGAAACAATTGGGAATTGAGATATTAATAATGAGAGACACTGGTAGCAAAGAGAAGAAGAGCTATAAAATGAAAGATAAACTGTAGGTATTGCTTAGACAAGGGTGAAGTTTTCTGAAGTCATCACTGTTTGATTGCCAAGACTACAAATTTTACACTCTCTCCCTTGCAGGCCAATCATGCCTTTCACATTTTGCTCTTGGTGCCATGTCCTTGTCAAACCCCCCTCTCTCCCCAGCCCCAGGCCCCTTTACCTTATAGCACAAGGAGCCACCCACCAATCACCAGTGCTTTTCACACTTCAACAAAACTAAAATTAAGCTAGCTCTCCCTCTATCATACTAGGATCTGGCTTTTGGGAGTTTTCTGTGTCGGTTTCTGTCCCATTGTTTTTATTTACCTCTAAAGTACCTTATAGTATATGTTAAACTAAGTATGTGTAAGCAAAAGAGTAGTAATCCGAGCTTTGACAAGGTGCAAGCAAAGAATCTGTGACTGTGTTGTGTGCTCGAATTAAAAGTATAGGGTGTTTGTCACGTACTTTCGAGGTATTTGAATTAAAAGTATAGTGTATTTGTATCATACTTTCAAGGTATGTTGAGAGTCAATATATGCGATTTCGGATTCAAACGAGCAAAAACAAGACAAATGCATGATCCTTGATCCTTTTAAAGGTAGGGGAATGTATCCCTTAGGTTCCTTGTGCCTCAAGTCACATTTGTTTCCTTCTACAAGTTTTCATGGTATGTTTTTGGAATAGTCATGGACTCATGGCACACTCACTCGGTGGTGTTTGTTTCTTTTTACCGTTTTGAGACACTTCTTGTGTTTTAAGTAAATCCAAGAGCTTTTAACTGGAGTCTTCTACAAGATCTCTCTATGCCTCCACCTGTCCCATACTCCAATTTGGTTGCCTTAGAAGCGTCTCTCTAGATCTGATTCAAATCGACTCATCTGGGACTCATCAAATCTCTGCTTTGATGTCATTCCTAATTTGTTTTCCATTAGTTCCACTTTTCTGATTAAAGAAGCAATTAGATCACTAATGGGCATTTTTTTCCTTCAAATTCTAGAATATGCAAAGAAAACCCGTCGTCTTCCATGAGGTCCTACAAATCTTGAACTAATAATGTGATAAATATAGCAAATTTTTCAGTTAATAATAATTGCTAGTCCTGGAGGAATGAATAAGCATGAAACTTTTTACTGATCTGGGTCTTTCTTAGGCTAATTGAAGCCATCAGAATTTGCAAGAGGCCTTTCAGAATTTGGACCCCTTTTTAACATCAAAGTCGCATATAAGATCAGATAGTCTGTCCCGATCTCACAATGACAGCACCACCACAATGAGCTGACCAGTCCCCAACTCTTTCCTACCACTCCTACCACTCCTACCTTTCCTCTCTTCCCTTCGGTTTTGGGGTTTTCAACAAATAAGGCTTAGCTTGCATTTTCAAAGCTGGCCCATGGTTGGGGACCTAATGAAAGCCCAACACTACCACATAAGGTTGCATTTCTTGTTAGAGGAAATTTTATAAATAATACCTCAATTACAAGTCATTCACTACTATATTTGTGTATCAACTTCAAAAACTATTAGATTACTATACCCTAATATCAAAATTCGATCTACTATCAATACATGTCGTCATTAACGACATTAAACATTCATTTTCTTCAGGATATTTTCGTCTCTTGCTGTTTTAACTAGATTTTGAGGTTTTCATTCCTTATTCAACCAACTACTATTTCCTCACCTCAACAAACAGCTATCAATCCCACCACTAAACTCTTCATCAACGCAGCCAACACCATGATGTAATACCCCAATCCCTACTCCCTAATTTCATCAACCTTAACCCAAAACATCCAAATTATCTACTTCATCAATTCAATCCATAGCCTTATATTCTCAATCCAGCCCCAAAACCCCTCCTACCCAATTCCGCATCCAGTGCACTTTAGATCCAAAATCACCATTGATGGGGATCAAACTACAAATAGATGTACCTAGGACGAGAAGTCATGGATTGGGTTTCTTCGTCTTTGGAGCAGGCAACTGCTCTCTCTCCTTCTCTCTTCCTCCCCTCACTCCTTTGTACCCCAAACAACTTTCAGTCTTACACACCTATAGGTTTTTGCTTTGGTTTAAAACTTTAAATTACCAATTTGCTTGTTGGGTTTTTGTATGAAACATGGATGGTGAGGGATATGAGTTTATTGTATTTCATGGATAGTTACAAATGATTTCTGGGTTTTGTACGGATTGAGCCAGAGAGTTTTTGGGTTTCCGGCACGGATGAAGCCAGAGAAAAAATCATACAGACACAGCCAAAAAAAAAGAAAGAGAAAATGAAATGACAAAATTGTCCTTGAGATAGTTTGCACGTACAATGATAAACTTGACACTGTTATTGACGGATGGTACATTAATTGTATTGGGATTAAATGTTGATATATCGATCTAATAGTTTTTAAATTTAGGACATCAAAATGATGAATGACCTTTAATTTGGGTACTGTTCATAAAATTTCCTCTTTTTGGAATGAAGTTCAAATGCAAGGAGTCAGCTCTAGTCTCTCCTTTTGCTGTACAACTGCTAACTGCAGTGATATCTCAAAGGCAATTTCCCTTGGGAAAATTAGTTCCAACTTCAAAATTTCTTACTAGCAGAAGGAGCCTTTGCCTGCAGATCGTCTAAGTACAATTGATTGATCCACTCTGCGTCCACTACATGCATTAAGAAGTTAGATTATAATCAGCAAGACAGCAAGGGTACGGGACCCTTTTCTAACCTTAATTTGCCTTTGGAAACGTAAATGTAACACATGTGAATATATATCAAGAGTTAGCTTTGTGGAAGAATGAAAAATGACATTAGAATCTACTATATATTAGTAGATTGTTCAGTGGTTATGCCTGTTCGAACTCTTTAGTATTCTTCTTCCATCATCTCTTGAAATTAAGTCTAACTCTCGGACGTACCTTTGCGGTTTTGCTTGATTCATTCATTCATTCATTGACACCTGAAAATTAATTTCCTACACTATGCTTGGTGGTAAATTGTAATGAATAGGAAGCTAGCCCATCTCATTTGCGGATCCTAGATCCGCCACTGCTTGCACTCTTAGTGGCCGAATTGTATGGATATGTAATATTAGTACCTAATAGACCACGTTTTTCAAATGTCTAACATGATTAACGTTTCTTGATCCGCCATTTAGATGCATTCGTAATACAATCATTTCTCAATTCTAGATTATTCAGTGTATAGTTAATGTATGATTTGTATCGCCATATTGACCAAATGACCACTAGGGTACGTACGTGCCTCTTTTGAATTTTGCCAAGGGCAAGTTATATATATATATTGGCTTTGTACTTATGATCGATCATGTACAGTTCTCTACCTGCTGTTGTTGTTGTCGTCGAGCTTCTCTGCCCATGGAAACAGAAAGACAATAATGCTCCAAAGTAAAAAACAAGGACCAGTAATAAGCACAAACGAATAATCCAGCAGAATGTGAAGTATACACTGCGGAATTTGGCCCCCCATCATATCACAATTTCCTAGGGCAACCCATATATGGGGCGAGCAAAACATGATTTGCTAGAAACTGGACCATAGAAGTAGAATCTCACTGTCTTCCTACATAAGAATCAGTCCAAAGAAACCAGAAATCATCTGTCCGCAAAACTGAAGCTAATCCGGATGTTCCCAAATGAACAAAGAAAATAAGATACTCTCAGTCCAATCTCCCAATGTTGACCTGTCCATTAGCCTTATGCATATTATTCATCATGAGAGACGATGAGAGATTCTTATATCATATATATCTAGTGAACATAGCTAGTGCAAGTACTAGTGACGGACTTAGGATTTTGTTTTCTGTGAGGTAATGCTCATATATATGAACTTGGTGATGATTGATGAAGGTTAGATAATGATCATATATAGTATTGAACCAGGCTAGGATCTTCTTCTATCTGTATGAAAATTGAAAGAGTGTTTCGCATAACTGGTACCAGTAGACAGTAGTTAACAATTTAAACTCTATGCATGCCAGCAAAGATGAAACCACACATCAATCAAAGAGAGAAAGTTGGACTTTTACACCTAATTTTCTTCATGCATGGATTCTTTTTTCATTCGTCAACTAAATAGTACTGATCGATCGCCAGTCATTATACACAAACTTACACAGAAAAAATTTGATTTCAAGAGAGCTAGGAGGGTCCTGATCCAGTTCTCACTTCTCAGAACTCCTTAACAGCACGTTTGTTACCACAGATTAGAGGCACTACCAGAAGAAAGGTTTTAGCCGATGAAAATAAAAAAACTAGGCCGACGAATTATTTTTTTCGGCTAAAGTCCACGTTAGCCGACAAAATTTTTCTTCGTCGGCTATGGTCAACTTTAGCCGACGAAATTTTAATTTCGTCGGCTATAGTCTATGAACTTTAGCCGACGACTTTAAAAATTCTTTAGCCGACGAAATTAAAATGTCGTCAGCTAAAGTGCCTTATATTTGCAGATCTGGACAGCAGCTCATCTGGGAAAAAAAACAAGAAAAAAAGTTTGGGTGTTGTCGAAATCTGTCTATAATTAGTTTGTGGAGCTATATATAGGTACGTATATGTGTATATATGTTGATTTTGAGTTTTATTTGAGTTGATCGATTTTGAGTACGTTGGATGTATATATATATATATATATATATATATATATATGTTGATCGATTTAGTTGATGATTTGATAATATATATGAAGTTGTTGTTAATAAGTAGTAGATATATATATATATTAATTAATTTATAATATTGTGTTGATGGTATGAAGTTGTTGATGATATGAGTTGATGATGATTTTGTTATGATGTTGATATATAATATTGTTATGTAATTATTAAGTATATATATATATGTTAATTAATTTGTTATTAATTTGTTGTAGTACGTAGAATACTAAATGAATTGAGATTTTATATATGGAATTTAATTAATAATTAGCTAGAGTTATACATATATATTTTGTTATATTTTTAGGATATGGATAAGAGTTTGATTTCGCTTCCACAATGGGACAAAAAATATGGTAAAGGAGTTATGAGTTTTCTGGAATATGCGTTGGCTAATGCTAACGGGAATACAATTTTCTATTGCCCGTGCACGAAATGTCAGTGTTGCAGCGATATGCATCGATTTGTAATTGACAAAGTATGGCAGCACCTGAAGAGTAACGGGTTTTGGGAGAAGTACACATGTTGGTTGTATCACGGTGAAACATCATCAGGGGGTCCGCATGATCATGGGTAATTTTCTGAGACGGGCAGTACATCCAACGATCCAATAACGGCCTTCATCAACGACATGTTTCCTTATGAGAGCGGTGTATGCGCTCAAGGACAATATATGTCTGAGCCGGTGCAGCCCTTCCCTAGAGTTGTCAACACTGCTGGTATTGACAAGTACAACAAACTGCTTGCTTTCCAACAGACCCCTATGTTCCCTGGTTGTCAGAAGACCGTTCTTGAAAGTGTGATGGACATAATGAAGATTAAAGTTGAGACAAAATTGACCGTGAAGGCTGTTGATGATTATCTACAGTACACTGCTTCGATGCTGCCCCACGGCAATCGTCTTCCTACCACTCATCATAAGGTCCGATGTATCCTGAAAGATCTTGGGCTTTCCTACATCAAGATCCATGCATGCAGATATGACTACGTTCTCTTCTAGCGTAAAGATCTAGAAGGGAATGACCTTGGTGGCCTTGACGCATGTCCGGTATGTCACACTGACAGGTATAAGCTGACTCCTACAGGCAATAGGAAACATGTGACGGTACTTCGGTATTTCCCGTTGAGGGATAGGCTGGAGCGGTTGTACATATCTTCACACACGGCCAAAGCTATGAGATGGCACGCTGATAGGGAATTGCATGACGAAGATACCCTTATACACCCTGCTGACGGGGAGGCTTGGAAGCATATAGATAAGGAGTTTCCTCATTTTGTGTCAGAGGTCTGAAATGTGAGGCTCGGGCTCTCATCCGACGGGTTTAACCCTTTTGGCAACATGAGTCTTCAATACAGTGTATG